>CP085825.1:0-1393570 GCA_020809705.1 Calonectria ilicicola | reverse complement strand
AGGCGCTTTAGCGCAAGGCCAGCCCAGAAGCTCCATCAGCTTCGACCACTGTCCTCGCCCCGGCCCCTCTTTCCACAGAACCTGTCTCCACTACCGTTCAGCGGGCACTGCAGGGCATTAGTGAGGTACGCAACAAGAAAAAAAATAAGCTGACACCACAGCAATGACCCAGTAGCCTTAACCAGTAGCTCAACGTGCTTGCACATTCATTCCTCGGCGAGGAGCAGCGCTCCCCGCTGGGTCTGGTCTGTGTCGCGCTAACCACCACGATCTCATTTCTTATTTCAGTCTACCTATCGCAACGTCCGTCAAACAAAGCATTAGGACGATAACGATGCAAATCTTAGCCTCAATTGCGAAACGCACAGTCCCTTATTTCCATGGGTGTCACGCGACCAACTTCCTAGATGCAGCTCTGGTGGAGGCGAAACGGTGGCGCCGGCATGTTCCTCCCCCCCAAACAGCCCCATTACATCGTCACAATGCAGGGCGGGCGGCAACGGGAGCGGCAGGGTTGGCGGCATGGCTGTCACGACATGTCATGTCCCATTGAAAATATTTCGTTTGAGATAAGCAGCTACCAGGCTATTTTTTTTTCCGGTATCCGAAGGAATCCACAAGCTACCTCCCTTGGAGACATGATTTCCTAGAGCTTGACCAGACTCACGTCCAAAACACCCTCCGAATTCTTCAATCCTTCGACAACTTCGTTGCTCACTGGCCCCAACACGCCCAGGATCATTAGCGCCTCATTGCCCTTGGGTCCATCTACTGGCCCGTCCGCTCTTGTTACGACCTCTTGCTGTTGTGGATCGAGACTAGCCACTTGCATAAACTTGATGTTTACTCCATGTGCACCAAGTACCATCCCGACTCCGCCAATCTTTCCGGGCTCGTCAAAGTTGTGCAGGATGATGAGCGTGCCTTCAGGTGTGAAGGCACCATTGAAACGATCCAACTTGGAAATGTATACACGGTCATCAGACGCGTAGCCCTCGATTATCTGCTCAGTCCCGCTGCTTCCGGGCTGGCAAGACCGCAATGTCACTAAATTGGCGAATGTGGACTGCTTTTCCTGTCCAGAGTGTGTCTCACTGATAACGATGCCTTTTTCTTTGGCGATGAGGGTCGCATTCACAATATTGATGTGCGAGTCACTGAATGATGCCACCAAGCCTTTCACCAACGCTGCGTAAAGTGGCTTCGTGTTGGACATGCCTGCCAGGTCTCCATGATAGATAAGCTCAAACCGTCTGCCGCCCATCATCCCTGCCTTGCCGCGCGCAAAATGTTGCGTGTACAGCTTTCCCATCTTCTCGACGAGTTGTACAAACGGCTGCAGTTTACGGTACTCTTCGGGAAGAATGATGGGGGCATTCACGGCACTCGTAGGTAGGCCACCACGGAGGATCTCAAGCACTTGCTTGCACACATCCATTGAGACATTCTCCTGGGCCTCGACCGTCGACGCTCCCAAGTGAGGTGTTGATACTACCTTGGGGTGCTTGCTGAGTTGTGCAGCCACAGAGTCGACCTGTAGAGGCTCCGAGGTCCAAACATCGATGCCAGCTCCTGCAATCCAACCCTCGTCCAAGGCCTTGAGCAAGGCGGCCTCGTTGTACACACCACCGCGTGCAACGTTAAGCACTCGTGCTGTCTTCTTCATCTTCCTCAGTTCTTTCTCTCCAATGAGGTCAAGAGTTGTAGCCAGAAGTGGTGTGTGGATGGTCAAAAAGTCCACGACTGGCAAGAGGTCTTCTAGGCCAGGAACCAGCGTGACGCCGGCTTGGCGGGCTATATCGGCGCTGGCGTATGGATCGACTGCCACAATGGTCATTCCTAGGCCCTTGGCCATCCGGGCAACATTCATGCCGACTTTTCCTAAGCCAATGATGCCCAGGGTCTTGCTTCCAACTTCAACGCCAACAAGCTTGCTGCGCTCCCACCGACCATCTTTGACAGTGCCATCGGCACGACCCAGATTTCGGGCAGTTCCTAAAAGAAGTGCGATGGTGTGTTCGGCCGCTGCAACAATGTTGCCTGCGGGCGAGTTGACAACGATGATACCTTGTGTGGTTGCAGCATCGACGTTAATGTTGTCAACGCCGACACCGGCTCTAGCGACAACCCGCAGCTTTCTCCCAGCCTGTAAGACTTCAGCCGAGACTTGGGTTTCAGAGCGGACGATGAGGCCATGATATTGAGGAATTTGAGAAATAATCTCCTCGGCTGAAAGCCCCAGACGGTTATCAACGTCAAAATGGGGGGTGAGGAGAGCGAGACCGTCTGGTGAGACCTTCTCGGGCACCAAGATCCTGGGCCGCTGAGGGCCCAAGGATGACGGGTTATCGGTAGCCGAGGGAGCCATAGTTCTCAATTGCAGTGGTGTAAAGGAGATTGAGAGCAGCGTTGCTAGATAAGATCTGGTTCAATGTCGTAGAGCAATCTGAAAAGAAGCAGATAAAGAGATGAAGGGAGGAAAAGAAGAAGAGGCAGGGAGAGAACTGGATTCCACGGGTATAAGCCCATTGACCTCAGGTCCCCTCCTTCCGCTTTCCTCAGCTGCCAGCTCAAAGCAGCATTTTGAAAGGACGCCACTCGTGGGCTTGTGGCCAAATTCAGACTGCAGCGGCACAGCCAACGGGACGTCGGAGACTAGGTTTCAACTGCATTGTCTTACAGGCGGTGGGCGTGTAATGAGGCGTCTGCAGAGTCTTATCTAATACCACGACTCATATTCATTACTCTCCCTCGTTACCGCTTGCCCTCCCCACGCTGTAGACACGCTGTCCCAGGCTATCGTTGGGGGGCTCAGCGCGGGGGGGGGGGCTCTGTCCTGAGCGTTCAACTGCGGGCTGAACGCAAGCAAAATGCAAGATGGCACCGAACGCGGGGCGAGGTGAGGAATGGCGATGCAAATGGACGAACCGCGGGGCAGAAGCTTAATGTCGCTCCACCCCCTCATTTTCCCCATGCCGGACTACTGCAAGCCACCACCCGCCATGGGGGGTGTTGAGTGGACAGTCGCGCCACAGTCAAGCCAGTCCGGATGCGAGAGCGACAACACCAAAAGCGATGACGGCCCTCCCTTCCGCGGCACCCGGCAGTCAGGGCAAGCCGCCGATCCAGGGTGCAAGTTCTGGCGAAGCAGGGCGAGCTTGCGGCGCTGTTGTTGCAACCTCACAGCGTAGCATCAGCGCGTGTGTGTCGCGCGAATGGTGCGAGTGGTGGGATACATGCTTGTATGTCTTACTTTTCTTTTTTGTCCTTGCCGCAGTGCCCGGCACCCGAGTCGCCTCAAACACGTCACTATCCGTACCCACTCGGCGATAAACGATTTCAATCATGGGGTTTTTTTGAGGGCTAAAGAATGCATAGCATAAATGGTAGACTACTGTCATTGCTGCTGCTGTTACGATCTTCCTAAGCAAACAAACACACGGGTTGCTAAAGCTAACAGTTATTAATATTACACTATTATTACTGGCTGGCTTTACACACTCTGGGCTTTGTCCGTTATTTGTTCGGCTCCCTCACTCTTGATCGTCCGCCGCGTTGTGCCTTCAATTCAACCCCGCGCATAATTCTCTATAGTAGCCAAGGCTTGCATAGTTGAGTGCTACGCAATGGCCCTTCCCCTCCCGCCAGGGTGAAATCCAATGCCTGTGGTTGGCTGCTGCAAGTCCCATGCATTCACAACATTTAGGCTGCTATCGTTGCCCGAGTCCCACCACGGTGAGGCCTCAAGTCTTATCTAGCCCTATTGTTGTGTACAACCGAGCTCGAGATAGCCACGTTGGCATATTGATTCCTGTAAATCCAGCCATCTAAACAATTTATCTAGTCTGCTTCGCTCATCCTCTTGTCATAAATTACCGTTGCACGTCCTTCCCACCTCGGCGCTGAATCACTCACTGAGGGGCGCATCCACTTCTTGCGTCACGATCTAGCTTACAGCAGCTAGCAAACAGCTTACCTTTTATAGCAAGTCCCCTAGTAAATATCATGGTTACACAATTACTTCTGCTCGCCAATTGACTAGGGCCGTTCGAAAAATACCTTTCATGTTATTGCACCTGGCACCAAGTGAATATGCAGCTGGTCGGTGGCTCTGACCGAGCCAGCTCAAGGCACACGCGTCATATGTTTTTGTAAACCCTCTTGCAGGCCTACCGCCAGTGTTTAGGCAACAGAAACGAACGCCTTCTCTCTCACTTTATTTCCCACTCTTCATCCTTCTGCCGCAGCCTCCCCATCGGCATCCTTCATCCCAACATAACCACCAGATCACATATCAGCGGTTTATATCCTACTTCAAACTCTGCCCCTCTTGATAATCCTCTTCGTTTAAATCTTCTGCTTTGATGGATCTAGTCGAAATCGTGGATTTCACAGCCAGCCCAAGCCCTGGATCCTCCAGCATAGAAAATACTACTGAGAATTCAAGCCAAACCATGGTCGATGAAGTTGAGCTAGGCGGCATCACAAGTTTTGGTGACTATAGCGTCAGTGAATATATTGACCATGAAAAAGAACTGGGCGTTCATATCGGCCAATTATACAGAGGAGTAGCCTGCCTCATCGCAATCGGTAACCATTTCTTACCCGGATACCACCCAGAGACAGTGAAGCGCATTGGTGGTGGATTTTTTGCAGGACTCTGGTCTGAAGCCAAGCTCGGCTTCAGTGAGTTTGGCGAAGAATCCATCATACTCGTCATAGGGATTTCGAATTGCAACCGCCACTACACATTGGCTCGTGTTATTATTCCTCTTGCAAGAATTCAATTTTCGCTCAGTTTTGAAGACTTTGAAACAACCCTCTCGGACGATTCGATCATGGGAGTTCTTACCGCTTATCCCTCGTTTCCCACCAAGCTCAAGCATAGTCCTGTTGTTACCAAAGACCTTTGGATCAAGCCCTTGCTTCGCCCTGGACCAAAAGAATTAAAGGGGTTCGTGATCGACGAGTTTCCTGGCACCTTTATTCAACGGATTGCTCACAGGGTCCGTTCACTGCAGGTTGACGTTGATGCGACCGCCTTGATAATATGCCCAGGGCCGAGGTTCGACGAGTTACGTGGGCGTTTCAATCAAGAGGTCTACGATTTTCAGGGCGCAATCGATGATGTCTTGGACGAAATAAAAGGGACTGTCGCGTTTGATATTTGCTTCAGGCCTGATGAAGATCCTCATGCTCTGAGCCCTTAAACTTTGGAGATTCCCCTACGGCGGACTTATAATTGGCATTTCACGCAACATCCAATTCTTTTCTCACGTCTCTGATTTCTTTTCGACAGTATTCATCAATAAAAAAACAGGGCTAAGGGCGTGGTAGAAAAAGTAGCATGACGTACATAAGTTATGTTTATTGTGTCGCAGAATCAGGGGCCTAAAAGCGATTAATCGAGTTCAATTTGCCTCCTAAAGAGATCAACCTTACATAAATAAATAACAAATAAGTAAACCCAGTATGATTTAACAAGTCTTAATCTTGCCCTGGAGTCAGATAACAAGTGGTAACAGATGGTTGAGCATGTATCTTTTTATTTTGAAACTTGAATAGCTGCTCAGCTCACTTTCCTTGATCAAAAACTTTTCCCTAGTACCAAATAAAGTATATTGAGCATGTATACTTGGGTTCATTTATTGAATTTGTTCCTCTCCCAAGTACCAATGGCCCATGATGCTTTGATTATCTTTTGGACAAATGCACAATATTCTTTCGCCGCTTAAAAGTTATCCTTGCCAGTAAAGGTCTCGTTTTGAACAATTTCGATCCAGTAGTTATCGGGGTCAAGTAGGAAAGCCACATTCTTCATTCGACCATCCGTGAGCCTCTTCTTCCAGTTGACATTCAAGCCCTCGAAACGCTGGCAAGCAGCATCTAGGTTATCAACCGAGACACCTAAGAGCGTTGTATTAGTTACATGTTGAGTCGAAATAGAAGAACAATAAATAAAATAGTAATACATATGATTTTCGGTCTAATGCATAAAGCTCATACGCAATATCGGACAAGGGAATGACTTACAGATGTGGCCAAAGCCCTGAGGGTTATCGTTACCATTGTGATAGGCGAAGTCCTCCTTGTCAGTTGTATCGTAGTTCCAGGTAAGCTCAAGAAGTCCTTCACGTGTGGGAACATCAAAAGCGTCAGTCACAGGTTGCTTGCCGGGGTAGCCAAGGAAGTAAAGGTTGAAGCCAGCCTCCTTGTTCTCCAGAGTAGCGACGCGGCTCATGCCGAGAACCTCCTGGTAGTATTTGAGAGACTTTTCAGCATCCTTGACACGAATCATAGTATGGTTCTGTTTGGGTTAGCAATAGTGAATTTTATCGAGATGGTTGTGCCTACCATGGTGTAAGTTGACACGTCCGTCTCCTTGATGTCCTCAGTCTCGAGGTAGTTGTTGCGGGCAACGACTTCGATCCAGTATCCATCGGGGTCAAGAACGAAGGCAATGTGGCGCATTCTTCCATCTGAAAGCTTCTTCTGGAACTTGTAGCCGGCATCCTCGATTCTCTTGCAAGCGGCCTGGATGTTGTCGACAGCGATGCAAAGATGGCCAAAGCCGCGGTGGGGCTCGACATTGCCATTGTTGATCTTGTACTCGGGGTCATTCTCAGTGCCATAGTTGTGGGTAAGCTCCACAACACCCTCTCGGTCAAAGACACTGTTGCCACCACTGCGAGCGTTGGGCGAGTCGTAAGCCAAAAAGTAGAGGTCGAACTTGTTGTCAGGAAACTCAAGCTTCTTGATGAGGCTCATTCCCAGAAATTCGTAGAACTTGACTAAAGCCAAAGAAACGCAGAGAGTTAGCAAAATGGTCCTATCTCATCTCCTGAGAAGAATCGTAGCGACCCAGCGCAGTGGTCGCAGGTCATCAAGGTGTGCAGGTGCTCACGTACCACTAGCCTTGGGATCCTTGACTCGAATCCTAGTCTCGCATTAGTGCCTGCGGAACAAAAGCTAAATACAAGGCCATTATCGAGACTCACATGGAATGATTGAGCTTGTAGTTGTTGGTGTCCGTGGTGGCGGCCATGGTTGCTAATCCAGCTTGGTTTCCTAGGTAAATTAGTCAGCTCCAAGGTGTTTACCACACAGCAAGGCATGGGCGGGTTACTTCTTGCAAACGAGGGCAATGGCAGTTTAGGAAATGAAAGGATGTTTTGGAGTGCTCTGAGACGCTGGACTGCACTCGTTGCGTTCATTTGGAGGAGGTCAAAAGTTTGGCCGATTGCGGGACGGAACAGCACAGCTGGAGGTTGAGGAGTCGCGATTGAGAGCTACCCCACCCTTAGCGGCGGGGTGAAGCCGACAGATTGCTGACGTCAAAACGGAAATAAGATCCGATAATTGGGTGCTCCTGCGCCAGATTAGAAATACGATCGATTTTGTGACACATTCTGCCAGGGTGCCGCGCCACATTTTTACATCACAACATGGGACTGACTGCCTTCAAGTGACGATGGGTGGTTTGGCAATGTTGATGAACACGCCAACTGTCACCCCAATCTGGTTACAAACAGGTTTTTTTTATTGCTGTAGCTTAGAAGTACTCTGACTGAAACCTCCGTATTCATTCATTTCTGACTATAGAAAAGGATGGGGAAAGGTGTCGGAATGAGCATCGGAAGGACCGTCGGAATGGCCGAAAGACTGGTGATGTTTCTGGTCGGACCACGGTAAATCACCTGGATTCAAAAGCAGAGGGATGTAAATATGAAATAAAGGATTCGAGTCCATCCGAATCACATTGCGATTGTTAGTTGACTCCTCACGCAGAACCGATGTTGGCTTTGCAACGTACTGTCAAAAATATACAATTATTGTAACTTTATTATTATCCGAGCTGCCATTCTCAATGAGCAGACCCTAATTGACAGAATATTTTTCTATCTAGCGATAAACCCAGAGATTTTTGGTAGGTGTAGATGCCATCCCTTCAAACCTCGGTCATACTGGTCGCATCCCGCACTCTGCTAACCTCAGCATGCCACACATTTTCGTTCAGTATCCAAAATCCTCCCAGACAGTATCTTCCCCTTCCAGCCAACCACCCAAAGCTGACAATAGTGCTGGTCCTGTACACAAAAAGAACTTGGCCTTTTTCCCTTTGAATTCCTCCACATCCTCTCGTCCAATCCTCCGCAGCTCAGCTTCAACTCCCAGCTGCTCAACTTGGTGCTGATCTGGTTTTCCTGTGATATAGAGCGTTGTTGCCTCCCTCAGCTTGGGAATCTTGGAGAATGTCTCCCAAGCCAGCGGCAGGTCTTCTTCGCGAAGACTCCACAGAAGCCTGAGTGGAACATCTGCATCGAGCACGGCTTGGGCTTGAGCAAGTATGGGTGTGATTCCAACACCAGCGGCAACGAATATTGGCCGTGGAGATTTGTGATCAAGAGGGATACGGAATGCCTCTTCTCCACCAAAACCAAGGATGGGAATGTCTAGTCCAGCACGAATATTGTGCTTCCATAAGAAGTTTGTCACCGGGCCGTGTTTCTTGGCTGTAATTTGGAACCCGTCTGGCTTCCCTGGCGGACTTGATACTGTAAACGTCCTTATATAGTCATCGTTTAAGCTTTGGGGGTCGTCGTCTCGCATGTGAGAATAACCAGCGCTGACTTCGGATGAAAAATCAAAGGTGGCATACTGGCCGGCATGCCACTTTGGAAGAGCGCCTGTAGACGAGAGCTTGAAGGTAAACCGATTTATTGTGGGTGTAACGATTTCCCTCTTTATGAGGCTAGCATGCATGCTCGGCTGTGATTCATCAGAGGCAACATGCGAATCGTGCTCGGAAGTAAGATGTCGGACCGGCGGGTTGTAAGGCGAGCGTTCCTTCGCATCGCCTCGGAACGGGAGTCCAGACTTGACAAATATTGCTTTTGCGACCTTAATCTTAATTGCTAGGTTGGTTCGAGCGAGGAGAGACGATGCCTCCTGGCCGACAAGAATGGATACGGAGCCTGTCAAGTAAATTACATCGCCAGTGTCATAATCTGGAATGGCGATGCCAATAAGAGGGTTGAGCCTGAGGTTTCCAAGAGATTGATAGAGCCTGTTGCCAGAAACTAGAAGCCATGTTAGCATTCATCACTTCAAACAAACCAGCCTTTAATAACTCACATTCTGGGTAAATTAGTTCGAGGTTGCTAGATGTATTCTCCATCACTCTCACAAATCCCGGGTTTCCGCCCCGATGATTCGTATCCATGGACTCGCCGTTTGTGCTCGACATGAAAAACATGTCGGCCTTATTAATCATTTTGATGGCTTCGAGGGGGAGCGGGAAACTATCCGATACAAGCTCTGGCTTCATGTCATTCAATACTAGATCCTTCTTGTTGATGTATTTGGGACAGTTGCCCAGGCTTTCTGTCACGTCCATGGCTGCCTGGACTCTCTTTCCATCCCCGACTACAGCACCAGCAACAAACTTCCCCATCAGCTTGACCCTATCTCGCGTCTCGAGGTCGATCGACATGCCCGCCATGAGCCTGCCTTCCTGGCCCCCCGGCCCAATCACCTCATCATCAATGGGATCAGCGCCGTCCCACAGCGTCTTAAACACAGGGTCATGGCGGATGTCTACACCGCTGTTGAAGGCCAAAACATTGTCTGCTATGGGCTTCGCAAACCCGCTCTCGCCACCCCAGACCGTGGTCCAGGGCCGACCGTCATTGTCAAGGGTGCCCAAGGCGACGAGTTTATTCTCTAGGAGGCGCCAATGGTAGCGCGAGGGCAAACCTGGGACAGATGGGTTTTGCTGTCGCGGCGGCAGCTTCAGCAACTCGTGCATAGCACGCTCGCCTTCGTGAAATTCTGAAATAAGGGCCGGCATATTGGTGGAATGAATTGACTATGGGTGCAAGGACACGATTAAGCCAGATGCACAGCTACAAAGGAGTGTGGGGAACGCAGTGGCATATATAAGTCGAATGTAATTGATCTATGAACAGCTAGACTAAAAACCCCTGGGTGGAACAATTGCTGCCAAATCTCTCACCGCTGCAGAAGTCATTCGAACGTAATGATATGGAATCAAGGCACCTTAATTGCGTGGTGACAAATCAGAGGGCTAAAGGGCGTCGACTACATTGGCTCGGTTGCCCGTGACATAAGCACCAAACATAGGCGATGGTGTCATCGCCACAGACTCGCAGCCGACCTAAACTTATTCGCCGAATGCCGCATCAAGGCCGCAGTCTGGTCAAACCACTCACATCAACGCCAAGACGACTATCGCTGCAACATCGCTCCATTCGCCGAGCTTAAAATATGACCAAAAAAATACCCCAATCATATGAATTCTTTCAATCCTCTAGAATGATGAATCGGATATCACACATTAACCAAGGAGGCTGTGCCTCTTCAATGCCAACTCCAGGTCCCGGCTCGTAAAAAGAAAAATCGTAAATGAACCTTTTTTCAAAAATCCGCCCTTAAATGTCCAATAAATATCTCCTAATAATGCCAGTTGCCACCATATCCTCCCTGAGATTCGACGTCATATCGATATGGATCATATGCTTGGTGTTGGCCACCAGGGCCTGGTGACGGGCTAGGGCGAGGCATAGGAGGATGAGGTCCGGCCATATTGGCGTGCGCTGCAGGCGTAAGAACGACGGAAGATGGCGCTACCGATGCAGCTCCAGCGCGAGGCGGAGGAGAAGTAGTCATTCCAGCATAGGCTTCGTGTGGAAGGACAATTGAGGAAGAGACAACCGAGGAGGTCATCGAATATCTCTCATTCCTCTCCCCCACCGGCGAAAGGGATTGCATCGGAGCTGTCATGTTCCTCTGAGGGTACTGAGGCGGTCCACGGGGAAGTGGTGCTGTAGTGCTGCGCACTGGTGGTCCCATGGGTGCGTTCATCGTTCTTTGTGGCCCACCCCACTGAGAACCGACTGTGGGTGCTGGGCTTGCTCGGTCCTGGGCATCGGGATTGTATGCATCGTAGGATTTATATGATGGGGCCGGTGTAGGTATCGGCGTGAAAGAAGCATTGGACTGAGAGTAGTTATCCATAGGTCGAGTGCTTGGAGCACGTGGTGGTGGAGCATAAGGCATGGGCTCTCCGTACATTGGCGCTGGCGTCTCGGTGAAGCGTTCTCTACTAGAAGTAGAGAGCATGGGTCGAAGTGGCTGCTGAGGTGCGTTACTGTACGAACTGCCGTTGCTGTACGAGCTACCCATAGTGTCTTGCCGGCGAGGGTAGTTGTTGTGGTTTATGTGAGGCATTGGTGGAGGAGACGATCCCATTTCAGAGGCGCTTCCCACAAGCGGAGTTCGGGATGAGTAATTAGAGCCCATCGTGCCGCTTCTTGAGGGAGCCGGTCGCCTCTTCTCCATGTTTGCCAATTCCATACCACCCGGTGTTCCTGGTCGCGACGTGTAAGGCGGAAGAGTTTGCATGGTCTCGCTGCGTCCCAAACCAGGCATGCCTTGTAACTTGTCAGATGGGGGGTTGGGAATCGTAGGCACAGTCGGCGCCCGATCCAATTTTGGCTTCTCAAACTGTTGCTGAGCTTGCGCGACTTTGGCGGCTTTGAGCTCGGATCGGAGTCGAGTGGCTTCTTGTTTCGCAATTGCCTTGTCGACCTTGGCGTGGACAATTTTCATGAGGGTCTTGGTGACCTTGCGAGAGCAGTACCCAGAAAGCCCACCATCGCTGCTCGGGATCCAATGCCAGAGGAAGAAGAGCCAGAAGAGCACAGCGGCAAGGAGGAAGAGAGCGGAGAAAACCCAAACGACGAGGGTGAAACACATGCCAGAGAGCGTCAAGGCCTGGCGGTAGTCATGCTCGGCCAGCGTCTTGATGTTATTGAAGAACCCAGTGATGGAACTCTCAACAGATTTTCCAGCCGAATAAAGCTGTGCATCATACACAGCCTTAATGGTGAGAGCATTCACCACCTGGCGGGGCCCAGAGCAAATAATAACACGAATCCAAGCTATAACAAATCAGCAAACATATACGCCAAACACACAACATGAGAAGGACTTACATTGAAAGCTGAAGTAGGTGAACAGTGCAATATAGTGGGCACCCTTCTTGCTCTTGGTCAGCTCGGCAAAGACGAGGAATCTCCTGAAGCCCTGGCCACTGCCAAACACTCTGATAGATTCCCATCTAACTGCAAGACTGTCGAGATATGATTCGGCAACATTGCCTCTCTTGATAACTTTAAAGGCTCGAACGCCTTCATATCCCAGGTTGAGAAAAGAAAGAATGATACAAACGGAAAAGATCCACTTGCTATACTGAATATCGATGGCTGGATCGATACCAGATGACCACTTGTTGAAAGCCAGCAAGTTCACGGCAGTAAAGCTATCGACGGCATAGACGGCAACGGAAACAAAGAGCATGAGCCAGAGGTAGATGTAGGCGAAGATTGTCCCGCAGCCGCTACCCGTAAAGTCGTTGAGGTTGATGTACTCCCATTTCTGATCCGCCAAGTTCTCCGTCTGCTTCTTTCGGTGACCGAGACAACCCATTTTGGCGAGTAAAAAGGCGATTAATTAAAAAGACAAAAACGGCCCGCCGGGGGAAGATAATCGCTAGAAGGAGCGGTGGATTCGAGAATCGGGTATCTTAAGGAGAGTGAGTGAGAGGGCGGCGCAGCCGTCAACACACGAGTCGATCCTCGCCTGCGAAGGGTTCGACTGTGCTGCTATCCAGAGCAGCCGTTCCGAGGTCGAAATCGAGGTTGAAGTTGGGTCAATTCCTCTCTAAAGGAGTGTATAGAAAGTATGGTGAAAGGTGGAAGATGAAATGGAAATGTATGTATGCAAGCGTTGCGGCCAAGAAACCTTGGTGGATGCGCGGGTGTTACACTAGTGGAGTTGGGGGACGGTGCTGGTCGGTGCGTACAGGTGAGTCGTCAGAACTTTGTGTACGAGCGCATGTCGCTAATAGAGAGGGCTAAAAGAAACCGTTGGGGAGACCAATATGTTCCTCCGAGCGTGGCCGAAGAAGGTTCAAAGGTGAGGGTAGCAACGGATCGTCGTTTTTGTGTATGGAGTGAGTGAGAGGCCGAAACGTCGGAGGCCAAAGGTTAGAAGAGTGAGTAAGGAATTGCGCGTATGACGGATCAAACGAGCCGCGTTGGAGGTGATGCAGGCCGCCAAGCAGCAATGAATAGGCGGATGAACCGGCGACAATAGACCGAGGGAGGGTGAGCGGGAGGGGGGCGGTATTGTAATAGCAAAACACACAAAAAAAGAGCGTTGGAAACAAAGGAGGCCTGTTCAAGCGGCCATGACAGCAACCGCAGAACAGATGAAAGCGGATGGAGAGGAGAGATGGGGATGAGGAGGAGGGAGTGGGCGAATTGGAGGGAGTGTTGCCAAATGAAGGGGGCAGGTTGACACTCGACAGACAGCCTCCACCAGGCATGCCGATTTGATCGATATATTACCACCGGATTGGCAGATGAGCTGCCAATTAGGACTGGAGCCGTCACAGACCTGCCATTATGGCCTTTTACACCCATGTCATATCCTCCCATGTGGAAAGGCTGCTCTAGCGGGCGCCAGGGAGGGCAAGGGCGTTGAGGGCGTGGCACCATCCCCAATCCTTACGCAGGTACCAAACGCCCAGCCTTAATAGGGCTAAGCGCACCAGCGCCGCAAGGATTTCCACGGTTGAGGTGGAGGTCAAGCTCTGGAGGAAGAGGAACCATTGTAGTGTGGTGTCGTTCGGAGTAGTGTCGGTCGCTTAGGATTGCGACACGGATAGCCACTGCCGTCGCGGTTCGAGCAGTCTCTCTAATGTTTCCAGCAGCGATCGCCCCGAGGCCTCAGGAAGCGGTCTGTTAGAGTACGTCACGCCAAGAGACACAGGCTTCTCCGAGTCTCAAGGGCTGGCTGTCAGACTGTCCAAGACTTGCCCAAGGCTGCAACAGCGCCTGGCAAACTCGCCGCACGCGCAATCGCATTGGCCCGCAGCCACTCAAGGCCTGTCCCAGGGCCTCTTCCAGGGCGAACCCACCCGCGGCCCGGGCTCGCATTGGCCACCGCACATGCTCCCCTGCTGATCATGGCCCCAGCAGCGTGCCTCAAACGAGGGTCCAACCGCCACCCGAAGCCAAATCCAATGCATCTCATCCAATCCCGGTTTCACCATCTGGGGCCCGACGAGAAAACGGGCAGCGCCCACACATTAACCGCCAAGCTGTCTGCCATTCCCCTCGATCGCCGCTGCAGCCACTCTGCCGGGCGACTATGTACAGCAACAACAGCAGCCAAAAACAGAAACACAGGGTAGCACTGTCTTACGTTGAGCGCTGGCCGCTGTCTGGCCGCCAAACCAGCCCATTCCCGCGTCTCAGCGACACAACCCGTTTCAGACACAGTCGCATCGCGACAAGTTCCCGCGACTCCCTCCCTCTTACCATACGTGAAACGTGCTAAAAACTCACCTGGCTCCCTCCCCCCGCGTTGATCCTTGACACAGCAATACACACATACACACGACTGTCGTGTGTGCGACCACCGTTTTGCTGCGCTGCGTGCCTTCGGACATATGTTGGCACCCAACTCCCGCTCTCACTCCCACTCCGGCCCGACGGGATGAGCGGCCATTTTCGCAGGCCGCCTCTTGATTCAATCGCCCTCCCGTCCAAGTGTGTTGGTTCGTCGGCGTTTTCCTGCCGGCCGTTTGAAATGTGTGGTGGGGTTTGTCCTTTTCCGACAAAGGACTCTTTGTCCACTCCAGCCCGGGCGTTGATTGCTGATCATGGACATGGTCCCGGCGCCGGCGAAATCTCACAATATAATTCGCGGCCAATCACTCTTCATTTTGTTTGAAACGGGCCATTCGAGAATATCCCGCAAGGCATGAACTAAATCTTCTACAAGGAACACCCTATAACTCAGTTGGCTAAGCGCTGCTTCCCCACGATCATGACGTCGGTTGAATCGGCATTCGGGACTGGCGGCCTCTATTTTGGCCAATTTACATGCTTGCAACTATGTATTGTCATGTGTAGCTGTGTATGTGTTTTCCAATCGCTGCATAGGTTAGCGCTCAAACATCAATTTGCCTTTCTAACCGCCGAATATCCGGGTATCTCACAGTCCTATGAACCCAACTCCAGAGCGCCCGAATCCATGACGGCAACGGAAGATAAATTTAGGACACAAATCATGTCATTTTGCCTCTCCTTTAGTTTCATTCATATTGTATTTTTGGTTTTGTTTTTTTCACATAGTTTCATGGACCCTTCCAACGTGACCTAATTTGCCACCGTCCCTTGTAGTTTGCAGACAAAGGAGCTCCATTTGTCAATAGCACATACGGCCAAACATTCACATCGCCGCCATTTGCGGATGTGACATGCTTTCCTTTGTTCCAACTGAAAATATGGCGGGAGCAAGCTTCCGCCATGCATCGGCTGCACCACAAACAAACATTCAATGAGGGCAAACCAGATCATATATTCCAAAAGCCCTCCATGGCCCTTCAATTAAATCCTCATTTCCATTACAGCAGCGTCTGAAAATACATCATGGAATTATTTCCAGAGCTTTCTAGAGCTTCAAGACCTGAATCAGAAACCCCAAAATTCGAACTCGTCAAAGAGCTCGGTCAGGATGTATGGATTGCCGTCCAGCCAGGTGACCCCCGCGGCGAGCAATATCTTGCCCGCCTTATTACGAGCTACCAGAAATTTCCCGAAACAAGGGATGCCAGCCTAGGCCGGCAGGAGGGAGCCAAGAACTCAGCATGGATTGATCTACTCTATCGAGGCAACCAGGCCAATGCATTGGCACAGTTACTCAATCACGAGAACATCGTCAGCCTTGCTGGGCGCATCGATATCCAGCCGTTTACTAACACACAACAGGAAGATGTAGTTTTTTGTGGTTCTAAATCTTACTTGGTTTGGGATTTCTGCGATGCAGCCAACCTCGACATCCTCTTCAACAACAACACCATCAAAGATCCTACATACTATCTTCCCGAGTCGCTCTGCTGGCACGTACTCGTGGCTCTGTCACGAGCTGTTGCCTACTTGCATGATGGAGCCCGAATTTGCTTCAATGAAGATCGGAATTCTGCTCCGCCCGAGTGGAAACCTACAGACAGTGATTGGCTTCCTATTCTACACCGCGCCATTGAACCAGCCAACATCTTCTTTCAGCACCCACGAGGCACCGAAACCTATGGCCAGTGCAAGCTGGGAAACTTTAGCTACGCGACAGTTACCAACCATACTGTTGGATCATTGAGAGAGAGCTGGGACAGACACCGAAATATCGGAACGTCACTCGCGAGTTATCGAGGAGACGAGCCATTTGATGTGATGCTGAAAAGATATCATGAGGACCCTGAAGATTGTGCCAAGGTAAGAACTCCACTCCGACCAGGGCATTTTCCCATCTAACAGGACGATCAGAATAAACGGCCCTACACGCTGGGCACAGAAATGTGGTCCATTGGTGCCATCATCTTTACCATGATGACGGGCCAACTGCTCACGTACAGCTGCCAGCACTGTGGTTACTGCCACATCGAGCGCTGTAGAGAAGGCGGATGTCTCCAAAGGCAAGCCGAAGAGAATGGTTGCCAGTGCAAATACGGAGGGTGCAAACACATACCCAAACACGACTGCAGCCACGGTGCTTCAAAGTGGAAGCCCTGCCCCCCTAACCATGACTGCTCGCAAGGGACAATCAACATCGAGGCCTACCTAGCCCGCGCCAAGTATTCAAGAATGCTACGCCGGGCCGTCTCGCTGTTGGTATGCCATGATCCAAAGGATAGGACACGGCCTGCTCCTTGCCGGGCTGTCCCGCTGGCGCGTCAGATCGAATCGGAGTACAAGCTGTGGAAGGACAATACCGATGAAGGGAAGGAGTACCGAGACATTGACGATGACATGGAACTAAGGCGGGAGGCGGCGAAAAAGCAAGCACAGGGCGGCGAGGCGCTAGGGGTGACGAATGCTGCTGTTTGAATCTTCAGGGATATCCGTTGATGTAATGTTTAGCTGGCACTAATATGTGTTGTCGATTCTTTGGCTGGAATGAGTTTACCGCCCATTCTCCCAATGTTCCTCACGAGTAATACAGGGCACTTCATTCGATCACCCAGACCCCTCCTTCATCGCAAAAGGTTGCAATCCCGTAAATGCCGGTGCCCTTTACCCAATGATCTTACACGACGCGTTGCAATCGGCGAGGCCCAATTGGTGTTGGGCTCATGTCGAGAAAAAGCATGGACCCCGCATCCGCACCGCAAAGTGAGACCCTTCAGCGAGGCCAGTCGCTAAGCTTGGGGCGGGACAGCGCCCTGCTTTCGCCCGCCCCGCCCCGCCGCCATCGGCTGAGAGCTGCCTACACTACATTACCGCATTTCTCCATTCCATCCCATCCATGGCCGTCCAAGCTCAACCTCGCTCGATAACACCCGCCCATTCCCTTCCCACATTTCCTTCTCTGTCACCTACACACCACCGCAGCAGCGCGAGAATAGCTCTTCCAGGAGTTGCAAGCTATCTGGCTCCTGTTACCTAGCTCACGGGCCAATCCAAATCCCTCGGTCGAGCGACAAAACGCAATCCCAGAGAGCTCTGAATCCGTCTCGTTCTCTTTTTTCCCGTTCACCACCACCCAGCTGCGCACAAAGACGACAGCTCGCCGACCTTCCGAGCACGCGACGACAACACGGGTTTCCAAATGTCCCATTCGAATCCCACGCCTCCTCTCCTCCTCACGAAGCGCCTCACGGCCTTCCTCCACGCAAACCAGACGCTCGCACTGCCGACGCTGCTCCTCACTACGCCGCACGGCAAGCTCCTCGCACATGCCAGCAAGCAGCCCGTCTCGGTTCTGCGAACTCACGCCACCGTCGCTGCGTCGCTGCTAACTATCCACACGACGTCATCGCCCTCGCTTCCCTCGGCGCTTCCTGGCTCTCGCACCCCAGATCTCATCGGCAGCTCCCCTCCCGACGATGTCGACTCGGCCGACGACGACCAGCTGAGCCAGTCCCAGCACCAGTTCGACACCAGGCCCAAGCCCGTCAAGCCCGCCACAATTACCGTCCAGCTCACCGGCGGCACAGTCGTCATCCGACGACTCAAATGCGGTTTGCTGTTCGTCTGCGTCGGCCCCGCCCAGGACGTTCCCGCCGATCACTCCCACCTGCATCCAAACGACCGCTCGGGCGATGCCTCTCATGTTGGCAGCCCCGGTGAGGCCGACAGCATGATTAGCACTGGTGCCCAGACGACGGCCAGTCTTGAAAGCTCCGCTGGCACGGGGGCCGCTGTCATGGCTCTGCGTCGCCACGCCACTGAGCTGTCTCGCTGGCTGGATGACAAGCTCGGCACGCTAACCGTTCCCGAGGAAGGTGTCGGTGTCGAGTAGAGCAGCCAAATCTCCGGCAGCTGGTGGGTTGGGGCCTAGCATTGGTGGCGTTTTGAAGGTTGTGTTTTGGGATACACCTTATTCCGACAGAGTTGACAAAGCACCTGGTTAACATGTCGCTTGTTTTTGGCGTTTGGGGTTCAACTTGTTAGATACCAAAGACGAAGCTCAACATATCTCTATCATACATGGAATTATATCGCTTTTTAATATGCATTTTGATTCATTTAAATTTGCTACCTTTCGTGCTGAAGGTTATTACAATCAAGTAATGATGCTCTATAACATTTGCCAAAACCCCATTTGCTTGCTGTTGAGATATCCCAAAATAGTTTTTTTTCCTTTTGCTCGATAACAAAAACGCCCAGCTCGTCCAAAACGCCTAATTGCAATACAGTCGGCCGCCAGTCCCTCAAGTGTCCCCAAACGCGTATTCCGGGGGGGTATGGGTAAGGTCATAGGGGAGGGTTAAACAATGCAGTAAGAAACAAGTACAGTCACAAATGAAAGACTGTGGTCACCCAGTCATTATTCGATGCTCATCCGCATGATTCCGTCGTTGGTATCAATCATGCCTTGGAAGCCCACCCTTCCCTTACCATTGACGCGGCCAGAGGGAGCGGCGGAAGAGCTGGCGCCGGAAAGGTTACCCGGCGTGCTAGTGCCGGTCTCGCTGGGAGCGCTGCTGGGTGCCTTCTCACCGCTGTTGCTGCTAGGACGAGAACCAGAGCCCCAGGGTTGGACATCACGCTGAAGAGGGCTCTGCATGATGGGCGAATTGTGGACGCTCATGCTGGGGCTGACTGCACGCCGTTTAAAGCTAGCTGGGTCGAAGTCATCGTCACGACGCCGCTTGTTGTTGATACGCCGAGTGATTTCAGCTGCGCTGGGGGGCTGAGGGCCGTTGTTCCATGAAGGCTAAAGCATGTTAGGAAATTCTGTACACGACGAGGCGAGAGGATCTTACTGGGAAACCAAGGGGCGCTCCTCCCTGGGAAGCTCCCTGGGAGGGAGAATCCATTGCTACATCTTCACTCAAGCCCGAGGAAGATCCACGGGGAAGAAAAGCGGACGGAGGCGGCGTAGTCCTCGCACCACCAACACTTCCTGACTCGGAAAAGGCATCCCAGAATGGTTTGCCTTTGGAGTTTTTAATTGCATGCTGCTTAAAGCTGCTGGAGAGTCCCATGGACAGGTCGCCCATCATATCTTCCTCGGCCACATCATCCATAGACTCTTGTTGTATCAGGCTTGGTGAAGACGGTGCTGTTGTAGTAGTCGTTGTCGTCTGCGTAGATTCGCCGGCGGCGGCTGAAGGCACTCTGGGTTCGAGATCCACGTCGCTCTCGCGAACTTGCTTGACCACCTCCGCCTCACGTCGAAATTCGGCATCGACCGGTGCACCCTCTTCTAGTAAGGCTGCACGGATGCGAGCAAAGTTTTTGGATTTTGGCTAAACAGTCAGCATGTTGTTGCTTCGTTTTGCATCATTAGACGAGAAACACTCACCAGGAGGTTACCACGCCGTGTAACAACCCTCCGTATGACACTTCGCTGCCCATCTGTTCCGAGTCCTTCTACATCTGCCATGGCCTTGCCTTCGTCCGTGTCTGCTCCCGAAATGTGCAGTTGGTTCGCCTGCCAGCTGATGCTTTCCCGCCTCGCTCGAGCAGCAGTATGTGGCGGTGACTTGGAGATGGACCCACTGGAGCTGCCAAATCCAAACCCAAAGGGTCCACGTCCTTTCTTCCTTTGCTGTTTACGCGGTCGCTGGCGCTGCTGGAAGCTTGCAAGGCTACTCATGGCGGGGGACCCGAAGGGGATGCTCGGGCCTTGGGAGCCCAAGGCGGAGCTCATCTTGGAGACTTGAGGCGTGGTCACATAGGATTCGTCCATATCCTCATCCATCAGATCGTCGTCTGAGGAGCTCGAAGAATCCGACCCAATAGCCTGTGTGCTTCCCAGAGAGCTGCTAATGTGCATCTTTTCCTGATTCCCCATTACAGACCACAGAGACGAAGAGGTCTGCTCTGGTCCTCCATAATGACTCCTTCGGGAGGGTATGTTCATCGCCCGTCCCCCGGCGGTGGGAGACGAATCGGGCGAGGACTGCTCGGCCAGTGTCGAGTGATGGAGGCTCGTCGCCGCGCGGGAGAAGTCTAGGCCACGGGAGCGGCGAGGGAGGATGTTTGTCGGCGAGGCGTAGATCTGCGAATGATCGAGCTTAGGGGAGAGGGGAGCGGGCTTGACGTATGGGTTCGAGGCGCCGGCGGGAGGAGTAAATTCGCGAGTGGGAAGAGGCAGAGGGATGCCACGAGAGCCGAAGTCGAGACGACGAGGAGTGACAGGTGTCGGGGTGTCGGGTATAGTGCTGTCGTCCTTTGAGGTTCGTCGAGATGCCCCGACTATCCGAGGGCTCGGAGACAGTTTCTTGTTGGGCGTACCACCTCCGTCTGACATGGATCGAGTCTTGGTCAAGGGCGACCGGCCTTGCGTCCTGGAGTCGTCGGCACCTGGCTGGTCGTCCATGACGGCCGACTCGTCATAAGAGTCACCCATGAGCATGTTCGGGCGCTCCATTAGTGATCAGGGGGTCAAGGCGTCGGGGTGTCGCAGTTTGATGGGTGATAATCGAGTAAATGTGTTGGAGGGAGCTGGGGATCGTCAAAGTGAGGTCTGGGCTGGGCGGGATGACGCTCGATCGGCCTCGTGGGAATGCGACAGTCGTGGTTGGTGATCAGGGCGCAATATCCATGGGCTGCGAATAGGCAAAAACCATTGTTTCGCATACTAGAATGGCGATAGCATGCCGGGACGAATAAAAGTGCGAGACGCAGAGGTGCAAGTGGAAGGATGAGGCTGTTGACCTGGGCGGCTAGAGCAGCACCGTGTGTCGCGCCCTCGAGTTTTAGCGACATGGATAGTCGCCCCGCACAGTCGCATTGCTCTTGACGCCCTGGCCCTGCTGCTGACTGGGCGCGCCAACAAGGTTTTATCAACAAGGGTTATGGAATTCCGAAAAACATCCTTGTGAAGTGGAATGTATCCGATTGAATCTTGTGAACGCATTTGGTTTTGGGTCAAATTGGCTATTCAGTATTCTAACGCGACTGATGAGCTTGTTTGGGGGCTCACCCAGCTTTTCATGTGATGCTAGCTGGCTGCGCGCCTTTCCATCTTAATTCAAGCACCGCATCAGAAAATGGCACCATTACTACAAAGTTTGACTTGGCCATTTTAAGTCTTATTCAAGCCCACTCCGAATATTCCCACGAGCTTTATATATGTAGAGCGCATTCTGATTTACATCTGCTGTGTCCATTTCGTCATCATGACATGTCTATATTTGGATGCTGCCTACCCTAAACCTCTAGTCCATTGCTAGTTCAGTTCTAAAAATTAGCAACTGCACGTTTGGGATAGCGCCATTCTAGTTGGGTAAAGAGGTTTGCTAGTCAGCTGTCTGCTAATGTTTCTTGACAGGTCGTTTTATTTTTGGCTTGCCTTGTGGCCCCCATCTTCAACTACATGGTGAAAAAGACAGCGTGTACTATCTGCGACCACTTTGCTCTTGTCGTTTAGTTAAGCGAGAGCCACACCATTTGGTTTGCGAGATAACCATCCTACCAGATGAAATTACGCCCCCAAGGCACTTATTGGTCTATGGGTATAATTTATTTCCCTTAATCTAGTTCTAGCTACTTTCAAGATTGCATAGAGCACAACATGTAAAGAATCGTACATGTTCACCATTTTCCCCAGGACCTTCCAATCGAATTAAGACCACATTTTATATTGAGCTGTAGAAAACAAGAGAATCAAAATCATATGATAAAATAATTCGGTCATATTTTCCGTTATTTATTTGTATTTTTCTGAAAGATTAATACTTTAGGACAGTCAAGTTTTGTGGTGTTGAAAGTTGGTGTGCTGGAGTTATAGCTACCCTATGCCTGAACTCTGTTATTGACTTCTTGCCTTATGAGAAGTTGATGGTCTGGGCTGGATCAAGGGTACTCATGGCATATGCGTTGTATAAAAGATGTATTTTTAAGTTCCGATATTACAGTCAGGTTTGTGTTTAATTTTGTAATGACCATCTTTTACTTGGTCATGGATCGAATGGTAATGGTAAGTGCTCCACTGTTTCACAAGAACGACGATTAATGTACAACTACATCAAATAGATGTTATTCACATCCAAAATTAGACCATTTTGACTTGTTATTTAGTCTTTGTGTTTTCTTTTTCTTTTTAGAAACGGGCCTTGATAATATTAAGCATTGAGAGACAGGTTGATGATTTAGCCACTAGAAACAGCATGGTTCGACAAGTCATTGAAATATAGCCAAGTCACCGCCGTTGCTGTCAAGGTCTGAGTAGCATCTCGGTGTAAATACGCACATTTCCCCCTCGAAACTGTATTGGGACCTACTGTTTGCGTCTAGATAAAGCAGTTGTTCTACACAGCAGAGAAGAAGTTAAAATGCGTGTCATAGAACCGCGCTTGCTGATGAGCCACAGGAGGTGTTGCGCACACCAGGGAGCGATGAAAGGATTGTCAGTTGATAATAAAAACAAAAAACTGGCAATGGAATTTCAGAAAAGATAGACTGGACCTGCTTTCGTCAGTGCAATCCCTGTTTAAAAAAAAACACCAGAACCCCCACAAGTCCAAGCCTGAGATCCGAGGTTAATCATCTGGCTCTGCACTCATGTCATTATTTTGTGCATAATTCCCGCGACAGGGTCGGCATTAAAATTACAAATTTAATAGCACTAAGAAAAGAGTATATATTTATATTTCCGAAGTCGAGACACCGAGACTCTGCTTCGCTCTCATGCAGTTTGGGTCCAAAACGATGGATTCTAAAAGAGGCACCCTAATTTTGACAAAAATCTATGAAGATTTATGCTATGGAATCAGGAGATTGTAATCCGTCTTAGGCATGGATGGAGAGGAAAGTGGGTAGAGATGCCACAAAACAGACCATGAAGCCACACCGAGGCTTTTGACGGGTAATCATGAACTCATGAATCCGCATGGGAAGTATTGGTAAATGCAGGGTATTTGAATCAAGCGCGACGTTACTATCCGCGGTTTTCCTTAGTTGGAGACGATTTCCTACTTTGGTAAGCCCTGGCGGCGGCTGCGCTTTTGGGCAATTCTTCGGTTTCGCGTGGCACTGAACCCCAATAAACTGCCCTCATTATGTTTTGACCACGCTCCCTTCACCTGATTTCATACCAAAGCATGCCGTAGGGGTTAAAGAGGGGAAGCTGGCTGGCCTAATCAACCTTGTAGCGTTTCGGGGAAGCATTTTCGTTCCCGGTTACCCCATCCATGGCCAGGCGACTTCGATTGGAGTGGTCTGGCAAGCCATCGGGCTAATCTGGGACCAACCGACGCGAGAGCAAGTTTGAAAAGTCCGTTGGAGATGAAAACAAAGACGTCTATTCTACCGATTTGGAGCACTGTTGCATTGGAACAATGTGAATGTTTGGACCCAAGCAGCGTTGCTCACTGCTTAATGCTGTGAAACTGACCTGGCTCGGAGAGAGAACGTCATCAAATTAACCCACCACACATTACCCTGGCCTCTAAAAAAACTAGGCTACGGGAATGAGGATGTGTGTCCACCTCTTGAGCAATCGGCTGGGCGGGTTTTGCGGGGGGAGAGCGTTGACTGAGTGGTTCGAAGGATGCGGGGTATCGCCCATACCTACCAGAATAGGTAAATCTGGGGTAGTCCCCATGGGGTAGCCTCAAGGGCTGGTCTCAAGACTTGTTACCCGACTTGGCATCTAGCCCCGGAGAAATAAAGAGAAAGGGAGCTATTGCGATGAAGGAAAATGTATATATAGGCCTGGCTTCGACTGTTGGACAGAATTCCAAGCTCGATATCAGCCAGGCAATAATTAACAAGCCTTGTACAAATCTTCCTCTTTTCTCCCAACGCCACGATGGCTACGAACCTAAAGGCGGGCTCGGATACATCACTTCCAGACCACTCCATGGTCAAGAAGAATGATGCCGACCACCTTGAAATGCCGCTCGAGGGAGATATCGCCCTAGAAGATGTCTCCTACGGTCCTTCTGGTATCCAAGGCATATTCAGCTCGGGATATGTCACCGGTGCCGCATTCCTAGCCTCCCTTGGTGGCTTCTCTTTTGGATACGACCAAGGAGTCATTTCCATCATCAATGTCATGCCTCTGTTTCATGAAGCGTACCCTCAATCGAAGACGGCCTTTGGCACCGGCTTTATGACTGGCATGCTTCTACTTGGTGCCTTTGTTGGTTGCCTTTTCATGCCGTACTTGGCAGACAAGGTATCTCGAAAATGGGCACTGACAGTAGTTGTGGTTATTTTCGATATCGGTGCTATAATCCAAACGGCTGCTACTAGCTACGGCATGTTGGTTGCTGGTAGGGCCATTGGAGGAATTGGTGTTGGTACACTTGCAATGGTATGACAACTATAATTCGATGGAAGGAGGAGAAAGCTAATGAACTGAACTCCAGGGAGCACCGCTCTATATTTCCGAAATATCGCCACCCAACCTCCGAGGAACGCTCTTGGTACTCGAATCGATCTCTATTGTGTCGGGCGTTGTGATTGCGTACTGGATCACTTTTGCCACTCGAAATATCCCTAGTGAACTCTCGTTCAGACTGCCGCTGGGCTTGCAAATGGTCTGCGCAACATTTTTGGGAATTGGAATCCACTTTTTCCCATACTCTCCTCGTTGGCTCGTCATGGTTGATCGACACGAAGAAGCCATGGCCAGTCTGTGCAAACTAAGGGGATTGCCATCTACAGATGAGCGGGTCAAAGCCGAATACATGTCAATCATTACCGAGATTGAGTTTCAGAAAATTTCCCAACAAGCAAAACATCCCGGCGCTGAAGGTGCCAAGCTTGAGATCCTGCTTTGGCTGGATTTGTTTGATCGCAAGATGTGGCGAAGGACCATTGTAGGCTGCGGCGTCTGCTTCTTTCAACAATTCAGCGGAATTAATGCATTTATTTATTACGCACCAACCCTGTTTAGGTCAATTGGACAATCGGATGATATGTCACTCGTTCTTTCCGGTGTTTTCAATGTCTTACAGTTGGTCGCTGTGGCTGTTTGCTTTGTTATTATTGACAAAGTAGGCCGCAGGCCCTTGGCCATCTTTGGAGGATTTAGCACTGCTGTTTGCTACATCGTTATCGCTGCGTTGACCGGGATGTACTCAAAGGACTGGCAGGCTAACACTGCTGCGGGATGGGCTTGTGTTGCAATGGCTTTCAGCTTCATTTTGGTCTTTGGCGTGTCTTATTCCCCGCTTGGCTGGGCGCTTCCCCCAGAGGTGTTTTCGACATCATCTCGTGCCAAGGGTGTGGCCCTGGCCACATGTGTGAACTGGCTCTCCAACTTTACAGTCGGAGTCGCAACGCCGCCGATGCTGTCGTCGATTGGTTACGGAACATATATTTTCTTTGCTGTCTTTTGTGGTCTTGCTGGTATCTGGGCTGTGCTGTTTGTGCCAGAAACCATGGGGAAGACACTGGAACAGATGGACGAAGTGTTCGGAGATATGAGTGGCCATGAAGAGAAGGAAATGATGAGACAAGCTGTTAGAGCTAGTGGAAGAATTGTGTCTGGTCAAAGTACATAAAGAAGAGTCAATTTAATGATGGGCATGTCATTTATTCAATAGTATTTGCTCAACTAAATAAAGCAACCCTGTTGGCTATAAGAGATAACACTTTAAAGAAAAATCAGACTGCCGGTGATTTCTGATTGGGATTTTCATCTGATATTGGATGAAGAGATGGAGGACCTTGTTTGTTGCAGTTTGTGATTGTAAGTGGAAGGCAATGTTGTGTTTCTGTGGAGCAGCGTGAATAGCTTCGCGAGATTAGTACAGTGGATGGCAACAAGTTGGCTTGTATCGACCAAAATAGAGCGTCCTAAATTGTGAAATTACATATAGTCACTTTTTACATCATTACAAAGATATAATTGTCAAGAAAATTTTGAATTTTGTGTTTGGGCTTATTTCAAAGTTTATTCCGAGAGGTGAATAACTCGATTTTCTTGTGCACGGTATCTAATGTTGGATTCAAACTCTTTTATTGTCCTCCACTATAAACTGGCTTTCACCGGAGCGGACAATAGATTGTGCGCTTCAGAAACCCTGTGGATGCTGGTTAAACGAGGGAGCTATTTTTGCAGGAGTAGCTAAACTAAGACCGCCCAAAGCAGTTGCAGTGCTTTCGGAAACTATGATGAGATCTTTTGTTGTGATGCTCTACGCTTTGGTCTCAATAACACTTTGTTCAGGTGGGGTGGAGTGGAGATCAATGTCTCAAGCAAGACCAGGCAGAAGCTCGTTTTGTCTATGAGCAACAACTTCTAACACTCCTTTCACGGTGAAGGCGCTTCCCAATTCCTAATATAGGCGGGCGCTCCGCTCTCGTGGGCCGCCCGGTCTCAACTCCACCATGCCGAGTTACGCGTGTAGCACATGATAGTTAGTAAGCAATCGCCCAACGATGGTCAAGCACTGGATTTCGCTATCCAAAGATATGCAAAAACAAGCGGAGGTCCGTCGCCGCGAATTTTCCTTAACTCAGCAGGGCTAATGCGAATATTAATGTTAAGGGCCTTGATGGGTGCTCTGATCTTTGACGGCTGCGGTTTAACCTGCAAGTTGCCAAGTTGCTGATTGCATGATGGAGTCGCCAAGCGCGGGATGAAAAGGCCGGGGCATCCAACCCTCAAAATTGATTGGCATGTCGATGAGTTTTATTGCGCACTGCACCGCTATGGGCAAATACCTCAGGCGTTGGGCATGTATCTAGCGGGATTTTGTATTTAAAAAAAATTGCGATCCATGAGCGATATCCCTCGCACTCGCTCGGCATTACCTCGTGCAATGTATAATGGAATTAGCTTTGTAATCTAGTGGCATTTCAGCGCTTACGCCCTCCAGTTCGGGGGGAGAACCACTGGAATTGGTTACCCCGGGCGCTGACACATAGCGCTATACTGCCGAGCTCGGAGCGTGGAAGCCCTGCCGAAAAATCACAAACCCCCCCATCGGCCCCGGCCGCCCTGTCGGCCAGCACGGCGAAGCCCCCCCTCGGGTCGTCATCTGCGCAACAAAACTTCCAGCAGTCGTCGCAATCGAGGCTTAGACAAGTTGACTTTCACAACTACACCTACATCCGGACCTCACCCCAACACGTAGACACACACATGGAGCCCTCCACCATGGCTTGCGACTACCAATACGTCAAGGACATGACGCCCGAGGGCTACACGTTCCCCTCACACCGACTCCAGCGCACATGCGATGCCTCGCGCACGCCTTTGGTGCTGGTTGCCTGTGGTTCATGTGCGACACCCGCCCCGGCCGTCTCCGAGGCTGTATCATGGCTGACAATTCTCTCGCGCAGTCTCACCAATTACGTTTCTACACCTGAGGATGTTTCCGATGGCTAGAGACCACAGCAAGAATGAAGGTCAGTGAATCCCCCGTTTTGCATTTCCCGGCGGATTTTGCGTCCCGTGGAGCACGCCAGCGCTGACAGCCCCCGGCCGTTAGGATTCGAAGTTATTGGCGGCTATCTCTCGCCTGTGTCGGATGCATACAAGAAGAAGGGCCTGGCTCCGGCCCAGCACCGCGTCCGCATGTGCGAGCTGGCCACTGAAAACATGTCCAAATGGTTGATGGTTGATCCTTGGGAGGCCGAGAACCTGAGTTTCATCCCTACCGCCCGCGTGCTTGACCACTTTGACTATGAGATCAACGAGGTCATGGGTGGCGTCGAGTGCAGCGACGGCACACGCAAGCGCGCCCGCATCGTGCTGCTTGCCGGCCTTGACCTGATCCAGACCATGTCCACCCCCGGTGTCTGGGACGCCCGCGATCTCGACCACATTCTTGGAAACTACGGCGTCTTTGCGCTTGAACGCTCCGGAACCGAGCTGGACTCGGCCTTGGCAAATCTTAAGCAGTGGGAGCACAACATTCACATCATCCGCCAGGTATGCACCAGCGCCCATTGCTGCACCCCGCAGGCGCTCACGTGGCTAACTTGACTTGACTGCACAGGTTGTAACCAACGACATTAGCAGCACCAAGGTTCGTCTGCTGTTGAAGCGAGACATGAGCATCGATTACCTGTGAGTAACGCGAGTTCCGGGCTGTTGATCCGAGCGGAATAGTTACTAACCCCGTGCGCGCATAGAATCCCCGATGATGTCATCAACTACATATATGAGCACAACCTGTACCGCGACCTCGATTTGGCGCAGGACCACAAGGGCAAGGAAAAGGCTAGTGAGTCTGTGGCCGGCCCCAGCAAGGGTTGAACGAGATAGCGCTTGCTGCGATCCACAAAGGTATATCTTTTCACGATACACAAAATGACTCCTCCATCCCCGCTCAGTGCGCGCGCCCCGCGCCATCGGGCTTGTCGGCGAAAGCCAATGGAGAACGGAGTGGGTCTCCAGGATTCGCAAACGGCGAAACCGCGCCTAGTTGCACCCAGAAAAAAAAAAAAAACAACTGCCCTGGGTCAGCTGTGTCTCTGCGGAAATGGCGCCGGTCGTTAGTTAGCCGATTTTTTTTTGTTGCTGGCCATGTGGTGCGGCACCGACCGCCTCGGAGCCCATTCGAGCAATTTTGGAAAGTCTTTTTTGTTTTGGGTTTCCTACACACTGGAGGAATTGTTCAACTCTTGGTAACTAAAGCGGCGTTTTTGGTCAACTATGCCCGCAAAGGGATTTCTTTACCCTTCTCACACTGCCTATGCGAATAGGCAGTGTTTGGATGTTATTTGGGTTTGGGAGGTAAGCTGATATTTAGCGAACTACTTTTCGATGGTCGGAGACAGTCCGGCAGTAGAGTGACAGTGTCATGTGTTTGTGTCTTGATGAATCAAGTTGAACAAGAATGAAGGATTTCTTTTAGTCCCTCTCCTTGTTCGGTATTCCCACTTGGGACAGTCTCTTTGTGCAGATGCGAATGTGTATATGTGTGAAGCGTTGTGACTAGGTTTCCTGAGTTGATTGTATGTAAATGAGCTAGGTTTAAATAACCCACCCTCCTTCTCAGCTTCTTATCAACGAGCATTGTACACTTTATATATTCCTGCTCCTCTCGTTGGTGGAATAGGAAGGCCGTGGTCAGCAGACCTATCAACATAGAGTTCCTCCCGTCCCATGCATGGTGAGACCAGGTAAAGGAGGAGATCCAGTCAGGGGGTTTAAATGGAGGCAGGGGCTTTTGAATGCGAAAATTCACATGCAAAGCCAAGCAATTTTTTTTTAGCATCGGCATCTGGTGGCCGAGATTGATAGATGGGAACCCTCCCTGGTCCTTGGCACATCACACTTGGTCGAGTCTGGATGAGGAAGCTGGGTTCTCTACTAGGGGTTTTATGGCATCACGATAACCGGGTCAGCCGCTGCCTTGCATTTGGGTTTTTCCAGCACTAGATTTTCTTTATGCAAACGCTCCCTGGCTTTGGATTCGGAAATGAAGCGGAGCGCAGTTCCTCAAGCGTGGACGAATGACCTGGCGAATTGCATGCACGAGACACAGGACGTCGGTATATTTCAAGGGGGCAGGTAGGCAGGCAACGCCGCCGGTGTCTCTCAACACCCACAGGCTAGAGGGCGCCGAGACTTGGTTGGAGGAGGGGGGTTTTTGTTTTGGCCAATGGGCCAACAGAGCGCCATCAGCGGCTCAACTAACGAGGGCGCTCAAGCCAGGATGGAGACTGGAGCAGCAAGAGATAGAGTTGCAAAAGGACCTCGCTCCCGTAGCTTAACTATCATTCTTGTTTTTAGGCTTGGGTTTTAGAGTCTGGGTCGTGCGCCCAGGCACCTGCAGAATGCGGCAAAGCTGCCGCGCTGGATGGATGATGGGTGCGCGCCATGGGCTCTCGCCCCTCCCCTCCCCCTCCCTCAAATCTCCCTCCGCCCCCCTCCCAATCCCCAATCCCCAATGCCCTCCTACTGGCTCGCTGCTGTCTGCCAACGAGAGCCTCGGCCAGGGTGGCGGTTGGGGGGGCACCCAAGCACGCTGAGTGGCCGAATCGCCGGCGGCGCATCGACAAACGTGCCAGGGCTCCGCGGATCGATAGGGTGGACGATACGGGACGACCGGGGGAGGGGTTGGCGGGAAAAGGATGAGCTGCAGGTACGGGCTTGACAGCGCGGGAGAAGCAGCGGACGTCGGTGTCGCAATTGGGCGGAGGCCATGGCCTAGAGCGTAGCTGGGCCTCGGGGATTGGTACTGCGATGGGGATGGGGGCATTCTGCTAGTTTCTGGGCGTGCAAAGACGAACCATGGGCAGACAGGGGCAGCTCGTATCTCTGTCCATTCCAGATGCAAAGGGCTAGATGTGAGCTGAAGTCCTAGGGAGAAGTGTATATATGTACCATGTGCCGCACACGGGAGTCGTCCGCCATGTACACTCGCATCTTGTTGGGCAGCTCAATCCATCCAGGGTCGAGCACCACCGTTGCAATCCCTCGTGTCTGTACAGTACAGTACAGTTACATCTGCATCCCACCGCCGTGTCTCCTCCCCAACAATAATAATGAGGTCCCTCGCCGTGTCGCTCCTCGGCGTCGCAGCCAGTGTTGTCTCGGCCGAGACCATTGCCGAGATCAACGGCGACAAGTTCCTGTCGCCTTACAGCGGCAAGACGGTCACAAACGTCACCGGCCTCGTCACGGCCAAGGGCAGCGCCGGCTTCTGGCTGCGCTCCACCAAGTCGGACAACAACAGCGCCACCTCTGAGGCCCTTTACATCTACGGCAGCTCGGCCGTCTCAAAGGTGTCGGTGGGCGATGTTGTGACGCTGGGCGGTGCCGTTAAAGAGTATAGGTAAGGCGCAGTTTAAGCTTAAACGTTAGGTTACGGCGCAATTCCAGGGCTAACAAGCAGCCACCTCCACATAGATCAAGCGTCGACTACCTGTATCTCACCGAACTCACCTCACCCACCAACATTGTCGTCCAGTCTTCAAACAATTCTGTCACGCCACTGGTCATTGGCGTCGACACTCTGTCTCCTCCCACCAAGCAATTCTCCAGCCTTGATGATGGCGACATCTTTGGTGTCCCCAACAACAAGTCTCTCATCTCCACCACTAACCCCAAGCTGCAGCCCAGCTCATATGGTCTTGACTTCTGGGAGAGCCTCGTAGGTGAGCTGGTCACTGTGAAGACTGCATATGCCATCAGCCGCGCTAATCAGTATGGCGACACCTGGGTCCGTGGCGACTGGGAGGTTTCGGGACTCAACGGTCACGGTGGCCTGACTATGCTGGATCAGGGTATGTATTAGCCCGACATCTTGAAACCTTTGCTTAACCATGATATTCTAACTAAATGCATTAGATGCCAACCCTGAGGCCATCATCATTGGCTCTCCCGTCGATGGCTCCAGCAACCCCACTGACACCAAGTTGGGTGACTACATTGGCGACATCACCGGCGTTGTCTACTACGCCTACGGTTTCTACCGTATTCTCCCCCTCACTGCTCTCAAGGTTTCCAAGGCTGCTGATGCCGAATACCCTGCCGTCAGCTTCACTAGCACCGGCACATGCAAGGGCATCTCCGTCGCTGATTACAACACGGAGAACCTGAACCCCGAATCAACCCACCTGCCCCTGGTCGTCGACCAGATTGTCAACAAGCTCCACAGCCCTGATTTCATCTTCCTCCAGGAGATCCAGGACAACTCAGGAGCCACCAATGATGGCGTTGTTTCTGCCAACCAGACGCTGACCACTCTCGCCCAGAACATTGAGGCGGCCGGCGGCCCAACCTACTCATTTGTCGACGTTGATCCTGTGGATGGAAAAGATGGTGGCCAGCCCGGCGGCAACATTCGCGTTGCTTACTTCTACCGCGCTGACCGAATTGAGCTCGTCGATGTGAACCCCGGCACTGCCACCCAGGCCAACGAGGTCCTCGATGGTCCCACGCTCAAGTACAACCCTGGTGTCATTGACCCCACAAACTCTGCCTGGGACGCCAGCCGCAAGCCTCTCGTCGCCATGTGGAAGCCCGTCGACAGCGACACCCCATTCTTCACCGTCAACGTGCACCTTAGCAGCAAGGGCGGCTCGAGCTCTCTCCACGGCGATGCCCGAACTCCAGTCAACAGCCCCATCGACAAGCGCACTCAGCAGGCCGAGATCACTGCATCCTTCATTGCCGAGATCCTGTCCAAGGACGCAAACGCTCACGTCATCACCGCGGGAGACTTCAATGAGTTTATCCAGGTCCAGCCTCTGCAGACCTTTATCGAGAAGTCGGGTCTGACTGACCTCGACGAGGTCGCTGAGATTCCTGCCGTCGAGCGATACACGTACCTGTACGACATGAACTGCGAGGCGCTCGACCACATGTTTATTAGCGAGGGCCTGAAGAGCGATGTCAAGTACGAGCACCTCCACGTCAACACGTGGCAGAACTACGACGACCAGGTCAGCGACCACGATCCCAGCGTTGCTCGCTTTAACCTTTGCTGAACGTGAGAATTCGGCATCTTGCATTGGGATGTAACAATTCGTGTATACTAGATCTCGGCTTGAAAATGACTTCATGTATATATGTTGTAAATGAAGTAATATATGACCTAGCATGACTTAAAAAATACACATTGAATGGTTGAAAATATGACTAATATCACGTTTATTGACCACTGTCCAACATAAAGTTCCAACCATAACGCCGTGAACAAGATATTCGAGAAACCCAGTGCTCAACCCAAGAATTACTCCTCATCCTCATCCTCATCCTCATCATCATTGCCTTCCCCCTCTTCCTGTCCCTCCTCTTCCTCCTCTTCATCATCATCATCGCCGTCGTCATCAGGATCAGGCATAACAATGCTATTCAGGAAAGCAACCTGTGACCCCATTAGTACCACCATCCAGGTTGCTGATTAGACTGATACGTACAAATTTGGACATGGCTCGCAAAACTTCTGCAAGCTTCTCTTGGCCGTCGTCGCTGGTGAACAGGTCATCCGGGATCTTCTTTCGCACTGTAAAGTTCTTCAATCTGAGAAGCTCAATATCTGGGTGGTCCCTTCGGTAGCCCTATCAAATACGAACGTTAATTTGTCTAACTCCTTGTCGTTTGGGTCAACCACTCACTGATGGAGCCAGACTCAATGCGCCCTCCTTGTTCTCGGCTGCAAAAGCTTGCAAGGCTGCCTTTTCGTCGGCACCTGCTTTTAGCTTTGGTAAAAACATGCGCTTGAAGTCTGGGTCATTGAGGGCCCGTCGCCATCCTTTGGATCGTCGATCGACGCTAGCCCGGAGGTTTTGCAGTTTATCCCATGCCGGGCACCAAATGCCTCCGCCGACAAAGGCCGAACCGGGTTCGCAATGAACGTAATAGCACGCATATGCGCCCTTGCGGCCTGTACGGGACCAAGCAGCAGAAAAGTGTGGCTAAATGTGTAAAAGTGTCAGCCTTTGTCCTATTCCGCATACAGAGTTTAAATTCTGACCTTGTAGGGGGTGGGATCTTTGCTGAAACGAGCGTCGCGATAGATTCGGAATATAACATCCTTGACAGGTAGCTCGGGAATCGTCTCATCGACTTCAATGACAGTGTCGGTGGCGCTAAGGACGAATGATTCCCAATCTTTGAGAGCCCGTCTGTACTCGGGGTCATGTGCTGCAATCAACGAATTAGCTTCGGCGCACCAATGGTTGAACAATCTCTCCCGTCCACGCACACTTAAGCCAAGGTCGGCGATTGTTAGCCTTGAGCAGCTTCAAGAATTCAATCGTGTTCGGATGCAATTTCGAGTCCTCGTACGGAATGCCGCCTTCGTCGAGCAGCTTGGGTAACGGAATAAAGGTAACCTTGGGTGGCGCATCCGAATCGTCTGAATCGCCAGCATCGTCATCCTCTTTGTCATCTGTCGGCTTTTCGTCCTCATACGCCTCATCAGAATCCTCCTTCACTTCACGCTTCTTAGCTTCTGATTTCTTCGTTTCTGGTTTCTTCGCTTCTGGTTTCTTTGCTTCTGGTTTCTTTGAGGGTCTCCCGCGCCTCTTCTTGGTTGGTGGCTCGACCTCGTTGGTTTCTTCCTTTACAAGCTCATCACTGCTGTCATCGAAATACTGGCTCTTGGTGGAGGTGCGCCGAGAGCTCCGACGAGGAGCGGCGGCAGCCTCATCGGCGGCGCGCTTTCGGGGAGGCATGGCTTTAGGGTTAAGAACGAATTGGATTCCAAAAAATCCAAATTAGCCAAAGTTTGGGTCAAGAGATCCAGTCGAGAGGGTGAAAAGTGGTGTCGTCATAAGAGTTCCGGCTCAAAGAACTGCCCCGCGTCGCGTTATGAACAGCAGAGTGAGATGGCGGCGCGTTATCACGTGACGGCTTTGTCTAGGCAGCCAGTGCTTCTGACATGGATTTTGAGCCTCAGTCAAGCATACTCCGTGAGGATTTAATATCATAAAAGTAAAACAAATGCAGAGATATCATGGTAGAGCAGAATAATTGATGTATACTTTTACTTGTTTGTCCTTCCCCTGAAGAATCAATGCTTTAGAACGGTCAAATTTGGCAGTGTTCAAGGTGGCGAAGACACACGGGAATAATATTTGAAGGGAGTATTGTAATGCTCACTGAGCAAAGAGTCTCGACGGGCGGAGACAAGGCAAAGGGGATATGGAACTGCTACAACTGGAATTCACTCCAAAACGGCACCAACATGGACATATCACAAGTTATATGCACCTTTCATGTGACGTGTTTAAGATCAATTTATGCGCTCTCTACTTTACATTCCCAATGTAGGCGGACAAAAAACATGGCGCGATCTTAAATCATCGCCAACCAAACACCTGAAAACGTGGAGCAATTATGTTTCTTTTCCCTTTTACAACCCAGAGTCTATGCATTTAAAGCTCATCGTGGACATCACCAGCATCCTCGCCACCAGCACCCTGGTACATCTTAGAAGTGATGGGGTAGGCGACGTTGGAAAGCTTCTCCTTCTGCTCCTCAAAGTCCTCAGTGGTGGCGTCAGCGCCGTTCTCCTCAAGCCACTCAGAGGTCTCCTTGACAGCCTCGAGGATCTAGAACAGCTGTTAGCATTTTGTACATATTTCAATGTTATAGTGGGTAAACTTACGGTCTCCTTGTCCTCCTCGTCGATCTTGCCACCAAGACCCTCGTCGTCGTTGACCTGGTTCTTCAGGCTGAAAGCGTAGTTCTCAAGACCGTTTCGGGCCTCAATGCGCTCACGGGTAGCCTTGTCCTCCTCGGCGTACTTCTCAGCCTCGGCGACCATGCGGTCAATCTCGTCCTGGGTAAGACGACCCTTGTCGTTGGTGATGGTGATGGACTCCTGCTTGCCAGTGCCCTTGTCGTGGGCAGAGACCTTGAGGATACCGTTGGCGTCGAGCTCGAAGGAAACCTCGATCTGGGGAACACCACGGGGAGCGGGGGGAATGCCAGTGAGCTCGAACTTGCCGAGGAGGTTGTTGTCCTTGGTAAGAGATCGCTCACCCTCGAAGACCTGGATAAGGACCACGGGCTGGTTGTCGGCGGCAGTGGAGAAGATCTGGCTCTTGCGGGTGGGGATGGGGGTGTTACGGGGAATGAGCTTGGTCATGACACCTCCGGTAGTCTCAATACCAAGGGTCAGGGGGTTGACATCCAGAAGGACGACATCACCAGTACCCTCCTCACCAGAAAGAACACCAGCCTGGACGGCGGCACCGAAAGCGACGGCCTCATCGGGGTTAATACCCTTGGAAGCCTTCTTACCACCGAAGTACTCCTCGATCAAGGACTGAACCTTGGGGATACGAGTGGAACCACCAACAAGGACAATGTCATCAACCTCAGACTTCTTGACGTTGGCGTCCTTGAGAACCTGCTCAACAGGCTTGATGGTCTTCTTGAAGAGATCAATGTTGAGCTCCTCGAACTTGGCGCGGGTAAGAGTCTCGGAGAAGTCGTTGCCCTCGAAGAAAGCCTCGATCTCAATGCGAGTGCTCATCTGAGAAGAGAGGGTACGCTTGGCCTTCTCAGCCTCACGCTTAAGCTTACCCATGGCCTTGAGGTCCTTGGTGACATCAACGTTGTTCTTCTTGTTGTAGGTCTTGGCGAAGTAGTTGATGACGCGCTGGTCAAAGTCCTCACCACCAAGGTGGGTGTCACCAGCGGTAGCCAGGACCTCGAAAACACCGTTATCGATGGAGAGAAGAGAGACATCGAAAGTACCACCACCAAGATCGTAGACAATGATCTGGCGCTCACCATCAGTCTTGTCCAGGCCGTAAGCGATAGCAGCGGCGGTGGGCTCGTTGACGATTCGGAGAACGTTGAGACCGGCAATGACACCGGCATCCTTGGTGGCCTGTCGCTGGTTGTCCTGTTACGAGTTAGCGAGGGTGCGCAATTATGGTGGGGGTTTGGTAAACTTACGTTGAAGTAGGCGGGGACAGTGACGACGGCGTGGGTAACCTTGTGGCCAAGGTAGGACTCAGCAACCTGCTTCATCTTGCCAAGAATCATGGCAGAAACCTCCTCAGGAGTGAACTGCTTGTTCTCGCCATCGACCTTAACCTGAACAATAGGCTTGTCATCCTTGGCGACAACCTTGTAAGGGAAGTGCTTCAAGTCGTTCTGGACATCCTTCTCAGAGAACTTGCGACCAATCAGACGCCTGCCACATTGTTAGCAATTGTTCTACCATGGTGAAAGTGTTTTTCCAGGTGCTTCGTACTTGACATCGAAGATGGTGTTGCGGGGGTTGGCGGCGGCCTGGTTCTTGGCGGAGTCACCAACCAGACGCTCCTCCTCAGTGAAGGCGACGTATGAAGGAGTAATTCGGTTACCCTGATCGTTGACGAGAATTTCGACCTTGCCCTTCTGCATCACACCGACACAGCTGTAGGTAGTACCCAAATCCTGGAGGTCAATTGTTAGCAAAACTAGTTGCGCCAAAAAATGAGGGGAGCTCCAGCGTTGCGGAGACGGTCGTATAAACGTACAATACCGATAACAGTTCCGTAGTTGTCGACGTCGGCGTTAGCCTGGGCCGTCTGGACGAAGGCGAGGGGAGAAAATAGGAGGGCGATCCAACAAAGGAGTCCCAGGCCTAGGGCCATTGAGCTCCTTGAACGAGCCATGGCTCTCGTGTGTGTAGTGTAGATTGATTAGGTCAAGCTACAGGTGGGGTTAGAAAAAATAAAGAGGTAAAAAGAAATGTCAATTTGCTCCAACGCAGTGAGGGCTCGCGAATCCTCAATCTGGCGTATACACTCGAGAGTGGGAGGGGTATCGTGATTGTTGGAAGGAACGGATTTGAGCCAGAGGAAGAAATTCGGGACCTTATGAATGTAGCCTCTCCAAAAAAGTCGAGGTGTCCAGATTGCACAAGAGGCCAGATTTCACATCACCCGCCACACACACCCCTTGCCTGCGCCCCACGTGACAGGGATGCTTGCTCCGCGTTGGAGTCTTGGTGGGGCACACTGTGCGGCAGCCCTACCGTAGGTGCCCTGGGCCATGTCCCATGGGAGCTGAGCCGCCTAGCAGGCCGCCGTGATACGCCAACCCCAGAGCCCGTCACAGTGTCTCAAGCTGACCGACAGGATGGCAGGTTGGAAGCCTCAAAACGCTTAAAGCAGACGGCGTCTCGCCTCAGCAGTTCGTACCTGCGGACAGATGGAGCAGGATGTGATTAGGTACGTCCTCATACATAGGAGGTGGTCTCAGCCGCAGGCCGCAGTTGCGCCAGGCACACGACGAGAACCACTTGTTGGCCACAGCCTTTCGTTAGTCCCCACGTGTGGCTGACTCTATTTCCATCCATCGTCTGGCCTTGTCATGTCAGGCACCTTGAAGTCAAAAGCCAGAAGCCTCTGGACAAGTTTACAAGTTTCCGTGGGGCAGCAGATGGCCCAGGTGAGTCATGCATGGCGTCTGCTTTGCTCGACAATGGCAAACTCTACAACAAAAAAGACCAAACTCGCCAGCGTGGCCGATCCATTCCGGGGGCAAACTACGTCGCCAGCCAACGTTAGCCGCTGCAAAGTGGCCTCTTTCGCAGGTGTCGCCAGTCCGAGAATATTCCCAACCAGGCAGTGGGGCACTCGGGAGCCACACTCCGATGGCTCTCACGCTCCTTTGCCGCACAATGGACCTGTTACCTGTCCTTTAATATCGGTCCATGATGAAATTCTTCCGTGAACCAACTGACCCTTTGCTCTTACTGTGCCACCGTTCCCGCATATTCCCCACGCTTCCACGAGCTCAACTATGCCATCATCGTTAAACGTGGTCACTCAATCGTGTTACGCGCTCTGACCTTTTAGCGACCAACCCTTGGCCACATTATTCAGTTGACCGCCCAGAGAGCGCCCTAGGGAAGGGCGCTAAGTTAATCTGTACTCTACAATTAACAGTAAACCAACTGCCAAGTTTTGCCTCTTTGCCCCCACATGTGCACACGTTACAATTACCCTGATGTGATAATCACAGCGCATCCTACAAACGGAATGAGTCAATAAGGATGGTTTGAAATCCAAATTTTGATACGGACCATACAATTCATGCGCCTAATACGGCTGTGTGTGGGGGACTGCTGACATCTAATTCTACCTCCGAAGAGGTATCCGATCCGAGATAGTTTACGGATAGCAGGCCCCTCGAACCAGGAGACCCTGTCGGACCAGTCACCCTGGTTCGTATTGCCACATTTCTTCCGTCAAAGCTTCTTGTGTCATATGTTCCTCACGAATGCCCGCCCAATGTGTACAAAGGACAGATATTATGATATTCAGCCTGAAATTAGCATATTCCCAAATTGAAACCACAATGCTATCTGTTATCATCAATAGAGTTGCCATGTGTCCTTATAATTTTCAACAGACCACGTTGGCTTCCTTCGATCCTTCTTCCCTTCGTACTTAGATGGTGCCCTGCACTACCCATTGCTCAAACAATTGTTTCCCGGGTTTATTATACACCATATCGATCCATAAAAAACTTTTTAGAATGACTCTAGTTTCCTGCCAAGTTTGCAGGCCCAGTACCGAAGCGTTGTACACCAAAGCACTTCGAAGCCAATCATGATCAAAGCTGTCAAAGATGGACAGTGCAGCGACGAACAGGGCCCAGAGTAGGAGCCTGGCCATATCCATATCTGAGGAGTGGCGCTGTGCTAGAAGTGCAGCCACTAAGCCGTCCGCTAGAGCTCGGAGCTGGATGCCAAGACCATCAATTTGAATCAGAATGCTTTTCATGTAGGCAAGCATAGAAAGCCTCATCAACTCCGGGAGCGACTCAGGATCGAATCGCAACGAGAGAAGACGGAATGGCACTGATGAGGTTAATGCAGAAAATAATTCTGGCGGCATTCTCACTGCCGTTTTTGTTGCTTCATTTGCAGCCTTGGTGAAAACCTTCAAGTCGGCCCAAATGTGCAGTAGCCTTGGATCGGGCCGTGGTTGGATCATACTTAGCTCCGCCAGGTTCGTTATATCGACATCTTGAGCGATCCGAGGATTCCACGATATCTTTTCTGGCATATACCTCATCTTCTCGCCACTTGCAAGAGCAAGACCAAAGTCGATTCTATCCACCATCGATACCTCTGTCAGCAGGTTTCATCAACTAACAGCGTGAGGATGCATCTCCTACCTTTCAGTCTTATGCTCAATCAAGCCTCCAGGTTGAAGTGTTTTTACTCCCCCACGTAGCTCAATAATTCGATACAGCCCATCCATATGCTTTTTGACTGTTTCGAAATCGCCAAGGATTGCAGCAGCCGTGGCTAATGATATTACTACAACCATGGTTGAATTCGACGTCGCCTCTTTTTCGTTTGCCAAGCTAAGTTGGAGATGGTGGAGCGATTTGGCCAGGTGAAACTGGGCCCGGTTGCCGTATGGGAGCCCAACAGCCTTGTCCCCAAAGGCTTGGGTCGTGAACAACAATGAATGCAGCAATGCTGGATTCCGTGGGAAATCGGAGAAGCAAAACATTTCGGTTTTGGGACCGTCGACTAATACAACTTCTACTGTATAGGTGGAAGGTTTCACAACGGTGAAAGCTGGCGTAAATTGTTAGAGTAGCACGTTTAAGCCGGGTCCTATTACGCATACCTTGTTGAAGGAGCTCAAACATGTATGGCTTCATATTACCCTCATAGCCGAAAAGGGAAAGCTCAGATGCAATCTTTATTGGCGGTGCGAGGTGCCATTCTTTCTCTTCAGTCTGTGTTCCTTCTCTTCGAAGGCTCTTACTAGATTGCGGAGGGTCAACTTCATCTGTTGGCGCAGCGCTTCGTGCTAACTGCTTGATAAGCCTAGCCTTGCGCGTATTCTTGCCTCGCATGACATGGCTGCGAATAAACTTGCGAGTCTCCGCATTTGGCTTTTCTTGAGATGTGGTCACGATGAAGAGGCCAGACGCTGGCTCTGTTGCGCAGTCAGTTCACGCCATCGCCTCCTCCGCACGACCCACGTAGCACTCACTGTTCATAGACGAAGGCTGATGCGCCATGGGCTTATTAATTACCCAATAAGACTAAAGCAATGAGATTTCGGTCTGATTTTGTCACGCTTGGCGAAAAAACCTCTCATGTACGATGTGGACATTTAGGCAGTCATAGGATAAAGCCGTTGACTCCGGGAACACCAGATCCGATATGTATCCCTACTGCTGACCACGCCATAAACTCCTGCAGCCAAGATCCGATTGAATTCCTTTTTAGGCATGGCGCCATCGGTCAGCATCATCAGGGTGCGGTTTGTGGCTTACCCCGAATCCGCGTATGAACCCTGGCATGATCTAACGCCTCAGCCCCCTTCCCAAATACGGGAAATAGTTCATTCAAACTTGCATGAAATGATGTGTTTTTCAGACTATAGCCACAGATTGGAAGTTTCCGCTAAAATATTGCAACCGGCTTGCTTTTCGAGGACTCTTGCAAATTGATTGCCCGGGCCTTCTATTGGTCCCTTTAGGGTACGTGACCAGTCAAGACGGAATGTAGTTGGTGGCAGAGCAGCGCCATGGTGGCTAAAATGGAGTTGGATCGAAGGTGGGCGTTGCAAAATAATTTGAGAATATCTGCTTTTATAATTCTTGGATGGCCTATAAGAACCCTTCTGCCGTCCGTGAATTTTCTTTGATTGAACCACCAGAGTTAGCCGAGCACCTCAACCACTACTTCTCTTCATCCTTCTACAAATTTCTACATCATCATGGCTTTCGGTTGTGCATCAGTCACATTCAACCCTCAAAAGGACATCCCAAACCTGACCGGCAAAGTAATCCTGGTGACAGGAGGAAATACCGGCTTGGGTAAGCAGTCTGTCCTTGAATTTGCGCGACACCAACCCAGGAAGATATGGTTGGCAGCACGCAGCCTTGACAAGGCCAAGGCGGCAGTAGAGGATGTCAGGAAACAAGTACCCGAGGCTCCAATTGATGTGGTCTCGCTGGACCTCAGTTCTTTTGAATCTGTCAAATGTGCTGCCCAGACAGTACTGTCTGGATCTGATCGCCTCGATATCCTCATGCTCAATGCTGGAATCATGGCAACCCCTCCTGGACTGACAAAAGACGGTTACGAAATTCAGTTTGGAACCAACCACATGGGCCATGCGCTCCTCGCCAAATTGTTGCTCCCTCTTTTGGAGAAAACGGCCAATTATGCCGAGGGAGGGGATGTGCGCATAGTTTCCATGACATCGTACGGTCATACATATGTTTCAAAAGGCGATTTTCGTTTTGACACGCTCAAATCAACTGCTGAAGAGCTGGGGCCATACGGTCGATACTTCCAAAGCAAACTTTCTAACGTGCTCTGGGTGAGGCAGCTAGCTAAATTGTATCCTCAATTCACAGTGGCCGCCATTCACCCCGGTGTTGTACAGACGGAGCTTATGGATAGGGCGACAGCAACCCCGAAAGTAATAAAGGCTCTGGCCAAGATTGCATACAAGCTACTTGCTTCTGTTGAGCAAGGAGCCAAAAACCAACTATGGGCATCAGTATCGAAGGATGTAAAGTCTGGCGAATACTATGAACCGGTGGGTGTTGGGGGCTTAGCAAGTGAGAATGGCAAGGATGATGAATTGGCTAAGAAGCTATGGGAGTGGACTCAGAATGAACTTGAAGGGTACTCTCTATAACATGTAAACTTGGTTACGTTTGGGAATGTGCTCTCTCTTCCTTTGCTTTTGTCTTTTATTTCTGGGGAATTCGAACGCGTTCAAGGTTCTATTGATCAGTTATAAATAATGGACAAGATGCTTAGTTATTCAGAAAGCCATCAAACATTACCAACAATGAGTTTATATGGACATTTTTTTTCGCATTAAAATATATGCTTCTTATTCCAAGAGCCCTGCTGCAATAGTGTCTCCTCCACTTCTAATCACCACTCTTTGGCCTTGTTCTAGAGGAACCTTTGCTGCCAATTTCACTACAACACGTGCGACACCACCTGGCTGTACAATTCTAGGTTTTTTCTTGATAATCGCGCCGCTAGCCTTGTCGAGTGTTGCAGTTATGGACTGGATCTGACCTGCCGCATGTAATCGTCCTCGATGTAAATCCACAGGCATAGGCATCAAATGCGAAAATGCCATGGCCTTGAGAACCAATGTATCGCTGCACTCTATTGGTTGTGATTTGGGGCAGAGCATATCTCCGACACGGATATGAATGGGGTCAATGTTGCTCAAAGCAATGCTAACACTTTGTCCAGCAACAGCCCAGTCTTGCATATCAGAGTCGACCATGATCGACTTGATATAAGCTTCTTCACCACTTGGTTGCACTAAAACGAGATCGCCAATTTGGATCGAGCCTGAATCGATACGGCCCGCAATTGTTGTGGTACCAAGTGTTGATCTGAATACTTCCGAGATAGCCATTCGAAATGGTTTCTTCAGCGCTCTGGCTGATGATGGTTCTGATTCTTCCAATGCCTCAATCAATGTTGGCCCCGTATACCATGAAGCCTCCTCGTTTTCTGACCTCTTAACGAGATTGTCTCCGTTGAGACCGGAAATGGGGACAAAGGCGACATTTTTGCCCTGGAACCCAAGGCCAGATAAAAACCCACCGATGTACTCAGAAATCTCCTCAAATCTCTCCTGCTTCCACCCAATGGCGTCGAGTTTGTTCACACCAATAATAAGCCTTTGAACCCCCAGACTTCGAAGAAGCAAGATGTGTTCTCGGGTTTGGCCCTTGAGTCCCTTTTCATAAGCCCCAGTGTCAGCATCAATCACAACAATTGCGACGTCAGCTTGACTGGCTCCAGCAATCATATTTGGAACAAAATCTCGATGTCCTGGTGCGTCTAGAATCGTGAAATTTGTCTTCTCGGTTTCAAAATAGTTGGTGGCAATATCGATGGTAACACCACGCTCTCTTTCTTCGCTTCTCTGGTCCATAACCCAGGCTAAGGCGAAGGACTGCTTCCCCGACTTCTCGGCCTGCTTTCGATATCGGTCGATTGTGTGTTTTTCAACATACTTCAATTCCAAGAGCAACCGGCCCATAAGGGTGCTCTTTCCTGCGTCGACGTGTCCTGATAAAATTAGCACATAGTAAGATGGACAGACTAAGGTGATAGACTTACCGACAACAACAAAGCTGATGCTTCGCTTGTTGGAGCTGTTCTCAAACTCTTTGACAACATCAAGACCCTTGCTCTTGGGCGGAGGGGCATCGTTGACCTGAAGCGAAGATAATTCGGCAGTGACCTCTCCTTCTTTCGGCGCAGTTTTGTCTTTTTGTGACTTTTTCGTGGTTTTAGGAGCTGCTGGAGTCTTCTTCCCCGCTGAAATGGAATTAGAATTAGCCCATCATTTCGTCCTTGCAAAACTCGAACCTTTCGCCTGAGCCGAAAGCACAATATCATCTGGGCTAGGTTTGGCGAAGGCATCGGCAAGAAAGGAGGATGAAGATATGTACGGCATTTCATAAACATCAGGCCTGTTGTACCTGGGAGTTTCTGGAGCAGAGCCAAAAAGCGTGCGGGCAAACGCAGAGGGAGGAGCCGCCTGGGTTGGAGCGAAGAAGACATCTGGGGTCTTGGAAGAGCCCCCAAAGATGTCGGTATATCCGTTGTCCTGAGCCTTTTCTAGATTCCCGGTTCCATTTTTGTCATTTGATTCTTGAGCGGGTTGACTGGTAGATGTGGACGGTTGAGAAACGACTTGTTCAGGAACCGACCCGGTGGATTTATCCTTCTTGGAGAATCCTAGAACGGGTTTCTGGTTTTCTTTTTGCGTCGCATCACCAATGGAGAGTTTTGCGATGTCGGTTTCTGTCTGCAGGACCTTGTCTTGTTCCTTCTTTTCCTCGTTCTTCTTCTTCCTTGCCGCTGCTAGTGCTTGGAGTTTCGACATTTTAGGTGGTCCTTCGCCACCACCTAGTAGTCCTCCTCGAGGGCGAGTAGGCTCTATAAACACAGTTTGGCGGTCCTTTGGCACATTTAACCATGGCATATCGTGAAAAAACCAAGAGTGTGAGGTTCCAACGCTCCGAACAGGTGGAAATCGCGAGCTGGGTGGCATAGGATCCATTGAGTCACCCAAGATGTCTGCAGGCACCGAACGCCCATGGTCTGCTCCATATTCTCCCCTGAAAAGGGTTTCCGAAGCAGTAAAAAAGACTGAGCTACACGTACCTTCTGGTGCCTTTTTCGGTGCCGGTTTTGGTGCCGGCGCAATGTAGGTCTTTGTTAAATATGTGACTGATTTGTCGATATCGTAGTAATAGTGCCATAGGGCTTCTTGAATCTGTTCCATGGTGACCTTGCTGGCCTCGGTGCCAAGTGCTCTACGGACCTCAGCGGTCCCATGAGCCATGGCCTCTCTGTCCTCAGGGCTCAGTTCATCCTCCTCCTCTTCATAGCCATCGCCATCGAATTCGGAGACGAGCTCGTCGGGATCAAAAGAGTGGACAATTCGGTGTCGCGACATGTTGGAGAATTTTTGTTGTTGGTGGAAAAGAGTTGGATGTCTCAAACGGCTGAGACTTAAAAAGGAATCGATAGTGGGATGTTTCGAAACAAGAATCGGACAAGGGTATCTTGGACGGACTGGGCAGGACTGCTTAATATAGTCGCGGTTTGTTGGTTAAAAGGGTATCGCGTGGGATATTCAACAAAGTTTCCAAAGCTCTGGGTCGCTTCCAGCAGGATCAAGGAAAAGGTTGCGCGAGAGGGGCCTTAAAGGTCAGCATTGACAATGGATGTTGCCGACATAGTCATGGCGGGGCAGCATCGGATTTGGGCAGCTGTGGCGGGGTTGAATGATGTAGTCACGCCGGGCAGTGAGCTGGTGAAAGCCCAAAATTTCACCGCTCCTTGCGCCGTTAGAGCGCGCTAGTACAAATAAGGCAAGGGTATGTGTGTGGAAGTGCCTAATATGGAGCAAGCCAAGTGCATTTCTTTCATAATATGGGTGCTTGTTTATGATCAACGCCCCTGAAGAGCCGGACTTTTCATTTCACCGCCACCCGGCTTCGGTGTGGTGGGTGGTGCAAGGCAGCCCCAAATCCTCAAAAAAATCGGGCTAGATATAGAAGTCCCTGGAAGCTCCAGTCTGCCACCGTATTTCGGGGGACCTTTTTTCGTTTTTGCCGTAATCGCCCCGTTTCTTGCGAATACAGCTCCCCGCGGTGGACAAAGTTATCAAGATGGCGTTGAGTAAGTATCCCACAAATATCTTTGTGGAGGGGTTAAGCTAACGAGGGGACAGACCTAGATGTGTCAAATGGTACGGCCCGCCAATTATGAAGATGACGACGTCTCGAGTTCCCCAGCTAACCATGCATATATAGCGGCGGTGATGAAGGATGAGCAAGGCCGACCTTTCATCGTCGTGAGAGAGTATGTCCTCGTCCATGCCATGTTCCCCCAAGCTCCGCCTAACCATTTGTAGTCAGGGGAAGAAGAAGCGCCAGTTCGGCAACGAAGCTGTCAAGTCCCATATCCTCGCCGCCCGCACCGTCGCCAACATCGTTAAGAGCTCTCTTGGTCCCCGAGGCCTCGACAAGATCCTCATCTCACCCGACGGAGACATCACCGTGACCAACGATGGCGCTACGATTCTACAGCAGATGGAGATTACAAACCATGTGGCCAAGCTATTAGTCGAGCTCTCCAAGTCACAGGATGAAGAGATTGGTGATGGTACCACCGGTGTCGTTGTTCTTGCTGGTGCTCTGCTGGAGCAGGCTGCCGACCTTATCGACAAGGGCATTCACCCCATCCGTATTGCTGATGGTTACGACCAGGCTTGTGACATTGCCGTTGCCGAACTCGACAAGATCTCCGACACCATCGAATTCTCCAAGAGTGAGACCGAAAACCTCGTCAAGGTGGCTCGAACCAGCTTGGGAAGCAAGATTGTTTCCAAGGCCCACGACCAGTTCGCCAACATTGCAGTCGATGCGGTTCTCTCCGTTGCCGACCTCGAGCGAAAAGATGTCGATTTCGAGCTGATCAAGGTAGACGGAAAGGTTGGAGGTGCCCTCGAGGATACCCTCCTTGTCAAGGGTGTCATCGTCGACAAGGATTTCTCCCATCCCCAGATGCCTTCCGAGGTGCGGGACGCCAAGATTGCCATCTTGACCTGCGCCTTCGAGCCCCCCAAGCCCAAGACCAAGCACAAGCTTGACATTACCAGCGTCGAGGAATTCAAGAAGCTGCAAAACTACGAGAAGGACAAGTTCACTGAGATGATCCAGCAGATCAAGGACACTGGTGCCAACTTGGCCATCTGCCAGTGGGGTTTCGATGATGAGGCCAACCACCTTCTGCTCCAGAACCAGCTCCCTGCCGTTCGATGGGTTGGTGGTCCCGAGATTGAGCTGATTGCTATTGCCACAAACGGCCGAATCGTTCCCCGATTCGAGGACCTCAGCGCAGAGAAGCTTGGTACAGCCGGTATCGTGCGAGAGATGACATTCGGTACTACAAGGGAGAAGATGCTGGTTATTGAGGAATGTGCGAATACCCGAGCCGTGACAGTCTTTGTTCGTGGCAGCAACAAGATGGTAAGCGACGAATGACCCAAGATGTCAAGAACTAAAAAAGCTGATTTGATCCAGATCATCGACGAGGCTAAGCGATCCCTCCATGACGCGCTGTGCGTAGTCCGAAACCTTGTGCGCGACAACCGAGTTGTTTACGGCGGTGGTGCTGCAGAGATTGCCTGCTCTTTGGCTGTGGAAGACGCCGCTGTCAAGACTCCTGGCCTTGAGCAGTACGCCATGCGAGCTTTCTCTGAGGCTTTGGACACCGTTCCCATGACCCTGGCTGAGAACAGTGGTCTGAACCCCATTGCTACTCTTGCGGAGGTCAAGAGTCAACAAGTCAAGGCTGGTGCTCAGGGTCGTGGCAAGCTGGGCGTGGACTGCATGGGACGGGGTAACAATGACATGAAGGATGCCTTCGTCATTGACCCTTTGATTGGCAAGAAGCAGCAGTTACAGCTGGCTACACAACTATGTCGCATGGTCTTGAAGGTCAACAATGTGATCGTATCAGGATCTGGCGAGGACGACTTCTAATTGGGATCGAGTGTGGGATTAGGTCAAAAGCATTTATGATGAATAGACGAGTTCCTATATTGCCTCCCAAGTGGTGTGCATTCTAGCATGTGATTATAATGACGATGTCTACTATTAGTTGATAAAAATCTGCACATGAGAAAATCAGTCTGTTGAGATTCTTGTATAGTGCCAATCATTCCATTGTGTCGGGTTGACCTTGTCCCGAGTAGCAAGGATGAGCCACTGGGGGGTGGTGTGGCTAGGCTAGCCTCGCTGACTGCTGACACGATAATTGCGACCATCCAGGGTCATTGCGCTGATCGACTTCTCATAACAACCACCCAACCACTATCACAAACGTACATGAATATACGGTAGACCTCTTGCACCTTCGCACACTTGATCTATAGCTGTTCTCCATCAAAAGGTTTCCTCATGGCGGACCTCTCGACCTCCGAGTCGTCAGCAGGTTCCAATGGCCAGCCAAGGATGATATTGCCAACCACCAGACGCCGGCCCATCCCCCGGAAAGGACACACCAAATCTCGAGCCGGATGCCTCATCTGCAAGAAGCGCAAAGTCAAGTGCGATGAGGCTATTCCTGGCTGTGGTCCATGCAGGAGACTAAGCCTTGATTGCAAGTACCAACAGAGCAATTTATCCGCTCCATCACGAAGTCTATCCCACCAAATGCAGTCATCCTCAGCCATGTTTAATGTGGATGATCTCAACTTTTTTCGTCACTTCCTGTTTGAAGCATATCCACCTCTGCCAATAGATGGCTTCCCTGCATGGCAAGACGCCTCACGGCTCTCACACGAAGTAGGCCTCATTCTACTAACCCAATGCATATGACTAACAAGTTACAAACAGTATGATTTTCTACTTCATGCCATGCTAGGCCTTGGCGCATCTCACTTGAGCCTATTATCACCCAGCGGCTATGGAAATGCTGCTCTGAAACATCGCGTAACTGCTATCAAAGCCCTGAACGAACAACTCTCGAAGCCTAGTCTATCAAAGGCCGAAGCGGATGCTGCTTTTGGTGCCACATTGGCTCTAACATTTCAATCCGCCTACATGGCTGACGGTCTGGTGGACTTTCTAACTATGATTCGAGGATGTAAGAGTCGCAAACCTTGGTCATGAAGGACAAACACTTATAAAAGCCCCAGGTTTCCTAATTGGCACCCATTCTATACCAGACATGGACAATTCCATTTTTAAGGCCTTTGCACGAAATACCTACGTTACAAAAGTTCGAGAACGTCTGCGCTATAATCCTTCGGACCGTCATCTGGACAACATCATCGCCAACGAATTCTATCGGAGCACAAAGCAAATTGGGCCACTTTGTAAGAGTGTTGCGGAGTTGCAATATTTAGCACATATGCAAAGAATAGCCGCCCTCGCAGCCACCGACCCTGCCGAAAGTATGTGCTCCTTTTTTGTCCATAAAACATACTGACTTTGTCAAGGCTTCTACGAACTATCATTTTTCTATGATGGCTTAGGGGATCTCTCTCCTGAAGACTTTTCATCTTTCATAAACCCAGAAAACCCTGTATCTCAGCTAGTCATTATGCACATGCTTGTTTTAGATTACGTCATGAGTCGCAAAGCGGTTTCCGAGAGTCCCTTCACGGCTAGTGAGAAGCCTATTATCAGTAAAGGAATCGACTGTCGGAATGGTATGTCAAAACTTTGGATCGAGCAAATTCTTGACCGACTCCCTCAGGAGTATCACATCTATGCAGAATGGCCAGTTCGTTTCGTACGTGGTCTAAGGTACTCGTTTGGGAATGAACATGAAGTATGGAAGCCATTCTTTCTCAGTGATGGCCAAGCAACCTTCGAATCCGACCAGGATATGGCCGTTATCGTTGAAAGGTCAGACACGTAAGTCTAATATTTGTCTACATTCTAATTTAAAATAAATAGATAAAATTCTTCCTTCTTCACTATCTCCAACTTCTTCGGCCAACCCAACATCCTCCGAACCATCTCTAAACATAGTGGAATGAAAATAGTCGATTTGGTCGATGGATCATAAAACAACTGGAGTCGGTTTAGGGGTTCGCGGCTTCGGAAAACTCAATTGCATCTCCCGATCCAAGAGCTTTGCGACGTGCCCCATTTCTCCCTAGGTATCGGCTCGGGTGATGGATACAAAAAATACCTATGGCTCCAATCATTGGCAAGCACTCAAAAACCCAAAAGAGCCACTCAGTACGAAAAGCATATCCATTCATACCCTCAGCAAACTCGCAAACACGATAGATACATCGAATCTATTCTGGATTAGCCTGAAAATCTTCCACTGGCAAATAAACCCACCATAATTAAGGCACTTGAGATGTACACTGAGCGAACAACCATCCTCCAAGCCTTAGGTGCACTTGCGACTTCCATTTGATTGCCGAGAACATGGAACCTCCGAAATACGCAAAGGAAGAGGCAGAATGCAATGAGTTGGAATACCAGACCTCCAATTAAGACACTCCGACCAACCTTCTCGCTATTGCCTTGCCAGTTATCAGAACTCGCAATTGCTGAGCCACTCCCTTGAACTAGAAAGGCAATGATATCACAAATAACAAAAATTGGTGTCAGTCGTCGTCCAGGAGTCTTGAGAATGCGGTGATTTGAAGAAGGCAAAACGGCAATAATGAGTCGGCTGATCAGGAGATAGTTTCCTGCTGCAATGAAAATGGGAGCAAGTACAGTAAATGTTAGTGTCATTACAAATGGTGCCTGTTCTTTGTTAGATGTCAATAAAGAATAGAGAGTTGGATGAGACATGCCAACTTGGTCTGGTGTTTGACCGAGTAGGTACGAAGAATGTAAGCTGCAACTTCGACTGCAGCACCAATTGGAACCACTAGGAAGTACCAAGCCCGATATTTGACAACAGTGAGATAGAATGCAGCGAGGAAGATGGTTCCGTAAACAATGGTTCCGATGATGGAGAGGGCAAAAGATGGATTATACATCCAAACAGAGTCGGATTCAGCCATTATGGTGGTAACTAAAGAAATTGAATGATTTAGAACTACTATTCCAGTTTAGGTTTATTTGCTTGTATCAAAACCACGAGATTTTTCTATCGTCTATATACAGAGTGAATATCTAAAGACCACGCATTCCATCGCATTGAATCCGAGAACCACGCAAATCTGATCTAAGGCTATTCGTAGGGCATGGGTTAATACAGGGGCTAAATCTTGGCCATCACGATTTATTAGCGGTAGTCGGCGGGAGATGCACCGGATCTGACAGTAGATCGTTGCGCGTCCCGTCAATCTGAAAGCGATGAATGCGAGGGGCCAATCAGCACAGCAGATCCAGTGGACATGGACTTGGGAGCATCAATACAGCGGTTTAAGCTTGTTTACCATTAGTTAAATTAGTGAACATTTTTAGTATATGGACAGATTAAGCTAAGAGGGCTGTGATTGAAGTTGTACGTGGAGCTTGTTGTGCTGAAGGCGAAAAGGGACTGGGGGCGCTGGAACCGCACGGGGTGTCATGACATGACGCCCCTGCACCCCTAAGGCTCAGCGCACGTATTGCATCGACCAAAACAAGCTCTTGCAATTCATTTTTCCAATCTGGGCTAAATCCGATATGATTCCTCATTGCTAACACTGCCCCCGTTGACGCCGCTTACAGACATGGTCAGTGAGTAAATGGCATTCTTCCGATCTTCCGATATAGAATCCCGTTTGGTGGTTGATGACACTGGCATGTGAAGGTTGGCCTGAAAAGCCTGCCTGGGTGTCATAGATAAGGTGTCATGTCATGGAGTCCGGGGTGCATCGGATGCATTGGCATGGTATCATGGAACATGTGCTAGCAAACAGACGAACCGAGGGCGACCAATACACGGATACATGCAACAAATTCTCACGCGATGAAGTTATTCACATGGGCAAACGACTCACCTTTGAAGGTTCCGAGTTGATTTGCCCGCATCGAAGCCAGCAGGCACATGATAGCACGATGTTGTAGCAGACCGGAACAGCTTTAATGCTTGTGATCGCCCACGGCCGGCCAGGGCCCCTCGTGGCGGTTCAGAGGGCTTCAGAGTAGGTGTGCACTAAATCCAGTGTGTACTCAGACCCTGCTTCAAGGGACCCTGAGTACCTCGCTCCCACACGAAGCCGGGTGAGAGACCGGGTAGACGTGTCAATTGAGGCAGCTGATTGGGATCAGGGCCGCGGGGGGCAGGCCCGGGTGCGACGGTGTAGAGAGGTGCATGGAAGCGTGACCAGCGGCGAGGTCATGACTCTGCGGCCATCGGGATGGTACCGGCCGGAACAACGGGAGGCATTTTCCTTGGGTGAATCAATGATACATTCAAGGATGAATAATAAAATTAAATATTAAAAAAAGAAAATAAAAAAGATGTTCACAAGGACGCAATAGATCCGAGCATCGAGACATCGGAGTGAATGAATACTACATCTACATCTGGGGGAGGCCAATGGAGAAGGGTCGATGGCAAGATGACTGCATACAGCTTGCGTCTCCGCTCGCGTGAACAGGAAGAAGCTGATACACTTTGCTTCTGGGGCAAATTTTCGCTACCATGTGAAAGGAGCTTACCTTGCTCACCGTGTCTGTCTAGCGTTTGGCTGACGGACGGGCAGCGACTGTCCGTGGTAGCACACACCGGGCCTCAAACTATCTTGGGTAGCCCCCATGCGGCGGAGCGTAATTTACCCTGAAGGGCACTGCCACTGATCCCCGGCGCAAGGCGAAGATAAACGGTCAGGCATGCGGCCTCAGCTGGATGAGGCGGCAAAGGCCCCTTCACCGACGGTTTGCTGCCGGACGAGTCACGGCTGAGGCGCCACTGGGCCGGAATTAAGAGAGACGGTGGGAGGGGGTGGGAGGGGTTTGGATGGCAGAGCACAGATGAATTGCGTCTGTGTGTGCATGTGAGTCCGTTGCTGTATGCATGTGTGAACCCGTGCTGTGGATTCCCGCAGGCAGAGAATCAGGAGGGAGAAATTCAAGAAGGAAAAAAAAAATGGCGGTAAAAGATTTATTTTTATCGACAATTAAATGAGGCATTATTTTTATTGCCATTTTATTTTTCTTTTTTAGGTATCCTTTACAGATTGCACTCAAACAGTCTGTTTGGCGTTGGAGCGTCACTTACACTGGGGTTTTTAGCAGAGTAGAGCAGAGCATGGAGAAAGCGCACAAAATGCATCCCCACACGAACAGATGAATTAAACACAAGCATTTTGGACCAAAAGATGGATCAATCTGGTACGGAAAATAAAGCAAAATAACCTAGTCAGCAAGGGTGGAACAAAATAAAATGAAATAAAATAAATAAATAAAATAATCAGGCTCCCAGAAAAAAATATTATTATTATTTTATTATTATTTTTATTCTCCGTTCTTGTCTCCGTTTCAACTGTGTACGTACTTCTTCCCCCTCAATAAGCCACCTCCACCACCCCCATGGCCCACGTTTTGTGCCCAAAGTACACCGTCACCACACGCAAGTACACGGAAAGACGAGCATCTGGGAGACATTTCTTTGCCTTGCAGTGCCTGCCACCGTTTCGGGGAAGCACCCTCCCGAGCCGGGCTCCCGGACTCACCGCCAGCGAGACGGCGTCAGGGAGACGCAGCAGACGCAGCAACAGCAGCAGCAGCAACAGGCGCGAGGCTTCAACGCAAAGGTTCCAGAGGTCATCTGCCCGCTGAAATGATGAGTTGGCAGCCCACCCTCCCACCATCTCGACGTCCACTGCCAGCTTCACACCCTCCCGGCGCCAAGTGCACACCACTAGGCCTGTATGATCCCCGCCTTCCCAGCTTCCCCAAGTCTCAGACGGCCTCGCCCTCCACACCTTAAAAATCCCGGTGGCCCTCTGTCGCATCTGCTGGCGCGCTCGCCCGCCTATCACGGCCCGGTGAGCAAGGGGTCTCCCGCCCTGCACCACGCAAGTGGGATGGCCACGGGCAGCCTGGAGTGATCGAGGTTGCAGAAGAGGGCATCACGGCATTACGGTGAGGGGCCGCCCACGCTGCAGACTGCCGGCCTGGTGGTTGCCTTTTCAAGCCAAAGTGAACATCGGTGCAGGGCTGGCTGCTCTGTTCGTTGGCATTTCCAAGGTTGAAAATCCATCCCACCAGGTCATCCTTTCGTTTCTTTTTTTCCTCACGTTGCTGCCGTTGTGTCTGGCTGCTTTCTTTTGGTTGGATCCTTGTGCCAGTAATCTCATCGCAGTCGCCTCCCGCTTGCTCACCAGACCTCCCCCCGTCATATTGGCCCAAATTGACACCTCACATAACTTGCGTGCCACAGCAGCTCGTGGATCTCGTATTGACCAGCAAGGAATGCCATCTGTGCCAATCCCTCCCATCTCATCACATCTGACCGACCCCCTCGGCACCTTTGGCTCCCCATGTCACCCCTTATCATTCGATTCCATCTCAGGTCGTCAATCCCCCTTTCAAACACGTCATAAACCCGCGCTTCCTTTAGGTATCGCCCACCATGTCGTCACAAGCAGGCTCGACCGATTCCTTGGGCCTCGCCTTCCCATTGGGCTCGAAGTCGTCAGCTTTGGATTCAAGCTGACCGAAGCCCCTGCTACGCAATCAATGCTAACACCCGCCCAAGATCTGTATGAGGCCGTGATTGCGTTGGGGGCGTGCAACCGAACCAGCCGTCGTGCATTGCTTGGTCGCGTCGAGATGCCGCCAAATTCCACCCCGGACCCTCGATAATTAGTAAACACCTGTGCATATGTGCGTACATGAGCCCCGACGGAACATCAGCCACAGATGCAGTCGGCCGCAAGGCACAACTCCCGTGACTCACCAGACAATCAGGCCATGACCCGTTGTTTGTCTGCAGCCCTCCTATCACGTCCGACAGTGTCTCTCAGCGGGTGTCCGCTGCTGCTTCCGACCGAGTGTTATGCTTCTATTTCTGCAAACTGGGGGTCAAACGCCGAGTCCCATGTTTGTCCCCTTAGACCAGTGCTTCTTTTTCAGGCACTTTCAGGCGCTCGCCCCAAACAAAGCTGCAGGATGCAGCTGCATGCCACCCAATCGCACAGGGGGTGATTTGTTCGTGTGTGGGAGGTCACGAACACGAAAAATAAAATAAAAAATGACAATTAAATTAAAAAGTACATAGCTGGATGCTATTATGGGCGTGAGAGACTCCTTGCTTATCCTGAGGCGCAGAAGAAACGACAAAAGGACTCCCTGTCTGCCTTAAAATTCTCGACATGTTTGAGCGAACCTGGTCTCGTGGTCGCTCAAAGAGGGAGGGATCGTCTGGGCTGAACTGTCATTTCCGTCTACCGACGGGATGGGAGCCATCTCCTGGCAAGATAACTGCCGCCTGGGTCCCGTTGACCGGTGTTTTGGTGATGAGAGCACTGTGACGTATTGTCCCTGATGTTCTTTCCGCTCCCGCACCCCTATATGCGGGTGGCAATGCGTCTGAGATATTGCTAGCTCAGCCTTGGTGGGCGGGCTCCGTGGTGTCTTGGAACCAGACATTTCACCAATGTGGCCTCAATTTCAACAAATAGATGCATGACCTGTTCCCAAACCGGCATACCACTGGTCTGTGTGCAATTGGTCTTTTTGTCCAGTAATCAGTCAGGTGAAGAACGCATGGACGACTGGATGTCTCATCGTGCTAGTTGATTAGTCTGTGAATGGGTGGCTGTGGAGTTTACTTTGGGAATTCCATTGACAAAGGCTGCGTGACCAAGATGAACATCCAATGCGTATCCTCGGCACTGCCGTGATATTGTCAGCGTCTGCCGCTTCTTAGTTGTACAATGGACACTGGTGTGCATTGCATCATAGGGGCGTCAACATTGCACCCTCTGAGATCTTAGAGGGACTCAGATTTTCTTTTGCGAGAGTAAGACCTCTCAGGTCCCTGAAAAAATGGCAATCAGTGTGTACTTATTCCGCAGTGTCTCGCGTTTAAAACTTACGGGGAGTTTATATCGAACGATTCGTGCATAATATCAATGATTATCATTATGATGTATCAGACAAAATTGATGAAACTGATTGTATTGTCTCGAGGTATAATTGTAATCGGGTATCCAAATCAATTGATTCATAGTTGTAAATTTGGTCTCCCAGGAAGATAACAGTATATCATCTTCAAGTTTGCACTGGGATTACAATCCGGCCTAGTCGAGGACTCGAAGTCGCTATTTTGCAGAAGCCATTGTATTGACTGTTATTTTGCCAAACCCCGCATCATTTATAAATCCTCCCTCCAAGCAGTTTTCTGTGCGATTTAAAATACACAGCCTCTGATTAAATTAGGTTCGCATCATTTTGTCATCAATACAATCGCTGGCTATCTTCAATCTAGCGTGTGGTGTTGAATAGTGCACTCTAACGCTTGGACTCAGTGCCCCACTTGACAGGTGCCGGGTAGTCTCCAATCATGTCAACACCAATGTATAACACAATTCGTCGATGCTATGTGTGCGCATTTCTGACCATTTCGGATACATCATTGGTCTGTTTAGGGTAAAAGGAAGATTACTTGAATACAATACTGATAAATATATTGATGCACTAGAATGGATACTTCAATGACTCATCCTATTTCTAATCAAAATTAGCAGGGCTGACTCGAAATTTGAAAACGAAAAAAAAAAGGCTCTAGCAGGCCATGGCAAATAAGTTATGACACAGACGTAAATCGCTAGGATGGATCTAATAAGCCAGTAATTGCCGCTGGGCTGTGGCTCATAGAAGCTATGACTGGGAATGACGACCTATGAGTCACGTCACTAATTGAGCGACCCGATTAGCTCCCGCCTCCATCTGACCACAAACGCTAGGTTCGGCGGGGCGGGGCACCAGCGGCGCTTTACGACAGCTTCACCTGAACTTCAGCGTTGCTGAGGACTTCAAAAAGCAACAGCCCAGTCTCTTTTCAACGCCGTCTTTGGACAAAAAAAACATCGTCGCTTGATACATTACTGTATTCTTATACTGCTCACACTGGTGTTTGGGTTTCCTTTGTCTGGTACTCTGTTTTATTCTACCATTCTACCACCCCGTCACCATTCTTCCATCTCTAGTCTCAACCACATCCTTGACCAACCCCGTCATGATCTCCATCCAGAACAAGCCAGACGGCTCTCCACCGACCCGTAAACAGGCTGTGGCTGAGTCGTCGTCTTCCCGAATTGTCCCCAAGCCTGTACCCGAGTCGCAGGCCCAGGACCCGAGGCGCTACCAGATTGAGCAGTTGCGTCGACGATACTCGCCAAAGGAGTCCAACGCTCCGAACGGGGCAACGTCCATCGCCTTCAAGCTGGTGCCTTCGGATCCCGACTTTCCTTTTGAGCTGGACCACCTTGATTGTGACATCCGTGTTCCCCAGGAGTTTCCGGAGGAAATGCCGAAGCTCCTGGTCAAGAACCAGAATATCCCAAGAGGGTTTGGTATCAACATCGAAAGAGGCTGGGATAAGCTGGTTGAGGAGAAACCGAATGCCACTCTCTTAGCTCTCACTCGCGAGCTGGACAAGAATCTTGAAGTGTTCTTGTCGGAGCAAAAGACCGAGACAGTCAAGCTTGTCAACTTCAAGGACACGAGACATCTCAATGCGACAGCCGCTGCGTTGCAGGAGGAGTCCGCCAAGCCGACTCCAAAAACGGAGCCTGTGAAGCCGGCACTGGCACCTTTGCCCTATGTTCCGGAACCGTCCTATTCCAGGGACCAAATTGCTGCTGCAAAGGCTAGACGGGCTACTGAGGTTCGCCAACTCGAAGCTCGTATGGGAAGGATGCCGTTATACCGCCGATCTCCGGATGGTATTGTCTACACCCTACCAATTGATCCAAAGCGGCGATCTGAGCTACCACCGGGTCTCCAGTCAGTGAATAGCCTTCACTTGATTATCCCCCTTATCTACCCGCTCCAAAATCTTCGAGTGCAGCTGAACGAAGTTGAACCTGAAGATGCAGAGCCTTTGGAGGATTTGTTTTCAGAAAAGGCTGTGGAGCAGCAACAGATGACACTCATGAGCCATCTAAACTACCTCTCACAGAACCTACACAAGTTGGCCAAGCAGGCGCAGGCACAAGTTCAAGCTCGCGCCCAGGCGGCTAAGGCTACTGCACTCAAGGCTGAAGCCGAACAGGAGTCCTCACCCGCGGAAAGCGGTGAGAACCCGGCACCTTCCGGAGAAAAGAGTCATATTCAAGTTATTCCAAGGCCTCCTGAGTGGAGTTTGGTTTACGGGGATGATGATTCAACGGATGATGATACTGATCCAGAAGATGGAGGCCAAGGAGGTGCTTCGTTGGGCTTGCAGGAGGGGTCTCGAGAACCCGATGCAACATCAGTTCCGGCCGAGACTCCGGAGCGAGGGACCATGATATCATTCCCATCTATTGAACTACACGGCATTGAGATTATTCAAGTATCAGTTCTGAGTATCAGTGTCAAGTGTGAGCGATGCAAGACGGCCAATGATGTTGGCGGTCTCAAGCCTGGCGTTGAAAAGACATTGAGTTGCAAAAAGTGCGCTACGGGGATGGCTGTCACGTTTAGGGCACAGTTAGTTCACGAACATTCCTCAAGAGCGGGTTTCTTGGATTTGGCTGGGTGTAAGGTGGCAGATATGCTGCCCAGCACCTTTATCCCAACCTGCTCTAGGTGTTCGACGCCGAGTCTCGGGCTTGTCTCGGTACGGGGCGACACGGTAGCGAATGTCTGTAGGGACTGTCACGCTAGGTTCTCATTCAAGATACCCGAGGTCAAGTTCCTGTTCATCACGCCTGGGTCGCTCCCTCCGCCGGCCACAGGTCCCCGGCGCATCAGGGAGAAGCTCGGCCTCCACGCCGGGGAGCCACTCCCCAACAAGGGCGCATGTGAGCACTACCGCAAGTCGTACCGATGGTTTCGTTTCTCGTGCTGTAGCCGAGTGCACCCGTGCGACAAGTGCCATGACGATGCCGAGGATCACATCAATGAGTGGGCCAACCGCATGATCTGTGGTTGGTGTAGCCGCGAGCAGAACTATGCCGTTGATGCATGTGGCTTCTGCGGACGCAGTGTCATTGGGAAAAAGGGCAGGGGTTTCTGGGAGGGCGGAAAAGGAACCCGCGATCAGAGGACGATGAGTAGAAAGGACCCGAGAAAGTACAAGCGCATTGGAGGAGGAGGCCAGGCGGCAAAGAAGGACTAGGCCGTGTCTTGGTGGTGATGGCTTATAGGACGGCAATCAATGGTGGACTCGAACTGGTGTACTTGTAACTGAGATTTGTGTACTTGTAAAGCCACGAGATGCAAAGTATATACACTGATGGAGTCGATGCCGTCTCATGCGCCGAGTCGTCACATCACAATCGAATCCCTCACTTCGGCCCCCAATCACAGCAGCTGTCGTGCCACCGTCACATCACAAGTTCCGTAACGCAGCGGCTGCAGCCGCGCCACAGAGTGTCGCAGCCGCCCAATCTCGGCGCCTCTTTTGCAACCGCATGACCTGCGCCGGGCCAGTCACGCTCGGCGGGGATGCTGACGCCCGCGTCGCTCAGAGCTGATTGTGCGCGCGATAGCACAGGGTAGCGCCCAATGGCGGCGGCCGCGTGAAGCGAAGGGGGCTGTCTACTACTACTACTACAACACACGGCCAACTCGGCGTCTAGGCGAAGGGGGGGAGGGGGGGGAGCACACCGGATCCCCCCGCCGCTTCCCATTTGCTCCTCGGTCTATTCTTGGAGGAGCGTGTGTGGTTTCTCATTTTTTTTGTTTCTTCTTTTTAGCCGGCGGTGTGTGATGCCAAGGAGGTCACTTGGGGTTCTTTTGGGAAGAGGTTGCGCGCGATATGCTGTGCTACGGCAGGCAAAGAAAAAGTAGTAAAAAAAAAACACAACTAAATGTATATGGAGGGGTGGTAATCAAATAAGCTGAGGGTTGTATGTCGTGCATCGTGGCGGCTGAATCGGCGGTTAGATGTGCGAGGTGTTGACCGAGTAGCGCTGTTTCAATTCTTCAATTAAATTAAAATAATAATAATGAATATTCGGAGACTAATATTTTATTTTATTTTATTTTTTAATTTATTAAATTAATCAAAAAAGTCTTGGGCACATGTTCGTTTCAGGCTCGGTTTAATTGACCGTTGTAATATTTTTAGGAAGTAAACAATGGGCAATCCGAAGCACAAACCTCGATCCTTGCGCGTTGGACGTATTACTGCATCGTCGGCTTCCCTCCCCGGAAGTTCTACCGAGGAAGAAATAATGAGGAAAAAAAAATAATAAAGATAAAAATAAAAAAGAGCACTATCACCGTTATCTAAGGATAACGGCAATCATTCACTGCATAAGTTCCTACGAGGTCCTCGGGACTGATTACTCCAAGTAGCCTCCACTCCCTCTCCTCCCGTAACGGTACAGCCGAGTGCGGAGAGACAGCGTCGCGAGCATCGCCTTGCTGGGGAAGTGGGCCACGTCAGGTTCGGATGAGGCCCTATACAAGGTAAATAGCGCGGGGAACTGTGGAGGGGGGCGGATTACTACTATCTGTCACGGACGGGAACTATGGAGCACGGGGGAGGCTCGAGATGGGTTCTGGCGTGATAGGGAGAGAAGCCGCTTGGAGGACATAGCTGACCGGTGAGGGGACGGCGGGCATGGTGTAGGGATGGACGAGATCGGGGGGGTAGGATCCTTACGCACACAAACATTAGTGACTGCTGAGCGAGTATTTGCTGATAGACCGGTGAAGGGCAGGGGGTCGGAGGTGCAGAGCGAGCAGCACAGAGAGGCACGAGCACGTCCGGACGAGGATGGTACAGATAGGGTCATATGGACACCTGATACAGGGCAGCTCCCTGATGCGGATCCGCGGCCGTGTGTGTGCTCTGGCAGCACTTTACGCCAACCACGGTACACATCCGGAACGTGTCAGGGTCTTTGCGGACAAGGGCACCGAGGGTATCAACCCGTCACGGGATGCCACCTCAAACGAACCCCCCTCATCCCTCGAGCTTCGCCGGCTGCAATCCTATTGACAACGAGCCATTTACGAACTCTAACGGCCCCCCAGCGCGACATGTGATGGATCATGGATGACGGATCGTGATGAGAATGGGATTCTCACTGCGGCAGCAGGCTGCAGCCTGGGAGCAATATTCCCCAATCAGGGCCATACGGAAAAACACGAGCAGGCCCCTCCGGGCGGCGGATTGTGCTGCGGTTGCAAGAGAGTCGGGGGCGCAGTCGGGCCTGGTGCCAGCACACCGACACAGCAGCTTCCCGTTCTGGAAGCCCGTCAAAGAGGACGAGAGCCGGATCGCTTAAGCCCTGCGATGTGCAGAAATGGGGGTGGCAAGGCAAAGGCCCGTTTGACATTGCCGGATTCGAGCTGTCAGTGCAGTTGGGGGAGGGGGGGCGTGTGTGGGCGGGAATATATCTCTCGCGTGGGATGCGAGGATGTTGTTCTGGAGCTCGGTGATGGGATGCGGTTTGGGGGCGTGGGATGCTTTAGTTGGGATGGAACCGTGGGCGGACTCGTGTGTAAGTGCCGTCACGTCGTTCGCTGGCGCTGAGGCAGGCCGAGTTTTGGAACTGGAGATGAAGGATGAGGAGGAGTGAGTGAATGGCAACGTGATGCGTGGCCATGGCCATGCGGGAACCCGGGGAAGCTAAAACTCCTTGATATCTTTGACACCGGTGGCCAGGCGGCGTGCCTCCAAGAGAAGAATGCAACCGGGTCCGTGTGCAAGGCGTAGTTGCATGGTTGTAGGGCAAAAGTATCATCATTTGACACCCAAGTATACATGCTTGATGCGCATGCATTGCTGTTTCGAGGCCAATCCAATGGCTGCTGCCATCGTGAACCCCCTCATGGTCCTGGTTCACTCACCATGCCGAATCAGCAACTCGCATCATGCAAGGCACTAGATTCTGCGATCCATGCACTGCACACGCGCGCGCTGTTTCGTCTAGGCCCAACGGAGTTTATTCTTAGCAGCCATTCCTGAGCTGATAACTGCGTTCTACCGCCATTCTAGAGTTTCGTCTGCCTCATGCCGCAGGCAAACGTGTGTGGACTTGCGGTGATGAGGGTTACGCAGTTTAAGATTGTACATCGCCTTGCCCGAAGTGAGGGCCCCGGGCGAGAACGGAGATGATCGCCAAAGATCCCTGAGACGGGGAGAGCATAGACCTAAGCACAAATTGACCGGTAAGTGAAGAAAATAAAATAAAAATTAAAATAAGATAAAATAAATAATAAGGCTGGTTTTGATTTGATTTGATTTGATTTGACTGAAAGCCAATTGCTCAACGGCACAGTCTTAAACCCCCACATGTACGGTGGCCATGGTCGGACCCTGTTTTGGACGCTCGTCACAATACCTGTTTTTGAGGGACGACCCTGGGATGCTTTGACTGACAGGTTTTGCAAGTGGATAGCGATTGAGGAGGGACGAGGTGAAGTCAGAAAATGGGTAATGGGACGTTTCCCCCGCCCAATATGAGGCCATGTTGCGTCTATGTGTTCATGTCGTCATTGACTACGAAGACGACGACGCACCCATGAATTGGGTCTCAATAACCAGCAGATGGTTGAAGGACGCGATGCCAAGGAAAGCCCTTTGACGGAGCGAAACGAAACGTGGGGCTGCTGAATCGTGGGTTAGAAGTGGGCAGATGCAAGATGGCAGATGACTGGCGCCTCATTGACTTGGCCGTTCGTAACAGTTGCCCGTCTTCTCATCGGGTTAAATCGCGTCATCACCTGCTAGCCACGGGAGTCAAGCGCGGCAAGAAGGGGGAATACGGATGTGGACGCGGACGCGCACACACGCACACACGCCCCCCTCATTGCCGACGTTGTCAGAAGAGACATCTTGCGACCGCCACGCCGGGAGTTAAAGAGACAACGTGATCGCGATGTCTCTGCTGGCCGTGTCTAGCGCAGAGGCCAAGGCAAGCCTCCCATTCAAACCATTTGCAGGCCGAAGCCTGAGTGGCCCGACAGGAAAAACCGACGCTTCCGGGGAGGAGGCCTCTGCGTAAGCCCGGTGGCCGGCGCGCGGGCGACTATGGGACGGCGCGCCACGGACCGCCACGGGAGCGTCACGGGATGTTTTGTGTCGTTGGTTGCTTTGCAACGAGATAACAATAGGGGGATTCATTTCAGGTTTCACGCAAATGGGAGCGTGTGTTGCGGGTGCTTTGAGTCCCGGTACAAAAAAAGGAAAAAGAAAAAGAAAAATTAAAAAAATAAATAAAAATAAAAATGAAAGATAGGATGAAACAAGTCACCGCCACTTCTTTTTTTGTGCAGAAACCTGTTTGTGACAGATGCGCCTGAAGGGGGGGTGGGGGAGGCAGAGTTAGTTGTCACAAAAGACTTTGCTTATTGCTGCTGGTGCTGCCACCACCTGAAGGCGCCAAAAAAGCCAAGGCCAGAGGCCCAAGTCCGGCGGGTTTACAGTGGTTGCAGCTGTGGCTGTCTTTCTTTTCTTTTGTTTTCTTGTCTCTTCTCTTCTCGCATTTGTAGTCTCGATTTCCTGATCTGCGGGACGCTTGTCACGCTTTCGGACGCCCGCCATGGCATCTCTGTATCCGTCCAGAAGCGGGAGGGCATGAGCCTTGGGAGGAGGACACGAGCCTTTGGTGTTGGGAGGCTGGCTGGATGGATGGATGATGGCGTCGTCTATGCGATTTTGCAAATGCCATGCTGCTGCTGCTCACTGACTCATCCTTGTCAATGGGTAAATTGCAACGCACTCGTACTCGCACGCTCACACGCACTCACTCTTGAAACCCAACCTCTCTTCGCCGCCCTCAGCGTGAGATGTCGACAGACCAGAGACGCATCCCGTCACACCATGAGGTCCAAGCCTCTCTCCTCCGTCTCTCTCGCTATCTCTCATCGGATCCGTGTCTGCCAACGCAAACCACACATGTGCCATGCAATCCAAACCTAGCGCTGCCTAACCGTCCAAACTCACAACCAATACTCACAAACACGTGCTAATGGCGCCCCCATCCCATGCCAGCCCAAATCCTGCCGCGATTCATCTGATTCCAAACCCCCTGCCCGTCCGCGCTCCGGAGCGCCCAGGAGCACCAGCCAGCGCTCCCCCCGGCTATCTAACAAAGGCCTCTCTTGAGTCAGGGGAGGGGGTTTGCCCTTCAACCCTGGCGCGGCCTTGTCGTCCGCGGATGGGCTTCCGGGCGCTGGGATCAGACCCCTGGTTGGGTCATGGGAGCCGTCTTCTAGAAGCTGTAGAAATTAGGAAATTACCCGCAACCCAGGCCGTCGGTGAGAGGGGTGCGTGGAACCCTGGTTATTTCTCTCAATAAAAAAATACCAATATTATTATTCTTTTATTATTATTTTATTTTGAATTTTCGAACCTGGTCAACGGTGGCCCGATAGAGGTAGGTCAGTGCGAAAACGGTCACCACATTAGGACTCTCGGTTTGGCACCTTGTGCTTGCGATAGCAAAAGGACCGGTTATGAATCAGAAGACGATACAGACGCATATCACGTTGCATTCATTACTTTGTTGGTTGGGCATAGGATAATGTAATATTCTTTTTTAGTCGCTCACCTGTTCATGTTGGGGCGGTGTACATATGTAATGCTGTGCAACCACCTGCAGGTAGCTAGCTAGCATGGCGACCGAAAAATAAAATAAAAAATAAATCTTTATGCGGTCGGAAAACTAAGGCTTGCTGACTGACCACTTGACCGCCCACTGCGGCCTTTCTGTGCTGGCCGAACTTTGCACCGAAAACGATGCACGGCGATGTATTGCATGGGTGCGAATAAAATGCGAGAATATAAAAAAAAATTAAAACAATAAATAAAAATAAAACGTCGCTTAAGGCAAAAAAAAAAAACCCCCCCATTTTAATTTTACCAAAATAAAATAAATGGGTCTCAAAGGTAATGACAAATGGGGAAATGATACCTCGGAAATCAATGCAAGATACCTGCTACCTACTGAAACAAAATCACGCGGATAGTTCCACCGCGCTGGTACTGTCTCTCCAGCGTCGATTCCCCTGTCCTGTCTCTTTCCAATGCCTGTCCTGTGGCCCGTTGACAGCTCCGAGCCTTTGGGCTTCCTCCAGGGAGCCTGTCCGCTCAAGGTCCACCGGCGGCGAATTAGCGCCGGCGGAGCAGCTCCCGGAAAACCGCGGGACCCGTTGCCCAGGGTTCGCGGTTTATTGGGTTTACTGGGAACGACAAGGTGACTACTACGAGGGCAAAAGCCGATGTCGTGATTGGGCCTCTTGTATATCTCGGAGCATGGCCAAGGTTTCGCCTCCCGCTGGACGGGAACCTTGGGTTCCGCCATCGATGGACATCTCGGCCTGGGGAAGGGGAAGGGGAAGACACCCGGTGATGGGATTAGCATTATTGGGATATTGCGACACACTGGGACTCGGATGGGACTCGAAGCGAGGAGGGGCGTGACTCTCTGCCCAGGTTCTTTTGACGGCACTTTAGTCGATCGCGGCCATCTTGGGCATCTACTCAATTGACATTTTCATGTGAGACGGTTGGCCGCGGGCCGCAGGCGAGCAAGGGGGCCATGATTCTCCCGAGACGTCGGGACGCCGCCTGCTATCATCAATCGGGACGCAGGTCTGGCTCCGTGTCTTGCCATTACTATCGGACTCAATTATTTCCCTCCCTGGCCATCGGCCAACCTCCTTTGTCTAGCTCTTGTTGGTTGTTGGTTGATGTCTTACCAAGTCGGGTACTCATTCATTCACGCACACACAATATTCTTCGGCGATTCCTTCTGTTGACAGGGTACCATTTCCGATCCTCCACCCGTCTCGTCTTTTCTCTTGGGTATCTCTCGTCTCGTGATGCTACACCACACGCAGGCTTGGCCGTTATGTCGTTTGTCAAGCGAGAAAGCTTCGTCCCCATGCACAGCCATCACGTTTCTCACAAACGTGACTCCTCAACTCTGCCTCTTCAACCCCAAACTTTCTCTAACGTAGATTATACACCTCGGTGCCATCGAGCTCTGGCACGGGCTGGGGTACGGAGCCAGTCGTTTGGGCACGAAGCGGAGCATCTTCTTCATCTTTCTCAAGCCGGGGGCACTTGATGCATGCCGACAAAATCCCTGCCACGCCGGCCATCGCGCAGCCTGTGATCCAAACCGTGACCAGGGCGTCCACAACGGCGCCCATCATCGGCGACCCCTTGATGCCCCCAGTCCCATTTTCGAGGGAGTGCCGGATCGTCTTCATAGCGTCTTGAGCCGCATCCTTGCCCATTCCCAGCCTTTCCAGCTTCAACTGGAGACGACTGAGAAAAACGCTGAGTCCGATTGCAACCCCAAGGCATTGGCCTGCCGACCTGAAAACATAGACCATTGCGACAGCACGGCCCACATCTGACTTGTCCACAGTTGCCTGGACTCCTATGGCCATGGAGGGAATTAACACCCCCATAGCGATGCCCAATACCATCGTGATTGAAATTAATGCTCCGCTGGCCATCTTTTCGTCAATGAGCACCATGGTGCCAAACGCTATAATCATCAAGGACCAGCCGCTCAACAGGCTCCATCGGTAGCTTCCCGTCCGAGAAGCCACAACCCCAACTACTATGGCCATTGGTGCCACCGTTAGAGTGGCTGGTAGAGCCCAGACTCCAGTGATCATGGGCGAGTAGCCCTTGACTCCCAGATAGAATAGAGACAAGTAGTAGAGAACCATCCACATGAGCACTCCATGGATGGTAATGTTGATATACTGCACAACCGTGGATCTGTTGCTAAATATGCTCGGGCGGAACATGGGTTTCTTGGCCTTGCGCCTTTCAAAGCCGGCAAGAGCGAAGAATCCTATTGCAGATGCCACAATCGGAAGTATAACCTCAAGAGACTTCCACGGGAACCTGGAACCGCCCCAGCTCAGTGGCAGGAGAAGTAAAACCGCCGAAATGGTGAAGACTATAATGCCAGCCCAGTCGACTTGAGAAAGGGGAGGACGGGTTCCCCGAGCAGCTGCATCGTACCCAAGAAGGAACCACGCCCCTATGACGCTAGCCAAGAGTATCGGGATATTGATCCAAAAGATCCATCGCTGGGCACCTTGTTAGCGCAGGGTATTAAAAAGTGAATTCAGAGGGGAATTGCAGCTCACCCAGCCTATGTTCTTCGTTCCTGTAAAAGCGCCCCCGATGATTGGTCCGGCTATGGTTCCGATTGCCCACGATATATTAAGCAGCGATAGTAACCTGGCACGCCGGCGCGTGGGGAAGAGGTCGGTGAGTATCACGGCCGTCAAGGCTTGGGGCCCTCCGGCGCCGGCGCCCTGGATGGTGCGGCCCACCAAAAGCACGACACAACTCTGGGCGCACCCACAAATGATGGTACCTCCAATGAAGACGACCAGAGCCGCTAGGAAACACGGTTTTCGGCCGATAACGTGTGACAGCTCGGAGTAGATCGGCTGTGTGATGGTGGTGGCGAGGAGAAAGGAGGTGCCTAAGCTCAAGCTTTCCGACACTGTCGCATCTAGCTCAGAGGCGATGGTCTGGGAGGGTTGTCAACAATCTGCAGGGGGAAAAGCTTGTGCAGTATGGAGGGGAAGCAATGGAAGGGAAGAGGGGAGATCAGCAATTGGAGAGGCACAGAAGAGAGAGGAGCTCACTGGGAGAGTGACGCAGATGCAAGTCGCGTCAAAAGCCTGTGTAAGGGTGACGAGATTGAGCACAATGTATATCCACAGCTTTGTCCGTGGAGTCACGACGATTTTCTTTGAGAGCTGATCATCCTCGAGCTGCGGCGAGACGTTGCTATCTCGACGGGTCGATTCATCCGAGGACTGCCTTTGAAGTGTGGCCATGGTTTGGCAGGAGTGAGGTTCGATGCTTGACCCCTTTTGATGAGAAAAATGTAGAAACATTGGCTCGAGCAACCGTCATCGAGAAGGAACATATGGTTATATCTGTTTGGCGTTTGACTTTTGATGAGCCTGAACTTTTTGAAAGTGATGTTATAAAAGTTTCTTATCTGCTTGTGGTGAAAAAACTCAACCTTCAGTACCAAACACTGAAAACGCTTCAATGGCGTACACAAAATTTCATATAAAACCCTCCAAAATGAGGGGTTAGCACATGGTGTGAAAGGAAAACCTCGGATTTCTTCTCTCCCTCTCTCTCTTTCTCTCTATTCTTTTCATCTAGAAAAATCTGACCACTACTGCTGTGCTGCTGCGCCAACAGCTACATCTTCATGGAGACACCTACTTTGGCCTACACTGGCGGCACATTGCTCTTCTTCGAAATCTTTGCCTTCCATACAATTTGGTGGATCACGTATGTTGCTGGGGAGCCCATCTTCAAATGGATCAACCCAAGCCTCCACGAAAGGCTCAATAAAGAGTCGCGATATAGCAAGCTGCTCCCCATCGTTGCATTCTCTATACGAATGATCTTTGGGCTGCTTGTCGTTGTTCCCTCCTGCACCTATGCTGCCATGACTACCCCTTGGGGCCCTGGCCAGCAAATGAATGCACCTGGCCGAATTTGCATGGCTTCTCAGATCACGCTATGGTCCGCCGAGGTTGGAATCATCATCAACTATACCTTTGAGATGCTTGTTCACCATCTCGTCTGCCTGATCGTTATAGCCAATGTGGTTCTGAGCCCGGAGATTCACCCGATTCGTCCGCTTTATATCTATTTTGCGATTCAGCTTGGAGATATCAGTGCTGGTTCTGTTCATATTCTAAGAACCATTGGACGAAGGCCACACAGCTCGAAACTCTTGTACAGCATCCTGATCGCAGCAGCTATCTGGATGCTCAGCTCCAAAGTCGTGGCTGGCTTTTGGTCGATTGGAAATTGCCTTCAGTCTCCATATCGAATGAGCGACTGGCTCTGGTGCTTCTGGCTCCTCGTTTGGGCCTCGTATATATCTTTCGTGGCATATCGAAATCTACGATGGGCCGGAGTCATAAGCAAAGATCCGCTGCGACCTTACAGCCTCGTTTTCTGCAGTCGGATAACCATTCATGCTTCTCATGTTATACTTGGGTTGGCGTTTGTGGCTACAATAGTATCTACTATCTTTTTGTACGGCATATATCATGAAGAAGCCCTCCAACCATCTGACATAAACTTGCTTGCCTCATTGAGCGTTCTAGCGACTGCATTGGGTCTAACTAGTGCTCTGTGCCTACGAGTGATCTTTCCTGTCAAGGCTTCACAGACGGATCCTTGGGGAAGGGATTTGTACGTTCAATGCGGAATGCTAACCGTGGGGTGGTGGGCCTATTATGGCACCGGTTCTGTGTCGAACATTGAAAGGCAGGTGGTCATGAGTGCTCTGGCTCTCGGTGTCCCTCTCTTTCAAGCTCTCGCCAAGATATCATATTACTACTCTGCTAAAGATGCCGCAACACATTATTTGCCTGCGGACCCGGAATGTGGAGAGGAGAAGGGTGAAAAGGACGAGAAGCCAATTCCAGCGGCCCCTGAAATGGCTCGACTCGATACAAGTCTGGTGAGAAAGCACTTGGGAATGGCACACGCAAATCTGGCAATTTTCCTTATATCCTTTACTCTGTTGGCCTTTGACTACCTGAGTCTACCCGAAGCTGGCACTCTGGCTTTGATATCTTCGCTGGCAAGCCAATTGATTCGAAGTCCATGCATGCTCTATGGTTCTTTTAACGACTCTTCAGGCCTACCTTTTCTTCACGCCCTGCTTACGTGCGTGGGGATCGTCCTGGAATTAGCTGCACTTTTGTACAAGATGGCAGCACCCCAGCTACGTAGCGACAGCTCTTCATATCTAACCATCAGTTTCAACTATACTCTTATTGCAACCACCATTGTGGCCAGCTTTTGCTTCGAATTTCTTCTGAGCCTCAATAAGAAGTCAATTGAGACTACGAAAGAACCTGTGGAACCCCCAAAGCCTGGCCGCTGGTTTCTGGGACCCAAAGGCTTCGTGATAGTTTGCCTTATTGCAGCCCAGCTTTTCATGCTGAGGGAGGTGTTCACGTGGTCTGGTCCGGTCGTGAAGGAGCCAGGTATTTGGTTTACAAACTTTCGCCTGATTCTAAACAGCCCAAAGACGTGGATTGCAGCTACCGCATCTGGCTTCATGCCCATGTTACTGCTCAAGACACTGAATATTGCGGCCATCAGGGCCAATCGAGAATCTACGGCGGCTGACTTGTTGGAACAGTGGTGATGTAATTAGACTCAGGAGTAGAATTGGAGCGTTATGGAAATCGATGATTATTCATTAGGGATTGCTACATGTTCCTCAATTTCCTCATTCTACTAAAGCGCCTGAGACCGTTTTGATCCGTTGCCAGTTAAGACCACCGTTGCCGTATATCATTAGAACACTCGCGCATCGGTGAAACGGAGAGCGATCGTTGTCAAAGATCCCAGCGAATATCAACTTCTCAAATGAGCCTTAATCGACCGGTTAAGCTCGCATATGTCTCAGAGATCTTCCATATTCTGCTTTGCACCTGAGACCTCCATCCCACCATGGCGGATGAAGGCTGATGTCAACACCCCCCTTTCCCTCTCCCCCCCATGATCATCTCCATGTGTCAGGTATCCAACGGTTACCGGGCCGTATACCACACCGCGGATAGTTCCCGACCTCCCGCCTCTCGCGATGGTCCCATGGTGTTGCTGCTTTCATCAGTCACCTCGGCCCCCTGCGTGGTGACATCGCGGCTGTTCCTCCAGAGGCAGCCCCTCCAACCCCCCGTTTCGATGCAGGGCTCTCATGCAGCCGCGCCTGCACTCGCCCCCTTCCCCGGAATTTCGGTCGACACTTTTGGGGCTCACATGCTGAGTTGGAACAGGGCTGTGGCCAAAACCGGGCGGCCTGACATCCAATCCTGGCGTCCCGCGCATGGCAGTTGGGGGTGTCATCATTGCCTCGTGGCTGCCAACGCATCGCCCATTGCCTAATATCAGCTTCATCACAAGACTATGCGCTACTCGCATTCTCTGGAATCTGGTTCGTCAAAATTGCACAGATCAACGCCTCACGTGGCTGACGGCTCCTCGCCCGCGCGCCTTGGGAGGGTGCAAGGCAACTTGGGGGGTTTCTGATACAAGGATGCCATCAGGATTCTCGACAGTATCAAAAGTCAATCTTACTTTGGACCGTATCCTTGCCATTGAATCTTCAAGACGGCCCGTCTTCAATGCCCCCCCACACACTGGCCGGCGACATGGCCTCCGCCTCCTAAGTGTCAAAAGGCAGCTCGACATGCCACCTCGAATGCATCATCGGTCAGACCCCCGGCCTCGAGCCACGCGATCACATGTGGCCTTCCGCGACGTGTTCGCAGGAAGAGTTTCCGGATTTTGGGGCTCATGACCCTTCTCCCTTGGTCCTCTCGCGGGCCTTTCACCCGAAAAGGGTCCTGTCCTTGCTGGACGGCGCCATTTTCCCCGTCGGCTAATAGACAACGGAGCCACCCCCAAATACCCTCTGCCCCGAGGCAAGGCAGCGGGTTCGCCAGGGGGGGTCGGAACCGCGGACTTGGGACTGGATTTTAATGAGGGTTCTGGGGTGCGCAAATGTCACCCCGGACCTCGGGGTAGGGACGCGGGGAAGAATGTCAAGTATTGCCGAAAGTGTGTGTGGGAGGCAGGGATAGGAAACCAGAAGACTTGCGAACATGGGATGATGGGAAGAAGCAAAAATAAAATTCAAACACGGTTAAATCAGGTATCAAATATTTATTTATTTAATTATTTTATTTCTTGGTTAATTATATGATTTAATCCCAGTACCTAATGATCAATGGGCTCCCTGCCTGATATCATCGATCGTGATCCGTAGTATCTGGTGGAGGGGTGAGGCAACCCATGTTTCGCCCCCATATCGGACCAGCCTTGCATCAGATGTTTTTTTTTTGCCCCCAGGCAGAAGAATAAACTTGGGTGCAGGTGTGGCGCGGTATCATTGGGTAAATCCTTTTCCAATCAGCTAGACAGGCAAGAGGCACACCGCCGATTCACCGCACAATGGTGAGCTGAGGTTTAGTTTACTGAGAGGCTGTCACAAAACTGAGAATTCAGCCGAGCACCAAGGAAGGGAACTTTAGCACACCATGACTGCAATGGCAGGTTTCCCGTCGTTCATGAGCCAATAGGGATAATATTGTGGCAGTGCGAGCCCCCTTCTCATGCAGATCTGTTCATGCAATGTGCTCGGGCAACTCATGTTGATGTGCGGTTTTACGATGCATCGTCAAACGCAACAAAACTTCCTACAAAGGTGAATGCTGCGAGATAAGGTGACAACAGATGAGAATATCAGTGAGATTTAGTGGATCGAAACACCTGTTGAACAAGCCTGACATATTTGTAAAAGCCAGTAAGCTGCAGCAGTTTGACAAGTCCATGAATATACAACACAGCAACGGTTTATCAGCCTGGGCATCGCTACTTGTAGGTCTTTAATTTGATAACGAACTGGACATAAGCGTCTCTGATTAGCATTTGTGTTATATTAATGGACTGACTTTTATTAAGCAACTTTGGCAATGGGATTTGAACGCTGCGCGGATGAGCAACAGTGGTTACAGGAAACCCGTGTAACTAGTAACCATAATCAACTGCAACTGACCCTCCTATGCTGACTTCCAAAGCAACTGCTACTGCAACTCATGTGAGAATCTGAACTCAACTACCCCAACTGATATCAAAGACACAGATTCAGCAATGAATCGTTCAAAAACCTCAACATCGACCACGGCTCACACAACTGCTTCTCAAAACGGAGCAACTCATGTTGGTCCGCGCTGGGCCTTCTGGCCGAAACGGTAACGGACCGTTCATCTAGACTAAAAAATAATAAAAATAAAATAAAATAAAATAAAGAATTAATTAGCGAAATATTGACCATGGACGTATTTGCCCCAATCCTTGATGGCACCTACTTTTCCATTCCGATTCCATTTCCTGCACGGAAACGTTACCGATTCACGTCATTCGCGGCGACTTCGCCGATGTCAACTGCCGACAGTCCGCGGGTAGACGAAAGTTGGGTGCCACACGTGCGTGTCTCACCCTCATGTGGCGTTGATCCCAAGGCCATCAGAATATGCATCGTGTACCGCGCGTGATGGGCAGGAACACGTCGCCAAGCACCGTCGGTCCGGCAAAGAAGCGTCTAGAGGCCTTCTTCTCCAGCTTCCAAGCGTGGAGACGTTTCATGTGGCGCCCCGTACTGGGCACCTCCATTGCCCCAAAATGGGAACAAATTCGTGCGCGGCTGCGGTACTTGGGATACCTTCGAGTCATGAAAAGGGACTTTGCTCTCAAGTCCCAGCCCTAAGCGTCTTGTTGTCGGGAACCCCCCTTCGGATTTTGATCCGATGGTCATTAAACATGTCGAAACCGCTATTCCTCTAGTCATGGACAGCAACAACACAAGGGCCAGCCGGCGCGCCTCGCACCATTCCCGTGCTCCGGACAGCTGAAGACAGGCGAGCTCGTCACCGCACTCACCTACTACCTACCCCTTGGCTCTGATTGCAACAAACTTGGTCCAAAGGGCATAATGTTCCGGGAACGCCAGTGCCAGTCCGGTTGCGCTAAGCATCCTCCCCGAACCTGGCAAGTCTTTGACGCTTTCGTGTTTTTTTTTAAGGTTCGTTTCTCGAGGTGTGGGTGTGGTCCTCCAAATCACTCACCGCGAGTCTCTGACGCCGCAGGGCTCTCTTGACTTTATCCGCCTGCTGTCGGGAATTGGGAGGGCATTTCCGAACGAACCCTGAGTGACGCTGCCATGTGAATTGCAAACTAGCGCCCGACGTGATGTTGACGAAAGGATCATCATTCCTCCAATTGGTCTTGGAAACGGAAGCGAAACCATGGGCTCATCGGGCATGACGCTCCTTTGACGCTCCAATCTGACAGCTGAGATCCAGTGTTGTACCGAGGCACTCTCCTCCACGATCGAGATCGTTGACGTTCCCAATATCATGGCACGACAGCTGTCTGCTGTTTGACAGCCCCTGTCATGGACCACAGCTGGACAGTTCCAGCTGGGTCTTTTTCCGTCCTGCCATCATCTTGATGGGTACCACATCCACAAGGCTTCTCATCGCCCCTGCGGGAATCCTAGACACCACGCGGGCTTCACGTGTCGCTAGAACTACCGGGTCGCGATTCCGGTTTCGAGTAATTTCCAAATCCAGGTGGTAGCGCCAAACTCTGCAAGACGGCGCAAGTGGCCAGGAGCGCGACGAGACGTTAGCCGTCGACGACAGGGCCGAGCGGACCAACTAGAGGCGACGAGATGGTGTTGACGATGGAGCACATCGCAACCGACCAGCGGACCGACCAAGCACCGAACAAACGGCGTCTCCACGCCGGAGGACCCGCGGAAGCCCTGCCGGACCGACTGCTAGCCCTGCTGGGGAGACCAAGCACTCCCATTGGCGGGGGTGAGGCTTAATCGAGCTGATGGAGGGCTGGTACAAGGGGTACTTTCACGTGGTCCGCGACCTTGGTTCAAGACCAGTCAAGGAGCCCTCGTCTTGTTGCCTTGAGCTAGCGGTTCAAAAGACTCGTCTCGGGGCATAATCATTGGCGGTCAGAGATCTGTCAATCGTTAGATTTTGGTGGGAGGGGAAATACGGACGGAGAATATTTAGCAAGCCAAGCTATGAGTAAGAATCGGTCATGGTTCGGCATCCGCGAAATTTGGTGTGTGTGATGGATGCAACTTCTCGGTCATGGTGGTTGGGACTCAACGTATGACCTAATTGTGACTTTGGAACCATTTACCCCGGCGCTTGGCAGTTGTAATTGAAACCTCATCTTTAGCGAGCTAATTGACGAGCCCGAACTCATCTCCGAAGGCATGCGTGTAATCGTAATCGGGGGTGCGTTGTTCACATGTTTTGTTGATGTCTTTCTGTGCTGAGTACGCAATCATGTAAGCACTGTAACGCGCAGTGTGTGGATTGCTCAGCGGTAGCCAGCTAGTGCTTGGATTCGCAATGGATGCGACTGGTTGGCAGCTCCCCCACTTTCCGGGATGGTTCAGGGCAGTGCAAGCAAGGTCCAATGGTTGGCGATGAGTGTCCAGGATGAATTTTCTACATTTATTTTATTTTATTTAATTTTTTTATTCTGACTCAATTAATTTAAAAATACATTGATCCGATGCACAAAGTTTATTACCATCCATGTGCCAATTGATATTATCAAAAGCTTCAAAATGTTAGGTAAATGGTTGCGCGCTATCTTAGTGTGGTCACAGGTGAAATAAAAAAAAAAGATTTTTAAAAAATGTGATTAATTTTTCTTTTAATCGTACATAGCAGATGTCTCGGGAAATAAGGGGAGAAGTGGGAAAAAACCGCAGGAGGGTGGAGGGGGGGGAGGCGATAGGCCGATGGTGAGATGGTGTGAAGCTCGCTCTCCCCGCTCACTCACCTGGACAGGAAGGGAAAAAAAAAAACAAAAATAAAAGATAACCGCGTGATCGCTCGAGATTTGCATTGACCCCAAGGTTTTAGATGACGTGACTTGAAGGTGTGAGGACTAAAGCTGCGGGAGAAGCCTTCTGGAAGCTCTTCAACTGACGATTCAACCCTCCTAATTTCTCGTCGAGGTGTGTTGGCAAAGACTCTGATTGGCCGGGATACCATCTCAGCTTGGTGTTGAGGTGTTGAGTGTGTGTGGCTCCCCCACTCGTCGTCTCCGAAGACGGCCAGCGCAACACTGTACATTGAGCCGTCTCCTGTATCGGTCGCAGTGCGGTGACCTTCGGTAAGCCGCTGTAACCCCCAGATATGCAAGTTGTCGCTGCCAGAGGACACCTTTGGACGCGACTCAGGCCATGTTGTACTCCCACAACCAAGCATACGCTACTATATGCGCACAAAAGGGGGTTGCAAGGTATAGCATCAAGACACCAATCTCCCCGTTGAGGGGAAATATCTTTTCCCTCTTTCCTCTTACCTCTTACATGAGGTAAACCATCTATTCTCACACCACCACAACCACCGCAGTTCGGTATCGGCATCCCCACGGAATCGCCAGGCAGGGAGCTCCCTTGCTACCTAGTTCTCACGTAGATTGTGTAGTTGACGTACCATCACCACCACCGTTTTGCCCCCCACCATCAAACAAAAACAAATACGGAAGTAGATATCTGGTAATTCGAATTTCTCACGGATTGATACAGCCACCCGGGCAACTCGTGTCCGAATGACTCGTCCGGAACAAAACGACAAAGCAACGGGGAAGGTCACTCACTCGGAACCCAAAACACCGTCATCAAAGTGACCTCTGCATTTGCCACCATCAGGTCAATACCTAAATTGTCTTAAACCATGCGCAACTATAAGCGCGTGATGCCGTGCTGATCCGGGGAAAGTGACAAAGTCTTGGACATCACCATGTACTTGGCTGGAGGGGACACCCCGAATCACAGGCGTATGGATTTGGGGGAACTTGAGCTCCCTCTCAACCCCCCGGATTATGACGTAGCGCGGGTTGATCATGCCCCAAGATTGTCGAGACCTTTCAACTCCAGATCTCGATGGCAATGCAGATGGAGTAGCCATCATGCGCTCTTGACCTATTGACCAAATCACCATCTATCAAAGGCTGAACATGTGTTTGGCAGCCTTGCATCGTTGACGTATTCTCCAGGTCTGATCGTCATCGTCCGCCCAAAGCGGCATTTCTGTGGCTGCCGCCGTTCTCGAGACATCGCTCTCCTCCCCCCCACTCCCCGCCATCCGGGAGCACCAACAAAAAAAGCAGTTCCCGATTCGGCAATGTTCAAAGCCCTAACTTGGTTGGCTGTTTCTTTGGGCTGGATCGAATGCAAGTGCGTGCTTCGACCAAGTTACGAGCTACGGGAGGCTCAACTCAACTCAGCCCGACTCAACTGAACCCTCGGCCCTCGTCGCCCTCGGGACTTGACCGTAAGTTGGCTTTCTATCATGCGGCCCCCGACGGGCTACGGGCCTGTCCAAACGGTGTTTGATCCGTCCTCGCCTCTGCAGTGCTCTGATGCCTCTGCGTCCGAAGGGCCACAGACCTGCCGCCGTCACGTAAAAGTCGGTGAGGCTGGTCTCGCAGAAGCCACAGATGCAGAGGGCCGTCCTGACACCATTCACAAGCATATCTGAACAGGTCGGTGCATTCCCGTCATAGGTTTTGGATGGTGGAAAAAAGCAGCCACCTGAGCGCTGGTCCAACCGGTCTGCATGTCCTACACGCATGTCATCAAGCACTCCGAGCTTTCCGCCCTGCTAGGTGACGTCCTGCCCTGTCGCTCCTGTTGGCGATGTGTCGTGTCTTGCAGTGCCAAGGCAAGGGGACGAAGCGGTATGTCATGTACATGCGCCGTGCCGCGCTGGGTGCAACATCAAGGGGGCCCGGTTGCATGCTCCCGGCGGCCGGCGTGCAGGAATCCGAATCCCTCTCGCTAGTTGTACCTGTTAAGGGAACCTATGTAGTTTCGACCCGTGGTAAATCGACGCCTTTGTGCCTCCAATCTGTCATATCTCAGCTGTCCCGGAATCTCTTCGTGCGCGCGCCTACCAGGCCAGGGCTGCTCATGCCCCTGTACGTCAGCGAACCAGAGAGCCCTGGGATGAAAGCGGTTCCGCTCACCACACTTGTCTCTAGTCCCCGGCCGGAGAGGGCATCCGGTAATTGATGGCGCGGATGGCCAGATTCATGCCAACGGAAGACTTGTCTGGAATAAAAATAAAAAATAATATTGCATTATTCTTGTTTAGTAGCCCACTAGTACTTTGGATTTTTCTCAATTTTTTTTATTTTATTTTATTTTTCCTTCCTTCATTTACCCCAGGCCGTCCCGGGTTCATAGTTCGCGGGCGAGCGGGGGCGGTAACCCGTTCTGATCAGCAACTCGCAGCCTAAAAAAACCGTTCCCCAGAAAAGCCAGAAATCCAAACAGCCCGAATGGGGAGGGGGCGTGTAGCTTTGGTTCTAATTTGGCTTCTCAATCTGTAACTCGGGAGCATGACCCCAAGCCACGGGTGGAAGCTCTCGCCCTCTTGCCGAAGCTCAGGGCGTGAGTCTGTTGATGCAGCGGTCACACGGCTGAGAATAGATTTCGTACCGGTGAAAGGCTCGTCGCGGCCGCGTGCACACCTGCAAAAAGGCCCTCGGGTTACCCACGCCAGCTCTCAACCTCCTCTAGCCGATGCCACAACCTCGTAAAGTACCACGGCTGAGAAAAGTGCAATACTCACAAGCTCACAGGTGAACCCGTGACTGTAAGATTTGAATGCGCCATATTGTCATTCATGTCCAGCTGGAAGCACAAGTGACGCTGTGTGTTGCTTGAGTCAAGGTGAGGTACATGGCTTGGCAGGAACTCTACAAAGAACAATCTAGCCACAGCCATCCAACCAGGCTTCACCAACGGGGAGGGTGTCTGGATGCGAGAGGTTTTTTTTTCTTCCCTTGCTAAATCCTTACCGACGGAAACATGCAGCTCAAAGGGTTTTCCGAACATGGGTGCCAAAAAAAATTTCGGCTTACATCTATCCGCAACCACCCTCGGTTGGCAGTCGAGCCTCACTCACATGGATGTGATTCCAGGCGGTGAATAAAATAAAAATAATAAAATAATAAAAAGCAAGCCGCAGCATGCAGCGCTGAAATGGCAACCAACGGTAAGGCACAGGATTCAGGGACCAAGCTCAGCGCAGGGCGAGAACCCATGGCGGTGCATAAGGTAGCAGTGTCATGCCCGGAAGCCGTCTGGAACGAAGGCACGTCAAGTGCCAGTGCCGTCATCCAACAATAACCCTTGCGCACCGCGGCTCGCGGCTCGGGCTGCCCACCGGCTCGAATTGACATGCGCGCACATACATTATTCCGCCGCTGTAGCCTTCACGAGTGAGCTGGCACAACTCCCGGTAACTCGTGAGACATCGAGTGACTGCCGCACACGGGAACAGCACTGCCCCAGATTCCATCCGTGTGCCTCGCCTTTACCCCAAAGAAAACCGCAGATTCCGAAAACGGCCCCATCCCTTCCCCCGCCCGGATCACCATGATCACGAAGCAGACAGAGCACGGTGCCGAGTGCCACGTACGGGGAGCAAGCCGGCGCGGAGTTTCGGGGTGTAGAATGCTGCCTCTTTCATATGAAAGAGGACCCCGATATGACCCGAGGCGGACTGAACCGGACCCAACCCAACGTGACCTGGGTTTTTGCTGGGTTCTGGGGTTCACGCCTAGTCAGGAGGAAAGCCATTTTTCAGGTGCTGCACCATGCCATGTCATGTGAAAGGCGATTGCAGCGCAGCCAGCTGGAGCCGCCCAGGGATCTTGCTGGGTGCTTCGTGTTGCCGAATCGAGAGGCCATGGCTCGAATTGGCAACCCGCGATTGGGGTCTGTCTCAATTCACGGTTGACTAATATCAATAACTGACGTTCATATGTCTGCTCTACACCTTACACTGGCGCCTGCTGGTCCATGAGGCATGGCCGCGCAGCCAAAGTATCCATCAACGGATGGCACTTATGCAACGTCAGCTTGACGGCTGATGCTTTGGCATCACCTAGCATTGCCTCATGACAGACAGGAATTTGAGGCGGGAAACCGTTCAATTCACTCACCACCGGCATCCAGAACAGCCACAAGCCGGCACAACTCAAAAAACCCCGGGTACATGCAGGGTCCTAGACAATGCCAAGGCCTCCCGCCCGAATTGAATGCAATTGATTTGAATTGATTTTGCCAATTTCATACCACCTCGTTGGACCCTGATCAAATTCACTCAATTGTCCAGGGTCTCGACACCGCTCTCACGAGACGAAGTATGACCCTCTATTTTACCCGCTCTCTATTAGTTTTGATGCTTTAGCTCGCCCTTTGCTTCCAGGCAGCCAGCATTCATTGCCTGATACACGCCCCTCTCTTTGTCAGGAATATGGGGCTAGTGGCCTTTAAGCGTAAACTGATGACTCAATGGGCAAAACTATGGATGGGGATTACAGTCAAGCAGGGCTATAACGATTCAGTGATAGTGCGATAACATCCCTGTAAGTACTTTTTAGTGGGTCTTACATATGTTAGTGCAAGAAAGTAACACCTGCTTATAACGATCTTTTTCTGAGATTCTGATGACTAATCCATACAAATCTGTACTAATTTTATTAGCGAAATTGGATAACTCCATAAAGGGGGTATTTCCTCTAACAAAAGCGGGGCTGTCACGTTTTCTGGTGTACGATAGGGCGATAACCTTGCTATTACAATGGGAATCCATTTACCTTTCATATCGTTATAACCATGCTTGACTGTATAATCAACGGGGAAGGAATAAAAATTGTACGGCGCAGGCAGGGGTAGGATAAAAAAATTAATTAATAAAAAATCCGTGAATAAAAAAAAAATAGAAATCACAAGCGCGCACTAAACAGCATCCACACAAACGCCACACACGCCCCTTCCCGATCAGGTTGGCATTTTGTAATCTCGATCTTGCCCAAAAAGGGATTGTCGGAAAAAAAGGAAAAAACGGAATGGAAAAGAGGGAAAATTAAGGGAAAAACTGGGCAAAAAAAAAGAAAAAAGAAAAAGAAAAAAACGCGACAACCCCCGCCGCCGCCGCAGAAGAGGTCACACGCAACGCCGCGGGGAGGAGACGCCCAGAGCACAGGAGGGTTTTTATTCCTCACCATCTCACGGGACGACCCTCGTGGACGAGTAATGGCTTGGGATTTGTTTTTTTCCGCCGTGGGGGAAAGAAAAATACGGGGGGGGGATGGTGTGTGAGCCGCCAAACGTCAAGCACGCAAGCAAGATCTGATAACGGCATCAGGTGCATCACGATGTCAATCATCCCACGCTTTAGTGGTGGGTGGACATGTTTCATTTTTCCTCTAAACCCTTATTTTTCGGCCCAGACGCGGGAGACGCACGCAATCACCCATCGTCAATCGAATCCCGCGCGGGTTGACCGTTCCTTTTTTTTTGCTGTTTTCTCCTTGGGTAGGGTCCCATGCGTGTGCGTGCTGTCCCTTGGCCGCCGCCCCTTGACGCCCACATGCACGAGCGGCATGAAAACAGCTGCACATACGCCTTGGTGGTGACGCTACGCTATTATTTTTTTCCCCAGGAAAGCCCAAAACGGAGAGGCGTCGTTTTCTCGTCCTTCGTTTCTTCTTGGGGGAACAACAGGACCCCTGGACCCCAGTGGGCCGCTTATACAGTTTGGGGGTTTGGGGGCTGTCACAAGAGGGCACTATGCATCTGACAAGTTGAACACGACTCCATTATACACACGAATATCAGATGAAATAATAATAATTGAGGCGTTTCATCTAATTGAGGGGCAACGCAAACAAATAAAAATTAAAAATTAAAAAAAGAGGGCACATGAGGAAATTAATTATCAGCCCAACTCGGAAACATCGGGCACCAGCATCGACATGTCAACTGGGCTTGTTTGATTCCATCCCGTTGTTTCTTTTTTCAGCCTCTCGCTTCCATCAGTCTCCATTCCGCAGCATCAGCTCCGTCTTGGACCTGTTTCGTCCCAGGACTTTTGCCTCTTTTCGATCTCCCTTGCGACAACACCCACCTTCACATATCCTCCTCGCATTTGCGGTTTGCCGCCGTGGGTGGCGCTTGTGGGGAAGTGCACCTCGTCTCCAGATCGTCAAAAGAGGCGCCGGAGGGAGAAATAATACAGAACGCCACCCTCACACGCCCCGAACCCATCTCACTGCGGCTCCGCAAAAAGTGGCCGATGCGTACTTACACTCAGTTCTTCGCGCCCCTCTTCCAGCCTTGCGTGTGATGTTTAGGTGCCCCAGTGTCACGTTGCCACCCCTGGCCTGGCCTGGGAGGGCCTATGGAAAGCCGCGTAAATGAACAGTTCCTGAGACGGCGGAGTCCTGCTCTCGGTCTCGTTCTCTCTGGGTGGAAACCTCGATGGAGCGGGGGAGAACCGAGCATGTGAGAGTGAGACCGAGAGCTCGGAAGAACGACATGGTAGCAAAAAATAAATCGTCTCCAGTTTTTGCAAAGGGCCCTTCTCTGGCCTTACCGCGGAGCAACTCGATGGAAGCGAGGGCAAAAAGGCCTTGGAGGTTTGCGCGTTCGACGTCTACGGCACGGTCAGTGGGGACTACGGACGCTCCGGGTCGGTCTTTATTCCGAATGTGATGGTGTCGGCCAAGCGCTCTCGAGTCCGGCGTGCTGGTTCTTGGGTCCGGAGCAAGTTCGCCTTGTGTACGTACGCAGATTGACTTCTCCACCCGTCCGTCACGGGGAGAAGAGCTTACCCGTGGACGTTGTGTTGTTGCCCAAGCCCAAAGCCGGCGTTCCTTTTCCCACACCCAAGAGAAGAAGTGTCCAATAATGGAAGGCCGACCCTTTTCAGGCACAAGGGGAACGCCACAGATCCAGTGTTGTGGCCCCGTGACGGCGCTCAATGCCACAAAATGGAGGCAGTGGCTTGACGGTGCTGCACCGCCCAGGCGCTGGAGCGAATGGGACCCAGTGGTCATCATGAGGCCCCCAGGGCACTGCTGCTGCTCGCCCAGGATCCGGGATCTTGAACTGACAGGCTCATGGAGACAGGTCCTCGAACGCCCCTCACCCGAAAGGCCGGGGAGTGTGGGCTCGCGTGCGCTGGATGAAAAAATCAATTAGGCCGAGAGAATGTGGATTTGTTGTGATGCTGGCTGGGAGGAGCAGGCTCTCGGCTCTCCATCAGGGCAACGAGAACAGCAGCCGATGCCGAGATGCGATGGCGATGGAGCCGCCAGGGCCAATCAAGTCGGCCAGACACACTCTCTGTCAAACAGCAGCCTCGCCCGCGAGGATCAACAGATTCACGCCAGGGCTGCAGCTGCTCCCCATCTGATCTTCGTCGAGACGCCCCAGTTTGATTCCACACCCGTCGCACTCACCATTGCGTCCTGGCCATCTGGCCGCCGCAAGGTGACTGGCAGAAGGGCAAAAAAACCGCGTTCCAGTCCCCATCATTCCCCTCTCAATGCCCACCGATACCCCGGGCCTTTGGGGGCCCATGACTCCAAACCCAACAAAGCAGGTTGACAATGGATGACAAGAAACCCCTCCACGCGAGAGAGGTCATGATCCCCCCCAGCTATTCCCACCAAGCTCCCCTCGCTCACACGCTCACCGCCCTCACCTCCTCCTCCTGCTGCTGCTCCCTCCTACTCCTCCTCCTCCTCCTCCTCCGCCTTGCCGACGCACGGCATCTGCCGGGGGGTCGGCAGCCAGCACGCCGGCCGAGCTAAGCCCAACGCCAGCAGGCCCTGCGGTTGCATTGTAGAGAGGTTGGCGCGCTTGCGCCCCCAATGCAAAATGCATGTCCCCTCTATGTTATGTATGCGGTGCAGGTGCAGCAGGCAGGCGTAGGTAGAGTCACTGACTGGCTGCTGCAAGATGCCTCGAGGTCGTGGGCGAGTGACTCAACAACTCCCCGCCCGGGCATGGAGATGGACCACGAAATGCGACCTCTCTCTCAATAAGCTGAGCTACCCTCTCCCTAGCTCGCCCCTCTGGCCTGCTGCTGCTTGCTGCGTTCACCAGGCTTCCCCCTCCCAAGAAAACTCTCTTTCTCCCCGTCCAGCCAATGCGTGCCGAGTACGTAACCGTGACCCCGTCCCATTCCATGTACCAAGGCCCATGATGGCCCGTAGCATAGCCCGCACCCGTTGCTTGCTCAGACTCTTGGCCAAAAACTCAGACGTCAAACACAGATGGGGGCACGGGAGGCAAATTCCCCCTGGTCACAAGCTTCCCAAACTCTGCATCTGGCTGCACCCTCTTCAGCCCTCTGACCCTGGGAAGCAGCCCTTGTAGCCCTGTGTCGTCCAAAGCCCCACGATCTATTTCGGCCTATGACAGCCAATGCGTGTCATCATTGACTACCACCGTCATCACAGCTCATCGTACAAGACAATGACAGCTCACAGAGGGTCACTTCACGACAAGGGGGGGTTTCGCAGGTAGTTTAGTCTAACTTGAATTTTATTCATGTTTTTGAAAAAGCTCTTTTCATGGACATTCGCCATTTTTGCGAGTTTTTTTTGGCGTCTACTTCTCCGTTTTTTGGCTTCCTTTCTTTTTTTCTCCTGTGCAAGGCCACGAGACCGCGCGCCTCCACCCCCTCCCAGCCTCCTCCTCCTCCTGAAGCTTGTGCTGTGCTCCACTTTCACCTGCAAAATTCACAAACGGCCCCGTAATGGAGCCGCACACCTCCCTTGCGAGTCCTCCAAGGTTGCCCTTGGTCCTTCGCTTCTTCCTTGGTCACTAGAGTACACACTACCATTGCCCGAGCTTGTAATAACTGAATGAATAAAACAAAACCAAATCGCAGAGATCCGGGCCAATAGAGGCCAACCGACGAGGCCATGGTATCATAACGTTAACAACGCCGCCATGAATGCAAAACAAAACAATCAAAAGACGAGTAAAAATGATCAAAAAACCCGACTTGAATCGGTATCAGTGCACATATGCCTGATTAGTAAAGGTCATAATAGACTGCAAAATGCAGCTTCAAGAAAACGCTCAATGCTTCGTGTGATGCCGTCTCGTGCGCCGCCCAAATGTACACGGCAGGTCTCCCCAGAGACCATGCCAAAGGTTGAATTCCTTGTAGGGGTATAAGCTGTTGACGGCGGAGTGTAGTTGCCGCCCAGGGTATCTTAATGTTATGTCTGTTATTTACCAGCCCTTGGAGTGGTATCCGTTGCTGGCCTCTTTGGAGAAGTACTGGTTCCAGCTGCTGGCATTGACATCCTCGCTAGTCTTGATGCAGGCCTTCTCAGGGTACTGCTTAAGGTTGGCCACATCATGTGACGTGTGGCGGCGCTTCAAGACAGCATTGGCAGTTGATGACTTTTGCTGTCGCTCCCAGAGGAGGTGGCGACGCAGGGATTCGGTGAGCTCGGTCGCAAGCATGTTGCGACGCGTCGTGCGCGGCGAGAGAGCAGCCTGGCCCTGAATGTGGCTGGCATGGCCAACGATGGGCTGAGCGCTCGATCGAGGGATCTCGCGGATCGGCTTGAGTGTGGGGTGGCGCATTCCCTTCATCATCAATGGAGCCTCATCAGAGTCGTTGGGTGAGCCTCCCAGGGAGGGGCCATTGGGGGCCATGCGCGACCGAGGAATGGCCGAGGTGGACTGTGAAGCATGGTTGCCCAGATTTCGCGAGCGCTCGTTCTGTGCCAGCATCAAGGTGATGAGAGATCGTCGGGAGGTCAAATTGGGCTTGGAGTCGACTCGCTGGAAGAACTTGTCATCCATGCTAGATTTGCCACTGTCTTCAATGGAGTCTTCCCAGTCAGAAGAGTCGTCATCGTCATCAATAGCGCTCTCGTCGATGTAGTCGGTGTCAGAGTCGACAGCAGCCTCGTCCTCAATGGTATGTGTCATGACATTGGTGCTGAAGGAGGCCACCTTCTTCTGGGGGGAGAGAAGGGAGCTAGCGCGGGAGCCAGCAAGGGCACTCTTAAGCGAGCCGTCTTCCTCAGAAGAACCACCAATCTGGAACATGGGCTTCTTGACAAGAGGGATAGACTTGCGGTTGTCGAGGCTCTGATCTTGCTCGCTTGAGGAGCAGGATGCGCCGAGGGCAAAACGAGCAGGCTTCTTAGATTGCACGTGCCTGGGAGCGGGAGAGGAGGCAGGTTCGGGGATCATATCGGAGGTAGTCATCTGGGATGTGCTGGGGATAGTTCGAGGGATGGGAACCTGGGAAGGTGAGAAGCCACGGACCACTGTGGTGCGCGATGGTGTGTGAAGAGAGGGTTCTGGGGAAGCCTCAGAGTGCTCAGTAGTCGACTTGGTAGGCGACTGCGATTCGGTGGTGGTAGAGCCGGATCGTTCAAAGGCAGGAGGTACAGGAATGGTCTCCTTCTGGGGAAGAGGAGCGAGGGCAGCAGGGATCTGGGGCGGCGCCGACAGAGGGCCCTTGTCCTTAACAATGGAGACGATCATCTTCTCGAAGTCGTCGGAGCTGATGTGTCGTTCACGTCTGCTGGTGCAGGAATCCTGGCGTCGTATTCTGGGGCGAACAATCTCGAGAGGAGCTGATTCTGATGTGAAGTCGACAGCTTCTTCGTCGGCTAGAGACTCGACGCTGCCAGATAGTTGAGGAAGGTCGCTTATGCGGGTCTCGGAGGGGATGTTTTGTGGGAGAGTGTTGGTGGAGTCGGCGTTTTTACGCTCGTTGTCGACGACAAAGGTCTCGCGTTGCCAAAGTCGCCAGCTGAGGTTCTCTAGTCTTCGGCCCTGTTCTACAGAATCTGCGCACCGGGAGAAGACTGCATATGTTGGTCAGCATCAAGGGCGGGTGGCAAGCGGCTGCCAGATATGTGACACTTACCAGTCCACATGCTATACAGGTTTGCAGGGTTGCCAGTATCGACCTTGTGAATGACGTTTGCATCCACTGTCAGAACGTGAGTGTCGAGGCGATAGGGCATTGCTAGGTTGCTGTGCCTGTCGATTGTGTCGAGCAGGGGTAGGAAAGGTGAGGTGGTGAGGGCGGACTCGACTTATATGTCGCGTTGTTGAGGGTGTGGAATAGCTGATATAAAATTTCGTGGAGAAATCCAGTCGTCGCCAAACACGTAAAGGTTATCGTGGTAGTGGTCAACGAGGCGTTGGGGTGTAAGATTTCGAATTACTAGAGGGTGCCCGGGGCCAGGTGAAGACAATGTTCAATCCAGGTCGCGAAGGGTGTGCTGTGAATAGGTGGGAAGCACAGTAGTGTATCGTGAATGTTACTGCAGACGGCGGCAGAGAGAGATGTGAGAGAGGATGCCGTGATGTATACTGGAGCCGGTCATGGAGTCTGAGATGAATGCTGCATGAGAGGGTCGAGTTGTATTTGCAGTGTTGTGCGAGGAGCGTACTTTGTGTTGTTGATGTGAAGTGGAAGCGGAACCAGAAGAGCAGACGCACAAGTATGGGGGAGAGGCTTGTTAGATATTCTGTTTGTGGGTGAGCCGTGGGAGAAGAGGCGGATGGGGGGAAGGGAGTCGCGGTGTGTGCTGTGCAATGTACCAATGTACCGTAGAACGCACGCCCCACAAGGCCCACGCCGGGGGTCTGGGGTCAGGGGGGAGGGGTGTGGGAGCGACACGGGGGCCCTGTGGTACGTACCGAGCTGGGGACCCAAGTCACCAAGTACAAGTCGGAGGTACCGCGGCGAGGTGCTGGGATGGCCGCTGAAGCGCGCTAAAGAGTGTGCTGGTGCGAGAAGAACTCGACGGCGAAGGGGTGGGGAGTCTTTTTTTTTCTTCCTTGTGAGTGACGACGAGTGGGGTGTAGTTTGTTCTCGTCCTTCCTCCTCAACACTGGGTGAGAAAGGGGTGAGAAAGGGCAATTCAAGGAGCTTTCGTCTACTCTCGCGAACGCGGTCCTATCTGCGATGCTTCTCCATCTGGCATTGGGTCTCGCGTTTTCTTCCTGTTTTTGCCCAACTCCAAGCCACATCCTCATCCGCATCCTCATCCTCATGTTCCTCGTGCTCCTCTTTCAGGCTCCATTCAGGGCTCCCCGATTCCAGGGTTCGGCTCCCAGTTTTTCGACACAGCGTGTCCCAACGCCCATTGGGGCAGGGGCCGGGATCTCTCCAGGGGAAGACAGAGCACAGGCCCGAGGTACCAGCCAGCAGGACCCAGCCCGACAGAGAGAGAGGAACCAGAGAGGGGGAGGCGAATTTGGCCTTGCCTGCTGACCAGTTCTACAACCGCTTGCCCCAAAGGGGCAATTCTCCTGTCCGCGTGCCCGTTTTGGCGGGGAGAGATAGTTCCCCATTTGGCCTAGACGCACCGATCTGCGCTAGTCCTCAACGGGGCATTCCTCGACTGCCCGTTTGGGCTCAGTCAGGTCCCCAGTTCTCTAGTCCCTTGGTCTGAGCTGTACCTGTCTGTCATGTGGCGGCTCCTCTCCGTTTCCCATTTCCCGAGACGCTTGCGGGTCTTGACTGGCACACCCTGGCGGCTCCGTTCAAGTCCAGTCCCGTTCCAATTCGGTGAACGTCAGTTGCCCAGATCTTGACCGTTCACTTTACTGCCTCATCTAGTTTAGCACCATCCGGAGTGTCCATACTGTATCGTGCGAAGCTTTCCCTAATGGGGCAGGACCTTCCCTCCGTCAGCCCATTCTGGAACGTCTTGTCAATCACGAGGCTGGCCCTTCAAGTCTTCTGAAAACGGTTCCGTAGTGAGCTCCCTCCTCTGAGCTCTCTTCTTCCCTGTCTGCCCAGAGCCTCGAACAATCCAGCATTGCTCACGAGTTTGTCTCCCAGAGGCCCCCCCACCTTTGCCTCCGGGGATACTCTCGACTCCCCCGACGCTGACACTGGCGGATGAGTGGGCCGCCTGGCCGCCCCTCAGCAGACACCAAGCACCAGCCCCATCCCGACTCGTGCTGGCTGGCAGAGTTCAGTACAGTGGACAATGCCGCCTCGCCTCTTCGCTGACCCGCCCACCTCGTGATGAGAACTCGACGGATGATTGTCGGGCCCGGATGAAAGATGAGGCGGAGGAGGGGGAACCCGTTGACGGATGGCACGGATCAAGGGGTGAGATAGAGCATCTTGCGTCCTCATCATGCCATGGAGCGTTGCCCGATCGTTTGATACTCGGTCGGGCTCAATCAATTGGACTCTCATCGTCACGCCCATGCTCAGCTCAAGCCCCCGTGCCCGTTCTCACTGCCTCCAATTGCAGCGGCCTATCGGTGCTGCCAGCACCCGTTGAGCCTTCTAATTAGGCGAGAATCAATGCCCACTCTCGTCGGTTACTGGACGCAAGGCATTTCAGGGCTCAGGGCTCAGATGTGACGTGCCTTGAAATCACCCCGGCCAGCACCACTCAATGGCCAGAGCCCAGCGACCCAGCCGCTGGGTCCCAGGTGACCTCGTGACAAGCTCCAGGTTTCGCAGTCATCCGCAGCACGCTGCACCTCGCCTCCTCTCCGCAATACCTACCACTGAACTGCCATGGAAGAGCCGAAGCTGAGTGATCGCCGTTTGCTGCGCCTGACCCGGTGCTTTTCCCGACGGAACGGCATAACGGCAGATTGGAGTTAAAGGCCTCGACCAGTCCGGCTCTGGTCCACAGTTTGGCAATTACAATTAGTCGTCATGATACGCGCGACACCAAGATCATGGGATTTGCATACCCATGGCCGTGGATCGATGCCGTGCATCTCAGACGAGACCAGGCAGGTCTCGGCCACAGGGCTCCTCCCAGGTCCTGGTCAGGCAGATGGGCCCACGATGGCCATCTTGGATCGATTTCTGCGTGACAAAAGATAGTAATAGGAGACGAGATGCTACGTAGCAGTCAGTCCGAACGGTCACCATGCCCTCTTTTTTTTGCCTGTGCTGCGTTGCGCCCGATGATGCGACCAGCGTACTCCATATTTCGCCTCTGCCCATCTCAGCGCTGCCAAAAATTGCATCTCCTTCATGGTGGTGCCTAGAGCCCAGCAGGTCACCTGGCGAGGGCGACCACTCACAGCGTTACAGCGGATTGACAGCGCATAGGTGGCCGCCATAATTGGCCTGGGACTCGCCCTGATCAAGTTGGTGTTTGCCGCCCTCAGCCATGTCGTCACTGAGTCTCAAGGCGCGCCATGTTCAAATGCCATCCATGACGGCGGCTCAGGAACAGGTCACCAGACGCGTCTATTCCAATTGGAATCCGTCTCTACCATCACGTCCTTAGCCCGCAAGCCTGCCAACGCATAAAACATTATCTCTAGCCGCATGACTTCAGCCCAAATCCAAATTTGGACAACCTTTCTTTTTTGCTCAGATAGAGGGGGGACGATCTGCACTGCCTTGTCTCGGCTTCGGTGCATTGATCAAGTTTCCTCAATGACTGGTCAGATATGCTGGCGTTGCAGGGAATGCTGTTAGCCTCTTTCACTGACCAATGTCTTCTGCGAAGTTTCAGTTGTAGACACTTGAGGTTGATTTGCCCTTCCGCTGGCTGCATCGGGATTGGAAGGCTTGCTATTTTTTTTGTTTTGTTTTTTAGGTCTATTCTTTCAATTTGCTTATTCTTCTTCTTACTCCTCACTCTCGCCTTGTCTAGCGCTGCTAATAACTACGCACTTGTGCATTTCCTACCGTATGTGGCACATCGGCCGACAGGAATTTTCAGAGTCCCACGTTCAGCTCGATTTGCAGCACAGATGGTGATATCTCGTTTGCAGGAACGATCTAGATGAGCCATCAGTGACGAGGAGGCATTCTCGGTCGCTCCCTGAATTCTCGATCTGTCTCATCTGTCTAATTAGGTCGTACATCTTCGCATATCGAGATCTGGCCCACGATCAGAAGCTATCCCTTGAACGCCCCGTGAACGCTGCTATTACGTGCCAAACTGGCGTCTGTATGTGGGCGGATCCGCGGTGAAACTACTTTAGACATGGCAGGTCTCAGGGCACAGATGGGGCATTATTTCCACCAACACCCCTCGATCGCACGGGAGGGTGGTTCTCTCGATCGTGAGGAACCGCTTTTTGTGGCTCTAGACGTTTCTGGTGCTGCTCGAATATCTATTGGGACGGTTGCATGACTAGCACGTTGGCTTTTGTTGCAGGCAACGGCCTAGCCGGGTCCACGAACGTCAATTGGTAAGTAGGCAGTTGCTTTACGAGACTGGAGAGATCTCGCTTGGCTGGGCTAGCCACAGTTCGCAATGTCTCAGCAGCCGTCTTGGCTGCAGCAAACTAGGTTGGAGGCTGCACGTCTTCCCCAGCTTATCCGACCCAGTCTCAACTCTCATCTCCAGCAGAGTATCTCCGCACATGATATTCTGGCGCAACAGGCGGCTCTCTGTGCCATGTCAGAGGTCCGACGTCACTCCGGCTTCAGTCCCCGGTCAACGTAAAGAGGCCGACGGTGAGCCATTAATCATATGCATAATTCCAGTTTGAGTTGGTGTCGATGCAGGTAAAAGACCAGGGTCTGGTAAGGGATGCGATTACGGTGGTGTTATCCAGTTATCCAAGAGTTTTTGATTAATTCACCTTAGTCAACAACTCCAGCGTAAGCAGAGCTGCTTAGCTAACTACGAGCAAAGCACCAGCAGAGCTCCGATAGAACTCCAATATGTAGTGGTACAGGTCCCCTCCCTCGCTACTCGCCGCTCGCCGTTTTTTTTTTTTTCTCCCCCACGCTGGCCGATAAGCATAAGAACTGCTCCCCAAACAAGTTGCAGAATAAATGGCACACAAACAAGGGCCAAATTCAAGCAAATAATAGAATCTTAAGGGTGAAAATAAAATATAGCATCGATAACATTCAAGAAGATCAATTATCTAGATAAACTTAATGCCGCAGCTCTTACCCTATGCCAATGAAACATATTTCTCTTATGGTAGTCTTGGGATGCAAATGTTGTTTTGTTGTCTGGTGTCTGAAGGCATTTTTCAACTGTCGTTGGAATGTCATTTATTTTGCGACCCGCTTGCCCCTCCTTTGGCCACTAATCCCAGACACCATTGAGCTTTCCCCCAACTCTCTTTCTACCTAAAACATCATGCGATATGCTGAGCTGGTAGTAGCTCCCAATACCCCTCCTTTCGTTCGTCCGAAGCATATCTAGAGTGCATCAACGAAAAATAGCACAATGCCGACCAAAGCTTTCACGGCGATGCGCCTCGCCTATGCCTGTCAGCTAGCCCTTGCCTAACGCTTCAGCGGGCTTTTAGAGCCCGGTAAGGGGCGCTACACCTTCTACCTCTTGATTTATGACAGTATTTCGTCTCTCGCACTTGTCAGCAGGCCCTTATGTGTGGCTTTTCGAGCCTACATCATGTCAATTACAACTCTCACACCGTTGCACCTCGCCCATACCCCTCAAATAAGCCTTGTAGAAATTTTCCAAAATCCACATGATACAGACTACGGTTCTTCCAGTTTTACGCCTCCCCTGCACTCATCAACTAAGCCTCATACAAAACTTCAAGAAGCTCGCATGACGTCAACTAATCATGCCAGAATGGCGAGCTGCATCCCCCGCTTCCCAGTATCATAATGCAGAGCCTTATCCACTCTACCACAACACTAAAAAGAATTCATCATGACATCAATCAGATCTCGCAACTGAATATTGTATGCAGATACAGTATGGAGTTGTGACATTCAGTTAATGGCAACGTTACCGTCAGAAGCTGATTCTTCGGCAGTCAGATGATTTGCGTTGAATAGATCGTTTATTACCACTTTATGACAAATTTATTTATTCTTGTTCAAGCATAAATTTGATCCATATAATTAGTATTTCGAAAGGTGGTTTTTATTTGTCTCAAGTCCAAAAAAAACACACCAGGGTTTTGACCAAGTTTATGTCCCTAAACACAAAAACCACAACGACAAAAGACACGATCAGTGAGGTAAGAAATTTATTTGGTCTTCAATATTTTATAGCTAAAATATTAATAATAAGAAAACCAATTTTCGGTCTGAAATAACCGCTGTTTTCATTGCATTCGCCTGTTATGGCAGTGGTGGGTTACCCTATACCTCAACGTATTGCGGTCGCATGCAGTTCAAATCCGAGATGCTCTCGATGCTTTGGCCATAGGCAAGTTTTTCGATGCTAAGTTTGTTGATACTATAAGGTAATTAATTTAGTAAGTGAAAAAAACAACATCATTCCGTAGAGCCTAGATAGAGTTCAAGATAACAATCCTAATGTCCTCCCTAACGACTTGTCCACAACTACATATCAACAACAAACCCAGATAGAATAGTCTTACCGAAAAATCTAAGACGGCATCTTAATCTCCCAATGGGATATATTATGTTTGAAAAATCTCTTCATAAAAATGCAAAAAAGAAAAACCTACCAAATTATGTAGTTGGGAAGAAAGACGAGAGCAAATGAAACTATGTATTTAGAATAATAATTATCTTATCTATTATTACCTAGTAGGTGAAAAATAAGTGGAAGGTCGGTTGACTCAGAAGTGCCAAACAATCCGCGGGGGTAAAGTTTGTTTACCGTGATTCCCAGATATTCATCCATCCTCCTGCATCATCCCTCCCACACCCAGCACCCTCGCATACTTAACGCCTACGCACGATCACCATGGAGGATTACCGACAAAAATTCGGAGAGTATCTTTAGGTCTAAATACCATCGTTACCTCCGAGACTTGACCGAACTTTTGCGCAAAAGAGACACAGACAAGTGCACAGCGACAACTCGTACATGTGTGTGGATCGCCTATAGAGGACAAGTTGTATTTTAATAGGTTGGTCGGCTAGTAATAAGCTGTATGAATTTAGTTTGATCTTCTTTTGTTTGTAAATTGGTTACTTCATTTTGCATTGCATTTGTTGTACTCGAGATATATTGAATAATCTTCTGCCATCGCTTAGGTTTGAGACGCGGATGGGAAAATTCTAACGTACCTGGGATATCTGTTATGCTGGGCTACTGGACCAAAACTATGGCTTTCAATTGTCAAATCTTAACGAATTCCCTCCTAGATCGATTCTTTCACTCTCAGCCGAGAATAAATTGCTCTTCATAGCAGGGATAGATTAAATATGGGAGTGATACGATCAACCCCTCCTCAGTTTTTGTCAAAGGAGGGAGAAAGGATCACTTTACAGTACGATTCCTCTAAATAACCCTGACTTTGATATTAGAGTTGGCTAGCCCGGGAGATGAGTTAGGATAATATCTACCAGGAGTTCTGAAGGAGGCGTGCGCAATCTAGCCATGGAGGGGGAACAAGCATTTGGCCAATCGATATATAAAATAAAGGTTCATTTAGGAGTTTTTATTTTATCTTTAGGAAAGGTTTCAAGACGTAATGGAGTACATTATGATATATTGAAGGCGCTTTGACTTTAACAATAGAAATGCTTAAATGTAAAGCCTTAGACAAGCAAGTAGTAAAGAGGGAGCAATAGCAATGGGAGCAACTAGAAGCAAAGCTTCGAATTGCCAAATGAGCCTAAGAAGATTTTGCGATGGAAAGGGAATAGATTGCAGAATTACTTCACCTCTAGTATAACCGATCTCCCTAATAGCACAGTTCAAACTTTAGCTCTCTTGGGCCCATGTGTAATCTCTCAAACCCTAGCATCCGACACCTATCCGCATATTTTGTCAATGCGCGCACAACTCTTCAATAAACCCACACGAAACAAAGGACGAGAGTGAACCTTGGAACGAGAATTCCAAAAGTGTCGGAAGGCATGCCCACGCACAAGCCCAGGTAGCTTATTGACTGTTATATCGCACGACGTACACCCTGTGCTTAGATACCTGCGTGCCGAAAGTTTGTGTCTGCTATCTTCGAGTAACTGTATTTAAAGCGGACTGAAAATAGGGAGCTTTAATTTAAATCCTCAATCTCTAATAACTAGGTTCTTGTTTTCTGAGCCCATCATGTGCAAACATTCTTCTGTGTTAATAATTCGCACCCACCTAAAACGACTTCAGTCCACAATGTCACTAGAAACCCACTGAAAAGTTCGGTCCTTAGCTCAAGAAAAAGAGGGCTTGACTAAATGTGTATTTTTGAATAAGGATTATTTTAAAATATTTTGAGAATAGTATTCTTCGCATGGATTCTAACTCCCAACCCCAATGTCCTTGGATCTGGCATCTCAGTTCAAGGCCGATTTTGCCTCTAGATAATATTTTACGCACATTAAAAACTCCCCAATGGTATCATTTTTCAATAGCTGACTGGTTGCGAAAGCTAAGTTTGAGGATTATTGCTAGCGATTATATCACTCAATAGTCAAAACTAAAAATCGTCTTGGGCTAACAAGTCCACAAGCCCGAAGTATAAAAGCATAGAGCGAGTTTAGTTATTATTGTTTAAGGTTAAAATATGAGTTCGACATAGCTTTTGAATCGAGGGGCAGCCTTTGTGGCAACCAAATAGTTTTTGCACTCTTCTATGCATTAGTAGTATCAGTGCTCTGTACCTTGTGATGAGCCTTACTCTTTATTATGTCTACCACATCTCTGAGATATCTTCGAAAGGAAGCTTATTTGATAAGATTTGTGCAATGGCAAAACAAAAGCGTCGAAAAAAATCACCAGATTTTGCATGTCATAAACGAAGTCCGCGAGCTGTAGTTTTAGTCTTGGCCTAATACCGATTCCTGGATCTGGCTCGATGTGGATTGACGGACTGGGCGAAAAAAAGAAAGAGAGAAAAAAAAGAAAGTTAATTGCTGCCCGATGATTCTTTTTCTCGTCGCTTCCATCTTTGTTCCGGAGCTGCTTCCACGAGCGACGGAAAAAAAAAAGAGGGGGGGAGGAGCTTGCGAGCTGACATTTTGACACAATCTCACTACTGCATGGCTACTTAGCAGCCCAACACATACAGTCGAACATGACCAAATATTCCACAAGGTCAGAAATACGAAACCATGGGTTTGGATAATAGCGCTGGTAACGTGACAGGGAGCGAACGGATGGGTGACGATGAATTTCGGAACCAGGGTGAGTGGTGAGGGGAGATATGAGGATGGCGCCGAGAAGGTGGGCTTCTGAAAAGATGACACGGGCGAAGAAGAGTGTGTCCCAAGACAGGGTAAAACAAAATATGGGAATCGTGTGTGCTTTATGTCTCACTCACCATATCAGATGATGGGGGCGGCTACTTGGCGTTGGTCACGACCCTATTTTTTCCCTTTAGACTGGACCACCAACCAAGCCATGCTGAGCTGCATACACGGGTCACGCGGAATTATGACTGATTATAAGGATACGCGATGATTTATGAGTGGCTCATGCAAAAAGGGTCTCTGTGCAAGAAGGGTCTGATTCTGTGCAAGAAGGGTCCTGGTTCAGAGAAAGGATTCCCTGGTCTGGGAGATGCTGACAACAGGACACGACAGCAGATGGTGTGGAGATCAAGCTTGAATATGGAGATGGCGATTGACAGCCCTCTCTGGCTCACGAGAGATGTTCCATGGTTCTCAGATCTGAACCGAGTCTTTGATCTCGGTCACGTAGTAGAGGGGAAGCGCTCGCAAGCGCAACCCCAACCTCAACCCCCTGACTAGGCGCTTCAAATGAAACAGCATGCAGCCAGAGGGGGACAGACAAGGTGAGCGCGCTTAAGGTCCTATTCTTGGGGATGTTGACAACCAACATGCATATAGGAGTCCGTGGGTTGATAGAACAGCTGGCCGTGGCAACATCTTGTTCTGGCTATAGGTAATAGCCCACATCGTTTTGAGTCTATCCCGGATCGTCCCGTTCCGCAGAAGAAGGCGCTTAAAGCAATGCACTTACTTGTTGGTTACTACAGCCTGAAAGAGTGTTTTTTCTTGCGTGGAAGTTGAAACGAGTACAGGCAGCGCCCTGGAGCGTGGGCTGCCGCTTACGGCACAGCCCTACGGCAGCTGGCCTGATTGGGCTGAGCGAGAACATGTGTACGTACCTTGTGCAGTGTTGGTGCAGTGCTGATGGAGTGCAGTAGACTTGTCTTGTCCTGTTCCGTCCTGTCCTGTCTCCACCCAAAATGACATGTGATTCGGTGAGCGATCACGAAGAAGCATCCAAGAATGGGCGCGGGCACTATGGAATGGCATCGGCCGTCTTGTGGGCTGTGGGTTAATCCAGATTGTTCCAGGCACATCTGTCCGTCTGTTTGTCTGTAAATCTGTCTCGCAGGTTTGCGGCACATCAGACAAACCGCCACATCGGGCTCTCTGAGTCGTCGACCCCACGGTCGGGCTGCCTTGATACCAGCAACATCCCCGTCCTGTCGAGGTCCCGTCAAGGTTCGAGAGGGCTCGGTACCCAAGCGAAGCAAATTCAGCGTGCCCAGCGTGCGGCGGGGTGCCCTGCAGCGAGATCAAAGGTTGAAATGGATCAATGCCCAATGGCCTTGTTTACTGTGCATTCCTGCACTGTCGGCGCGTACTGTTGGTGATGGATAACTTGCAGTCTTGCCTTGCAGGCGGCTGTTGAAGAGCTCGCACTGGCTCGCCGCGAGAGCGCGGCTGTTGTATGGCTGGCGATAGGCTCCACGCACAGTGCAGTGTGGCGGCAGCAGAGAGGGGCCTCTTTCTCTCCCAAGCTTACTTGCTGCGTGCTGTTGCTTGAAAGCCTCCATGGCACTTTTCAACGGCCGACCAACGGAAGACCAACAGACAACCACAGTGCCGGGGCGCAAGGGGACAAGGGGACAAGGGGAGAAAGGGAGGAGAAGGAGGGGGGGAGGAGGGGCTGTGTGAGTGTGTGTGAGCTGCTGCATCATTGCGTCAAGGAAATATCCACACCTGGATCTCTGCAAACCTGGACCAGGGCCCTATCCTTGGCCAACCCGGCTTTTGCGAAACACCCTGGGCGCAAATCATGGCCACACTGGGACGGGTAGAAACACGCATTGCAGAGGCCGTTCCTGTCGATGACTTTTCGCTCCCCTTGGCTTTATTTTCGACCTCGCCCGAGCTATACTTGGAAAAGCAGCTTTGCAAGCTAAAAACAGCCTCCAGTGGTGCTCGATGCGGCAGCAGCAGCTAGGTGCCGGTCTCAATGGGGGGCGTCGTCAGGCCGGGTGGTCGCATGTTCCAGCAGAAGCTGCTCGACTGACCCTCCATGACGGCGGTTCGTGTGGGCGTCCAGGCCGGCTCATTGGGCCGCCATGGCACCCCGGCGAGAATGGTTAGACTATGTCCCAGAGGGTGGCCAAGCCGGCCTGATGACAGGCAGCCCAGCAGTTCTCGTGCAGCGCCGGCGGGACGCATGGCTCACCCTGGGCAGTGGGCATGGCAGCAATGAGTGTGCTCTCGATGAGCTTGCGATCCATGCGGCGGCACCACCAAAAGACGCCTCATTCTATTGTTGCACTTTCACTTCCACTTTGAGGGCTGCCTGTTGGCTCTAAAACCCTTTGTCCCTCCTCCGCTCCGTCTTCATCTTCCTTTCTTTCACGACTTTCTTCTGTCTTTCTTCTCTCAGATTCCATCCGCCTGGACATTTCGTCACCACCTGCCATCCACCATCGCCTCCCGCATTACGGTCCGCTACCACACACACGCTCGCCCACTTCCACTCCCTCTCTCACTCTGCCTCGCCGTCACTAGCTAGCCCAGCTACGGCCCTCCCCTCCATCCCTCCCTCCCCTCCCTCCCATCCCTGCTCTAGCCCGCCAGCCCCTCCATCAAGGCAGGTCACGGCTGACTCTAATTCTTGCCGGGGGGACCTTTCATCATTGCTGTCGGATGACGACGTTGGTCGACCTTGCCAATCCTGATTCCTGCTGCCCGCGCCATTAAACCCACCTGACGCTCAAAACCACTGCCATTCTGTGCCCTCTTGCTTTTGCACATTTCAACTCTTTCTTTTTTTTTTCTCCTTCGCTTTGGTAACATCGTCGTCGGACTTCGCTTGTTTGGCCTTCCCCTACATCTGATAGCAGCAACCTTGAGCCTCATCTACACGGGCCTCCAGCACTTACATCATTGATAGCCAGCCGCCCGAGCTGAGCTGAGCTGGGCTGAACCGCTTCCCCTCACAACCTGTTACAACCAAGGTTTCTTCGATTTCATTTTTACACCCACAGCCATGTCTGGACGCGCTGTTCGAACCACCGAGTTTGAGGAGCGGGACTATTATCCCAACCCTCGCCGCTCTGCGCCCGACCTGGAGGACACTTACCGTCGCCGCACAGTCACGATCAGCCCGCCCAATAGAGAGAGGGAAGATCGCACACCCGCATTCTTGCGAGAGGAGCGCCGGACTGAGGCGGGACCAATGGTTCTTCGTTCACGTCAAGTCGAGACAGTTGATCGACACCGCGCCAGAAGCCCCAGCCCTGTTGTCGTTCGTGAAGAGCGCATCGTCCGAAGACCCCGGAGCCTGTCGCCACACCCGCATGAGCATGAGCACGAGCGCTCTCGCACAAGAGTCATAGAGCGAGAGCGAGTCAGGGAGCCTTCTCAGAAGCGAGCCCCTGCAAATGTTGTGAGATACGTTGAGAAGCCTCGACGATCTCCTTCCCCTCCGATTGAACAGGAGCGCATCCGAACTCGCATTATTGAACGTGAAAAGGCACCTTCGCCTCCTCCCGCCCCCAAGCCAGCTACCCCTCCTCCTCCCCAGGTCATTCGTGGACCTACCATTGAGAGAGAAGTCATCACACATTGGCGAGACATTGACCACGGTAAGCTCATTTTACACTCGCCATTTGCTACAGATCAAAGATCTAACCTGAAATAGGTGTCGTCAGGGCCAGACCTCCTACTCCTCCCCCTGCAATTAGACCTCGTGCTCATTCACAAGTGAGAGAGCGCGAGACAGATATTGATATTTCACTGTCCAAAAACAAGACAGAGGTTGATATTCAGCGAACCACTCGCTCTCGATCCAAGAGCCGCGAGCGACGATCTCATTATCACGATGACGACTTGGTTGTCCGGCGAGAGGAGCGCGTGAGATTTGAGGAGCCCACTCGGCGACGCGCGCACTCTGCAGCCCCCACGCCCAGCGCAGCTGATGAGGAGGGAGACTATCTCACCTCAAAGATTGATTCTCGCGGTCGCATGGGCGAGGCCTGGGGAGGTGCCACCAAAGACTGGACTATTGTTGATGTTCCTCCTGGAACCGAGCGTATCCGCATGGATGGTATTGGTGGTGCAGCCACAGACACCACTTACACCAAGTACAGCGGTGTCCGCAGGACCCAGTTTATTCCGGAGCGAGATGGCGAGCCCTCTCCAGCTCCCAAGGAGCCTTCTCCTCCCCCTAGCCGTGATCGCGTCAACATCTCAGTCTATGATCGCGAGAGGGAAATTGACATTGAAAAGGTGACAGACCGAAGAGTTACTCGACCTACCCCACCTAAAGACATGTGGACAGAAATCACAAAGGATCTGGTGGTTCGAGAAGCAATTGAGGAGGTTGGCTACGAATATGAGGAGACGGATCGTTTCTTTTACATTATGGACTATCTTCGTTATGTAAGTTTTCTTGGTAATCATGGGGTGAATCTAGAGCGAATGCTAACTAGCATGATAGGATGATGTGCTTCAACTCGTCGATATTTCGGACGAAATCCTCCGAGCACGGCGGCATCGTGCTCGAGAGCTCGAGTACGAGCGAGAATACCAAGAGGATTGGGAACGCAGCCGTCACCGATCCTGGGGCAGTCCTCGTTGGGAGGAATATGTAGAGCGTGATCTGGTGTACGAAGGGCGAGCACCTCCCCGAGGCTATCTCCATTAAAGCGATGGCGCAAAGGCGTTTGTGCCTGGCTTCCAGTTGCTTGAATAATGTGTTTGGCGTTTTGTCAGGCATGAATTGCGGTATACCATGACACGTCTGGAGAGATAGAGCGCATGACGGGCCCTACTGGATTACGGATACCTTCTGGAGGCTCTTGGACCACAGTACATGTTTCTTGTTTTTGAGGACGATGTGGCAAGGGAGCGATCTAGAACCCGGGTGGTCAATTTGGATATAAGTTGGAAACAGGGCCCTTATTTACGTCTTTTTTTTTTATGTTTCAGGATTGGAGTGGCGGTTGTATGAATTACGAAATCAGTCATGACGGCGTGAGGATAATGAGGATTGCACCGGACTGGATGTTGGTAGATGCTTTGGCTTTTTTCTTTTTTTCTCTCTCTCTTAAACTAAACCATTCTTAAGGATGAGAATCAATAACGAGTTATGACCTGAAAATCAAAATGAACAGTCCAGGCCAATGATTGCATCTGAGATGACTTTGCTGACGCTGGGATGACCGGCAGTTGTATCTATTGATCAGCGCTGTCGGCAATTGCATCGATTCATCGAGTCAAGCAAGTAAAGCAAAGGAGAAACACAGCATTTGGTTTCAGCTCGTTAAGCGTGAGTTGCAAAAACAGAGGCCCTTGTCTAATTGTCATTTTTTTTTCCAGCTGGAAAGAAGATGTGAGTTATTCCGCTTAGTGAATCCAAACTCAAACAGTCAGCACTGACTGGCAATCTGTGGCCTCACTGGTTTGCACGCGCACAGTCGGAGTTTGCAACCGGCTTGTCACGCGAGGCCCCGCCCCGAACCCCTCTCTTGTGCGCTTGTTGGCGGAAGCGTGTTGCGTATACAACGCCCTCCGAGAGGCTGACCAAAGGTGACGGGGCGGGGGATACATTGCCAGGAGAATATTTTTGTGTAAAAACTAGATGGCAAGGGTGAATACGGCATTGTAATATGCAAAAAGGAAAAAAGAGAAAGCAACCACGAGGCGTAATTCCTAGGGAGGGGAGCGGGGGGGGATAACGTTTCTTTTGTGAGAGGTGCGGATGGACCGAACTCGGTGACGCCATGAGGTTTTGCAAATGAACAAATAACAACGGCTGCATCGGGCCTCTCCCCCCTCTTCTCCAAGAGCCCAAGAAAAACATACAAAGTCGTTGGAGGAATGTATTTGGTGCAAGGAGCCAGGTTTCTCAAGGCATCATTGCTGGCGGGAACGGTCAATTCATAACGGCAGACGCGGGAAGGGACCTCTGACGCCCTCCAACACAGGTGTCCCCTGCATTCAGTCAAGATGGTAATCTAAGTATACAACATTTACCTATGTGCACTGTTACTCCGCGTCCTTTGGTGCTTTTTTAGCCCGGGCAACTTATTTCTCCTCTAGGTCGTGGCCCATTTCTTTCTATTCTGGGTCGTGGGCCAACATCAGCACCTCTAGGCTCCAGAACGCCTGGACCAAATACAAGCCGTCTTCTCGTCTTAACAACTACATCTAGGTGCTTCTATGTTTCCACAGACACTGGTTTATCCTCTGGCAAGTTGATTGAATTCTTATATGCATGGTTTTTAGTGTCAATTCGGACTAATACGAGCTCTCTGCAGAACGGCGGGGAAAAATGGCGAACAAGAGATCGAAGTCTCTTTCCTCTTAGCCTCGCGAACCGACTTCGACTTCAAACGTCCTCTGATTGAGACCCCTAGCGCCCGACCATGTTTAGCTGCAAGTTCTGTCCCCTTGTTGCAAGGACCTCATCGAGCGAATCATCGAGGCCATGAAGGGCACTAAGCAGGCTATTATTCACATTTACATTGTTACTACCGAGTTCTTCCATTGTGTAGGCTTGAATCTCTCCTTGGAGGAGACTTTGGAGCCGACCGCACGCTGCGTCAAACCAGCGCGGTCTTTGAAGAAGGGTTGTCCCGAGCAGCAAAATACGGGATGGGCCTCGCATTTCAGCCCCGACGTTGTATTAAAGGTCTGCGACGCCACCAAAGCCATTTGGGAGCCGTTAGTTGAGAACTCTGCCACCGTTGAGATATCGATCCCTAATACATAACTGCCGACCGAATTGATTAATTTTGCCGTTATAACTGACCGCTTAAGGGTGTTTTTTGTTGCACCTCTATTGACCAAGGCCGTGTTGTTGGCGTCGCTGGGCTGGCTTAGATGGCTGGTGCTGATAAAATTGAAGGGTGTGTGTTCAGAAACGGTGAGGTCTATGCAACCTCAACCCTTGTGACCTTTGGGCTCAATTCGTATATATGAGAAGTTCGCCCTCAAACGGACCTCTAAATTTAGAGTGTATCATCAACTGCATCGAGAAGTGCAACAAGATACCCTATCCCCGTGCCTCTGAGAGTGGACTTTTGTTCACATGTGCTTTGTTGGGCAGGTATGTAAGAACCATAGTTCTTGCCTATTTTGTATTCGAATATCCTGCCGCAGGCCATTTCTCACGGCCATTAAATTGCCATCAATTTATGGTGCCTTTGTGACGTGGGCTAGTTACTTCCTCTTCCGGATCACGGGCTAACGTTTATATCGGGATTTCAACCTCGAGAGGCGTAAAATCTCAAGTGCGAGAGCAAATGGCATGCTTCCCATCCTCCATGGGGTCCCGCAGATATTGATCTTACTTGTGAGGCTGCAATCCATGTTTCAAGAAGGGTCGCCGATGACCATTACGCTAGCATCCTTGCGGATGTGATAACCTCAGTCCGGAGCAGGGTATTATATAGTAGGCGAAAACATCATCAAAGGAGCCACATTCCTAATACTTTGAATCCCTTCCGTAGCCTCTAGGTTGTCTTCTTGTCCTATTGTTTAAAAGAAGACTGACGAGTTCGGGTTTCAGCGTCTGTTGGCGAAATCACAAACTTCTTGAAGCAGATCTGCTGCCACAAGGGCATTCCCATTTCAACCTAGTCGATTACGATATTATTCCCGATCGCTAATCGTCGCCCCTCTCTCCTGTTCCTGGTAAGACCCATGATACTATGGGCCTTGTGCGAAACGAGGACGTGGTGAATTCTTCTCTCGTAGCTCTTTTGGGCTTAGCAAAGCAATGCGTATTTCCCTCCTTCTCTTCTCTATTCACACTTCACGTGCTGACCCGAGAATCCAGTTCGCTGCCAGCCCCTCCTTTGTCTCTTTGTCTCCAAGCCCCTTGAGGAGTCGTGGAAGCTGGACCCGAATACTGCCAAGACAATCAATGGGACTGCAAACGGACCTCTAGCTATGGCCAAGGTTTTGGAAGTAGCAGCAGGCAACATGTAAAATGGATTTTTTTGTTGTAATCAACAAGACGCGGTAGTTACCGCATTGGAGATGGGTTTGGAATCGCTGACGGCCGAGAGCCGAGTCGCACCAAAAGCTGGGCCTTTCTGATGATGACGTACATGGTAGGGTCGTAGTGCGGGATGGGAGTTTGTTTTGTGGGTGGGCCTGTGGGAACACTTTACTTGTTTGCATGTGGCCTGGGTTTTTCTGTTTCTCTGTTTCTTTTCTTGTGGAATTGTGCACTTGCTAGGGACAGGGGAATTTAACGTCGCACCAGGGAGATGGAAAAGTAGCTTGGCATTTTACTAGGTGGGGAGGGTTTTGGAACAATGATTTGGCAAGCTGTTTGAGGCGAGGATGATGTCTTAGCTGTTGGTGGGGTAGCATCCAAGAAGAATGAGATGGATTTTCAAGTACGTAGCAGAGAGGCATGTCTTGGGTGCAGACCATGGCCCAAAAAAAGGGGCCTCCACATGCAGGTTCTCGGTCGACTAAAGAGAACAAGAGAAAACTCTTCAACCTCCACCTTTGGGCGCTGAAGCGCAGGGGGCAATGGCCAAGATCGCGGGCTTCTCTTTAATGAGGTTATATGAGCCTGTGGCCCAGCATGGAAAGGTTGGTGGCAATGAAGCTGGTTGCCAGGGAAGGGTGGGGGCCGCGGGAAAATTGCCATGACAGACTTGTTTACATTTGGAGTCAATACAAACAAATGGGCAAACGGGTTGGGTTAGTACAGCATGCAGGCGGTTGTGAGTCAACGGGGAGCGTACGTACATAGTGCGTCCAAAATAGGAGGGAAACGAAAGCACTATTCAGGGAGTGGCGAGAAGCGATCAGGAGTCTAAGCATCCGCGTGAGACAAAGCTTGCAAAGAAAGGACAGACGTGTTTCAGATGGCAGCGCCCTCTTGGTTCAAGGGGGAAAGCACCCTGCCTGCTGTGCTGGTGCTGTCAACTCGTCTCAGGCATTGGCCCTCTTTCTCGTGGTGCTTGTCCGTGGGATGGGATGCGTGCGCCGGGACGGGAGCCAGGGACGGGACGCGTTGGAATGGAACGAACGAACCGCACCGCACCGCACCGCACCACAGAGACGGACGGGGGGTAGCAGTAGGTGTCGATGAGCATGGGCCGCACTGATGCCATCTGATGGCGGCGGGATTCACACTGTGCCCGCAATTTTTACAACTGACGGACTGGGGGAAATTGGTGTGCGGGTGGGGGGGGAAGGCCCAGGGCCATGAGCGATGGATGGCGAGAACGCCTTGGAACAACAAGGCGAAGCGGAGGACTGAGTGGGCGCTGGGACAGGACTAAGAGCTCATGTGATACCCTATTTGTAACTGGCTGCCATGGCTTTGCAGGTTTGAGCAAATTTAGCTGCAGTCAACCGTCATGCCCTTTGCATCCATGTCTTATCACCCACTCGTTGCCTATGGAATACATATATTGACCATCAGCCCCAACTTCACAAGCTCGGGGGACCGTGGTTGATGGGTGCCGGGAGCTTCATGCAGGGCAGTTGGTCCGCGCACGACTGATGACGCCTGCCTACAGTCAAGATGCACACCCTGTTGGTATCGAAATTGGATGTGAGCGAGTGATTTCGGCCTCAGGTTAAGCGAGGTTCTCCCGTCTCGAGCCGTGATAGGACGAGGGCGGATAGATGGGTGGAGAAAAGTGCAAGAGAGCGAGGGTGAGGGCGGCGAGAGAATGTGTGCGTGAGTGCATGTGTGTGTGTGTGTGTGTGTGTGTGTTTGTTGGGTGTGTATAATGGAATTCAAAGACCGTCGGCTGGCCCTGTGGACGGGAAGGATGGGGGGAGATGCAAGGCGCTGCTGCAACTGCACTGCACTGCGCATCGCTGCACAGGGCACACACCCGACGGCCATGGTGCTGCATGTGGGGGAACTTGAGGCGAGCGCGTCGACGAATGCATCCATCTGGCGTGGTGCATGTCGCCAGGCTGCCGCTGCCTGCCTGCCTGCCTGCCTGGGGGGGAATGGCGGTCGAGTATCCTAACTTGGGCCTAGCTTTTGCTTCTGTTTTCCTTCTCTCTGCTTCCATGGGTCGGTCGTTGTGACTCGACGCTCGCACGCCGTGCCATTCATTCATTACCTTACCTATTACCCCTCCATAGACATGCCCCGTGCTCTCGCCGTAGCTGTGTGTGAATTGACTTTAGGGCTCTGGCCGCCGGCTCTCGCTCTCTATCGATTGCCGTCTGCATGTAACTGTAACAGAACTTGGGCCGGCTCGCCTCATCATTTGGAAACTCTCTCGGCCGTCAGAACGGGAGGGGGAGTGACAGATTGGCAGCCAAACAGGAGCACCGTGCCGGCACAGTGGGAGAGCAGGAGTGGCGGTAGGCAGCCCGGCAGTCCATGGGGTAGCGCGGTCCAGTGGGCCCCAGTGGGCACCCTCCAGTGGCACCTTGCAGCCAAAAGCAGCCCCCAAGAGACAGCCAGACAGGCGGTCGGTACCTGGGCGGTACCTACATTGGTTACCGGAGGCGGTAGGCGGTAACGTTGTTTGCAATTCTCCCATTTGCTGCGAGCAAACTGGCCGCTGAGTTCCCAAAAGCTCTTCCGCCGCAGCACGAACTCTCACTCCCATCTTTTCCTTTCATTCCCTCGAGCCCTTCGCCTTGTGTGCAACAGCAAAAGAAAACATAAAAAACAAGAGAAGACATAGCCCAACCCATCCTTTTGTCTGCATTTGCGATCGGGCCTCCAGACTTCTCCAGAGGGCTACTTTTTCTCTCTATTTTTTTTTTTAGTAACCCGGGGCTCCCCTTACTCTCTCGTTTTTTTTGGTTCTCATTCTAAAACCGAACCCACTTCCTTCCTCCTCTCCAGGCAAAGCCTACTACCACCACCACCGCCCGTGGAAAAAAAACCCCCGCGTTTCCGCCGCAAGTCAGTTTTACCTTGTCGACACGTGCGCCTTTCCACGACCGTCTTTCTTCGTCTCGTACGCCTTCGGCCTCTTATCTTCCCTTTCCTTTTGGCCTGAAGCCGCATGACGACGTCTCTTTAATACTACAACCATGTCGAGCTCAGAGATAAACCAGGTGCTCGCGAATTCGCTGTCGCCCGGTAAGTTTGCACGCCCAAACCGCTGTCCCTGGGGAATCACATCCCCCTCCCCCCTCCGCCTTTTGTCCCATTGTCGACCACAGATCCCCCATTCTGACTCCTGGTCCCCTCTGTTTCCATGCGTGCAAGCCGCCATCATGCTGACTCTTCTCTCCAGACGCGAACCTGCGAAACGCAGCCGAACAACAACTCACCCAAGCCGCCGAGAGCAACTTCGTACGCAGCCCCTAAAAAACCCCCCCGCTTCCCCTGACCTCCCTTCCAACTTCTGCTAACATGTCGCTCTTGCGTCCAGCCTCTATACCTCGCTACTCTCGTGCAAGAACTGGCAAACGACTCAGCTGATGGTTCCATCCGAGCTGCTGCCGGTATTGCCCTCAAGAACGCCTTCACAGCCCGCGACTTTGCTCGCCAGCAGGAGCTGCAGTCAAAATGGCTACAACAAACAGACGATGAGACCAAGGCACGGGTTAAGCAGCTCACCCTGCAAACCCTGAGCTCCACCAACACCCAGGCCGGTACCGCTGCTGCCCAGGTCATTGCCTCCGTCGCTACTATTGAGTTGCCTCGTGGCCAGTGGTCCGACCTTCTGCCTTTCCTCGTCAAGAATGTTAGCGAAGGCGCAGACCAGCAGAAGCAAACTTCCCTGACCACCATCGGTTACATCTGCGAGAGCCAAGATGCCGAGCTGCGCATGGCTCTGGTCACACACTCGAATGCCATCTTGACCGCCGTCGTTCAGGGTGCCCGAAAGGAGGAGACCAACCTTGAGGTCCGCCTTGCCGCCATCACCGCCCTTGGTGACTCCCTCGAGTTTGTTGGCAACAACTTCAAGCACGAGGGTGAGCGCAACTACATCATGCAGGTTGTCTGCGAGGCTACCCAGGCCGATGATTCCCGAATCCAGCAGGGCGCTTTTGGCTGCCTTAACCGAATCATGGCTCTCTACTACGAGAACATGCGATTTTACATGGAGAAGGCTCTCTTTGGTCTTACCATCCTCGGCATGAAGTCTTCAGACGAGGACGTTGCCAAGCTGGCTGTTGAGTTCTGGAGCACCGTCTGCGAGGAGGAAATCTCCATCGAGGACGACAATGCCCAGGTCGAGAGCTCCGATCAGATGCGCCCCTTCTACAACTTTGCTCGCGTTGCCGCTAATGAGGTGGTTCCCGTGCTACTGTTGCTTCTGACCAAGCAGGATGAGGACGCCACAGACGATGAGTACAACCTCTCCCGCGCCGCCTACCAGTGCCTGCAGCTGTACGCTCAGGCCGTTGGTGCTACCATCATCACCCCTGTGCTGCAGTTTGTCGAGGGCAACCTTCGATCCGAGGACTGGCACAGCCGAGACGCTGCCGTCTCCGCCTTTGGCGCCATCATGGAAGGTCCTGACGAGAAGGTCTTGGACCCCATTGTTAAGCAGGCTCTCCCCATTCTCATCACAATGATGGACGACCAGTCCCTCCACGTCAGGGATTCCACCGCTTATGCCCTTGGTCGCATCACTGAGGCCTGCTCTGAGGCTATCGACCCCGAGACTCACCTCCCTACTCTGATTGAGTCACTGTTCAAGGGTCTCCTCAGCAATGCCAAGATGGCTCCCTCTTGCTGCTGGGCTCTTATGAACCTGGCTGAGCGTTTCGCTGGTGACTTTGGTGTTGCCACCAACGCTCTGACCGCTCACTTCAACCAGGCTGTCAGCTCTCTCCTCGACGTGACCTCCCGAACCGATGCCGACACCTCCGTCCGAACCGCTTCTTACGAGGTTCTGAACGTCTTTGTGCAGAACGCCGCCTCCGACAGCCTTCAGCCCATTGCCTCCCTCTCAGATGTCATCATCAAGCGTCTCGAAGAGACTGTTCCCCTTCAGAACCAGGTCGTCAGCGTCGAGGACAAGATCACTCTGGAAGAGATGCAGAACAGCCTGTGCACCGTTCTCCAGGCCATCATCACCCGCTTGGACAAGGAAATCATTCCCCTGGGAGACCGCATTATGCAGGCTCTGCTCCAGATCCTCAGCAGTGTTGGTGGTAAGTCTAGTGTCCCCGATGCTGTCTTCGCTACCATCAGCAGCCTCGCTACTTCAATGGAGGAGGACTTTGTCAAGTACATGGAGGCATTTGCTCCCTTCCTGTACAACGCCCTCGGCAACCAAGATGAGCCCAGTCTCTGCTCCATGGCTATTGGCCTGGTTAGTGACATTACTCGATCCCTGGGCGAGCGAAGCCAGCCTTTCTGCGACAACTTCATGAACTATCTCCTGAACAACTTGAGGGTATGTTTTGAGCAATTGAAAACGAACGTTTTGTTTTTGTCTAACCCGTTGATAGAGCACCACCTTGGGCAACCAGTTCAAGCCTGCTATTCTTCAGTGCTTTGGCGATATTGCTGGCGCAATCACCGGCCACTTTGAGACCTACCTCTCTGTTGTCGCTCAAGTGCTTGAGCAGGCTTCAACCGTCACTGCTACCCCTGAGGGACCCTATGAGATGTACGACTATGTTGTTTCCCTTCGTGAGGGTATCATGGATGCCTGGGGTGGCATCATTGGTGCAATGAAGGCTAGCTCCAAGAGTAAGTCGTATAATTCACAAGATGATGGATATGATGCTGACCACTTGCAGCCCAAGCTCTTCAGCAATACGTCCCTCACATTTTCAACCTCTTGAATGTGATTGCCAACGACCCTAACCGCAGCGAGTCGTTGATGCGTGCTGCCATGGGTGTCATTGGGTAAGTCGATGTTGCAAATTATCTCCAAACAGATGAATCTAACCAGTTCTTTAGTGACCTTGCCGATGCCTACCCCAATGGCGAGCTCGTGGATGCCTTCCGCCAGGAATGGCTCACTGTCATGATCAAGGAAACCAAGACCAACCGAGAGTTCCAGCCTCGAACTATCGAGACTGCTCGCTGGGCTCGTGAGCAGGTCAAGCGTCAGCTCGGCGGCAGCCAGACCATCATGGCCCAGAACTGAGCTTCGTCTGCGCTGCTATGAATCAACCTTCCCACGCTTTGTCGTGACTTGACCATGAGAGAAATGGCCATACCCAACTAGGACGCAGATGACGATTGGAGGTCCAATATCTGTTGTTACCTAGCAATTGGGTCCTATCCCCTCCCCGCCCCCACCCCCCCTGCCACTGCATAACACGATCCCCATGACGCTTCCATGTACATAGATCCCATACGACACTACAATAATCAAAATACCCTGTCACGACCCATCACATCATCATTCATCAGCATTACATCCGGTTCCACTTGTATTCACATCCCAATTCCCCACCACTACACATTCACAGCACAATCCCCAATTTTTAAGCTATTTGTCAGAGATGCAACGAAGGAATAGAAGAAGTCATGTATGCCCCGCGCGGATGAACAGCGGCGGCGATTCAAAATTCATGTAGAGGCTCAGGGAGTCAAGGCGGTCGGTTCGTTTTTAGTTTGTTGCTTTTTTTTGTGTCTCGCGTTGAGCCCGATGGGACTCGTTCTTGGATTCCCCTTTCAAGTGATTGGGAAGTCTGGGAGATGGCGCGCTCGGATATTCCCCGAAGGAGCTCGGAGGAAAAGATGAGAGGGAGACAATGAGTGGAATCAAAGGAATACCAAATTTAGGAGCGTGTAGGAGAAGTTTTTATTAGAGAGCAAGAGAAGAGAAGAAGGCAAATGAGAAATCAAAACAAACTGGATGATACGTGTCGAACTAGAGTATCAAGTGATCTCGTTCGGATGGCCATAGTCTTACGGTTCAATAAACCAATTGGTCTGCCAATCATGCATACATTCATTCACTTGTTCATCGTGCACCCTTTTCACCTTTCATTGCATGTCATCATTGTTCAAATGAAAACCAAGACAGGACTTGTCTGATGTCTTGATCATCTCCCCCGCTTCGTCATAACCGCACCGAAGCAATTTCCCACCCATGCATGCGTCAATGGTATCTCCTCAGTCATCCATAACTAGGTATCGTATCAAATACAAATGAGAAGGGGTTTGCAAGTTCCCCGTCAGCTATACCAACCGTCATACTCCGAGCAGCCTCGCCCATGGGGACTGCCGTTTTTTTTGTTTTCGCTACCAAAGGATAAAAATGCCACCGTGCAGTATGCTGCAAACACGAACCAATTATTCGGTGTACGGAGAAAAATAAGAATCCAAAGATGGAATAGGAAAAAGAAGTGGAGAAAAAACATAAAGAAATCACCATCAGTCATGATAGTATAGCTCTCGGGAGTCGGTCAAGAGTAGCACCAACATATAAGAAAGAATATTGCATATTTAGATGCACAATCCCGGTTTTGTAGACAGCATGAGGACAGCTCTTAGTTGTAGTTATTGAAAACACCGTTAGGTATCCATTCCTGCGGTCCGTTGATATAGAATTGAAGCTCTCCTTCAAAACCATCGGCGGATGGGTAAAACGCAGGGTTTGTCGCCGACGTGACAAGCGTGTTGCTGTTAGGGAGAGAGTAGCCGTGGACAGATGCGGCAGCGGCGGCAGCAGCAGCATTTTGAGCCGATTCAAAGTCCCCCATGAGCATACCCATGGTGTTAGAATTGTTGACATTGTTGTTGTCAGATGTCATATAAAGGTGCGAGAATTGCTGAGAGTAGGATTGGGCATCGGGGATCGGAATAGGGACAGGAATGGGAGTGGGTTGCTGCTGTTGAGTTTGTTGTTGGTGGTGTTGATGGTGATTGTGGTGATGCTGATGATGGTGTTGGTGTTGCTGGTGTTGCTGGTGTTGTTGTTGTTGGTGGTGCTGCTGATGCTGCTGATGCTGCTGGTGCTGCTGGTGCTGCTGATGCTGCTGATGCTGCTGATGCTGCTGATGCTGCTGATGCTGCTGATGCTGCTGATGCTGCTGATGCTGTTGACGTTGCTGATGCTGCTGATGTTGCTGGTGCTGTTGGTGCTGGTGTTGATGAACATAATGTTGGGGAATATGGGTCGCTGCGGTTGTCATTGGCGTCATGAGATCGTGTGAAGAAGGTGATTGTAGATTAGAGGCGGACTGAGATGAATCCATGGATCCTCGAGGTTGGCCGTAGAGGGACGAGGAGGATGGGGATGGATTTGAAGAGGTGGTAGGCATCCCGATAGAATTGCCTGGCGGTCCTGTTGTTCCGACCATCGACGGTGAAGAAGAGATCGTAACCGGGTTAGGAATTGGATCTTTTCCATCAGCCATGCTGCCTTCAACCCCTAACGACCCATTGGGGTCGCCTGCAAATCTTTCCAGGGCCTCAACCCAACGAGAAGCCAATGGCCATACTTCCTTGCATTCCATCAAAATAGCGAGGGTGCGGTGTACCATCATGGGGCCATCGCGAGTAATCATGGGATCAGGGCAGACTTGGAAAGTCAGCATTTACTTACTAGGAAATGAGGGCCTAGGGAAAACATACTGTTGGGATAACGACATAGGTAGGTAGAGAATAGACCACAGCTGTACACGCAAAAGGCAGCCATCTGAGCACCAACACTCTCGTCAGGAGAGCGCCCGGTGAACTGGGCGTCGATTTGATCAAACAGGCGACGCACGTTGTGGAAAAGCTCCAAAGAAAGGTTCGAGAAATATGCCTGCTTATTTTCATCTTTGGAACCAAGAGTCAAGAAACTAGAATGGGATTAGTGATGCCAACTCGGAGTATAGTTTATACTCACTCTATGAGGTATGGTCGACGCGAAACAATGTGGCAAAGCCGAGGGATCATCGTTACTCCGAGATACGCCTAAACGCGTGAGAAATCGAACGTCGAGGTTTTCGGAGAATACTCACCAGGTCTTGACCGTCCGCTTTGAATTGCTTAAACGCATAATGACTCCATTGGTGTTGCTGAGGCAAACCATTTTCCCAATCAAGCAATTTTTTGGTAAGACTTGCAAATTCGCTCTCAGGGTCCCAGGGACTGGCACTCCGAGCAAAATTCACAGCACGTCGACTCACATTTCCCCAGAAATGGTGTGCCTGAATCAAAGAAGCAAAGAGGGAGCGGCCAGAGTCGAAAATGAGGGTTGGGTTCTCCTTGGCTGGTGGAGTACCCTCCAGAGCAGCTCGAGAGACGGGTTGGTTACCCATAGCGAAATCGTGTTCTTCGCATGGAAGAAGAGCAGTGATATCTGAGGCAGCCAGTGAAACAGGAGAGTATGGACTCGAGTGAAGTTGGTCTTGGCTGTGAAGCATCCACTGACAAGATGTTAGTTCGGAGAAATTCACGGTATAGGAGACAGACTCACCAAGGTTCTCCGCGCAGACTCAGCTTGTATTAGCAATTCAGGGGTGGGGTTAGGAATGTGGTAGGTTTCCTCGCGATGAAGCCGCATCAGAGAAGCCATACGCATGGAAACGCCCATGTTGATCTGTGACGTCAGCTAATGCTCTAATTAATGCTGTGCAACATTACCTACATAACTCTTATTGCTTAGTCCACTGCCTTGCTGGGCGATGCTCAGCAGATAGAATGCTTGGCACCTTTCCAACGTAGGCTCTTGGTAAAGCTCATTATACGCGAGCTGGGAGGCTCGCTCCATGAAGAATTCAGCAGCTTTGAGGCCAGATCCATAGCGTAGAGTAAGGGGAGGGCTCAGCCTTGCCGAAATACTGAGTATGCTGACAACAAGGAAGACGCTCACAGATTGGAGATCATCACGTAGCCGTTGGGGAAATCTCTCTTTGGGGATAAAGCCAAGCTGAAAGTAGTGGCGAGTGAAGCGATCGATACCATCTAAGATATCGCCTAGTGGAGGAAGGCGATCCCATTCATCGCCAAGCTTCTGACCGGGCTGTCGCACAACAGGCGCGTCTAGAATTTCGCGACGGACCTTTGCGGGGTCACGTCTAGCCGACTTGTCGGCTCTGACGCGCGGATGACGAAATTCTCGATCATTATCAGGCTGGCCACGGACAGGAAAAACACTATGGTTCAAGAATGTCTCAGCAAATGGCTACGATCCTAACGTCTCGCAGGGATGAAGGGAAGGAACTCACCAGTCTTCAATCCCAAGGCCGGCCTCGAGGCAGGCTTTGCAGGGTGGCTGTGCCTTGTCGTGGACACATTTACTCCTCATCCGCCGACATCTACGGAGCCGCAATGGCGGTTAGCGAATGTCACACATGTTCACAGGGTTCCGGAACGGCAAAAAATTGCGTGCCCGGAGCGATCGAGAGAGGTTATGAGATTCGCGACGGGAACTAAACCCACCTTCGACAAGCAATCGGGGCCCGGCGCTTGATGACCGGGGCACCGGCGGTCGCACCGGGCGAAGTCTCCACGTCCCCGGAGACGGAGGCGGCGGGAGCAGAGCCATGATGGATGGTGCGATCCGGGACATCAGCAGGCATCGCTGCAGGTATGGCCATGGCGGAGAGGGCACCTTCCATCGGTGGTTTGCCTTGACGGCAGCGGCGGCGACGGCGGCGGCGGCAGCGTCTCCCGGCAGGCTCTGACCGGCAGCGGCGACGGCAGCAGCACGTAGTTCAGACTGGGGACCGCGATGGATGGTGGCCTTGGCCTTGACCGAGGACGAGAGTTTGTGACCGCAACTTGGCGAGTGGACCTTGAAACCGACGGATGGACGCCGACGACGGGAACCGTGAAAATTAAACTCGACTCTAGTCTCTAGGACGAGATGATTGATGGGTGGCTTTTTGGGGCCCCCCGTAGCGGGAGCGGGAAGCGGGAAAGCGGGAAGCCAGTTTCGACGCCGGTTCCCTGCGGGTCAAACCAAATGATCAGCCTGGCTAACTAAGCCGACAACAGTGAGGGCAGAGAAGAGGCCAGACGGGACGGGACGGGGGGACCGACAGGGACAACCAGATAGGGCGATGTGCAGGGTGCAGGATCGCGCGATTGCCTGCCGGAGCCCAGGAGGGAAATGGGAAAAAATCAAAATCAAAACAAAGCTGACAGCACACGATCACCAGCAGCTGACGGGCAGTTCGCGATCGTCCGGGGATTGGGTTTGAAATTTAGGTCCGTGTCCCGCGTGGTGTAGGAAGCTAGAGCTGAAGCTTCAAGCTTGGAAAAAGCAGGAGAGAAAGGTGGGAGATGTGGAGAGATATGGAGGAGGACGGGGACGGGCAAGAGGTGCGAGCGGCGAGACAGGAAAAAGAAAATTGGTAGAGCCTAAGAGCCGCCAATACCGTTTCAAGCCAGATCAAGAAACCACGACAATGAGGACCGACGACTGGCCGAACGGGATGAGACGACCACGCAGAGGCGAGTGGCGGCGGATGATGTTGAGGACATCACAGGTGAGATTGAGAGCGCGGGCGACGATGCGTGACAGAGCGGCCAAGAGCAGGGCGATGCATGAGCGATGCGCCGGCCGTACGAGCGGGCGTTGAGCAGAATTGTGCTAGGCGTGATGCGTGATGCGTTGAGTATGAATGCGAGCGACGGGACTAAGGTAAGCAGCGGCGTGTATAAATCCCAGCCAATAAGGGAGGTCGGCATACGTCTGCGAATGTGGTCTCAGCAAATGCGCGGGAGGCAGGATGAGTTACTCGGATGGCTCACCACCCGGAACCGAGGCCGAGAGCCATTAGCACGAAATGTGGGAGCAGGAACAGAGTTAGAGCTGATGCGACTCTGTATGTCGGTGGACGTCAGAGTGGAGGCACGCAGGCCCGGAATGGCCTGGGGTGCCTGGAGACGTGAGGGCAGCTACAGAAGAGGAGTGCGATACGATGACAAATGGAAAATATTTCCCCATTGAGCAGCGTGGGAGGAGGAGGGCCAAGGGCCAAGGGCAAAAAAAAAAAGAGGGAGAAATTATAAAGGGAGAGTGAGTGAGGTGAATGGCTATGTATGGGTATGTTATGGGTACTGCTTGGGTATGAGTATGGATGGGTATGGGTCTGAATACCTACCTATGGATAAGGGACCCCAAGAAGAGGGACCAAAGAGGAGGGGACCAAAGAAGAGGGACCAAAAAGGGACCAAAAAAGGACCAAAAGAGGGCCCTCTCTGCTCTCTAGCCAAGACTGGGGAAGGAAGGTGCTGCTCAACATGGGCAGATGGGCAGATGCAGAAGAAGGCACAGATGGCACAGATGGCACAGATCAAAGTGAAGAGATTAGCAGGAGGGGCCGACCGGGAACCACTTGCCTTGCAGTTGCAGTTGCAGTTGCAGCAGCAGTGGTAGTTGCAAAGCGGACGGACGAGGCAAGTCCAGACGCCGCGCCGCAAGACTGGTGGTGACTATCGATCCCGTCCGGCATGGCACGGTCTGCCTCCGCTATAGTTATACGTACAATCACAGCAACCCGGGGCCAAGCAACGGCCCTTCCCATTTCCTCATCTCTGGTCTCGGCCGGCGGCCAGTCGAAAGGGAAAAGCCGCCGAAGCCTCACCAGGGAGAGCCATGCTAGAGAGTCTTGCCGTCCAGCTTTCCCCAGCTCTCTCCAGCTTCTCACATGGCGCTACCAGCCCGCCGGCCCAATCCCGAGCAGAATCTGCATAGTTACGACGAGGTGACGCCGCTTGTCAAAAACTGTTCGAGACATCCCACGTAATGCATTGCCCGATACGGCCGTGCTGTGTTAACCGCCTTGGTCAGCGGCCGTACAGCTCCCAATCAAAAACTAGACGCGCCAAGCAACCGCAGCTCCTTTCAACCTGGCACACGGGAAGCTGGCCTCAAGCGAGGCGAAACGACCAACAACGCCAAGTGCAAGCAGCAGAAGAAAAGAATTCTATCCGTGTTGGCTGCAGTTGAGCCCGACTAGCACGAGATACGTACCGCGGCAATCCAGCGACGCAGACGCTAACTGACACACAGCCATGCAGCCGGACGAACTGGGCAGACTCGGTCGAAACCAGGGACTCTGTGGCCAGCTGTGAGCCGACAATTCTTGCCTCTATTGGCCTGGCCATCCCGCTAGCCCGCGATTGATGACAGACGCAAGGGGCAAGGGTCTTGTTGCCTTGTCCAAACCCACTTCGTCTCCATATTTCGACCCCATCCTCGTCTCACTCTCCCCATCTCGAGTTCCACCAGGATCCATGACTTGCAGTGGGACGCAACAAACAGTCATAAATCAACATTTCAAGCAACCTCACACCAACATCGCCGCCCCAGTCCACTTGCTTTTGTGCAGCTGGCTGCGTCGACGACGCCAGCCATTGCCGCGATGGGTCACTGGCTGACGCCATACCCAAACTATCTGTTTCCCACGCCGCCGCCGCCGCCGCCAGCTCAGGTCGTACGGGTCAACGTCCGCGCAGTGACGGGCGTACAGATCTAGGCGCGCTAATGGCAACTGCGCCTACAATCGACCCGAGTCTGGATTCCGCCTAGTCTCTCGTGGCCTTGCCTTACCTGCTGTCATCACCATGGTATCACAAGCTAGCACCAGCATCATTAGCTACTGTACAGACTACTGCCCCGGAATTGCAAATGCCAGACAGGAACCCCATGAGGCATAAAGCTACGGGCTGTCACTGTCAATGACGACTCTTGGGGAATGTAACCTTCCCCACCAGGCACAATCCACGTTTTCATCACTTTTCTCTTGATCGTCTCCGTCTGCTTCAACTGTTCCTCCACCCAAAAGCCCTCTGTACTCGCCTCATCCCAAGCCCCGACCCCCTAACCCCTTCATCTTCCTTTTTTCTTGGATCTAAAAAACAGATTTCAGCTAGAGGACCGCCTTGTTGGCACCTTACTCGTCAGTTTTCATGGCCGCCAAGCATCTGATAAAGCGACCCTAACGCTTATCCCCGCTCTTCCTACGCCTCACATCACCCATTCCTCTTACTTGCTGCTCTCAAGCCTCGCCCCATCCAGTATCACCATCATTCGAGCCCAAACTCGTCACATACTCCACCTCCACTCTGACTGGCAGCGCCGTGATTGGGAATCACATCGCTCACGACTCCACTCCAGTCTCCATTCTGCTTAGCGACTCCCTTGTAATTATCCCGTCCCTCTCGACCTAGTCCAAGTTATTGGATCAGGGTCATCGAGCCCCAAATCTGGACCATCAATCATCCCTCATGCTTTGCTTTCGGAGTATGCCGTGTTAGTGACGCGCGCCAGTCCTGGATAAACCCCCCCGGCATATTCACCCGCTATGGGTCTCCCTCGGCCTCCAGAAGCAACTCTAGCTTGTTCATGGTAGCACTAAGCATGTCTTCGGCCATATCCCGGCTCACTACGCCGTCTTCATAGGATAGGTGAATTACAGTATCACCTCCTTTCACCCCGACAACATTGAATACGAAACCACAACTCCCCACATTACCATTGGCCGACGCTCCCGAAAACTGCAGATCTTCGATCCTCCACCCGTTCTGTGTCTTGTTCTCGTCTACCTGAAAAGTGAAGGCGCCTAAGTTTGACACCAAGAACGATTTGCCAGAGACGCGCCCAATTCCCCCGAGCGCTCGACCCACAAACTCTTCGAGATCGTCACCTAGTAATGCCCCTGCAATCCAGCCCCTCATGAATTGGTTCGGCATGCCCTTCAGCATAGCTTTCCGATAGGACCGAGCCAATTTCCATGTAGCCTGAAGGTCTATGGATCGATCATGGGCCGGCCCGCTTGTCCTTCCCTTGCGGGACAAGACGCTTCGATATTTCCCCAGCCAGTGGGTATAGAATCCCCCAGCACCACCATTGAGCATAACTCCATCCCGGATTGCTGCTCCATCAAGGCTAGGCATTCGAATATAGGGCCGAATATCAAAGGCAAATCGAGAGCAGCCAATCTTATCCCGCGGAAAAAGGTCAATAGCAAACGTTGCCAGTAGCATAACAACCAGCAACCCTGTGAATGTGGTTTCATTGGCTCTGCAAGCCATGACAATTCGCTCAATCTTGTGCGCTGGAATTCGAAGTGATGATGTGCGTGTTACGGTCCGCATTTCCGGTGGAGCTATTTCGGTGACCGATTTGAAGCATGGCCTTGACGCCGGCAAACTGTTGAAGAGGAGGGTGAAACCGAATACAACACGAACAATCAGGCGTTTGAATTCTATCCAGATTATCTCAAGCATGGAAGCCTTGTGCTTTGAGAGCGTCATTGGTTCTGGAAACAGAGTAGCACTAGCAGGATCGAATGTCACGATCGGGTTGACAGGATTCGACCCAGAAGATGCAAACGAATTTAGTCCCTTGAGAAATGTACGGTGGAATGGGATCCCCGAGTTGGCGTCGGCCACGAAATGGTGCAAGACGAGGACGACATCACGACCTCCCACCACATATATTCTCCACCACGGGCGAAAAGGTTCTTCATCGAGCCACTCCCACTTGTTGTGTATATTCTCGAAAAACTCACACCCAGCGCCGTCTGTGGTATCGACGAATTCGATACATTTATCCAAGTCGACACTGTGTAGCATGCCAATCTCGAGATAATGTTTGCTGTCTGTTGCGGACTTTCGCATAACCGCAACCATACGGAGAGCAGGATGCGCCTCAACAGCCGCCCGAAGCCCAGCGACTACAGCAGCACGAGAGAGACGGGACTTTTTGTCGACCTCTGTACACTTTGAAACATATCGAGCAGAGACGAGGACATTTGACTGTATTCCAAGCCTGTAAAGCATAAAGTACACACGGTCGTAAAAGCCTGGGCGTGCATTGTCAGTTGGCAACCTCTACTCAGGCACCAGGTATTCGACATGAGAGGAGGGGCCGACATACTAGACTCCCGGACCAAGGTATATGCAGGTTGTATTTCCGACATGGTGGTGGGATCAATGGCCAAGTTTCGATTTGGTATTCTTGAGTATTGCAAAGGGTTTGGTTGTACAAAATACAGAGCTAAGACCTTGCTACTGTCACGAAGGTAAAGAGGGTAACATTGGCGATACCGCATTTTATGTTGCAAGTGAGATATTGGCAACCCACATCGTGAAATAAGATTCATTCTTAGCGAGATTCTTTTCCATTGTATCATCCTGCTTAGTCCAGGCGAGGTGGGCGATAGGTTGATCCTAAACCTTAGTGACCAAGGGATTGTGGTGCGATGGGCATTGCACCATGCACTAATATAGCAAACAACGACATGATGTGGTAGGCACAATGCGAAAGCAGAAGCAACTATGGTTGTTAGCGTGTCTATTATCCATTAGGCGGCTATTGTTGTGCTTGCACAGACCTCTGCAGCTGACAACCCGCGTTTAGCAGCATCCATAATTTAGTCAAGAATTTAGATCAAAGCTTAGAGTATCAGACAAGCTGCAGTGGCGACGACAAACAGCATGCATGTAGTGGTCAAATGGGCCGCCGATCCCCATGGTCTGGCAGGTGAATTGCACCACTTCACAGGTGAACCATTGCGAAAAATGTCCTTCCCAACAGTGATAAACTACAATCTCGGAAGAATCGGTCTATTCGGCCCAACCATCACAATGAAGCCTAAGAAACGCAGGCCGGCATTCAATACATTAATACCTGAAGCATCTGATCCCAAGCTTCACACACGTGAAAACCATCATGCCAAGAACGTCTCATGGAACATTTGATTCACATTCTTTTCTCCTTCATTTTGCACAGTTAATGTAAATAAATGTCATCAGGGGATTCTTTGGGTCAAGGCTGCAGGAGCGCACGTGTTTTACATGGCCAACCCCGTGATCAGTCTCACGTTGAAAGAGCATTGCCAATGACAAAAAGTAAATCAAATCGTGAATTCACATACTTGCCAATCTGTGGTTCTCATGGGGCGCCGTCCAGATTTGGATGGTCCGTTTGGGTGATCTTTGAATCACCACCCATCCAGCGCATGATCCTGCGTCCAGATCAATACGAATGACCTCGGCCTCGACGCATCATGATTGAAAATGCTTTAGGCATCATAAGGCAGTCATATCGCTGCCGAGTCTAATAAAATTTTACCTTCTTGAATCATTGATATCGCCTGTTCCAGGGTCTCTTCCACAAATAACCCGCAGTCTTGATCCGCCCAAGCAACGTCGTGTCTATCTACGCCATCTTTGTCGACAATCTTCTTTTGTGCAGCTTTTGTCTACATTGACATGAACACTATCTTCTTTATCAAGCCTGCAGCTTCTGGTGATAAGATTGCTTTGCACTGCCCTTGTCTGCCAGTTTTTACTCGTACCGTTGCCAGTCTTCTCCTGCCAGATACACATCAGAATCTCAATTGCGGCCTGCATATTCTCATCTTCATCATGATGTCAAAACGCCTTCCTCATGATTTTTCCTTCTCGGGGATGACAGGGTTCAAGATAACGGCCTTACCCAATGAGCTTCTTTTGTGTATTCTTGAGGGGTGCTCGGATCTAGAGACTCTGAAAAACGTTGCTCTTGCTCACCCTTGCTTCTATCAAGTGTTTGAACCGCGTTCTGACCTCATTGCCACAAAAGTATTACGCAGCAAAATTCCCGATGAGATACTTACTGTTGTTCGGATTGCCGCTGCGGCTGAGGACCTTGCTCTCCAAAGCATCCTCGCACTCGATGATGATGAGCTACTCAAGTCCATTGGTAGTATCCCCGACGGCCGAGAAATCGATGCATCTGTCAGAGTATCTGTAGCTGAGGCTACTTCCATGGAAAATTTCTTCCGCAAAATAGATCACCTGACGGAAGTCTTTCTTCAAGACGAGACCAAGTGGGACAAAATGGCACCGGGGAATCACAGCACCGTCCTAGTTCGGCGGAACTACCACACGCTCCTCAAACGCTTTGAAGTACAACAAGCCATTTGCCTCTTTGAAATCCTCAGAGGTATGATTGGTAGGAAGAACATCAACAGGAATAAAGCCCCAGAACACCGCGTCAATTTCTCCTGGGCAATTGACCAAGTCAGAAGCTGCCTTCTCCGAAAACGTGCTATATCGAGCTGGGAGAGGTGCGTGGCTAATGTCGTTGACGAATATTTCCAACGAATGCTGGTCAAATTTAGTAAGCGCATCTGCGTTCCATCACTCTTCGCAGAAAGGAACTAACCGTGGTTGTGCAGATGCTGCCGAATATAAACGCAGCCGAGCCATGCCTGATCCATCCGATCAAGGCATAGATTTCTTCCACAAACACATGTGCAAATGAATTTAAAACGAAGTGGTGGATACTCAGAGATAGATGATCTTACAGTCGGGCAGCAAAGATGATTGACCCCTATTATACCAGCAGTCCGTCATTTCTGAGATTCATAACTATGCAAGTCTAATTCTGCTCTTGAACCAGCGAGAAGGAATAGTGCTTTAAGCGATGCAAATTCTCTATTAGGTCTACTATTGCTCTGAGTAATGCAATTCCCTTTGCTGAATCGGCAATGACCAAAACTTTGAACCAGTCGCTGGAACTGTAGTTGTGCGCGTGCTTGCTCAGCAAATCGCATCTAGCGTTCATCTATGCGCTTATAGCTTTCTGTATTCTTAAAAAGTTGTTAGCCTTTTGACCAATCAATTATTTATCGACTTAAACACACCTTTTCAGGCCCTCGGTCACAATCCTCGCCTCCTGCGTGTAGACCAATCGGAACCAGCCCGGTTTCAATGAATGCTCTTCTCTTGGGTGTAAAAACACACCTGAATCCTTGAGCTTTTTGGCCAAGGCGAATTCGGGGTTAGCCTCGCCGTCAAGCTCGCTAGGGAGGTGTGGTGACAAGTCGATCCAGACAAAGAACCCGGCATTGCTGCCCTGTAGATACTCGACGCCAATGGCTTTCAGCCCGTGGGTCACATGTGCATGCGCCGCGGCCAGTTTCTCGCGAGAAGATTGGATAAAGGCACGACACCACTGCCGATCCTCAAACATGGCGGTGGCTATGGCCAGGCTAGCCCCCGATGGGTTGTGGAAGCGCATGAGGCCCTCAATGGCTCGGTGGATCGGAGAACTGCGAGTTATGATGGCTCCCAAACGCAGGCCGGGTGCCCCAAAGTCCTTGCTCAGCCCATAGGTGACGTGTAGAAGCTCTGGGTCCAAGAGGCTGGTGGAGTCAATGGACAATATTGACGTAAAGGGGACGGTGCCGGGTTCGTTGGTCTCAAACACGGAGCAAGCATAAATCTCATCGCTGAATAGATGCAGGCGGTGTTTTTGGCAAAACTTCATGATTTTGATGAGCGTTTCTCGTGGGTAGCATTTCCCTGTTCAAGTGAGCTTTTGTTCAAGTGCTGGGCTGCGAATGTGTGGGCTCAGGCCTCACCGAGGGGATTGTTTGGGTTCACAATCAAGACCATCTTCACCTTAACTCCCGCAGCATTCGATCTTTGCAGCGCTTCTTCAAACCTATCGACGACCGTCTCATCAAAGCAATCCTCGGCGTCGGTGTCTGCATACACGACCTTGGCCTGAGACTTGTTGCCAAAATCCAGCTCGAAACGCCCGTAAACAGGCCTACTAGTCAAAACTCCCTCGCCTGGATTTGCCACGGCCCATGCTAGAATATCGTGCATGGCGGTGGCCGCACCAACACACTGGATCATGTCTGGTGTGATGGGTTTGTGTGGATGGAGATACTCGTTGAGGTGCGTGGCGAGGGCTCGCGGGAACCGAGGGCCACCAGCTGTGCTACCGCGGTAAAGAAAGTCATCGATTGTTAGTGAAGACTGTTGGTTTGATTTGTGAGTTTGCTGTGTAACAAATGGGTTCAATCAGGAACGGTGAATTCCATGTTGATTTACTTGCATTTTTGAGACCAAAATCAAGAATTTCATCGGTGACCAGAGTCTAATTATACTTAGCCACACATGAAATAAAATAATAATAAATTCAACATTAAAAATAGACATACATTCTCCGCCGTGGCAAAGGATATTAGACCAGACGGGTTGCTATCTGGGTGATAGTCGCTCCTGGGTGCGAACCTCCAGGGTAGGTCCAATGTGCCCACGGTCCCTGCTGCTCTGTCAGATAGTAGTGACGTCATCGTTTTTATTTAGGGCAGAATTTCAAAGTTTTTTCTTGAATAGCTTATTGATGCTTGGTTATCAATCTCAACATGCCGCACGTGAAGATAGAGGGAGGCGCTTCACCCCGACTTCGGGAGCGTCGAGCGGACATGGGATTGAGAGGGGCTGATGAGTCATCTAATTTGCTCAATCACAGCCCTTGCAGACGCTGTGCACCTTTATGGCTTCTCATGTAAAAATTTACGGGCTTTGGGTGGCATATGGCTGGTGCCTGATTGTGGTAACTTGCATGCGTGGTCTTGATAAAGAAGCCGGTCTCAAGATTGCAGCGCTAGTTCCAACTAGCTGGAAATGGCTGCGAAGGGGAGGGGCATCTGTTTGCTTTGTGGCTGGACCCTAATGCAAAGAGCTGGCAAACACGGATGAGGCATTGTCCTCACAGTGCAAGGGTCTGGCGCCATTTTTTTGCTATTTTGTTACAATTTACTTACTATGAAGGACCTGACAAACATGGAATTTCCTCATGAAAGGGGGAAAATTATGACTAATTGATGAAGCCGTTGAGCCTGGAATACTTGCGGGATCTACAAGGGACGATGTCATATACTGGAAGCCAATTTTGTTCAAGAATCCAGTGAGGAAAGAGCGTCGTTCTTGTAATTTGTTATGCATTGAATCATAAATCATGGTATTTTTTGGACGTGTAACTCCTGCCAATGCTATGAACCCGCTATGATGACCCCCCAACGCCAAAATTCTCAATAAACCAAAACTTCTCACAACACAAGCCCGAGGTCCAGAATTATGCCGCCAGCTTTTCCAAGCCTGCAGTGTATTCCTCAAGCTCAATTCCTCGGAATCCCTCCTCAACTGACCAGGCGCGTCCCTTTTCCCTTGTGTGCAAAAACTCGCAAGCTCGGCCCACAACCAATAGTCCTGGTGGCCGGCTGCCCTCTGTCTCGATGGCCTCGGCAACGTGCTCGAGAGTTGTGCGAATCACACGCTGGTCGGGGCAGCTAGCCCGTTCGATAACGGCACAGGGAGTGTTTCGAGGCCAAAGAGCGCGCTTGATATCACCGGACGGCGGAGGAGGTGGTTGGGCAGAAGCGTCCTCCTCGTTTGCAGGCTCAAGGGGCTCCAACTCGATGGGCGTAGTCAGCTCGCGGACGAGACCAACAATGCGGTGCAGGGCCATGAGGAAGACGACAGTGCGGCTCGGCACAAACTCAGGAGGAGTTGGGGCCTTGCCCTTCTTTCCAGTGCCAGTGCAGATGAGAACCTGATCGGCAACATCGCGCTGTGTGGGAGGAATGGCAGCAAACAGAGGGGCGCTGAGGGCGCTGGTGATTCCAGGAAGAACAGACACACGGTCGCCGAGGCCGTGCTCGCGGAAGTAGGCAACCTCCTCGCCACCACGGCCATAGATGAATGGATCTCCTTGCTTCAGGCGGAGAACAGTCTTTCCCTCGCGGACGCCAGCAATGGCCATCTCGAGCAGCTCCTCTTGAGCGCGGTCGGCGTTTCCGGGGAACTTGCGGGCGATCTGAACTGGGGTACGGCGGGGAATGAGCTCGAGGACTCCAGCAGGAACCAGCTTGTCGGCAAGGATGATGTCAGCAGCCTTGATGGCCTTGTGGGTAGCCTGAGTAAGGAGGTCAGGGTGTCCAGGGCCGCTGCCAGCGAGAATGAGGTTGCCAACTCGCTTCTCGGGGGTATCGTTTCGCTTCAAATCAGGCCCAGAGGATCCTGGGTAGGACTGAAGAATGGCAGAGACATCCTCATCGCTGATGGCTGCAAGACGCTTGAGAGGCCAGTACTCGCAGATCTGGCCGAGCCAGCGAATACGGCGGTTCTTGGCATCCTCGTCGGTAACAAGGCGGTTAAAGTGGGCGGCTTGGTCAACCGAGTCTTCGACAGATGATTCCTCCTGAGCCAGACAGTCTTCCTCATGGATGCGGCGACGAACATCGCCTAGCCTGGCGCATGCAGGGCCAAGGTTCTGGGGGAGAGAAGCAGCAATCTCACGGCGGATGCGGGAAGCGAGCTTGCAGCCGCGGCCGTTGGTGGTGACTCCGATCTGGAGAGGGCCGTCGGTGTGTGTGGAGAGAAGGGAGAAGGTGCAGAGCTGGGGGGCATCCACGACATTGACGGGGATGCGCTTGCGCTTGCAGAGATTTGAAATGTGTTCGCCTATGGTCGGTCATGTCAGCTCAACTCATCACCTGTTGCGTATTGCAATAGCGCTATGACATACTCGCAGGATCCCGAGGCCCTGATGTGACAAAGACTGCGTCAACTACGCCGTCGACCTCCTCCCGGCCTAGACGCAGTAAATCCTCGTCCTCAAACGCCTTCTGGTGCCATTTGACCTGGCCGTCGTCGATGCGCTTCTGCAGGCTGTAGTGAAGCTCAGAGCCTTCCGGCGCGATCAGAATGGGTCGCGCGCCGGCGTTGATGGATTGACCGCAGCGGGATGCGGCGAGAGGGTTTGTTCCGATGACGAGATGTACGTTGTCCCTGCAATTGAGGGAGGTGAGAAGTGAAGTCGCCATGGTGGTAAAATATGTGAATTGTGAATGTATGGCAGAACAACTTTGTTTCCCCGTGGTTCCCTTGTTCCCTTCCCCAGAGATGAGGTGCTGACTCGTGGGCGTATCCAAGCAGGCACAGTTATGCTTCTTCTTTTGCCAACGGCCAAGCAGCAATGTCAAGACCAACAATCACTAGAAGAAGAATCAATGGCATAAACCACTCAAGATTCACTCGCGCTCAAGGCCATCACGTTTCCCGGGGCTGGCTTATAAACGACGCCGCATTACCAAAAAAACAATGGACCCTGCCTGGGCCCCGCCGCCGCCCGCAGCACAGAAAAAAAAATCCCTGCGCACACCACACCCCCGGTCGAGTCTACGACCCCTCCCCCTCATTGGCATTTGTCTCTGGCCCTCTGTAGCGTCCAAATCCCCTTCCTCATATTGGCCCAAGTTGACGCCATTTCGCCGCGTGGGGTCTGCGCGACCTATCACCGCCCTCGGCCTCCCTTCGGGCTGTCGGCGTCCCGTCTGCAAATGCCTCCTCACCCTGCTCGATGGCGCAACCACCGACTTCCGCGGCACCGCAACCGGAGATGCCCAAACCACGCTTGTAAGCTTAGATAGGAGATGCAAAAACCGGCTGGGCGGCCGTTTATCGGTATTGGGGAAGCCTCGACAACACTCGCGTGCTGAATGACGACACTTTTCGCACGGGCAGCAGCCTGTCTGTGACTGACAGATTACCTCAGCGAACCGCGTACCCGGGTTTCTCTTTTTTCAACATGGGTGCCAGATACGCGGAGAAGCATTGGAGAAGCCAATCCAGGCAAGCATTTCTACTGCAAATGTGGACGCTGGAAGTAGTGTGCCTGGCCACGCACACTCTCCCAGTATAACCTATGCATGATAAAAAGACATACATGACTGCTACGTAGGAAGAAAACCAACAATACTAAAAAAAAAAAAAAAAACAAGCTATAAAGTACATACTTGTTTCTTTTTTCATCCCTATAGGGAGACCATCTGTTTCACTTGGGCCTTTCTCATGTACTCCCAGAAAGTAGGGCTAGACAAATTCGCAGACGACGAGATCCACTGCAAATGTAAATTTGTCTGCCTGCTAACGCGGTCAATCACGAGAAAACTTGGCAAAAAAACTATCCCCATGAATGGATGGCTAGAATTTAAAGTCCCAAGTGTTTTTTCTTAATATTTCCTCGTTTTACTCTTCATGACCTAAATATGTAATGATTTGTGCCCGCCCGCGCACTCCACTCCTGACAGTCCTTATCGCACCTGATAAGGTACGTACCTTCAGCGCCGGGCCCCCCAAAAAAACACACTAAAGGCCATCAACACATCTCAACAACCGCAAAAAAGAAAGCCTCGCATATGCTCGCAATCGTTATATAGGAACAGCCCGATGCGGGGGTCGAACCCGCAACCTTGAGATCGCGTACTCGTAAGAGTCTCACGCTCTACCGATTGAGCTAACCGGGCGTGGCTCTTATTGTTGATGCTGGGTGAGCCATAATCGCCTCATTAACTTACACGGGCCTGGTGGGTTCCACGAAGAAAATTCTGTCAAGGTGTGGTGGGGACAACCCTCCATGTCGGCCTAGATCGACCATGAGCAAGGATCAGGGAGTCCTAGTCAAGTGAATACGTGCAACTGCTTGCGCAAACCTTTCACCTTGAAAAGACAAGTTGATCAATCAGGTTCATAAATCTGGAAATTTGATGCTAGTCATGACATGCTCTGTTGGTTGTGTTGAGATCTATTACATATCGTTAACGTAATGTTTCCAAGTAAACGCCACTCTCCTCCTTTTATATGCCAATGCCTTGCCGTCATCCATAGGCATCTTTGCCTTTTTTCTTGTACACTTGAGTATTTTTACAGTTGGGTGGTTTTACAAATCATGCTCGGGGGCGTCGTCGTCGGCGTCGGCGGTCCTGCCTATCCTCTTCCTCTAGCTCCGCCTCGACTTCTTCATCAATCTCCTTCTCGATTTGACGTTCTTCGGCCTCCTCAGCCTCCGCCAACTCTTTCAGCAAATCTTGTTTTCTAGTCTTCCTGTTCTTTGCTCGTCGTTCTCGAGGCGCATTCGACTCGTCAGCGCGGATACCTCCTGGTCCCATTGTGATTTCGACCTTGCGTGGCTTTCCTCCCTGTCCAGCTCGTTTACCGCCATCATCTGGGCCTCTGCCCTGCCGAGCTGGCCGAGCAACTCTCGTCTTGGCACCTAGGGCCCACAGATCTCCCCATCGAGACTTTCTGGCATCATGATACGCGAGCTTGCTGAAGCTCTTAGGCACTGTCCAGCGCTCGAGGGTTCCCTGAGGTGTGCATAGATCTAGCGTGACGTGTCCCTTGCGCTTTAATGGACGCAAGACGGTTCGAGGAAGAGTCAGCATGTCCGGCTTCTCTTCTGACTTCTCGTAGCCCTTGAATGCAGCTTCTGTAGCCTCCTCACCAGTCAGAGGGCTGCTCTTTGCCGCTCCTCGTCGAATAGCAACATAACTAAAGTCCACATCACCTTGGTTGTGCTGGCCTAAGCCAAGCACCCTGCTGTAAAAGCCAGGCCTCACAAACCGTTGGTTAAAGTAGCAAAAGTCTTTTCGGCCCTTGCTTTTGCCAACAACCTGATACATTGGGCATGTGCCTTGGTTGGTGCAGGGCGCAACGACATGACCGGGCTCGCGCTCGCGTTCGTAAGCAGGGTTGAAGTTTTCGGGATTGAGAGGAGGTTGTCCTGGTTGTGGTAGGAGGAACTGTTTGAGAACCGTATCGCGGACGTGAGCAACTGCCTCGAAGCCTCGCGGGTGGGCCTTTTCCACGACAATTAAGATACCGCCATCTTTACTCAAAAGGCTCCACAAATTGTTCAAAATAGCTTGTCGGTAGTGATCCTGTTGCTCTTGAAGGAAAAGATGCGATGCAATGATGACATCATAGCTTTTCCTAACTTGCGGCTTGTCTCCGGCATCGAGGTGTTGTCCACGCATTTCTCCAGAATGCTCGTAGTCTGGCAACCTTGGCAGAAATGTTGTGTTGTCGAGGAAGCTCTTGAGTCGATTTCGCAGTCGTTCCGATCCAACAATGACAGTTCTTTTGCCGGGAAGTTCCTCTCCTTTCGCCTCGCCCTTTTCCTTTAGAATTTCCCACTCAGCTCGAACGATCTCGTCCCAGGCGACCAAACCGGCACCGCCTGATCCTGCATCCAGAATGCTGAGACCTTTGCCCTTGAGCTTTGACTGCAGCCATTCGCTTCCAACTCGCTTCCGCACCTCCTTCAAAATTGACATGCTAGTGGCATATGATGGAGGAAGTGATCCTGCCAAAAAGGCATCGGCTTCAATCTCAGTCATGTGTCGCTGGTCAGCCGGAAGACCAACTCCCTGCATGGGGCCAGTCTTGTTCCAAGAGGGCGTGGCGGGCGAATTGGGGAGGCCAGACCCGCCAAAGGCATCTTCAGCTGCTTTCTTGACGTGATCAATATGGGTTCTGTCTAAAAGGCTGCGGATGGGCTCAATCAAACTCTCCCGAGGAAGTACAAGCTCAACCAAGTCATCGTAGAAGCGACCTTCAACGGATAGGGGGTGGAATCGGCGTGTATCCAAAAGGTCTCTTTGGTTGTACTCTTCTTCCTCAGGCCAAGCTTGAGCCTCCTCCAGCATCTTCTCTCGTGCCTCTTCAGCTTTGGCCTCTGCCGCATCCTCGGCTTCACGACGCTCTGCCTGGCTTTTTTCGAAATCCTCTGTAAGCTTCTGCATTGCATCGTACTCGCGCTGATTCCTTGCGACTAGGTCAACGTATCCAGGAGGGCGGAAATCCAGAGCATTCGGATGTTGGTGGGGCTGCTCTTGTGGGAGATCATCGCCTGTTCCGTCCTCGAGATCTTGCTTCTTGTACGAAATTTCTTCGAATTCGCCACCTTCAAGCTCCCGAATTATGGTTCCCTCGTTGCTCGGTCGCGGGGCTTGAGGCCCCATGTCGGCATGGGTGTCAATGCCCACATCTTCGGGTGTGGTCTCACGCAACGGTGGTCCGTACAATCGCACATAAAGGGCATACTCCTCGTCATTGAGGTAGTCTTTTGGAAGGGTATCTCGAAATCGCTGCTTAGCCTCTCGTACTACTTGTTCGATTTCCTCTGGCGTTGCGCCGGTCGGGGGCGTGGGAGCGGCGGGTTCTTGTCGCAAGCACCTGGTTGTTGAAAAGGCCTGTGTAATTGCCCTGCTCTTATTGGCTTGGGGGATTCGAGAAGAGGAAGCTGCCTGCGATTGTGCAAAGGAGTGACGAAAGCTGGAGAGGCGAGTTGAAATTAACGAAGGGGATAAATTACGGCCTGGACAGGCATTTCGAATGCCTCGTGCCGACAGCATTGCGATATTGTACACAATTGATGAGGTTGATGGGTGCAGACCGTAGCTTGTCCTGGAACTTTTTTCTGCCATCTTCGGTCACGCTATCACGTGACGGACATTCATATCACTTACAGCAGTCTTCAGATTCCCAACGACAAGAGGATGCAACATTGAAGCATATAAAATTGGGGTTTTGAAAAATCTAGAAAAAAAGCCCGAAACAAATGTGCGAATGAGCCCAAGCCATGGGGCAACCCTCTAACGCCAGCAATGAACCAACCAAATTCTTATCGCCCAACTCATTCACTTCCCAGATCTGCCAGCGTCTTGAACGCGGGCCTCTGTGCCTGGGCCTTTACCTTCCCGCCAGCTCCTTGACTCGGTGGTACCGGTCGCTTGAGATTAAACATGGAATTTTCCGCTGCTTTGTAAGGGTCAAGCTGGCGCGTTGTTAGCTCTACTTCTCGTCGATTCTCCTATTGAGTTGCATACCGAGAACAAGGACACCAGATAAAGTCCCACAAATGCGACCAAGGCATTTAGGAAGCCGCTAATATTCCATGAGATGGTAGGAATTGCTGAGGCGCCGCGGGCGGCAGGCTGCTGAGCGTTGGCTTCACCTCCGAGCTTGCGACCAGGGGTTTTGAAGGAGTCGCCTGGCTTGCCCGCGTCGCCGAGCTTGAGGGCGTTGGAGACGGCTTGGGTAAGAGCAGGAGGGTTCGCGCCCTTGATGGTCTCGATGCAGTTGCCACCGTGGAAGATCTTGAAGGTTGGCATGGCAGAAACGCCCTGGGCGCGGGAAATAGTGGATTGCGAGTCGACATTCACCTTGACGAATGCGACCTTCTTCGGGCGGGAGTGTTCGTTTGCGAGCTTTTCGAAGTGCGGGGCGATCATTTTGCAAGGGCCGCACCAGTCGGCGTAGACTGTTGACCAGATGTTAGCTGAGTAACGTCATGGGAAGCGTGGGGGGCTGGAGATTACAGTCTGCGACGACTACATTGGTGCTGGAGAGCAAGGTCTGCCACTCGGCAGCCGAACCGATATTGATGCTCATGATTAGGATTAAGCGACGAACTTTGCGTCGACGACGTTGAAGGAGAAGCGTTGTGCCTGGATCGTGAAAGAAGCCAGATCTGGATGCCTCGGTGTTGGTTGCGTGCGATCTGGTGCTGACCAAGCTATGGCACAACCACTGACGCTTATGGAAGGCGGTGACCCAATCCGGCATTTCTGCCATATGCACGAACTTAATCGAGCACCCCACGATCGGACTCCATACTTGGCTGTCATGAGTTTCGACCAACACAAGCAAACAGGCTATGTGATTGAAGGTAATTAACCTTGAATCCTTGGTCCCGACCCAAAATATAGGAACGCCCATTTCATTATTCTCAAGGCGTTCTCAGCCTCCAATCACCACCGGGTATAAATACACCTAACACTAGCACGAGGGGCTAACCCAGCCCTATTAATCCTTGTAAATACACCTTGTTTCGAACTCTGTGTTAATTATTAGACTGTCTTGGTCACGCCTCTAAGTCTCCGGCTATACTAGAGACCTGGTATTGTATCAGCACCGAGCAATCAAAATCATGGTAAATACAATGCTAAGGAATCCGCAAATGTGTTATTGTTCTGCACTGCGCCGATCCAATCCACACCATTTCTCTGAATCATTACCCTTGTACCCACTGTGCTCAACCCCAAGATCCGTGTTCCCTCTACTTGTCCCTCGACACTCAAAATTCTCTCCTGGCAGTATTCTGGAGACTTGTTGCTTGCACAAGAGTCGTTATAATGATTAAAGAAAGAGTATAGCCCCAAACCGTAGGCGACTACATTTTGCGAGTCGACAATTCTCAAACCCCAGCCCATGTTGCAGATAGCAACCCCATCTTTTTGGCAATTTGCTTCAAAGTCGGGATCGTAAAGAAGGGGCTCCAAAGGAAATGGGTAATAGGCAGGAGGCAACGGTTGAAAATATGGTTGCTCTGTTTGAGCATGTCCAATGTACACATCACGAGTATTGACGAGTTGGTACTGATAAAGGACGTGGTGCTCCGAACCTGTGGCGCTTAACCAAATGCGGCCCCGTTGAGAGTTTATGAGGAGACCTCGTCCTGCGAAGATTGCCACTCGATTATATACCTGATCTTCGAGGTCATGATCTGCAACCCAGAACCAGCAATTTTCCATCAATAGACCTCCGGCATTGGCGGTAATGTGCATGCTCATGTATGCAGCGATACAATTGACGTTTGCTGTGTTGGAACCAGTTATGGCAGGGCATTCCGAGACTTGCAAATATGTTCCAGCAAAGCCTCCAATTCGTGTGTGAACATCCCACATGCCAGAAGGTAGGTCCGGAGAGAAGAGATTATATTGAATCAGAATCGCCCCGGGAGCAGCCCCACGTACTGATATGATCGTGTCTGACCACTCGATCTGGCCAGCATCTCCAGGGTGTCCAACTTGGACAACAGGACGTGGATTGTTGACGTCCTGAAATTTGAGACCGGTGCCCATGATAATTGAGGCTTGTGCTTCTCCTACTATCTTGACATTTTGAGGAATAAAAATTGTATCCGTGACTAGGTATATGCCTGCGTCAAGGTACGCGATGAGGTTGTTGGAAGCTGTATACTCAAATAGTCTGTTTAGGGCGAGTGTGTCGTCATGAGAAGCATCACCAACCGCGCCACTGACTCGGGCTGAAACAAACGTTTGGACAGTCGCTTGATCATATTGGGGCTATCAAGAAGTCAGTAAAATTTGATGTAATTTTAAATATCACCTGCCTTTGACCGCTCGTAGTATTTATTGTCTTGATACAGGTTAGGACTATGCTGGGTCGAAATCTTGTAGTATCCTGTCTTCTCATACAATCCGCGAGAGTCTGCAAAGTGTCCCTAAAAGCTGTCAGCTGCTTGGTTCAACTTTTTCCTGCCAGTAAATCCCCACCATGACGAAAACTCCGTCAGTGCCAGTGTTCAAAACACTATCGGTGAGATCGACACCTCCCGCACCTAGGACAATGCTCTTCATATTATTGAATTGAACGTTCTCCATTATGAATGACCCCTCACTCCCCGCGTTGCCGCTGCTTGCGCGAGTTGTAAAAATAGCAGCACCGACGTTCTCAAATGAGCTGTCAATCATGGTTATGGAACCCACCGCATGTGACATGTCGTCCATTTTGATCCCAATTCGACAATTCTTGAATGTAGCACTCTTGAAAGTCCATCCCCAATTCCAAGTCATCCAGATGGCAACATCTGCATCGAAAAACCAAAGGTTGCGGGCAGTGTACTGCTGGTTTCCCAACACTGTCGCATTGCCTCCGCCGTAAAAGTAAAGATCGTTCAGCAGGCCGCCTGATCCTTCCTCAATAAAAAGCCCTGTATGCTTGTTCCCTGGGGCCGTCGAAAGTCGGAAAACGCAGTTGGTGATGGACGATGCTTGAGAGCTGGGCCAGTGGATTCCCACGGCCGAAAATCCTGGCGGCAAAGCAGTGGTGTCGATGACCAAGTTGCGAATCTGACGAAAAAAGGTGTTGGTCGAGTTCCAGGCCAAAAGGCCATTTTGGAGATAGGGATTCGCATCTATTAGCGCGAAGCTATATTTGGAAAATGAAACTGATGCTTTTATTGTTGGTCTGTCGTTAGGATCTCCAATAAGTTGTGTGTAGTAGAAATCGACGATTGCACTACTGATTAGGTAGGTTCTGCGCGAGCATCAGAAACAGTAGACTTGAGAGTAGATGGTGGTGGCAGTTAAATCATACCCACTAGGGAAATATACAGTCGCTGGAGTAATGGTGCTCCCTTTGCACACACCGGGAGCGCATCGGCTTCCAGCGCTGATGGCAGCATTGATGGCAGCTGTGTCATCGGCGACTAACCCGTCCGTATAAGCAGCTAGAAAGGTCGGGGTTCTAGAATCACTCACCTCCATCTCCTACAGCGCCGTATTCTTTGACGTTTCGAAACACTGGATAACTGCTGTCGGGAAAATAGGGCGATCGGCCAAAATGGCCAATATCTTCAAGCCAGAACTTGGCCTCCGCTGCGCCAATGAGAGCGAGAACAAGGAGGGCAACAAACCTCATTGCAGTGATGACGCCGAGTTCAAAGGGGGCGTGAAATTAGACACTCCCGTCTTGGTGAAGAAGAAGCACTTGGTTTGGTAAATTTACGGTTGTTCAAGCGATGCGTTATTGTGGTTCCGCACAGTAATTCCTCAGGCAATTGCTCAGCCCGTCTTGAGATAAGAAGGTGCGATTCAAAAAATAATGCTTCGCTCCACTGGGCCTAATTCCCGATTTTGAGATGTACTGCACACTACGCTTCAGTCTTTCTCTTAGACACCTATATTAATCACGATAATAAAGTCATTCCTGTCAACAACGTGGCAGTCACTCCAGTATCAAGTCTCTGACCCGAGCAGTGATACAACTTCCCATTGACCTAGCACGCACAAGAACGGGGGACCGTATATTGTAACAACCCGAGAAATTGTAGTCTGTCATAGTTGATTGGGGGTTTCGCGAGGGCTCCATGTGCATGCGAACCGATGTTGTGAACCAACATACTCTTTCTTACATGATACCAGCCGAAATGGCATCACGCTCGCTCAGTCTATCATCCAAACGTAATGAACTTGAGTAGAACAAGCGAGATATGTTTTCTTTTCTTTTTTTCAGTGCAATGAGTTTTTATATATTTAGTCTTCTATGTTCAGGTTTTTGACAAGACCAAAACTTCTATAGTTGAGAGTGCATCCCCAAATCCGAACCCAATCAACGCCATTACATGCGGCCATCACCATGGTCATAATCCCATTATAAACTGATTACTTTCTGCAAACTTTAAATCTCTTCTTGGAAGCAGGAGCCGCGTACAGCTCAAAGGGAGGAACGGGTCTCTGACTCCAATGCAACCGCCTGGCCCAGTGTGCTGCTAGCCATGCCCTTCTCGCCTGATCGCTTCCGGAGGACGTTCTCGATAAAGGACTCGCCGGCCTTGTACGACGAACGCACGAGAGGTCCACTGGCACAGTACAAGAAACCCATGTCGAGGGCCCGCTTGCGCCACATCTCAAACTCGTCAGGGGTAACATACTTTTCGACCTTGAGGTGACGCTTGGTAGGTCGCATGTACTGACCGAAAGTGACGACGTCAACATCAACTTTTCGGAGTTCTGTCATGGTGTTAGTTTCGGAAACAAGTCAGACCTTCAAAATCCTAATATCATACCTTCAAGCGCGGCCTGAACTTCATGCTCCTGTTCTCCAAGTCCCAGCATAATACTCGTCTTTGTGATGATGCCTTCCTTGCCCCTCACATCCTTGACATGCTTCAAGACATTCAAACTCTGTCGGAAAGTAGCCCTTCTGTCTCGAACATATGGTGTGAGGTCTTCCACCGTCTCGACGTTGTGTGCATACACATCCAGCCCGCTCTCTGCCACAATGCGCACCATGTCAAGATCTCCACGGAAGTCACCAGTCAAAGCCTCGACGAGAAGGGTGGATTTCTTCTGCTTGATTCTTCGGATTGTCTCAGCAAAATGTCGTGCGCCACCATCGGCAAGATCATCTCGGTCCACGCTGGTCAGGACGACGTAGCCCAATCCCCAGCGGGCAAGGGCCTCGGCAGTATTCTCGGGTTCGTGGGGGTCCAGTGGCGCGGGGTTTCGGTTCGTCTTAACGCTGCAGAATCGGCATCCTCGAGTGCATGTATCGCCCATCAGCATGATAGTGGCGGTGGCAGCGCTCTTATCAGAGCCACCCCAGCACTCGGAAATGTTGGGGCATCGTGCCTCCTCGCAAACGGTGTGAAGGCCCAGGCCTCGCAGGTCGTTCTTAATGCTCTTGAAGTTGTCGTTTCCGGCGGGAATGGGAGTCTTGAGCCACTCTGGCAGTCGTGTAATTTTCTTCTTTTTGCCCGCGGGGCCGACTTCGGCGGTTTTCAAAGAATAGGCCTCAGCTGTGGATAGAGGCTGGATGGGTGATGAGCCTCCAACAAAATCGGAGAAGGACGCAAGTTCGGTGTCCTTGAAATAGGTTTTTCGCTTCGGGGTAGCTTTGCCGGCTTCCTTGGGATCGGAGGGAACTGTAGCGAAAGAGCGAACTGCAGGCGAAGAGGCGGCGTTGAGAGCTCGTCGGAGAGGGACATGAGCCCGCCTGAGCGAGGGCGCGATTGATGCCATGACGGATGCGTCGGGCCTGAGAAAAAGAAAATGTCGCTCAGTGCAAAAGGAGAGAAAGTTCCTCCCGTGTAAAGGTGGGATGTTCGGACAGGGATGGAATTGAACAAGAGCTGGCTGCAGCATCCAATGCAAAAAGTTGGGGAGCTCGAAGCCGACAGGACCCGCCAAAGCCGCAGCAAAGCCGGCTCGCCACAGCTTCTGTCCAATGAGGGGTCCGCGGAATATCCTTAATCAGCTCCATCCCTGGTGGCGGTCCCAACGCCCACGCGATCGCGCACGTAAATGACAAGCGGCTCGGAACAAATGACCGAAGCAATTCAGTGGGTGACTAAAAACCTGGCACACAATGAGGGATCAAATAAATCAAGAAGTCAAAATGATACAATAGAATTTTTTTTTAAAATAAAATACTCTGTCTGGTACATAGAAAAGTAATAAAACAACACCAGGTCAGCCAGATATTCCTCGTGGACTGTCTATCTATCATCTATCATATCCAGTTTTTCTTCTGGAAAAATTGAGTACCCTTGGTACCACACATTCCGTCACCCGTCGTAGCCGGTAACCTATTACCGCCGGTGCGCGATTCTAAGCGCCCAATTGCCGGAGCAAGTTACCGAGGAGGAATAGTCAGTGACTAACATACAAAGCACACCTCAAAAGGTTATCCCCCTGTGATTTCTTCACCCAGTTCGGCTGCTCTGGACATCAATTTGATAGCCAATAAATAAATAAAGGATAGGGAAAAGTTATGCACAAATAATTCTACTTGTTTATTTAGATAATATTTATTTATTAAGCAACCAGTGAATAACAAAAGAGTAGAAGGGATAGACATGTTTCAAGTGTTGTATGTACAACTCGCAACCTGAAAGATTGAGTGTCTTCATGCCTACTTTACCTTTGTTACCAGAGAACTCAACTGCCCAAACCATTAGTCAAATAGCGAAAATAAAGGCAGTGAAATAAATGAATACTAACTTATATATTTTTTACTTATTTGTTATAAGTTAGCCAGGAACCTCTAGAGGCAGAAAAATACATTTGGTGCTTGGCAAGTACAGTACAATGCACCCTTGAAGGAGAACATCTTCACCATCAGCACCACAGAACTCAACTACTCGAAATGTTCAGCTAAAAATAAATAAACAATGCGAACAAAAATAAAACTACTTTACTTATTTATTTATTTGCATATTAATAGGTTAGCCGGGAGGCAGAAAAGCAGATTTAGTACACACACTCATGGGATTCAAAGGGAATCAATCAGTCATCATGAAGAGCTGCACAGCAATAGGTGGGCGGGGTCAGGTATTCTGAGCAAAGCGTATAATACAATTGCTCAACTATCTACGCTAGCCTTCTCGTCACGGCTCATCAAATCGTGATCCGTTCCCAGGACGCTCAAAACACCAATCCCCCATTTTTTAACCAACTCCCAACCCCACCGAAAAGAATAAAATCATACTCCAAACTGCAATCCTTCCATCCATGGGACATGGAGGCCTATTCCAACAAGGCACCGATTCCAGAACCGGTGACTTGTCAGAGGAAAGACACCATGTCGCAGGATCACCTGCCATCCTAAGGGGGTATCACCATAAAGAAATGAATGAAAAGGGAATACAATAGAGAAGAGAGAGATGAATCAAAGGCGAAGGATAAATATTATTCCACGTTATCGATGTCATCCCTCTCTTCTCGATTCTGCGCTCCCTATAACGCAGCACAGCCAGAAAGAGATGCTGACAGAATGATAATGCTAATAGAACTCCAGCCAGCAACAAGCATCATGCCGTTGTCCGGCAGTCTGAAAAGGGGATATTGTCATCTCAAAGCCGCCCGCTGTTTGTTGCACAAAAGTCTGGTAAGCAGCTCGTCTCCAGGTAGGATTGAGCGCTTTGGAAATATGTGAGGAAAATGTGTAATGTGAATAAGAACAGACTTTTGCGGACTTTACAGCGAGCGACTACCCTTCAGGCAGGCCAGGACAATCAGAACCGGGGCGATGCGCAGCGCCGTCAACGCGCGCTAGATGCCGTGTTGCCGGGGATGAATTGAAACATTACATGTTGAAACCCGCGAGTTGTATCGACTGGAGCGGGGGTATGCTCGCGATGGAACGAAAAGGCGCGGTCAAGCTCTCTATTGAGGCAGAGCCAAAGGACATTGGACTCGTCAAGTGAAGCAGAGGTGTGCTAAACGGCCAAAGCCACCCTGCAATGGGTATCGTTGTACCGTAGTTGACATCGTTTCATCGTTATGCCAAAGAAGTTGTGGCCATGTCTTTTTGGACAAGGCCTAACAAATAAGGCAAAAAAAAGTTATGTTAAGGACAAAGGAAAAGGTTTGAGTTGATGTTCGCATCGAAGAGTTCGAAGTGTGACAGTGAGAAAAGCTTCCTCCCTACCTCAACAACCACCCCCATCACCAAGGCGCGCTGCCGCTGCTTTACAGCAAGGCAACGGCAATGATACCGGCAACACCAGCGAAAGCGAACTTGCTAGCATCAAGAGCAACACCGGCACCGGTTGTGGTGGTGGGCTTGGCATTGGCGCCAGAGCCAGTGCCGGCGGCGGAGCCGGAGCCAGCAGTGGGAGTGGTGTAAGCAGTAATAGGAGTGCCAGAAGGAGTGCCGATGATGGTGGTAGCGTTGGCGCTGTCAGTGGGCTTGCCAGTACCGGTCCAGGTGGCAGTGACAGTGTGGGCGCGAGACAGAGTGTAGGTCTTGGTCAAGGTGGTGGTGGAGGTAGCAGTGGTGGTGTCATCAGAGGCCATGGCCAGAGCCGGGAGAACGGCGAGGATGAGCTTGGAGAACTGCATTTTGACTGTGTCGAGTTTCGAGAAATCAACGGTGTGGTTGTTGTTTTATGTGTAAGTGCTTTCAAAGCGAGCAGCGGTATATCGCGCGTGTAAGAGTCTGGAGCGAGTGAATCGCGAGGTTAAAAGAGCGAGGTGAAGGATACTCGGTATCTTCAAAGTAGTTGTGTAAAGTACGAGCAAGTAGACTTTGCCAACGAAGTCTTTCGTAGCGATCGAAGTGTGAAGGTGAAGTGCAGAGAGATCTAGGAGGGTGGCTCATTCGGGGGGAAGGGATCCATGAAGTACCTGGGCCGGGGCGTGGTGCTGCAGGAACAAGCACCAAGCAAGCAAGGCACGCCAACCAGATGCAACCTCTTCCTCTCAGCCCCAGGTCCCCGGAGACAAAAGATTTTTTACTGGGCGACAAGTAGAAACAGGCCGAGACTGACCAGGGGCCCCCCAAAACAGCCCAGTGCGGTGCCCCCCGTGTAGCCCCAAGTGCCGCCAGGCACAGGCCGACAACCCAAACAGACACAAGCGTCGACAACTTGGAGCAGAAAGTACAAAGGAGCCGGGGGGGGGGGCCAGACCAGGTGGCCAGAAGATGTCTCGGTAGCTGTGACATGAAACGCGCCTAGCGATGCGAGGGAGACTGCGTACCGGTGACCTGCCATTTGACTCCAGACATTCAGATTCAGGACCCCTACACCAACATGTCGCGCGGAAATTAACAAGAGCCCAAGATCAGGCACACTTCCGACCAGGCCCTGTACCAGCGGCGCGTACCCGCCTGTCCACTTTGGCCTGGCGTCTCTTTGTCGTGCTTCAAGTCTGCGTGCCTGCGAGGGCCTGGGCCTCCTCGCGCTCTGCACCGGCGAGACGGTAGCAGGCGGCATACCATTCTCAAACCGGGTCGCGTCCCCATCCCCTGAGGATGTGTGAGTTGTGCTTCTTTCCGTGTATCAGTTGAATGGTCGGCGGTGCTAACGGCGGTGTCACCATGTTGTGTTGGCCGCCCCAGGCCTGATGGCAACTTGTTTGTTGATCACTGCCATTTGATCAATTACTTCTTACATACGACAATGCTGTCAACAGCCACTACTGGTGGGGGAGGCGAGGGGGGGTCAGGGAGGGGCTCTAATTGCATGCACAATGCAGACCTCAGCTTCCATTCCACCATGTTGCCAAGGGAGATCGACGCGGGTGCAGTGCGTCTTCCCGACTACCCTCGCGCAAGGCCGTCTTTGCTCATTTCTCACTAGGCCAATGGCAAGGAGATGAGAGATTTACCACAGCTACAGCTTACCGCCGAGTACGGGAAGACAAAGAGGAAAAGAAGATCGGCCCTCTCTAAGTGGTGGCGCCGTCCCGCAGTTGAGCAAGAGGCGGATCCGAGCAGCCTTACTAGGCCACCCACATCATTGTGGCTCGCCTAAGATGAGCCTAAAAGAAATTTAAAGAGCTTCACCGAAAGCTCTGGACTACTACCTACTCTGCACAATCAGCTCAGGCCAGTCAGCCACGGGGGAAACATAAATGGGGCCCCATAGTGTTTGACAATGCCATTCCACCCGTCTGAATGAATGGGGTCTTCATAGAGTAATTACACTACACGCTGCGCCGTGTGACTCGCGCCAGGCGGCGTGCTAATTACCCAACATTGAGCACGCTGCCATCGCGTGGTTCAGCAGTGAACAAAAGAGGACGGCTTAAGATTTGCATAATTTCCCTGCCGTTGGCGCTGATTGGCCGGCTGGTGGCACCATTGCCCCAAAGAGGCTACCCCGACTCTGTTCCTGAGAGCGTGCCCCCTTGCCTGTTCCTGTTCCTGCGTCGCTTGGCCGGTGGCGGCTTTCTTTTTCGCTCTGCTGTCGTTTCTGCGTCCCCATCCCCCCCTGGCGCCTTGCCCGTTGAGGCACCCTGACCGTGCCCTGGGATGGCCTGTGAGCAACCTTGTTTGACCACGGGTATCAGCCCTCACTGTCCCGACTTCTGGGGAAGACGCCCCAAAACGGACTGCCACAATGCCGATCTAAAGAGGTCTGCGGCGGCGGGGCAGAAAAAATCCTCTCGGCCGTCGGACGGAGAAACAATGGCGCAAGGCTTACACAATTTCACGATGAAATGAGTTCTACTGTTTACAGTTAGTCATTAGATCCTCAGAGGATCACTCGTGCCGCGTTGCATCAAAGCTTACTTCCCGCCTTCCACTCCCGGTCGTCTGGAGTCCCGTGGGTTGTTTTGCTCAAGCTTGTTTCCCTCTCCCCAGTCGTTCCGGCCGGCTCTGGCTCCTTTGCGCAACGCCGGGGGAGGGATGGAGGGAGGGGCTCGCGCGACACGACACGGGGTGCACGTGTGGACGTGTGGAGGATTAATTAATCGCACCTCCAAAGAAGGCTTCTAGCTTCCTGCGCGATGAAGAAAAATTTGCGTCATTTTATTTTTCCGCCCACCGTCTCATTCGTTTCCTCTTTTTGTTCCATGTTGCTGCGCAGTACGTGGCCCGTACGTTGAAACTGAAACGTCTGCAAGAGAGGCATCCTTGTTTGACAACTGGGGACGTGAGCAGCTGGCCACTCATCGAGTCATGGATCCCAGCGGCCTCGTGGTACGGGAAAACGGTCGCCAACTTCAGCGACCAGGGGGCGCTTGGGCCTGCTGGCTCTCAGTGAGCGAGCGCAAGCCGGGCGCTGGCGAGACGAGGGCCACGGGGTCAGCACTAATCGGCTACCCGCCCCGGATTTGCGATTGGTTGCGCTCACGTGGCTGCAGTGCTTCCCAGCTCGTAGGCTGTACTTGGTAGGCCCTAGGCTGGCTCACTGACTCCCGTCAAGTCTTGTCAGCAACAACTGCTGCGCGCAACAGCTGTCGATAGCTTGGTTGCTTGGGCCACAGCGCTTGAAAGCTGAAGCTTCCCTAGTCTAGGGGTTCTCTCAGCCACGCGTGATTAATCTGCGGGCTTATGCGAAAGATGAAAAAAAAAATTTTTCAACTTGTGCGCATAGTTTTGCTTTGCGTTATGCCACTGTCACTATTCCTGGAACACAGCAGCAATTGCAGGGCCTACCTAATAGATTGTGGCCACGCTGCTGCATCTAAAGTGCACCTATTCTTGTTGTTTGTGCAATTAAATGGGCAAATAATTACAGCAAATGAATTGGCCAGGCTGGTTGGCCGCAGCCGCTCACTGTCTCAAACGTGGTCAAGTGTGTGAGGCCAGCGCACCTCTCGTCCACCGTCATTGCCACCTTATTTTAGCTCGCTACTGCATCATTGGTGCGACAGGCCCTCCAATGCACCAACCCTCTGCTCTTTCGCCCTACAACCCAAATCCAGCGGCACCCTTCCCACGGTCGCCAGCTGGCATTGCAACCCGGCATTGCGACTGGCCCTGCGATTACCCCCGCAGAGGACGCCTTACGCTCCCACACCATCATCCTGTGTCGATTCCGACATGAGAAGGCGGCGAGCTGACGTCAGGGCACTCGGAGCAAGACGTCAAGGCACAATCAGCGGCGTCATGTGGGACGGCCTCAAGCAGTAATAGGCTACGCGCGTATTCTGTGACGGAGGAGCGAGCTTGGCCTTCACGCCTAACCGCTAGTCAATGCCGTTGCCCCCCCTCAACGGCCATGCTGACATGCAGCTGACTGACTTGCCCAAGCAACCACTCACTCGACTGAACTGCGGGGGGGATCGCGACAGAGCCGCACCAAGTCGCTTTTTTCCAAGGCTGCAAGTTCGTCCTTGACAAGTGACTGTGGGTATTCGTGCAACGTGATGAACCAAGCCCTTTCCAACACTGCCACGTAGCAAGCCGCTGTGCCCTGCCCTCCTGTAGTGCTTAGTTGCGCCTAGTTGATGACGCCCAAGTATAGGCGAAGCTTGCTGGCTTCGCCTAACCTACCCTACAACGAGCCGCATGGTTTCCGATCTCGCTCCGATGAAAAAGAAAAAAAATTCTGCGTGGGAAGATCACGGCAATGTTAACCGGGTTGGGCACACTTGAAGCAGGGAAAGACAAATTGGGTTGTTTAATTCCGCCCTTGCATCCGTGTTGACTCATTGTCCATGTAGGAGGGTTTAGATTTACTTTGTTGTGGCATCGGGAGCCCCGATTTATTTACCGAAACATGCTTGTCGGTTGCCCCTAGCTACTTTTATATGTGGACGTTAATTAACGACAATGAATAAGACCTGTATTAACTAAATCAATAACAATAAAATAATAATAGTAACAATCACTACCAATGCAGAAAAACAAAACCCAAATGTCAGGTGCAGTGAATACAATCCGTCCTCACCGCTGAACTCAATAATTATGCTATACAAGGTCTAGTCCAATGGCAGGTATCTGATCTGATCTATCATATATACTTCGTCTCTTCGTCATATCTAGCTAGCAATCGGGGTATGGGGTCATGACATCATAATAATACTATTCGTACAGCATCGTAACACGTCCCCTGGTTCAATTTCGTGCTCCCAGAGCCGAACAACTCATGTGTGTGTGTGTACAGCTAGCATGCAGATACGAGGAAGAGCGTCACACTTGTGACTTGGGTCTCCTGCCGAGGCGCAAGCCTTGAATTCTCCATCTTCTGCCAACCGTCCATCAGTCCGCGTGTGAGTGCTGTGTTTGTGTTTTTTTTTTGTTTGTGGATGAGTGTGAGTGTGAATGTGTGTTAGTGCGTAAGCATGTTTGTGTGTGCATGTGTGCGTGTGTGTTTGAGAATTCGAAGTGCCGTCCGCTTAGATGCGCATCTGCGAGTGCATCTTGGCGGGCCGCTAGTGGCGTCGTGTTTGATCTCGTGTGCGAATGATGATTCGATCAGGCACCAATGAGACCAACTCCATCAAAAATGTGACTTGCTGCACCCAAACTAGTGCTGCGTGCCTCTGGTCTTCTCCGAAGAGGTGGCCCTAAGTTACTTCGTGCGTCATGTGTGTGCCCTCTCCCCTACTCAATCATGATTCGAGGATGTGGGTGGTTAGGCCCAGTTGGGCCCCGGAACTGGCGTGGCGGGCACTCTGAGTGACACTGCAACTGGCAAGCAAGGCCATGATGGGATGAATCAATCTTTTTGTGAATTATGGAAATTTGCTTCATTTCAACGCCAATCGTCACTCAAGGTGTTGTTGAGTAATTGCTCATCTTCCATCATGTAGGGCTGTGTAGGAAAGACATATTCCTCTTCGAAAGAGCGACCTGAGAAGGGGTCTCCTTGCTGCGAACCATAGCCAGAGTCATCATACGCTGGTGGATACATGTTATTCTTCGACATGATCGGCACACTGGCCTGTATTCCTGAAGGCTGCTGTCGACTAACGTTCCCAAGCATTACCGGTGCAGGTGTGTCTTGGGTTAACTGCATATAATTCTGGTAGGGCGTGCCGAAGCTGGAAGGACCAAATGTAAATTCAGTGTAGAAGGACCGCACAGGTTGCTGAGGCATAATATATGATGATGTGGGCTGTGTGTGTGTATGTGAAAAAGGATTGCGCGAAGCCGGTGCAGACTGAGGAGTTGCTGGGTAGCGGTTGCTTTGAACATCGCAGAGTTCAGATTTGATTGGAAGAGAAGAAGGACGGGAAACGCTAATAGTTGGGGGTGACCAAGTCGAGGCGGACTGCTGTGTGTGCTGTTGTGCGGGTTGTTTTGCGGACTGCTGTGCGTGTTGTTGTGGTGCGTGCTGTTGCGGTGCGTGCTGTTGCGGTGCGTGCTGTCGCGGTGCGTGCTGTTGCGATGCGTGCTGTTGCGGTGCGTGCTGTTGTGCGTTCTGTCCCGCAAGCCGTGGTGCGGATTGGGGTAGGGATGGTTGTATGATATTTTGAGGAGGCTTGGGGGCAGAAGACACAACGGGCTTCCGCCGAGGAGTAGTTGTGTTTGTTCGTTTTCCGGTCCTCATGTTGCGCTTGCGAGCGCCGTCCCGGGGTCCTGACTCCGGAGGAGGGTTAAATCGGGGAACATTGTCGGAAGAGCAAAATGTGGTGTACAAGATCCTCGATTTTCTCCTCATTGGCAAATCTTCCCTGTACAAGCAGATGCTTTGCTCTTGGAGGTGGTTGTACAATGCTCTCTTATCAGGAAGCTCCTCGTAACACCTCAAGCAGACAGATTTGCCGGCATGGGCCGGATCGTATTGCTGCTCCAGTGACCAAGTTTGGACTCTTTGGCAAAGATCGCATTCTGCCTTCCCCTTGTTCTCATAATCGTGCCTTGCACAGGTTGTAAGATATCGCTGGGTGGTTCGTTTGGTGTTGTGGCCTCTAATGATACCGTGGTCGGCGACCATGTGCGTGACTATGTGGGATGACTCGGCACGCTGTTTCTCACAAGAGTTCCATGGCTTGGTATCAAATTTGAATGGCTGGTAAATAAAAAAAGGACACCATTCACAAGAGTTCTCAAAGTCTTCGTCCTTGAGCTCTCGAATTTCGTAGTGAATCGTTTGAGGACGACCCAGTCGGCGGGACCCGTCGCTAGGGCCATTTCTCTTTTTTTCATGTTGGTGGTTATCGTCATTTTCCTGCCGAGATCGAGACCTCTTCCCTTGCTGTGGGGAGGCGGCGGGAGCGTTGGCGGGAGCGTTGGGAGTTATTTTACTGGCATTACCTGAAGTCGAAGTTGGCGGGATGAGGTTTGCGACCATATTCAGCACGCTATCAATATCAGGTCCCTTCTCCGGAGTTGGCTTCCACGGGACGGCGGCCTGGGAAGGCAACCTGCCCGATTCTGACATCCAGCCGCCCATGTTAAAGGGCATAATTTCCGGGACATTGGGAAGCACCCAGTTGTTGGTGTTGTTGTGGTTGTTGCTGCTGCTGTTATTGCTGAAGGTCATGGCGAGATCGGTCATGCTCGTGTTGGTGGTAGAAGTGTGGCTTCCAAGAGGAGTTCGCGGAGGCGCAGAAGACGACGACTGTGTGCCATATTCAGATGTCTGATGTGAAACCATGGAAGGGCCGACATAGTCGCCGAGTGTGTTGCTATGCTGAGACATTGGGGAGCATATCGAGACCCTTCTCCCAGGCCCAGCGGATGACAAGGACGAGGATGGCGAGAGGTCTGAGTTTTGGTTATGGGGTGTCAGCGACGTCCTCATTTGATTAGGCTGCTCTGCTTGGGGGTTACGCGGGCGGCGGGATGTGAGCCGAGGGATTTGACAACTAAAGCTGGCGCTCCCCTTGCGTGGGCGAAGACTACTACGGGTGGCACAAAATAGAAAAGAGTACAAATAATAATTGTGGGCTTTTCAGACAGAGGCTCTTGTCGAAAGGGGTAATGGGGTTGATTTCAGCGAAAAGAGGAAGCGAAAACGAGGCGGCTCGCGGCGGTTGGGATATGGAGTACCCAACCTTTTTCAGAAATGCGGTCGACGGCATCTGCATCTGCGTCGGGCCAGGATGCTTCTACTTGGGTGCCAATGACTCTCACAACCTCTTTGTCAGCAGACAGATGGGCATTCAATCGACGACATTGAAAGTGCACTTTGCTGCATTTTCAAGGCGACCCCGCACGTCCAGCCTCGATACGTCGGGACTGGGCCGTAGCACGCCAATAGCTGCGCCGTCCTGTGTGCGGCCAGCGCGACGCTCTCTGCGCCAGGTGACCGAGAGGTGCCATTGTTTTTATGGTTGCCCAAGCCCATCGCACCCAGGCTTGGCCGTCCATTGCCTGATGCACCGTGGCCGGTCCATGTGATGACGGCGGTAGCATCAAAACAAATTGCTTTGGCCAGAGAGACACTACCGAAGCTGCGCCGCCGTCCAACCACCAGAGCCTCTTGTTTCTGCCGTGACTCCCCCCGTGAGGCCCGCCCTGGTTCGATCAGGCCGCAATTTGCTCCCAACCGCAACCATGGCACAGCATCTGGCGAAAGCTGGAGTCCCCCCGGGGTGTCAGCGTCGCCGCCGTCCGCCCTGGGGAGCCTCAACGCGGCGGCGCACATGGCGATGCGCATGGCCGACCGCCCTGGAAATCCCATTTTACTCGATTCTAAGGCGGGCACCACCTAAACCTTGGGGCCCATCCCCGTCAGCTACTGGACGACGCTCCCGTGCCGGCCCGCCCTGCCGTCTAGCCTTGCTGGTGACTGGACCGTCGTGGTAGAGGGCTTCCCCGGTAATCGCCGAACCGGAGCCGTTAAGCCACTGGCGGACCACAGACTTTTGTGCTTCTGGTTGCCTTCCCAGGGTCTTACCCTCCATTTTGGCTCTGCATTCTGCCAATCCGGGGATTGCGGTATGCAGCATGCAAGAATCGTAGTCTTGATAGCGTCGGGGCTAGCTGGAGTGCAACGCTGCCCTTGACCTCGTGCCCGCCTGCGTGGTCGAACCGAGAGCGTGTTGTTTGGGAAGGGCGAAATAGCGTTTGGCGGGATGACTTCACCTGGATCGGTTTGGACCGGGTTGTCTCGGATAAGTCCGGTTTTACCACTTACTCTCTGATGCATGGCCGACGGCCGTTACATTTGTGCGCCGTAGGCCATTCCTTTGGCCCGGCGGCGCTTTGGAATGACTGTCCTCGAAGGAACATTGTGCGTCATGGAGTCGTGATACTGACCGAGCTGGAGGCAGAAGATACGGATGGGAGATACGGGCATTTATGTTGCGATAGCACCACGACTCCACATTTGTGCGGCAGGCAAGGAGGAGCCTGCTGGCCTCAAGCCTCCCCGAAGCGGACTTATCCAAGGGTGATGCTGCTAATTATGACCTCTGGGTTGAAAAAGAGGGCTATTCTGGGCCACCAAGCGGAGAAATCGCGATGAGCTGTCATGTTTTTTTTTATTGTGTTGTAGGACTCAGTGGGAGGCCTGGGAGATATCGTAAAGCCCGCAAAGCCTTAGTTGTTGTAGGCTCCGGGACCCCAATCGTCGATCCATACATGCGCCTAGCTCGGTAGAAGGTCCCTTTGATTTTCTGTGCTTCTATGCGTGCAGTAGCCTGCGGCGCGAGCTGGCGCACCGGGCCACTGTATTGGGCCGCTGCTGATCTTGGCTCGCAATGCGACTGATACCGCATCTAAACAGCTACGTCATGACGGACGTGGCTTGCCATCGCGTATTAACCCAGTACGCCGATTGATTAGGGATCTTATCTGGTCAAGTGACGAGCCATATGATGGATTATCATGATTATCCCGTCTTCAATCCTACCCTTCTTGATCAGCTTGGGGATGCATTGCATATGCGATTGTCCTCGTGATTCTCTTGTCTGTTAAAAGGCAACACCATTGTTGATTACATGGCTGATGCGAGTATCTTACCTGTGTGCGTGCTGCCGGAGCCTAGATATGATAGATAACGCGGACCACGTGGGAAAAATAGAATCAAAGAGTCCCTTGCTGGATAATGGAATGTGATGAATTGGCGACAATAATTTCCTCCTGCCTTGACGAAAACATTTCCTTATGGCACTATAAGTTTACTGCCCGCAAAATAATTTTAGAGCTAAGCTGAGCTGGCTTAGACGGGATCTTGTTTGAATGAGGCCCAAGTAAGGTATGCTTTAACTCTCCCTTAGTGCATGTTAGTCAGTGAACGGCTGTGTCTTAAGTCTCGGGAGAGAAAATCACGGTAAGCTAGTAAAGCCTAAGCGTTTTAAATGGCATGAATTCGAGGCGATCATGGTCAATGCACAATTTGATGGTCTTTGAAAATGGAGCTTCTGAACTAAAACGAAGATCGTGATATCATCTCCATACTCGTGTTCTTTCTTGATTAGCCAGAAATATAAACGTCTCTTATGACCCAAAGTGAGGAGGCCTTTCTCATAGGCATTGATGTGTTTGAAATTTGGTTTCAAAAACTGGTACCTCAAAGTAATTTGCATAATTTCATGCATGTCTCTTGGGAGGCAAAAATTGGTTGGACATGTCGTTTTCAACTGACCCTTTTCGTTCATGCGACCAGAAGACTACACGTATAAGATTAGGTTGGATCAAATACAGAGTAGATATACCGTTTTCCATGGCAATGATTTCATACACGGGAAAAATGGTGGCTAACCAGTTATTGCTTGGCAACAAGCCGCTCTAGTAATGATTTGCTACTCGTGCGTCTGAAAAGAATGGTAAAGAGTCCACGAAGTAAATAAAGTTTTCTAAGAATAGGTTGAAGAAATAAGCTTAACAAACCAATATCTGATGCCGTTAAGCTCATCTCGCGGGGAGAAATTTGTGTCGGGTGTATGTATTTCGTTGCTAGAATTCTGCTTATGTTTCTGTTAACTAATTGAAACGGATAATATGGATAATACTCTGAAACATCGGGTTAAAAATATCTCGCTTGGGTAAATCTCCCTGCATGACGTGTACTTGCCCGTAGGGTGCATCGTAACGATTGAGGGTCCTTCTATACCCTATGACGTTAGACCAGCCACCAACCCAACCGCACAGATCTAACAAGTCGAAACCTGAGAGTAAGACAGATGACTTTCTCAATATCCATGACTTATAGGCGCGCTAGTAACTCTGCTTTGAAGAGGGAAGCTGAGAGAATTTGCTGACACGAAGACATGGTCAAAGCGCAGGTGGCGACTTCTTTAAATGTTTGGCATATTTTGTGGAGATTATTTGATATCATGATTCTTGAGATTAGTAGAGATCACATTGCGGAGTCATGGTAGAATACAAGGGACACTGGAGCGCGAGGCACTTGTAAGCCCCTATTGCTATTAACCCGATGCGTTGCCTGTATGACATGGATACAAGGTGGGTTGAGATGCACATGGATGTGAAAAAAGAAGCTGTCATACATTCTTTTTGAACTAACTAAAGCATATATCGCAATTTTAATTTTAGTAGATTGGGTCGCAAAGTTTTATACCAAGTCGGCCAGCATAGAGTTTCGAAAGCATGTATTTGCCATATTCCCCAGTCCAAATACGGGCAGGACCCGTGTCATTCGCAAAGAGATGGCAAGAGGCGCATGAGGCCGAATTTTGTTCAGGCGTTGTCCAACTGAAAGTTTGTTTCGGCGATTATAAAAGTCGAGGCCAAGCAGGTGAACAGGCGTGGTGAGAACTTGGGTAGCTACCGGTATGATTACTTGTGCCGTCTTCAAACTTGTTGAATCTGAACCAATGAGAGAGCGGAATGGACTTTCGTTGGCCACAGAAAGCTGGGACAGGTGTGGAGCAAGAAGGGCCGGAACGTTGAAGGATGCAAATATGGTTATGGCGTCTCGAGCAGTGAACAATGCGTAACTCCAAGCTGGAACCGGGGAAGTGCGATTTATAGCACCGAATGCTTTGGCGTAATAACCGTCCTTGTATATTCCAAGCCAGGTGCTTATTATGGTCGTTGCCAGGAACTTGGCCGTCGTCGAAGACACAGTCGTGGGGTCCAGGTTGTTATTCGAGGCGTAGAAGGAATCAAACAGGTTCGCAGTCGCAAAGGTGCCGAAGTATATAAGGGCCGGGAAGAGACTTCCAATCAAGGGCTTCCTAGGCAAAGAAGCCCAGTTGAGGCATGATTTCCAAGATGCACCGGTGGCAGTCTTGTGTACGATGACCCTATTCAAGAACAAGACAATAAAGGTTAGCATCACAGTGTTTTGTTATCATGGGAGTGGTAGCAAATGCAGCATACGCATCAATTGCTTTCACCCAAGGTGATACCAGAGCGGCGGCCAACGCAGCTGAGGCCAAATCGGCGGCAAAGTGCTGCCAGGTGCAGCCTTGCTGGGTCTTGACACTCTGAACATCAGTCATTTTGATTTCTGTTGTTGTGGAAGAAGAGTGAAATCATGACGGAAGAAATAGCAGACTAGTCTATAAATATTCACTGTCCAAGCCTCCATGCTGATAAGATGTACGTAATGTTGAGGGGGTTGGCTATTCCAAAGATGGATCAGTGCCCAACACCAAGGTACCCGTAACCAGCCGATGTACAAGCATAATGAGTCAATCTATGTTTCTGAGACAGTGACTAGCGATGCAAAGCTTACTCATAGCTCAGATAGAGGCTTGGGCTGGCAGGATCTGTGCCCCTGACTTGGAGTTCGGCATCACGTCTCCGTTGCCCCCACGATGGCATTCGGCATTTTAACTCCTGCGGTTGGAAGGAATACACCCACGGCTTATTGCAGGAAGACTAGCTCACCGCAACTATTCAATGGACAAAAGTTAATCTAGATAGTGAGATATTAGAGATGGAGTTGGTGAGAAGTACGTATCGCCTCAACATTCTTGTAAGTGCTCCTGTGCTGTCTAGCAATGGCCTGGGCCAAACAAGTAGTTACTGGACACTCTGAAGGAGTAATTCACAGAGGACCAAATGTACTACTGGTATAAAAGAGGCAGCCAATGCCCCTCCTCTTTGTCGAGATTACCTGGAGATGAATCCCATCTCAACAACATTGTGCTCTTTGAGACGGAGGTGGGCCGTGGCTTTCTTGGACCCACACTGAGCATGGCGCCGGCAGGGGACTCTCCGGCTACCGACGGCTGTGACACCGAATAGTCCCCGAGATATCCCGCTCACCTCTTGATACCCCGGTTTGTTCAAAGCCACCGTCGACAGAAAAAGGCATCGCGTTGAGATGTAGCCATTCAAAAGACCGCTCGGGGCTGGGATGCTATGGTGAGGATGCCCAACTCCTCACCTTGGGGCGATCAATCTCCCCGAGATTGCCCGATTGGTAGCTTCCCCACACCTGAATCCGGGGTTCGGGATTTTGGCGGGGTTCTGGGCATCCCCGACGAACAAAGTAAAGTGCTGAGCTCTGTCTCAATGACACCCCCTGAGCTACCATTCAAAGCTATAGTACCATTTCCGATTACCCGTTCCTAGGTGGACCGTTTCGGTGACTAGGGGCTGTTTCTCTCTGTGATTGGGTGATTTGGCATTGGTGGTGTGGTAAGCAAGGAATCTTAGACCAAGCCATTAAACGGGGCGGACTTACAAAAGGCTACGATAGTAATTGAGATTTCCAGGAGATCGATATGTATCACTACCAAAAAGTTTCACTGCACATATCATTTCTCTTGGAAATATTTTAGGCCCAAGACCAATTGTTATTTCTTTTGTGTGGATGGGGCTCGTTCGATCTGCCATTTCTTTCACCTTGGTGGGTTCTTCCAAATCTGCTTCTGTGTCATGTTGTCAATCGTAACGATGATTTTAATAAACCTCTTAGAAAAAAGAGCCATTTTTATTTAAAATAGGAGATATTTGAACACATCTTGCTTGAATCTCTTGCAAAAAGTTGAAAAAGGTTGAGTGAGGCTGACATCCCTTGGATGGCTGTTTGTGAGAGTAAGCAGGGGAATGTCTAATAGTTGTACAGCTTGTAACTAGCGAAGAAAACGGAATTTGCGTATAGTAGTCGATAGATACATATTATATTGCTCTTTAAGTCCCATCATTTCACTTCGCCTCACGATAACCACCATCTGCAATATATTTTCCCTCCGCTGACTTTTCTCATGAATTTCAGCGTTTAATCTTTTCGATCGAAAGGGACTTAGAACACAGATTTTATCAGACTTCTTTAGTCACTGCCACGTTCTATGATGATCATACGTCATCATACAGCTCACAGCGAGTTTCCGGCCTATATTTAAGCTCAAGCTGACGGAATTTTAGATGGTAGCTGTTTATCACATGTCGCTCTTGACAGCCTATTGGAACGAATGATCTGTGATGTAAGAACTAAGCAGCTGTCTCGGGCATTTAGCGACTTGCCGGATTCCAGGAAAGGGCCGCCGGACCGACGGGACATTTTGAAACCCCTACGAGTACAGACCGGGTTTAAAATTGACTAAAAATCCGAATCGTGATATGAGCACGACCAATAAAAATAGTGACGTGTACGAGTCGTCGGATACGAAGAACACCCTTGTAATTTCGGGAACGACCCCGCATATCTTGATGCAAGACTTCATTCCAGAGGCTATGAGACCGCCAGGCATAAATCACGTTATCTGTGTGGCTTGAAATATAAATGTAATGCATTTGCGAGTATAAGGTCGGGCAACAACGCCATTCATTTGATCTAGTTTCCCTCGTAGACAACCGCGTCCCGAACACCATCTCTCAGTTCCCACCAACATTTGAAACAACCACACCGACTTCGCAATACAAGATGGCTCGTCCAGTGGTCGTTATTATTGGTGCCGGGGGCATGGGTATCTCCATAGCCCGTCGCCTGGGTGCTGGTCGACGACTTGTTGTCGCAGACTTTTCCACCGCCTCACTCGAAAATGCTCGCGAATCGCTTGGAGGAGATGGCTACGACATCGAGTGCCATCAGATTGATGTTTCGGATTATAAGTCTGTCGAAGAATTTGCCCGCACGGCTGCTGGAGTTGGGTATCTTGAGAGCATTATCCACACCGCCGGAGTCGCGGGAGCTGAAGCAGGGGCTGAGAGGATCTACAAGGTGGACCTTATTGGAACAGCAAATGTTATTGATGCATTTCTACCTCATGCATCCCAAGGGACATCGATGGTTTGTATTTCCAGCGTTGCGGGCCACTTGTCCTCCTACCCCCCCGAGATTGAACAACATCTGGCTACGGCGTCACGGGATGAACTTTTGCAGCACAAGGAAATAAACCTGGATGGTGCAACCGCCTTGATGGAACCATATTCAGTCTCGAAGCGTGGCAACCATGTTCGTGTTCAATCGGCCGCTTTGGCATGGGGGCAAAAGGGTGCACGAATCAACAGTGTCAGCCCTGGCTTGATTTCTACCGCAATGGGAAAACGAGAGCTCAGTGGACCAAAAGCCGAATATGTCAATTTGATGGTATCAAAGGCCCCAGCGGCAAGGATTGGGACGCCCGAGGATGTTACAAATGTTGTCGCATTTCTGTGCAGCCCACAGTCCTCGTTCATCACGGGCACAGATATTATGGTGGATGGTGGATATACCTCTAGGATGCGTTGGAACACTGCTGGGTCTGACCAGTAACATTTTGGATAATGGTGAAAGAAGTGCTGTTATTGAAGCTAGGGTCTTCCCGGTTTCAACCAGAAACGAAATCCTTGTCAACTTGGAAGAAGAGGTACTTGGATAATTTTACAATGTCGTCGTTTTGACAACTGTCAGGCCCGCATATTTACAATATTATGATTAAAATTCATGGATATCTTTTTATGGTCATAACGTCGTGTCAAAATGATGAATCTGATTTCGAGATCTTTCCGTCGAGTCTTCCTAGCTCAACTAATCGGATCTCGTCGCTGCTGGACTCACTCGCACCGAACATGCTGAGTCTATGCGAAGGAGCCCTAGGCTGCATACTCCTATCGGTGCTCACCATCCCGCTCTTTCCTGATCTTCGACTTCTGATGGGCCCTTCTGAGCTAATGTTGCTACTATCCCCCGTCTGTCGTATTGTGCCAAAGGTGCTGGCAAAGAGGTGGGCAAATAGCATTCGAATCGCAGGCATGCATGCGCAAATAATTCCGATGTCGATTTCGAGAAGAGACCATTGCGCAACTGGCAGGTAATCCCAAGTTGGATTTTCGTTGTCCGATCCAAATGCTATTACGCTTCGAAAACGTAATATGGAAACGATTGTGACACTACACAAAGATTAGAACAGACCACAGAGTCGAGATTGATGAAATCTTACAATGTACCCACGCAAAACATTATGCTAACGCCAATCTTCTTCTTCCAGTCAAGCTTGAGTGATCCGACCTGGAATAGTGGGATGACCAGCATCCAAACATCTACTGCGATGCTTATGGCTGCGTTAGAAACGCTAATGGCGTTGAGGTTTGCACAGCGACCTTCGTGCTCCCCATCCCATTGCTCCCAGAAATAGTTGATGGGATGGCAAACAAAGATGGTCACAAAGGTGTAAGCGACGCCAAACAACACGCTGAAGATGATGGTCCCCCATAAAAGATATCGTACGGATCGAGTCGGGAAGATTCTGAGGTAGAAAAGGAGGAGAGAGATTTTGAGTAGGGTTATCTGAGTGAAGTAGAGAATTGCTGAGATTTGAAAGTATCTTAGGAATTTGGTGATTTGACTTGGCTCGAGAGTGTAGATATCGCGACCGAATCCGGCGCCAATTAAACCTACGACATGGAAGATTGAATTGGCAGTCACGCTTAATAGGGTAAAGACCATTACCCAGTCGTCGGATCCAAGGCCTATCCTCAATACATGTTTGTAGATGACTCGTTGGAGGACGCAGATGGTGCAAACGACGAGGAGGGTAATTGTTAACGTTTCGTAGGTTTTGGATCTGTCCCGGACAGGGAAGCCACAGAGAGACATTGTCAAGTTCTGTGTGTCTATATATGATTGTAAGTATGAGTCTCGAAAAGAATGATATTCATGTGTCAGGTCGTAAAACTTACACAAGGCCTCTTTGATGCTACAAGCGCCTCTGACACAGACTCTTACTTCTGATGTCAGGGGCTCGTACGTGCACAAGCACGTATCGTTTGTGATGGCACATGGTGATTTGGGAATTGCAGTCTCAAAGCAATCCAGCTGGGCATGTAATTAGCTACACGTTTGGCAGAGGCGCTGGTGTCAAGCTGGGAAAACTCACAGCACAGCTCGGAATCTCGGTGAGAGCAGTTAATAGGGATGGTGATGATGATGATGTTTGCGCCTTTGCGACTTGGAGAGCTGTGAGGCCGATCAACCAGCACAAACCCCGCCATACCTGCATGGTCAATGTCACTCACCGGCACCGAATGGGCCGATGAAGTGTGGCTGTTTGCTGTCAGGTCGCTAAAACTTCATCTATAACTGGGCAAGGTGCGGGAATGGCTGAAAGATATTTAACAAAGTCGTTTGTTTTTCGCACAGACACTGGGCTGGAAGTTGGGCCAGAGAACCCGGCTAGAGCAAGGGACCAAAAGCGCCGAGATACAGCCACATGAATAAGGCCAGAAGGAGGGGAACAAATCGTCAACAGAAGGACCCAGCGGGCGACTATTAGTGTCTGAGCCCTGGAAACACGAGCGCTAGCTGGATGATCAGCCGAAGTGGAAGGAGTGCCGGCACTAAAGGTGTGCAAAGGACGTTATTTGAACAGTACTCCTGGTTCTGTAACATTGCGAATGCCATTGCGATCGACGCTGGGGTATGTACATCCGACAATCGGGGACTTTGGAAACAGCCATTTCCGCAGCAATTGTGCTGCTCCGTGTGGACGAAACATAAAAGTACTGGGATGCTGCGCCTGTGGACCACGGTTGTGGACTCGATGGTTTCGGGTCTGATCCCGATCTCATAGCCGCGGTGTAAGCCTACTGTCTAGCACTAAAGTGCGGCAGAACCGGCAGGACGTTGAGGGGCCTTCTAAGAAGCGAGCTACGCCAGTTTCACCCTAGCTCGGGCGTTCGACAGAGTGGACGAATTTGATGGAGGTGGGCCGTTACGCGGATCAGCAAGCGACTATGCCAGTAGCTGCGCTTAGGATACTCTTTTTGTGCATCATAATTTGCTTTGACACCTTGACACCTTGACATTGACACGTGGAGCCCAACCGAGGAGCGAGATGAACACGAGTCGTAGTAGTACAAGCCTCACTCTTGCGACCCTGTGTCTGGGGCAATCCCCATGCCCGCTGGGGGATCAACGTCATCATGGGAGGTGGATCGGTAGGCAATCGCTTGGGCCCTGTGCTGAAGATTGATTTCGGCGCCTTACTCAACAAGTGTGGGGGTGTTAGTGTGGAGGGCTGGAATTAATCAAAAGGCGACAGGCACACCGTCTCGATACACTGGTGGCTGACCCCTTGTGCTGCTTGGAAGCGCTAATTGAACAAGGACTGCGTCAGAAGCCTTGCTCTCCTTTGAGCCGTGAAACTCCAAACTAGATGCACACGCCATGCAACCATGATGCGTTTGCCACTGTCCAGCGAACTGGTGGCGTTGCAGAGTCTCAGCCCTGCCGCTACCCACGCCGTGGCTGAGGAAACAAAATCCTCTCTATTTCCATTTGAGGAGCACCCAAGGGTTTTGAAAAATGGATGAAACCGCGTTCTCCGCCCTGCGCTGCTTGTACAAGCCTGGTTCTGCTAGCTCATAGGCCAAAAGACGCGGCTTTGCATTTGCGTCAACAAGACGTGGAGCCAACTCCCTCCCTCCCATTAAACAGTCCCAAAGTCTGTCCTGCTGCGATGCTACCTTGAAGCGAAGAATAAGATGTCAAAGCCAACATTCCAGATGCCCAATTGGGCATGTGCATTTACCTTTTCCTGGGTGTGATGCCCATCACCCGCACTGACTCGCGTTGGGTGGCATTTCCATTCGAACGGCAGTCCAATTACCCCTTTAGTAAAAATAGCCCCAAGGCATTCCCCAAATCCCAGCGCTGCGGAGGTACCCGTTCATCGTCGAATGCCACGAGGGTTCCAGTGGCAGCCGCCAGCGACGCCGCCACCTTGGAGCTAGAAATGAATCGCATCGGCCGTAGTGTCCGTTTTCCTAGCTGCCACCGCCACACAGATGTCGGGGATAAGCCAAATCCTTGATGAAATACGAAGCACTAAAAATTGTGCTCTTCTTACATGACTACTCGTTGGCTCATGTGGGGCTGCCGCCCCAGGCGATCCAACTTAGCAAGCTAAGTTGGTCACAAAATTGTGAGACAGCCACAAAATTATGAGACATCGGCGAAGGTCGAATTTTGTAGTGTTTTACAGGGAATTTTATCTTTTATTATTATTAACCTATTTATAATTCTTGTTAAGATATAAATAAGTGAAATTTGAAGATATTTAAAGATATTGGATTAGGTTAAATGTATATAAGCTATTATTTTAAAGTAGAAGCTGTTATTTAAGCTTTTATATATTATTGCTTTTTAGATAGTTTCTTATATAATTTATATTAGTATTATATTTTATAAATTATATAATCTTATTTATTATATAGTTTTTCTTTTTTTAATAATCTTTTTAATTTTTTTATAATTTATGATATATTATAGTAATTATAAAAGGTATAATATTAAGATATATTTTAAAGGTAGTAATAAAGATAGGCTAAAGCTACTTAATAGTGTAATTGATAGTGATAATTGCTATTATTATAGGATCTTTTTCTTTTTATTAATTTAAGATATTTCTATTAATAAAAGATCTTCTTCTTTTTTATTTTTATTAATTTTATTGCTTTTATTATTAATAAATAGTTAAATTAAATTAAAAATTATAATATTATTATTATTTAGTATAGTAGTCTAATTTATTATATTAAGAGACTTTAAGATATATTTAGTATATAAAATTAACTCTTTAATTTTATAAGGTAAATCTATATTTATTATAAACCTATTAATTTATTTATTAAGTAATTAAATTATTTATAATTATTATATATCTATAGATAGATATTTCTTATTCTTCTCTATATATTAAAGCTATTTTTTAAATATTAATTTTTTTTATTTCTATTAATAATAACTTCTTTATTATTTTACTATTCTTCCTTTATCCTTTTTATTTTTTAAAGTAATATTAATTAAATAAAATAAATCTATACTTTATTTTCCTTCTTATAGGTCTTAATAATTTATTTTTCTTATTAATTATAAAGCTCTTAAAAGCTAATATTATAAAAGAAATCTCCTATAGGTTTACCTCTTTTTCCTTTTTTCTTTTTATAATATTATTTCTTAATACACATATATTAATCATCCACATAGATATTAATTATAATCTAAAGAAATAATACCTTAATAATAATATTATATATTTATTTAAACTTTTATATAATTAAAGAGTTAAAGATTTCACTATATTTCTTTTATATATACTTTATTATATTAAAAGTATATTAAAAGTATATTTCTAATAGCAAAAAGAAGGTATAAATAAAGTAAATTATTTCCTTTACTTTTATCTATTTATAAAGAAGATATTATATTATAAGCTTAATAATAAAAGAGAAAATACTAATCTTTTTAAAGGTAAAGATAATATTTTTACTTTTAAATCCCTTATTAAAGAATTTCTATTATTTTATTATTATATATTCCTATATATAAAGAATTTATTACTTAAATTATTTAAAAGCTGGTTATAAAGTTAAGGTATGTAAAAATAGTATTACCCCTCTACATTATATAGTAGACTACCTTTTAATTGTAAAGATATAGGACCAAGAGGACCAATCAAGCACACATACTGAATATATATTAATGCAAGATACTATAAAGCAAGGACACCTATAATAATATTATATAGTAAGTATAAGCAAACAGTTCTATAGTTTATTAAGTTAAAGTCTTAGTAATAAGAATAAAGGTCTATTATAGTCTTATTTATATTTTACTTTAATTATAAATTTAATTTATTATAATTCTTTAACTTCTTTTTCTTTAGGAGATTAATATATTGTATAATAGGTAGAGCTATTAGAAGCTTAGGAAGGGTTAGTATTATATTATTATTTTCTAAGTTAATAAGAACTTATTATAATAAATAAAAGTTATAAATATAAGTTATATATAATTAAAAGTATAAATAAGAACTTTAAAAAAAACTTATTTAAAGGGATAGAGCTTTAGAGAATCTAGATATATTTTTTATTTTAATTTTTAAGAGTACTCTAATTATAGAGCTAAAGGAGTAAGAACCTTAAGATTTAGAGAATACTAAGGAGTAGATATTATTATTATTTATAGTATAAACCTTATATAATATAAAGGAAATTATAATATTTATAAAAGATTTTATAATTGTAATAGTTTAATAGTAAAAATAGTTCTAAATATAGTAGTAGTAGCTTTAAGCTTAATAGTAATAATTCTAGATAGATATATTATATTAATTGGCTGTATAGCCTAATATAAGTCTAAGGAAAGACTATAAGAAATCTTTATTATATAATTATAAAAGACTTAATAAAGATATATTAAATATTTAAATTAATAACTAGATCTATATTATTAAAGCTAGTAATAACTTACAACCAAGTAGTTCTACTATATAATATATAAAGTAAATTATAATTAAGTTCTTATACCCTTTATAAATATAATAATATAATTATATTAGGAGGCTTATTAGCTAAGACTTTTTATAAGAAGACTTTCTTATCTTTATATATAAGATATATATTAACCTAGATTTATATAAGTATTAGCTCTATAATAAGTTATTATCTCTAAAGTAGAAAAAGGATTATATATTATAATAATACTTTATTATATAAATAGCCTTATATACTATATTAGGTACTAAAAGTCTAAAGAATAATATTATCTTAGCTTATTAATATTATTTTAGATTATAACTTAAATTAAAAATAGAAATATTAAAATAAAAAGTAAAGTTTAAGAAGCTTTATAAAGTAATTAATAAAATTAAGTAATTTTAAACCTATCTTTATTAAAATAATTAAAAAGTATAAAAGGGTAGTAGTATTAAAAGATTACTTTTTAATTAATAAAAAGATTTTTAAAAATAATATTTTAATAATTATAAAGGCTAAGGTAAAGGTTAAGGTAGAGATAGAAGCTAAGAAAGTATACCTAAACTAATCTCTTTAAAAGATAATATTAAATCTATTTCTTCTATTACTTCTAATAATATAAAGAAAATTATTAATTTTAATTATATTTAATTTCTAATTTATTATATTTATAATAAAGAAGATTATATTTCTCTTTATTATTTATTATAATAGAAGGATAGTATATCTTTTAAAGCTATTAAAGTTTAGATTATTAATAATAATTTTATTAAAATAAATTTATTAAAAAATAAGTAAATATAAGCTTAATATATAAAGCTATTATATATAAGAAATTTCTATTTTTAGGATAGATTATTTAAGAAAAAGTATTAATATTTAATACTTATAAGAAAGAAGAAATTTAAGTAGATATAGATACCTGTGCATAGGTAGACCTTATTAGCTAATAATTAATATAAAAATTAGGTTTAAAGCTAGCCCTAGATATAGCTACACCTACATTAGAAAGCTACAATAGAACCACATTAGCCTTATATAAGGTATATTAGTTAATTTTATTTTTAATTGATTATTAAGGAATGCTTTAGAAGATCTAAAGAATATTTATTAAAATATAATATCTAAAAGATATTAATAACCTACTTCTTTTAAATAGTTTTATAAATAAAGAAGATATTATAATTAATATATATAATTATTATTAAGTATATAAATCTATTTTTCTTATAAAATCTAAAAATATTATAAAAGAATTAATAAAAAATAATAAAAAAGTTTATATATTTTATATTATTAATATATAATTATTAAAAAAAATTAATTAAAGCTTTAAAAAATAAAGCCATTAATAATAATATTAGTATATTACTTTTAAAATTATAACTAAAGTAGTATATATTTAATAAAATAAAGATAATAAAGTTATTACTTTTTAAAAGTATAAAGCATTCTATTAATATTATAGAAGATAAAGAGCCTCTATATAATCTATTATATTTACTAAATATTAAATAATATTATATATTATAAATATATATAATAAATAATATTATTAATAATAGAATATAATTATTAATTAGTATTATTAATATATTAATATTATTTATATTAAAGAAAGATAATATTATATATTTATATATAAATTATAAAAATTTTAATATAATTATTATTAAGAATTAATATTTACTTTTATTTATTAATAATCTTTTAAATAAATTAATAAAAGTAAAATAAATTACTAAGATTAATATTTATAATATATATTATTATATTAAAATTAAAAAAAATAATAAATAAAAGATTACTTTTAAAATTTAATATAATTACTTTAAATATATAATTATACTATTTAAATTAATTAATACTCTAGCTACCTTTTAAATATATATTTACTATATACTTATAAAACTCTTAAATATCTATTATATTATATATCTAAATAATATTATTATTTATTTTAAAATAAAAGAATAATATATTAAAAATATTAAAAAGATTTTTAAATAATTATATAATTTTTAATTATATATTAAACTTTTTAAATATACCTTTTATTAATAAAAGATAGAATTCTTAAAATATATAATTACTTAAAAAGATATTAAGATAAATCTTATATAAATTTAATCTATTATTAAATAAAAGAAATTAACCTTATATAAAAATATATAAATATTTTTTAACTTTTATAACTTTTACTAAAAGTTTATCCTTAAATATTTTAAAATAATAGAACCTTTAATAAAGCTATTTAAAGAAAGTAAGAATAATTATAAGGCTAGAGATCTTACTTAGACCAAGATTGAAGAAGATGCGTTCCAGGAACTAAAGATAGCCTTTTATTTAGCAACTATTTTATAACATTAGGATCCAACCTTAAAAGCCTATATCAAGATAGATACATCTGCTAAAACTATCTTAAGGATTTTATTATAGCTTATAGAAGATTAATGATGTCTGATAGCCTACTAGTTAAGGAAGCTCTTTAATACTAAATAATATTAGGGAATTAAATAGTAAAAGTTACTTATAATTATTAAAAGCTTAAAGTATTAAAGTTACTATCTATTAAAGCTATTAAAGAAGTTTATAATACTAATAAACCACTTTGCCCTTAAAGGTATTATTAAAGCTTTAGTAAAGGATCTTAAAGGAAGATTTATAAGATAGATTTATAAGCTATCCTTATTTAATTTTGTTAAATAAAAACTTATAAAATAATAAATATAATAAGCTAAAATAACTCTCCAAATATTAAACTTTTAAAGACAAAAGTTAAACTATTAAATAGCTGAATTTTTTCTTATTATTATAAGCTAATATAGTATTAATAGTACTATATATACTGTATAGAAAAATCAAATATTTTGATTTATAATAAATGATTATAAATCCATTGATTTATAATATAAAAACTTATAAATTATTGATTTATAATATAAAAACTTATAAATTATTGATTTATAATATAATTGCTTAGAAATTAAAATATTGAAATTGCTGATTAATAAAGGAAATATTCATCTATATATATATATAACATATAGCCCCTCTAAAAAAAAATAACAATACAATATATACTTATTGTTATGACCCGAACACCTAAAAGCGGTGACCATAGGCAGAACCCCAACCAATCATAACAAGACTACCCTAGACCCACATAACCAACTAATAAAAGTAAAGTCAAATAGCCCCTATTTAATATTACCAAAGATTATAGTAAATATTATTAAACTAACTTTATTTAATTATTATAATAATAAAACCTTAAATATAGTAATATATAAATAAATTAGATCTTATTGTAAGGAATAGAATTAATTAGCTTTTAATATAATTTAATTACCTTAATTATAATTAACTATTATCTAATATAATACTTTTATTACTTTATTTTATTATAATATACTTAATCATTTTATTAATAATAAACCTTTTATTTTAATTAATTTATTAAATTAGAAATTAATTAAATTATTATATATTAAAAGCTCTTATTTAATTAATTATTTATATTAATAATTAAGTAATAATAATATCTGAAAAGAACCCTACTACTATTACTTTTTTTAGTAATATTAAGTTAACTATAGAATTATAGTAGATTAAGAAAAAACTTATAAATATATAAGTATAATTTAAAGTAGAAAAAGCTAGAACTATTATAGTTAAAGGAAATAAGGGTAAAGATATTAATAAAATTCTAAGATCCTTAGTTCTAGAGCTCTTTTTAGGAAAGGTTACTAATGTAGTCCCCTTTTTTATCTAAATAAAGGGATACTTTTACTTTTTTTAATATAATTTATAATCTTTAAAGCCTAGGTATTATATATTAAAATCCTTCTTTAAGGGGATATAAAAGTATAATTTAAATTTATTATAAAAGATTATTTAGAAAATAAAAATAATATTAATTAAAATAAAGAGATTTAAAAGATTTTTAAAGATTAGGAATATTTTAAAATTATTATTAAAGATAATTTTAATATAATTAATATAGAATAATAAGTTATAAATTAATTATATAAATTTAAATAAATAAAATTTTATAATTAATATTTAATTAAATTTAAAAGAATTATAATATAAATAGCCTAAAATAATAATATATTAATAAAACTTTATTATAAAAACTTAAAAAATAAAGTTAAAAATAAAATTTATAAAAAAAATTAATTAAAAAAACTCTTAAAGTATATTAAAAATATTATTAAAATTAATAAAAAATAATTTAACTAATATAAAGAATATACTTAAAATAATAAAAACCTATATATCCTAAATAAAAAAAACCTAAAATAAGTAATAAAGTATTACATATAGGATTTATTTAGAATCAATAGAACTCAATACCACCTAAAAATATAATAAAAGTAAGATTACCTACTTTAACTATAAAAAGAAAAAATATAAATCCTTTAAATATTACTTTTTAAAAATAGGAAATCAGTTTAAATTTATACTAAAAGAATAGAAATAACTTAATACTATAAAAACTTAATAAATCTTAATACTAAAAGGAAAAAAAATATTATAAGAAAAATTATTCTTACTATTATTAAGAAATATAAATTAATTATTATAATTAAGTAATATATAAAAAATTATAAATTATATAAAGTAAAATTTATCTTATAATAAGAAATTAATAAAACTATTTAAAAAGTATAATCAACTTAATAAGAAGGTTAATTTTATTTTCCCTATAAATAATTAAAATAAGCCAAAAAGATAGAAATCTTTACATTTATTCTAGATATATATACTAATAAAGCACTAATATAATAGAATACCTATACTTATAATAAAAATAAAAATAAAAAATAAATAACTAATATTAAAAGAATAACCTAATAAATTAAAGAATCCTTATAAAATAGAGATAAAATCTTTCTACTTATATAAAGCAAATGACAACTAGAAAACCATAATCCCTAACCTATCTAATATAAGGAGAATAACCTTAAACTAAATATAATATATAAAGAATATAAGAATATTTTATAGGTAAGCTATTATAACTATAACTACCTCTAATATATAGAATAAAAGTAGCATATAGTATACTTTCTTATTAAGGTAGAAGATATAATTATTTACCATATTTATAGAAGATACTTCAATTAATACAAAATAATAAAAAGAAACCCTTATTACTAGTTCACTATATTAGAACTAGGTAAGCTTAAGTTTCTTAATTATAGTAAGCTACCTTAAAATAAATATTAAAATTTTAAATATAATATTTATATAATAAATAAAGTAATAGCCTAATATTAAATAAAATTAAAAAATAAATAAAGCCCCCTGTAAAAGAGTAATAAGAGCGGCTAGAGTAATAATCTCTAGAATTATTAAAAGAACTCCTTAAAAAGCTCTATACTTTATAACTAAAAAGCAATCCTAATAATAATTAGAAGTAGAAGTAAGGATTAAAGGGAAGTAGTATAATACTATAGTAAATAATAAAGCTAAATAAAATTATATTAATTCTTAAATAATTAACCAATTTCAGCTATTATAAATAATAAAAGTTAATTTATATAAAATTATTAATATAAAAAGAACCCCTTTTAACTATAATAATAATATTATAAATAAAAAGATTAATTATTTAAAAGTCTTTATTAAAGGAAAAAACTAAGGAATAATCTTTAATATTATTAATATTAAATAACATAATTTAGTTTTAGGGTACTTATAGTTATACTAATATAACCCTAATATCTATTAGTATACTAGCTAGATGTAAATATTTAAGGAGTATAATATAGCTAATAATATTTTTATAAAAAATAATAAAAGATCTTAAACTCCTAGCTTTAATTAAGTAAAAAATATAAGTAAAAGAGAATCTTTATTATTTAAAAAAATAAAATATAAATATAAGAATAATTAAAAAAAATAAAAATAATAAATAATTACTTATTTTAAAATATAGTTCTAATAAATTAATAAAAGCTTTAAAAAATAAAGGCTAAAGTAAAAATAAATAGACTATATAATATACCCTTATAGTATTAAATCTATAAAAAGCTTTTTATAGAAGAACTAGATATTAGATTATTTAAGTTTAATTAGTAAGATTATAAAATTATTTTTAAAGATAGATCTAATATCTAATTTTACTTTATTTATAATTTTAATTAAATTAAGCTTAATATCTTAAAGGAATATATCTAAGATATACTTAAAAAAAATATATCTATATTTTAAACTTTAAAGCTAATTACCTTATTATATTTATATTTAAAAAAAATAAAAAGCTATACCTTATTATAAACTACTAATAACTTAATAATATTATTATTAAAGATTATACTTTATTATTATTAATTAATAAAATAAAAGATTACTTTTATAAAATTAATATTTTTATTATATTAGATTTTAAAGGAGTATATAATCTTATTTATATTAAAGAAGAATATAAATAGAAAATTATTTTTTAAATAAAGTTTAAATTATTTAAATATTTAATTATATTTTTTAAATTTATAAATATATTAATATTATTTTAATAAATAATAATTAATATATTATAAAAATACTTAAATATCTTTATTATTTACTATTTAGATAATATTTTTATTTTTTCCAAAAATAAAGAAGAATATAAGGAATATATTTATAAGGTCTTAAAAGCTCTCTAAGATATTAAACTCTTGGTTAAATTAGAGAAAAGTAAGTTCTATACTTAAAAAGTAGAATTTTTAAGATATATTATTAGCCTTAATGAAATTTATATAAATTTAAAAAAAGTTATTATAGTAAAAGATTAAAAGGAATTTATTAATATAAAGGAAGTATAAGCCTTCCTTGGATTTATTAATTATTACTAAAGATTTATTAAAAGATTTAATAAAATTATTTTAAGTATAATAGAATTAATTAAGAAAGGAATTATCTTTTAATAAAAAAATAAAATATAATAATTATTTAAAGTTATAAGAAATATTATTTTAAAAGAATCTATCCTTATAATATTTAACCTTAATAAGCCTATAGAGCTAGAAACTAATATATTGGACTTTGCCTTAGAGGTCTAGATTGGATAATAAGATAAATAAGAAAATCTATACCTTATAGTATTCTATTTATATAAGCTATATAATTCTAAGTTAAATTATTTTATTTATAATAAAGAATTCCTTACTATTATTAATACTTTTAAAGAATTCTAATAATATTTATTAGAAAGTAATTATAAAATTATAATATATATTAATTATAAAAATATTACTTACTTTACAATTATTTAAAAATTTAATAAAAGATAACTATAATATATAGAATATTTATCTAAATTTAACTATTAAATTATTTATATTAAAAAAATTAAAAATAATTATATTAATATAATTAATTACTAATCTAATTATAATATAGAAAAATTAAAAATATAAAAAAAATTATTAATCTATAATACTAATAAAGGACTAGAATAAGCCTTAATTAATAAAATAATAATAAAAATAAAGAAAATAATCACCATTATAAGAATAAGAGGATTATTATATATAACTAGAACTACTACTATAGAAATACTAATATAATAAGTAGAACAAGACAATCCACTACTAAGAAAAATTAAAGAATATAATCTAATACTTCTAAAAGAGGAAAAAACAGACTATCTACAAGTGCTAGAGGAATATTAAATAAAGTTAATAAAGGATATTTATAAATATCCTTTATATAACTATAAAGATATTAATAAAACCCTTAAATAAATTAAATAGATATTTTCCTTTAATAAAATAAAAAAGAAAGTTAAATAAGTATATAAAAAATATAATTTATATTAATACTTTAAAAAACCAAGATATAAATTATATAGACTACTATAATTATCCCTTATTATATAATAACTATAAGACTTAATTATAATAGACTTTATTACCAACCTCCCCTTATTAATAGACTTTATTATAAAAGTATATTATAATAGTATTTTTATTATTATTAATTACTTTATAAAAGTAATATATTACCTTTTTATAATAAAGTAATAAAAAAGAAATAATTTACCTACCTTTTCTTCTAATATATAATTGCTATATATAAATTATTAATTAAAATTATTTTAAATAGAGAATAATTATTTACATTTAAGTTTTAGTAAAGCTTAATATTCTTAATGGGGTTAAACTATAAGCTAAGTATAGCCTTTTACTTTTAAATAAATAAATAAACTGAATATTAAAATTAGGAAATTAAGTAATATTTATAATATTATATTAATTATAAGTAAACTAATTAAATAAAAAAGTTATTTATTATATAATTAATATATAATATATTCTATAATTATAATATTAAAATAATACTAATAAAAGCTAATTTTAGCTTTATATTAGATACTTATTAAGCCTCTTTAAAAAGTATAATTTAAATAAAAGTTATAATTAAATTAAATAATTTAAGAAAATTATATAAAGAAATAAAGATAGAACTTAAATTTATTTATAATATAATAAAAAGATATTATAATCTAAAAAAACTAAAAAGACTATCCTTCTTAAAGGGAGATATAGCTTACCTAATAATAAAAAATCTTATAATAAAAAGATAAAATAAAAAAATTAATTTTATATAAATTAAATTATATTTAATTAAAAGAAAAATATTAAAAAATAACTATAAACTTAATCTTTTAAATAATATTAAAATTTACTTTATTTTTTATATTTTATTACTAGAACCTAATAATAGTATCTAAATTAATATAAAATCTAACTATAAATTATAAATAAAAAACCTAGAAAACTAATAAAAAATCAAAAAAATCCTATAAAAAAAAAAAAAATAGGAAATTCAAAATTAAATAGAAAGGCTATAAAGAAACAATCTAGGAATCTATTAAATATCTTATATATTACTTAAAGATACTAGAAGTATTTCTCCAGAATCAATATAAAGGAAATCAGGCAAACTACTCTAGTTAATAACCCTATAATCCTCAAGCAATTATACCTCCAATAACACCAACACCTCAGCACACTTCTTTTCTTCTAATTCATCTAAATCCTTATAACCTCAAGAAATTATCTCCTTTGCCTTCTTATATAAATAATGCTTCTAAGTGTGTAAGTGCTATAATTGAGCTAGAGCACTTATTAAATCTACCTTAGTCTTCTCCTTCTTTCTATTAATTTAATCTTTTTTATAAGAAACCTATTTAATTAAGAAGAAAATAAGTATATAAAAGTAAAAGAAAGAATATACTTATAAATTTAAATAAAAATACCTTTAAAATTATAATTAGAATACTTATTTTTTATATAAAATTTATAATAGCTTTTTTTCTTAATTATAATATAAAATAGCTGCTTAATATAAAAATAAGCTAAATAATAAGATATTTTAAAATTAAATTTATTAATTAATTTAATAATATTCTTTTAATAAGCTTTAATTACTTTAAAATAAAAAATAATTTTAATAATATAATTTAATATTTTATTAATATTTAAATTATAAAAAAATAAAAAAGAAAAAAATATATAATAATCATAAATAAGGAAACTAATTTATTTACCTAGCCTTAGGATAAGACTAATAAGAGAAAAAGTATTATATTATAATTTAAATACTTAAAAATAATAATTATAAATAGAACCTCAATTAATTATAATAAGATTATCCTAGATCTATATAATTAACTAATAAAAGTAAAATTAAATAATTTTTATTTAATATTATTAAAGATTATAATAAATATTATTAAATTAATTTTATTTAATTATTATAATAATAGAATCTTAAATATAATAATATATAAATAGATTAGATCCTATTATAAAAAATAGAATTAATTAACTTTTAATATAACTTGATTACCTTAATTATAATTAACTATTATTTAATATAATACTTTTATTACTTTATTTTACTATAATATACCTAACCATCCTGCTAATAATAAACCCTTTGTTCTGATTGGTTTATTAAGTTAGGAATTGACCAGACCATTACACTTATTTAATAAGTTTAATTTTAAGCTTATCCTTTTTACCTTCCACTATATTATAACCTCTAACAGGTTATAAGCCCGGGTAAACTACGGTTAAACCACAGCTATACTTTAGAAAAATATTAAATATTATAAGGAAAAACTTCAATTAATATTTGGCTAAATCTCAACTAAACTTTAACAATTTTTCTTATAATTTACCTCTTTAAAATAACTTTATTCTACTATTTTAATTATATATATATAATTAAAAATAGGAAATAAAGATTTTAATATCCCTAAACTTAAGAGAACAGAAAATTATATAACTTGGGCTTTAAAAATGAAATCTCTTTTAATAAAAGAAAATCTATTTTCTTCTATAAAAGAAGATAATAAAAAATCCCATGAAGCTCTAGCTTATATAAGGCTATATTTAGCTAATAGCCCACTTTTACAACTAAAAAATATAAATACAGCTAAAAAAGCTTGGAATTTCCTTAAAAATCTATATAATTCTAGGGATTTTACCTCTGAATTTTTAATTATTAAGGAATTTTTTAATACTCATTTAAATAATTCTATAGAAGAATATTTAAATAAAATTAAAAAATTATCTGATAAATTAAATTCTAAAGATATTAAAATTCCTAATAAGATTATTATAACTTAGATTTTAAATAATTTAAATAAAAAATATAATAGTTATATAACTAATATTTCTTAAACTTTAAGAAATAATCCTTCAGCCTATAATTTTAAATTATTATCCTCTAGCCTTATAAATGAATCTAAAAGACTAGAAAATACTAAAGAAAATTATAATATTATTAATAAAAAACCTTAGAAAAAAGCTAAAATAGCTAATATATACAATTATTACAAATTAAAAGGTCATAAAAATCAAGATTATTAGTTTTTACACCCTAATAAAAGACCTTCTTCTTTTAAAATCACTAAAAATACTAAAAAAGATAATAAAAACTATAAAAAAGAAAAAGAAAATAAAAATAATAAAGAAAATAATAAAAGAAAAGAAAGAGAGAAAAAAGAAGAAGAATTATTAATAGCTACTAAAAATTTAATATCTTCTAAAAAATCCTCTCCTTCTAGTTTTTCTTCTAATTATAAAGAATTAGAAGAAATAGATATTGAAAATTCTAATGAAATTAATTTATTAGTAAATATATCTATAAAAAATATTAATAATTATAAAACTAATAAATTAATAAGATCTATAATTAATACCTTACCTAAAATTATAAAAACCTTTAATAAAGTAAAAGTAAATACCTTAAATATAATAACTAATAAACAATTAAATTTTATTTTAAATACTAGTTCTACTAAACATATTACCTTTAATAAAGAAAATTTAGTAAATTATAAAAATATTAATAAAATAGTTACTTAAAGAAAAGCCTTTAAATTATTAGTTAAAGGCTATGGAGATTTATATATTATTCTTTTAAATAATAAAATTTTTATATTAAAAGATGTTTATTATATTCCACAATTAGGTATAAATATTATAAGCCAGTCAGCATTAAAAAATATACATACTTATATAACCAAAAATTATATATTCCTTTTAAAGAATTATAAAGTTATAATAAAAGGATATTTAAAAAACAAATTATACTAGATTCCTATAAAAGGATATAAAAATATAGACCCTATTTATAATATAAAGAGTAATATAATTAATAGAAAAACTATATATATAGATTTATTTAAATAGTATTTAAAATTAGTACATTTAAATATAAAAATACTTAAAAAATATTTATTAAAATTATATTATAATAAATATAAAGATAATTATAAAATAAATATAATAAAAGACTCTATAATTAAAACTATATAATGTAAATATTATATAAAAGCTAAAGTTATAAATAAACCTATAAAAATAAGTAATAAATATAAATATAATTTTTTAGATAAAATAGTTACAGATATATGTAGACCTATTTTACCTTTAACTTATAATAAATATAAATATTTTATTACCTTTTTAGATAAAGGAACTAAATATTTAAAAACTTATTTAATAAAAAATAGAAAAGAAGCTTTAGAATGTTTTAAATTATATAAAGTTGAAATAGAAAATAATATTAATAAAATAACTATAAAAGAAGTATTTTCTGATAATGCTAAAGAATATACATATTTTTTAAAAAATTATTATAAAAAAGAAGGGATTATATATAATTTTTCTCTAGCTTATACATATAAATCTAATAGGGCAGTTGAAAGAATTAATAGAACTTTATTAAATAAAATAAGAGCTTTAATTTTTACTGCTAATATACCACTATATTTATGGGGTGAAATATTAGAAACTATAGTAAAAATATATAATATAACCCCACATTCATCTATTAACTATAAATGCCCTATAGAATTAAAAGAAAATAGAAATATAACTCTAGAAGACTATAATTATATAAAAACAATAGGTTCTATTATATATTATAAAAATAAAACCCCTTTAAATAAGCTTGAAATTAGAGCTTATAAAGGAATAATTATAGAAAATAATAATAATATATATAAAATTTGGGATTATAAAAAGAAAAGAATAGTTTATTCTAGAGATATAGTAATTTTAGAAAATCAATTTCTAAATACTAATAATAAAGAAGATCTTATTATTAATAAAAATAATAATAATAATAATAATAATAATAATAATAATAATAATAATAATAATAATAATAATAATAATAATAATAATAATAATAATAATAATAATAATAATAATAATAATAATAATAATAATAATAATAATAATAATAATAATAATAAAATTATTAATAAACAAATTAATAATAATAAAATAGAAGTCCTAATACCTAAAAAGCATATAAATTATAAAGAATATAAAGAATTTTCTTCCCTTATTTTATTCTTAAATAATGAAAATAATGAAAATAATGAAATAGAACCTAATAGCTTTAAAGAAGCTATAAAATCAGAAAATTGGATTAATTCTATAAAAATAGAAATTCTAGAATTATTAAAACAAAAAACCTGGACTTTAACTAAGCTTCCTAATAATAAAAATTTATTAAAAGGAAGATGGGTCTATAAAATTAAAACTGATTCTAATAATAATATAATTAAATATAAATCTAGATGGGTTATACAAGGTTATAAGCAAATTTATAGCCTTGATTATACTGATACTTTTGTAACTACTTCTAGACCAGAAATTATAAGAATTTTATTAATAATAGCTATTAATAATAATTATAATATAAAATAATATGATATAAAAAATGCATTTGTACATGTAGATATAGATGAAGAAATATATACTATATTTCCTATTGGATTTGAAAATTATTTATATAATTATATAATAGATAAAAATCCAGAAATTAAAGAAAAAATAAAAAATATACCTAAAAATGAATTAGTTTTAAAATTAAATAAAGCTTTATATGGATTAAAACAAAGTCCTAGACTTTGGTATAAATATTTAGCTAAAAAACTAGAAAATCTAGGGTTTTTTCCTATGCCTTATGATGAAGGAATTTTTATAAATAATCAGCTAAAAATAGCTATAATTTGCCACGTGGATGATTTAATAATTATAGGACCTTTTAATAAAACTATAGAAAATATTATAAAATCTCTATCTAAAGATATTAAAATCCAGTCTTTAGGAGATTTAAAAGATTTTTTAGGAATAAATTATATAATAAATAAGGAAACTAAAGAGCTTTATATAACCCAAATAAAATATATTAATTATATAATAAATAAATTTAATAAAGAAAATATAGAAACTTCTAAAATTCCTAGTATAAATAGAGGAAAATTAAAGAAATCTAAAGAACCTTCTAATAAAAAAACATATTGATATATCAAAAAGAAATAGGATCTTTACTATATACCTCTATGAAAACTAGACCTGATATTATTTATTCAGTTATAAATTTATCTAGATTTAATAATAAACCTAATATAGAACATTTTAAATCCTTAGATTTAATTTGGAAATATTTAAATAATAATAAGAATTTAAGATTATATTACAATTGTAATTTTAATCCTAATTCTTTAAATAATATAATAAAAGGTTATTCAGATGCTGATTGGGCAACTGATATAACAGATAGAAAATCTATAACTGGATATTGTTTTTTCCTATATAATAACCTTATAAGCTGGCATTCTAGTAAGCAAAAATGTGTAGCTACTAGTACATATAAAGCTGAATATATAGCTCTAAAAGAGGCTGTTAAAGAAGCTAAATCTCTTAATAATATATATAAATATATAAATTCTAATCTTTCTTTAATATATAATAGAGCTATACCTCCTATTTTAATAGATAATGAAGCTGCTAAATAATTAGCAGAAAATTCTAGTTATTATAAAAGATCTAAATATATAGATATTTCTTATCATTTTATTAAAGATGAAGTTAAAAAAGAAAATATTAAAATATATTATATAAAAAGTAAAGACAATATAGCTGATTTCTTTACTAAAAGCCTTGGAAGTAATGAATTTTTAAGATTAAGAAATTACTTATATTTATATAATTATAAATAATATAAATTTTAATATATTTTCCTATATATAATTTTTTCCTTAATAAAAAGGTTTTTTATATATAAGGTTTTTAATATTAAATTAATAATTTAAAGTTTTTAATCCTTATAAGGTTTTCTTTAAAAATAAATAAAGAGATAAGTAATTTATCCCTTTAAAAGAGGCTGTTAAATAAAAACTTATAAAATAATAAATATAATAAGCTAAAATAACTCTCCAAATATTAAACTTTTAAAGACAAAAGTTAAACTATTAATATAACAGTCTGGTCAATTCCTAACTTAATAAATCAATCAGAATAAAGGGTTTATTATTAATAGGATGATTAAGTGCATTATAGTAAATAAAGTAATAAAAATATTATATTAGATAATAATTAATTGTAATTAAAGTAATTAAATTATATTAAAAATTAATTAATTCTATTTCTTATAGTAGGATCTAATCTATTTATATATTATTATATTTAAGATTTTATTATTATAATAATTAAATAAAGTTAGTTTAATAATATTTACTATAATCTTTAATAATATTAAATAAGGGTTATTTAACTTTACTTTTATTAGTTAATTATATAGGTTTAAAGTAATTTTATTATAATTAGTTAGGGTTCTACTTGTAATTATTACTTTTAGGTATTTAAATTATAATATAATACTCTTCCTTTTATTGGTCTTATCTTAAGGCTAGGTAAATAGGCTAGTTTCCTTATTTATGATTATTATATATTTTTTTCTTTTTTTATTTTCTTGTAGTTTGGGTATTAATAGGATATTAGATTATATTATTAAGATTATATTTTATTTTAAAATAATTAAAGCTTATTAAAAGAATATTATTAAATTAATTAATAAATTTGGTTTTAAAATACTTTATTATTTAATTTATTTTTATATTAGGTAGTTATTCTATATTGTAGTTAAGGGAAAAAGCTATTATAAATTTTATATAAAGAATAAGTATTTTAATTATAATTTTAAAGGTGTTTTTACTTAGGCTTATAAGTATATTCTTCCTTTTACTTTTATATATTTATTTCTTTTTAATTAAATAGGTTTCTTATAAAAAGAATTGGATTAATAAGAAGAAAGAGAAAGCTAAAGTAGATTTAATAAATACTTTAATTTAATTATAGTATTTATATATTTAGGAGTATTATTTATATAAGAAGATAAAGGAGATGATTTTTTAAAATTATAAGGATTTAAATAAATTAAAAGAAAAGGAATATATTAAAGTATTAGCATTATTAAAAATATAATTACTTAAGGATTATAGGATTATTAACTGGAGTGGTTTGCTTAATTTCCTTTGTATTAATTCTAAAGAAATACTTTTAATATTTTTAAGTAATATATAAAGTATTTAGTAGATTTCTAGGTTATTTTTTTATAATCTTTCCATTTAATTTCGAATTTTCTATCTTCTTCTTTTCTTTATAGGATTTTTTTAACTTCCTATTGGTCTTTTAGATTTTCTATTTATAGTTTATAGCTAGGTTCTATATTAATTTAGATACTATTATTAAGTTCTAGTAATAAAATGTAAAAGATAGGGTAAACTTTAATATTATCTAGGAGATTAAGTTTATAATTATTTTTTAATATTTTTCTTTTAATAAGATATAATTTAATTTATATAAAGTTAATTTTTTTATTTTATTTTTTTATTATAAGATTTTTTATTATTAGATAAACTATATTTTCCTTTAAAAAGGTTAATTTTTTTAATCTTTTAAAATTATAATATCTTTTTATAATATTATAAATAAATTTAAGTTCTATCTTTATTTCTTTATATAATTTTCTTAGATTATTTAATTTAATTATAACTTTTACTTAAATTATATCTTCTAAAGAAGCTTAATAAATATCTAATATAAAGCTAAAATTAGCTTTTACTAGTATTATTTTAATACTATAATTATAAAATATATTATATATTAGCTATATAATAAGTAATTTTTTTATTTAATTGGTTTACTTGTAATTAATATAATATTATAAATATTACTTAATTTTCTGATTTTACTATTTAATTTATTTATTTATTTAGGGGTAGAAGATTATACTTAGTTTATAGTTTAATCCTATTAAAAATATTAGACTTTATTAAAACTTAAATATAAATAATTATTCTTTATTTAATATAATTTTAGTTAGTAAGCTATATATAATAATTATATATTAAAAGAAAAGATAAATAAATTATTTTTCTTTTATTACTTTATTATATAGAAGATAATATATTATTTTTATAAAGTAATTAATAATAATAAAAATACTATTATAATATATTCCTATAATAAGATCTATTAATAAGAGAAGGTTAATAATAAAGTTTATTATAATTAAGTTTTATAGTTATTATATAATAAAGAATAATTATAATAATCTATATAATTTATATCTTGGTTTTTTAGAGTATTAATATAGGCTATATTTTTTATATATTTATTTAATTTTCTTTTTATTTTACTAAAGAAAAATGTTTATTTAACTTATTTAAGGGTTTTATTAATACTTTTATAGCTATATAAGGGGTATTTATAAATATCCTTTATTAACTCTATTTAATATTTTTTTAGTATTTATAAATAGTTTATTTTTTCTTTTTTAGAAGTATTAGATTATATTCTTTAATTTTTCTTAGTAGTGGATTGCTTTATTCCACTTATTATATAGGTATTTTTATAGTAGTGGTTCTGGTTGTATATAGTAATCCTTTTATTCTTATAGTAGTAATTATTTTCTTTATTTTTATTATTATTTTATTAATTAGGGCTTATTCTAGTTCTTTATTAATATTATAGATTAATAGTTTTTTTTATATTTTTAGTTTTTTTATATTATAATTAAGTTAGTAGTTAATTATATTAATATAATTATTCTTAATCTTTTTAATATAAATAATTTAATAATTAAATTTAGATAGATATTTTATATATTATAATTATCTTTTATTAAGTTTTTAAGTAATTATAAAATAAGTAATATTTTTATAGTTAGTATATATTATAATTTTATAATTACTTTTTAAAAGATATTATTAGAATTCTTTAAAAGTATTAATAATAGTAAGAAATTCTTTATTATAAATTAGGTAGTTTAGCTTAAGGTTATATAGCTTATATAAGTAAAATATTATAGAATATAGATTTTCTTATTTATCTTATTATCTAATCTAAGCTTCTAAGGTAAAGTCTAATATATTGGTTTCTAGCTTTATAGGCTTATTAGAGTTAAATATTATAAAGATAGATTTTTTAAAATAATATTTTTTATAATTTTAAATAATTATTATATTTTATTTCCTTATTAAAAGATAATTTTTTTTTAATTAATTCTATTATATTTAAGACAATTTTACTAAATCTTTTAATAAATCTTTAATAATAATTAATAAATCTAAGGAAGGCTTATACTTCCTTTATATTAGTAAATTCCTTCTAATCTTTTACTATAATGATTTTTTTAGATCTATATGAATTTTATTAGAGCTAATAATATATCTTAGAAATTCTACTTCTTAAGTATGGAACTTACTTTTTTCTAGTTTAACTAGAAGTTTGGCATCTTAGAGGGCTTTTAAAACCTTATAAATATATTCTTTATATTCTTTTTTATTTTTGAAAAAAATAAGAATATTATTTAAGTAATAAATAATAAAAATATTTAAGTATTTTTATAATATATTAATTATTATTTATTAGAATAATACTAATATATTTATAAATTTAAAAAATATTATTAAGTATTTAAATAATTTAAATTTAATTTAAAAAGTAATTTTTTATTTATATTCTTTTTTAATATAAATAAGATTATATACTCCTTTAAGATTTAATATAATAAAGATATTAACTTTATAAAGGTAATTTTTTATTTTATTAATTAATAATAATAAAGTATAATCTTTAATAATAATATTATTAAGCTATTAGTAATTTATAATAAGGTATAATTTTCTATTTTTCTTAAGTATAAATATAATAAGATAATTAGCTTTAGAGTTTAAAATATAAATATATCTTTTTTTAAGTATATTTTAAATATATTCTTTTAAAGTATTAAGTTTAATTTAATTAAAATTATAAATAAGGTAAAATTAGGTATTAGATCTATCTTTAAGGATAATTTTATAATCTTACTAGCTAAACTTAGGTAGTTTAGTATCTAGTTCTTTTATAAAGAGCTTTTTGTAGATTTAGTATTATAAGGGTATATTATATAGTTTATTTATTTCTACTTTAGCCTTTATTTCTTTAAGGCTTTTATTGATTTATTAGAATTATATTTTAAGGTAAGTAATTATTTATTATTTTTACCTTTTTTAATTATTTTTATATTTATATTTTATTTCTTTAAGTAATAAAGATTCTTTTTTACTTATATCTTTTACTTAATTAAGGTTAGAAATTTAAGATCTTTTATTATATTTTATAGAAATATTATTAGCTATATTATATTTCTTAAGTATTTATACCTAGCTAGTATATTAGTAAATATTAGGGTTATATTAATATAACTATAAATACTTTAAAATTAAATTATATTATTTAATATTAATAATATTAAAGGTTATTTTTTAATTCTTTTCTTTAATAAAGATTTTTAAGTAATTAATCTTTTTATTTATAATATTATTATTATATTTAAAAGGTATTCCCTTTATATTAATAATTTTATATAGATTGACTTTTATTATCTATAATAACTAAAGTTTATTAATTACTTAAAGATTTATATAATTTCACTTAGCTTTATTATTTACTATAGTATTATATTACTTCTTTTTAATTCTTACTTTTATTTCTAATTATTATTAAGATTGCTCTTTAGTTATAGAGTATAAAGCTTTTTAGGAAGTTCTTTTAATAATTCTAGGGATTATTATCTTAGTTGCTTTTATTACTTTTTTATAAAGGGCTTTATTTATTTTTTAGTTTTATTTGGTATTAGATTATTATTTTATTTATTATATAGATATTGTATTTGGGGTTTTAATATTTATTTTAAGGTAGCTTATTATAATTGGGGAACTTAGGCTTACTTAGTTTTAATATAATAAACTAATAGTAGAGATTTCTTCTTATTATTTTATATTAATTAAAGTATCTTTTATAGGTATAGTAAATAATTATATTTTCTACTCTAATAAGGAAGTATACTATATATTATTTTTATTTTATATATTAGAAATAATTATAATTATAATAACTTACCTATAAAATATTTTTATATTCTTTATATATTATATTTAATTTAGGATTATCCTTCTTATATTAGATAAATTAGAGATTATGATTTCCTAATTATTATTTATTTTATATAAGTAGGAAGATTTTATTTCTATTTTATAAGGGTTTTTTAATTTATTAGGTTATTCTTTTAATATTAGTTATCTATTTCTTATTTCTATTTTTATTATAAATATAAGTATTTTACTATATTAGTACTTTATTGATATATATATTTAGGATAGATATAAAGATTTTTATCTTTTTGGCTTATTTTAACTATTTGTGGGGAAGGTAGGACTAGCCTTCTTATTAAATTGATTATACTTTTTGGATAGCCTTATCGATTTCTTATTATAAGGTGAGTTTTACCTTATACAATTTATAGTTTTTTATATATTATTTAATTATAATAGTTAATTTATATTTCTTAATAATAATAAAAATAACTTTTTTATAATATTCTCTTTTCCTTTTAATATTAAGGTTTATTAAGTTTTTATAATATTAAATTATTTTTATCCTTTTAATATAAATTTAAATTAATTTCTTATTTTTAAAAAGTAATATTTAAAGGATTTATATTTTTTCTTTTTATAATTAAAATAAATAATCTTACTTTTATTATATTTTTAAATAATATTAAATTCTATTAATCCTAAATAAATATTATATATAATACTTTATTACTTATTTTAGGTTTTTCCTTTATTTAGAATATATAGATTTTTATTATTTTAAATATATTTTTTATATTAATTAAATTATCTTTTATTAATCTTAATAATACTTTTAATATACTTTAAAAATTTTTCTAGCCAATTTTTTTTATAAATTTTATCCTTAATTTTACTTTTTAAGCCTTTATAATAAAATTCTATTAATATATTATTATTTTAGGTTATTTATACTATAATTCTTTTAAACTTAATTAAATATTAATTATAAAATTTTATTTATTTAAATTTATATAATTAATTTATAATTTATTATTTTATATTAATTATATTAAAATTATTTTTAATAATAATTTTAAAATATTCCTAATTTTTAAAAATCTTTTAAATCTTTTTATTTTAATTAATATTATTCTTATTTTTTAAATAATCTCTTATAATAGATTTAAATTATACTTTTATATCTTCTTAAAAAAGGGTTTTAATATATAATATCTAGGCTTTAGGGATTATAAATTATATTAAAAAAAGTAAAAGTATCCCTTTATTTAGATAAGGAAGGGGATTATATTAATAGCTTTTTTTAAAAAAGCTTTAAGACCAAGGGTCTTAGAATTTCATTAATATCTTTACTTTTATTTCCTTTAACTATAATAGTTTTAACTTTTTCTATTTTAAATTATACTTATATATCTACAAATTTCTTCTTAACCTACTATAGTTCTATAGTTAACTTAATATTACTAAAAGAAATAATAATAATAAGATTCTTTCCAAATATTATTATTATTTAATTATTAATATAAATAATTAATTAAATAAAAGCTTTTAATATATAATAATCTAATTAATTCCTAATTTAATAAATTAATTAAAATAAAAGATTTATTATTAATAAAATGATTAGGTATATTATAGTAAATAAAATAATAAAAGTATTATATTAAATAATAATTAATTATAATTAAAATAATTAAATTATATTAAAAGCTAATTAATTCTATTCTTTATAATAGGATCTAATCTATCTATATACTACTATATCTAAGGTTCCATTATCACAATAATCAAACGGAGTCAGTTTAACAATGTTCGCTATAATCTTCGGTGATGTCGAATAGGGGCCATTCAACTCTACTCTTATTGGTTGGTTATGTGGGTCTAGGGTAGTCTTGTCATGATTGGTTGGGGTTCTGCCTGTGGTCACCGCTTTTAGGTGTTCGGGTCATAACAATAAGAGGCTTCTTCTTGGCCTTATTACATATACAATCATTAGAAAAATATACATGCAATTACAATACCTCTCTTACCGCCTTCAGGTTAGCTTCTAAGGGCATGATAATAAAAGTGGACGTGGTTGTACTCTCTTTTAATTATTGGGATCTTGGTTTACATATAAATTGTATGGGAAAAAAGATGGAGAGGGGTAATGAGGTGTCTCATAATTTTGTGGCTGTCTCACAATTTTGTGACCAACTTAGCTTGCTAAGTTGGATCGCCTGGGGCGGCAGCCCCACATGAGCCAACGAGTAGCGAAATGATGTCGTTACTTGGACGGCATGACTCTGAGAGAGCTGGCCCGCATGGATGGCTGTGGGTGACGTGATTGGCCATCTCCATGTTAGCGCCTGTTGTTGATGCTGGTCCCAGGTCTGCGGGTGCGGGTGCGGGTGAAACATGCTGTAAACAATAGTGGAAGCAGCCACTAGGGCGGTCACATGTTCCAGCCACCATGCCGGTTTGGAATCGAGTCTTGATGTCCTCGTTTTGTGGACCGACTATTTCTTCTTCCTCTTTACTTCTTCACCAGCCATTTCCTTTTTCTTGTTTAGCCAGGAACAAAATCTATGCCGCTGCAGTTAGTTCCAGATTAGATCAAAATTCTCCTTCTGCAGCCACGAGATGCCCCAGGCCAGCCTCGCCTGAACACCGCCTACCTTGGCGCCTGATGCCGTGGTTTGATCTGCAGACCAGGCGTGATCTAGCTTGCTGGCAGTGTAGCAGCTGGACTTGCTCTCCAGAGCGGCCCAGAGTAGTACTTGCATCCTCATTTGCCTCCGTCTTGCGGGCGAGAATTAGTCCCGTGTGTCGGGGCCTTGGCGGGTCAGGCATGCCGGCCCATCCGTAGCGCCCGTGGAACCCGTGGGACACGCGGAGTCGCTGGAGATTTTGGCATCACGAATCGATTACCATATCGAGTTAGGCTAAAGGTAAATCGAGCAGGATTGCCGTGGTATCTTAAGGCAGCCGAGTGTCGTATCACTACCTGGTCATTACTGTCCTCGAGGTTATCGATCAGAGAGGTAAAATTGTGGGAGAAGGAGTCGTCTGCTCGTCGAACAAGGAATCAAAGTTTGGACAAGGAAGTTGGGAAATATTACCCATGGTGGGCTTACCGAGAAACTTTCGACACTGCTGTGCAGTCTTTGATGTGTTCTGTTCAATGTATTGTGTGGCCCATGAATTGTAGTCTCTCTCATGTGGTACATCTGGTCCTCGCGATCAATTATTTCAGAGAATACTAGTCGGTTCTCTTGCTTTTCAGCTTGGGGTCGTTGGCCTCTTAAAATACGATGGCCTCTTCCAGGCCCATCGGTTGTTCGGGAAGATGCCTCGGGCCAATAATTTCGGCTGTGTCCCGTTTTGACATAAATCCACATCTTTCTGGTATAGTACATGTTGATTGAAGGTGGATAGGGAACCTAGCAACCGCGAAGATGATGATGATTCACCGTGCTTGGCACAATATCAGACTAAGAAACAGCGGATACTGCTCGAAAGTAGCCTCCACTTTCACATCCGCCATAACCGCCAATCGGACACCGAGTGGATTATGCTGCCGATCCACAAGGTTGCGTATGTGCAACATTATTACTTGCTATTTAGTCACAGGGGCCGAATTATGGAGTTTTGGCGGACTTTCCAGTCTCCCTGGCCCATACGATCCACTCGTAGTTATCCCACTTCAGAAAGCTCTATGAACCTTTAGTACTCTGGCGAAGATAAAAGTGGTGCGAGCTGGTTTTATTTTCTTGGACTCGATACCTTCCCTGATACAAGCAATGGCTCTGTAGGATATTGATGCAAGAATGAAGTTTGCGCGGTACAAAATGATTTCCATCGCATATGGCTGCCAGCTGTCTATTGGTTGGAGATGGTGAATGTGCACAGTGGTGAGCTGGTAGCTTAGAGATACAATGATCAGTTCACATCAAACTTCACTTGACAGCGGAGCACTTGCTAGATTTGCTCAATAACATTTGTAAAATGTACCAAAGGTGGCTGTCAAATCGCAATGCATCAACTTGATTGTTTTGAGACTACATAAATTAAGACTTACCTTCCTGCCAATGAATAGCTCTTCGCGATACTTGTTTGCGAAGGAAGGGTGGTGTTAGAGTGGAAGAGGGGTTGCCAAGTGATTTAAACCCAGTGCCAAATGAACTGCAACGGAATGAATAATACAGGCAGCAGAAAGACGCGAATAAACACCATTCAGTATGATTTACAGTACTTAGGGATATTTGCTTCTCGTCATGCGTTCTAATTGTCTCGCGGTGGTGAATGAACTTGTCTCGCGCGGGCAAACAGGACGACGCATCACCAGTCGGAATTGTCCGAGATAATTTCATTTTGCACTGAGCGGCCAAGGCCTCTAAAATGCTTCCCACCTCGGTTCCTCATACTTGGGAAGGTCTTCAATGTCGATAATATCGCGTTCAAATGTTCTTTCGATATAAATGAGAATCTTTCCCTTGAGAGGCTTCTTGACTTCATACAGCCCAGGTATGTGACAATGGTGGATAGCCTTCTGCTCAGAATTTGATCAGCGAACTCCAAGATCTTACATGTAAATGATGTCATATTCAGACTCCTTTTTAATGTAAATCAAAGTTTTTTTTCTCGAGGTGCTTGTCGATCGAATGTATACGGGGACGTAGCAATGGTGAGTATAATTTTGGTCCTTTTCTGACCCGATCACAGGCGGACAAGGAATGCCTTCGATCGTGAAATTTTCCTCGTCCCGACATGGACTCATTGAAATCACCATCTAGAGCACCAAGTTCAGAAAGTAACCTATTCGGGGACCCATCGGCCGTCAGGAACTCTGACACTCTTCTCGTAGTCGAGGTATTGTTTTTCTCGTGTGTTGGAGGATTAGCGACAAGCTTCGGTATAGCAGGAGGACAGCCAAGTTTGTCTCATGACATTTTTCTTTGCGCAGGGCTATCAGTATCGCCAGCTAACCTTCCAGATGTTCCAGTTTGTTCAGCGATAAGATCAGACCGAGTCCACTCGGGGGACATGTTCTGCGACTTCACTCGCTCTGCCAGAGACGATATGTCACTCTATGAAGTGTTAGCGAATTCCAATATTAATTTTCTACTCTCAAGTGACATCTACCTCGTTATTGATAGCCATTTCATGTATAGTGTAAGGGTACAGTCTGCTGCATTGCCATGGCACCTCTACAGTACAATCCCTGAAAGATTGTACCCCCTCTCCCTTTTCCCACCATCTTTCAGCTAAATTCTAAATAAATAAATTTTGGTAAATCGTGGGCTCGACCAAAGGAAGCTCCAAGCCACAACGGTGGCAGATACAACTAAGTTTGGCCATATGATTCGCCCGACCAAGATACAATCAACTTACAACAATAAAAATAAATAAATATTATATAAATAAACTAAATACATATTTTATTTATAATGCTTATTATTATTTATTTATTATATATTGTTTTCTATTCGATCGACATCTTTAAGCAGTTGAGTTCCATGCTACTAAAAGTACACACAAAACCGATAAAAGTTTAGCAAATTTTATTTCGGAAGACCTTGATAAGCATGCTTACGAAAATTCCTTTTATTCATTTCGATAATTATTTGGAGGTTTCATAGTCGGGCAAATCCTGGCCAAATCTAGTTGTAACTGCCAGCCACCTTTGTGGCTTTGGGGTTCCTTCTCGCCGTTTGTTTGTTTTTTTAAATTGGGCCAGGGATTTTATCATTTAAAAGCCGGAGAAAACCCGAGCAGCCAAATTGGGCTTGTGAACTCCTTGTTTGTTATTAATTTTATCCACGCAACTCCCAACTTCCGCTACCAAACTTCATTCCTAATCTGCTATACCCATCCAAAAACCCCATCTTTTTCAACAAACTTCACGATGGCTAATAGAGAGGAGAGCCTATTGGATCGCTTCATTTCAAACATGGGCCGTATGGACCCCGGAATTATGGATGACGTTGAGGCGATGCTGGGTGACCTGCCCGTCGAGAGCGAACCCGTTCTTGACTGTATTGACGATATTGAGATGCGACGCGCGCTCTTTATAGATTGGCAAAGAGCTCTGGAAGGATATGATCAAAACGCAGCGGTCATAGGTTTCTTCATGACGGGCGATATCAGTAAGATCAAGGAACTCGTACGAGTGGTCACGGAAGTGCCAGCCGATCCCAACTCAACTTTGAGGGATCACATCCAGGTCGGGCAACACCGTATAACAGTTGCAGAAGGAGGTAAAATTGGAATAACAGCATGTATGTCTTCCTGTTTGTTTCTAACCTTTCTCTGCCAATTCTCGCGTTTTAACTGTTATTTACTAATCACTTGGGCCAGGGATGCGAAAAAAGCAGTCCGCATACAACGGAGCATATCAACCGAGCCAGAAGACCGGTAGAGAAAATGACTTCCTCGAAAACATTCTTACACTGTTCTGGGGTGAGGATAAAGTAGAGAAGTGGTTTAAAGAGCTCCAAAAAGAAAGAGAGACGGCAAAAAACCGGATTTGTATTCACTGTCAACTCCACCACGAACTGGATATTAAAGCTTCCTGGGCTCTGAAACCACTCCAGAGAGGCGATACTTAGATCAAGGTTCAATGGCATTAGCTGAAGAAGTCCCCCTTCAAGCCTTCCACCATCATCCACGATATTGATGACGCAATCACCCGGGTTGGGCTCAATGACCCAGGATGGGGTGGCCCGCTGGCACATCGTGATAGTGGTCTGCGAGTCCGGACAGGTCAGATCTTTTACCTAAGATCGGACGACCCCGAAACCCTTCCCAGTTGGGAGCTTTTGGAGATGCATTGGAATCTAATGCGTGTCGCTGCTATTTGTGGCGCGGCAGGGATCAGCGACGAAGATGAATCGGGGGATGAAGAGAGCGATGCAGACATGCAGCACGTCGAGCTTGAGCCTCAGTCAGATGGCTGGTGACAAATGGACGACAACGGCTCATGTCTTTGATATAGTTATCTTCTTCCTCTTAGGAAAGGAAGACGCCGACAAGGTCGCGGGACCTGAGGGCACGCCTCATGATAGACTTTCAGATCGATTGGTACAATTGTCATTGTGCCAACTCTGAAGCCTAAAGGCAATACAAGATGAAAACCTTGATAGCTAGAAACCCCGTATAATGAAAGGAAAGCTTTTCTACCAGCCAGGAATACAGTAACGCACACTCAAAACCTCTCTCAAACACACCTCAAACACACACCCTCAAACATACCTTCAAATGGACATGAGTTTGTTTTCCGTTATGTTACTTTGCAAGATTCCAGGAACGGCTGAGTCCAGAGTGACTTTCTCAAATGTTTCCTTGGTGTACAGCCTGTAACAAACGCCCGATCTCGTTCTACCAGCTCGACCAGCTCGCTGCCTAGCAGCTGCCTTGGTAATACTGCCAGTTAGGAGCATGTCGCACCCTGCCCTTGCGTTATAGAATGGAATTCTAGCAATACCCGCGTCTTTTCTCTCCATTAGTCCATTTCCCAGCGTGGGGTTACTGAGAAAGAAGGATAAGGGCAAGTACGTACCAATGACATACACAATGCCATCGACAGTCAGGCTAATTTCGGCGATATTGGTCACAACAGCGCACTTCCTTCTAGCGAGGTCCGTAGAAAATATTTCTCTTTGCTTAGAATCTGGGAGCGCAGAGTACAGCGGGACAACGTTGAGGTTGTTCAGCTCGCGAAGAAAATAACAGGCCCTCTCAATCTCGTCGGCGCCTGGGAGAAAAAGGAAAATATCTTCTTGCAATGGGGTCTTTCTATGAAGATTTTCCACCAGTTGCAAAGCATCTTCAAAGTAGTTATTCAAGGCGGCTCGAAGATACTTGATCTCTACAGGATAAGCTCTCCCTTCAATGTGAAGACTCGAGCTATTGTTGAAATAGTTGGTGAAGGAGTCGCTATCCAAAGTAGCAAACATGATAATAACTTTTAAGTCGTCTCTTCTTGCCAATGCTCGCTTCAAAAGTGCGAGCAAAAAGTCTGTCGCTACGGTGTGCTCGTGCGCCTCAAATAATGATACAGCTCTTGATCCGATCAGTAGTGCTCTTTACCGACTCAAAGTGGTTGTGGTAAACAAAACCTAGATGGTAAAGACTTACATATTTGGAGAATAGCTGATCCTTTTTGCCCTCTTCTAAAAGAACCCCGTCGGTCATGTAGATTACCTTTGAGCCCTCGCACCTGTTCTTATCAAAGCGAACATGGTACCCGACCTGCTTCCCAAGGGCGACATCCATCTCCTGAGCGACACGTCTTGCTGCTGACGTGGCGGCAAGTCTCCGCGGCTGAGTGCAAACCACGGGCTTGCCACTCAAATTCGTCATAAAAGACGAATTGAGGAATCTGAGTGATTGTCCCAAATCCAGTATCGCTTGACAACACTGTTACCTGCGATATATGAGAAATGTTAAATGGAATTATAAAAGTATAATACCTGAGAGTTGTGGTAGGAGCCTAAAAAGTCTTGTTGTCTTGCGGCAACTGGAAGCCGGCGACGGCTCTGCAAAATTTTAAAGTAACTGGCCGAGCAGTTGCCTGCCCTCAATGGATGGGCTTGTTGATTTTCAATGGCGATGGCTTGCGCGGCCGTTGTCTTGTTTCTCTTCAAGCCCTCCATGCTTTTCTCGGGGTGACAGTTGTTATGTCGTGATGTGCGAAGTGTTCGCGCTGTGTTGATGTTCTGGAGGTTATCGACTTTTCCTAACCCAATTTGTTGTGTATCAAGTATGCAAACGGGGGTGAAAATTTTTGCGTGGGCAGCAGTGTCAGACAGCTGGTGGCTTGTTTGCAGTGCCGAGCTTTTTTGGGGTGCAGCTTAGATGTGAGCGTCGCGATGCAAAGACCAAAGCGACTGCTTTCAAGGATACAGGAATATTACCTTTGGGGGGCTATTTCCAGCGATGTCGCTCCTTTTTTAATGTTGATATTTTTTCGGCCCATTATTATATCGGCTCTAAGCCATATGGCATTTCCTTCCCGAACACAGAGTAGCTTCAGTCGCAGGGCAGGCAGCGCTAGATATTTGCGACAACATCTTCAATGTAAAAAGTCATCGAGTTTATCTTTGTTCCAAAGGAACAGCCTCCCTGAATTAGCGCAGCAGGGGATAGTAGTACCAGACGTGGTAGACTTGCGCCTGTCACTGCCAAAGCAGCAGCGTATAGTGTTGCAATTTACACATAGAATTTGTCCTTCTTCCTTCTATGGATGACCGATCGATTTTTCTCGGTGCCAGACATCGCATTGGCATGGCGGGCTCATTTTGTTTGGTTGGCCTGCCCATTCAGTGTTCAATTTTCTCACGTGGGTATTGCATCTATTGCACCGGATGGCGTTAGTAAATCTGTATAATTTAGCATCGTTGGGGATTTCGATAGCACAGGCTGGATTTGTACAAGTCCGGGGTGCACCGTTTGCGAACCAGGTCTTATTAATCGCGTCCCGCTTACGTCCAATGTCAGCTGGCCAGAAGCCATTGGCGATCCCTTGTCGCGAGCGCATTGAGCCATTTTTTCTAGCAAACTTAACGCAGCCTGAGCATAGTCGTGGCAACAAGGGACCAGACAGCGTGAAGAGAGGCGAAGACCCCATGAACTCTGGATAGAACATGTTATTCAAATACAAAGCGGAGTGCACGCATTGAAGAAGGACGGGTTTACAAATGCACCCATAAAGGCATCTTACTTTGACGGCAGGAAAAGACACACCGCAAAGACTGTGTGCCTTGAGGAGCTGTTGTGCTGTGGCCTCTTAGCTGTTGTGTTCCTCCTGTGGCTGGCAAAGGCCGCAACTAGCACAGGGAAATTGGGGCCTTTTATGATGAAAATGACATCATAGATGAATTGGCCGAATGCTTTTTAATAGGAATACCAACTCCAATTATTCAATTTGGCTATGGTTGGTGGGTTGGGCTGGTGGCTTAAATAACGGTTCCAAAGGTAATCATAATAGTTGTGTGTGAAAGTTGCTTGTTGCTAGCTAAAAATGACTCTAAGGGCGAATTTATCCTTGGTCAACAACTAACTATAGGGTAGGCCGAACGCACTTGCCCAGATGTCTGTGGCCGCGGTCAAATCACTCGTGAAGAATCAAAACGTAAATATTGTCTATCACTCTAAAAATCGCTATTTAAACAGCCCGCGCAGCGGGAATATCTCTAAGAGCCTGGGTAGCTGTTGCAGCCATAATTTCTCTCTCTTCTCTGCCACTGTCGTCACCGAAAACTTCGTCCATCTGTTCCAGGGTTTTGCCCATAGTCTCAGGAACGAAGAAGTAAGCCCACACAGCAGCGATCGCACACCACGAACCATAGAAAATATATGTTCCAAAGCCAATATCATCCAGCATCGGCGGAGTAATTACCCCGACAATAAAGTTGCCGAGCCAACAGGTTGCTGTTGAAAGGGCGACACCCTTGGATCGAGTTGAGCTGGGGAAGACTTCGGACGGGAGCGCCCAGCCGAGAGGGGAGTAGGAGACTCCGTAAACCAGGATAAAGATAAAAGCCATAGCAACAGCACCCCAGCCAGCATCAGTGTGTGCTTCCCAATCAGAAGAATAAAGACCGACAAGAATGGCCATGATTCCCCAAGAAACAGCGCCACCAACGGCACCCCAAATAGCGAGTGGGCGTCGACCGAGAGTGTCAATGATGAGGAAACAAACACACACGGCAACCAACTGCAGAATATTGAAGATACCAGACAGGATAGTGGACATTTCGTCAGACTGGCCCAATGATTGGAAGAGAGTAGGAGCGTAGTAAATGAACGCGTTGACTCCAGAGAATTGTTGGAAGAAGAGGATACCACAACCAACGAAGGTTCGTCGCCAAGTCTTGGGGCTGAACAGGTCGAGCCAGGTGAGAACCTCAAGCTTGAAGCCTCGGACACCAGGGTGGCGGCGCTCAAGAACGGTCTTCTGGAACTGAGCATCGGCGACAATGCTTCGGTACTCGGCCTGGATGCGGTCGTCGGTGGTGGGGAGGTTTCGGAGTCGAGCAAGGCTCTCAAGAGCCTCTTCATTGCGGTTGACAAGGGCAAGCCATCGGGGAGAGTAAGGGAAGAAAAGGATGCCGACGCCGACAATGGTGGCGGAGACCATCTGAAGGCCGAATGGTAGGCGGAAAGCAATCTCACCCTTCATCTCTCGGGTTCCATAGGTAATCCAGAAGGAGATGACAACACCGAGGACAATTGAGATGGATTCGAGGACGAGAAGGGTACCACGCAGGTTGGGTGGAGAGATTTCGGAAATGTAAAGAGGAGCGCCCTATTCATGGATGGTGAGTTTTGCTGGAAGGGTTGTAAGTGAGAGGAGGTGAGCTTACCATGGCCAGTGTACCAACACCAATACCACCAATTGTGCGTCCGACGATGAGCATGGGGTAGTTGACAGCAGCAGTCTGGATAATGGCGCCAATATTGAAGATGATAACGACTACAGCCAAAGCCTTCTTTCGAGAGATCTTGTCGGCCAGCCAAGGCATGAAGAAACAGCCCAGGAAGGCACCGAGCTCAAGCATAGCAGTCATGAAGCCCTTACCGAAGCCATCCTTAGCAAAAGGGAAGACTTGGTGGAACTCGTCCATGACATTGATGAGGGAGATGACACCTTGGTCGTACCCAAAGGAGAAGCCACCAAAGGAAGCCAGGATAGCGGCAGCCAGAACATATGGTGACTGGCTGAGACCAGCGATACCCGAAGGGCCATAGGAAATTTCCGTATCGCTGGTGATGGCAACTACGTCGATGTTCTCGACTTGGCCATCCTCCTCAGAGAAGCGCTTTTCGTCTTTGAAGTCAGCCATTGTGGCTTGACGTTGGGGTGTGTGTGAGATAAGGAAGGAAGAGAAGCAGGCAAGCAAGCAGCTAAGGCTTTTATTGTCCCATGAAGAGAGATGAAGAGGCAAAAGAGATCTAGATGTTCTAGAAGAAGTCTATGAGAAGCCAGAAGCCGTGAGCCTGGGATGAAGCGAAAAGAGGCATTGGAGATTGGGGAGGACCGAGCCCTTTTATAATAAAAGCGAGGAGAAGCAGGATGGGACGCCAATCCCCTCAGTCCGAGGCGTTAGCCCAAGCGATGTCATCGCTCCCCCACACAGACCGGGACGACAAGCAGCGTTGTCCCCGCCTCCGCCTTGGGGTCTTTGTCACCATCCCCAAAGCAGACGACAGACAGACGAGGGTCAGACACTCCCCCAGAAATTCCCCAGACGCCACCCCAGACTCTTTTTTTTTTCCTACTCTACTTTTCTACTCTGCCAGTCAACGGTCTACCTAGGGCACTGCACCAATCCAATAGCAGACTGCATGCGACCCGGGGTGCACTGGGGGTGGTTCCCAGGGCCACCCATGCGATGCAAAATGATGATGACGCCACGATAGTGGACGGCGGAGGGAGAAGATTGGGGCGATTAGTGCGTGAGAGGGGCGTGGTTGCGCGCACAGCACGTTGAACTCGTGCTAGTCCTGGACGCGTGCCCTGACCTCTCAGTGGAGTCAACCCCCCGTAACAACTTGCACAGCGCGGGGATATGCGGGGTTAATCCACCCCCGACCATGGACGGGGCGAATGCGGGCGACATCCTGGTTGTGTCCACCAACCGGTACGCAAATGCCCGCCCCCCGATTTGCTGGCCTGGGGGCCTGCTGTTCCTTTTTGCGAGGGCGATGACGTCCCGTCGTTTTCCGCTTGCAAAGGGGGCGTGTGAGCGCGTGCCGCCGTTGACGTTGTTGCGTGGGAAATCAGTCGTCCGTCGTGTTGTGGTTGTGGATGCTATCCTTCCTATTCGTTGTGTCGAGGCCCGACATGCCCTGGAACCAATCTCAGGGATCAATGCTAGTTATTGGGGTAAGCTTTTGGGCGCTGGGCTTTGAACTTTTCCATGCGTTTTTGTCTCAGATGGATGCAACCACCTTTTCAGCTCTGCCACTTTGTCCGCCTCTCCTGACTCGCGTTCACTGACAGCTCCAACTATTCTAGAATACCGTCCTGACTTATTCTTTTCGCCTCCCATGCATGCAACCACATGTGTCTTACTTTTGGGGTAATCGCTTTTCCTTCAGACTATTGTTTCTTTTGCTTTTTTTTTCACCAGGTGTTATTCTCTTTCTTCCACTGCAACGTCCCTCTCACCCCCGCGATAGAGCCCTCCCTCCCCTGTCCTCTACCGCGGCAGAAAAAAAAAATACCCAACCCAGTGCGTGTCTGTCCATTTTCCGGAGGCGACAGGGCGAGAGACTCCAGGGTCTCGGCATGGAGCACCCCAACCAACCCCAGACATTGCGCCTTCTCCACTCGACCCTAGCTATTCCCGACACGCTCATTCTCCAACACGGCTCAAGGCTATCGCCCATGCTTACCCAACAAGGGAATTGGTCTAAACCTTTTCTGCTTTGCCACGCTTGCTGCCGTGCGGGTGTGGACGACTAGCCGCGATTCAGCCCAAGAGGGACCATGGATGCCAAGAGACCATGTCAATTGGGGGACGCCGTTTTTTGAGAACACGCGGTTCAACACGCAGCCAGGCTGACCGGAAGGGACGAATCAAACCGCGGTATCCCCCGCAGCCCTTTGATGCGCTAATCCGGCTGCGGCGGATGATCGACTTCAAACATCAACTACCAGGGGGGAGTAATCCGTCCTCTCAACAGAGAGCTCATTCTTCAGGGGCCCTTTCCACACACACCAACAGTCTATCAACCCCATTCAGTCTTGTCTCCGGACCGACTCCATCAGCTTGATCCATTTTTTTCTCTTGGGCATCTGTCTATCCCGTTCTCCCCGAGACCCTCTCCACGTTGCCCACGGCATGAAAACATCCCAGAGTTGATGGGTGTGCTCATGAGCAATGCGCCATCACCCGGAACCGCATTTCGTCGTAAATCTCCAAATACTACACTGCACCGGTCTCTTAGTAGTCCTAGAGCTTACAGTGGCGCCATAACTCGGCCCAGGACCCTTAACAACGATACGCCAAGCTAAGCCATCGTAATCACAAGTTATGATATCGAAAAGAAGGGCTTTTTTTTCTCCAGCTTCTGTGACTCATAGCTCGTTTCAATGTACAGAGTTGTACGTAACAGGTATTCCAGAGTTCATTGCATAATGGATTGACTTATGACCACTCCGCGATCCGGTTCTCGGATGGGTCTTGCCACATCATTGACTCTCCAACTTCACTTGATACTTTTGAACAAAAAGCTACATAGACATTGTTGAGGAGACCTCTGGCGTGTTTTAATACGTCACATCGCTTAGTGAGGGACATTTTGTTACACTAGTTTGGGCGTTGGGGTAGCGGTTTTCAAGGGAGTGTCAGTAGCGTCAACTCGGAGCAGCAGTCGGGGTACCTACACCTGACCAACACGCATCTCCCACGAGACGAACTAAGTTACTTTTTGCTTCTAGAAGCTTCAAAGTGAATGTATAAGTGCTGTGAAATTTACGCAGTATCAAGCAAGTTACAGTTGCGGTCGTAAACAATGAGTGTTTGTGCAACTGAAAAGGGTTGACACCTACTTAGGGTGAAATCCTTGCTTTAAAACCGAGTAATGATGCAGGAATTTGACTGGAATTCCCACAAATTCATGAATCGTTTGTATCCCTGGCCTCTCTTGCTATTGGGCAACTGTGTAGAGTTCCTCAGGGGCTATGCCGGAGTCCGAGGTGAGCAAGACCAGGTCAGTTCGGGACAGAATCCGTGCCTAAATCCACAGAGAGCATGATATCCACGGAAAAGCAAGCCAGAAATCAATGTAAAAACACGTCCTTCTCTATCTCATAGCATCACTATCAAATCATTGGGTGAATGATGTCAGAGGGATGAAAGCAAGCGTTACTTGCCTCATCCTTTTTACAATCATCATAATCTTTGACGATCCAGATGAGAAGTATCATTTACAATTCGGAAAATACCCTAAACTCAACAGCGTTGAGCCGCCTTGGCTGCACTGGTGCCTTGCTCGGCTTTCTTGGTTCTCCCTGGACGAGGGAATTAAGACAGCTGGCCATGGCGCTTCATATTATTAATTCCAGGCACAATCACAAGGATGCTCCCATCTTCAAGACGAAGGAAATCTGGAGACAGGCACGTCAACCTGTGATCATAATACGTTGTTTATTGGCAAAGACCGCAGATTATCACGCCAGATGCCGAGCCAAGACCGTCGTATATGTTCTCCGAACAAGCAGATGTGCCGTGGTAATCCCAACTACCTGGTCCAGCATATTTCAAGGGTTGCGGCCAGGAAGGAGGGGGGGTGCGCAAGCAATTCCCGGCCATTTGGAGAACCCTTGTAATGGTGGTGAGGTGGCATTTGCAAATGCACCTGCACCCTACTTGCTATTTGGAATTTGGGCAAACCGATAAACGTTGAGCAAACTGTCCACAATATTATGGATCAAAGTCGATCGGCTCACATTCTGTGTCAGGTTTCATGGTAAATTACGCTCCAGTGGATATGACCGATGACATATCAGAAGCGACGACTTGGAATAAATGCAATGGGCCTCGGAAGATAAGTCCCGAGCGGTCAAATTGTGGGTTGGAGAGCAGCAATGGTGATAAGAGCACGGGAAGAATTCCGGCAAAGCCTTCGGGAATTAGTCCGACCGCCAAAGCACGTTGTCGTACAGCGCAGGCAGGGATCAAGGACTCGCAGACGGCCAAATACACTGCAACAGGGAATCTGGGTGGGCACGCCCCCCTGGGCTCTCGGTTTTCCAGAAAAGGGAATTAGCGGCGTTTCCTGTCTTTTGGAGACCTATGGCTCGCGGCTCGGGCGTTGGGGTAGCGGCCACACGATCGCCTCGACCGCCACCGCTGTCAATGACGAACCACGAATCGCGGGGGAGGCTTTTTTTATTCTTTCTCCTTCGTGGAATTTCCCCGTATGCCGCGTGGTTGCTGCAATTAATTAATTGAATTGACTTTGTTGTCCGCCTGTAGTTCATCTGAACAGGTGTCGAGTACGGGGTGGTTGGAGGCACCTTATCATTGCCATGGCAGGGCCAACAAACTCCAAGCCCAGCTCCCCTGGCCTGTTGGGTGCGACCTCCCCTCCCCATGCTTCGTATACCCGCCGTGTCATTCCTCAAAATATGCCTCTTGCTGCTCTGCTGGATGAAGCTATGTGTATGTTTCTGGCTCCACCTCATTACACCGGTTTTCTGACCTCACACCACTTGACTCAGTCACTCTTATGCCTCAAAGTCCCGGGCGTCATGGGAAAAAGCAATTACCACGTCCTGTACTATACCTGCCGTGCATGAGGCGAACATGGACGACGCGACAATCAGCTGACCACCCTGGATCCTGCCTTGTCCTTTTCTCTCCCCTCCACATGTCCGCCGCCCGCCCCTGGTTGTTTTAGCGCTTTTGACTTCCCCAAAAGCCACTACCCCGAGAATTGCAGCGTCCTGGAGTGCATGCGGGGAACTCCACTAAGCACTCCGCTCTCCGCACTGAAGAGGAGCACCGAGGTCACAAACTAAAAAAAAAAATTGCCCACAGAGCCGCCTTGATTGGACTTGGAACCGCCGTGCCCCGGCCTCAACGCCCACAGCGTTGCATTTTCGTGATTCTAGGCTCGGACTTTCTGCAAGTGTAATTATTTAAGCATTACTCTGCTGCTTTGCCTGCATCCTTTACTATGATTTGTTGAGCGGTGAGGGCCTTCGGTGTTGTTGTGTGGCAACGTTGCTGGCTAGGGCAAGACCTCCTCACGCCCTCAGAGGCATGGCCAGGGAGGGGTGGGTAACCATTCTTCCTTAGCGCCGAGTCAACTCGGCCTCGGTCCGTCTCAGTTCCTTTCTCATCGCAGCCAGGCTGCTCATTAGCACCTGTCAATGACATCATGACTGCAATGGAGACAAACCTGCGCCTTCAACTTGGAGAATGACGGCTTTGGTGGTTTGGAGATGGACTGTGCGTGATGGCGGTCCTTGGCGGCAGCGGCAGGCAGATCAGCCCATCAAGACTCCTCACGCCTCAAACCTCCTCGTGCGGAGTAACCTTGCTCACAGGTAGGTACTGCACTCCCAGCGTTCGAGAGGCTGCCTGCCCAAGAGGCAACCCAAGACCTGTCCTCACGACTGCAGCCAGGGTTGGCTTTGGGCAGTTGTGCCGCTGTCCTGGGAAGCCAACCTCGACGAACGTCGCCGCAGCACGATCACGATCGGCGCCTCTGCCGTAGGACAGATTCAGGAAATCGCGATTAGGCGGCTACCCGCCGATCGATGCAGCGAGCGATACTCTTCATATACTAGGCTCCCGTCTTTTCGGGACAAAAAGACGGCGCCAGTCCCGACCTGTCACAAAAGAGGACATCGTGAATGGGGACGGAAGAGCCCGTTTGATCTAATCCAACCTTCAGTCAACTCTGTAGCTGTCTCCGGACTTCTAGCCGGGGCAGAGAGAAGAATGCTTGCCATCCTCATCGAGTTGGGTGTGGGAAAAATTTCCTCAAAGAGCCATGTTCCTTGTCCCTTGTCACCACCTCTGTGAATCACACCACATGCTCGTTTCTGACTGTGCGCGCTCCCTTTACTGTGGGCACAGCATTTATATCCACTTAATGAATGATAGTTTGACGATCCGATTCGCCCACAGAAACCGGCACCGAAGAGAGTAGAACTTCCGCTGACACGGCCTGATGATGGCGATCCTTTGCAATGAGGCTCTGCTTTTGTCCTTGGCATGCACTCCCACAACGGTCTTCTGTCTTGCTCGTCTTCTATTCTGCGTTTAATCATGATTTAAGCACATGTCTTCAGCTTTGCCCGATTTTGAGCCGGCCGAAAACATGTATTAATGTTGAAGGCCTCGATTGGGCAGCTTTTTCTGAGGCAAGCAGGAGGAGCACCCTGGAGCCTGCGGCCTCCTCTGAAGCTCACACACAGAACTCCACTACCTCTTCTGGCAATTTTCGCCTACCTCTCGACAAGGATTTCCGTGAATGCAGATGCTACGTTGGGTACGAAAATTTCCCTTTTTGGGCATTGTAGCATCAGTGCTTCCAACGTGGTCGCGCTAAACAACCATTTTTAGGGCCAATTCCATAACTTAAATCTTATGACACGACCATCGTTATTAACAAAAGAACAAAAGTACAAGGAGGTATCTCATCTTAGATTTACCATTTGACGTCTCTGGCTTCTAGCAAAATAAATTCCACGCCTTTCTAGTCTGCTTATTTCGATGCTCGCGTACACGTTTGCTCATTCTTGCTTAATTGACTGGTTGACCCTGAGCAAAATCATCAGGACGCGACGCATTCCCCACCCATGCCCAAAGCCCACTCTCAAGCACGGTCTGCCCCTTTGCTGGCACCTTTAATCACAAGCATTTTGATGTCGAGCAGTGCAGTGATCTGTGCGACATGAAACCCAATTTCGATTGCGATCCGGTTTAGCGGAAGCCAATCCCATCGGTGACAACTCACCCTGACCCTCCTTTTAGAAAAGCACTACCACTTTTAGTGTGACTGGTGGCTGCAGAGCTCGGTAAATGAGGCAGCCACGTTAGAAATTGTCGAGTTACAGTTGCTAGGCATCACGATCAGCGTCGGCGTGCGTGCGCACATGCGTTGTCGATCAGCATAATGCCTCGGGCGCGCCGACACCAACGGCGACTAGGAGGAGCTGGACGCTGGACTACAGCCTGAACCGCGTAAACGAAAAATCCCTCCCGTTGAACGGATCATAACCCCAGTTTCCGAATCCCCGAATGACTGGGTCAGGGCTATTAGGTTCAACAGTGTCACCACCACCATCCATGCGAGTACTCCTTGGCGGGTATTATGTGCCTCTCACCATCAATCAGCCTCGTTCGCGGAGCTCCCCGGCCAAATACGCAAGAATAACAGGGCATCGTCAACTCAGCTCATGACTATTCCCGCCGGCCTTTCGGTGTCGTTTCAGGTTGGGCAGCATCTCAGTACCTCCACTCCGCCACACCTCGACCATTAATGTCGCCATGTCGAATCTCGCGCCTCTCAAGTGAGCTGATTTTGGCGGTTATTACTGAGGCCCTCTAGGCTTACTGCATTTTGATGTGATCAACCTTTCTTTCTGCTACCCTATTCAGCATTTTCGGAGGTTTTGATGTGTCCAGCCACCCGATCGTAGATCCAAATCATCCAACATGGACGGCAACTGCCGAAAGTTTCCTAAATAATCCAACTAGGAGTTTCAAATTTTACACAACCTAGCTTGGTACTTTTGTTCGTAGAAGTCGGGAGCCCATCCACTACGGCGCCAAAACTTTCCTGTAGCTTCTGAGGATCGCTCCTTAGAGTTAGTTGTTTGCATAGGCAAAGCTGGCAGGCAAATTCGGTTCAATACACGGTTGGACAAACCCTTCGGGTGTCTACACAGCATTTGCTGAGTTTGATTCGGTAAAGACCACAGCTATCCCTCGGCAATATCCCACCCTGACCATCTGAATGGAATCAATAGAGAAAACGAGGCCTCCAACAATGACATATAGACTCATACGATTAATGGCTAGTTAACGGAGAAATCCGAATTCTTAATAAATTCCCTATTAACTAAATAGCAGGGTAGGCAGTTGGTCAATAAAGCGATAGCCGATGCCCCAGAGCGATCTCCACTGATAAACAAGGCATTTCTTGGGGCGAGGTTAATTGAGGTGGGTACACCTTGTTTTTGGGTGCAAAAAGTTGATGACGTCTTTTAAGCTGTCAAATAATAGTTCCACTAAACGCATACGAATAATCAATCACTTAGGACTGCATGGTGGTAAATTGCTATGTTGTTTTCGGGTGCCTTATGGTCATGGATATTTGCGACAAAGGGGATTACATCTTCATCCAGATACAAAGCGGCGCAAAATTTCATCGTTGACTAAAAATATGTAGTTCATCGCTTAGAGTTAGTTCTGGCGACTGCTTGATAGTCTTACAGCCCAACTACCCAGAAGGATTGGCCGTCTGTCCAGCAATATCGTCGACTCGATCTGATGCAAAGTGTAAGATGACGAGCAAGAAAGCTTCAACCTTCGTGGATTAATTAATATCCACATGAAGTCAACGACTTGCCTCGGTATGAGGGGTTAGGGTGGGCCGAGTATCAGGCTCGTCAAAGGCCGGCGACGAACGACACTATTAAGGAAAGGGATTGGAGAACAACTCAGAAATCCCTTCAATTTGTGGATGAGGATGGCAATCTTGATCTCGAGATAAAACTGGATTCTAGCAGTTGGAAAAATCTCTGAGTTAGTCCACCGCCAGAAAGACTTTGTGAAAAGGTCCACTCCCAGCAGAAAAGCCGCGATGGGGATGATCAATGGGTTCAAGGTGATTTTGTCAACGTTTTCTTTCGGAGAGGGGACATTTAGCGTTGAGGTCAAGATTAAAATGGCGTAAGCTAATTTTATATCTTAGACTTCATGGGAAGGTTAAACTCGCTCATGAAGGCCATGAGTTTTGGGGACATAGACCAAAAAAAATGAAGTTCATGCAGCTACCTTCCACGATCATTGCGCAACGTGACTATTTCCCTACTTCCCTTTTGATCCTAAAGTTAAACGAGCCAAATTATATCCATCCCATTCCAAAGGCATCTAGGAGACTGTGTGTACGTATTGTCGAAGAGTCTACCTACGTATCGAGATAAGAAACTAAAGACTGCACGTCGGCCAGCGCCAGACTAGAACCTCCAAGCCATTATAACAACAAAGTTTGAAGAATTTCTTTGCAGCCAAGCCGAGAAACAAATACCACCTCAATTTGAATCAACCGTGAACAAGTCGCCAATAATTGGTCTCTTCATCACATGGCAGCGCATTCTGCCAACGGCACTTAGGTACCATCGTCCTTGTTTTCCCGTCGCAAGGCTACTCAAATGGGGCATGCGGGTTATGGTTTAGTGGCAACGCATCAGGAACGGCTTCAGAAAGTTGATGAGTGATCATGATGTCCCTGGGACGCGTCCCATTAAACTCTTTGATCATTTAAGTGACATGCAAAAATCCGTAGTCGGCAACATGTGCTGAACACTCACGTGCCATATCGCGTGATCGCATGAAGTGGTCTGGACCAGATTGTTGACGCACGGCCCGCATCTCGCTTGCCCTATACTATTTGGATGATGCAACAACACGGGCCGAATTGGCAAACGGATTGCCGTTGTGCGTCGCGACACAAACGGGAACAATGGAAGGGAAATTATCGATGCATCAGAAGAGGAAAAATTAGGCTAGGAAATCGGGCCGTTAAATCATAGGTAAATGGGTATAAGTGGAGGCAATTTCCCTCTCTCGTTGGGAGTTCTTTTCTCTCTCTTTAGTTTTCCATATGGCAACCGATCAAGTTTGCTTGGTTGAAGTCATTTGACAGTCTCACTCATCTTTCTTATTCCCTCGTGCCTGTTCATCGACATGGCTTGGCTAACATGGGAATACTTCGCGAAGAATCTCAGACCAACAAGCCAATGCAAAGACTTGTAAGCAATGGTAGCGAGAACTTCTAACAAGCAGAGGTATTGTTGCGCAACCAGTTCTTGAGCAGTGATTCACTGCCTTTGGTTAGTATTCAATCTATCCTTTGTTTCAAAGGGCACTTTCTTACCAGAGAAGCATTGGCACGAGCCCAAGAAAAGTGACACGCGTACAGTGAGACTCATACCCAGCCTTTGACAGTGATTCACTGCTTTTGTCTGAGGCACGACCTACTTAAAGCGAGGCGAGGGCGAAGCAGGTTAACTCTCGATCTTCTCCATTCCATCCTGCTTCTCAAGTCCTTCTACCACCCTCATTCCTTCCTTTCACAGAAAATGGCCGCTGCCACCCAAATTTCGTCTGCCGAGAAGTCGGCGTGGCTCTCATATCACACACTACACCTGTTCCGAAGATGATAACTTACCATTACGATGGAACGTTACCGGGGACTGGAGGTAACTTGCTCCCAACCTCTCCTTCAATACCCAGTACCCTGAAAGCACGCCAACACGGAAACAGCGGGGGATCCCGTGGGGGATCCCTTGCTGGGGTTGCCTGACCGTCGGGGCTACCGATTGTCCTGTCGCGCCGGGTGCAACGACAATCGTTGCACTACATGTGAAAAAGATAAGAAGATGTGCAAGAAGGTGAGCGATACGTTTTAAATGATTTCTTTTTGCTGACAGTTCCTAGATACCTTCCGAGCTCGTTCCAGCTGCTGCCTTTTACTGGCAGAAGATCGACCATTTCAGACTCCATGAACAGAGCCTGACCGCTAAGCAGCCCTGGCGGGTGCATCGTGCTGTTCGAGCTGTTGGAGCGGCTTAGGCAGCCATCAACGCTCAACAAACCCAGCCCACAACCCAGGCCGTACACCAAGCGACCGATGAGGACCTCCCTGAGGTCATGGTATCGATATACCAAGTGGTTGCGAATGCTGCTCTGCACCTGGTAAGATCGCTCGATCAACAACCAAAAGTATCTGCCTTCAACTGACATCTTTTAGGCTGGGTCTAGCACGTCCGAGAGCTTCGCTGAAGCTATCCACGATAGCTGTCCTTCTGTTATCTATAGGGATAACTTTGCCGAGTCACTCCTGGACAAATTGGGTGTCCTTGAGACTATCTTAGACCAGGCACCTCAGGGAGAAGAGGGGGAACTTGCCACGTTCCCCCGAGAGCTTGAGAGTGTCTTGGCATTGGGTGAGAAATACGGAAAATGTTTCACACCAGACGCGAAAGACTTCAGCACCCCTCCCCGCATGAGAAAACCATCAAATAAACAACGTAAGGTTATTAAGTCTGATGCCCATGTGACTTCCAGCGATTCGGACAGCGCTAAACCCGACGATGTCACCATTAGCAACGATATTGTAAGTTCCAGCGAAAACCAAACCGCCCTGGTCACAGATTGGCCAATTCTAACCTGAAAGATCATGAAGGCGACCCAGGAAAGCAACAAAAACGCCCAAACTACTGGCGATGCTACTTTTGGTAAGCACATCGCACCTTTGAGTAACTAATATGAACGTGCCTCTGACTTTGGGAAAGGCAAAACCAAAACTGCTGGCATCAACCCCAAAGAGCCTTCATCAGCCGCGCTCAATGATGTCCCTGCTTGTTTTCAATTGCTTGCCTTTGAAAATCTGAAGGACTTGCGAAACCCTTCTACCAGTGGTCTCAGAAATACCACAAAAGGCCACCTTGCCCAGCTCCCTGTACAGCTCAAGCCGACTGCGCCAACCGGCATTTTCGGTAAAGGCCCGGTGCCTATGCCCCAGTGCGCTCCATCTCTGAAGTTATCCTGTCCCTTTGACGATGGTTCTATTGGTGGGACTCTTGATTCTACCAACGAGGATGATGAGAACGACGCGCTACAGGCTGCGATAAGGCAAGATGTGGTGCGGTCAAGGATGTCTGATGTTTTGAGACTTCGGCCTGGTAAGATTTCCCATGCAGCTCAACTTGATACTTTCTAATCAATTGGTTTTAGACGGAGATGCTCTCAGTTCTACCACACCTCCAGTCGCTAAAACCTTGGTTACCGAGCCTCTAATTACCAGAGCTCAAGCGACACCGATGGGACTACTGTCGAAGATGGGCGCTTAGCCAAGAAGTTGATGAAAACTTTTAAACAAATTGCCCCCAGATTCATCATCAAGACCCCCCAAAAGGCACGGGAGGTAGGTGGAGGAGGCAATTGATGATGCCATCATGGAATGTCCAAATGGGTCAATCCTCAAGACCCAAAAGGCCATTGATTTGGCAAGATTTAACCTTGAAAGTTTTGACAAGGCAGTTCGCGAAGGTATGGAGAAAGTCAAAAAGCCATCTCCTTCGCTGCTTTCTTCACGGTATAACGGCAGAGTCGACTGCGGCTCGCGCAAAGCGGAACGAGGCGCGATCAGCGAAGCTCGATGTCCATCTGAAGATATTCCTCCCCGCCTAGAGCCTGATAACCTTGATTGCTGTGTTGGAAATGTCGATGCGGCTAATGTCGAGGATTCCAAAGACGACGTTCTCTCTGGCCCTGATGCCAAAAACATGCCGATACACCCGGACACACACCCCCAAAATCCAAACCTGGTTAACGCAGCTACAAAATGGCTAGAAATGTCTAGTCTTCCGGTTTGTGATTTGTTGGGCGGATGTGGCTCAGGGTAAGTCTCTTGGGTCAACAGCCGGGACGTTTCATCGCCTACCTTCAACATTCAATCATTGGCTGGACGATACCGCGTCAAATCTACAGGACCCAATCGACTTCCGAGTGACACTATTTCGGGAGCCAGCACCGGAAAATCCCAACCTATTCTTTGGGCAGCCGCTATTATTACAGATGGGGATTGTCCGGGGCTTTACTTGCTAATTTACCACCCTCGACCAAAACCTACAAGCTCTACCCCGGCAGCAGATTTATTTACAAGCCAACAACAGTTATCGGTAACGACTTTGCGGGCAAAGGTGTCAAACTTACCTGTTCACTATGGGACTGGTGGCTGGGATATTATCGGGGCCTTGCGCATGCAAACAGCATGCAAATGGTAGCGACCCGAACATGTCCAAAAACAGCCATCAAAGTGCACGGTCAGTACATACAAACACATTGGTTTTTTTCACCCTTCTATTTTGTTCGCCAGACCCTGTTGCTACATTTGCTTCTGAGGTTCCACATTGGCTTGTTAATCTCGAATTCCATCGCTGCCCCATCTCCTCCAGTTTGTTAGCTAATTACTCCCTTGATCTAGACTCCAACGTTTCCAACTTAGAAGTCCATCAGCACGAACTCCTCTAATCTGGATCGAAAGCTGAATTATCTGTCCGTCATCACCAAAATGGGAGACTTGATTCTTCTGCAGGCTGTTGTGGTCCTGGCGCCACTGCTTCACACTGAAAAGGATTTCCCTGGGGTCAAGGGAACGCCTTGTTGGAATTGTTTACTGCTGAAGAATCAGAAACTCCGGCTGACCTGCCACGAGGGCCCTGTGAAGGGTCAGTGTGTATCTTGCCATGAGAGCCAGATACGTTGCGTGGGTGTAGGTTGCGTGCCTCACTCATCTTAAACATACTCACTACGTGTTGAGGGGTGGTGGCTGACTCAGCCACGCACCCCTTCATCACTTCAGGCTAGAGCCCTGTGCCTCCGGCACAGTTAGTTAGACCAAGAACATGAATAGAGTCACACCTCTAGGTTCAACACTACGATAGATACCATTTCCGCTGGTGCCATCCGCGGCACACTATTGGCAAAACCTTCACAATTTTTACCATTACCGGCGACCGTACTCAAAGGTAGAGTGGCGAAGACTTATAACTGCCGCTCAAGACGCGTTCCCGGCCTGGCTAGATCTGGCCCATACGTTGAAGCTCCCCATACGATCCTTTATCGACAAAGCAATGCGACAAGGTCAAAGCAGTGATGCGTTGCTTGACCAGATGAGGATGTCTCTATCGGCAGCGCGCACCCCATCCAGAAACATACTTGCGAACGATCGCGCTTTTATCAACCCTGTAAGCCTCCATTTTATTATCTCGCAAAATGTCGCTGACCTTTTTTTAGTGGCTTCATCAGACCAGACGGGAACATCACCAGCTCGGGCCAACGTGCCTCCACTCTCCCACTCCATCCTGCATAGTATACGGTAATGGCAGAGGGACAGAGACTGGGTTGCGCTGTGGATATTGTCAGTCTCGCTGCAATTTCAGCGACTCAGAATCCGATAATGTTGCGACCAGGTGGCCCTCGGTTTTTGGCCGACATTCTTCATCTCAGCTTCGTCTGCCCTGCCTCGGATCATATTACTTTATTGAACGTTCTTCATGAGTATGCGGCAGCTAAAAGAAATGGCAGTATCGATTTACGCCAATGGTGTAAGGTGCTTTTTGTGAGTTACGATGTCCTAGAACAAGTCCTGGAAATCCGAAAGCAGCTCTTATCCATAGCTACGAGGCTATTTGGCAACCTTGCTGTTTCGGCGTCTTCCAAAGAAAACGACACAAACATTCGAAAAGCCTTGGCCAGGGGTTTTTTTTTTTTTTTTGGAGTGCAGCATTCCATCCCGACGACAGGTCTGAGGATGTCTATGTTACGATAAATGGCAACCATGCAGTTTCGCCTCACCCTGACAGTTATGTCTCCAGCGACGAACATCGATGGGTCATTTACGATAAAATGTCCTTTTCTCGAAGGCAGTACATGAAGACTGTGACTGCAATCGAATTAGAGTGGATCGCAGTATGTTTCATCGTGAATATCATGAGCGTCAGCTAACATGGTCCAGGATTTGGAATATGTCGATGATAGGAATCTGGCGATGAAACGCAACGGAAATTATCGACAGCCTAAACTCAGAGATTATATCCAAAGAGCCCGAGCCGGAATGAATCGAACTTAACTCCATAACAGACCAGAAGTGGAAATTATCAGCCACTATAAAATAAATATACCCACGCTGCAGTTGATTGTATCTTGGTCGGGCGAATCATATGGCCAAACTTAGTTGTATCTGCCACCGTTGTGGCTTTGGAGCTCCCTCTTGGTAGAGCCAACGATTTACCAAAATAAAATCCACGCTGCACCTCGAGGTGATCGGTAACTGCCAGACAAGCCTATCAACCCCTGCGAGGCGATTCCTTCAGATGCAGCAACACTCATTTGGTTGAAACTTTCGCCTCCATTCTCTTCATCGCTTCTATTCGCTTGATTCATTACTTGCCCTCGAGACCCGAAATCCCCACTTTCAGTCGTTAGTCTTTGCAGATGGGTGTTGCATGAGAAGTTCGATTTGCATTTAATATGTTCTATCATTACAATTCATCTACAAAGAAAGCACTGGTGGATTTGCAAGAAAGCCAAGGACCGTTGTGACTTTGGAGCTCCCCCTTGGGTAGAGCCCACGATTTACCAAAATAAAAAAAGAATCGATAGTGCGCCGGGTCTTCCAATGGACTTTATGATGACGCATGACATTGGAGAAGTCGGAGACGCAGAGTAACGTCATCTTCCAGCTAAGAAACTGAAGACTGCACGTCGGCTAGCTTTAGATTACAACCTCTAGGCCATTACAATTACAAAGTCAAGGAATTTCTTAGTAGTTAAGTTAAGAAATAAAGACCACCTCAATTTCTATTAACTATAAATGAGTTGCCAAGATATTGGCCCCTTCATCATATGGCAGTGCATTCTGCAAATAGAACTTACATTCTATCATCCTTGTTTTCTCATTATTACTCTACTTGAAGCTCATCCAGCCGCGCAAATTTGGTCTTTTGCATGACGCTTTGTGAGAGATGCGGTAAAGCCTATGACTCTTGCTCTCTAGGTTGCTCAATGCAGCTTGCGAAGGAAGATGAGGTGAACTGTAAGGTTCAACTTTGTAAGTGCCAAGGTTGGCGAGCGCAGCCTCCTAAGTGAACTTTCTGGAGCATCAACGGCACGCCAAGTGAGATGTGCTGTCAAGATTTTTCCGCCGTTCCGAAACAATACATAGTCCATAACATCAGAAATAGGTTTTCGCAAGATCGAAACCAACTTATGGACCCCCGACGAGTTCCTAGGCTAGCCCAAGCCTCCGAGCTGGCGCTGGGAATGGCCAACTAACCTAACAGTTGCGCTGGGGGCTCTTCAGCAGTGCCAATTTTGGGACGACAAACACTGCGCCTGCATCTACTCGAAGACGCCCGATCCTATCCCCGAAGTTATTGCGGCTGGGCAAATGGGGGATGGAGTTCGGTCGCGTAGACCTTATGACAAGGAAGACTTCCTCGGCGAACTGGTAGGGGAATTGGCCCCGCGGGGATTCCATAATGATGGCTGAGCGGCAGAGCTTGCGCGTTACGATATCGGCAATGGTAGCCGAATCGATGTCTGCCAGGTTTATCCTCGACACTGTGGGAATTGGGCCAGAAAAATAAATGACTCTTACGACGCAAACACGGTTTTCAAAGCCGTGCTCATTTCTAGCAGATAGAGAGTTATGGTCCAGGCCACCAGATCAATTTCCTGTGGCGAGATTGTTACGGTTGACTATGGGCACATGTATTGTATGGGCAGTGAGGATGAGTGTCTTTGCGGAACGCTAAATTGCATTAGAAAGACTACAAGAAAATGATCCTGGGTGACTGGCCTGTATTCGCTACTGGTGTTTGTGACTATCGAGCAGCGATGTCAATGCCATTTCTTAGTAGGATTGATGATGCAATTATTTAGCAGTGGTAGTAACGTAATTATAACTAGATGTTGATGTTCCCACATTGTGTCAAGGCAATGCAATTGTTGGTTTATGTAAATGTGAAGTTTGTGATTTTCTCATAACGAGTGTAGCGCAATTCTCAAGTAGCAATGGTAAGAATGGTTGAATGATGACACCAAGGGTGTTGATGTGCCTATGGATTCCAAAATGCAAAGAGGTGGGAGAAATTAGGTGGGAGTGTACCAGGTTAGGTGGGATTGTACCAGTGGGAGGAATTACGTGAGAGCGCGCTGGTGTGGTTTCGCCTCCATCCTACCCTGTAGCATTTGGTTGATTTCAATCTATCCTTCGCGTCAAATGGCATCTTTTCTTAAGAGAAGGGGGTAACAAATATTAGCGCGAGGCTAAAATAGTAATATGTCTACAACGAGGCTCATAACTATGTCGTTAGTGCTTGGCCAAGGCGTAGTCCAATGCTAAGTAGTCTATCTGTCGACTTAGTTGGTATCTCCATCAAGAGGAGGCCTTTCCATCTTGAGTTATTTTTCATGCGTAGATGCGTAGTCCAACACGATGTTCACTAGTAGATAATGTTCAGATTGATGAATTATCAGAGTCCCTTGCCTTTGAATTGGCCAAGATGAATTGACTTTGGTGCTGGCTCCACGGCACGATTCCACAGAGGGGGCGGAGGTCGTTGATTTGCAAAAAAATTGTCGGCGATTTGCAAAAAAAAAAAGGGACATTGGTTTACTAGTAAAATGGGTCACATCTTAAATCACTCTTTTTGAAGAATCTTATGTAAAGAGCGGGCCCAACACCTGGCATAACCACATAAATATGCCCATAGAATACAGGTTGAGTATCCTAATAAACAAATTATTCTACAAATGAGCGCTCTATGGTTTCAGATGTGTTTTGCTGGGAAGCCAATGTTGCTTTGCAAACAGCTGTCAATTTTGCAAATCGATGAGAGCTCTGGCTGTGCGGGGTAATGTGGTGCAGGAGCTCACCCACTGCGCCACCACGCTCAAAAGGAAATGCGTTGTGATGTCATCCGCATCACGTCGGTAGGTCTTATCTCGTCGAATCTGTTAAGCTTCCAACGGCGTACCAGGCAGGGCTGTCAGGTCAACTGGATTGGAGAAGACCCGATGTACCTCCGTTGCCGTGTAAATTGCGTGACTAAAGAGGTCAATCTGGTACAAGTGGCAAAGTGGGACGAGGGGCAGCACTGGAGGCTCAAGGAGATATAGCACAGGTGTGGCCTGGGACATGGGGAATAGGGCCGGGAGAGGACCCCCCTAGTGCCGTGATGAACACCACAAGGATCCACGCGGTGAATGAAAAAAAATGGCCCACTCAGGGAGGGGACATAAATAATTACACACAATAAGCGATATGGAACACACAGATATATTGTGCTAATTTCTCGTATTTTTTTTTTGCTATTGAGTCTGCTCTATTTTGTGTTGTTTTATTTCATCCTGCATCTCTTATACATTTCGTTGAAAGCATGTTTTGGTGAGCTATTTTTCCCTTTGACTGCGTGGGGGCATTGGCCGGCGCCTCTCGGTCTGGTCGGTGCTACCCACCACCCCGGTCACTCGCCCTGACCTGACCTGTCCTGACCTGTCCTGTGTGCTGATGCGCCCATCAGCGTCACCGAATGGTCCGGGTTGGCTCACGAAGCTGACGCCATAATCATTTCCCCCTTTCTGCAACGCGAGGCTTCCGTGAAAGGTGAGACGACATGATTTGATTTTATCCTGCCATGATACCTGCGTGGCTTTTGCTTTCCAAGCCTCCTTGCGCCTGCTTCTTGGCGACTTCCAGCGCTGCCTTCCTGCGCTGGCTGGCCCGTCTCCGCTGACTACGACTTGTCTAGCTAGCTAGCTAGCTAGCTGTCTGTCCTGCCCCTCCCCCGCTGCTGGCGGTGGTGCTGGTGACAGAATAGAAGGCACACCACAAATTTCTCACCTAACCCAGCTATCAGAAAAAAAAATGATAATAAAATACCTAATCATTATAAATGAGTGAAATAAAGCTGCCGTTGTATAGTCTAGCTTTAGGTAAATCTATATTTTTCTTATTCCATCTATTCCACTATCAGGGCTCGCGATTAAATGGTGTGCAATGTTTTTTGTCACACTCGTGCCCGTGTGTGACACCCCATGAGGGTCTGCGCACTCTTCTCAACAAACTCTGGTTCGTTCATTTGACTCACTGACCAACCTCGATCCATTTAAGACCCGATCGACCGACACTTCCAGCAACCCCAGGCAGGCCTACAACCATCACATCAGCAACCATGACTGCAAAGAAGATCGCCGTTATGACCTCGGGAGGCGACTCCCCAGGCATGAACGCCGCTGTGCGCGCCGTCGTGCGCATGACGATTCACATGGGATGCGAAGCCTATTGCGTCTACGAAGGATATGAGGGCCTGGTGCAGGGCGGCGACTTTATTCGCAACATGAAGTGGGATGACGTCCGAGGCTGGCTCTCGGAAGGTGGCACACTCATTGGAACCGCCAGGTGCATGGCTTTTTACGAGCGACCGGGACGCCTCGTAGCCGCCAAGAACCTCGTCCTGTCGGGCATTGATGCCCTCATCATCTGTGGAGGTGATGGCTCCCTTACCGGTGCCGACAAGTTTCGCGCAGAGTGGCCATCGCTCCTGGAAGAGCTCGTCACCAAGGGTGAGTTGACTGCTGCGCAGACCAAACCTTACCAGCACCTAAACATCGTCGGCTTGGTCGGCTCCATCGACAATGATCTGACCGGCACCGATGCCACCATCGGCGCCTACTCGGCCCTCGCACGTATCTGCGAAATGGTCGATTACATTGAGGCTACTGCCTCTTCTCACTCCCGTGCCTTTGTTATCGAAGTCATGGGCCGACATTGCGGTTGGCTCGCCTTGATGGCTGGTGTGGCCACGGGAGCCGACTTTGTCTTCATCCCCGAGCGGCCTAGAGAGCACGACTGGAAAGAAGACATGGCAAATGTCGTTAGAAGGGTCAGCAACATTTTATTTCCCCCCTCTAGCGCGATTTTGCTAACACGCAGCAGCACCGAAACCTGGGTAAGCGCAAGACCATTGTCATTGTGGCCGAGGGCGCCCGTGACAAGAATGGGTCCAAGATTACCGCTGAAGAAATTAAGAAGCTCCTTGCCGACAAGAGCGAGGGAGGTCTGGCCCTGGATACCCGCATTACCACACTCGGTCACGTCCAGAGAGGTGGCACTGCTGTGGCATATGATCGAATGCTGGCCACCCTACAGGGTGTGGAAGCTGTCAAGGCTGTGCTTGACGCCACTCCCGAAACTGAGACACCTTTCATTGCCATCACCGAGAACAAGATTGTCCGCAAGCCTCTGATGGAGGCCGTCGCTGAAACCCAGAGAGTTGCCAAAGCAGTCGAGGCAAAGGACTTTGACACGGCCATGTCTCTCCGAGACTCCGAATTTGAGGACCAGTGGAAGTCTTATATGCTGACTACCAACGTTATGTGCGAGGATAAGCTCGTCTCTGAAGAGAAGGTGGGTCGATCCTCTGTAATTGTTCCAGGGCTAGCACTAACATCGTCATAGCGCATGAGAATCGGTTTCATCAACGTCGGCGCCCCTGCCGGTGGTATGAACGCTGCCGTTCGTGCTGCCGTCGCCTACTGCCTGTCGCGAGGACATGAGCCCCTTGCCATTCACAACGGATTTGCCGGCTTCGCCAGACATCACGGCGACAAGCCCGTCGGCTCAGTCCGCCCATTCAACTGGCTCGAGGTTGATGGTTGGGCTAGCAAGGGTGGTTCCGAGATTGGCACCAACCGAGAGCTCCCTGCCGAGTCCGGTATGGAGCTAATCGCTAACCTAATCGAGGAGTACCGCCTCGATGCACTCTTCATCGTGGGTGGTTTTGAGGCCTTCCACTCCATTTCCCAGATGCGAAAGGCTCGCGACCAGTATCCTTCTCTTTGCATCCCCATGTGCCTGCTCCCAGCAACCATCTCCAACAACGTCCCCGGAACCGAATACTCGCTAGGCTCCGACACTTGTCTCAACGAGCTGGTCAACTACTGTGACAAGATTAAGCAATCTGCATCTGCCACCCGTCGCAGAGTGTTCGTCATTGAAACCCAGGGTGGTCGATCCGGTTACGTCGCAACTCTGGCTGGTCTAGATGTCGGAGCTTCGGCCGTCTACATTCCCGAGGAAGGCATCAGCCTGGAGATGCTCAACGCCGATGTGAGACATCTTAAGGAAGTGTTCAGAAAGGACAAGGGCCAATCCCGCGCCGGTCGCCTTATCCTCGTCAACGAAAAGGCCAGCAAGGTCTACAACGCCAAGCTCATTGCCGACATCATCCGTGAGGAGGCCCACGATCGATTCGAGAGTCGAGAGAGCATCCCCGGTCACGTCCAGCAGGGTGGTGTTCCCTCGCCCATGGATCGTTGCCGCGCAGTCCGTCTAGCCATCAAGTGCATACAGCATCTCGAGGAATTTGGTTGCAACGCCCACAACCATGTTAAGAAGGATCCCTTGAGCACAGTCGTCATCGGAATTCAGGGCTCAGAGGTCGTCTTCTCCCCCATGAAGGACCTGGAAGAGAAGGAGACTGACTGGCCTAACCGACGGCCCAAGACAGCCCACTGGAGAGACTTGACTGAGGTGGTGGACATTCTGGGTGGTCGACCCGACTATCCCCGACCTGAGTCGAATTTGACCGGTTTGGTCGCCAAGGATGCCAAGCGTGGATTGTAATGAATTTGATTCCAGCAGTTATTTTTAGTCAAGAATTGACATTTGTTATAATGTTAGATAATACTCCAAAACTTCTCTCAAGGCTTAACGCAGCACACAAAATAAACATTATTGAAGCTAAATGATCCAACACTAATTTTATTCATGGTTGCGCGGGAAGAAAAGTATATCCGGTGCTTTATCAACCCCTCATTTTGTCACTGGCAGCTGATTCAGGATCTATGGACCACACGTTCACATTGCTCTCTTCACCATTCTAATCTATCTTGGCCTTCAAAATTCTGCTACATCCCAAAGAGCGGCAATACCTATTGTGTTCCAATGCATCTAACAAGGTTCATAATCGGGAAGTTGCTCACACAGGATAAGGCGTCTAGGAAATCTGGTAAAACGCCCATGGTTCCTGAGAAACACATACGATGACTACGTGTCAAACGTTCCACTGAAAAGGCGCAAGGGCTCCTGGGGTGATCAATTTCTCTTAGACTCGTTCTTCAAACTCTGTGGGCTCCATAATAGCCTATCTGAATTTTGAGGCTAGATACAAACCAGGGATTTCACCCAGACGAGGAAGGCTACAACTAAGGGCGATACCCAGATCGCACCACGGCATGGTCGTGAATTGAATTCATCCTATCCAGATGTGATGACCTTACTTCATCCTCTCTTGGTTTGCCCGGGCCTTGTCAAGGGACTTCTTGACGTTGGGCTGTCTGAAGCCCTTACTACCACTACCCCTTAGGGCCAAGTTTTCGTTCTGGAAATGCGGAAGATCCTGATCAAATACTGTTAGTGGGCTAAAGGGTTAAAAGATGAGAAATTTTGAAGCTTACAATGAGCCACTCTGCTTCAACCGCTGTCACATTTTTCATGTACGCCTTTCCAACATAGACAAGTTGGTGGTAAATCACCCACTCATGGTTGATGTCAACAAGGGAACTCTCGTGATGGATGCCGGCTGAGTCGTTCCAATTGAAGATAGAGTAGATGTCGCTGTCGTGTTTCTCTTCTGAGTGATGAGCAGCCTGGTAGAAAAAGCCCTTCAGCAAGGCTTTCCTGATGTTGGTATCGTGGTTCTCGTCATTGAAACCTGACTTGGTGTAAGACTGGCGAATGACTCGCACGACACTTGATTCTAGTTGATCACGAATATTAATAGCCTCGTCCAGTGCGTGCTGGTTTAGAAACGCGTCAAAACACCACTGAGCCATGTCGATTCTCTTTTGCTCCTTCTCTAGCTCGTATGCGTTGAGCGCGTGCAGTTGGCTGATGTGGTCTGAGACCGGGCATGCAAATCGTTGATGGGCCAAATCTGCAGCAAATCGTTGATCATATGGCCGCAAAAAAATAGCCTGCTGACGGACGTTTGTGAGAGCGGCGATATTGATCATGTCGTTACGGCAGCCAAGCTTGTGCGCCTCCCCAATGGCATTGAACCAAGCTGGGTGGATGGGGAGCTTGGCTGCTAGCCTACCCGTCCCTGTAATGTTTCCGTTCTGATCGATGTGACCCCTGTAAGTCGAAATTAGAGCACATCACAGGTAATGGCTTTGGTACTTACATGGCTTGAAGGTCCAGCATGCCACGCAGAAACACTTCGGGGTGAGGGGGAGTGAGAAAGTCAAAATTGTAGACGTCGTGGTGGCCAATAGATTTGAGAAGTAAAATGACGGACCCGAGTTCATCTTCAAGAATCCCCGGCAGAGTAGCTGGGATGAAGCACTGGTTGAACGTGTCCTCAGTATACAGCCGGAAACAAACACCCGGTCTGGTACGGCCTGCTCTTCCGACACGCTGCACGGCAGCAGCCTTTGAGATTGGCCCTATTATGACCGTGCTCAGGCCTGCACGAGGGTTATACCCAGAGCGGTTCACCAGACCCGGGTCTGTTGACCATGATCAGTTACTCCAAATTGATACGTACCGTTGACAGCTAAAACCCTTCCAATGGGTTCTGGGGTAGGAGAAACTTACCGATGACATAGACAACTCCGTCTATGGTTAGACTGGTCTCGGCAATGTTAGTTGCAACAATGCATTTTCGAATCCCATACTTGTCAAAAACAAGTTGCTGCTTAGCTTGAGAAAGGGAGGCATATAAAGGTAACACCACCAGGTCGACAGTGTTTTCCCTGAGTGCATCGCACGTCTTCTCAATTGTCTCCACAGTTGGTAAGAAAAGAAGAATGTCACTATCATCCATCGTTTCGTGTATATGGTGAACAAGTTCCAAGGCACTGGAGATGTAATGAGGCGTGGGTTCAGAGAGATACTGGATTTGAACAGGGTAAATTCGTCCGGGTATGTGAAAGGACGATGCCCCGGGAAAATAGTTCTGAAAAGCTCTGCCTTCCAACGTAGCAGACATGATGATTACCTTCAAATCACGTCGACGAGCCACGACCTTTTTGAGCAGGGCCATCAAAACCTCGGTGTGCAAACTTCTCTCATGTGCTTCGTCGACAATTACGCAACTCTGGTTTTATTAGCACTGCAGTAAGTAGATTTGGGGTTGAAAGAAACTCACATAGCCAGAAAAAGAGTTCTCTTTCATCGACTCTCGTAGGAGTTTCCCATCTGTCATGAACACCAGGCGCGGTCTGCCCGCATATTCATCCTCCATTTTCTTGTCAAAACGGACACTGTATCCAACTGCCTTTCCCAAAGGCGCGTCCATTTCTTGGGCAACTCGAATTGCTGTGGATGTTGCGGCTAGACGCCGTGGTTGTGTACAGGCTACAGTCATGCCGGAGGCAAACTCATCGAAGTACACGAACTGCGGGATCTGGGTTGTCTTTCCCGAGCCTGTTTCACCAGATAATATGATGACCTGTTCCTGTGTGAGTAAAATTCCAGAATGAAAGGGATGTCTGATGTGAAGGAGATGGGATCTGCTCACTTGTGATTTATGATACACGTCTAGGAATTCTTGGCGCTGGGCTGAAACAGGGAGTTGGCGACGCTGCTCCAAAAGCTCCCAATACCTGGGAGAATGGCGTGAGCCACTTTTGAAGGGATTCTTATTATCATCTTCGATGCTGGTGGCCTGGCTTGCTGTCGTTCGGTTGCGTCGTAAGGCCTGCATCTTGATCGGAAGTTGGGATGACGAAAGTACTAAGAAACAGTAACTTGTAGTTGCCTACACGAGGTGAAGTCGGGGATTGAGCGGCTCACGAGAGTAAGTGGGCAGGAAAACCGAAAATCGAGGAGGCTGTGACTGGGGCTGCAGTTTGTGTTTGGCCACAATGTGAGCACGGGGTGAAGACCGCACAAAAAAAGTTTGATCAAGGAAGAATATTGCCAGGGACTTGTGCAGAGACTTGTGCAAAGAAAATTACAATATTAGGGCATGCAAGCGCGCCGACTTGAGGTGCATGAATCACCGTGTGGCAACACCTGGCAGCCGGTGTCGGTTGAAGCAGGCACCAACAACATATTGGTGAATTTTCACACGCACAGATTTCCTAACCTTTGCACAACTTTCATTCTCCTAGTTCACGAGAATCGGCTTATGAAAGGCGTGAACAAAGACCAGCAGCCATGTCAACGCATCTTAACGGTGATCAGCTCGATCACGCTGTCATACATGATGGCCCCGTCCTTCGGCTCGATCGTTTGCACTTCCAAGCGACGAAAGTTGATGTCGAAAAGTTGCTGACGGACCGCGGTTTCCACAATCGCAATTTCTATTGGCGCCCGCACGCGACCACTAATGAGACCAAATTACTTGGCTGGTGCTTTGTCCAGTTTGAGGACATGGATGAGGCGGATACCGCTGCTCAAGCTCTGCAAGGTGCTCTCCTCAAAGGAATACCTATCATGGTTGGCTCAATTCAGAGTGTCCAAGTATGTATCAGTCGACCCCTATGGAATAAATTCAAGTTGCTTACATCTCCAAGACGATTCAACGAGTGACCGGGATGCGCCCAAGACCGGAGCCACCTTCGGAGTCCGACGGTGCTCTCAGTCCTCAAGATGACAAGCCCACCTTCTTTCACAATCCTACAGCAGCAGCAGCCGCAAAGAAGTCGCTCAAGCTCATCGGCCTTCGCGATTATCCTTTTGATTGGACATATGATCGCCACGCTCCCAAACGCTTTCGGGAGTCGTTAATGAAAAGAATGAAAGTTCTGGAAGAAGAATATGAAAAGGCAGGTATCATCAGTCGACCTATGGTTCTGAATATAGGGGCTGGCCAAGATGTGCTTCGCTCTCAACAATTTCCATCCTTAAATGGCAAATTTCCCTTTCACATGATTTCGACATATATCTATGTGACAAGAGGACGCGGAAAAGACATTCGATTCAAAAGAGTTAATCTGAAGCACTTGGATACTTTCAAGTCTGAAGGTTGGACCGAGTGGTACCACCCTGGTAAACCGATAAGCCTAAATACCGAAAAGGATCTCCGAAAGATACCCAGGACTGAAGACGTATGGAATATCGATCAGCCTCATCGTGACACCCAGCAAATATTCCCAACAGCGATCGCTCTTTTCGGCCAATCATCTTCTGAGGGAAAGCAAGCTGCTAACCTGTTTAGCAACGATGCTAAAATACAATCATCCATCTCTTACTCTTCTTTTATTGTTCCAGCGGAGTCTGGAAAGAACTTGGCATCAGCAACCTCGCGAGGTCACATACTCAAGTTTCCACGACCATCCAGAACAGGCGCGGGTTGGGGTGACTACGACCTTTTCCGGGAGTGGCAGCTTCATGGACGCCAGGTGAAAGGGGCCATGGTCAAGGAGAAGAAATGGCAAAGCAGCACCGTCTCAACGCTTGAGTTTGTTCCTGCGAGTGATGCTGCCCCAGAAACGAAAGGCATCAGCGTTGAATGCAGGCACGACTATTCCGAAAAGCCTATACGCAATGATGGGCCAAAGTCACTTTACAGCCGGTTCCATCGGCTGAGCACTGACGAAGACGCAGATTGGGAGGTTTGAACTCTTTGAGTGACTGAAGAGTACACACGTGTGAATGGAGGGCTTCAGGTGGATGCGAATTTCGGTCTGCGGGAGATTCTTTGCTCGTCTTCTTGTTTCTCTTTTCCAGTCACAACTCGTACTAGGTCCGCTCCTGTGCCACAGATAACACGCGTAATTCTTGTTCAATAAGATTTGTCAAATTGCGAGACGTCGCCCACTTGATATGCTGAAGACCTTTGGGAACAAAATGCAAATCGTTGATTGACATCCCTCACTTTCATTTTCGTGAAAGCATGTACCAGAGCCTTTGTCCTTGCTGAGATTAGGCATGGAACCTGAACAAAGTTAAGCATAAAAGCCCACCCTTAGCTTGGAATCAGCGAGGAATTTGGACCGTCCAATCTCTAGCCCATTACCAAGTGTACACGCTCCAAGTCATGCATCTCCCACGCGTCTTTGCCCACATAGCCAGAAGCTCTCCGGTACGCTACCCCGTCTACCCACTGCACCCAGAGAACGCCGTACATATATTGATAGATTGGAGGCCCTTACTATAAGCCTTTTTTTTTCATTGAGCCTTCTGATCTCTGCATCTCTATCTTTGTGACATCCTAGGTTAGAAATGGCTGCTACTGCTGGCAAATTCCTCCCAACTCGACCTTGAAATCACCGTCAGATCCCGCGCTCGGGAATTCTGAAATTTCATCTCCGGTCTGAAACTGTAATCTTCCGCAACATCGGAAATCTTATGTTAAGAAGTGTGTACATAAATATCGTCACTCCCTGAACAAGTCGAAGCATCTTCGCTCCCAAAGCTAAGTCTTGTTCAATGAGCGTCCAAGGCTACAAGAAAAACCTAGTATCAATAAATATTCACGAGTTGCAAGAACTCGCATTTCAGCACGCGCAAGAAAAGTTCGATTGACACTAGTTCGGCGATATGTGGGGGTCTAGCCGAGGGAACCCACAAAGTGACAAGAGTGTTGAGATAAAAGAAGTAGAATGATATTTTTACATTGTCCCACCAAACCTTAGGCGGTAGCCAAGGCGGTCCGTATGTAACCAATCCCCTGTTTCGGAAGTATTTAAGATCCGAAAGTACCCACGTTATTCATGTGCTTGCGCTTGAGAACTGGCCCACTGACACTGCAATCACAGCAGGTTCCGATAATAGCCCTACCAAATCTGTACATAACTTATTTTCCTCCCTAAACATGCAAATAAATTCTGTCACATTGCCGGCTACGGAAAAAGTGAAGTGAGCACTCCGCTAATGCGTAGTGCAATGGTGCCCTATATCCGTTTGACAAATTCTTTGCTTTTATCGTGCCTGCTAGGCAAACACCGAGGTTGTAAGTGGACCAGCGTTGCTCTATTGATACTCTTTGACCGAGGAAAGTGAAATTTGGACGGACTAGAGTTGAAATTAACGTTGTTTCCGACTTCTTTGCCAACAGCCTGGTTCAACTCCTCGAGCATAAGTGAGGTCATCATTACGTGCCCAAAGAAGCGTGGGAAAGTCGTCAAAAAATAACTACTCATGAAATCTTTCCAGATGTAAGTGCCGTAGGTTGAATTTATTTCAACTTGTAAGAGCACATCAATGCTTTTCGATCATTGTAAAATATAAGCCAACATAGAATCAGTCAAAACCCACGCGACGTTTGGGAGTCATATGCTGACCCACTTTGAGCCGAGGTTCGAGTGCACCTTTAGTTGAGCTGCTGTATAGCATGGGGACCATAACTATAGTGGCGTCATAGCTGATCTGTTGAGGACGTTCCCACATGAAATCTTGGCATGGCAGTGTATAAAGACTCCCAGTCCAACGAATTAAACCATCTGAGATTTGCGTTGGAATATCATGAGTTGCAACGAATAAGAAATAAAGATGGACCGCATAAAAACCGCCTTCCCTGTTGGCAATCGCCACCTGCCGGCTGTGGGTTTCTTTGTCCTCGTTTGCTACATGCTTGTGGTTAGGTTCCTGCGATACCGCCGCAAGGCGGCAATTGAGGCTCCTTTCGTTAGCGGTGGAAGGTCGTTGTCTGATATGACAATGAAGGAGGCGCATGAGATTATCGCCCAGTTGCAAGAATTGGAATTCCCCAATGCATTGAACAAGGCTCGCAACATAGCTCTACTCAAGGTTAGGCGCTTTTATTTTGCTTCGACTTGGAGACTAACTGTTGCACGCAGGCTGGTGGCATTCCAACCATGTCTAAATTATTTGCCGTTACAGGTCAAAACACCAAAAAGAATGGCGGAAAACGGTCTATCGATACTGAAATCCTCCTCCGCGAGTCACAATCCCAACTTAGAGATTCTGATCGATATGCAATGGCTGTCGCGCGAATGAACTACCTGTAAGTGGTGCACCTCTTCCAATCATTGTGTACGAACTTGACTCACTGTCTCGTCATAGCCATTCTCGCTATCGCCGCGCCAACAAAATCACCGATCCAGATTTACTGCACACTCTTGGAGATGGACTTGCGGAAATCCTCAATGTCGTTCACCGGGAAGAATGGAGAAAGTTGACTGATGCTGAAATGTGCGCTCTCGGTGTTTTCCATAAGAATTTGGGAGAAGACTTGGAGATTCCTTTCACCTGCCTTCCTTCCAGCAAAGAAGGTTGGAGAAATGGTCTTGAATTCGCCAGGGAACTTGTTGCATGGACACAAAAATACGAGGAGGAAGTCGCGCGGCCAACTACAACTAATGATCAGTATGTCCGGGTATATGTTGACTCCGCCTTCTCTCGCATGCCGGATTTTGTGGGCAAAACAATGAGGAAGGTCTTGGGCGAAAACTTGGACGACGTCATGAGAGAGAGTCTGTGGTGAGTTTTCTCAATGTTTGGTTTCTCTCTGCACAAATATCAGCAAAGCTAACTTATTTGTCTCACTAACTTTAGTCTTGAGTGCCCCGGTCCTCTCCTCTCCGCAATCATCATCGCCATTCGAAATTGCCGAATTAGTTACCTGCGCCATTTGGCCTTGCCTAGGATTCGTCGCGTAAAGCTGACCAACGAGAATCCGGCTCCAGGCACTCAGCTTTACAATTTCCCGCAGATGAGGCTTCAGCCTTGGTATGTCAAGCCGACTTTCATGTCCGTTTGGGGTCCTGGGGCCTTTTTTGTGAGGGCATTCGGAGGTAGACTCCCAGGCTCAAAGGGTGACAGATATCACCCACAGGGCTATGATTTGATGACAATTGGGCCAGAACCGCAAAAGGGGAAAGGGATTGAAGAGATGACCACTGCCATTCCAATAATCAAAGCACGAGGGATTGCCAGCTGTCCTTTTTCTCAGATGAGGACTGATTGCTAAAAGCCATTAAGCTCAAAAGTTAAGCGGTAACCTTGTCCCATGTGGATCAAAAACTTTTAACAGGTCTATTCTATTCTATACTCTAGTAGATTTCTATTTTTATCATGTGCACAAAGTCTCATTTCGAATATTCAAGTGTCCTGTTGCTTCTTCGCCTAAGGGTTTGGCGCAATGACGGTGTAGTTTCTCCATCCTCCTTTAGATGCATGCTCAATCGCCTTTTGATGCTCATCGAGGGTGAAGACAGCGACTTCAGTTCCGCTCTCAACTCCGATTTTCAAATGGCCTTGTTGAATCATTCCGATGAGTTGTTCCAAGGTTTTGCGCGCGCACATCCATTTACCCATGACCTTGAGGTCCTTGTGCACCATAAAGGCGTAAGGGATTTCTAGATTGCCAGGTGTGCCGCCGCTTAGGACAACCCTGCCTTGTCGTTTTAGGGTGCGGACCGCAGCAAAGAGAAAGGGAGCCGATTTGAGGGCTCCGGGTGTCCAGTCGTTGTAAACATCCGCGCCCGCACCATTGGGCGTCGCCCGAAGGATGGCTGCAGTGTCGGCATCGTTGTCGCAAGTCATGGCAACGCAGGTTAACCGAGGGTTGTTGTTGAGCTTCTTTTTCATGGCGTTCAATTTCTCCTCGCTTCTTCCAAGTGCAATCACATTGGCGCCTAATGCTAGCGCTAACTCAACTGCCAGCCCACCAAATGAGCCTCCAGAGGGGCCCACGATGACCGTCTCGGCCACCTTGACATCTGCCGCCTCTAGTAGAGCGCCTCCTGCGACTGAGTAGAAAGCAAGGCTTTGGAGTACAGCTGGAGAGTAACCGAGATCTTGAACAAGCTTTTGCTCGTCAAGAACATAGACGTTCTCCAAGGGAACTTTTTGATATTGTTGCAATGATCCGTCGCGCCATTGTCCTTGCATGAGCTTTTTGCCCTGCGGGCCCGCACCACCATGATGCCCGGACATGATCATCACTTCAGAGTCATCACGGGCTCGGATCGTGGCATCGACATACACCAAATCGCCAGGCTTGACACGCACAGCGTCAGAGCCTGCTGCGTAGACACGGCCAATAGCATTCGGGTTGGGGACCAATGGCAGGGTCAGATTAAGCTGTGGAAGCTTTCCAGTGTGAACCAGATTCGTGTAGGGAGTCAGAGGCGTGGCGAGGACCTCGATGACAACGGTTCCCACAGTAGCTTCTGGAACGGGGAGGTCAATGATGGACAGTGGCTCCGTGAAAGAGGAGAGCCATAAGGCCCGGTTTATGGGAGGCTTGTATGAACCCATTTTCTTATTGATTTTTGGAGCGAATATGGAAAGTACAAGTGAATCGATTGATTTTGACACGACCTTCGCGCCCTTTATATCGCATCCACTGACTCTGATGATATGATCCACAGGCAAATTTTTCGACCACTTCTATCTCACCTTTTCTTTCCCAAACTGGCATGATTTCCCCTTTTTTTACGTGAATCAATCTTTCGATCATAAGATACGGAGAGGCTCAATTGTCCTTGAATCTCCGCTTACATGATGCTGTCAGCAGCCTGCGGGACTTTCATAGGGTAGATCTATCCGTGCTCTGAGACCCACCACCTTACCTAGTGGGGAGAGCGGCTCAAAATGATCAGTACGAAAATTGCCTTATACAGTTCAGCCCCCGAGTAAGCGAAAAATCCAAACGTCATGGCTTCTATCTCTTCATTTTGGCCCCTATGGCCCCAGTTGGAACACCTCCTATACTTTGTTGAATGTTGAGTTATCATGAACGACTTCGCTTGTAACGATTAATTAAAAGTCGTCGTTTTTTCGACATCTTCCATCATAGAGGGATCTCTCTTCACCGCGATTCAGATTTTGTTCCTTGCGTGATCTTTTTGGTGGTTTCTCCTAACGATTAACACTAAATTCCTGGCAGTTCGATATTTTTGACATGAGCAAACAACAATGAAGGCTCACTGTAGGTTGAGCGTATGATGAATCAAAATTTAATGAACTTGATCGTTTTGAATGCATTAATCATCATCAAGCGCGTCTTGAGGCACGCACAATTGAAGGGATTGCTGATATTTCTGCTGTAGGGTAAGTGAGGTCAGGTGGTCAATTCATTGAGCGTGACTCTTTTTGCATTTTCGTGGAATGCCCCTCCCTCGGCTATCACCGTTGTGGCGCTATTTTCGCTAAATGTTTGGCCTGCAGCTACAGAATATTGTCGCAGCCCTAGAGATTCAAGCCAACCGAAGACACAATTGTATTGAGGGATCCTTCATTTTGGGCAAGCGTCTGTTGCCGGTGCGAAAGTAAATGAGTGGACATAGCGCTCCGATTTGCAACAATGGGGGGCTGGCGCAACGGTAGCGCGTCAGATTCCAGAACAGGAATTTCCTGAAGGTTAAGAGTTCAAATCTCTTGTCCCTCATTTGTTTTTGCTTTTTTTTTTCTGGCCCCAAAAACCCTCGTCGCTTTGTGGGACGATGTTATGCTTTTGGCCTCAGTGTGGGGTTTGAGTGGAAAGCCAATGAAAATTAGATGAACATGTCCACCGCAATCGTGATCTCATCTGGATATGAGATGCAACGTCTCCAGAAGTTTTTATCGTTTCCCCCCCTCTTTTTGAACGACCTTATCTCGTTAAACTTACCTTTAAAAGTCAGCATAATTGAGGTGTGGCATCGTTCCCCGCAGTTTTCCTCGATTCTATAAACTTGGCTGCATTTGGCAAAATGCGGAGGATGGCTCGTTATCGCTGATGAAATCATGTGTCGAATTACAACCCAATGTAGACTAAGCATTGCAAAACTAAGGCTCCCGATAAACATCTGCGTGATATATGATGGGATCACATGGCGTGAAAAAGCACAAAACATGCATGCGAACCATACGCTTTCTTGCATCAACTGCTTCTAGGGGGCTTTTTTGTGTCTCTACTCCCCACCAAGTAACAGCAAGCGAGAAACCATATCGGCTCTAAAGAAGCACTAAGGACATAGCGTTTAGAGTCATAGTAGTGCAGCAGTAGGCTGAATCGTCCGATTTGAGTTGTGTGCCTTGCCAGGGGAAAGTCCCCAGCAAACTCAATGGGCGGGATCCATGAGGAGGCGAGGAGGCTTCAGGATTGGGATGAAACGCCACCCCAGCCATGAACATGATCCATCACCAAGAATAGATCTTTACAAGGGTGCTGGATCACATCAGACGATCGTGTTTAACAAAAAAAAAAAGACGCCTCAAGTGGTTTGTGTGCTGTTCGCTATTGAGCTGAACTTATGCTGAGCCACCAAGAACGAGTGATGGTTGTTGATCCAGCTGACAGCGAGCAGGTTGCCGCCAACCCTACATGGGAATAGTCAGTCCTGTTGTGGCAGGTCCTAGCCAATTAGGTGCCTGTCAGGCGTCATATTGAAAATTGACGAACAAATGTATGCCTCTAAGCCATCGAACATGTTGGCTCGTCGGATTAAATGCGACGGACCACGCCATCGTTCGCCAGCGAGGGACATAATCCCACCGCTATGGTTGTCATTTTGAAAATTGACGAGCACCCAGCCCAACGGTCCACAGGCACAGGCACCAACCGTTGCAGCAGGTAAGACCGCGCAGCTAACCACCCAGCGTCGGTCCCATCCCATCAGCCTTGTGACACAAAGGAAAACGAATACGACGACTAATAAGACGCAACAAAGTTCAAAATCAGCCTGATGACGTGATTTGCGAGACAATTAATTTTGAGACTGCATGTGTATCCCGATGACCAGACTCGGGTTGGCAGGCCTGAGCACACGACACACACACCATACACACGCTACGGGATTTACAGCACTGCAGGCGGCCTCTTTGCGCCAATAGAAAACGGCAGCGAGTGAGAAGAGGGACAGCGAGTACGATGTAGATTGAGGAGGGGGGTGGAATGCAGAGAGGAAAAGGCCCGTTTCAACCGCCAAAAGGACCAGTTGCAAGCCGAAAAGTGGTTCAATAAGAAGAACTTTGTAACTTTCGTCTAGCATAGGATCAAGCATAATTTGCGGTTCTGGCGTCTCGTAGTCGACCCCCCGTAAAATATCTCGGCACCCGGCAGCTGGCGACAGGCTGCATCGTAACCTGACTGGCGGGGCCGGATATTCGGTCTTGTAGGGCGGCGCTAGGACGCTGCAAGGTTTGGGCCCAGATGCGGCCCGCGTCGTCATTAGCACGCATTTTCGGATCTGTCGAGCCGTGTACGGCGTTGTCTGGACTTTTCCTCGACATTGCACAGCCGCACGCTCCGTCAACCCAGCGGGTGCTGGTTGGCCGCCGTCTGCTGATGCTCGCACGACCCCTTGCGCGCTGCTTGGTGGGCGCCCATTCTCCAGACGGCGGCATCCAAGAAATGAGGCTATGCCCGAATTTACGAAGCGGCAAGCCACGGCCATGCTTTTGTTCTTGTCATTCGGCACATCTGAACCGAAACCTTGCACCCCCAGGTAAAGCCCAGACACTGCCCCGCGGCCAGGGCTGAAACGTCCGAATGGCAGTGCAGCCCAGTCGACTTGGGGCCAGACCACCCATGTCGTGACAGCTTCCCAACGGAAATCCGCGAAGCGCTGTCCTTTTCCTTTTTGCTATTAGACGGTCTTTCCGGTCTTTCCGTGTATGGGAGGGCTCTGCCTCTTGTTTAATTTAAAGTAAAATACGATGGACTGATCAATCGAACCGAAACAAATCAAAAAAAGAGAGACCTGTCCATTCTCCAACCCCAACCAACTACACCAACAACTTACATACAACACACTACCCAAAGAGAATCGAAATCCACGCACACAGCCCCAATCTGTTATTGCAGACAACAAAAAAGACAAAAAAACAAAAATCAGGAGCGAGACCATGTCAACCCTCTCTGCACCAGCGTCTTCAATCACGCTCCGAAGCCTTTCGTCAAGTTGCGAGCTCATTGCTAGCGTGTGCTCCATCCTCAAAGCCTGCCCTGATATCGACGGAATTCCCATGAAACTCTGCGACAGACATGCCGCCACCACTCCACCACTATCTTTCAATGACCAAGCAGCATCGCTCTCCGCGTCCTCTGCCGAAACCGAATGTGAATCCGGACACTACGACGACTTCATGTCCAGCTACCACCAGTACGGTCGAACCGCCCACATGGGCCTCCTCGATCCCAGCTATCAAATCTTCACCAGCCAGCACGGCCACGGCGCCGTAGTTTACAAAATTAAGAACCGCACCCTCATCGTCACCGGCGACCCTCTCTGCTCACCTGAGCTGTTCCAGCCGCTGCTGGATGAGCTGCGCCAGTTTCGCGCAAAGCGGAGGCTAAAGCTTGCATTCATGGGCGTGAGCAAGAGCTTTGTCGAATACGCCCAAAAGCTCGGCTGGGTGACGCTCAACTTTGGCCGAGAACGAGTCATTAACCCCACGACGAATCCGGTGCTACGAAAGGGGGCTGGCAAGCGCATGATTAGCCAGTCTCGACAGCTTCTCGACCCGAAGCGGTGCGGCCTCAGCGTTAACGTATACAGCCCGAGCACCAATGGCAGAGAGCCCGCGCTCGAGGTAGAGTTGCAGCGACTATACGACTGCTGGCGAGAAGACCGAAACAATAAGCTCGGAATGGGATCCCAGGCCTTCGTTACCGTCTACGATCTCTTTTCGCATCCCGACGTCACCATGTTTGTTTACACAAAGGACCGCGATGGATGCGCCAACGGCCTCGCCGTCCTGCGCAGCCTCGGTGCAAACGGAGGCTTCCATCTAGATCCTTGCATCGCATCATCCACGGCGCCTCGCGGCGTCAGCGATCTCCTTGTAATTGCCTGCATGAAGCTTCTTTCTCGAACAGGGCTAGACTACATGAGTATGGGCTACGAGCCATACGCAGATCTCCAAGATATTACCGGACAGTCGAGTCTCCAAGCTTGGTTTACACAGATGGGGTACCGTCGCGTGATGCAGGCCGTACCCGTCAATGGCAAAGCGGCATACTACAACAAGTTTCGACCTGATGACGATGCTAGTTCCGATCTGTACATTGTCATCCCCCACGGCCTCTTCCAGGTTCAGCAGTCTACTGCGCTCATGCACATTGCAAATCTCAAGATGACCTCCCTCTTCTCCATGTCAGATAAGCGAGCATCAAGAACCGAAAAGAAAGACGAATCAGAAAATAGAGAGAAAGTGGCAAGCTAATTAAACCATTCCTTTTTTTCTTCTTCTTCATTACGCCACTTTCTTCCACAAACTTTCACTCCTTCTCTCTCTATCTCTCAGCGTTACTTTTTGTTTATGGGTGGAGTCACACAGCGAGCATTTGGGAGCATAGATGTATATTTAATCAGGGATAAGCGTATGAATGGGCTATTTGAGGCGTCTGTCGTTATGAACAATCTTTCAATTTCTATGTAAAGAAATATTTGTCTACGAACCCACCATTTAAACTCTTCTTTTTTTAATTCTTTTAGCCATCCTTACCATGAAATAATGAACAAACCATTTCCAATAACACCGATCAATGAATCAAACTGTTTCAACCACTTACCTAACCAACCCACTTGCGAGCATTCAAGAATAGCTGGAACCAAGGTCCAAACTGGCCCCACTGGGCGAGTTGGTCCTCTGGCTTCCACGAACCAACATCGGCCATGATGGTTCGCTCTGGGTGAGGCATCATGGCTACCACTCGGCCATCCTTGCTCTTCACACCAGCAATACCCACGGGACTACCGTTGGGGTTGAAGGGATACTTCTCAGTGACATGTCCGTAGTTGTCAACATATCGGAGGGGGATGAGGCCTTCGTCGCCGAGTGACTGCAGGTTGCCTCCAGAAACAAAGTCTGCTCGGCCCTCGCCGTGTGACACGACAATGGGAAGAGAGGAGCCGTTCATGCCAGAGAAGAAGACTGAGTTGTCAGACTTGTCCTCAACCTGGACCAAAGAAAATCGGCCTTCGAACTGGGAGCTTGCGTTTTCGACTAAAATGAAGTTAGCAAAGGGTTCATGGCAAGGTTCTAGAGATACTTACCGAAGGTTGGCCAGTGCTGAGCGCCAGGGATCAACTCCTTGACTATCCTACAGTTAGCTGTTTGTTCTTAATGGACTGAATCTTAGGCCAACATACGTCTGGTAAGCATCTGGCAACCGTTGCAGACACCAAATGAAAAGGTATCGGGTCGGTTAAAGAAGGTTTCGAAAGTCTTGCGGGCGCCCTCGTGCATGAGAATAGACTGGGCCCAACCGTTTCCGGCACCGAGAACGTCACTGTGAAGTATGTAAATATTTGGCCTGCGGTTGAAATAATCCACCAGCATTTACTTACCCATATGAGAAACCTCCACAGGCAGCAAGACCGCGGAATCCATCCAGAGAGAAGCCATCAAGGATATCAGACATGTGAACGTCGACAGCATCAAAGCCTGCAGCTCGGAAGGCGAATGCCATTTCCGCATGACCGTTGACACCCTGTTCTCTCAGAATAGCAACTATAGATAACGTGATTAGTGGTTGGATTCATCATAATACTCAAATAAGTCTTACCTCTAGGCCTTGAAACCAGGTTCTTGAGGTTCACAAAGGTAGGCAAGCTAATGTCGGCAGGGTCAAACTTCAAGTTGTAGTGAAGACCAGGATCCTTGGAATCAGCGATGGTATCAAACTCGGATTGCGCACAAGCCGGGTTGTCACGCAACTTTTGCATCTCATACGAAGTGGTTGACCACCACTCTTGGATTTGTGCTCGGTCTAGGTCGACAATGGACTTGGCCTTGTACTTGACGGTAAGGCTCTGCTTAGAAGTGTGCTTGACATAACCGATGGTTCTGATCAGGCCATGAGGAGGACCGCAGGTAGCGAAGCATCGCTTAAACTTGGTCTCATCACCTCGTCGGATCTGGAACACAGCACCGAGTTCCTCGTTGAAGAGGGTATCGAGAACCTTGTCATCGGATGGAGAAAGGTCATCGAGCGAAATCTCAGCTCCGCATCGACCAGCAAACATCATTTCAGCGACAGTGGTCAAGAGACCTCCATCAGAGCGGTCATGGTATGCAAGGACAATGTTCTCCTGGTGCAGCTGCCACAGGGCATCAAAGAAGTCGCGAATCAACTCAGCATCGCGGACGTCGGGAGCCTCGTTTCCAATCTGGCCAAGACACTGGGCCAAAGCAGAACCACCCATGGCCCGGAAGCCCTGGGCAAGGTCAACAAACATGAGGATGCTATCACCGACATCCTCAACTCGTCGAAGCTGAGGAGTCCAGGTGCTGCGAACATTCTCAACAAGACTGAAAGCGGAAATAACGAGAGAAACTGGAGCAGTAACAGTCTTGGATTCCGCAGTCTCCTTGTCCTTCCACGAAGCCTTCATGGAAAGCGAATCCTTGCCGACGGGGATGGACACACCCAGCTGAGGGCAAAGCTCCATTCCAATGGCCTCGACGGCTTCGTAAAGGGCGGCACCCTCACCAGGGTGACCGACAGCAGCCATCCAGTTAGCAGACAGCTTGACGCGCTTGAGATCACCGTTGACCTTGCCGGGCTTGATATCAGCAGCACCAAGGTTCATCAAACTCTCAGCAACTGCCATTCGTGCAGAAGCACCAGCAGAGATGAGAGCAAGGGTAGGTTTCTCACCCCTAAGAACTAGTTAATCACAGCAAGAACAACAGTATTGGCAGTACTTACATGGCCATGGCTTCACCGTAATGGCTCTTTTCGTCGACAGCAAAGCTGTTCAAGGTCACAGCAACGTCGGCAACGGGAGTTTGCCAAGGACCAACCATCTGGTCACGAACCGACAAACCACCAACAGTTCGGTCGCCAATGGTGATCAGGAAGCTCTTGGAACCAACGGAAGGGAGCTTAAATACAAGCTCAGTGGCCTTGGTTACCAGGTTGGTCAAGTCAGAAGCACCGCATTGTTCCGTCAGGCTCTTGACAGCATCGAAAGGACGGAGGTTCTTGGCGACCTTCTGAACGTCCTTGGAGATTCTTCGTCCAGGAGGGAAGAGAACATCCATGGGGAGGTTGATGGGGTCAATTGGGGGCTGGACAGTGGGCTCACGGTCGGTGAGGACCAGCTTGGCAATGCCACTCTCGTCCTTGGTAGCGACGTTTCCAACAACGGAGAAACCGCAGCGCTCTCGTCGGCATATGTTTGTGAATCGGTTCAAGCCATCACGGTTGACGAGGAGAACATATCGCTCTTGGGCCTCGTTACACCAGATCTGAAGAGGAGACATGGAGTTGTCGGCGCTTTCGACCTGGCGAAGTTCAAAGGTACCGCCAAATCCGGCATCTTTGACGAGTTCTGGGAGAGCGTTGGAAAGACCACCGGCTCCAACGTCGTGGATGAATGCGATGGGGCTCTCGGCACCCAGAGCGACACAGGTGTTAATGACCATCTGCGCACGTCGTTCCATTTCGGGGTTACCACGCTGCACACTGTCAAAGTCAAGGTCTGCAGTAGCTTCAGAACCAGTGTTTGATGAGGCAGCGCCACCACCAAGTCCGATCAGCATGGCAGGACCCCCAAGAACAATAACATGAGCACCCTCTTCAACATGGGCCTCTTCCTTCAGGGCGTGTTGGGGTCGAACTGTTCCAATACCACCAGCGATCATGATAGGCTTGTGGTAACCCCTGTACTCAGGGGCCTCCGACTCGGCCTCGTTGGTGAGGAGAGTCCTGAAAGTTCCCGTCAGCGCGGGGCGGCCGAATTCGTTGTTGAATCGAGCAGAACCGATAGGAGCCTCGAGCATGATGTCAAGACTTGAGGCATAGTGGGCAGGTCGACCAATGTCCACCTCCCAGGGCTGCTTGCTGCCAGGGATCAACAGGTCAGATACCCAGAAGCCGCAAAGACCGGCCTTGGGTGATGAACCTCTACCAACGGCACCCTCGTCACGGATTTCACCACCGCTTCCAGTGGCGGCACCAGGGAAAGGAGAGATGGCAGTAGGATGGTTGTGGGTCTCAACCTTGATCAGAGGTTGAACAATCTCCTTGGTAAGCTTCCAGCTACCAGTAGAGTAGTCGGGGGCCCAAAAGTTTCCCTCGTCACCATCCATGCTAATAAGTTATTAGAAATGCGTATGCGACAAAAAGAGGAAGAAAAAAAAGGTTGGCGACAATGGAATGGAAAGCAATTGAGAGTGCGCCAGACTTGGACCACTTACACGGCTGCGTTATCGGAGTATGCGCTGATAACAAACTCTGGGTTTGTCTTGTGGGTGTTCTTGATCATTCCAAACAGACTGTTGGGTTGGTTGACACCGTCAATGGTCCAGGATGCATTGAAGACGTGGTGTCGGCAGTGCTCAGAGTTGACTTGAGCAAACATGAACAACTCGACATCGTTCTACAACACCAAGTGTTAGCCATGGGATGATGGAGATGTGGAAACGCGACTCATACAGGAGATCGTCCAAGCTCGGCGTACTTCTTGACCAAGTACTCCATGTTGGGCTGATCAAGGCCAAGGCCAGCCTTCTTGTTGTGCTCCTGGAGAGCGACCAGAGGGCCGCGCTCGTCGGAAAGAATGTCAACCACAACAAGCGGGTTTCGGGTGCCGTGCGCGAACATGACGTCGAGAACGGGAGGGGAGGTGCTGAAGAATTCGGTCATGCGATCGTAGATGACATCCTTGAAGGCCAAATCCTGCTCTCCCTTGTATTCCTCCTCAAATTCGATGGTGACGGCGCGACCGCGCTCGATGCGCTGGACAGTCTTGAGCCCGCAAACGACGGCAATGCTGGAGGCCTTGGAGCTCCATGGCGACTGGTTTCGGGGAGTGATGAAAATTTGGACGCTTTTCCCATCGGTTCCGGTCAATGCGGCAGATGCTGGCTCGTCAATTGCCTGGAGAATTTGCTTCACCTTGCTGAGGACGGTCGCATCCTCAGTCTCAAGATCCACATAGTACTGCCAGACGCCAGAAAGTTTGACAACCTTGACAGAGCTCTGATCATTAATGCGCTGCACGAGCTTCTGAAGCTCAGAAGCCGTGAAGCACGACTCGCCGACCAGAACCTGGTGCATGGTGAAAAATGCTGCGATGCGCGTCGGCTTCAAAGCAGAGAGTGCTTTGACGTCCTCGTCGTCGGTTGGCTCAGTTGCGGGGTGAAAAAAAAGTCCTCCATGACCGCGGGGTCATTTGCATAGTCAGAGGTCACAAGTGGGATGAATTTTCAGTACCGGGATAACCTTAATCCGCTCAACAAAACCACGCACTCTGGGGTAAATATTGTTGTCAATGAGGTTTTTTTTGGTCTGATTGGTTTTCGGATGCAACTATCTTCATTTTCCATCGCAATTCTCTTCATTCACCTTGATCTACTTGCTCTGTTGAGATGCCAATTGTGCTCTCATGAATCACTACCTCACGTGCTATGGCTGCCCTTGCGGAGCGGCCAATAGTGGGGCAAGTCCCTGCGTTGATCGAAACACCAATGGCGGGGTCTTCAATACCTATGCCAGGTAAGACAATGAACAAAGTTGGTAATGGTGGCGATAATTGAGTAAATTAGTACGGGATTGTATTCTCTAGGGGAACTCTTGATCAATTAATAGGTACAAATAATTCCTCCGTGGTCTGTTTGGCTCCGCATATCCTGCTTTTTGTGGACCTTCGGAATGGTGTCTAAAATCTTCATCATGAAAAGACATGACTGGAAAGAACCGCAATTGTTAACCTCACTAAACCATCAAATTTGTAAATATACAATTCCATGAGACATATGCGTGGATTTAATAAATTTTAGTCTCATTCGATAGCAATCAGATCAACTTACCCTACGTCTACATCTGAATGAAGATGCCGTGAAATTAGATTTGAGTGGCTTAGCCTCTTCAACTTGCGCAAATAAATTAGGACAAGAGTGATTTGGAATGCCTTGCGACTCTTATACCCAGGCTACTTGATGAAAGGCTTCTATTTTGGTAATAGCAATGGGTGATCCTGAGTTCTAATTTGTACTTGGAACACATGTTGACTCAGTGTACTAAATTTATGAAGGACTTTGATTTCTTATTGTTATCGACTTCAGAATAGTTCCCGCAAGCCGCGCGAGACAAATTTTGCCCCGGACAAATCGGCCAGCAAAAAGCCAAGACTGGGGAGGGAGATGGCGTAGTAACCAAGTTAAAAGTGTCGGAACAATGGCTGCTTTTCTTAAATAATGGTGATTGTTACCCAAGAACTACTATCATGGTGGAACTCGTTGATAATAAAAGTTCGTCCCCTTTCTCTTGATGGATGTACTGATTGGATTTGTCAAAATTCTACCTTCTACCGATGTTATTTCTACGAGATTGTGATAGGTGAGGAGGAAAAGCATAATTCAACAAGATGCTTATGACGTGGCCGAGTCTTTCAATTTTAGTAGACTGCCTGCCGGACTGTTCCTATGTCCGGTCCCGTCCACAGTCAAAAATTTGTGATAACCTTTGGCAATGTATCACGGAACCTTAACTCTCTGAGCCATATCGTATGGTTTTAAGTCCGAAACTCCTGCGCTGAATGATAAGAATGGTTACTTGATAGATTCGAATTGATTAACACCGGGCTGGATGTGGGATTTTGTGGGGTTCCAGATGTTACTGCGGGCGCACATCACCTCTTTCACCGGATATCTCGGGCCAGGATGAATATCATAGAGAAAAGGCGTCTTCTGTGAATCAGTAAGGAGCCGTTCAGACCCGGAAATCACCCAATGGCACAATCAATAAGAAATCAGTTGAAGCCACAAAAGAAATACCAACTAGGAAACGATCTTCTTGTAGCCACACTGCAAAAGTAAAAGAGCAAAAATGTTTGGCATGGATTCTTGTGAATAGTAGAATTAAAAGATTCTTGCTGGGCATTTACATCGGGTCAATCAGCTCTGGCAACTACGAATTACGGCATGATTCGCCGAAAGACCCCCTGAATTCGGAATTGAAAGCCTTGAGGTTATGAAAGGGGTCAAAAGAGAGTATGAAAACTTTTGCGGCATAGGGAGGCTTAACTTTCTCTGTGCCCCTGTCTTTGCCTGTCGAATTGCCTAAAGCGATGTGAGGCGGGCGTAGTGCAGGGACAAAGGCCGCTGCAAGCCGCTCGGGATAGACTATCGGGAGTGGCGCCTGGCTTGCATCAGGCTTGCCAATAGCGTATATACTTAATTTGACATTTGCGCAAATACTGAGTCGTGTTCCTGGGCTTTACCGGGAGACGGGCTGAGAAAAAAATGAGCAGGCCGAGGATACGTTGCGGCTTCGGCTTTTGGAGATTGTTTTACCGGCGTGGCTTGAATATCAATGCGGGTGCTTGGGAATTATTTGCATGATGAGTAGCCCGAAGAGTTGGCTAAAAGCAGCGCGGAATTGACAAAGTCCGGGCGGGACAGACCTAGATGTCGACCTTGCGCTGTTGGTACCCTTGGAAAGCAAATCTCTCGCCAACAAATGGTGGAACTTGTGATTTGTCAGTGCCATCCTCGCCCTTGCATCCACAGTGACTTGATGGCAGATGCAACATTTCAGATCACATGGCACCCAAATCCAAATGCCAGATACGATATCACTTTTAATAAAACCATGCAGTTCATGGTTCGATGTATGCGGTGAAAAAATTATACAACTAGAAAGATGAATCGCCGTTCAGGTGGACGAATTGAATTGACCATGGTTCGAGCCAAGACATTGGAGCTACGGGGCAACCTGGGGATCAAGATGGCAGCCAGATGACTGCGACTTGTCGGTCCGAGCGTGAACTGACATGTCGGGCCAAGGGAAGTCTATTATGCGGAGAGACAAGTTCATGTTATGTAAAAGAAATGCTTCCCCAGATACCAAGAAATCTGGGAGCAGACGAACTGTGCAGAACCCCAGTGTCAACGCGTGAGGCGAGATGGGGCGGTGGATTCCGATGAGGCCACGCGCATCTCCAGGTAGATCCGCGCATCAACACGAATTGATCATAGCGGCGCTTGGCAGAGGTGGGACACGAGTGGTGGGCTTGAAAACGATATATTTCTTGAAACAATGTCATGATTAGGGACGGGGCAACAACGGGAATGCAAGCAGCGTCGCGGATAAGTAAAGTTTGTTTGTTGTGTCCGAGAGCATGGACTTGCGCGTGGTCTGAGATGCAACTGTCGCTGCGGAACTGATGGAGCAAGGGCCCGCCATGCCCTTGTTAGTACCCGTATGGATGTCCACTGATAAGCTAAACCAGGCCAAGCAAAGACCCCGTGGACCGCTTGGGATAATTGGAATGGCACATGTAGACGACAAGGCGTAGGGACAAGGCGTAGGGTGTGTAGGGCATCAGCCAATTCTTTTCGCCCTAGGGCGTTAGTCAATGGTTGTTGGACAAAGGGCGCGCTCCGTTGTCACGCCAGCTCACTCATCAATTCTGAGCCGCGGTGCGCCACGGTGCATCTGACTGCTCTCTACTACATGCAACTCGGGCAATTTGATGGAGCCAAGTCTCAACCGCGCACACGGCTATTGGTGCCATGAAGGAAGAAGGATGGCCTGGGATTCACTAGCATCAAAGCTAACGCAGGCCTGCTGAGCCGAGAGACTAGAAGGCAGACGGAAGCTGATCTGGAATAAGTGTGCAGCAGCGGGCGAGGCTCATGCCGCCGAGCCGCGGCCGAAATCGCTGTTATGGATGGATGGGCAGAGAGCGGTGCGGCGCGGTCTTGGACTGGGGTGAGACGACGTGGTAATGATTTGCGGGTGTCGCAATGACGAAGTCGTGTGCCGGATGACGGCATGGTTTGGTTGTTTCAGCGAGCCACAAACGGCGAGTCCGTTACATTCGCGTCGCGTTCTCTCTTGTTCGTTAAATCGGTAAGTACTGAATTACCGATGGTTACCTTTCTTCTTGGATCTATCTGATGGCCGAAAGTGGGCCGCTTTTGAGGTCCTCGGCAAACCCAGGAATACCGGATAACCTAGAAACCACCGTTTCCCACGTGCGGTGAGCGGTGATGGATTTATCTTTGTCATCTCTCTAACTCCATCCGATGGGTTGCCAGTTGCCCACTCAAGCCTAAATTACATGCATTTGTGTGTGGAGTTTGAGGTACGTTTGTCCTCAATTTGGAGTGCTGTACATCGCATAGCGAAGAATGGTGAGACTTGAATTTTTTTTTTTTTTTTTTTTTTTAGCTCCAAGTCACAACGCTGCATTCGCCACTCAACACCCTCGCCACAGCCTTGAGTGCCCCATGCTCGAGTGCCGGCGTGAAAAAATCTTCCTGTGGTATGACAAAAAAAGCCATAAGCGGCAAGTCGTTAATTAGGAATCTACTGCGTCTTGGCTGATTGTGTGAAAGCCGACAATGAGCGAGGTCCATTTACGTCTGCCTTATCGGGCAATGGAGGACAAAACCAAAGGACGTGCACGCCCGAAACTCTGTATCAGCGGCTCCGCTTTGTGAATCATTACGCTCTGTCACAAAGAGGTCGCAGCCCTGTAGATTCATCCTCTTTTTTCTCTCCTTGCTGGGAGAGGGCCCAGTAGCTAGCCCGAGGGACGTCTCCAGGCCATCCAATCCCCTGTGCTAATCGAGCCCAGTGGCCAAACGACTTCTGGAACGCTCCCAGTTGGGGTTTAACGCATCCCACTTTTTTCTCAACTCTGTGCCCCATCCCGGCCTAGCGGTCCCCCTGCCGCTATCTGGTGGGCCCGCGCTGCCGTCCCGCGGGAAACCGGGCTCGTCCAGCGACTTTGTGAGCAGGCTGCTCACATCAACGACTCAGCAAGTCTAATTCTGCCTTCAGCAGCTCTGTCCGGGCCGGCTTCTGTCGGGTTTCTCCAGCTCTCAGGGAACCCCCATGTCCATCCTTCCCCCCCGGTGCCGACGGTCGATGCGCGGCCCTAGACGCGCCAGGGCCAGCAGCGGTCCCTCCGGAGCTGCACCACCGTCGCCGCTGCGGCGGGCCGGCCACTAGATGGTTTTTTCAGACGACACTTCAACATGGCCACGAACGCAGAGTTTGGCGTTGCACATGGACCTCCTGCAGCGCACCTTTTGCCGATGCCGTTGCGTTGCCTCGGATGGCGTCGTTTGTAAGGGCTGAGCTTGGCAGTCATCCTTCTTGTTCTTGGCATTCGACTCGGTCACCGTCTCCCCAAGCTCGTGCCGTTAGCAGACAAATCACACGAGGCCAAGCACAATCCCGGTCGTCATCCATATCACCAACGGCGTGCTTGTGGCATCTCTTCCCAATCAAGAGGCCCGTTTTTCTGCAGCGATCTCTGGGTACGTACTGCAGCAGTTCCTCCCCCGGTCCCCACACTCAGTGGGCAAGCGAGAATTCGCCATCCTGGCAGCGCTTCCTCGCAAGCTCCAGCTAGATCCCTTGGCGCTCCGAAGGGGATGGGTAAACATGTTCCATTGCCAAGTGCTGTTATCAGCCCCGCCGTGTCCATTTCTCTCATTCGTTATCGGTATCAAGGGTTGCTGATATGATTGCCAAATAAACCATCCGTTGCACCATCCGTTGGTGTTGTGTAGTTCATAAGAATAAGAAGGAGCCCGTTTCATGGCCGTTTGTCGCTGTGTTGGTCCTTGTTTTCTCCGTCCTACACTCGCAGCCTGTCTGCCCAACCAACCCCGTGCCAGTTGACCTCTAGCTCCATTTGCTAGAGAGTGCTACTGTACTTCGGCCGATTTCCACCAACAACCTAGTCCCCACCCTGACTACCATTAGGCCAAAAGCTGCCTGTCATCATTTATTCACTTTCCTCGTACGGTTCAGAGCAGACCGTCTCAGCGAGTCGTTGCAGTGCCCGCCTCTCCCCAATTTGGTCAAAGATTTTTTCTTGTCGGGGATCTTTGCCTCCTCCGCTTTTCGCTAAGGCGCAACTGAACGGGAACCTTGTGACATCTCAGGGTTAAATACTGTATCCTCCGCCCTCTCTCCTGCACATCCTTGCTTTTTCGGTCTGGTCTCAGCCACTCTTCTATTTGCACATTTCGTCAGATCCGATCGAAGAGTAGACCAATTATACAACGGCAAGATGGGTGAAAAGGACGCGTACGGCGACGGAAGCAATGGCTTCGAGCTCAACCAGGAGAGCAGCCAGCAAGGCCAGACCACCGAATACAACCTGGCCGACAGCCACGACCAACTTGCACGAGGTCTCAAGAGTAGACACATTCAGTTCTTGGCTCTCGGTACGTTCCATCTTGCGAGAAAATAAATACTGGAAAAAGTTTCTAACATCAGCCACCAGGTGGTGCCATTGGTACTGGTCTCTTCATCGGCTCTGGCGCCATCCTTGCTCGAACCGGCCCAGCACCCCTCTTCATGGCTTACCTTTCCATGATGCTTTTGGTCTGGATTATCATGAACGTTCTCGCCGAAATGGTTACATACCTTCCCATGCGCGGTATCACGGTCCCCTACTTTGTTGGTAGATTTGTTGATCCCAGTCTGGCTTTCGCTGCTGGCTGGAACTACTGGTACGCCTACGCAATGCTGGTCGGAGCCGAAGCCGTTGCAGCTGGCATCATTATTGACTACTGGAACCCTCCCGTCAACATTGCCCTCTGGATCGCAATCGTACTTGTTGTCATGCTCCTGCTCAACATCATCGCCGTGTCCTTCTTTGGCGAGGCCGAATTCTGGTTTGCCAGTATCAAGCTCATTACCATCATGGGTCTCATCATCCTTGGAATTGTCCTGTTTTTCGGTGGCGGTCCCAATCAAGACAGCGTGCGAGGATTTCACTATTGGAAAAACCCAGGAGCATTTGTCGAATACAAGAGTACAGGCGCGACTGGAAAATTCCTTGCCTACTGGAGCGCTTTCATCAGTGCCGGATTTGCATTCATCACTTCCCCAGAACTTATTGCTATTTCTGCTGGTGAGGCTGTCGCTCCTCGACGCAACATTCCCAAGGCCGCCAGCCGTTTCATCTACCGTCTTGCCATCTTTTACGGAATTTCTTCCCTGCTGATCGGTACTCTTGTCCCCCATAATGACCCTAAGCTTCTCGGTGCTTCCGATGCCAGTGCTTCGCCCTTTGTTATTGGCATCCAGAACGTGGGTATTCCTGTTCTGAACCATATTATTAATGCGGCTGTTCTCACATCTGCCTGGTCTGCTGGAAACTCCTTCCTTTACTCTGGAAGCCGTATTCTCTACTCTATGGCCCTTAACGACCAGGCTCCCAAGTGGTTCCGCATCACCAACAAGCACGGTGTTCCCTACGTCGCCGTTCTTTTCACATGGGCCTTCGGACTCCTGGCTTTCCTCAACGTCTCCAACTCTGGAGCTACCGTTTTCAACTGGTTCGTCAACATTTCCACCATCTCTGGTTTCATCGCTTGGATTATTGTCATGATCACGTATCTTCGATTCCGCAAGGCCATGATTTACAACAACATGCTCGATTCCCTGCCTTATAAGACGCCTCTCCAGCCTTATGCCACCTGGGTAGTCCTCCTGATCATCACCATCCTCACGCTCACCAATGGTTTCGCCGTCTTCACTTCTGGAAGCTGGAGCGTTTCGACCTTCATCGCTGCTTACATTACCCTCCCCATTTTCCTAGTTTTGTACATTGGCCACAAGATCTGGTTCCGCACCCCGCTCTGCATTCGCACCCCCAACATTGACGTCATCACTGGAAAGCGAGAGATGGACGAACTTGAGGCTATGGATGAACCTCCCGTTGCTAAGAATTGGCTTGAGAAGGTCTGGTTCTGGCTTGCATAAATAATGAATAGTTTTTATTTTATGTCTACACGTTGGAGGAATGTATGAACGAGGGCCCTGGAGTGCCTGTGTGATACCCACATATAAGTATATAGTCTAGACGCATTATATTACCAGATATGAACGATTATTTCTGCTCAGAGTGAAAGGTGTCGCTAGTGAATGCGCCGCACTGCACGAGTCCCTTGACTTCTGCACAAGTATAGAGAAAAAAGCGATCCTAATCACCCTATCAAAGAAGTGAGAAGCGTGTTTCAAGCACTGGACCAGAAATTTCAGAATGCCGATGATATATCAATCTATCCGACACTGGTATCTAAAGCATCACTAGTCTATCCACCAGTTCTCGTGATAACTTCTTAAATCAACCTTATTCTCGAGGGCTTCTGCTTTCAGCCATGGTGTAAGATCCAAGTCAATATCGTCTGCCCCATCAGCCGCCAATACATCTTTTCTGGCCCAACCATTACCAAGCCAGCCAAATCTATTACCTTGACTATTGTGGTACGTGTATGTGAAATCTTCCCATCGGGGGTCCTTCCTAGCTTGGTAGACATGTGCGCCGCTGCCTGGCCAGATGCCATGGATGCGCCCACCTTTGATGCCGCCATTGTACCAAGAACTACAATAGTCACTCATGACTGTGTTTGGAAAGTAGGACTCGCAGTATGCGCGGAAATCTCGGGTAGCGGCGGCGGTCGGCGCCATGCTTCGAATTCCCTGGCTGGATGCTTTTCGAAGCACTTTGGCGATGTATGTAATCTGATTCTCAATCGAATGGGACAAGGTTCCCGCCAGACCTGTAGAGTTGGCACCAATAACCATTAAGAAGTTGGGGATTTCTGGAGCAGCGATTCCCAAGTATGTGTCTGGGAATCCAGGGTTGCCTCCGGGCTTCCATGCAGTCTGGAGATTGACTCCATTGTGAATAACAGGGAATTGGGTACTGCAGGTTATGTCATGCCCGGTACTGCAAATCACTGCGTCGACTTCTCTGTGTGTACCTAGATTTTATTAACACTCAGCCGCCACTTTGGAAGGTAGAACAAACCATCAACTGTGCGAATTCCAGTCTCTGTAAATTCAGAAATGTGTTCTGTTATGTAAGTTACGTTGTCGGCAAGAAGGGCTTCCAAGTATCCAGGACCAGGGGTCAATCGACGACAATTGGGTGGGAAATCAGGAATAATCTCCTGTGCCAGCTTGGTGTCTCCCCCAAGACGTTTCGTCATCAACTCCGTAATACTTTTTTGAGCATCAATATTTTTGCTTGCGCCCTTGAAGATCCCGCCAAAGCGACTAAACAGCCGGGATTCAAGTAATTTGCGAAATTTGAGATATTCTTCGGGACTGGTCCTGGCTTTGTCGATATTTGCGGCAACCAACTCTGCAAAATCTTCTCCTCCTATTGGGTGAGCCACCCAAGTTTTGTTGCGTGCATAATGATCAATGTGTGCGGCAACTTTTTGTAGCTGGGGCAGAACCTGAATTCCAGAAGCGCCATTTCCAATAACCGCTATTCTTTTGCCACTAGGCTCAAAGGTTGGATCCCAACTTGAAGTGTGGCGTAGGTGTCCTTTGAAGTCCTTGATGCCAGGATAATCAGGGAGTCTGGGTTCGCTAAATCGACCGGTCGCTGTGATAAGGAAATTGGCCTCGTCAATAAATTCTCCCTCGTCTGACTGGACCTTGATAAGCCATTTTCCTTTTTCATCCGACCACTCTGCAGATAAAATACGCGACTTGGTTCGGATATATTTGCGCACATCATATTCATCAGCAACTTTGTCCCAGTAAGCTTTTATCTCAGAGCCTCTGGCATACGCTTCAGTCCAAGAAGATGAAGATGCAAAAGTAGCTTGATATGCGTGGGATGGTACATCGCATCGGACACCAGGATAAACATTGGCATGCCACACTCCTCCCTGAACCAATGTTAACAATATTTCCCAGATAAAAGGTGGAGTATTCCTACAATGTCATCATTTCTTTCATAAATAACAAGGTCAATTCCAGGGACTTTTGCTGGTAGAAAAATTCCCGCAGTGATACCGCTTATACCTGCACCAACAACGACAACTCTGATGGGCTGAATCTGGTCTATGGGATGGCTTTCAAGCTCAAGTGGAGGAAATACTGTCCGAAGGGGTTGGTTGTATGGCCTCTTTTCCGACACTGTTATCTGTTCCGGGGAAGAAATGGCTCCTGGTGCCATCGTAGTGAACGTAAAGAATGATAGTTGTACAAATATTTGTCTACTATGTGGTACTCTGACTGACGAATTTCATATGGGTTTCCAAACATGAGGCATGCGATATCGGTATATATCTACTTGTTGGAGAGAAATGCATCCCACTTGTAGATCACAGATCCTGTCAGATAAGCTGGTCAAGAATGTTAGTTGCCCAAGATTAATAATTCACTGCAGCCAATGCTTTGTCTCCATTTCTGATCACACAATATGCACACCACTTGCGTCAACCGTTGCGAATTTCCTTGTACCGTGATTGCCGGGCTAGTCCTAGCACGCCATGCGGGGATAATTGGCGTACATTTTCCTGTTGCAAACAATACCACCATGTTCAGCCAACAGCATTCACGTGGTAACTAACAAATTCCGATATTTTGTTGTCGTTCTCAACTTCGTTTTTTAAATAAAAAAAAACCAAACGAAGGTTTTAGGTTGTAAAAGTAACATAACCACCCTTTAAAAAACAAAAAAGAACGTCGTCCTGCGGAGTTAGAGTGGAGTGTGAAGTTCGCAACACTGCTGACATCGAATTAGGCACCCTGATTAACGTAAATCTGCTAAACACAGTGTAAATATTGAGCGGCAAGTCGGGGCGCTGCTTTGGTCATCTCGCCGGCTTCATGTTCACTAACAAGTCATTGCCTTCCACGTACAACAAGGATCTGCAGGAGAGCTGGGAGCCTGTGCTCGATCATGTCAAGACAATCTCCGATAGCATTCAGATCGCAAATCGCATCCTTAGTACGCTCACTGTTCGACCAGAGAAGATGTTGGCTGCACTGGATCTTCTACTTTTTGCTACAGACGTTGCGGACTTCCTTGTTAGAAAAGGTGTACTTTTCCGCGAGACACATCACATTTCCGGACTAGTAGTTGCAAAGCGCGAGGTGCTAGGTATTCCCATGGACAAGCTCTCACTTGAGTAACTGAAGGCCAATGATGATCGATTCACGGATGATGTTATGGCTACTTTCATCTATGAGACAAGCGTCGAGTCGAGATCAGCTAAAGGTGGCAGCAGTCGCGCACGTGTTCTAGAGCAGATCGAGGTTCTTAGGGCTGTGTCAAGTTAAAGGTATTTGATAGTTCAAAGGCTGCGGCAAAAGCAAGGGAATCGGGAGTATGGTCTTTTCAGGTTAAAAGTTCATCAATGAATTCCTTCGATATAAAATCAGGTTAACACGAGGACTCACTGAGTACGCTAAGAGCGAGCATTGGGCGATGAGCCCTGTATTCAATGCTCGGGAAAGCGGCGACAAGCTGTGTCAAGATTTGCATAGTGCAACACGAGAGCCGTCAGTCAACTTGCTAACATCTGAAGATTGACACTAGTCGTATGATTTCCACATTCGACCTACATGTTCAAACATCTGTCATCCTTTTTAGTTCAAGATTTTCTGATGCGCCATAGAAAGGTTTCATGGATTCTTCGACATATCTATTTAGGAGATTCAAATAAACTTTTAGCCATGATTCCGGTTTTGATTCCTCTTCGCGGTCTACGGGATATCAAATCGAGAGGCCTGATGTGTGAGAAGATTAGTTTCTTGTCTCCACTAGACTGCTCAGACTCCAATGCCAAGATGGACGTTGAGTGTGAGAAGCATCATCTTGAATAATTTTGGCCAACGAAAGAACAGGTCCAATTCATGTGTGGAATAATTCTTGCACCGCAATTCCCACCAACCAGGCCCCGAGACTTTCTGATAGCTAGTTGAAATATGAACAATTGAAGTCGCCTAGATTTGGCGCATGGGGGTGTTTGAGAAGTAGGAGAATGGTTTCACAAAGTGATCGAAAATTGGCAGGCGGTAACCATGTTGTATCAATGAATGGAGGGGATAATGGAAAATGACAAGGTACACGAACGATAAGTAAATGCACAACTGCCAAAGGTGTGCTAGGGTCGAGTCTCAGGGCTAGGCACCAACATTACCATTCCGGGTTGCATGCATATACCTAGATAGGTTAGCGAGCGAGGGTTCGGACAATTTATCCATCCCTTTCGAGAGGACTCTAACCATTCTAGAGCGGGGTGCTTGAATAAATGGGGGTTTAGTTGCTACCAGTTGCAAATTTGCGGCCAGTCTAATGCGTCATCATCTGCAATATACTCCTACTCGCGTCACATGGTCAGCTCCCATGCCGCCCACATAGCACTGCGTGAGAAAAGTACCCGTCAGCCCTGAGCCGAGGTACCAATCGAGTTCAAAGTTCTCCATAAGCTTCAAGGCATTGAAAGGTACTTAAACTCGTACTCGGAATCTGAGAGGAACGGCCAATCAGCAAGGCAATTCGCATAGTAAGCGAGCTGAGGTTTCTAAAGAAAGCAATCCTGAGATGTGCTAGGGCTGCGGCACGCGATGTCCAGCCTCGTGGCTAAGCGCATTCCTTCACATATAGCCCATTAGGGCTAAGCATGTACGCGGCTAAATACACGGATTCGGACGAGTTTGCGGAGGAGTAAATCCCGGTAGTGATTATCTAAGTTGGCCAGCAATCCATTCCTCTTACCGTTCCGCATTAAGCGAACTTATAGGCTTATTCCACGCGCTCGCAGTGGAGTTGTGATATTCCTACAGCCTGAGTGGGATGATCCCCCAGTAGAAAAATTGGAACCGAGGCTGGGATATGAGCAGTCGAATTTCCATGGTTGTAGTGCAGAGCACTGCCAAAACAGGCAGGTCAAATAGTCTACGAGATTCAGCTTTTCTACCAATAAAGTACCGGATGCCCCAATGCAGCGCTCGAACGATTGGGGTTTGTTGAGGTAGTGAGGAAGGAAGTGGCAGTTCTCACTATCATGGTCTCGTTATCGTTCTGGGAAGAACATGCAACTTATTTATTACTTAACGCTAAAACAAAGCTTGGTTGAGATGACGGGAGAAATTAACCTCCAAGACAATTAGCGCAACCGGGCCAAAGAAGCTAGCGTCCAGTTCCCTTGTCAAGAAGCTCGTTGCACCTCGTGGCACCTCGTGGCCTCATGAACCGGCCAGATCTGATTTCTTGCCATTTCAGTAACCCGTAACCCGGAAACAACCCAGTTTGACAGGAGCGATCAAGGCAAGTTGGCATCCTGCCCACGTGGAGATGGGTCTATGATGCCTCTCAAGGCAAGTCGAGGCAAATTAGTTAAAGGTTATATCTTGGAAATGCCCCGTCGGGCGATGAACATAGATCTAATGAGGAAGGAGCTAGCCCACGTGAAATCCAGGATCCCTCCGACAGGATTCTGACAAAGACATGTGGAAAGGTGATTGGCCGTGCGTTGAACCAGGCTGTAAGTCCAGGTGCCCCGGTCGTGCGAGAGGCAGGGATACTGATCCCACCGATTGGGACGAAGAGTCGCATGCCTGCCGCGTCTGCACTCAACGTCGGCATACACGTTGTTGTATCACTTAAATCAGCCACGCATTCACCGTTATTTTCGGATCTCGCTCGGCAGGGAAGCCATATCCACTATGGTCTGAGGTGAGGTCGGCTTTTGAATCCTTACTGTCGGCTGCGTGACTGGCTCAGCGCAAGTACGCGCTTGCTTGCTGGCTCTCCCCAGTGCCCGTTGCATCATCCGACGAAGCGGAAGAAGCGGATGCGGCAGGGTTCACCTTGGATTTCTCGATTTGTCTCCCGAGCGGTCTGCGCTTGTCACCTCATGCTTCTGGAGCGCCAGGTTTCTTGGCGGCGGGAATCGCCAGGATGCTTCTCAACTCAATCGGGGGCCATTTTATCACACAAGTTAGGTTTCTTTACTCTGTTGGGTTAGATCCAAACCTTCTGCCATTGCAATTTCTTGGTGTTGGAAGTCAATGCACGCAGACGGCAACCGATCATGCGAGGTCCCTGAGAAACAATCTGAAATAGAACAGCCAAGGAAAAAGAAAAGAAAAACATCCAATAACCCAGGTCCTGGCAATGGCCAAGTGCTAGTTTCGAATATATATGGTCAATTACGGACAAATTCCTGTTGGGGGTGAGGTGCCCCGGCTTCCAGAAGCCAGAACCGAAAAAATCCTTTCAAATCCCACTCGTGTGGGTCAAAACCAGTGGCCAGCGCGATGGCTCTCGTATTGCTGAGAGAAAGGGAGACGGCCAGGCCGAAGGCCTTTGGAAATGCAATATATCACATTTGTTTCTGAATCGACCGGATAAATGCAGCCTCGGGACGGGACGATGATTCCATCCATCCCTCCATCCATCAATCACTCGCAGATGTGGCGTCGTTACGGATCCGAAGCCCGCTGCAACGGCCGAGCCCCAATCGCAGGGGGCTGGCTCGTTCGCTATCGGTACATTTCGCCTACGGCGGTAGATGAGCTCAGGAACAGCTCGCCTGGTTTCGTCCAGGCTGGCGTTCGTCATGACAAGCTTCGATAGCGTACCGGGGTGAGCGCTGACCACTCCACCAGGCTAGCAGCGGATGAACCATGTAGCGGGTCTTGGCCCCCAGGAACGTTGCGTCCACGTGAACTGGCTGTGAAGGGACCTTCCAGTCCTGAAGGCTTTGCCGAGAGCTTCTCTGTGCCTCGCCCCAGCTGCCGCTGTCAACAACGGTGACGCGAGGATTGGACCCCTGGACGGCCCCTGACATGGGTATGAATCCAAAATCAAACCAAGCCCCTTCCTCCTAAGCTTCCAGCATTACTAAATCGTCTGCGTTCGTGGCAGCGTCATACCACAGGCCTGCACCTTGCTTTTTATCGGGGAAATGTTATCACACGTGCTGCCTAGCGCCCTACGATACCGTTCATCCTGTCTTCAGGTCCATAGAGTTTGCAGGGTTGGGGGAGTGGTATGTAGGAATGCCCCCCAGGCACAAACCGCGTAAAAGAAGATCGTGGGCACGTTTAAAACGCTCTTCCCTTGTCCCGCAGCCATGGCCTAAGTTCTGGCTTCTTTCCCTTTCTTCTACTTGATCGTGGACCCGATTTTATCGCCATGTCGGCGAATGTCGAGATCAACCCGATCATGGTGGCCGCCTTTGGCGCGCCACCAGCGGACATGGACTTGACCGAGGATGTATCAAAAATGTACAATGCCATTGTGTGTGTTGCATTGGGTCTAGCAGTAGCATGCGTGTGCCTCCGTCTATACATCCGCCGAGCCAAGGGCCCGAATCTGTGGCTAGACGACTACGTCATTGTATTCAGCACTGTGGGTTAACCAACGACACGCCGCCAACGAAACCGGACGAAATAGCTAATTGCTTCTCCATTATCAGCTCTGCTCTGTTGGATCAGTAATATCAACAATTTTAGGTAAGGGAGGACGATGTAATACAAGCTTTGATACCACGGTTGGATACTCATATGTTACAATAGCTGGAAACTATGGCGCTGGCACACATATTTGGGTTAACAAGCTACCCAGAGTACAAAAGCTTCTCAAGGTAAATACAGATGTTGACAGCCTGTATTGGCTTGTGGAGGTTATGTGGCGTTAATAACGAATTCCGGCAGATCGTTTACAGCGAATCATACGTATACGGTTTAACAGTAACTGCAACGAAATTCAGCATTTTATTATTCTACCACCGTCTTTTTTATATCAACAGCAAGCAAAGAGGAATCTTCTTCTACCTATATTGGACAGCAATCATAATCGCTACATTATATCCCGTCTGCTTATGGATAACTCTGGCCAATGTCTGCTCGCCAGTCAGCTATTATTGGACCCAATACTCCGGTGCCGAAGGCCGCTGCATCGACATCGAATTATTTTTCCTAATTATCGGAATAATTAATATGTTGAACGACGTTCTTATCCTCATCGTTCCTATTCCCACCATCATGGAGCTCAAGTTGAGCCCAAAGTTGAAGGCGTCAGTGATTGGAATTATGATGCTGGGAGGCTTGTAAGTGTTGGGTTTAAACAACGAGGTCATTCAACGATGATTCTAACCTCTGTAGTGTTTGCATTGCGAGCATTGTTCGAATTTACTATCTTCACCAACTTTTTACTAGAGACGACGCTACCTGGTGGTTGGGACCATCTACGGCTTGGTCCAGTATCGAACCCTCGGTCGCTATCATCTCCGCCTGCCTTCCAACATTCGCCCCTCTTTTTAGAATAACGAAAAGGAAAGCAAGAAGCGCCTATTCGGTCTCTAGTAGAGCCGATCCATTCTCCAACAGCAGACGAATTGTAACCCGCACGGGGAGGACAAACGGGACGGCCTACATCGTCGAGGACGATGAGGTCGAGCTCACCTACAAGGTTGCCGCGGGCGACGCCTCACTATCAAGCCGCGATCTCGACAGCAAGCGCGATATCGCGGAAGAGGACCGAGGCATCATTGTTAGCACGCAAGTTACGGTTGTTTCACACGACAGAGAAGAGTTTACGCGGGGCAAGCTTAGCCCGATTCACAGCCCCAAATGATTTTGGGAATTCGAGAATTTTAGCCTACGAGAATGAAGCACGCTTTGGTTCTGGTCGCATCAAGAGGTTGGGGCGAGGAGTATTTGGCGTTTGGGAATCAGGGTTCAGAAACCTGCATACGTTTCGGAAGGGTCGCAACGCCGATGAACTTCCATTAGAGCACATAATGTTTAGAGGGCAATGTACCATTCAAAGACGAAGATCTTATCAGTTAGAAGTTGTTAGCGTAACGAATTACAAGGCGCCCGTGGCAATGCACCACGGGACCGCGAACAGAATGCCAAAAGTGGGCAAAAGAAATTGGGCCTCCTCGCACCCGGGTGAACGACTCCACATTGACGCCATGCCGGGCTCAAGCCTTGAGCCAAGCGAAAACTTTAACATGCACCCCTGTCGCTCATGAGATACGGCACATTGCGGTCGTGCGGTGGCGACGGCTAAGGCCTAACCGAGTTCCTTGCCAAACGCCCTCTTGAGTCGATACCGCGCCCGCTGAATCAGTCCAAGGCTGTAACCCTGTCACGTAATAAGGCCGTTTCAGAATCCCTACGTGAACGTGTTGGCACTGCAGAGTGATGTAACCAGCTAGGTCACGTCGTGTAGATCGTCCCCCTCACATTCCCGCTATCGTCCAGATCGTCCACGCATAGCCTTGGTGTAGCGTCTTGGTATTAGCAATCCGAATATCTTCCCAAGGCGTGCCAAGTCGTTGCAGTCAGAGATGTACCGTTCCAAATGTCTCATCTCCAGGTAGGGTTTTAACCAAGTCACAACATCACTGTGGGTTTGATTTTTCCCATCTCGTATTTAAACGGAATCGTGCCATAATGACAATTACAATTACACAGTATATATGGGTTAATTGGCGGTGTAGAATTGTAAGATATATCATTTTCTCTTTAGCTCGGCCATATCTCGAGCCAAGACGACCTTCCCATGGCCCACTAATATAGCCAAAACGACCCCATTCGGAACGCAACCATAACATCAATGCGAATTCTCGAGGTGCGTAAGCTTGGTGTATCAAACATAAAGAAAGGGTATATGAGCTATACGTAAGTGGTACTAAAAAAGAAAAATGGGGGAAATTTCCGTTGCGGCTTGTACCTTGCAATAACTCCAGTGTTATAACTGCACGAGCCATGGTAATGGCGACAACTTACTGGGCATGTCCGCTTAACATACTCAAAAAAAACTCACTGATCTTCAAAGATCATCCCTCTCATATTAATTTCCGAACCCGCTTCTTGATAGCGGAATCCACGGGCGCCGCCCCGCTCCTACATCTGGGGGAACACAGACAGGCCTCCTCCATTGTCGCCATCGGCAGCCGCTTACATACATTCTCCGTTCGCCCCACGGTGGCGTGACGGCCCTGGCGAGAAGTCCCTTGGCGTGAATTATCTCTTTAGGGCGGATCTTGCTGCGCCGCTCAAGTTGCCTGGTCTCTAGGGCTTAAAGAAGCAAGCAAGGTAGCACAATCACATCCTCGGCAAAGTAGGTTTCGCAGGGGCATTTCTGACAGGTCGTGGCAAACCCCGTGTAACTGTGACAAAGAGGAATCTCACTTTCTTCAACAACCTTAAACTGCCTGTCATTTTGATATGCTCTTTTAACACACTTAAAGCTGCATTTTCTCAATCGCCGCTTGGGCCTCCGCCTTCGTATCCTCTCTCCAGCGGCTCAGGGGCTGCTTGCCATTGATCAACTCTCCCAAGCTCCATGTGATTCTCTTCTTGTCCAACTCTTCAGATACATCATCGTCTGGGCAAACAACCCAGAATTGGCCCTCAGCCATCTTCTTTTCCAAGTGCTCCACAACCTGCTCTGGCCACCAGGCTCCGTTTGGTTTTTCGGCCCCTGCATTGCTATTTCCGGTCATGCCGGTGAAGGTCCAGCCGGGGATAAGAAGGTGGACGGAGATACCAGAGTTTCGCAGGTCCCAGCTGAGATGCTCTGCAATTGACTTAACCGCCGCCTTTGAGGAGTTGTAGGCTGGGTTTCCGGGCGGGTTGGTGATTCCCTGCTTCGATCCAGTGATGACGATGGAGGGTTTAGCTCCAGTCTTCGCCGCCGCCTCGACAAGGGGGAGCACCGCGGAAATGCCATTGACAACGCCCATGATGTTGATCCGGTACGTCTCCTCGAAGGCAGCCGGGTCACTCCACGAAGACTTGACTCCCTTGCCCGCATTGAGAGCCAAAAAGTTTACTTGACCTGGATATTCTTCAGTATTCAAACCTCCGAAGCGCGCGAATCCGAGACGTACCACCAAAATCCTTGCGCAAGGTTTGAGAGAGCGAGTCCCAATCTTCCCGGTTCCCCACATCCAGCTTGACGCCCGTAACACCAGCCCCAATGCTTTGTGTGGCAGTGTCGAGAGCTTCCTTGTTCCAGTCTGCTATAACGACTCGCATCCCAACGCTGTGGCACTTAGTAGCGAGAGCGCGACCGATTCCGGAAGCTCCGCCAGTGATGACGGCAACCCCGCCCTTGAGGAAAGCTTGAGCCATAGCGTTGGTAGGGATCAACACGTTGTAGAAATGAATTGCGAGAAAGTTAAGAAACGCTTTGACCTGGTTTCGTTTGGACCGTGAATGAAACCGAGACAAGGCGAAGCGGGGGTTGGCAACGGGGTTTTTTATGTGTCCATCGGGGAATCAAGCTCTCCGTGATGATGTCAGCAGGTCTCCATTCCAACCAGCGATAACGAAGCGTAGGGTTCGATAGATGAGCCAACTCACAAGTGCGGGGAAGCTCTCATATTCGCATGCAGACGACGGACATCTTCAATTGGATGCAAAACCCAGCTCGTAGGGCGCGGATTTGTTGGCTGATTAATTTATTGACGTTTCTCAATGACAGCCATTTGTATGGAACAACTCTAATTCTCGCCGCCCCGTGCGGGAGCCATTGTTAACTTTGATTTAACCTCATACCATGTTCCTTGTGAATTCCGAGGTAATGGAAGCTATACGGTTCCAAAAAGGTTTAAGACTAGGTGGTACCGGCCGTACCCGCTGAGTTGACTAAGCCGGCTCCGCTGTGGGCTTAGGCTCCCACCTCTCCTCTGGAGAGGTGGGAACATAACCCATATCTTCGTAGTTGGCGTATCCAGCTTTTCCAACCTCAACACACCACAACTCCATCAATAGTAATGCAATAAAAGAGATAATTACACCAATCAATTGCCCTACTTCTAATGTAGTCATAGTATTTATTGCATCTATTTTTATGGTGGTTTCGTGGCACAAGAAGGTGGGAAAGGTGGCAGCTATTGACGGCACCTCGACTTTGGCACAGCGATTGTCTTATCGCCAAAGCGCACAACTGGATCGCCTGCATCACTAACACCGCCGCCCTCATCGTCTGAGTAGTTATTTGGGACCCTATTATGGCCAAAACCTCCAAAATCAATATCCTGTAATTGACTGTTCCCTTCTTCATCCATTCCTTCAGGAAAGAGAATATTTCTTAGGCGGCGAATAGTCTCTGGCTTGCCCCTAGTCTTTCTGGTTGTAATGACCTCAATTTCGCTCTGATCCGAATCTTTATCCTTGCCCAAAGGAGGCAATTTAATTGATGAAGTTGAGGATATCGAGATATAATCACCGGGGTCACTTTGAGCCTCGTTGAGCGAGGTTGACATGACTGCGGCCCGGGATGCTCTCCATCTTGTCACCTCAGGGATGCATTGAAGCCACGATTCCGGCCGAACTGATGATAGATGGCCTCGCCTTTCATCATCAGCTTCATTCCACTCATTCTGAAGACTTTGGATAGCATCAATATCCTCTTGAACCATTGCTTTATCACGAGTTTCCTGTTGACTAGCCTCTTCCGCTGCCACACGCAGCATTTTCAACTTGGCGCCGGCCCGACCGCGAGGCCGAGGGAGGCTCGGGCCGTCAATTGATGCGGCATCCTTTTCATCCTTTCGTAGTTGCTGGAAGAGCTTATTTTGCTCTCTATTTTGCTTCTGCAATAGCTTCTGTAAGTCATCATGAGCTCTATTAGATACCTTCGAACGTAGCTCTTCCACAGTATATGCTCCATCATCAACCTTGACCTGGCGGCGTGTGTGTGTGCGGCGAGCTTCCAATTGCATCCGTTGGTGTTGTGCCTCGAGCATCCTCTTTTGGGATGACTGTGTAATAATAGCTAGATCAAGGCATGCATCCATATCCTGAATAACCTTCTTAACTGGTGTTCTTAATATATCAATCTCTCCTTGCTTGTGAAGCTCTGTATACGCTCTCTTCGTCTTCCTTGGTGTTACATTCATCTTATCCAGCCGCTCAGGGAAAAGAGGCTCTTCGAGATGCTTCACTGCTTGACGACGAGGACCCAATATGACTTCTGGGTTAAGTGGCCATAGCCCTGCCTTCTCAAACCCAACATATATGTGGCAGCTCATAAACGCAGCCTTGAATAGGCGGTCCCATTGATTGAGGAAGTTATATCGAGTCATCTGTATGCCGCCGCCCTGTGTGAACTCGGTGAGGGCGGAACGTTGTTCCGACTTAAGGTGTTGATAAACACCAACATCAAGGGGCTGAAGGAAATGACTGCTGTGAGAGGGAAGGCGAAAGGGCACGATATCGAAGGCATGACAATACCAAATAAAGTCAGGGTCCTCATGAGCAGAGAAACCATCCATAAGAAGCATTCTGTAGACTGGCTTTGCTTTTCTTGGCTTCTGGGCCGCGATATTAGCTACCTGATGATTCCAACTTTCTCTTCTTATGTCAGGTTTGTAACCAAACCACTCCTCAATTGAGGCACCACCAAACTCCTCACCAACAGCAAAGGAATGACGGTTAAAGTGTTCCAACCACTGATGAGCCCGATGTGTATTATTGAAGCCAGTATCAGTTTGAGTTATGATAATACGTTCATCAATATTAGCCATCACATATTCCTCTAGGATGACCTTCGCAGAGAGGATAAGGAAGGAAGGAATAGCTCCACCAGCAGCATTGACAGCATCAATAGATGTGAGTGACTCTTTATTGCCTGGTTGAAAAGCAATTGGCCTAGTGTTTTTCTTCATCCGGGTTGAAAATAGCTTCAAGGCATCATTAACCCAGCCAATTTGGAGTGGTGTTTCATCGAAGTTCCAGAGATTGGCCTTCTTTATCCCTAACTCTGTGATAAAAGCTTCATATTCCTTGAACCACGCCTCCAAGCTAGGGACATCATACTCAATAGCAGCCCTTAGGATCTCTTTGACTTTAGGCTTCTTAAAGTGAAGCTCTGGATGCCGGGTTCGAAAGCCTTTTACCCACGATTTGGAAAGCCCTGTTGTGATGCCCGCGATGCGGTGCTTCCTAATGAAGTTGGCATAGTTCAAAATGCATACCTCTGTGACCGCAAATGCACTCTTTTCAACAGACCGGATATATGTAATCAATGCACGTTCCTCATTAGATGTCAAGGCCATTGGCTTGCCTCCTTTATTAGCAGTTGAAGGCAGAGGCTTTCCAGCTTTCAAAAAAGCTACATATTTCTTCACTAATGGCAGTGTTGTGCGGTGTAAGTAAGCTATCTCAAGCATGGTCTTCTGTCGAGGTGGTGCGGGGTTCCCGCGAGTTGTACGTGTGACCGTCTCGCCCGCCAAATATGCGCGCGCTGCATTTGCTGCAGCAGCCCTTGATTTCTCTGAAAATTTGGTCATAGTGAAATAAGATCACAATAAATGTGTTTCTTTAATTTGAGTCAATTTGGACGTGAAATGGTGGTGTTGTGGTGCGTTGAGGTTTAAAAACTTGGATATGCCAACTACGAAGATACGGGTTATGTTACCGCCTCTCCAGAGGAGAGGCGGGGGCTTAAGCCGCCCCAGCGTAGCAACGGCTTAGTCAACCCGGCGGGTAGTCAACATACCGACTTCCGGTTGACGTCAGCAAGAGCCAAATATCACACCAAGTTGTTGTTCAATGTTTCACTTGAGACCATCGGTTTGTTTTATGCGAAACAAATAATCTAGTGATGTATCTAAGCTCCGTTTCGTCTTCTAGTTTCGTCTCCTCCTCCTGGCCACAGTTCCCTTTCCTGCCGGTATCTTTGCTACGGTTCCTCTTCCCGCGGTATACGGCTTCCGTGTGATTGTAGACCTTGAAGTTGATCGTGACCTGGATCGTGATGTCGTTCGCGACGTGATAGTCGATCGAGACCGAGATCGAGATCTGGATCGCGACCTTGTCCTGAATGACGATCGTGAAGTTGATCGTGATGTTGATCTCAAAGTTGAGCGCGACCTTGACCGTGATGATGTTGATCGAGATCTAGATCTAGATCGGGAGTACGACCTTGATCTCGACCGGGACGTAGTGTATCGAGACACTGTAGATCTAGACGGTGATCGAACATAGGTCGATGCCGAAGGGGACCTCGAGGGAGTTCTTGAACGAGAGCGCCGTCTGCTACGTCGAGGGCTGCGACTGCGGATACGTCTAGGGCTAGGGATGCGCCGAGGACTTGGGCTGCGTCGAGGACTGGGGCTTCTCCGAGGACTGGGGCTTCTTCGGGGACTAGGGCTGCGTCGAGGACTGCGGCTAAGCAGAGGACTGCGTCTTCTTCGGGGACTAGGGCTTCGTCGGGGACTAGGGCTTCGTCGGGGGCTGCGTCGAGATTTCTCTGTCTTCTTCTTCTCTGATCTCGACTTTTCAGCCTTCGCCTTCTCAGCCTTCTCAGCCTTTTCCCTTTCCAGCGCCTGCTCAGCGACAAGGTTTTTGACGAGCTTCTCCAGCTTCCAAATTATATATTCACCCTCCTCCTGGATCATTTCACGAAGCGCGGGGCTTGGTTCAACTGGCTTCTCTGTAGCATCAGAATTTGCTGACTTCTTGGATGTGGTAGATTTCTCGGATTCCGCAGTTTCGACCTTGACTAGCGTCTTTTCCTTGTCCTTGTCCTTGTCTTCTCCCTCTGCAGCAGGAGTAGCGGCAGCGTCGGGTGCGGGGAGTGCTGCTTGTGTTGTTGCTGGAGTTTCGGCTGGAGGTGCAACTGGGGGAGCCGGAGGTGGAGGCGGAAGTCTGCCGGCCAGAAGAGGAAAATGATACATCCACTGGCCTATATAGCTTGATATCAAAGGCCGTAGCTCTCTCATCGCGTATGTGTGAAGATTATCAAAGATAGCCTCGAGCTTGATAATGTCCATGGCCACGGTTATGTCACCTTTCCAGATACAAACCATTTTCTATATCTGTTGTGAGTCAAATGTTTCTCTATAACTTGCACCATATCACAACTCACATGATCTTCACCGTTGTTACACGCAAAGGCGATCCAGATTCGGACGTCTTTGCCAACCGTAGTCATAGTGACCACAGGTGGGATATGAATATCATCATTCTTGTCATGTGCGTATTTTGCAAGATTCTGATACATGGACAGGCTGGCACTGGCTGCGTTTGCAACCCTGCAATAGCAGCGCATTTCCGGGTCATGGATAACATCCTCCTTGTGATCAACAATAAGCCATGGGAAGCATTGATAGTCCGATCTGCTGAGCTCGGTTCCCCAGCCTTTTCCAAAAACTCCCGCCGTGCTGGACTGCAGTCCTTGACGATTTAGGTGCTCCAGAGTTTTGCGAGAAAAGTTCATGGCCATGCCATCCCTAGGGTTGGAAGGCCATTGCCATCTGTCAACTCTCAGAGTTTTCCCCTTCTCCTCGAGTTCGTATATCGGTAAGTAAGCCACACAATCTGGTTTTGGGACTGGGAGCCCTTTCTTGTCTTTTCGAAGTTCTGTTTCCTTCTCAAACAATGACCAAGATTTCTCCTTAAGCCTATGGTGGGTGTTAGACTATGAAATAACGGCTAAATAATGCAGACTTGCCATTCAAATGAATCGTAGTAAGTTTTGCATCGAGCAACTCTAAATCCAAAAGTCAGTTTTCTCATCTCTTGCTCTCCTCTTCACGATCCACGCACCGCCTACTATCTCCCTCAGCGATCGATACCTCGGTTTCAAGTGGTGTGAAAAAGTAATCGTAGTAATATTTGTTCCAATCCGCACGCCGATCATTCGTGTCACTGGTAACCTTGGCCTGGTGCTTTGTGCGGCGGTACTTTGTGAGGGAGGCTCTGATAGCATCCACCTCGGGCTTCTTGGCTCGATGGATCCTGAAGGCGCTCTCCCAGTCTAGGTTGTTGAGGGCGTCATCATTTTTCAAGCTGTACTGATCCGTAATTGTGCAGTCAAAGTCCAGTATGGCAGCTCGGAGGTAGCCGACATGCTCTGGCGGCGTCTCCACTTGCTGAGGATCTTCGTAGAGGAAGATACGGTTCTCCTTGAGCAGTTCAACATTCAAGGTCGAATCGTCCGCCATGGTTGCGTTCCCAGCCCTGCTAGAGACAACGGGATGCGTGAATAAGCAAAATTCGAGACGTTAAAACAACCACTGAGGGGTTGGACAATCATATATGGGGCTGTAGCGAGCGACTCATCTCAGGCTACGTCTTGGGCTCAAAAATGACCCCACTTCAGCCCAACCAGCCCAACAGGAGCTCTCTGATGAATTAGCTGCACCATCCCTGCGCACAGAATGCTAACGTTTGGTTGAAAATAGGGCTGCTCTTTGGTTGAATGATATCAGCTTTTTCGACTTTCCCTTTCTATGGCGACATAATTTTTTCAACCGCAGGGGTTAAATGTGCGTGTGTGTGCGTGTGTGCATGCATTGTTACCAATCAACATGCAACTGGATATTAGGCACGTGCTTGCACGAAGCAACCTACCAGTCTTTCCCAATATATGATGGTATTTTAGTCCAAGATCACAGCAAATACTCGCATCAAAACTAGATAATAGCTTGATATATCCAGGACCCGCCTAATAATACTTGACATATGTAGTTCGCCAAGATCTCAACCCGGTTAGAATATGGATAAGCCTAAATTTAGCGGTACCCAGTGGACGAAACCTCTCTGGGACCAGGCCGTCTTGATCACCAGCAGGACTCTCGCCAAAATGCGTTATGGTGGGGGCTACCCCGCAGTCGGCCTTTTAGGAGACAAAATTGAACAGTTCGGTGTTTTCGCACGCGACATGAAAAAACAAACAGATATTAACTGATCATCTTTACATAATTAAAGATTTCGGTTTCCAAAATTTCTAAAACTATAGGTCCATAAGTAACGAGAAAGAACGTGAAGCCGTTGGGGCGAGGCACTTAATTTTCTTTAGGCCACAGAGTTCCTACCCGGGACAGACATGAGAGCAAGCATCTCTTGACAGCATCCAGCCACCAGCCGTAAATTTTCCCTTTATGTAATGTTGAAAGGCGATTTTTCCGCTGTGAGGCAACAATCAGTGCCTTCCTTTTCTTCAAAAAGGAATGACGATGTGCTCGTAATTCCGCCACAGCTACAGGCTAATCTTTTTCTGGAGCCAAAGACCGCTGTGAGCGGGATTCGGGATTCAAGCAGTGGCGCATGGATCATCATAGAAGCGCCACACCCACTAAACCAAGTTTGTCAAGATAAACCGCTCCGAGGCTGTGCCCAGTGAACGAACCCCGAACATTGCGCCTCCTGATTGTGTTGGTTGTTACCATTTCTGGTCGAAATGAGCGCCCATGGTGTCGTTAGTTGCGGTGGTTTACATTTGATCATCGACGGAATCAAAGCTAAAATAATTATAAAACCGTAACCTCAGTAGCTCGTAGCAATGTAGAACAAACAGTTGAACATCCTTTCTCTCCACGCCTACGCAGTACGCTTCCGTTGCCAAAGATATGGCTGGCCCTGACAACCTTTTTGGCTACAATGCCAATCAGATCCTCCCCATAGTCGCCGCAGTGGTGACGGGAATATCCACTATCCTCCATTTCTACCAGAACACGTACGTTCACAGATATCCTCTTCCCCAGATATCATTTTCTAACTGGTTCATGACACAGTCGATACGATTTCTGGAGAGTGACCTTTTTCATGTTCTATAGCGGCCTCTTCTACTCCATTGGATGGTTTCTTCGAATCATCGCGACAAGGAGTCCCGACAATTTGGCATTGTACATTATTCAAAGCATCTTCATCTATCTCGCACCTCCCATTTTTTCCGCGGCCGAATACAACACGTTGGGGCGACTCATGCATTACCTCCCGATGCATGCAATCGTCAACCCGAACCGGATCGTTTACATTTTTCTCTTTCTCGGCTCTCTGGTTGAAATCTTTACAGCCATTGGCAGTTCTTGGATGGCTGGAGGCCAAGGAAGGGATGACAAGGATCTTCTATTGAAGGGAGCAACTCTTGTCGCCCTGGCCGTGGTCCTTCAAGCACTAGTCGAGGTCGCGTTTATTATCATGACGGCCATTCTCAACTTCCGCTGTGTTCGCGCCAATATGATGCCGCGTAACGTGCGAACCATGTTTATCATGCTGTATGGAACATCTTTTCTCATCATCATTCGCTGTGTATTTCGTGCAGTTGAAACCTTCGAACTCAGATCGGTTTTGGACAACGGCGGTTCAAAGGCTGGTGCGCTGCTTTCGCACGAGTGGCCACTCTATGTGTTTGAAACGATTCCTGTTCTGATTTACACTTACTGGTTGAACATTATTCACCCAGGAAGATTCATCCCCAACGATCAAAGACAATACTTGGACTTTGATGGCAAGACAGAAAGAATGGGACCTGGCTGGATCCACAAGCGGGCCTGGTACATGTTTGTCCTTGATCCATTCGACTTTATTGGAATGGCCACCATGCAAAAACGAGACGAGTTCTATCTTACTGCCGACAAGTGGCCCGAGGTTGAGGGCAGTTTTGCCCAAGGAAATGGCGTGAACCGACCTAAAAAGCGACAGGAAAGCGAACCAGATGAAACCAGTGTCTAAAGTTGTGCGAATTCAAATTATACCCAGAAACTGAGACTAATTTGTGGTGGAACGAGCGAACTAATTCGTGTTTTCTTTCTTCCTCGTTTTTCCCGTTATCTTGGTTTTAAACTGAGCGCTGATAGATTATGAGAGAATTTCATGCCTTCTTTATTATACAAATGTAAACAAAATATAAGTGTTAAGATATAATCGATATGCGTGGTTCGCAAAAGAAGAAATGGAAGTGCAAAACGCAATCACAGCGGCACTTGTTGTCAAAGCCCGAACCCATGCAGCGATGCGTGACAGTCCTGAATGAATGCAGTAACGATGTAGCTCTGGGAAGGTAAAATGAGCAGTAGATACTAGATTGTTTCCACACCTGTACCAGTTTTCTTTTAATGATGAACAAGTTAGTACCATGCTTGCTTGTGCCATGGGTTTTATTCACATTCAAAAGCACGGCAGGGGAAAAAGGGAAGGGCTCCAAATTAGATAATGTTGTACTTCATGAATTTTGTCTAAAGAGAATGTCCTAATGAAATTCCTGTGATGTAACTAAATGAGAAAGATAGTATTCGTCGTAAGACGTGTAAGTGTATGGATTCAACACAGTCCTCTATTCGTGCCATGGACGCGTTGCAATTGCGCGCATCCCAAATTTCCTCCACTCTAAACCTGCCTGAAATTGCGCCTTGGCAGTTGGCCTAAAAAAAAAAAAAAGTTTGTCGAGTTGTCGATCAGCGGGGGGAGGAAGGCTTTCGCCTGTGAGCCCCCGTCAAATCCCTTCGTGGGAAAGATGTCTGATTTCACAGACATGGCGGTCCGTTCAAAAGGTGCAGTGTTCCATGCAATGCGGGAGCGATTCATCTCAATGGCCATCCGCCGCGTCACGGTTTCCCCGTCTCAAACAGCGCCAAGGCGAAAAAAAAGGGGGGAGGATGGGAGGTGAACCCATCTAGGACCACCACCATCGGCTGGAGCTCTGCTGCTTGAGCTGGTTGAATTTGGAGGCGAAGTTGGCCTTCTGCTGCTCGCTGAGGTTGGTTCCCACGAGGTCCAAGACCTTCAAGTGCTCCTTCTTAAGGTCCTCAAATCCCGCATCCAGCTCCTTGTGCCAAGGGTAGAGCACGAAGACCTGGAAGCACAAGGCAGAGCTGGCCACCACAAAGTTGGTCACAGAAATAGCCCGGGTGACAATCATCTTGTCTGAGTTGCGTTGTTTTTGTTCTTGTGCGTTGCGCGCTCAATCTAATGTGCTGGGTGCGGCGGAATTTGCCTCCAGTAGGAAAAAAAAATAAACAAAGTACCGTCAAGCCGAGAGACTGACTGACTGCTGGTGTCGATTCAAATTGGAGTGGACCACGGGCGCAAGTTATTGGGAATGGATGCACAACTTTGATGGACTGGCTGCAGGATGCGGGAAAAGAGTGTGGAACAGACTAGTTAAACTGCAGAATTAAGCGCAATCGATGCTACATGAAAGGTTACAGCGAGGAAAATTCGAGGGATTCCTTATTGACCTCGGTCATCCTTCTCCGGTACCGGGAATGTCCGCTTCCCATCACATGCCGCTCGGACCGGAGTCACAGAGTTGAAAAGTGGCGTGATGTTGTGCAAAAAGAGTTGTCAGAAGTGGATTTCCCAGGATGGCGACCAATCGTCTTTTTCGATGCCGGGGTTACATTCGGCTCGCAAATGAAAGGAGCATCCCTGCTGTGGACGTGTTCATCGGGCATTCCCTCGTGGCAACCATGATCTGATAACAGCGGGGAGCCAATGGAAGCGCGCCGTCGACCTGTCTCGTGCCCGGAAAAGAGGCCGACAACTAGAGACTAAGTGGTTAGTTGAAGTAGTTGATCGAGGACTAACCCGAAGCAAGCCTGTGTTTGGGCAAGGACGTTGTTAGACTTTCACCGAGGGCCTCCACACAATGCTTGGGCATTTACGTCATGAGCCCAAAAATAAACGCAATTAAAAATACTCCTTTTCATTTAGAAACAAATTTTCGTCTTTCGGCTCACCGATGTTTCAGCCCAATTGATGCCAGATGACTAACTAAGTGGAATACGAATATCGGAATGCCAAGGACAGGTCTGAAACCCAAAAACGACACCAATCAATTACTCTCGTCGTAATTGGTTTTTCAAATGCTTTTTAATTATCTGCCTAGTTCAACTTTTAGACATTTAAATACCAATACTCCACGTCCTGTTTTTTTTATTCACTATTGGCCCTTGCCAAGAAGCACAAGATTTGCCACATTCATTGCAGCCATCACAATCCAAACCAACACTGCCAAAATAGCAACGAACCAAGAATTTTCCATTGTCACGTTCGATTCGGCCGGTTCTCCATCTTCCTCGCTAGCAACGACACTCGCTGGAAGTGGGGTCCTTGTAGACCGAACTGTCATGTATTGCTTGCGACAAGTAAAATAGATCAGAGGGGCGGTGACAAACGGCAAAACAATGCTGAGAACCACTTGAGATGCATTCAATGCCTCACTTAGACCGGTCCGGCCCACCGCTCCTGCAATAATGATGCTGGGTGTGATGCTGATGCTTCGGGTCATGAGGCGGCGTAGCCAAGGGCGCATCTTCCAGTTGATGGCCCCTTCACTCACCATCTGCCCAGCAATTGTACAAACTATGCCCGCAGACACACCGGAGAGGAGCAAAGCGAGCGCAAATATGGTACCAGCTACAGGCGAAACAGTCTTTGTGAGCAATTGGTGGATACTGAAAATGTCTGCGTCGGCAGCATCTGAGTTGCCGTACAATGAAACTCCAGCGATGATGAGAATGGCCGAGTTGACAAACAGGGCAAATGTGAACAGTGATATGGCTAGCTCCGCCGTCGAGTATCGAATCGAGTATCGAATAGCGCCCAGCGATGGCACGTAGACCTCCTTCTCCTTGTCGTTCTCATGAATTGAGGGTGCCGAGTTGTCCGGAGATAGGTGCCCATGTTGCTCATCATAAGCCCGCAAGCGAGGCTGCACAATACCGGATCCAAGGTACAAGCTGTGTGGCATAACTGTTGCGCCGAGAATTCCGCAGGCCTGGTATAAACTGCGCGAGGTTAGGCGATAAAACTTTGGGGGAGAGATCGTCAAAGAACTTACCCTTTCTGCTGAATCAACGCACTTGAAGGCAAGTAGCCTTTGAAGACTTCACCGACAGGAGTGTCCTTGATCAGAGCGAGTTGAACGCAGAAACAAACAACAACCGCAAGAACCAGGCACACGATGAAGTACTCGAATATTCTCAGGCCTTTCATCGATCCATGAGGCCTGTAGAAAATGAGGATGATCATTACATCAAGGATTGAAATGGCACATCCGACGACCAGAGGGACAGCGGGCGCAAGAAGGTTCAAACCAATCGCAAAGCCAATTACCTAGTAACTTGTCAATATCTGAAGAAGCCTGCGGTTTTATCGATGCTCTTACCTCTGCAATGTCAGTTGCGATGATGGCCGCCTCCGCAAACAGGTAGAGAATCAGGTTCAGCCATCGCGGAAGAAAGGCCCGGCATGCCTCGGCCAGGTTGAGTCCTGTAACTGTGCCAAGCTTGATGCAAAGACTCTGAAGAAGAATTGCAAACAAATTGGACAGCAGGATAACAAAGAGCAGCTTGAAGCGATAAGTCGCTCCAGCCGCGACGTCCGTGGAGTAGTTTCCGGGATCAACTTGACACAAAACGGCGTTAGCTCATTCAGGCGGAACCAAGCAAAGGGGAAAAAAGGCTTACTGTATGCGACAGCAATCATGAAGCCCGGTCCTACAAAGGACCCATACTTGACGACAATCGCTTTGACGCGCTCAAGCAGGGTCGCGCCATCTCTGCCTTCGGGGTTGGAGCCGGTGCGAGGCATGACAGACGGCGCGGGTGGTGGGAGAGAAGTTGCCAGACCAGACGGCAGCTTCTCCCCCGAGTGCTGACCAATGGCAATTCCATTGGCCAGCGTGGAACGACTGCTCCCATCTGCGAGGTCCGGGTCCAGTTGAGATCTGTCGGGCGCAATTGGCGGAGGTTCACCAGTCATGCGATTTTGGTCATCTCGCTTGAGCACCCTGGAATTGACAGTACCATTCAGGTCCTGGTTGGTGGTCAGATCGTTCGAGAGCGGGTTGGGGCTCTGGTTGAGCCCGTCGCCCTCGTAGGGCTCGTCTGTGCGAGACGTGCGGTTCATGGCCGGAATGAAGAAGTTATTGGAGATTTGATTTGGCCTCAGTGGCTCTCAGTTCTGCTGCAAGGGCCGACGGAAGGCGACACTTATGGGGACTTTGTGGCGGGTGTCGCGTGCACTTCTCACTAACAAGGAGCCGCCGAACGAGTCGTCGCCGGCGTAACGCCACGGGGTCTGGCCAGCTGAATCAGCTGACGCTGGATTGATGCGAGGGCGGAAAGTTACGGGCGAAAGCAATTGGCGTCGGGAAGCACGAGAAAGGCCTTGAATCCTCTGAATAACAGAGCGAAATGGCTGGTGTCGTTGACGACTTTGCAGTGTCGTAGCCACGATTCGCGTTTTCATGCGGCTGTTCGGCACCGTAGTGCGCGTCCACCACAGAACTGGAATCCAATCAAACGTCACGCTGGCCCACACGGCTTCATCAAGGTAAGAAGCGTACCCGCATCCTCCCGATGTCAAAGAGCCGACGATTCGGTAGGTAACTTATACGCAGATCCGAATGCATGTCTTCTTTTTTGTGCTTATTCCAACCTCATCTTGTCATTTAATACACCATGTCGCGGATCTGGAGAAGCCAAGCCGCTAACGCTCTCCGCCCGAGCTCTTGGGCTCCCGCATCATCGCCGTGTGCACATAATCCCCCCCACCCGCTTTTTCACTAAGAGGCGATAGAATTACATCTTGCGCCTTGAATCCAAATTTCTCATACAACGGTTTTGCCGCTGGGGAGGCTTCAACCCAGCAGACGAGGCCGTTCTCATCCGCAACCTTGGTGCCCCACTCAAGGTTCAACGATGCGGCTCCTTTGCCCCGAGCAGAGGGCAAGGTTCCCATCAGAATAAGGTCTAAAAGTATACCGGATGATTAGTTATCGAATTGAATTGAGACACAAAGACATGTCGCAAATCGGGAACCAGGGGTCTCATACGAATATAAGGTCGCTCCCCAAGAATTCGGGTGCGCACTGTGGCAGCCTTCTCGCTAAAAGTAGTAACAAATTCATCGTTAACACCGTCAGGTTTACTTGGCCCAGCTGCAACATCTTCGCCGACAGGGGCGAGAGGGGCTGTCAGAGAAACACAACCGTCAGCCTGGTGCAAGTTGCATTCATGTGTCCATGAGAGGTTGTTTCATACCAGCCTTTCGCAGTTTATCCCCCACATCGGTGGACCCAAATGCCCACTTGGAGTAGCTAATGACTTGACCAGTCTCTACATCCACAACCGTTTTGTAGTGAGCCGATCGATCAGAATAACCTCGCGGCCAAAGAACTATAGCGCTCTTAATCTGCCTTTCCACAGTGACACCCGGGAATAGCGTCTTATGAAATGCATCGCTGGAAAAAGCGTTGGCCGTAACATTGGCAATGCCTGGTCCGTCAGCGAACGTGGCGTCGCGAAGTTCAACAGGCATGCTGGGCAAAGTAGGGTGATTGAGATGCAGATAGGTGCGAATTGATGCTGGTGATTATGCGTCGTCATAAAATACTGCAATAAAAAAAATGATGGAATTGGATCCTGGGTGCAGATTGCAGCACCTTTATCCGATGACCAGTGTCGGGAATTCTTTCCCCTCATGTTGGTCAACTGGCGATGGTCACAAAAGTCCCCGCAAGTTTGGGGGGCATCCCAATCAAGCTGGCACTATGGACTTTTTGGCAGGTCAAACAATTTAATGGGGCCAACCAAATGCAACAGTAGATGTCTAAGCGGGCTAGATATCAGCACTTATCATACATTGAGTCCATGGATGATAAAGCGGCCAAAAAAAGGTACGAAGGGGAGACATGTGCAATGAATTGGATTGAAATGCAAAAAAGATGATCCGACGTGGGCCTGATTCGAACAGACGCCTCCGAAGAGATATGATTTCTAGTCATACGCATTAGACCACTCTGCCACCACGCCTTATGGTCATCCTGGCGAGACTGCAAGAATTACATGCTATAGAACTTACACGATAATTTTTAGTCAGTGTTTCATAGTGAATTCAGACAATACCTTGTTTTTGGGTTAAAATGATTGATTTAATTATTTTATCCTTGCATGGCTATGACTCTGGAACGGTTTTATGGACCGTCTCTTCAAGCTTAACCTATACTAGATTGATCGTTGCAACTTTGATTGTGCCCTCAAAATTCAATGAATTAATCGTAAAAATATTCATAATCGCCAACACATCTATCATTCCTGGCAATCTCATAGTATCTTATTTCGCTTTCGTCTCTTGTGACATGTCAATGATGCGTCGTCCAGTTTGCCAATACCAGCGAGCGCAGTCTTGAAAACCCGTCCCTGGCCAACTGGCTGTGCAGCTAGGTCAATGCCAACCCGAACAAATAAACTGCGGGGAAACCGTCACGTTACGTATGGTTTTTGTATGAGATCGGGCTCCAGGTACCACGGGACAGATGATTCAACCCTCGAAGAGAGTATTGAAATCTCATCTTATTCGAAGCACCCTCCAACTAATCATTCATCGGTTGGCCAAACAAGACAACCCAGCAGGGCACAATGCTTGGAAATCACGTCCTACTTATACTTGTGACTAATGGGCTAGGCTCTTTAGTAGCATGGAAATCTTGCCACCTTCCCCAACATGGCTGATCATCGGCAACCATTGGATCGGCGTGCTGTTTGTTCTAATTTTCCCACGATCTTCAGGGGAGCACGGCTCTTATTATCCTGTCATAAGTGATCACGATGTAAATCATTTTAACCTGGACTGCTACCAATAAGCGAGTCCACTCTATTTGCCACCCATTTATACTCCAGCCTTAGAAGCTCTAGTTTTGTGGAACATCGACGTGACTCTCATACAGGCACCAGAACAATTTGATATCTCAAGCTATCAACGTGTCAAGCCATGAAAAGGACCGATACTGCTGACTGACTAGTACTAGTACATCGGAATCGGAATTGGACTTGGAGGGTATCCTCGTCTTTGAAGAGGCAGCCAACCCACCCAAGCAGGGCGGTTGATAACCACTGCAACCAGTCAGGTCCGCTGAACATGCAATATCAACTGCCGAATTGTCACAAGAGCCAGGTCTATCCTCAGTATAGCAGTTGCAACAAGCCACCCTGTGGCAAAATCCACAAAAGCCACGACGACGCCTCGACGGCCTGTCTCCAATATGCAGCCTCGGAACAAAGCATTGGTAGATAGAGGTTCTTCATCCAAGCCTCTCTGAGTCACCGAGTCAGCTGGGGGCAAGGGAGACGCAAGCTCACATACGCGGACGGAAAAAGCACATGCGATGATCCTTCCTCATCGTGTTAGTCGGACGAAGGATGGGGAGATGCAACGCCGATCAGGTAACGGCCAGCAACACCCTGCATCTGACCGGGGAAACCGATTAGTCGGCCGTCAATATCACCAGGATACGAGTGGCAACCCAACAGCAAGGCTTGGAGGCTTGTACTTCGGTGCCCAAGATGAATTGGCTCGGCCAATAACGCGTGATAACTACGACTTCGGTCTAAATTAGAATGGCACCATTGTCGACGCATGGACCTTTCTTACAGAAATAGTTCCGAGTTGCATATGCATACATATTGGTATTGAAGGGGAGTGAGTGGGATGGAGTGGGATCCAATGTTACACCGACGGAGAATTGGAAGAATCTTGCAGCAGTAAAAACAAAGTTGAAAGAAGGAAGAAAAAAATGTAACATGACGTCAGATGGTGTTCATGGGATGCAGGAGGGTTGAAAGCCTGTTGTTGAGGCTGTCATTGCGTCGAATCTTCTCGAGCCGAGATGCATTTCCAGGGTTTTCGAATTGGCGTGTTATGACGTCAATGAGGCTTCTGGGAACCAATGTGTCGATCATGGTTGGACCCCTCCAACACCCCCACTTTCACAGCCCGTTCGGTCCGGGCGGGGACCCAGGTTGTCGGGTCGTTCCCCTCAGTTGCTAGGCCCCTCCGGCAGCACTCCCGGCAGGAAGCACGCGAGGAGCAAATCCTCCGCCACAGACGAGCAGTGCACGAGCAAGAATTAAAAAAAAAAAAAGGGACCCTGGGGTTCCTGGATTTAGTTCTTCGTCGGAGTTGGGCCAATGGTAGAGGCAATGGTGTAGATGTGCTTCGCAAATGGACCCACCCCGGACAAGCCTCTCCGCCCCCCCGTTGACAATGGTGGTGCCTGGTTGTGGAGCGAGAGTCGTCTCCCACACCGCTCGCGGGTGTGTACAATGCTCGAATGCGCATGTAATGCCCCGCTGATCCACCTGCACCTACTTTGTCTGTATTTGTGACATCCCTAGTCTGTAATGGCGTCCATGTTGGGTCGCGTGTGTGGGTGTGACAATCGAAGGGTCTCGAAGCCAGTGAGCGAATGAGGCCCAACCCAACCGCTAGCATGAACAGGGGTCCCAGAGTCAAGCCACAATCATGGGTCGATCACTTCTATTCGTGCACATGATGGCTGAGTGGGAGAGAATTGTTGAAGCCGACAGCATGTGACGCATCACTTCCACTGTGTCACTGGTCAGCGAAAGGCCAGGTTTCTAGGTCCGAGGTCAAGGGCCCCGACATGCCGACCAAGACGTGTGTCTGCGCCAGCGCTGGGGTTGCCATGAGGGTGGGCCTGCTCTCAGTATCGAATTGGAACAGTGGAGTTTGTTGGATGGTGGTATCTCGACAAGCCCCCTCCGAAAAGAGCAGAACCATTGACGACAGTGGCTTTGTCCAGCGACTTGAGAATTGTCTTGCGCCTAAACCCCAGGTCCGCGCCACAATAGCGGCCCACATGCGTATCTGCCAGCAGCTCCAGTTCCTGTCAAAAAGGTTGGGTGCTGGACCGAAGCGGATATTGCCGGGGAACACTAATTGTGAAGCGAGGGATTCCAAATGATTTGGTTCCCGATCGCCAGAGAATCCCACGCTGCCCAAGTTGCGATTGAGATCGCGAGGAAAATAGGAGATGGTCCGAGCTAGGCTATTGGCCCGAGATGTTGGCCTTGGGTCTCGACCGCCTGCCCTGCCGCCGTGGGTGCCCCCGGTTCAAGAATCAAGCTACCGACGCACCTGAGGCTCCGCGCAGGTTCTCTGTGAACCCTGTCCCGGGATGGCATGTTTCATGCGACCGCGTTTTAGTTTGGTACCCTCCAATTCAGGGTCGTAAGTTGGGGATGGTGAACCATGATTCAATTTTTTGGCTGGAAAGAGGCATTGGGTGGGACGCAATGGAGGGGGAGGAGCGGGGGAGTGAAGGTTCTGGAATTGTCAAGCTACAGCAGCCATTGAGAGTTGCAAAGTTTGTCCAGACTCCGAAATTCCAATTCCAAATCCAATTCGACAATAGCTCAGCAGGACGATGCCGGCGCAGGTCATTTGAAGCATGGCGATCTGTCCAGCAGCGGCACATCGGACGGATCGGGGTCCCCCCGGGCCAGATCGCACCGCGGGCCACCTTGAGGACCCTGACGTGACGGCTCGGGGCCTGTAGCGCCCGAAGCTTGCGCCCCGGCCAACTCTCGAAAACCGTCGGGGCGACAGCGCTGGTCGTGCTGGCTATTACCCTTTTGCGAGCGCAACGGCCCGGCGATACAACGGGGTCAACTCTGTCCAGGGACCGGAACGACGTGTTGTGCTGCGCTAACGGTGCCCATCCACAGGCCTCGAAGGGGGACATGCACGTCTTGGGCAGACTAAAATTCGATGGCGTAAGTGTGGCGGGCTCACACGCCCCCGTCCGACCCCCATTGACACGCCCTGGCCCCATCCCCGCCAGGCTCTCTTGACAAGGTTCGAGGCGATTCGGGAGTCCCTCGAGATGCGACCCCGATCGGCCACAGTTCGCAGAGTCGCCGGGCGTCAACGTCGCGAGCCTGCGCTGCTCCCTCTGCCCATGCCCCGGGATGAAGCCATGCTGGACGCAACAGCGCAAGACAGCTGGGAAAAGCGGACCTTTTTGCGGTCGCTTCCTTTTGTAAGCGCCGCATTGCCGCCCCCGCCTATCAGGCGGGTCAAGGAGCAAATGCTCCGGCTGCTGGACTCCTGACCCGAATTGGATCAGACACTGTTTGACCAGCAAAGCTGCCCGCCAGAACGCACACGATTTTAATTCTTCATTCAAAATGGCCCGCTGTCGCATACTTCTGCCTCGTCGCTGTGGTGTCGTCCACCTGCCACAATGTCTGTGTCCCCCTTTCGCCACGAGGCCGCCTAGTCTGACGTCTTGGGGGGTCGACAAGGAGCTACAGGTACAGGTACAGGTACCAGTACCCTCAGTCCCCATCCAAGGACGCGATTAAGCTCCGGCTGGGGCACCCTGCCGCAGTGGCAACCCGTTGCTCCATTCGGGACGACAGTCAGCGCCACATCCTTTATATCAGCCCTATCCGACCATTGATCGGGAGTTGCTTTCAGAGGCCTCTGCCGACATCGACAGCCTGAACCCACCAACCTTTTCTTCTTCTTGCCTTCCTTATATTTACCCTTGCTGTCCATCGTCCATGTCGTTTGTGCAGGATCTCCACCTCTTCTCTCGCATCACCAACCGCTATCCCTTCTCGGTCTTGAAAGAGTGCTGAAGGATAGCCAGAGCTTCACGATAAATGTGCAGGCAGTATACCGCCGAATGCCAGGTCTGCGGGAAAGATTATCTCGTTTATGTTGAGTTTTGTTACGACTTTCACCCCCCGCTGCTCTTCTGTCCACGGGGGCTGCTGTTTGCTCGTAATGGCATGCGTGACGGGCAGTGCCCGAGTCCAGTCTGCCCAAACAGTCTGAGAGGAGGCTGCCGTGTCATGTAACGATATTCAGAAAAGAAACAAAGGAGCCACCGAGACACCTAATCACCACAAGAATTGGCATTACTCAACCTCACTTGCCTGGCATCTGTACCTGCAGCCTCAAAGCTTTTGCTCGCTCGATCCAACCTCAACCACCTGATCGATACCTTCATACTCGGGAACCTCAAAATCGTACTTTTTAGCAATCAAAGGCGAAACGAACCTGTGCCCAGAGTTAGCCACCATAATATAATCCACATCTACCAGTCGTGGTATGTACCGTCCACCGATAAAATGACGACCTTTGAAATGCTTCACCAACGGCTTGGGTGCCGTCAGACTAACGAGTGCGGTAGGCATAAAAGAACTCCCAAGACCCGACTGGGGAGGCCCATTCTCGATATCCCAAGACGAGGGAGCATCTACCGACGTGACCGGCAACTTGGTTTCTTGAAGGGCCTGGATTACTGCAGGGAACGGTTCACGAACATCACCCGAAAAGCTGAATCCTAAGGGGTGGTTAGAATGTTAGCGGAAACACCACCAAAAGAAAACGAAAAAGAAACGTCTCTCAAACCGAAGATTGCATCTACGACGTGATCCGTCGACCCCATGGCCAGTGAAAAGTCATCCGCAAAGGGGACGCCAAGGTCTTCTAATTGTTTTGCGAGTCGCTACGCGCACGTTAGCGTGAATTCTTCTTGGGGGAAAAGCTGGAAACATCTTGGAAGAGTCATTTGGACGGAGGAAAGAAAAGGTAACGGGGGGCTCCGGATTCCAGACTCCTGATCATCGACACCTCCAGGGCATGGAAGCACACGCAATGAAAACCAAGATCCATAGAAACAAATACATGCATCCATCCACTGGACTATCCGGAGCCCCCTATTCAATGCGAGGTCCATTTTTCTCGAATGGTATGAATTTTTTCGACGACACAACTTCGGGAATCAAACACACCTGGTACAATTCGTTCTTGCTACGCTTTGGGTAGAAGACTGTTGGTTGGTACCCATAGTGGCGGAGGTGGCGAGCTGCCACCAGTCCATCCCCCCCTTCAGGTGAAAGTCAATGGGATGACTACGTGGTATAGGAATTCGCCACTCTGGATCCTCACCGTTGTTTCCGGGACCGCATGCTATAAGAATCCTCTTTCCTTTGCTCAGGGGTTGAAGACGGTAAACTGAAATTGCAAACAGGTTTGTAAGTAAGTGTTCATAAACCACGCTTTCTGCCATGTCACGAGTAACAGTCGGCAGCGTTGGCAACCAACCTGCCTGGGAGACGGAGAGGCCGGCGAGCTCCATGAGTTGGTCGATGGAAAAAGCGCCCGAGCTCATAAGTTCCTGGTCCAGAGCAGCTGCCGCCTTGGCTCCGAGAGTCTATCAGGTATCAGTATGTAGCCCCATCATGTTTCTGCTGCCGAAGAAGATTGTCACCTTGAACGCCATTATGAAGTAGTTTTGATGATTTTATATAATAATAAATTGCAATTTTTCACGAATCCTTGCGTAGCGGAACGTGACTGAGGGGAAAAAATTAACCCTGGACGTTGGAGTGATGGTGTTGATTGACAGTCCGTCCAGTAAAGGCACAGCTGACATCACTAAGCACAGTGCTTCTACTGTGAGAGCACGGCCCATTCGTAGCAGAATGAATGGGGCATCTTCAAGTTTGCGCTGATTGGCCCAAGCGGAAAATCCTTGCTCCACGCCCCGGATGGAAATTATCCACCATCACCATTCAGCATTGAAGCTTCACAGCGACTGTCGGTGGTCGTCAATTGAGCAATCTGCCCATCTACTCAGCCCATTGTCGCCATGGTCGTCAAGATCCGCCTCGCCCGCTTCGGGCGCCGCAACCAGCCCTTCTACAACATCGTCGTCGCCCACGCCCGGTACGTCCCCACCCTCGCCTGACCCAATACCCGAGCGAATCCTTTTTCCATGGCATGAGACGAGAATCACAAAATTACTAACGCTGCCCGACCCAGAACGGCTCGCAACTCCAAGCCCCTGGAGGTTATCGGCACCTACGATCCAATCCCCAAGCCAGACCCCTACACCGATGATGGCAAGCTTCACAAGGACGTCAAGCTCGACCGATCCCGAGCACAATACTGGCTCGGTGTCGGCGCTCAGCCCTCCGACACCGTCTGGCGACTGCTGTCCATGGTCAATCTCATGCCGAACAAGAAATTCGGCCCAACCGCCAACACTTCACCCAAGGTCCTGGAAACCAAGCGCTATAGGATAGATTGAGCGAGCAACATTAGGAGTGGTTTTACGATTGGCTGGGTGGAGGTGTATGATATGTACAAAAGCATTTCCAGGCGTTGGATCGGGTTTGATGCTGAGAGGCCTATGAACGGATCCGGCAACATGCTGCAACAAAGAAACTGGACCGAGAATCCCAGGAGACTGATGTTGTGGCCTCACGAGGAAATGAGCAATCGGCCAATGTACAATATTTGTGTGGACTTGGTTGGATTGCCATGATTTAAATACGAGATTCCGAGCAAGACGGTGCAAGTTACGATTAGACACTTATATTATGATGTGTCCAAAAGGAAAAAAAAAGAAATATCTAACTCTAACGCCGATGTCTACCTGTGCAAGAGAAAAGCGACTACAAGCTCGCTGTCAAAACGCCTGGTATACCCCGTATGAACCACCTCATAGCCACCATGTATCTACTCATACTGGATGCAGCCGTTACAAACTAAGGAATAATATCTAATGAGTGATTGTGAAAAAGATGTTCAGTGCCAAGGTCACAGCCATCACTACCAGCCCATAAATAGCAAGCGCAAGAGACATGCGTCGTAGATTGGAATGAGATACATGCTCAAGATCCCAGCGCCACTTCTTTCGCCATCGCCACTGGCCAGAAGCGCTGTGGGTGCTAAGATTGCTGGCAATGCTAGCCATGCTGGCAGCGCTGCGGAGGCTGGTAGTGCTCTGCGCGAGTGCGGCAGACTCTTCGACGTCGGAATCGGATTCCTCGTCAATGTCATCATCTTCCTTGACGAGACGCTGGTGGAAAACGCTGTCCGGGTCGCTGATCTTGTAGTAGAAAAGACCTGGAAGAATGAAACTAATGGATGTTGAACCAGTGCTTCCCACAAAAGCTAAAACGCGGGCAAGACTGGTAACCGACAATGCAGTTATATAAGCAAGAATGAGAATGCAAGTAGTGATGATAGCAAAACGAAGGTCGGACATGGTACCCCCTCCATGATCACCCCGTGGAGCGGCGGAGGAGTTGTTCAATAGTGGGGAGGCAGTGCGTCCAGCAGGTGGCTGGGTGCGGTTGGGGCGCCACTTCAACACAGCATCCAGAGATGCGCGGCATGGGTGGACCTGTAGCGGGACAGAAAATGTCACGAGGATGACAATGGCTGCCTTGCCAATAGTCGATGCAGCTCCAGTGGGATCTGTCACATGTTAGCCAAACGAACCGAAACTCTCGCACCGTGGCTTGACGTACACATGGAAACAATGTTTCCAACAACGGCGTTACCAAAGGTAATGTAACCGGTAATAGCTACTAAGATGTAAATGGAAGCGGCTGAACCAATGCTGAGCCCGACAACTCCAACAACGCTCGAAGGTGAGTTATCCTTGAGTTCGTTCAAAATGGAAAACATCTATGCGAGATTAGCCAATTTCGACGCGTATGCGAAAGAGCGGAACCTACATTTTGGTGACAAGTATATGCAAAAACGACAACAGGAAAGGCGCTGAGCATCTCCACAGCCCCTCCCCACTGGATGACGCGGATGCTCCGAGGGTCGGCATGTTTGTCGGCAGCAAAATGGTAGACAACCAAAACGATAAGGTATCCGATAGACACAAGGGCAACAAGACTGGTGTACTTCAAAGAGTCCAGTCTTCGCAAGAAACTCAAGGGAATAATGAGAAGCATAAAGGCCGTAATCCAAAAATTTCGGTCGACGAGGAACGGGTAGTTGGCCGCAGCGTTCGAAAAGCCCAGGGCGACACCCGGCATCAAGTCGCCGATGATGATCATGTACGAAACTCCCACGCCGAAGCATTTGATGGCAATTGCAGCATCGAATATGACTGCGGCGTTCGGGTATGTGATTTGCGAAAGAGCGAAGAATGAGGCACTGCCCCGTTCGAGGTATCGGGCGCATCGAGATTGGAGATAAAGACCAAAAGCGGAGGTCATACCGGACCAGATAATCATCAGGACGCCCAGCATAATGCCCATATGGGACATTACCGAGGGCATGGCAAGCGTGCCAGCGCCGACAACTGGACGTTTTCGTCAGTAAGCTAAGAATCGGTCGCGCAAGACGGATTTGGACGTACTGGTGTTGAGCAGGTTCACGACGCTGCTCACCGTGGTGGCCTGGCCACCCTGGCCGCCATCCTTGTGTCCGCGGTGTCGAGTTCTGCGATAAGGGAAAACTGGTCAGCGCGAGGCCTAGGGCGTTGTGGAAGCTGTTGCGATTGAGCAGCTAAATCTCACCTAGACATGACGCCGTTGCTTCTAGGGTTTCCGGCGTTTCCATCAGATATGGTCTGGTAGGTCGTCATAGAATAGGCTCGCGGGAACGTCGTCGCTCGTTCGTTCGTCGGACTTGGGTTGTGTCGAGTGCGCCAAGGAAAAAAAAAAACAAGCACAAAAAGAAATGCAGGGGAAGCTGTTCGGGTGTTGGATCTGTGCGGCTCGCGGGTTGTTGTAGGAGTAAAAGGACAGGCCGATGACCAGTCAGCGAAAGTAGAGGGGCGAGGCGAGTCAGATGGCGTCAACTCTTTTGGTTAGTGTCGGCTGCCTATGTGTGCACAATGCGACAGTGCACCGTCCCGCGGCACAAAGGCCTCAGACAAGATGGTCTCCCCGGTCGCGACGAATCCGGCGACGGGTTGGGGATGAGCGGTGCGGGCGGGCGGTGGTGGTGGGCGAGGAGTTGAGGAGAGAGAAAAGAGCCGTCAGGAGAGGCTTTCTTTGCCCCGTCCTTTTGCAGGCGAACACGATGTGCTCTGACGCTACCGCCAAGGAACCACGGAGCCAGCGGTCAGCGGGGCTAACCGGCTGTCCCTGGCGCTGTCTGCCAGGGTACGTACGCGCTCAGTGGTTTCACAAGTCTCGGCCAATCAGCGCCCGCGGCGAGACCCTGTCTTGGATTGTCCGGCGCCTCACCAAGGGGCTGTGCCAGGGCTGTAACTGCGGTTCTGCGCTGTAACTCACTAGAATGACGTTAGGGCAATTCCCCAATCCATCCATCATCCAGATTGAATACGTCGATACGGTACGGCTAGCACTCAGTTTGGCATTGTCGCACGAGTTGCACGTTAGACGGAGCGTCCATCTCCCGCCAGGGGCTTTGTAGGTTCGCCCGCCGTCATCCGTTTTGCCAAACTGTCCGCCACCGATCCACGGTCCCTTGCCCATCTTCATCTGCGGCCGACGGCTTAATCTGCCACAACGCTGCCCTTATTCATGATCTTGACAGCACAACTGCAACTTTAAACCTGACCCCCCACTTTTCGTCCTCACCGCCCGCACGTCTCTCGCCGTCCCATCATCAAGGCCACCTATTCTGCCATCCCGTTTCGCCACTTGCGACACGCTGCAGCCGCATCCGCAAACAGCACATCATGGACATGGACGACACGACGCTCTCCACGCTGGACCTGCTGGAATCGCGCCTTCTGCGCGTTGAGCACCTCCTCTACGGCCAGGCCGTGTCCCCCGCTCTCGCCCAAGAGCACTCTGCCAACGAGAAGATTGGTGGGCTTGAGAGGCGCTTCTCCTTATTGACATCCAAGATTCGTGTTTACGGAGAGCTCCTCAAGATTTGTAGGTTGCTGCCAAGGTCCCTTCCTCCCGATCTGAAGCTCAATCTGTCCCAGACAAAGCAAACCCCGACTTCTTTCACACTCCCGACCCCTCGGATCCCCCGTCGCAGCTGACTGCCGATGCCCTTCAGTCAATTGTCCTCGCCTCTGCCTCCGCATTTCCCTCCACCCTATCGTCCCTGACCGCCATCAAGGACAGCCCCATCCCCAATCCGGCCGAGAGCGCAGCTCTCATTGCGCTAGGGGATCGGATGAAGGCCATCGAGGCTACCCAGATTGCACAAGCAGCCGAAACTGCCGAACTACGACGTCGCAGCGAGAGAATTATTCGGTCCTGGTATGAGAGTGGCGTGCTCGACAACTCAAATTTCGTAGCCGACCTCGAATCCAGAGTGGAAGTGGCCGAGCGACAGGTGCGGAGAGCTGAGAAAGAGCTGGAGATTGAGGCCGAAATCTGAAGTGCTTTCGGCGTGATGTACCGGAAAAATAAATTAGATACCCCCAGAATTAGTCAATCATTGCCCAAGTCGAATAAACCATGGACGGGAAAAGCAACAAGCAGAACAGGCACCGCTCCGGGATCCAAGACAACCAGGAACATAGCGCCAGGCACATGGAGCACGCAAGCGTATCAAATGGTACCCTGAGGTTTGCATGCAGGATTCCCGAATGGAGCAGTATTTTGAAACAAGACGCACTGGGTGGGTTCATGCGCCGAGCACATGTGATACCATTAATGCACATAAGGTCAGCTGCCCGCCAAGCTGCCCAACAGCAATCGAGATGAATGAATGAATGCTTATGAAATCTATTTTACAATTTTGAGCGGCTAGCTTCGGTGCACATGTGAAAGCCTATTTGTGAGCCTTTTTTTTTTCTTTCCTCGTGCTCTGACTAAAGTCGTCATTCCCTCTATACGTACTCAATGCCAGCTAAGTCTTGCATCTGATTCATCCCACAACACATCCTCGCCACACTGTCGGCTTTCAATCCCACCCACCACATGCTAGGTATATTGCATTGGCCCCCTCGGAACGCATTAACCAATCCCCGAATAGCTCAGTTGGAAGAGCGTTGGGCTGTAATAGATCGTATGCCACCTGAAGGTCACCTGTTCGAACCAGGTTTCGGGGATCGCATCAGCGTTTCTTTTTGCCCTTTTTTTTGTCCTTTTCACCATGTTTAAATGATAATCCCAATGATTGTGAAATCCTTATTTTGTTATTTCGTTAATGGCGGGATTCCCTATGCTTTTGTTGCTTTTTGGCTCCCATAGTTGTGGCGAGACCTTATCAACTTCAAGCCATGGCTACTTACAAGCCAAATTCCAAAAGCAGGCATCGCCGAAATCTAGCGTCCCGACTTGAGATACTTCTTTTTATAAAACTGGAAGGTGCAGAAACAAGGGCTGTGGCAATCACATTTTCTGCTGCACTTATAAAAATGCATCCAACAGAGGCCACCGTCATGTCAATGTCCAATCTTCATTAATAAAGCAGCTAATTACAATAACAATACTGGTTTCGTATGGCATCAATCTTGGAATCACTGAGCACTTTGCTTAACAACCACCACCTCCACAACCTCCTCCTCCGCCGCCGCCTCCTCCACAGCCGCCTCCGCCGCCGCCGCAACCTCCGCCACCACCACAACCTCCTGCACTTCCTCCACCACACCCACCGGCAGCGCATCCTCCAGCTCCACAAGCGCCAGCTGCAACACCACCTCCGCAACTCCCAGCTGCACAGGCACCCCAGCTTCCTTCCCCTCCCGAGACATTGCAGCCTGGGTCCCAAGCATAATACATGCCCGGTGTGAAGTACACGGGATACATCCAAGGTCCGTACACTGGTAAATGACAGTATTAGCCGACAATACACGCAGAGGTGTTGCAGATTAGCAGACTTACTATAGTAGCTATAGCCCCAGTGCTGGTAGTATTCGTCCCTTGGTGGCAACTTGCGGCCCTTCTTCTCTGCACGCTTGCAGGCCTTTTGATAATTCTCTTCCAGGCGACGTCGTTGTGTCTCCATGAGGTGTCGGCGTACTCTCTCCTTAGCCTCGTTTGCATCAGTGGAAAATCTAACTGCATTGTGAGACGAAATATGAGCTGAATTATCAGGGGGACAGAAGTTAGCGGCGCCCGATGTATGAAAGTCATCCGCAACTGCACATTTGTTAGCTTAATGTTGCGTCTTTGGTCTCGTAGATAAAAATTTGTTCAATCTTACTTTTTTCATTGGAAGACAAGCGTAGGGCACTTCCAATTGAGGAGATGTGCGAAGCTCGAACCGACTCGCAATACCAGCATGTGCATTCGGAGTAAACTTCGTCATATTTTTGCTGATATGTCTTGCTTGTCCACTCGAATCCCTCTGACAACTTATCCTGGTCAATCTTGTCATCATGCCTGATAAACTTTTTATTTATCTTAACTGTACGGTCATAGTAAGCCGAGGGGGAAAGCTGGTGAGTATGCCAAGCAAGATCCACATCCAGAGTTGGCACCGCAACCTTGGTTGGGTGGTCCGCCATAATTTGGAGGAAACGCTGATATTTGGTGCAAAGTCTTGACATTGTCTCGCGCGCTGTGGGCGCATGTAGCCAGTCGATCTTGCACATCTTCTCAGAAAATATGCCTTGCCGCATGACAGCGCCACATAGATCGAGAGCAAATGGGCTAAAGTTTTCCCAATATCTGCTCATCATCTTTCGTACACTCAGTCGTGCAGAAGGTGGGACTCGCACGTATCGACTCGCACGACGCTGGTCGTATATAGCACGCAGCGAAGATTGGTCTGACAGGACCTTTTCGACCATCTTACGTGTATCTTCCATGGTCGGTGGCTGACCTGGGGATGGGTTCTTGAGTAGGTCCTGTATTTGGATGCGAAGCACAAACTTAATCATGCGATTTGGGAAGCTCACGGGACTCCATGGTTGGATCCATGCTGAAGGTTTGAATTTCTCGGGCTTTCCGGTCACAGGGTTGAGAATTGTACCGGGCATAGGACGCCCATGTGCCAGTAGCAGTCGAGCGTCTTCGCAAAACTTTGCGACGCTGAGGCATTCTTTGTTGATGCGGGTGAAACATTTGGGGCAGTCTATTTCAAAGTTGCCATCGCCGTAACCCGAGCCGATAAGGCCAGGAAAGGAGCTAGTTTTGGGGGTTTCGTCAAGCCCGCATGTTGTCCATGGGACATCTGACAGGGCGCTGCAAACGGGGCAATTGAGTCGTTTGGTAAGAGGGTCATCGACGTTATCCCATGAGCGGCCGGTCAGCTCAACCCAGCGAGCCTTATCAGTGTCAGGAACCACGTAGTTGAAGTTGGTGCCAATTGCTTTGTCAATGAGGTGCCAGGGCATACCACCGGTCCAGAGTCGACGGTTGCCAGCAAGCAGACAGTCTTCCAAGTAGTTGTATGGGTTCAGCATGTGAGAATGATAAACCATCAGGACATCCGTGAAAAATAAAACTGTCAGTATGGCGTTGATTGATTTGTTTGAGGGGTTACAGGGGGGCTCACCAAGGGGAGGTAGTGTCTTCTTGTCCCAGTAATAGCAATCGTGACTGTTGGGGAACTCGCCATAGGCGGGGGAATCAGTAGAATCCAGATCGTCCTCGGTCAATCCAGGACCCTCGCTGATAGCCTTCCACCACGCCTCGTATCTGTCAACGGCACGGGCTACAAATATGGCCCAGCGCTTTTCTCGAATCTTGCTGAGTACCAACTGAATCTCCACTGGGTCCTTGACTTTGGGACCAGCTCCAGGGAGCTCTTGGATCTCCCCTTTCTCATTAACAGAGATGTTTCCTTCGGCGCGGGCATCCCATAGACGCCAGAGGCCATCGGTGTAACCGACATCCTCCTTCAAGGTTTGAAAAGCCAAAAGGAGCTTGAGATGGGCGAGGCATGTGTCTGGGTCTGGGTCTTGAGGTTTGGCGCTGAGATTGAGGGTTGCAAAGAATGTTGTCAAGTCGGGAGGGGCATCACCGGCGCCAGCGTCGGCATCAGCTAGGCCAGGCGCGGATTGCTGATAAGATGGCGGTGGTGCAGCCATGTTGAGGTTGGTGATGATGGTGTTTGTTGTTGTTAATCCATCCAGCTCTGTATGCTCTGCTTAGCTGCCACTAGCATGCGCCAAGACATGTTTAAATGGACGAGAAAAAGTGGTTAGGCAGCGATATTCCGCTCCCGCCATCCTGGGGTTCGCTGCTCTGCATCACTGCGCCACTGCGGCTGACCGGATATTGGGGCCGAGAAGGTGGGTGGGAGGTGGATGAAAGGTGGGTGTCGGCCGTCACACAGCGCAAGGCGCATCTGTGGTAGCGCCAATAGAATGGCCCGTCGGGGCAAAAATCGTGCCGCGATCTGCATGCAAAGCGCCTCTTGGCCTTGTAACAGGTAAGCTTCTGGAATGTTAGCCGCTTCTTGCTTCCACTGCAAGCGTCATTGTGCCAGGAATTATTCCGCGCACTGGCCCCATCCGAGGTCAGCTGAAGAGATCAACACCATGGCTGCGGCTAATCTAATCCTTCTCGCCCGTGGCACAGCCAAGCTTGTGCATTAGTACCTCAATTGCTCTCTCATTATTGAACAACCAAGTTCCCGTTTATGCCTCGACACAGAAATCGGGCGACAAATGCAGCATGTTGTATCAATCTGGGGTGGCGGAGTACAATCCGCTTGGACTGTTTTGGCAGTTCGGTAGGATAAATTGCTCTCAAGTTAAGCATGAATTGCAGGTTGCTTTTTCCCGCTGGGCTGTACATACATAGGCGAGCCCACGTGTCACAAATACGCGGATACTAGAAAGCCATATCACCTTCTCCAGTTTAGCCTTTGGATTCATCGCAATAAAGTCAGAGTACAAATTCAAATCTATTGATAATAATCATGAGAACAAATAACCGTTAGTATCAATCAGCGTCCCATTCACTAGATTGTTCACTTCTTTTCAGAACATATCGCCTTTCATTTCTTTATTCCTTTTGTTCTTTTATCTTTTTTCTTTCTTTTTCTTTCACCCCTCCTATCTGCAACTCATCCATGCAAACCAAATACTGTAAAAAGAAAATAATGAATGCAACCTAATAAATAATCCATCTTGTATCATCGTGCTGACACCCCCCCCTCCCAATATGAAAGAAACAGAAATGAATCTCTGTAGATCCAGACTGTAGCTCTATCAACATAGCGTATTGTTCAAGGAATTGAGGCGTGTCTACCAAACGCGATTCATCTTGGAAGGTCATTCACTGTTTTTCTGAAATGACGACAACAGGTGATCTGCGACATGTTCCAACATCCCATCACCAGAGACATTGCCGCTGCAGTCGGTTGAGGTCCCAATTGTATCGTCAATATATTGAGCGCAATATGGGCAAACGCGAGTCTCCAAAGAAGAAGGCACCTTCCTTGCGTCGACCCGTCCATCCGATTCTATCGTCTTCGAAAAACCATGCTCCGTAATTAAATGCTCAACCAAATCTTCCTTGCTCAAAAAGCAACGAGTTGTACTATGTCTATAAAGGCACAACCAACGAGCAGGTTTCGGAATTTGTTGAACCCAATTTATACCATGGGTATTTTCCATGTGCTTCTTCCAATCCTCACGAGAGGAGAATTCCGGGATTGATCCCTCACAATGCCGAGATACGCATCGATATGATTTCGGACCATGATGATGAAAATTTTGTTCGGGGGTTACTTCCCTATTGGCCCCATAAACCAGGTCAAGATCTCTATCATGAGTATATTTCAGAATCATTTCCATGGATTCAAGGTTCGTCCAATCAAGCATATGAATTATAATTGAGTCTAGAATTGTCAAAAACCTTTGAGTTCCCTTTATCGAGGCCTCTAACTCCGTAATATTTCCTGTTTTAACATCGGTATAGCAATATCTGACTCCTAAAAAAGGTATTAGCATCTAAATATACGTTCGGTGTTTTATTGATTAAGATACCATGGTTAAGATTGATCCTAATATCGTTCAAGATATCAACAACTCTGCTCTTTCGGTCTGGCAATGTGGAAAGGAATGTGTCAAGGCTAAATTCGGAAAAGACACCGGCAAATTTTACCCAGGCCAGGAAGTTATGCTGAGACTTAACAACCCGTTGCATGTGGCAAGGCCTTAGTTTTTTTATGAATTCTTCAAAGAGAGTTCGGCAAATGATTACAGTCTCAGAGATGGCATTGGGTCCCGTCAAAACTGGGAAAATTTCGACTGAAACCTCCATATTGAGTCTTCGTGTTCAAACTCAAGAGTTTCTTTATGTGATGGAGCTGGCTTTCCCTGGGGGTAACTCTCATTCTTATATTTTATGTCATACATATCATCCACAGGATACATAAAATCTAGTACAAAGAACTTGGAGAACAATCAGAAACGACACAAAAATTCTGTCGTTCTTTATGCTCTTCAGTAAGCCGTTTATAGCACATGGGAACAAAGGGGATTTTTGGCCTGGTATAAAATGAGCGTCGCTGAGCAGAGAACGAATCCCGGATATCTTTCTAAGAATTGTTTTTTGTTATAATGTCGCCCACTCAATTCGCCTCCATTTATAATTTGTGAAGATGTCTTGGTTTAGTTTCTGCTTTAACCCGCTGGACTCGTACGATGAGTTCAAAGGTCCAGATGCAAAGAACGAGTATTTTGGTTGTGTGACTTCCCATGGAATCGCCGAAGTCATGAAATGCCCGGCTAAGGAATTTTCGGTTGTGGATGGCGCCTCCTCTGATAAAGACACAAACTCCCAACCAGATCAAAGTAGACACAAAGCAACCGATGGGCCTTTGAGCAAAGAAGCTAGGGATGATCAAAATGGCAGAGGAATGACGTTTGTAAACGTCACAGAAATTGCCCAAGCGGCTTTTGTCAATAGCTTGGACTCCATAAAAAGATTTACCAGCGTGGGCTTCCAAAAAATGATCAAGAAGAATCCGATAGTTACACTGGCGCGAAATGAAGTGGTCAAAGAAGCGCCAAAGAGATTGGGCAGCTGCACAAAGGGGCACTTTAGCAACGCTACGTCTGGTCTGTGCGGTATGAATGGTCCAAGTAGTTCGGGAAAACTTATTCCTGTGAAAAAGTTTGCTGTTGGGGTCCAAACACCGAGCACACATATATCTGGAGAGAAATCAAGTTTTCTCGAAGCTGGATATAAAGTCGAAGAATTTAACCGTATGTCAGCGATGGTGCTGAACTCTTACCTCCTATTTGCGAGCTCAAGACTGCATAAGCCGATTCGAATTGCGATACTGGATACAGGGCTACACATCGAGAACGATCCCTTATTGAAGCACGGGTCAGGGCGCATTCTGTTTCCTTTATGCCGGAATTTTACTGGGGACTCCAGCACAGAGTTATATTATAAAGATGAGAGTGGTCACGGAACGCATGTCGTGAGGCAGTTACTTCAACACGCACCTGAAGCAGAAATTGTTGTTATTAAAGTGGCCCATGGCAATTGCTTAGATGGTGTAGAGAAAGGGCAAATAATCAAAGTAGGTAAACTCTTGCTTTCAACGATATATGTTATAACTAACAAATGTTTGCAGGCTCTCAAATATGCGCAAGAAATAGGAGCGGACATTATAAATCTGTCTTTGGGGCTTGGGATGAGTGCCAGGCCCGAAATAGAGCCATCGATCGTGGACTTGGTAACTAAAAAAGACAAATTAATTTTCGCTGCCGCATCCAATTCGGGGGGCAATGGGAAAAGAGCTTTCCCCGCCAGAACTTCTGGCGTATTTGCGATACATGCCACGAGGGGGGATGGTTCACGCCACCAGAAAAATATCAATCCGCCACCCGACCAGGAAGGCAAAAATTTTGCGACCCTTGGCTACGGTATAATCTCTCGTTGGAAGGGCCAAGAAGTTGTTATCTCAGGGACGTCCTATGCAACGCCAATCGCAGTCGCCACAGCGGCCAACCTCCTCGAGTTTATCCAACGGGCACCTTCCAATTTCAAGAGCCTCGACAAGAAGTATTTCTTCAAGCCAGAAGGCATGCGTGAGCTCTTAACCAAAATTTCCACTCGAACATGTGATTATGACTATATTAGGCTATGGAAAGATGGCATGTTCGACCAGGATAACACCACTGACAAGATATACCAAATGCTGGAAAGTATGTCCGAAAGTCGGTCGTGACCAACTAAACGCTATTGGAGATTTCGAGAAAGAAATTTTGTTTGCGCAGGGATTATTGCCTTTGGGTTTCAAAGTTGATTGTTGACACGAGAGTTAATCGTACCGCAGGAATTGAAAGCCTGATATGGGACCGCCCCTTCGTCTTGATAGCTTGTTGGACTCTTCCTTTCCTCAATGTAATAAAAAGATCTGTGAATACATCGATCTGTCAGTATTTTGAATCATGTCTTGCTAAAACCGAGCCTAGATGCAACAGAATCACAAAAGTGGTAGGTAGATACAATCAGCACGCAGCAATTTTATTTGGCATCCATTCGCCAGACTAAGAGACCTAATCAAACTAATCCTCTGAGAAGTGCAAATTCGATGTCCCTATGGAAATTTGGATCGTCAAACGTCGGATACTTTCCCCTGTCAAGACTAGTGCATTTCAATACCCATCTTCCAACGCACATATTCCTCAAAATGTCTGTGTGAAATTCCACACATGATGCGGATGGGAAGCATGGACTGCTCACCAAATCTCCTCAATGGCAAATCATTTGGTCGACTCAACCCAGCACTCCTCTTCCCCTCCCCAGCCATCCTGCTCAGCCTGCCCCTGCGCTTCATCCTCGCCCTCGACAGGTACTTCCTTGTAGCGGACCTCGGGCTTCTGTGTTTCCGTCTCACCTCCCCCATACATTTCTGCGCCCTTCAGATACCGCTCCTCTTTGAGCTTCTTTTCCCCACTAAAGACGTTCCAACTGGCCGCCACATAAGCATAACTGCGAACGCGATAGCCCACCACAACATCATCGACAATATGCTGGCTTATTCTATGCGCATCAATGGAAGATGTACCCGCCTCGACCCCAAGAGAAGTGCGCGAGTGTGGCTCCTGAATTGCCACTTCGGCATTCTTTCCCCGCTGCAGGCCCACAGAAGAGTGATATCTGAGGCCACGAACTATTTTGAGCCCCGTGATCAAGAACACTGAGCTACGATAGTTCGTGGCGGTGAAGTAATTTTCCACTTTGCGATTGGAAAGACTCTGAGTCACGTAATCATCATCTGGATCAAATGCGACCGTTTTCAGAGAATCAAATGATACGTTCCGCTCGACATCACCCTGGATCGATGCGTCGGCAGAAGCGCCCCCAACGCTGAGGGCATATGCTTTCACCCAAGCACCAAAATTATGTTTGTGCGCCTTGGAGCGAGACTCATCATGGCCAATTATTTCGACTGTCGGTACTCTCAGAGTTTCAGGTACGTCAATCACCTGACCGCGGTTCAAAGGCACCAGCTCGTCCAGATCGGTTACAATAGTGCCGAGCTCCAGATATCCAGCATCCGCGGAAATTTCGAAACGAGGCATAATGTGATAGGTAGGTTTTTTAACTTGGGTGGATGCCATAGTGAAAGAATGAATGGTTTGATCAGCTTTCCAGATTGGGGTTCTTGGGTTGATAGTGTAGAAATGGAAAAGAATCAACCAAGGCCATGATGGAAGGACAGATATATAAGGGTAATCTCAAGCGGGGTTTAGTTAGTTGCACCACGGTTACCCTCGGAAATTTTGAGTTGCACATAATTTCCATGGACCAAAGGGAAGCTGTCGCTGGCTCTAGTTCCAGTTGTGATCTAATTATGAACGAATTTGAAGTCGCACACGGAGGCTATACTTAGCAGAGCTGCGGTAGAAGGCGGTTTTATTTTGGAATTACATCAGTGTCGGCTGATCCATCCCACTAACTAGAATCGGACAATTCCGCGAGTATCCCTTCGGCCAATGTATGCGCTGCGTTTTCGTTCTACAGCAGCTCGTTATCGCCAGACGCTCCAGATCCAAAAATAGTATTCATAAGCAATTGCTTAGGGTGGTTATACGGACAAGGACAGACTGATATGAACGATACTTTGAAAGTTTGCTTCCATAGTGAAGTGAAAATCCGAAAGTCTTGGTCATTGGAATGTATTTCGTTCTACATATGGACCCGTACCCGTTGCTCCCACGAGCGAACCAAGCATGTTTCCCATGGACTGAATAAGTATCAATATAAAGACTATTGCTATTTGTACAAAAAATATACTATGCCGGGGTTCAATCCGGATTTTCCATATCCCTAGCACAATGTGACAATCCACTCCCACCATCTACTCGAACGTCATTCACTGTTTTGCTGAAATGACGACAAGAGGTTCCAGCATTCCAGATGATCTGCAACATGTTCCAATATTCTACTGGCAAGCACATCATTGCTGCCGTTGGCTGAGATGTCAATAGTATCATCAAAGTATTGGGCGCAATATGGGCAAACGCGGGGCTCTAAATAAACAGGAACCTTGCTTGCGTCAGCGAATAGATCTACGCCTTCCTCTGGAAAGCTGTGCCCCTTGAAATGTTCTAATAGATCTCCCTTACTATTAAAACAAAGAGGTATATTGTGCGCGTAAAAACAAAGCCAACGAGCAGGGTTAGGGATTTGCTGTACCCAATTGGCTCCGTGAGCGTTTTGCATATGCTTCATCCAATCCTGGCGAGAAGTGAATCTTGATGTCGAATCTTTACATTGCCCAGATACGCATTGGTATAGTTTTAAGCCATTATTAACTTCTTGTTTGGCCTTTGCTTCCTCGTCAACCCCATTATCACAGCTGAGATTCTTATCGCGGCTGTATTTAAGAAGCTTTTCAATGCATTCAGGGCTTGTAAAATCTTGAGTAAAGATCATGGCTGTATCCAGTTGAGTCAAAAACATCCGAATGCCCCTAATTGCCGATTTCATATTGCCATTCTTTTCTTGCTTCATTTCTGTGTCACAATTTTCAATTCCTAACAAAGGTATTAATGTGTGAATATAGATTTTAGAGATTGCAAATCAATAAACATACCGTGTTTAATATTCCTCTCAATATCTTTCAATATATCAATGAAGGTGTTCTTTTCCTCTGACTCACTAGACAGCCGCATGTCGAGAGAATGTTGAGCAAAGACACCAGAAAACTCTGCCCAAGCGGATAAATGATGTTGAAACCTTAAAATAAACTCTCTACAACACTGTTTTAGCTTTTTTGCTAATTCCTCAAAAAGACTCTGGCAAATGAGCACTTCCTCACATATAGTATTGGCCCCCATTGAAATGGGGGCAACTTCTGATGCAGGATTCATAGCTAAATTTTATGCTGGAGCCCGTGTTTCTGGTTGTAAGGCAATGATAATTTCCCTAGCGATAGTTTTGATTCACATCACATATGTATTTTATACTTGATGCTTGAAATTCAATCTCTTTGTTGGGACTTTCCGTTACAAGATGTTTTGAGGGTGATACAAAGAAACACCAGAACAAAAGAAAACCGTCAGGTGATCAAAGCGTTATATTATCATCGGCGTTGTTCAGTAGACTGTTCATATAAGGCAAGTTACAAAAAAACATTTGCGATATAATAATGACACAGATCAAAACAAATTTAGATGCCACTACGCTAAATACATAGTATTGCATCTGTAACGAAATAAAAATATAAGTGTGCGTGCAGCAGAATCCGAGTGTTCACTATTCCCATGAGATTAACTTTTATCACTAGCCAAGTGAAATGAATACACTGCATTCTTGATATGACACCTTTACCCTGACCATAGAGAATGCCCCGAACAACCTTTTGTTGCTCATTTGACACGCACAACTCCAAATAAACGATGCCCCGATTTTGATCAAAGAATACTCTAAATACGATATTTAAAAACCCAAGAAATTCTCCTGCCTTCCATGATACTGCCACGAGAGCCAAATCCGCCAGCGCCAACCCCAACGCAACCCCCACTGGAGCCGCCCCCGCCACCTCCGCCACCTCTTTCATTTCCAAAATTACGTGTATACCGGTAAATTCCCCTTGATAATAGCTTGATACAAATAAATTACTACAACCATGAATCAAGGGACCTTCATTTTAGCATATAAAAGACATCGCGGCACTGTAGGAGAGCATGACCAAGGAAGAACAGGAACAGGGTTTGCCTGAATGGCATTATTCACCATCTGACTCGATTATGAATGCTATTAACTAATTTGTGATATGTAGAAATCGTATGGGCAAGGTGCCTCAGTTAAATAGGCTATAAATCTTCTGGTGAATGATGTTGGCTTCGCTTAAGCCAGAGCCCGAAACGATTGGAAAACGAAGATGTCCAAGCACCACCTCAAGGTGTACTCATGATAAAGATGGTATTTCCGGTCTTTATAAACCAGCGTACTGCTTCAGGCGCTCCAATATTTCCGCTGTACTTTGTTCAAGTTTCAACCAGTGAACTCCATACTGGCCAGGTTTCAAACATGCAAATCGACGCCATGGCTCGCCGAATTTCTCTGTTTTCCTCCACTTTCAAACTACAGTTGCAAGTCCTCTGTCTTTGGTATATGTGATTGAGTATTCACTTATGACACATGTCGAACATTAAGTCATATCGCCGTCCCAGGCGCCACGTGCATGTTCTCTGGCCTCCGTAGCCTATCCAACTCGTCTTGATCATCATTGTTCCTTTGACGACCTTGATCAAACCGGACACCGTCAAAGTGTACATTCTCCACCCAAGTACCTCGCCTAGGCTGCCACATGGGTTCCTGTTCAGACAAGCGTCGGTCGCGGTGCTCATGTGACAAGAGCATCACCGTGTCAGGCTTCTTGAAGTCAGGCTCGTCGTATGTCTGAGCTGTCTCCACGGAGCTGACTGAAGGGTGTCGACCTTCGATATCAAAGGATTGGTCATTGGTGTTTCTATTGTTGGAGGATTCACGGTCGGACTTGAGGCGCCTTCGGCGACGGTACCAAAGACAGGTTATGAGAGAAAATGTGTAAATGCCCAGAATAACCACGATAGGAATGCCCACAGGAGCTGCCCAGTGGAGGCCATGGTTCCTCTGAAAAGTGGATTTATTAGCCAAGGAACGTTAAACAAGGCATAGAATTAATGCTTGCGGTACTCACATAATTCTTCAGCTTCCAGGGGGGAGATGCTGCCCAACTCTCGTTGGAAGTAGTGAGCCGAATGGAGAAAAGGTCGTCGGGCAAATTGTCTGGTGTCCACTCGCATCGAGTTGACTCCATGGCATCTATAAGCTACGGTTAGTATCTATATCGGGGCAAGGTCCTTCTCGAATACTTGCCTGTGAGATTTCGCACCCATTCATACCGCATGACTCCATCCTCTGGGTATGTGATTCGGAAGAGGCCAAGCTCGGCCTTCATTTTATCAACCGTCTCATTCCACTCAAGCGTAAAGGACTGGCCGTTGGAAATACTGTCGTTCCATTTTTCGTTGAGGAACTGGAGGCCGTGGCTATCGGCCTCCCGACGCACAGCGCGAGGATTGTTATACATGAATGGTGGTGATATGTATGAGTATTGTGTGCGGCGGAATGCAGAGAAGAAAGGCCGAGGAAGAAGAGATGGGCAGCGCTGTGCAAAGAGACAAAACCACTAGGGAGCCCAGCTAAACCCGTGGGGGGGGGTTCCAGATAGGAGGCGGGGAATCGATTACGACCAGGGCCAGCAGGGGATTAAGTAATATAGGCCAAGGCGACAGCAGATCCTTTCTTGGGGGGGTGTCGAATAGGCTACTTCTGATTGAAGGTCTCAGCCTGAGCAAGGGAGAGTCAGTCGATTTAGTCATCGAGCAGGCATGCAAAATGCTGGGGCGAATCGGTAAGCGTCGACTAGGCCAGGAGGGATGTCATGTCCGGTTCGTCATCCGACAGACAGCGTGACGATGGTGGCACTAAGCCGTGGTATCGTGAGATTGGTTTTATTCGCATGCAGCCTGTTGCTGCGGTGTCGTAGCAAAGTCCCTGCCATCGGTCGTTGGGACTGGCAGCCCAGCCTATCTCCGGCATACATCCCAGCTGAGTAGGAGGAGGTGCGGCTGCGGGAGGCTAGTGACGAAGCTGGACGAGCATTGAGGTACGTCAAGCGCAACTACTAGGTCGATCATGATGCATCTAATGGATCTCGTATTGACAAAACTGGAAACCGTGCTGACGAGCTATACATAGAATCGCGGATGGAGAACAGCCAGACGGATGGAGCAGCTTCCCCAGAGAAGCCGCTGTGCTAGCATCGAGACTAAGCAGCAGGCATGGGATTCAACGGTGCAGGACGGTGAACCCGAGGAATTGGATAGTGGACCTCTGGCAAGGAAGACAGTGAGATGAAGTGACGATCGACTGTAGCTCGGCATAGTATCCGACTAGAAGATGTGACGAAACCGGGAAGAGTAGGCCAAATAGGAAGTGTCGAGCATCTTGCCTCAGTCAATTCACTGCGCCCCCCTAACAAAAAGTCTGCAGCGCCCCCCGATGGCAATCTCCTGGACCCCCGTGTCATCATCGATCCGGCATGCAGCCATCGCATTCCAGCAGCCTGCTGGGAGATCCAGTCATGGGCCAAGCAGTGAGGTCAGAGTGGGAGCACCGTGCGCAGCCGTGCCGCCATTTGTGGACGAAACTCCGCCATTTGTGGACGAAACTGAGCCTGTTATCGATCTGTCATACGGGGGTGAGACAGAGGTGTCAAGGCCATGGACCAGCTTCTCACTCTTCCGTCGCTCGTGTTGTTGGGCCGTCGTGGGGAGAGTGGGAGTGGGAGTGGGAGTTGCACGATGCGGGTGAAGGAAGGAAAGCTAGCTATCTAAGACATGTCGTCGGTCTCTGGCAAGTGCCGCTGCATTGGGAAAGGGTCGGTTCCCCCACACTCACTCACACTCACACTGGCGACACCACTCACGCTCATTGGCCCGTGCGCCCGCCGACGCTTGGGCCCGGGCTCACTCACCCCAGCAGCCCCCTACGTAGTTAGGTCTCTCTCCCGCCGCCGACGCATCGTGAAATGTATCAAAATCAAAACAATCCTCACACCTCGCGCACGCCTCGTGCCTCAACGCCAAAAACTCCCTTCACGATACCCGCGCACGCAGACCACGCGCACTCCCTCTCTGCCACGCAATTCCCGCTAAATTCCGTCCGACCGCATCGTCATCTCTCCTCCTGACCCCTCGGGAATGTAACGCCAGCCTGCACTTCACGATAGTTTCTTCTGCGCCATCTCGTTTGTCTCTTCTCTTTTGCCCCGCGGCCGCCTTTTCGTCCACCACCACCACCACTACCACCACGGCACCCACCCCACGATACCTCCAAAGCAGCCATGGCGACCTCCACCGCCGCCTCCAACCTCTCAGCCTACTCCGACTGCGTCACATCCCTGCGCACATCCCTCAAATTCCTTGAATCTTCTGTCGAGACGCTAGACAACGGCGTCTCTGACTTTCCCCGCCTTGTAGACGTCCTCAAGTCTGTTCGCGTATGTTTATCAATTCCTGCATCGTGACTTTTTTGCTTGCGTGCTCAATCTAAATGGCTAATTGTTGACCTTTGTAGCACTATGAGCTGATCCCCCAACCCACACTCGCCGCTGCAGAGGCTTCCCTCCGCGACGACATCGGCCCTTACATTGCACTGCTGCTTGCCCGCGCCGACTCGCAGATCGAGCGCCAAGAGCGCCGCATTGAGACGCTCAAGGCTCGCGCCGAATTGCAGCAGGGTCGTCTAGTCCGCTCCGACGATGGTATCATGGATGTTCCTAAGAAGAAGCAAAAACTGCAGCACGGTGCCACACGCAAGCTCACCCCCGAAGAGAAGCTCCGTGCCCGGGCAGTGCGCCAGCGCAAGGAGGCTCTGCGCTATGGCGTCGAGAGACTAGAACTAGAAGTGTTGCAAAAGGAGAGGGAGCTGCGAAAGCGGCTTGACGGCTGAGAGGGCACCATTTCACGTGTGGACTTGTGTGGCAGGCAGGCAGCAGACAAAAGAGAGACAGCAGACCCAAGGAAAGTTAGTAATTTCTTCGGATGGTGATCTGCCATGGACAGCATAGGCTCAGCCAAAGTGCAGAATGGGGCAATAATGCGTACCCAGTCGAGAAAGGAAAGGGGCGGATCGACCCGAGCGCACGATCGGCGGTCGAGGTGCAACGGCCGACATGGAGAGCGCCCCAGGGACAGTGGCCAGTGTGGGATGCATGCCGATCCGTCCCCTCTTCCCCAGCCCGTGTCAAGCCGTCCAACGGCATCGTGACTTCCGTCCACGGCTGGGACGGCACTTATTCGTCTGGAGGGGAGGGATGCATCCGGGGGTTAATCGTCTCAGGCAGACAGCAAATCAAGGGAGCAACGAGTTCACGATAGCCTCAAATGCCAAGCTCCCAACGCAACCCTGAGGGACGCCGGCAGAGACAAATTATTATACATACACACACAGGCACACATGCACACACTCACACGCACGCAAAAGTATTAGCCCAAGAGTCTTGGATGACAAATATGATACCCTATTTCATGAAGCTGTCCGTCTCACAAGACCAAACCTAAAATCATGCCCGGTGCTTTGGTCTGCATACCCCGAGACCCTTTCCCAGGCACCTGCCAGACTTGGACCATTTTTCATTCCAATAGTTTGTCGCATTTCACCAGGTCGAGGGAACATCGTGAGTCCCTCATGCTAGCTACCAATCTCCTCAGTGAACGCCTCCTCCAAACTGTGTCTAGTTCCACGTTTGCAAACCGTGTTCCTGCCACCGAGCCTGCCCTGCTTTCCCTTTGGTACAAGTCCAGTCAGCCTTCCCTTCTCCCTCGCTCCTCTCTCCTCTCTCTCTTCTCCCACTTATGACTCCTGTCGTGTCTGGAAAAATTTCCCATCCGTCTTGGATTCCAACGATGTCTTTCTTTATAAAGGGCAGCAACAACTCCGGTAGCGACTTTTTTCTGGCTCCTCTGGACGCTAATTCTCACCATCCACATTTTGCACACAATTGGGGATCCATGAGCGTGATCCCTGGGAAATCAAGGGTAATAATGAAGTGAAGAAAACAGAAATGACTTTCAAAAGAGACATTGAAGATGATAAAAAAAAAAAGAATGCAGCGACTTGCCAGGCGCCATGGTCCGTTTGTAAAAAGGGGCTCTTTCGTCCCAAATATACACCATCCAACACATATCCCATCCCAATAATAAACCAACTGGAGTCGTGACTCTAATACGTTAATGAAAACAGATGAACAAGCAGCCCGTTCCGACATCTGAAGGTGCTCCGGAACAGCTCAAGGCTGCCCGACAGCGGGTATCCCAAGTATTCTTTACTTTGAGTCGTTGCTCATAATAGGATGAGGTAATTGCTAGGTGCAATACCCGTGTCGCCGTTCTCTTTGCGAGCCTGCCACCATCGCCCGCTAACGTCTGATACCTCGAGGATTTCGTGTTTCGAGAATGAGATCTCGTTGGCGTCGTCGGGGTTGGCCTCGTAGCTATAGATGGCCTTTGCTCGGTAGGGGTACTCTGTAGGTGGCACGACCTCGGTGTCGGCACCTGGTGAAGCGCCAGCCTTGGGAGGCTGCAATGACGAGTTGGCGAAGCTTTGGGGAACGGCAGAGCCACGGCCACCGTTGACCTGAGATACGCCACCAACGGGTGAGGGGTTCTCGAAACCGTTGAGCTGGGCCGAAGTGTACATCTGAGGAGGCTGGACAGAGTTGGATGTCTCAGGGCGACCGGTGCCACCGTAGGCGTTAATCGTCGATCGGTGCATGGTAGTCGACTCCTTGGCCAGAGCAAACGAATCGAGGAACGCGCGAGGAGTCGATGAAGGATTGGATCCAAAGTAGAAGGTCCAGAGAACCTGAACAAGTTATCGTCAGCAAACTTTGAATCAGCACAAATAAAAACATGGCGGCAACATACCACTACCATGGCCAACAGGATAAAACCAGCAGCAGCGGCCTGTCGAGGGCCACTGTTGGAGTAGAGTAGCAAATTGATGCTAGAGGTAACAGTGATGATACCGGCCGCGAGGAAACCAGTAACAGCAACATGATAGGTGTGGATAGAATCGCTACCGACAACAACGAAGACGCCGAGGATGAGGAGAAGGTTGTAGACGCAGGCCCACCAGGCATATGTAGGGAACGTGTCGTTGCCAGTGCTTTGAATCTGTCCGATGATGCAACCAACGAAAGTGATACACCAGGCGAGCTAGAAAGATCAGGGTTAGCAATTCCATCATCCAAATCCAAGAATTTATCCCGAGAGGTCTCACAGTAGCGATGGAAAGCGTAGCTAGGGCGAAAGGATCGCCGAGGATGTTGCCCAGCTGGACACCCTTGCGAGTCTGACCGTACATCATTCTCGAGTGGTCCATTTTCATCAAAGAAGGTGATGCCTCGGAGCCGTACGATGGCATAAGGTAACAGAGGAATTAAATCGGCGTTTGGAAGCCGATGCTGTTGATAGGAGTGAAGAAGGGCCTCTTGGCCGACGATGTCTGGATTGAAGCAGTCGATTGTCGATGGCGCGAGTGCTACCGGAGCATTCGGCGCAGGAGCGCTGGGCTGTGCTGGAACCGACGATCGAGGAAGCGAGAGGCGGAGGAAAAACGGTCGGGAGTTTTGGGGGCGAAGCTAATAGCGGCGCGCGGCCAAAGGGAAAAAAAAATAGTAAGGCGACGACGGCAAAGTCGAGGTGCGGAAAAAAAGCAAAAAATAGAAATCAAAGGAGTGACTGGGCCGGGGACGATCGAGTCCGCGAATCTGGGTAAGAAAAGGATTGATTCAGATGAGGCCTGGGTGGTTGGGAGGAGAAAGAGGCCAGACGCAGGCGCAGGCAGGAGGACAAATGCGCGAGATGGAGGTGCAGCGGGTACTCGGTACGCAGAAGTCTAAAGCGCTGTGACAAGGGGGTCCCGGGCGCCGTGTGGGAGCGGCGGGTGCTGGAAATGGCGGTTGCGTCTGCGTAACTGGGCGGGCTGCACCACCGGCGCAACAAGGTTTCGATGGAGGTACGGATAAAAATAATGGTAATAATAAACTGCAGCAGGCGGCTGAGGCGATGCGAGGCGGTGGTGGTTGAAGAAAGAGTCGAGTCGAGGTCGGGTCTGAGTCGCAGACTGGTTCGGGGGTCCCGTTGGTCAGATGGGCTGACTGACAAAAGGGGTAAGACGAGAGAGAGAGAGCAGGCGCCTGGTCCAGCAGCAGCAAGGGCCGCCTCTCGAGGGTTGTAGTATGGGTTGTTATGCGAATGGGAAGCGACGCGGCGCTTATGGTTGTTTTTTTTCTTCCCCCGTGTGTAAATTAACCCTGGGTCGACAAGACGAACGAAGCGAATAGCAAGAAAGAAGAAGAAGGGCGGACGTGATCGGTATCCGAGGGGCCGAGCAGCAGGAAGCAAGTGTAAGAAGAATATGACGGGAAGGGCCTGAGACGGACAGGCCAGAGTTGAAATGGGATTTCGAGAAGGGCCCGTTCCAAATTAGGCCCGGGAGCTGAGCTGAAGGATGGTTCAGAGGAACGGGGGTGGGAGGAAAGAGGCGCAGTGCCAGAGAAGTCCGTCAGACCGTAGGCGCACAAACAGGAGCGACAAGTCGGTAATAACCCAAGCTAAGGGAGCCCGGGGGTGCGGTTGCGGCACACAAGGTTGTGCTGCTCCCGCGCTCTCTGTGTAAGGTACTCAAGGGATGCGAGGGGAGAATAATAATGGAGCCAATAATCCTCAATACGCCCGTAATCCAATATCTAATAACCGGGTGGATAAAAAAAAAAAAAAAAAAGCTGTCGATGTGCTATGGCTATGCTTGCTGTAATGGAGCGCCGCGACAACGACAAGGGGGGAGACACAAGAGGCACAGCACCACCACCACGTCGTCTAGTCCCCGGGAGAGGCCTGGCACCCTGTGTGCAAGCAGTAATGAACAAATGGGATGCGTGTGTGGCCTGGACTTTGCTGGCAGCTAGTGGCCGTTCGGGTGTGCGAAATGAAGGGCGTCTGCTGGCCCCAGACTGGTCGAGGATGGGCCGTGATGGGCTGCGATTCGCTGGCGCGGGTGGAGAGGTGGAGGTTGATGTGGATATCTCGATAGCCCACCCCTGGCTTTTTGAACGAGCACGAGCGAGGAGGCCAAGAAAGAATGTAACAAAACGTTCTGTCCAGGGATTTCTTTTCTTTTTTTTCTTTTGACTCCGGTTTGATCCTCGCGATCCCTGCACGCTCTTGTGCAGGTTCAAAATTGGATGATTTCGTCGCTTTGATGCGATTGCCTAATTGGTGTCGCGGGAGCGAATGGATTTGGATTCCAAGGGAGCCGGCAAACAATGACTTCTCGGGGGACCCAGACAACAATGGAATTAATTGGGTGCCGACCGAGGGGTCCTGCACTGTCAGACCAAGCTAAATTTCTTGAACCTGGTTCGTTTCGTTTCCTTGGGCCGTCAGTGTCTTCGTTGGCATGTCGTAAGGGAACGCGCGTGTGTGTGGGTTATGTTGTGTGTGCTTGCGCAAAGCAGGGCAGCAAAAAGACAACAACGAGCAACGACTTCTCGATCAAGAAGAAGACATGCATGTACGTGTATTATTATTGTGCGTGAGGAGGCGGGCGAGACCCCTCAACTTATCTTATCCATGCTGGATTGGAATAACTGCACTCGTCCAGACACACCCTGGAATGAATTGGCTGCCGTTGCTCTGTCGGTGTCTTTCTCGGGTGTTGGTTGCAGTCCAACAATGGCATGGCATTCAATCGCCAACCCATGCATTCTCCTCCTGCCTTGCTGATGGCCATCACTCGCGCCGGCGCTGGTTACATGCAGATTGGCCGCGGCCAGGAATGCTACATTGGGCATGGCAACCCACGCAAATCACATCACCTCGCCATCTCACTCTGAATCTGAATCTGAATCTCTGAATGGCGCGCGCAAAAGAACAAAAAGAAGGCAAGCAAGAGGGCAATCAGAAACTTCTAGCCAGCCATGACCCAGTGTCCGCCTGTTTGAGATTTGACTGGGGTTCTCTGTCAGACGGCGGCGCCACCGGCTTTGATAGGCCTGACCGGGCCCCAGCCTGAATCGCATCGAATGCAGGGGCGGGTGACAATCACGACTGAGAGAGAGGCCAGCCGCCAGGCCCAACGGAGCCAGTTTCATCAGCACCCTCCGGCTCGCACGTCCACTGGTCTTCAGGCCGCATCCAAGGGCTCCAAGGGCTCCAGAGGCCAACAACGTTGGACTGCATGCAGGCCGTGGTGCGCTGCAACACCAAGGCTCAGGCTCACTGGCCCCGGCCGGGGCCTTGTTTCTATCTCTCAGATCTCCCCAAACGGTCAAGGCGGGACGGCCACACACACACACACACACACAGCGGCAGGTCAGAGACACACACCACCAAACAATGCGCCGCCCCCGTGCCGTTTTTCTTTTTTCTCCCTCTTAGCCCTAGCCGCTGCTCGCGTGTCTTGTTGCTACTGTGTGTGACGGGCCAAGGTGCTGGCGGGCCTGCTTCGGTCTGGTTCCAGCAAGTGGCTGGCCCTACCTGCCCCCTCTTCAGCGGCCATGCAATGCACATGATGGCATCGTGACACTGGAACAACCGCCACCACCTCCCCAGACATTTTTAGCCGCCTCCGTCAGCGCGCTGTTTATCTTTCCCCAGCCGCTGCAAATCCTCTGGCCACCACCAGTCGTGTGCCGAGCCAAGACAAGATCTGTGATCTGGACGTATGTTCGCTGGGGTTCTACGCAGTCATAGCCATCAATGCTTTGTTTCCAATCCACCGATCTCACCGGAATGCACTCGCCTCTGACAACTCCGCAACACGGTGCGCCATTGAGCCCCCTCCTCCGCTCCTCGATGGCGCCGGTGCCGTTGTTGGTTTGCGGGGCTGGTCCCCTCCTCTGGGGGGAGAGGGGTCGTTCTCGAGACCTTCTTCAAACAGCCACAGACCACAAACGAGACTTTCAGAGTGGTTGCACGGCTGCGACGCATTGCCCTGCCGAACTGCTTCAGGACTGTGTCGAGCCCTACGTGCTGAGTGGCAGATCACTTCCCCCAAATAGCATGTGATCAGCGTGATCCAGAGGACCCTGAGCTTATTGCGACCAAACTAACAGCAATCGTGCAGCTACCGCCACTGGACCCGCGCGTGCCCCGTAAATGATCTGTTGTTCTTTTTTATTTGGGTTTGTCACTTTGGGTTTCATGAAGGTAGAGTGCGTGTAAACGTGTAAACGCCTCACTGTGGCCCCAGAGCATCTTGCACTATGCATGGCAAAATGATTAAATGAAGAACCCTGAAAATTTTTTTCATGATTTACGGTAGTAAAATGTGAGACCAGATAATACGATATCTGAGTCCATATTGGTTTAATCTTTCTCCATTCTTGTTGTAGCCCCATCGGGGAGAAAGAACTGAATCCCGTCGGGTGCCAAGTGATTCCCATTACCGGCTTGCCGCTGTCAGGATGAACGCAACGTTTCGTCGCGACAGCCCTCTTGCTATATGACAACTTGCTATGGCCCAGGACCTTCGGCAACGGCAATTTGCCCACTTCGTATCCAACCACTTGGCTCTAAACTCTGGGCTGCATACTCCGTAGAGAGGGACAAAACAGGCCAGTTGACGCGAGTCTTTAATTACCCAAAACCCAAAAAGCGTGCTTCACATGCGTCTTGCAAGCCGCACCATTGCCCCCCCCCCTCCATTTTGCGCTGCTACCGCTCTGTGACAGCTGCGCCGGCCAGCGATACCCACCGACACATCGCTCGCGTCCCCAGCATCCGGTTCATCCGATGTGTCACGACGAGATTCTGTACCTTGAAACTCTCCGACCCAAAGCCCGAACCCCTGCCCCTCGCACTGTCCGACGACCCCTGACGGCGCGCATCCCCATCCATCCGTCCCCAATCTACCCGAGCCTGCAAACCCACGCACCGCCACGCGCCCAGCCCAGCTGCAGCCACAGAGGCGGCTCCAATTTTAAGTGAAATTGATGGGATGGAGATAGAGTAGTGTCTGCACAAGGGCAAAAACGGCGTCGCATCGTTTCGTTTCGCCCTCCCTGCCTATAACAGCGAGTGGGCTCTCTGCGGCATTTGCCAGAATGTCTCGAGAGGGAGCCCGCCCCGGAATTGAATGGATGCCGAGCCTCCAGCTCTCCCTCTCCCTCCCCCAATCGACTGCCGCAACGTTCGAACACAGCATTTCAGTGGGGAGATGGAGAGAGGGGGGCTTGCCCCCCTCGCTGTGGCAATTGTTTCGTCGACGATCATCTGAGCTCTTGTGCCTACCCGCGCCTTAGCGCCAGTCCAGCGACACGCTGATCGACGTCGGCCTATGGCGCTTCCGGGGACCACCTGTGACACTTGCTTCAGAATGTGTGCATCCATGTGCCATCTGCCGCTCTGCATGTCGCCGTCCGCTGCTTGCGAGCGGCAAAGGGGAAACTCTCTTTAGGCCTTGGTTACCTCTTCATGATTCATTGTCCATCCCGAAAGGGAAGACGATGGCATGTGACGTTTTCCTTCGAGAACTGGCCGAAAAAAAAGAAGCACTGCCTAGACCGCCATGCCCATGTGACCTGATGTACCACAGCCTTCATGGTGCAACTTTACACTGACAAAGAAGGCACAGTAAATTCTCACTGTAATAATAAATCAGGGCAAAAATATCCCACCTAAGAAACATCCAGATAGTCTTGCCAGTCACCACCATAGGACAGAGATAAGAGCTACCGCCAATTTTGTTGTGCGTTCAATGTAACCAACAACAACCACCAAGTCTGCCTCGGCGAATACCAACATGAGATATTTTATTCAAAATTGACCCAATCATACGATGATAACCTGTCTATATCAAGTTGCATCTTATATCATTCTCCACCGCCACAGTCAGCATTCCCATGCCATCTCACTCACTCCCAGTACTACCTCACCCTCTTTTGTAGCCTGTATAACTGACTCGTGAGCAACTCCGGCAAGGGTCTTCCCGATTCAATGCTCAACTCGTGAATTGCCAATGCGCTTGAGCAGCAGCCTCTACAATGGAGAATCTGGATCCAACTTGTTTCAACTTATGCGGGAACAGGGAACGCACCTGAAAGAGCGGAGAAGTGGCGAGGTCACAGACCACTTTCCGCAATCCTGTCAGATCTCAGACCTGACGACGTTCAAGAAATCCATAGGATTCTGGCCTCGTAAATTCACCAATGATTGGCTTTTAGCAAAAAGCCCGCAAGTGTCGAGATGTTCACGCACGGCACGTGCCCATTAATCTATCTTAGTCCGCGACGCCAGTGCAAGGTAAATTCCGCTGTAAACATTTATAGATACCCATGCAGCAGCTAGCGAAGTCTTATATTAATTAATACTTAAAAAAAGTAATCGGCAAAGTAATTCCATGAGGTTTCTTTTTATATCCAAGTACCCCAAATTCCCCTAAAAAGGACCAAACTCCATCCAACCTCCAGTACATTTTGTTTGTTTGTTACATGTTACAAAGTCTCAAAGTAGCCGAGATCATGCAATCCAAGATTAATTGAAACATAATCAACAGAGGGTTCCTTCCAGAGGTAACCCATCATGATTGTCGTGCCCTTTTAGTCCTCCGAGGCGAGGCTCTCGTGCTCTCTAACGACACATCTGGTCCGACAACCTCTACCAGACTGTCATTGCGCCGGCGGCGAGTGCCACGTTGACCAATGTTTTGATTCTCTTCCAAAGACCTCGTTTCTGCGGGTTCTCTATGCGCCAGGGAAGGTGTCCCCAAGGGCCGAGATGTTGTTTCTGTCGGCTGCGTTGGCTCAAAGACAATTGGGGAGTTCTGCGGTTCTCGCTCTTGAACAACAATTTCAGGCCGAACTTGTCTTGAATAAAATTCCTTTGGAACCTGCAATCCATTAGTATACTCGCAGTAGAAAATCTGATTCACACTCACAGATTCTAGTTTGTAGCTGGAGTGAAAGAGCCAGCGGTTATCCCACCAGACGCGCGGGAGAGGTGATTCGGTTATTTTAGGCTCGCCACCCCATCCAACTTCATATTTCAAATACGGTAGAATCAGATGGCTACAAGGAATGCCATATTGCGCAGTGAAACTAGATGTACATGTCGGCAACGGGTGGGTATCAGGCTTGAGCAAGGAATCCTTTGCCTTGCGCGCCTGTTGGTATATAAGTTTGAGGCTTATGCGGACGATTGATGATCCCGTGCCATTTTTATAAAGAGGGATCGCATGGTCATTGATATAGCTCGATCCTTCCTTTGCAGACTACTGGGTATTTTTAATCCCACAGTTCTCATGCCGTTCTATCAAAGCTCTTGCCAATTCCAGTAAAGTTAGCCTAGGATACTCATTAAATTTCCGCACAGATGTGTACTGGACTTTGCTAGCATAAACAGTCCGGTGGCCATAGTTGCGATAAAATCGCACGTAGACATTGGCCCACTGTGGTGCCAGTGCTGTGTATGAATCATGGATATAGGAGAGCAAGTCTACTGTATTGTCAGTCGGTGCTTCGCACAATCAAGCAAAGTTTACTTGCTAGGTTGAGAAGACCACACGGCATTCAGTTGAAGCCGCTGCTGTTCAAATTTTTCGAGTGATGGGGCGTGCATAATTGACTTAAAAGTCCTCAAAAAGTCATCGCGGCTACCTGGCTCGGGTTCGATCTCACCAGTGGATATCCATTCGTTGCTGAGGACAAGGGCTTTGGTTTGTATCTTATCGCCCCGAGCACCGCCAACCCATCGTTCACGAGTAGCCTTAATAACATCCCCACTGATTCAAAACGCACAGTTGCCTTTGCGCATTTGGGAACATATTGTTGATAGCAAGGCATTAAGCATCGTTGGGTTCCGTAGTAAGGATGGTAGGAAACAAGGTTTTGCTGTCAACTCCTTTTTCGGTTGCATGATCAGACAGCCGATGAAGGTTCGACCTTGGACCTCGATAGTAAGTACCACACCAAAATTAAAGATCATAGAATAAAATTATGTTGCATATTTCCAAACGAGCGTGGCAGGAAATTCTTAGCTGGAGGCTGGGAGCTGTTGAGGTGGGTGGCTAATATGAAGCGTCTTGCTGAAATGCAGACTGGTGGCGCAAATGTCGAGGTGCAATGCTCTAGCAACTAGTATTGCAATAAAGCCGTGGAATTTAGTTAAATTGTCCGGCTGCTCAAAATTAATGACTAATATTACACGAGAAGACACCGGGGTGGTTGCATCGTGAGCGCTCTTCTAAACAAAGCCGCCGTTGCAGTTTGGGTTTAAGGAGAAGAAAAAGAGATGCTGTGGCCGGTGAGAAAAATTACTGCTTGCTTGGAGGAACCGAATAAATTTCTTTCGTTTGTGTGTGCTCGACTCTCTTTTTAATCAAACAAAGATGGACGCTCGGCATGTCACCTTGGTTAGGGACATGTGTGTCATTTGTATTTGGCATAGAGAATTTGTGTACTTCTCACATCCTCCTAAACATGGATGTGTATATAGAATTGGAATTTTAATATTATTCACTTGCATACTTTGACGGCAGGAAAAGACACGCCGCAAAGACTGTGTGCCTTGAGGAGCTGGTTGTGTTGCGTGGCCTCTTAGCTGTTGTGTTCTTCCTGTGACTGGCAAAGGCCGCAGCTAGCACAGGGGAATTGGTATCGATTACGATGAAAATGACATCATAGATGAATTGGCCGGATGCTTTTTAATAAGCTCTAATTATTCAATTTGGCTGTGGTTGGTAGGCTGGGCTGATAGCTCAAATAACGGTTCTAAAGGTAGTTATTATCTCCTCAGCTGTGATAAGGCTCCAATTTGTACCTTGCTCCACATTATCCAGAGGTACAAGCCAAGATCAGCGAATGCTAAAAGAAATATCCAATAAACTCGATAAAATAGCAGGATCATTAACAAATACAGCAGTCAGATTGATCGACATAATCTTGCCACTAATACCAAAGTAACATTTTTCATCAGCCAAATTAGGTGACAATAAATATACTCTTAATATAAACCGCCTTGATTGGCTTGACCCCTTGGCTGTGACCTCACTGGAGCCTTATCACAACCAAGGAGATAGTTGTGTGTGAAAGTTGCTTGTTGCTAGCTAAAAATGACTCTGAGGACGAATTTATCCTCGGTCCTCAACTAACTATAGGGTAGGCCGAACGCACTTGCCCAGATATCTGTGGCCGCGGTCAAAATACATTGTATTTTTCTATTAAAACATGATACGTGTAGGAATTGGGGTCTCAGATGCGCTTCTGCATCAACTCAAAAGTCAGTGTCAAATTGCTCCAAGCCATGTCCAACTCATCACCCAAGTCAGTAATGATTAAAACGTACTACATGTATCCAGTACTATTCTCCGCGAGTCATAATTCCTTTTAATACCAAGAGTTATGCAAATTAGCATAGGTTTAGAGAAGGTTTGGTAATGGCAACTAAATTTCTAAGGAAGATAATTGTCCATCGGAATAAAATTAATACTAATCAGCCCTGCCAGATCTCTACACATATACTACTAGAAAACTCAATATGTGTGACTAGAATTGTCTCCTCGCGCTGCTCATAGCTTCGTTTTATTGACCTCTGTGCGGGGTTGGTGATTTACCTCATAGTGATTGGCTTCTTCAAGTCCCGTGACCAACTGTTAATAACGGGGCTGAGCCAGTTGCCTCCAAGACTCCAAAACTTTTCTTGCATCATCTTATCATTATCGCAGAGAATCGGTTAAATCTAACGCGCCGGATTAGCATTACTCCCAGGATCATGTCCTTACGAGTATCTTCCAAACCAAGCCGACAGCAGCGGCAGTCATCTAGCACTCACACACACACGCACAGCTCAAGTGACGATGACCCACGTCAAAACCGACAGGTCCGAGCCTACGATACTAGCGATAATGGCGATTCGGGAGGTTAGTCAGTATAGTAAACCTAGTTTGAGGAGTAAATTCAACGCAGTTAATCAGATGACGCAGATACAAAATCAGGAGCAACAAAGCAAGAAATTGACTCTGAAGTCTCCAAATATTTTCCAACAATGATGATTGATTGGCGCAGCGAGATATGCCGACTTCTAGAGGTTTCGCCAGAGATGTCCAATCAAACTCTTTTCAAAGCTATGGAAGAAGCATCTGAGAAACTCCAAGAAATTGATCGCCTTAGGTCTCAATCCAAAGCACAACAGGGGCCACCTAGGTTTCAGGTCATGCACCAAATCCGTTGCCATAGATCAAAAGCTAAGTCTAGTTTATATACTGACCGGCCCTGGATTGTAGAAACTGGTCCATTTGATGCTCATCTCAGGGGAAGCCAACCTATCAAAAACTTCGAACTTTACTTGGAAAGAAATAAAGACGTTGTTGCCATCGTGTACCGAAATTATGTGTGCTGCAAGAATCCACTGCCAGGTCCTTCTCTGGACGAGGATATTATGGACAGCATAAAACTAGAGGTTGATATCTCTGTGTTATTGGAAAGCGAGCAAATTTCTATCATATAAAATGAATTGAGGTCAGCGCTGGTAGAGCTAGCTTACAATTCACTCCAAGGGATACCACACCCCGATTTCAATGACAGTGACGAAACCATCAGCTACCCATACGTATGGTGGTTTCACCGCCGCAAGGAAATTCACAGAGCAATGAAAAAATTACCATCAACAGTATATGAACAAGTCAGCATGTTTCGCGGTCATATTTTGGACACAATGGCGAAAGAGTGGACAAAAGTCGACGAGCTCATGAAGCAGGGCAAGATTGTGGCTCGATATATGGACTATCTCTTTGTGAGTAGCTCCAACCCGTCATTCCTATCTTGCCCAGTTTTACTCGATTGAAATTCGATTTGACTCCTCCGTTTTTACATGAGCTTATTACTCTTAGATTCCAAACGAGATCATCATATCGAAAGACCAAGGAGATTCCTTCGCGCAGCTCCAAGCCTACATTGCACAGACGTGGCTTATAAGCGAACAACCATGGTTCAAACGTACAAGGTCGATTGATGCAAACCCCAAAGACATTGATGGAGAATATCAAAGATTTAGGGGGTCGATCAACGCAGGCAACTGGCGCTTTGATGGAAGATTTGGGAGAAACACGGCGAAATTAGTTATTGACCACCTCCCATCCGAAACAGAGGAATTTAAAATTATAGATCTTTCTTGGTACCCAGCCAGATTTGCTAGCACTGCCGCTGTCGAGGCTCTTCGAAAACGCGGTAAGATGTTTTGGAAATGCTGAATACGCAAGTATGTTTCCTACCGCGTTGGAGAAACTGGCAAGATTCCAAATTCGGTGAGTTCTCCTATTCTCCCACAGGGTTTTAATATGTACCTAGCTATTGACAATCCAATTAAGACAGAACCTCGATTTATGGTCGATATTGCCACGTATCAGGGGATGCATCCGAAAACTGAACCCTTTGACGTGCGGTCCGCACCAACTCCGGACTATCTAGACCCCCAATATATGGCTCAAGATAATCCAGGGCTTGGGGATGAATTCTTCATGTGCCTCCCAACGACAATACCTGGATTTAATATGGACAAGAAGGAATGGGGTAAGTGCATATCCTAATTGGATTGAGCTTTATGCGCTCATGATCTGATTTAATTGTTATCTATGGATAGTGATGCTTGATGTCCATTACTTGGAAGATGTTGAATGGAACAAGGAAGCATATGATTTTCTGGTGATCGACGAGGAAACAAAATTGCTTATCCGAGCTGTTGTTACCAACCAGATTCGCGCTTCTAAAAATGCCGACATCATTCCTAGGAAAGGAAATGGCCTTTTTATACTACTTCATGGGTGGGGGTTGTTTTACTTTTCGTTTCTCAATTATGGTCAACTAATAACAATACAAACAGAGGTCCGGGTACGGGAAAAGCTTTAACTGCCGAAAGGTAAATGCGCATATAAATGGTATTTTATTTGATATCTGATGCGTGATAGTGTGGCCGAAATCGCGGAAAAACCTCTGTTTAAAGTAACATGCGCAGGGATCGGGACTAAGGCCGAAGAGGTTGAACAGGTGTGCTTCTCCAGTCCATGCGACTTGCTGGAAGGCAAAATTTTAATTTCTAATAGTACCTTTCACTTGTCTCGCATCTGGGAAAGACTTGGGGCTGTGGTAAGTGGTCCAATACACTGAATAGTGTGCCCTAATAACCGGTCCAGTTGTTCTATTGGATGAAGCAGATATTTTTCTCGAGGAGCGCTCTCTGATCAATATCGAAAGAAATGCACTCGTCTCTGTTTTTCTCCAAGTCTTAGAATACTACGAAGGTAATCGCATTCTAACTACCGTCTCACGATATCAACTAATCCACATGTGATATTAGGTATTCTTATATTAACTAGCAACCGTGTCGGCATTTTCGACGAAGCTTTTAAGTCACGTATACAACTTAATCTGAGGTACAAGAATCTAGATTGGGATCAACGTTTACAGATTTGGAAAATTTTCATCAGTCATCTAAAGCAGCTCGAGAAAAAGAGGCTCGAAACGGAGGGTCAAGATATTGAAGATAATGAGTCTAAGGAATACGGGATCAACACCACTGAGATCGAGGCTGAGATCGAAAGTTTGGCCGACTCAAACCTCAATGGGCGCCAAATCCGTGACGCTATATCAACAGCACGTCAGTTGGCCGAATTTCAATGCGAGCCTATGACATTTCACCATCTGAAAACGGTTATCAGTGAAACACAGAAATTCGACGAATATTTGCTGGATGTACAAAAAGGTTTCACAGCAGATGAAATTCAGAGGGATAAGAGAGCTCGATAAAGCCATAGCGCACTGGGCTGAAATTCCATTTATTTTTATTTTATTATTTTTAAAAGTTTCATTGAACGCATATTCTAGAACAGAACTCCATAAACTGAGGATTGTTGACCCCATGCGAGCAAATAACCAAATTCGACTCGCGAACAGACCTAGGAGGCACCAGGCTTCATGTTAGTGAGGCCTTGGGCTTGGGCGTCAAAACCTAGATAGCATCAATGTAACGCTCGTGACTTTTCCCATCCACGCGTCCTACCCGATCTACTATCTCAAAATTCTGCGAATGTCAATGTGTTAGAGGGAAAATTGATGCCTTCGGCATCAGAGCGGTTTAGCCCCGATCAAAACAATTTGAGACAGAAGGAGGTGAGAATAGTCCAAGATAGGCAATAGGGGGAAGACTAGGAGCAGAAGGAGTTGGCAGACCACGTCCCCGATTTTTCTTACCCAGTGCCATTTCAATGTATGAGGCAGCCGCAGTCATTTTCTTGTTCGGAATAGGAGAAATTGTTGGGCATTGAAGGCACGGACGAAGGAAGTATTGAGTCTATTGGAATTACTTCCCGATCCCGCTTTTCATCGTGCCTCTTCCTCCTCCTCCTAATTTCGTATTTGATTAGCGAATTCTGTTCATCTGGTCCTATACTTGAATTGCCATCAAAGCGTGCACGATCAGTCTTGAGCCGTGTAGATGAAGACTAAGTCTTTACAATGAAGTCCATGCGCTTTGGTAGATGTGGAGCATCCTAGTCATGAATGAGCCTCAGTCTGAGTCAAGTCCATGGGCTCAGGCATGGCGATACCGTGCTCCTCAGCGTAAATAAGGGCCTTCTCATTAGTCATATCCTTAGCAAAAAGGTTTTGGCCGCTTCTATACAAATGCACACGAGCGTTATACAGACCAAGGCTATACTAATAGGCAATATTCCAGCCATGGTTCTCATCAAGGGTTATATAAGCCCATCATCACCGACTCTCCTCCTGGATAGCACTCTTAGGAGCCTCTATACCGAGGTCATTAGTAATAATAGAGCGGGCGTGCCACATATAGAGAAAATAGGGGGTTATAAGGCGCTTAAGGGCATTAGGGCTGATGGTTCGCTTCTTACATTCCTTATTCCTCTCAAGAGGAGGTGCCATCCCAGGGAAGGGCATGATGAACTAAGTAGCGGCCTGCTCAAAGTTGGCGAGGATGTCACCATGGGTCGTCTTGGTCAACCTTTCTCCAAATTCGCCCAAGAGATCCTTGATACGCGCCTCATCCCCCACTGTATTATATTTAGATATGGTTTCTTTGTTTCGATACTCAGACAGTGATGTGGAGATTAATGAACTGAAAGCCGGGCCACCCTTTGGCTGATAGTTGAGGCTACCCAAGTTAGAGGAGAATCGGGATAGTTCAGGCGAAGAAGAAGGCCGGTAGAAGTTTGATTTATAGTATTCCCTACCTACACTAGCTAAATCGACCTGCACGCCAATTGGAGCTTGTGGGGGAAGTATCGCGTGCTGATATTGCACTGGTCGAACAGACACCTGAGGTGCTGGAGGCCACGGGTGTAGAGGGTGAGGGATGGGCACTTGTGCCTGGTAGATCTGGGGAGGTACGGCAATTGGTGTCATAGGTCGAAAGCGAGACGCCATATACGCATTGTATCGGTCTAGCAATGAAGAGGGCCCAGGGCCAGGATAAGGTACAGGACCGCTCGAGGAATCTATGGACATCCTTAGGCGCCGACATCGTACGCACATCGGCCTGCATTGATAATGATGTCCAGAATTGGGACAGCTGATATAGATATGCGGTGATAGGCTCTGGGGTAGAGACTCCTTCAAGATGGCAAGTTCATTATCAGTCAACGTGAAACGAAGGGATGAAAGCGGCGAGCGTGTGCGCAATGAGACGCTGCGGGAAAGCCGCCTTGGGAGAAGGCTTTCGCAAGGCTCCGCCACTTCGTGCTCGCGTATAGTGGGTGCGCCGCTCGAATTGTACTGGCGCAAGATCGAAAGATTGATCATCCGATGATGGATTTCGTGAGTTGGGCTGGGCATCAAACGGTTCTGGAAGGGTCTACGGCTGAGCGCTACATCGAAGCGGGCCGCGGGGTCAAGCCCGTCAGGTGAAATGGAATGTCAACAGCACGGCACGTATGATTTGATTTTACAGGACTACAAACATGATTATTCTCTCCTCATCACTACTCATCCCACTGTTCCAAGAGCGTTTTCGTACACGCTGCCGCGGTGGCCGCCGCGTAGCTTTGCCACTGCTTAGTCTTGTGACAGTCGGCATAGTCGCAAATCCCCTTGATGATTAGACAGGGGAAATGCTCCCAAACTCCAGCCCCTTCCATCTCAAAGGCGATAATATTTTCTTCTTTGGCAATTTTATCGCGCTCTTCCCCAGACTTCATCACCTTGTCTCCTGATGCCATAGTTCCGATATGTATCATAGGCCACGTATGAGATACATTCGATTTGGTCACCTGAACACGACGACGTTGGACAAGCGAGGAGCTATCACATCCCAATGTCCCACAACTCGAAACCCGTGCATCTTCGCATACGCCATCTGGTTGTCCGCAAGCTTGGTCCCACATTGGACACTGCGCAGCATCTCGATGTTTGTGTAAATAGGTCGGGTCTTGCAGCACATCATTCTCAACGCCTGGGTGTTTATAAATCATCCCGCCGCCATTAGCATCCTCGTATTTGCAAAATATATCGAGGTATTTGCAGGCTGTTTCGATAAGAGTTGTAGAAGTCCTGCGACTGCGCAGCTTGGCGAGAAACCCCCTGATGTTTGCGCCTGGTCTGCTCAAGCTCTCGTGTACAGTCCTTTTTTTCTCAAAATGACCCGGGTACTGTCGGCCAAAATCATATTGAATAAGGCCATCACTTATAACCACATCCCCTAGTAGCCGCTCAACACCATTTGCTCCAAACGGTACTCCACCACAAATGCCAACAACAAGGCCTAGCTTTAATCCGAGGAAGCTAAGCCGGCAAGAGGAGGCCGCGCTGGCTGCGCTTTTTTTCCCCATCTCCGGTAGATGTACCAGGACGATATTTTGGTTTCCAATGGCCCCCACTGTGTACCAATTCTCGTCTCCTTTCATTTTCCCATAATATTTCTCATCCCAGTAGTTATCAAACAGCAGATCAACAGCGTCGGCTTCGAGTGTCAGAGCACAGAAAATCGCAATTTCAAACTCTTGACGAGACTTTGGTCTGCGATTATATTTGTCTTTGGTTTGACCAATAGAATTGGCAGATAAGTACTCTATGTTGTTGCTTAGAGTGGATTTTGATACTGCCTTGTTTTCGGCTTGATTGTTGTCACTCGTGCTTTTAACTTTGTTTTGTTGATCAAGTCTACCGAATCCAACATCAGAAAGTTTTGTTAAATTCTTTGGAATGCATGGGCGCATAGGACGAGAACCTGTGTAACCCAGAGGCAAATTGGTTTTTCCAATTTTTATCAGAGAGATCATTGTCGTCTTTGAAATATTATTCAAAGGCCGGCAAGTGATGAACATTACTCGAATGATCGTCTGAGGTGATTCAATGCGGACTTTCTCAAACAGAGCTTCAAATTGGTCAGGCCAAGCCTGTATCTCATTTTCGGTGGTTGCGCCTAGGTCGATAATAAAATTTATTCCAGGGAGCTTGCAAAGAATCATAGCTAGGATACTAAACCAATCGTTGCAAGTGGCTGCCCGACTAAATCTCACCACTATATCCAGTACAAATTCCGTTGAAGGTCGGAATACGCCTATCTGAAGTGCTTGAATTGCCAGGTGTCTCAATACTTGGTCAGCATCCAATTGGAACGGAAGCGTACAACTGCTTGGTAGAAGCGGTTTATACGCCATATAGGCAAGGGGTAGCTGATTTTCAATATGCTCCGCCAAATCTATTCCAAACAACCTAGACCTTTGAATTGACCCGTAATCTCCTTGCAATAAAACCATGCATGACTCATGGGAGTTTAACCAGGAGTACAGCAGCTGATTGCTCCATATGTCATCCCGATAGGCCTGGGCAGGGTTCAAGGACAAATTGTGGATATTCTTTACTTGCTCTCTCACATATTTTGGATCCAGGAAGCACTCATGAGCCCCACACAAGCTAGATACTTTCCATAGAAGGGAATTGTCGATGATTGTTGATACAGCGTTTGACGAAAAATCGCTGGGTGTATGTGCGTGTTCTAGTTTATTGACAATCAGATCATTTGATCGCCATATAGTGGTCTATTCACAAAGAGACACGGAAGGTATCCATGAGCACTTACTTTCCAGTTCCAAAGTCAGATTTTTGAGTGACGCATGAAATTCACTTCCCAGACTCTGGGCGCTCACAACTCCACGCGTCTGGGATTTCTCGTTCGGGTCTTTCTCCAACCGCTGATCCAGTTCTTTTAATAGCTTCAGGCCATCAATGTTCATCATTTGGACACCTGAGGGATTTTCGGGGGCCATCTCCAACAGGGATACAGTTTAGATACTGGGGGCCACTGGATTCGTGATGCACTGAACCAAACGTTGGTTTCGGGCTTCTTTCCTGCACAAATTGCATGAAATCGTTAATATTGCAATCTGAAATCGCAAGCAAAAGGTTGAGGCATGACCCGTCGTGGACGTGCAAATATTTTTCCTTGGACAAAATTCATTGGGCGCATTCTCCGGCTGACAGGCGGATGTGCTCTATTTCATTGGCTCATGACGCCAGGCCTGTGAATACACTCAGGGCTCTTACAAGGGTGTGACGCCAGCATCTAAAAAACATCTATATCAATCATATGGTGTTCTTTCACTCGCAAGGAACCAAATGGAGCATAGCGGACGAAATTGAGTGACTAGGCAGCGACAAACATTGCCTGCCAGTAACCTGGCGCCCGGTAGGATAGAATCTCGTGTGTTGTATCACGTATTTAAGTTCTTCGCCCCAATCGCGATATGACTCTTTGCAGAAAATCAAGAATATGAATCAAATGAAAACCCATTAATCCAAAACATATATCTCTATTTGCATATAAAATATAACCGATCTATCATTCAGGTAATTAATTACTCTATAATCATTGCACCACTTGCCGCCTTGATTGATTTCCGTGGTATAATTCCTTCCTCAAAGCTTTCTCTCCCATCAAGACCAATCATTTGGGATACAATCAAGAATCCCATTATCCCTTGCATAATCATATGCCGTTTTCCCAAATAAATCTTTTATGTGTGGATTCGCCCCGTTCCTCAGAAGCAACATAAATATCCCGCTCAAGTTCCGCGAGCGTGCCCTCATGTATGCCATATCGCTCAAGTCGCTGTACTTGAGCTCACAAGAATGGATCTTGGGCTTTTTCTGCCGCGAGGCAACTTGATGAATCCTCTCGAGGAAGGAACCTCCCATATCAAGCTGGCCGTCACACTTTTGCCTTTGCAAATCCCAGTCCTGTTCTCTTGGGAAGGCCAGGCTCAGTCGGCAGACGCGATGGAGAATTGTCTCACCATCAGCTAGTTCATCCGCTTCACATCCATCATCGATCAAGTCAGTTACAAGATTGTACGTCAGATCAAGTGTACTAATCTTGAGGTGAGTTGCACGTCGGTGGGCCCCAAATAGTGAGAATAAGGGAGGCTCTGTATCGGATGGCAGTTTCGTGCTTTCGTATCGTGGGGCGAGCATATGTATAGCCCATTCAAGATCGAATCCATGTAGTGTTTCTATGGCCCAGTTCAGAACATGCTGCCCATCATAGGTGTGGAAATGGCGAGGCTCCAGCGATTTATTGATCAGTGCAGAGAATTTGGCTTTGCGATTTTTCTCGATACGGGATAGGAACTCGGGGCGAGTGCTAACAAACATGGGATTGACACGCATGCTGCCATACATGTACCGCTGGAAAGATTGCGAAGAATCTCTGAAATTTGCTTTGGGGAATCCACACAATAGAGATTGCAAAACTGAGATAGGGGTGCCAGACATCCAGTCACTAACAAAGTCATACGAAGCTCCATGCTGTAGAAGCTCGGCAAATACATCGGCATCGACCAAGTCGCTAGTTGCAAGCATCAGAGGAGTTACCCCATTAGGACCAAAAGAAGGCGAGTTCACGTCAGCTCCAGCGCGAATAAAACGGCCTACAAGAGTAGCGGCGGACACTCCAGCCTCCTGCGATTGCACGTCACCTTCGGTTTGACCGAGATGAACCAGCTTTGATAATGGTGAGAAGTCAGCAGGCCAGCCGTCAATGGCAAAATCAAGTTCAGCTCCTCTGTCGATTAGTGTGTGCGCCACCCGGTAATTTCCAAGCTTGATCGCGTGGAAGAGAAGTGATCCCCCGGGCCGGAGTGAAACATGCTCGTTAGGCGAAACTCCAGCTTCTAGAAGAGCCTCGAGGAGCCCATTCTCGAATCCTTCGGGCCAATCATTGTAGAGCGAATATGATTTACTCAACACTCCTCGCAACACCTCATTCCATTCTCGGCGATGCGCTGTCGGGTTTGACATTTCTCGTCCTGCAATAAGAGTGACGACACTCAAATACTGGGTTGAAATAGCGCGGCTCAGGGTACCAATGCGTGGGAATTGTGTTAATTCCGACATGACTCGAACCCGGGCTCCGCGTTTGAAAAACAGTTGAAGGACATCGTACAACTCCCCTTCCTCCATGGCAGGTTGATGATTCTTTTCGGCAGCCCTGCAGCGATCCAGAACCATTTCTAGGGGAGTAGAGCCCGTGCTCTCAACATTGTTAATGTATTGGGCAGCATCTGCATTCAGAAGAGCCAGTGCCGCTGAAGCGGAACAAACGTGGCTGAGAGCCGTTGGGTGCAAGCATTCCAGCCCTTCGAGCGAATCTGGTGAAGTACCCACTAAGCGCCATCTCCTTTCAACCGTGTCGGCCCCTAACTCCAGCAGAAGTCGGATGATTTCTACATGATTTCGCTTTGTCGCCAATGTAAGCGCAGTACATGAGCTGTATTTCTGCGGCAAAATCTCTCCGGCAAACGTCTTGCTAGGGTAGACGGGGTAATCGAAGCCTTCGCCTCGAGCACAGGATATGCTGGAACCATTCCAGGAGAAAACTGGATTGTTCACCAACCATGTCGCCTTTTCTCGGCAAAAGGCGGCATCTGGAGACGCCCCGTTCGCAAGCGCCTTCTTTGCCAACGTGAGATCCCCAAATAAACAAGCCCAAGCTAAGCTGTTGTAAGTCTTGCTGCGAATGTCTTCATGTAGTAAAATGGGTGACAAGAGTCTGCCAAGACCCCGACAAGTGAAAGTGAGTTGCTTGAGATCGGCTTGGTCAAGGTAATCCGTGATCAAATATATAAGTTCATTGGGAAGTGCGGTGATTAAGGACTCCATTCCAGAGTCTGCGTTTGAACACGCTGTAATTTCTGATGAGCTTTCGCCAGGCGATTTTTTATTTGAATTCTTACCGATCGTGATCTTACTATTATTTGCCATGATAGATATACATGTATTTGTACTGTTGAACCAGACACCATCTGAATTGCAACTCGTGAATATATAAGAGACTGTCGAGCTTTCAGTAGCAACGCTGGATCAGTGTGAAACCAGCATCACTTGTTTGAAGGACGAGGCTAGAGGGTGAATTTTTTTACAAAGGATAAATACGAAGGGACTCGGAAAAGCCGAGTTTTTCTAATCTAAAAGAGGCGACCTGTCAATGCACTGCTGGCTCCAAAGCACAAGCCGTTAACTAACCAGAAAACAAAGTTTCACTAAGCGGCCTTCTAACGTGACATCTAAGCACGTCCTATTTTCAGGGATAATGACGTCAATAAAATACGACGAAAACTCTAGTGTTATATTAATACATAGTATTGGGCAATTTTTGCAAAGGAAGACAAATAGCTACTACATCTAGTCTGGAGAGTTGAAGGTCTAGACTGTGATGAGGCTTGCGAGGACAATGCGTAGTTTCTACGAAAACTGTGGTGCAATCTTGCTAATGAAGATGGTGTTCTAAACCCACCCCAAGATGTCGGTGAGGTATTTACCAGCGCTTGAACCGGACTTTTCTGAATAAATGCTTCGTGTTTCCCAAGTGTTGTAAGTCAGGTCACGTGCGCGACTGGCGCATGGGACGGCGTCGAAAAGCCGGAGCTCGGCTCAGCTTTGTTCCAGCTCTAGCCTCGATGGTCTGTGTGGACACTGCGCAGGCAGGAGCCTGTTGCGTGAGCCTCGTCACTAATCCAGGTCCGTCACTTCAAACTGCCCCACGACACCCTCGCCGTCCTTAGCATCCAACCTCCATCGACCAGCTCTACGACATTTCTCCCATTTTTTTACAACCATTTCCACCGAGACTCCGCCATCTCCCCTTTAATATCACGACCCCGCCAACTACACCATGTCGGAGACAACGCTGAAGCCCGAGAAGGACTTCTCGAAGGAGGTCGACCAGCAGCTTCCCGAAGCTGAGAAGCTGGCTGCGGTATGTCTCATCAAGCTGCATTGCACCATCTACACTGTTTTCTAACTCTATTTCCAGTCTGGCAACCTTCAGGGTGCCATTGAGAAGCTTGGTGCCCTCGAGAAGCAGACTCGACAAGTAAGCTCCCAAAGCTATAGCTCCGCACGGCACCTCTAACCCAACAACAGGCCTCCGATCTCGCCTCCACATCTCGAGTACTCATCGCAATCGTTACACTATGCAAAAAATCGGGCGACTGGAGCTTGATGAACGACCAGACTCTGGTCCTGTCCAAGAAGCACAGCCAGCTCAAGCAAGCCATCACCAAGATGGTCCAGACCGTCATGGGCTTCCTCGACGAGACCCCCGACCTGAAGACGAAGCTTTCAGTAATTGAGACTCTAAGGACAGTAACAGAGGGCAAGATCTTTGTCGAAGTCGAGCGAGCCCGCGTCACCAAGATTCTTTCCGACATCAAGAAGGAGCAGGGCGATGTCAAGGCCGCCACCGAGATCCTGTGCGAGCTCCAGGTCGAGACGTTTGGTTCTATGGAGAGGCGAGAGAAGACAGAGTTCATTCTTGCTCAGGTTGCTCTTTGCATCGAGAGCGGGGACTGGACCCAGGCTGGAATTCTGGGTCGCAAGATCAGCACACGATACCTGGCACGGAAACAAAAGAAGACTGCTGAGCAGCTCGAGAAGGAACAGAAGGAGCGCGAGAAGAAGAAGGCCCGTGGCGAGGAGGTGCCCGAGGTGAAGGAGGACGACACAACCGACCTGAAGCTTCGATACTACGAGCAGCAGATCATCTTGGCCAAGCACGAGAACAAGTACCTGGAAGTTTGCAAGCACTACCGACAGGTTCTGGATACGGAGGCCGTCGAGGAGGACCCCGCCAAGCTTCACCCCGTAAGTTTTCAAGCCATGTTTTTTTGTCACAATGCATTCACTAATTAGCCATCAGGTTTTGCAACGAATCATTTACTTTGTCATCCTCGCTCCTTACGACAACGAGCAACACGATCTCCTCCACCGTATCCACCGAGACACTCGCAATTCTGGAGTGTCAGCCGACGCCGAGCTGCTCCGGCTCTTCACTGTTCACGAGTTGATGCGATGGCCAGAGATTGCAAAGAAATTTGGTCCCCACCTGTGCAGCACGGATGTGTTTGATGTTCAGCCCAATCAGTCGGATGACAACCTGGCACACCAGCGATGGCAGGATCTGCGAAAGCGTGTCATTGAGCACAACGTGCGTGTTGTTGCCAAGTACTACACCCGCATCCAGATGGGCCGTCTCACTCAGCTCCTCGACCTTGACGAGGATGAGACCGAAAAGTACATTAGCGAGCTTGTCACCTCCAAGACGGTGTACGCCAAGATTGACCGACCTGCGCAAGTGGTCAGCTTCGCAAAGCCCCGAGATGCCGATGACATTCTAAACGAGTGGAGCCACAACATGAAGAGCCTGTTGGGACTGCTGGAGAGGATCGATCACCTCATCACCAAGGAAGAGATGATGGCTCGCATTCAACCTGCAGGCGGAAAATAGAGGAGAAACAAGGACGGCAAAGGGCGACTAGATACACATTCATGACGGTTTTTGGGTGGTGTAATCATAAAGGTTAGATAGTCCTCGGGGCGAGGATATGTAACAATTCGGCGCTTGAGTGCATTGATCTATTCCCGTGTCTATTCCCAAGTCTATATGCATGTCACAATACCACCTGTCCCAGCACCAATTCGTCAGCTCATCAGAGGTCCGCCTTAGGCTCAGCGTCCTGAGCATGTTGCTTGATGAAGCCTGCCAATGGCATGGCCCACTCCTTGGACACGGGGACGTAGTGTCCGCCAGGATGTGTTACCACAAGCGGCCCTTCGCAGCGTTCTACTAGGCCCTGGCTACGACTCTCCTCGACAACAGTGTCCAGGCTACCCAGGTAATGCAGCGTAGGAGTCTTAATCTTGGGGTCGTAGCAGAACTGGAGCGAGTCTACAGGTGCGTAAAAGCCCGAGTACGACACGGCGAACTTGAGTGGCTTCTCGCCATTCGCCTCCCTCAGTCCCCGCGCCCAGTTGCCGTCCTGACCCTCGGGCACGGGCCGATCCTCCATGGCGGCGGCGACGAGGGCGGCCATGGCACCACCCTGGCTGAAGCCGCACACAGCGTCAATGCCCTCAGACTCGCGGATTGCGTCGGCGACGGTAGCCATACCCTCGTCGAGCAGGCGGTAGCTACCCGTGGCCTCGTCCTTGCGCCACCAGGCCCATGTGTCAGGCTGGTAGTCCTCGGGTTGCGGCTCCTCGGGCGGCTGATAGCCGGGGATGTCCTCGGCCTTGAGGCGGTTGGGCGCCGTGGGGTAGATGCACACAGGCAGCAGTGAGATGGGCGCAAGCAGCTTGATCAGCAGCTTCTCAAGAGCCCGTGTCTTGGCCCGGAACAGAGGGCCGGACTGCGTGTAGCCTGTAAGAAGCGGTCGGTTAGTAAGTTGTGTGAGTGAGTTGCCCTGAAACAAAAGAGGATGCAGTCCAGGGTAAACAGAAACTGAGAAGCGACGAGGCTGTCGCATAGATACGTAGTAATGGCCTGTTTTCTGCATGACAATGACATACCGTGAAGCATCAGAATCTTGACTTCCTTCTTGTTGGCGCCATTGTTCTTGGGCTTTTGCGGCTTTGCGCCATTGGGCCCCGCAGGTGTTGTCGACATGCTGAAGAAGAATGCTCGAGTCGTAAAAGCAGAAACAGCGGGTCTAGTTGTGCGCGGTCTAACGGTGAATAGGAAGCTAGAAAGAAGACGCATCTATATGGGCTTACGGGAAAAAAGCAAGTGTGTTGAGCTGTTGTGTTTTGTTGTGTCGCTGGATGAGTCGTCGGCGAGCGATAACGGTGATTTGTCAGGAATGAGATTTTGAGATATCTCGGGCCCGTTATTTCACGGCTCAGAGGAACTTACGCTTGGATACCCCCCACATGAAGTCGAGTTGAGCTCATGGAGACATGGACACACGAGAAACGAACATTTTGGTAGATTTGGACAAAAATGAGCGAAATGGACTTTTGCAATTGTAACATGCGATGCAATGAAACTCAATTGGCCTGTCCGTCGCAAACTCAAGCGGGTAACTTCTCCCACAGCACATCACAAGGAAATTTACGAATCGAAATCATGACAACACTCTCAGAGCTCGTGGGACGATTTTCTCGTTGACTTTTGCATCCAAATTCCTTGCCCGCATACTCGGTTTCAGGTTCAGAGTGGTTCGATGGTTGTCGTCACGTTGCAGTAGCATTGTATTCGGCAAAAAATATCCAGACACGGGGGGTGAGCACATATCGTATCGAATCGGTTTCGTAGCAGGTCAATTAAGTCCTTTTTGCGAGTCTATGATACAATTCCATCTCACAGGATTCCGGGCTCGCGGTCGAGCGGATCGATGACGATTTGCTTCGACGAAATCTCAAAATTCCTCCATTTCAAAAACTTAGTGACCACCAGCACGGGCCTTGGGGTTGCGGGGGTCGTTCTTGAACTCGGCAGCTATTTTCAATGATTAGTCCTGGATTTTCCGGATGACCGTATTGTCGTAGGGGGGGAAAGAGAGTTCGTACAGTTGGCGAGAGCGTTCTGGGCCGAGTTGACACCGTAGGCGATGACAAGACCTGTATTTCCATGTTAACCACCATCCGGATCCATTGACGCATCAATCCGCAATCGGCGCATGAGGAAATCGTCGTCGAAAATGGGGATTCGTCGTCGGAGCGTCGCGGAATCACATACCGGCAGCGAAGAAGGGCCAGTAGGGCTTCACTGTTCGGGGAGCTCAGTCAGTGGGACACGTCTCTTCGGCAACCTGGGAAAAGTCGCAATTGAGGCCTGGGGGCACGCACGGAAAGGAGCGTTGAACTTCTTCAGGGGTTGGACTCCGAGCCACGACATTTTGACGGTGTTTGAGGGTATCGCGAGGGACGTGGGATGGTTCGGGTTGATGGAGGTGCTTTGAGATTGAGAGACTGCAGAACGACGAGCCTTTTTCCGACAGACTCAACAAAGCTCCGAGCGGGTTCTGCCGAAGCCGAGCACCGGGAGGAAAGTGTTGGCCTGAGGCGTCGAGAGATGTAGAAATAAGGCATCAAGGTCCAGAACAGCCAAGCTCCAGGGGTGTCCATGCTTGCCCATGCTAGCGGGTCTGTGCGGGGCGACCAGTGGGCCAGTAGCCCGGAGCGGCGCAGAAACCATTCTGCCGAACCCCGCGTTTTCATGCAGGCGCTAACCTAACACACTTACACGTGATGGCCGGCATAGCAGGTGACATCATGGCCGAGATGGGGAAGCTCGGCCAAGCTCCCAGCTTTAAGAAGGGAGGCTGGACAATCAGGCTATTGTGTACTCGTCAGAAGAGCATCAAACCATCCCAAAGTGCGGGGCGAAGATACTTGGAGCGTAACAGAAGCTGTTCCGTCCCTCCAAGACTACCGATACTACTCCGGTACACCACTCCCAATCCATTCACACCCTCTCAGTCTCGTTTCGACCATCCCAGCGCACGGCAGCACCCATTCTCACCCATTCTAACACGACAGCGCCATCCCAAGACCAGTCTCAAAACCGCCGTGCTTCCCTCCCTCGTTCTGTGCCTTGCCACTGCCACTCGTCGTGTGCCAGCTGCCATCCTGCCATCTGGACTCTGACGCAACCAGCTGCCCGTTTCGTCGCCCGCCTCTGTCTCTGCCTCTCTTGTCATCACATCACATCCTCAAAAGCCCATCTCTCCATCTCAGATTGCCGATCCCGCAACCTCGGCACTCCGGGACTTCTTGGCCCTTGTCTACCCTTCACACCCTTGTTATCAGGCCTCCAAGCGGCCTACTATCATTTTACACCTTCCTTTCATCTTTGTCCCCTTCTCATCGCACGATGCTGAGCCGCCAGTTTGTTCGTGCCGCCGCGGGCGCCCAGCGCTCCGGTGTGCGAGCTCTCAGCACCAGTGCCCTGAGGCAGAGCCACACCCCGTCCATGGGCGACGTCAATCCCTCCCGGGCAGCTGTCGAGACGTTCAACAAGAGGCAGAAGGAATTTCGCGAGCAGCTAGTAGGGGCACAGAAGGAACGGGAAGCTAGTGCGTTCTCCTCCCAGAATTCCGCTGACGCTGCCTCCAAGCAGCCAACACAGGGCTCACAGGATACCAATGCAGGGTTAAGCGCAGAGGCCAAAGAGTCAGAGCCCAGCCGAAAGGCTGGTCCCCTCACTAACCTCATCTACGGAACGAAGGAGGGCCGCGAGCTTGAAGCGCAGCTCGAAGCCAGCTTCAGCCAGGTCCTCGCCCGTGGCAAATACGTCCACTCCATCGTCTTTCACGAAGTCAAGCACGACAAGGTCGACGAGTATGTTGAGCTCGTTGGGAAATGGTACCCAAAAATGGCCAATCTCGAGTCCAACAAGGTGCATCTAGTGGGTAGCTGGCGCACAGAAGTCGGTGACTGTGACACATTCGGTATGTTTTTGTTGATTTTCCCTTGTCGTTTCACATACGCATGTCGCTGACGCGGAGGTGGGGTATTATCAGTTCACATTTGGGAGTATCAAAAGTACGAAGGTTACCACGCATCCCGACACAACATTTCCAGCCATCCAGAGTTCGCCGAATTCGATGCGAAGCTCAAGACCATGATCAAGTCCAAAAACATTTCCCTAATGCAAGAGTTCTCGTTCTGGCCCACCACCCCACCCCGAAAGCTCGGTGGCGTCTTTGAACTGCGTTCCTATACGCTACACCCTGGCAACCTACTCGAATGGGAGACTCACTGGCGACGTGGTCTCAAGGCCCGCCGAGAGGTCATGGAAGGTGTCGGCGCCTGGTTCGTTCAAATTGGGGAGCTCAACACTGTTCATCACCTATGGCAGTTTGCCAACCTCGAGGAGCGCCGCACTCGCCGCGAGCAGAGCTGGCAGGTTGAGGGCTGGAGCGACACCGTCCACAAGACAGTTCCCTTGATCCAGAGCATGAAGTCACGCATCCTCATTCCCATGCCCTGGTCCCCAGTCCAGTAGTTTAAACAACTTCGGCCGTCAACTTATCAAACTGATGTCGCTAGGATAAGATGCGCGCTAGGCTAGCGCGGGGCGAGGGGAAGTTTTATGTTTTTATGTCTTTTTTTTTTCTTGCGTGTTGAAACTGCATTTTTGGCCATTGGGAAGGCAGGTGTACCGAACCGGAGGGTAAAGCGAAGCAACTTCGTTGGCAACGAATAGCATGTACGATTGTAATAACTACATTCTTACAATTTGTGTTAATTTTGTGGTGTGCCGACAACTGTCAACGTGATGTGATACTAGTGCTCAACCATGGTACTAATTCCCATATGTACAAAGTCCCTCCTCCTTACGCCGGGTATCCATTTCCTATTTACTTGTTATTGCCGTATCAGTTTCTCAATCATCCGAGGTCACACCCATGACTGCGCTCAAGTTTCTCCTCGCCTGGTCAAGCTCGCGACTGAGGTACCCGAGTTTCGAGAAGAGAGAGATCAAGCTAGGATCCGCGCTCTCAACCCGGACCTTTTCTCTCACATACACATCCTGGATGGGTTTTCCATTACCAAACAACGGAGGGGGAGCTCTGGGTTCCGGGGTGTGACGGGCGCTCCGGGGCCTTGAGGCTGCAACATCGCTACCTCGAGTATTGAACTTGAATACAGTGTCCATCTCATCGTGTTCCAAGCGGCGAACAGTTCCAATGGCTAAACCTAGCTTCATGCCAAAGTGAACTGGCGCATCGGCGGGTTCAAGGGCCCGCAACCACAAAACGATGCAGCTTTCTTGGACATTGATGTAGATGCTCATGTTAGATCCCAGCGCCGGTTGGAAGTGGTAAGACGGACACGAACAGTTCTGCCAGCCGGGGTCGGGCTTGTTGATGGGGGGGCCTTTGAGGAGCGCCAAGGAGTCGACGAATGAGTCGGCGAGGATGGACAGGGTTGAGGCGAGGGACTGGTGGTCTTGCGGCTTGGAGAGCGTTATGGTGAGAAGATCGATGGCCTGCGTGAGGTGGGTGTGCAGCATCTCGAGCGCCGGGATGTGGATATCATCGGAGGAGGATAGCGATATGGTTTGAGCTTGGACGGTCCGCAGCTGAACGTGAAGAGACTAGGGGGAAGGGTGAGGATCAGCATCATCAATTGGCGAATCAAAAGGTGTCCGGTTTGCGACAGACTTACACCTTTTACTATGCGGGTTCCCACGCGGGTGAGGGTGCCTTTGATCTTTTCGTTGCGCTGGGTGCTCATGACGAGAGTGCTGCCCGGGTCGATGGGCGCGAGGAGCGCATAGCAGTCCTCCAGGCCATGCTTGAGGTCGCGACAGATGTCGAGCGTCTCCTGGACGATCCACTGGAGCTCGCGTTCCTTTGAAAAGAAGATTAGCATGATGGTTTATGATGCTGACGCGCGCGCCCGAGTGCCGTGTTGTGCATATGCTTTCGTGCGGCGTAGTCTATCGTTCTGCGCCAGCCTCGGGAGGGGGAGAGCGTCGTCGGCGTCGTTGTTTTCGTACCTGGGTGGCCGCGGCTTTAAGCCTAAGCTCGGCCGGCGAGACGGCTGGCCAGACGGCAATGGACATGGTGGCCTATGATGATCGCGGGGTATAGGCAGCCATGAATCTCGAGGAGGAAGAGTGCGCCTTTTCGTCGTTGGCTCGTGGCGGCCGTGGTGGTGGAGGGAGTTTGGACGGAGGAGCGAGTTGCAGCTGGAGGAATCGCCAGAAAGCTCCCGCCAGGACGGGTGACGTTTTGGAGCGAGCCGCAGTGGGGTTCCTGCGGTGCAGTAGCGCCGCTCAGGCCCCATGAAAAGGGGACCCGCACCCGCTTGACCGGGGGGTTTACTCGGGCTTGGTGGGGTAAGCTTTCTGGGAATTTTTTGGAGAAGCCTGTGAAAAGTTGATGGTTTTCAAACTGAGGCTCACTCACTCACGACGAATACTCATCTCAATTATACAACACCACAGGATTCAGCGCACGCTTGTATCTCCGCTCAATCTTATCTCTCTCTCCGAATATCGATAAATACCGGCGACCAGAGTCTGCGCCCCGAGAGCCTGCTTGCGACCTGTCCGCCTAGGCAGACTAGTTTTCTGTATAAAATTCATCTGCCTACAGCTCCAGGTAGCAACATCTCAAACAACACCATGGCCTCAACTCAAGCCGCAGGGTCTTCTTCATCCCAGCTGCCTGGCACATTGACTAAGCTACCGCCTGTCCCCCAAGGTACCAAACAGCCTTATCCCTTCCATGACTCCTCAGACTACTAACTCGGGCTATCTCAAGGCGCCAGCATCGAGAAGCGCCCCCTCACCAGGCGACAGCCTCCGGCTTCGTCCAAGTCGCGCATCATCTACGTGTCATCGCGCACGCCATTCATGGCCGTCGTCAAGAGGGCCCGCAAGCAGCTCGAGGCATCGCTGCAGGCCACCAGCGCTGCGCCCAAGAACGCGTCGGTTCACTCGCGCATCGAGGCCCTCAAGCGTGCCGGCCCGGACGCAAGAGGCGAGGGCTCCGTTGTAACTCTCATGGGCACCGGCCGCGCCATCGAGAGGACGCTGGCCGTAGCGAGCTGGTTCGAGCAGGAGGGCGACTGCACGGTCGAGGTCAAGACCAGGACGGTAGCAACGATTGACGACGTCGTAGTCGAGGATGAGGACGTCGAGGATACGAGTCGCGTGAGGAAGTTGAGTTGCTTGGAGGTATCTATTAAACTCAAATGAAGGGTCCAACGGGACCACATTCCGCCTTTTCACTACGACACATGGAGGCTACCATGTCATGGTGGTGGTCATGACATTGTGGGTACCATCTAACCGCCGACGTCGCTTTACTAATGCTCATGCAGGCACGTCCTTAACAGCGAAACGGAGTTTACAATTTTTGGGCGATACGAGGACTCAGCATTTGTTGCCATGTCGCCAGATATTGCCTCCTCCTATCCGGATGCCTCGGTAGTGGCTAGCATGCTGATTCCAACTTGATATTCCAAATTGAGCCTATACGATGGGCCACCCGGGTGAGGGAGGGCCTCTGAGGTATGGCACGCGAGGCGGTTTTTGGGTCCTTCCGGTGGTGCAAAGTTGGTCTGGCTTACGGAGCCATCGGAGCAATTAGAGATGCACCCTCTCCACCGCATGTGGGATTTGATAATTGTCCCGGGGCATTTTCCCTCCCCCCTCGCAACACCCACCCCGTCGTCGGCGACTTCTCGGTTTGTCCACACAGCATAATCTTGTCAGCACCTAAGATGTATTTACCACTTCACTTACCCTGCCCCAAGGCGCGCGAGTCCGAAAGTCCGCGAAGCGCGGCGAGTCTGTGCACGGAAATCCGGCCACGGGAATGAGGCGAGATCGATCGGAGACAAGGTGCGGTGAACGAGACCAGGGCTGTTGGGGCTCTCCCGACGTCCTAGCTTTCTTGAGCACGAGGTTGCGAGACTTGGCAAATTGTTGGCTTAATAATCGGAAATAAAGAAGAGGACGAACGCGACTCGTGCGCTCCTTCGGCACGCCCATTGCCGACAACCGGAAGGGCGAGGTCGTCTAAGACTCGCACCCCCCCGGCTTTGATGAATCAGAATCCTGGGCACATTTGTTCAATATCAGGAAGGCACAGAAAAAAAGCGAAACCGAGAGGCGAAAGGGGGGAAGGGAGGCGATAGGAGGAGTTGCAACGCCAGCATTTCTGCTGCTTAATGTTGACCAGAGCTGTCATATGTTTGTCGTGGAACCCAATTCATAACCGTGAAACAAAGAAAAATTACCGCCCATCCATACAGCCATCCATCCGTTTCCCCCACCTCCTTTCCTTAGTTAAACAAGTCGAATGCAAAGTTTCAGTGCGCCGCTCATATGCATCCATTTCCCAATAAGTAAAAGAGTAAAAAAAAAAAAATGTGGCCCCTATTTCTCATATCCTGCGCCTAACTCCGAGGATCTAAGTAACTTTGATCCTATGCAATGCTAAAGGTTGTTCAAAATGTCGTCATTCTGCCTTATACACCCCCCTTGTTAAGGCATGCTGTTGGTATTTTGTATTTTTGGTGTTTTTACGGCTTCTCCTTGGTCGAAATTTTTTTATCTAGGTGACGCGGTAGGCACTATGAAGGTGATGTTGTCAGCATTTCCATCCCGTCTTATCTCATCTTGACCGACTTCGTAGAGGTGGAAAAGGTCGGGGAGTTGGGCTTACTCAATGACGAGGTGCTCGCCGCGCCAGGCACCGCTGGCCACCCAGAGGCCGCAGTTTACAATCTCTGCATACCGCTTGTCTGCCGTCTTGATGGTGGCAAACATGCGGAAGCCGTAGCGGCGGGGGTCGATGTCCTTGGGGTTGCGCGGGTTGAGGAGCGCGTCCAGGACGTCCGATGGGCCCGACAGGGAACCACGAGTGCGCATCTCGAGTCTGGTCATTTTTTTCTGGTCAGCTGGCGTCGTTTTTGTGGCGTGTAATTTCATGTCCAGGTTGGGTAAGCGGTGATGAAGGAGGCTCTTACACTGCAGGTACTTCGTCGCTGGTTTGGACGACAAAAGCGCCTTCGACGAGTCTCATAGGTCGGAATCCTCGAGCTTGTCCGAGATCATAACCACCAGCCTATAGTCGACAACTCAACTTGGTCAGCAATCTAGTTCCGACCTCCAAAAAATAGATACATCATATCAAGTATCCCACCAACAGAAAAAAAATTGCACCAATGGATTAAATCAATAGCAATAATGGGGAAATAATCAAAACATACCATGACGCGGCCGTGACCAAATGATCCGGACCAGACTCCGGCGGCGACAGTGGTGATCTCCTTTGTTGAGCCGGTCTCGACACGGGCTGGCTCCGGGTTCAGCCGAACAGCGATTCGGAAATCAAAGTCGAGGGCTGGCATGGGGAAGGCCAGGCCGGGACAAGGGAAATGGTTGAGGGAGCGTTGGCAGGCCTCTTCGACAGTCCTAAATAATTAATCAAAAGGAAATGTCAGCGCCCTGTTCCTAGAAAATGTGTAAGTGAATGCGACGGTGGACGTACTTGCCAGGCCCCTCCTTCATTTCCATCTCAGCTTGAGCGCGATACAAAATTCCGCCATCGTTAAAACATCCTGTGCCCGGGTTGTAAGAGCTGTCGGAGGCGCTCCCGCTTGCGCTCCCGCTGCCGCAGTCGAAGGGTGATGGCGGCATTCCGGCGTTGAAGTGTTGGTAGGTGGACGGGTGTCGAAGATCCGGCATGGTCAGTTTAGTGTCCCACTCAGCCGCGGCAGGGGCCGAGGGCATTCCGCGGGCATCGCACGGGGTCTGGTACATTGGGTGAGAGTTTGGTAAACATGTCGACTCGGAGACGTCGGTGGGAGCGGTGCTTGTGGGAAGAGATAACGTATCCGTTTCGGTAGCCATGTTTGGAGAGAGAAAGTCGTCGGGAAATGGGGGGTGGAGCGATGTTTGGTGTTGTGCGGAAGTGGGTGTGTAATTGTAGTTGTGTGGACAATTAGTAAGATGACATGGAGATGGGCGGCGTCGGTAAATATCCCAGGGACTGTTGATTGAAACGCGATGCTAGCTCAATCGACGATGAAATCCAGCTCGAAGCGCACGCCAAGATTGCAAGTTGCAAGAAAGAAGCCTTGGGTCGGGGAAAGGAAAAGGCTGAGTGAGATTTTGTCTTTCCGAATGTCCTGCACCAATGCCGCAATTCCTCGGGTGGGATAACCGCGACACAAAGCCAAAAGCCAAAGCCAAATCCGGAAACCCAACGCTTGCTCTAGTTCAACTCGGCCAACGAGTGCCGGTATCGGTAATTGTATCCGGTTGCCAGGCGCAGATGATGGTGATGATATAAGATATAGGGCTGGAAGTAGGAAGGGGGGGGAGGGAGGTGCAAGAGAGCGGGAGCGAGGGCGACTATTAAAGTGATTTCGGGGAAACGAGACAGAACAGAGTCTGCTGTCGCAGCCCGCCCGCGCGCCGCTGAGTGTGTGGTGTGTGTGTGTGGTGCACAGCGCATGCTCCCGCCCAAGCCGGCCACGGACACAGCGTTGGGCCTGGGCTTTTTGTCATGCTTGCAAATCTCCGAAGCTATGGACCAAGTTTCGGCCATGGAGGGCGCGCGCGTGTAGGTGGGCGTGGGGACGGAGACGGCTGGAACCTGGGCTGGGCATACGTTATCAAAACCCAAGCTAGCTCAGCTGTCCGAATCCCGGCGCGCCAGCCATGGCCATGCTCCCCCAGCATCGGTAATCCGATTCAGCCCAGCCCAGCAAGCAAACGGCCCTTAGCCCATTGGATTTGGATTGGCATTAGTTGCACCGCAGCAGCGCCTTCGAGCACTTTCCCTCCCGGCTTAGTAGCTATGTAATGTACCGCAGCCTCGGGGAGGCGAAGGTGGAGTTACTGCTTTTGCTCTTTTTCTCTCACATTCACGTCACGCATGCCCACCTATGTCGCCTCCCGACCCATCGGGTCCCCCCAGGAAGCCCTACCGCCGTGGCCCCAGCGCAGCGCGTGTCTTACGGGGCATGGCCGAATCGAGCAATCTGCTCTCTGCTGTTGGTCTCTGCCCAGACGGAACCTGCAGCAGAAGAAACGGACTTTGGGACTTGTGGTGGGTGTGTGTGACCATTGGCGACGACGGGGTGTGTGGTGGTGGTGTGTGTGTGTGACTGAGGTGGCTTGCACTGCACCACCCATCTTTGCCCTTTTGCCTGCTTAGCCGCTCCCATTCTCAGCAGCCCCGATATCTCCAAAAGCCGCCGGTGCTGGATGCCAAATCCAAGTATCAGATTATTCACAGCTACGAAACTCCGCGGCGCACGACTCGCCCCCCCAGACAAAGCACGCACCCTCTCCCCCCAGGTTACGCGGGTATGGGTACTGGACTTAATAATCGCCGACGGCGCCGGAAGGCGGACATGGAGCAGCAGTTTATACGACGAGCGAGCGAACCCGAGAGTATACTACGGCAACGGCCTTGGCTCCGGGTGTTACGTGCGGAGACGGATCATCCTCATCCACATACGTCGTAATGTTCCTCAGCAGCCCTCTCGCTGTTCCAGCTTGTCTCAGGTAATCTGCTCGGCGCCTTCTCGACTCGTCATGATTTACATGTACAAAGAAAGCAAACGAGCCAAAGAAACGGCAGCTTAGCACTGGACGGCGAACAAGCAAGGGTGCACTCAAAGCTCGACCCCGGGCGGGCATCAGGGATGCGGGTGCAGCCCTGCAACCTCCCTCGCTCTCCATCTGCAAATGCAGTGCAGCTGTGCCGTCCACCGCAGTAAGCTGCCACACCCAATTCGTGTTCCCTCTATTTAGCAAGCCACCCAAAAACCGCTGGCGGTGATCGAATGAGATGGGCGATGCGATGTGATGTGATGGTCCGTGATGCAATGCAGCAGTAACAAGCTCGCCCTCCCTTTGGGATTTACTGGCCCTTAAGTCCGCGTGGGAGCGGGGCGCGCCTCCCCATAATCGTCCGGGCATTTCGGGGCACTAGGACGACCCGACGCCGGCTCCACGCCAGAAGTAATTCTGGGTCTCGAACTCGGAATGGGGTTGAATGGATAAGTAATCGTACAATTGCGTCCCGGCTGTGTGGCAGCAATCCCAATCCGAACCCAGCACGGGGCAGGCCCAAAAGTCAATCTCGTCTCTTTTTTTGGGCTTGCGGCTGGTCGCCGAATGGCCTCGTTGTTAATCAAATTTATATTACTGGGCTATGAAACCAAATCACATGCTTTGGACAGCCATGCTGCAGCTGCGCTGTTCCTTGCAATGGCTTGTTGGGCTGTCGCATTGCATGCAGCCCTCTGCGCTTTTCAATCTCGGATTCCAGAACACACATGTTCCGCTGTCCAACAGAGAGCCCAGCTGAGCCCCCCCACTTCCCACCGCCGGAGACTCCAGCAGGTAGTGTGTACTTTAGAGGAGGGAGCAAAAAAAAAAAAAAAGCCGCCAGACCACCCCCGGACTCCGACGTTTCTGCGTCGGCAAACGACCCTAATTGCTTCCGCCGGCGCAGGGGTTGTTTACTTGATTGCAAGATAATACATGCATCATCACAACCTGGTGTTATTAATTCTCACCAAAGACACCATCAACCAAACCATGCCCCAGGACCCCAGGCGACCAGGAAAGAGAGAAAAAAAACAGAGACCCAGACACCTACGCCACGGGACAGTAATGGACGGCGATGGAGCCGATTGCTAATCCAATTGACCATGTCTCGTCTCGTGCAGCTCCCTCTCGTTACGTAGCGCTGGGCAAGGTAGTGCTCCTGGGCAAGCAAGCTCGCCCTACCGCGCGTTGGCAATGACGCTTGTTGGGCCAGGGCTGACAAATTGGCTAACGGATGGCCACCTCTCACGCCGTCGGCCGCCCCTCCACCAAATTATCGAAATACACAGCAATCCCCCGCCAGAGGGATGCAGCAGAGATCCATTGGCACTCCGTCATCTGTCTCACCAGCATAAGCATGTCTACAAGCTGCCCGTATCTGGTGTCTTTGCTCTCACTAAGCTTCCTGATGCTCAGGTGTCAAGTGTCTATACTGCCCGATGAGGAAATCGGCCGGATGCAACCCTGCATTTCCCCGAACCCTAACCTTCTTTCCCATGTTTTCAGGTACTAAAATTATATATTTTTCAATATTTTATTGCTATTTCTTCACAGGGAGGAGCGAGAAGCGGCAGCGTACAGTAGTATGGAAATGGGTAAGAAGGCCTGATCTGCGAGGACCCCGACAAGGGCCGCCATCCTACGGACATGCTAGCTCTGGATAAAGTCGAGCGATCTCGATGCGTCGCAAGGTGGGGGAGGGGCTCCTCCCAGCGCTACGCCCTATGTCTTTGTTTTTTTTTCGATAGTTTAGCCGCTGCTTGTGGACTAACAGTCGTTGGCTAATGGCCTGACAGCCAACCCCAGCGCACAGGGCGTACAGGAGATGGGGGGCCGTTGGGCGTCATGATAGCTTGGACAATCATGTCGTTGTCGTCGAACCAATTATGCCAAGGGCGCGCCGTCCCCATGACCCCCTCCTCCACTTCCCATCCCCATCCCACTCTCGTCCCGATAATCCCATCTCGTCTGCCCTTGTTCCTCTTTCTTTTTTTTTTTGGTTTCGGTCTCGGATTCCCCGGTGTGACTGATATAAATTATGAGGTTGCCCAGGGACGGGACAAGAATCGCCCTGTCTAGAGACAGCCACTGTTCCGGATAGCTGCGGGCGTGAGGCCGATATGTTTCGGGGCCGCAACGTCCAATCGTCTGAGACGGAAGGTTTTGGGCACCCGTGGGCTGCCAGAAACAAGCGCGTCATTTTGTCTTCCACTGTGCCGTGCAACGACCACGGGATGCGAGACGTGGCGTCCTGCTATAGCCCGCGCATGCGCTCATGGGGATCGCTTCCAACGTCACCTCACGCTATGGGTTTCCAGTTCAAGACTTTCATGACGCTGCAGCCGAGGCAGTCGTTGTTTGACAAAAAATAATAATAGCCTCGACAGGGGGTGGACATGCCTGTTTCGTAAGGAGCCAGGTTTTGTTCTTTCCATCCCATATTTAGGCTCTTATTCGAAACCGTTTACCCCAGCTTTTATGGGGTGAGGCCAAGACCGAGGGTCAGCTGGAAATAAACTGGGCGTGTTCCGTGGGACTTGTTACATATACATTCCATGTGAATTTACAGGAAAGAGACCCAGTTATGAAACATAGATGCCCATCTCTCATGTTAACCAAACTGGGCATATAAACCAAAGCACATCGTAAACGTGCAACCTAAAGTAATCGCTTATTGATCCTGCAACACGTTTCCCTGAGGATCAAACACATCCCCTGATCCTCGCTGCAACGCTGCAACAATTCCTGTCAAAATAAAAATAGACCCCCAGAGACTCAGATCGGCAATCACCTGGTCCGGTTCGGAGCTGTTTCAAAAAGTTATCGGTATAGGGTAACCCGACAAGGAGGGTTGACAATTCTTGGCATCCCAAAGACGTCTATTCTCATCACGAAACAACTACGTCAACATGAACACTGTTGTGTGTACATGGATGCCAAGGGCTGAATCAGCCAGCCATGAATCTGCATGTCTCAGAGCCCCAGACAATCCATCACGTAAATGTCAAGCCTCTTGGTCAGACTGGATCACTGAACAACCAGTTACACATCGCGGTTCACGGCAAGGATGCTGGGTCTCGGCTTGTGCTAATTGTTTTAGAGTTAGGCTCAAATGGTGGCTGCTTAGTTGGCGTCCAAAAGCGAGAATCTGGACCTGTTGAGACCAGCATTGCGAGTGTCACCAGTAGCCGAGGGGGGACATTTCGGTATTTGACACCAGCAGTACCACCGGCTTCTCTTAACCGCAAACTTGGATTTTCAGCCGAGAAGCGATGCGGTGGTTTCGAAATTGCTTCGTCAAAGCATGAGCTGATTAGTAAATCCAGATTATTCGGACAATACCGAGCGAGACATGGCACATCCCTGATAGAGGGTTATCTACTTGGCCCCCCCTTTGCTTGCCCCGAGCATTCAAAAAGTCTGAGCCAAAGCAAAACGCAATCGTCGGTACCAATTGATCACTGTCTTGGCTTTGTGGGTTCAGTAATTTTATGGGACCCTGCCAATTGCTGTTGGATAACCTTCTTTAGCCCCGATGGGAGATTTGGCATGACGAAATAACGGCCCCCTGTCGTCCCTTATTTGCTCCCTTTCTCTGGGAATTTAACTATAGATCCGAGCACACTCTGTGCCGCACGCGGCTCACATCACGCACAAGAATATTGGTTAAAACACATATTTCTTGGAGGAGTGGTGGTGATGCAAAACAAAAACCCCCCTAGCGGCAGTGCAAAGGGGGGAGGGATTACCGGTTCGCGATCTGCGGCAATTGATGCCAAGAGAAGGACCCTGAGGAGACGGAAAAATTGCTGAAACAGGTGGACTCGCAATCTATCTGAGGGGGCTTATATCCAAATCCAAGGCTTAAAAGCAGACTGCAGTTGACAAGGGGCCCCTGCGCCAGGCTCGTGGCCTTCAGCGGTGTGAACCAGATCCGTCCAATCAGTCATGACTTGCCCGAACTGGACGTGTTTGAGGGAAAGGGTTGAAGCTGTAGTTGTTTGTTAATTCTTTGTTGCTCGAGATCGGATGCTGTCCCGTCCGTTTTCTTGGCTCGCACATGAATCGCGATTTGGGAGGCTTTACCGTGACACGCGTGTTACAGTTTTGCTGCTCCTTACCTGTTCCTGCTTGCTGTGCTCCGCTCGTTGGGCAACGATCTACCCTCCACAGGGATCCAAAAAGGATCATATCCCTCACCTGGGTGGTTCAAGCACACACTGCAGCTAGTTCTAGCACAATAATAATAATATTTTTTTGTTTGGCCTCTTGCAGTCCCCTGTATGGTTGATTGGGATGGGCGGGAAAGCGGGAGTGGGATGTAAAGTCAAGATGATTAATTTATGGGACGAATGACGACGTGACGTGAGCTAGCATTCCTGACAGATGGTGCCATGATTTGCTGCAGGTGCTCGCTGGGTGATTTGCGCCAGCCAGCAGGGCGACGAATAGGATATGGGAATTGAGACATGTCAGTAAGAGGCCCAACCGCCAAGACACTATATCGTCAGCACCAGCACTGCTTATTCCAGATTTCCGCAATTCCCGCCTCAGCACTCTTAATTTTGCCCCTGGTTCCTGGAAGCATTTTGGACCTTTGGGGGGGCAGAGAGGCCCGTGAGCCTTGAAGCCTGTTGGACGGCTTAGCCTGCTTCTAGCCCAGCCCCACGTCTCTTCCTCCTGTGCTCCACTGGAGAGAAAAAAAAAAACAGGGGTTCAAAGGGTTAGTTGGAACAATAGGGAAAACGGGGGAGGAGGCTGTTTGGGAGGGTTTCCGGACAATCTCGATTCCGCATGGCAGTGCAGTGCCAGTATATTTCGCTGCGTTGACCTGATTAATCGCACAATGCCGCACGGCCGGGAGCCGAGAGAGGGCTTGCGTAAGTGGCTTTGATCCTCCACTTGACCCAAAAATAAAAGTAAAAGGAACAAGAAAAAAAGGCAAACTGCAGGTGGGCATTGGGCGAGGGGACGACGCTGGAGGCAGTGGCTGTATCGTACTCTCGGCACCGTAGCCCACCAAGTCTCAGGGGAGTTGGACGTTGACTCGCTCGCGGATTGGGCCCCCCCAGAGCCTCGATCCATGTCGGCTCGTCACCTTCCCTGCTCAGCTCCGTCATGAACCGCATTCACCGTGGATGTTGGATCTTTCTAGCACCACGGCCACGTATCACATCTATGGCTTTCGCACGTTGTGCTGCGGGCCGCGCGTAATGCGTAACGCTCGCAGGTTGAGTTCTGTGCCCGTTTATCTATCCATCTGCAGACTGCTGCATGTACAAGAAAGAGAGCGTCCCGGTTCCTTTTGCCCTGGAACCAATCCCTAAACACCTTCCCTATCTCCCCATCTCTCTCTCTGTGTCTCCTAGTTCTAGCTCCCTAGCGCTTGGCTGCCACCCCCCCCTACCGCCGCCAGCGAGAATCGCGCCCACGTTGTCCGCTTCTCTCTGTCGATTTCAGGTCCCCCCCCTGCTCCCTCGGCGGGGCTCTCGACGAACCTGTGCAACGTCTTGCGCGACGCCACCAGCTGCAGCGCCAGAGCCAGAGATTGCAACGCACCCGCTCCTTGTCTGCTTGTCTGGGGGCCGCAACCTTTTTGAACTGCCTAGCCTTTATCGCTGCTGGGACAAGGTGCCTAGCCCTGAGCAGTCCCCTGCACTCCGTCGCTTGGTGCTACTGACGGGCGAAGGTCGTATCTAATTGCGGATCCCCCCCTGTCAACGCCCGCCGCTGCTCCTTCCCGCAGCAGCGCACCTCTTTTACAACCACCACGACTCGTATTTTTTCCCCTTCGCGCCTCATATTCTTTGGCTTCGCCTCATTCTTACTCTCTTTTCTCCCTCTTCACACTCTCTTCTATATGCGCTTCTAGTTTTTCTCGCCCTTCTTTTCCCCTTCTTTTCGCCCTCCCCCGCCCTCGCAGGCTTTGTCCTCCCCTGTGCTAGAGCTTCCACTCCTTTTACTTAACTGCGGGAGAGAGCACCCACGGCCTCGCCGAAACCTCGACCTCCCGTTGCCCACCATGCTCAATTCTCGCCGCGCCGTTGTGGCCGCCGTCTTCATCCTCACCTTCTTCTTCCTCCTGTCGAGATCACACAGTACCACAGCCGCCTCGACGCCCAAGGGCGCTGCTGCCAACTCCAACAATGGCAACGCCGCCGCCAACGCCCAGTCTCAACCTCCCCCCGAGCTGCCCAAGGAGTGGGATGTCAAGCCCCGTCGCGTGAAGCCCAGCATCGACATGTCTGGCATGTCTACATACGAGAAGCTCGCCTACGCATACCCCTACGACCTCGAGACAAAATTCCCCGCCTACATCTGGCAGACCTGGAAGCAGAGCATCGACGACCCCAGCTTCAAGTTCAAGGATGAAGTGGCGTCATGGAGAGACGAGCACCCAGGCTTTGTCCACGAGATCGTTACCGACGACGTCGCCCTACACTTGCTTCGCATGCTCTACGCGACGATCCCCGAGGTCCTCGAGGCTTACCAAGCCATGCCCATGCCCGTCCTCAAGGCCGACTTCTTCCGCTACCTGATTCTTTTTGCTCGTGGCGGTATCTACTCCGATGTCGACACTTATGCGATCCAGAGCGCTTTCAAGTGGATTCCTGACCAGATCCCCCGCGAGTCGATTGGTCTCGTTGTTGGTATCGAAGCTGACCCTGACCGCCCCGATTGGGCAGAGTGGTATAGCCGTCGCATCCAGTTCTGCCAGTGGACCATTCAGAGCAAGCCTGGCCACCCTGTGCTACGCGACATCATTTCTCGCATCACCAAGTCCGCCTTGAACATGAAGAAGTCGGGACGATTCGTAAACTTTAGCGATAAGGACGTTGTCGAGCTGAGCGGCCCCGCAGTCTGGACAGATGTTGTTATGGACTACTTCAACGATGAGCGATTCTTCGACATGAAGCTGAGCAAGGGCAAGATTGACTTCCACAACTTTACCGGCATGGAGAACAGTAAGCGCGTAGGAGACGTCGTCGTCTTGCCCATCACAAGCTTCTCACCTGGCGTGGGACAGATGGGTGCCAAGGAGACGGACGATCCTATGGCCTTTGTGAAGCACGATTTTGAGGGTAAGCACAAATTCTATTGCAGCGAACCCAAATTTATAGGACAATGCTGACCGTTTTAACCCCAGGCACGTGGAAGCCCGAGAACCTGCGACACATTGGCGAAATGACCGACGACGACCAAGAGGTATTGGGAAAATAATCCTGAGCCGACGGGATGGCTATTACCCGCCATTCCAAAGAACAAAAAACCAATAAGAATTTTACGCACCGCGATGACCTAACAACCTAAGACGATCGTCAACCTTGTATATTTCACAGCTGCAGCCTTCTTAGAGTGGCATCTAGAAACTAGCTTCCGGTTGGCTTCTGCTTTATGGGGTATTCGTTTGGGAAATACCTGCCACGATTGCATTGCTAGCGGAATGCAGCAACAAAAATGGGTGTCTTGAGGATTAGACTTGATTTTTTCTTTGTTTTTTCTCCAATTGGAGTGCATGTCATTTTCTTGCGACATAGACTTTGGGTGTCTTTTCTTGAGTTGTTTCATCATTGCACTTTCCGGATGCTGGAAGGCCTGCAAGACTATGGAGTAGGAGTTGGACGTCCACTTTGACGGTGGGCAAGGCTGGTTTTGCACGGCCAACGCATACAAAGCATATCATGATAGCAAGCGCGAGGAGTCTGGGTGAGACGGAGGCAGAAGCGGGCTTTGGTCTGGAATGACGGAGCCACTACCATTGCCCCGTCGCGTTTCGGAGCTGTGGGGGGATTGTATAGATTATTCCTATGGAGCACTGCATAAATCAGAAGCGTTCATGAGCAAGTGAGTTGCTCAACAACATGTTGTACAAACAAATTTGTGGGTTTCTTTTTGGTGGTACTTGGTTTGAAAGTGAGAAAGAAGATCAATCTTGTGCATTGTTCCTTGGCAGCTGTAGAGAGGTACAGAGCGGAACAACAACCTCATCATCATCATCTCGCACTGCATCGTCATCAAGTGACCCAATACGATGCGAAGCTGATGTGGCGCCGCAAAGGACCCCGCATTTTCCCCAGATTTGTGCGTGGGCGGTCCTATTGGGCGGAATTCTGATGAGGGGAAGCTGAAGCTAGGCCGAGCTCCAGGCCAGGATCACAGCTGCAATATGATGGTCGTATTTACCCTTTGGTACTAGGTATCGTCGTCGTGTCCCCTCAGAAGCGGAGGCTCGGAGGATTTCTATTGGCGATAGTAGCCGAGGAGGATGAGGAGAAGAAGGGGGGAAGAGAAATAGGCCGATGGACTTCTTTTTTTTCCTCTTCCAACTCGTTCTTTGCAAAGGGAAGCTCGACCTCAACAGTTGATGAGCATTGAGACAGCGTGGCTTGTGATTAGTTCATTTTTTGCTTTTTTTTCGTTGATCTTTTTTTTCTTTTCAACAAGACGGGACACAAGAAAAAAAATAGTGTCCCATTTTCAGGTTGCCTCTTGGGCGGGATAAGCAGCCTACGTACACAACAGCACCATTTTAATCATCCCTAGCAATTAAACACACAGCCCGTCCCGTCGTCTCACCATCCCTTCACCTCATTAATACCCTCCTCCCTTCTTTTTCATTGTAGGTTGTGGCGGATGCTGTTACAATGGCCGTCATGAGAGGATTGGTACGGCGGTGTCTCGTGCGTGGGAGGACCGCCGTGGTACAACAGCGCCAGCACCAGCACCAGCAGCAGACAAGGAGGCTTGCAACGGCGGGATTGAGTCTCCGATGGGGTCCAGACGAGGTATGTGCCAGGCTATCGTCCAGTTCCTTGTGTCGTGGTTGGCTGCTGGAGGGAGCGATGGAGTGTTGCATGGGCCAGCGTCCGAGGATAGGGGGACCCATAGTCTCTCTCTCATTCATCACCGCCATCAGACACAGACACACCTTTACTCACATCACGTCACCGTCACATACATAACATATGATGATCATCTCATGCGAACCACCCCCACCGCAATAATAATAAACCTCCACGTATATCGATACATTAACTAACACCATCTTGCAGCCCGCTCTCTACCCAGGAACTATTCCTCAGCACTTCTCCTCCATTGTCTCTTCGTACGGCGACCGTCCCGCCGTCATCGCCCGCTCGCCATCGTGTTCTCAGCTCTCCGTCTCTGCTAGTGAAACTAGCCTTACCTACCATGACCTAGACCTCTTATCCAACCGCCTTGCCGACTCGCTGTCGTCGCTCGGTGTGCGAAAAGGGGACCGCGTCCCCATCTCCCTTGGTAATACACCCGATTTTGCAGCCTTGACCTACGCCCTCTTCAAGCTCGGCGCTGTCCTTGTGCCCCTGAACCCAGGCTTTAATGACCGCCAAGTGGCGGCCGCCCTCAAGCACCTCGCCGTCGAGGTCCTCATCATCGGTGCCGTGACAGATCTGGCTTACCGCCCAGGCAAGGGAAGATGCAACCAGCCGCTCCTCGAGAGCATCGTGGGCGACCTCCACACCTCTAAGATTCAGAGCGAGACGGTCCCCTCACTGCAAAAGGTTATTGTCGTTGACAACAGGCCCAGCCATCCAGATGTCAAGTTCGATCTTGAAGGGTTCCGGGCCCTGACGCCCTTTACGATGCTGCTTGAGGGCTCCGACAAGGTCGTGGTCCCCGACTCGCCCCTGAAGCCCAACGAAGTGGTCAACATCCAGTTCACATCCGGTACCACATCGACACCCAAGGCGGCCATGCTCTCGCACCACTCCATCCTCAACAACGGCGCCCTCATCGCGCACCGCATGGGCCTCGTGCCGGAGGACCGCATCGTGGTGCCCCCGCCGCTGTTCCACTGCTTCGGCAGCGTCCTGGGCTACATGGCCACGGCCACGACGGGCGCCGCCATCCTGTTCCCCAGCCCGGCGTTCGACCCGGCGGCGACGCTGCGCATGTGCGTCGACCACGACGCCACGGGCCTGTACGGCGTCAGCACCATGCTCGTCGCCGTGCTCGAGGCGCTCGACGCCGGGGACGTGGTGGACGCGGCGCCGCGCAACCTCACAAAGGGCATCGTGGCGGGAAGCAGCGTGCCCGAGTCGCTGATGCGCACGCTCTACGCGCGGCTGGGCCTCGGCGACGTCGTCATCTGCTACGGCATGACGGAGACGAGCCCCGTGAGCTGCATGACAGCGCCGTCGGACCCGCTGGCCAAGCGCACGGCGAGCGTCGGCACGCCGATGCCCCACACGGGCGTCAAGGTGGTCGACCCGCACGACCGGGCCCGCGTCGTGCCGCTGGGCGAGCGGGGCGAGCTGGCCGCCGCCGGGTACCTGGTCATGGAGGGCTACTACGGCGACGCTGCCCGCACCGCAGAGGTGCGCCTGCCCGATGCCGACGGCGTCGTCTGGATGTACTCGGGCGACGAGGCCGAGATGGACGCCGACGGCTACGTGCAGATCACGGGCCGCATCAAGGACCTCATCATCCGCGGCGGCGAGAACATCCACCCGCTCGAGGTCGAGGACTGCCTCATGACCCACGAGGGCGTCCGCGAGGCCAGCGTCGTCGGCGTGCCGGACGACCGCCTGGGCGAAGCCGTCGCTGCCTTTGTCATCCCCGCCCGCGGGTGGACGCCTTCGGACGAAGAAGAATCGACAACAACAACGAAGCGCACGCTGACGGCCGCCACCGTGCGTGAATGGGTGGCCACGCACCTCTCCAAGCACCTGGTGCCCAAGTACGTCTTCTGGACCGACGAGTACCCCAAGACGGCCAGCGGCAAGATTCAAAAGTTTAAGCTGCGGGACATTGCGCGGGAGAAGCTGGGCATTGACGACAACAACGACGGCAAGCAGTAAAGAAGAGAGAATAAGCAAAGGAAAGAGAGGGGAAAGGGAAGGGAGAGAAGAAGCTACGCAGAAATGCAAGCGATATATGAAGCGATTAGTTTCATGTTAGGTTAGATACCTAAAGCGACTTAATTCTTTTTTTTTCTCAAGGGAGTCTTGATATAATCCCTATAATCCCCTATCTCTCTCCTCCACCACGTCCACTGTGTGCCAGTACAGCTCACAACCAGGCAGACGTATCAAAAGAACACACAAAAATTTCAAAATCAACTCCATCATCTGGTCTAGGAATTCCCCAACGCACAAGCAAACTTTTTTCTCTTTTCATCCTGTCTCTGCTAAAAAAGGGGGGGCATCATCATCTATGAGGGAGATCCATCTTCCATGGCTCTCATTTCATGCGAAGCGAGACAGCGAGGCGAGGCGAGGAGAGGGTGCCTGACTCCAATCCATCCATTCGCGCTCCGCCTGTGAGCAAAAACAAACAAACCCAAAAAAATTCAACACCATCAGACAATGGAGGCGGCCTTCTCTCGCCAGAGTTTTATGCTCAGAATGCATGGGAATAACAACAAAAAACGACAAAAAACAAGCAGCGCACTAGACTATCGGTGTGAGTCTTGGTTCTGGCGCGCAACAAAAAACAAATCGGCACATGGCCCCGTGTAACTCCCAGTCCCAATGGTTTAATCAACCTGCTTCTCGCAACCAATACGTCCCAACAACTCCTTGCGATCACTGTGTCCTGGGAGGCTAACGCCAGAGCTGCTGGCTTGCTTCTTGAGGCCTGTTCGGCGTTCCCAGCTTGAAAGGTCAAGCTCTTCAACACCAACTTCCTGCTCGAGAGGTTGAGCTTCCTCATAAATAAACTCGTCCTCTTCCTCTTCCTCCTCGCCACCCTCGTCGTCACTTCGAACGTCGTCCGCATTGTCTCCCCTGAGGACCTTGATGACGACACGAATGATCATGGTGAACCAGATGAGGGTGAGAGCCTGCAGGAAGAGGAGTGGAGCCAAGAAGGCCCACTTGACAGTCTCGTTGTAGCAAACACGCGCCTTGGTGTCGAAGAAGGGCTCAATAAGATAAGAGTAGCCAGCAGGCGTCTCAAAGGGGCCCTCAATGTTGTCGCCGCTGCCGGTAAAGCAGCCAGCAGCCATAATGCTGGGAGTGTGGGCGTAAATGGACCAGCAAACCGTCAGGTACAGAACGTGGCGGGCCACAAACCATGAAACGACAAAAAGGCCAAACATGGCATCGCAAAGAGTTGTGAATCCGCTGTATTTGAGGCACTTTGCCAGCTGTGCGTTGCGTCAGTCATCTATATCCTTCAGGTACTTGACTTGACCAGGATCAACTTACAGGCAAAATCAAATCACCGATATCCATGAGAATAAGGATCAAGTTCCCAACGCGAGTGTGGCCGTAGGTGTAGCAGGCCCAGATAAGGGTGGTGGTGACAAAGTGGTGGGTAAGCATCTGCCAGTGGTCCTTGCGGCGATCTTCAATGTGAATAACAATGATCTGCTGCAGCCAAAACGCCCATTGGACAAGCAAGTAGGTCTTCATGAGACCACCAAGCTCACGGCTGGGCCAAGCGGTCCAAAGCGACTTTAGATCGAGCCAGTGAGGGGAGGTGTAGTAAATGTACTATTGACAGTGTTAGTCGATCCACCAGCAGCATTTTTCATATCTCAAACTTACCATTCCCAGTGGCCAGAAGGCAGTGTAAAGAACGGTAAGCCAAGCCTGCTCACTGAAGCGAGTCAGGGCCTTTCTCTTAACGATGCCCTGAAGCTTTCCGAGAGGTGCAAGGAGATATTCCATGGTCGCAGCTCGAAGGCCCGTAAAGGCAACAATGCCGAAGATGAGAAAGTATCCATCGTCAAAGCCCACACCGTACTGGCCAGTTTGGTTGTTGTAGTAGCTAAGGTTGAAGAACTTGGTTGTGTGCACCCGGGCCTTGGGGATGAAGTTGTGTGCAAGGAAGAGGAGGGCGAGGAGGTTGAATGATAGGCCTAGATGAAGGGACCCTTGGTCAGCATTGCTATACTACACACAGAAATGGTGAAGGTAGTGATGAGGTGCTAATCTCCCGCTCCAAATGCCGCCACAGGATGGTGTGCCGCATTCGGACAAAGAAGCGCGAGCAGTCAAATGGAGGGGCGCTCATGACATCAACCGGCGGTGTCCGGAAACTCTCCGGCGTGATGAGCGCGAAGAGGGGAGCTGCTGTGCCGCGCGGGGTGCGTATTGGAGGGTGTGATCCATCCTCATCTGCACTCGCATCCCACCCCGCGAAGGAAGAGGGCCCAAGGCGCAGAGAGAGGGGGGGGGGGAAGAAGCTGCAAGGCTCCCAAACCAGCGGTGGGCGAATTGGGTGTAAACTTACCAACTTGATTCTCGACAAACCAGCGAGAAAGGTGCTTCCATGTGCCCTCGTCCTTGCGGCGAAGGCGTCGGACAAGAACCACGCTGTTTCCTGAGGTCTGCATGTAGAGAGGGCCGTTCATGTTGGGTGTGCTGTGGCCAGACTTGAAGCGCGGCCGTGGGGCAGCCATGACAGTGGTTGTCTTTATCTTGTTCGAGGCAGAGCCATTGGCCAAGCCTTGGGCGCTTTCGCTAACGATGGGGCTGGTGGGCACCGAGCTCGACGTCTCTGGCGCAGCTGCAATTGAGTTGTCCTTGACGCTGGGGGAGGAGACCTGGTCGTCGACCAGCGACGGCGCAGGGGAGCCCAAGTCGCCCATTGTTGAGCTGCTTGGGGGGGAGTCGTCGAGGGGGGAGTTCGCAGAGGAGCGAGGCCTGAGAAAATGAATTCCAGGCGCCTCGTCGTATCCGTTTTGCTTTTAGATATTCCGTGAAGTGATCTGGACCGAAACGGGAGAAGGGTGTGGGTTGGAGGTGGGTTGTGGCTGGCTGACCGGCGTGTTGGCTTGGGGGGGAGGCGGCCGGGAGAAGGGAGCGAGTGAAAGCGAGCCGTGGCCGGAGATGGCAAGCAGACGGTGGATGGAACTCCAACGAAGGAGGGCGAGATGAATGAAGACGGAGGGTGAAGGCGAAGGTGAAAGGAGCAGAGGACGAAACCCGTCTGCCAGTGTCTGTCTGTGCCTGTGATATTTTTGGCAGTCTGTCAAGGAGGCCGGTGGTCGGTTCGCGGTTTCGAGGGGCGCAGCGATGTGGAGAGGAGAGCGCAAAGGGTATGTTGAGGACACGAACAGCTGTGTTTGCTAAAAAGGCGAACAACACACAAACAACACAACACAACAGACGCTGGAGGAACAAGGGAGGAGAGCGAGGACAGGAGAGATCAAGGAGAAGAAGGGCAAATAACAGCCACGCTACCAACCAGGAAGCGTGATGAATTTTTGAGTAACCCCGATATGAATTGGCTCGAGAGATCCATGTGCTAAGGCGTCGGGGGTGGTCGAAGTGCCTGGAGGACTGAGTGAGGAGGTACTCTCTACAGGTACAGCAGATGCCCCACAACGGGCAAATCCCAAGGCGGTGAGGGGGCCCTAGCTCAGAGGCCCGCGGCCGTGGCCCATCCCCGTTGAGCGCCTACCACAAGCCGCCGAGGGGGGTGCGCCAGGGGTTCAATGCTTGTTAATTACATGTCTTCATTATAGAGGAGCCATGCTCCAGCTTGACGACCCGCGAAGAGGAGTCGAGAGGGACGTCTGATAGAGTGCTGAAGCCATCGTCGAGGCCATCTGGGCAGTATCGCCCGGTGGGGGAGACTCCAGTTTGCAGACAGGGCCCCCAAACCTGCTACCGTGACAGGGGGGCACTCCAAACTGCCAATTGGACCTTTCCCAGTGGCTGGGTTCATGACCTCTTTTTTTTTTTTTTCTTCTTCTTCTTCTTTTTTTTTAACCCTTTCAGCGGCAGATGGATAAGCTCGCTGGAGCAACCCCGTTGTCATTGTCGCCTCCATCATCTCCACCACCATCCCGTAACTCTCCTACTCTCTTCTAGTACAAACAAGAGAGAAAAAACTTACCTGAATGCAAAGCATCGTATGCACACGTAAGTTGCTCCATCCTACACGTCCTCCCCCTCCCCTCTTCCTCCTCCCTAGTCTGTCTCAATGCAGGCCTAGAACTATGGAGTCCCTCGCATGGCGTTCATTCCCAAGATTGGAAATCTCGAATTGGCGCCTTTTTGCGCTAGCCGTGGCCTGGTCGTGGCCGATCTTAACTAGCTCTGCCTATTTCATTCATTGCTCCAGCCACTGTATGCCCCCGAAAGACAGGTGGCCCAACTAGGCGATATGGCACAATGCAAAACGTTGAGGGCCCAGATTACGGGCCTGTCTATTTTTTTAAGCCCCCTTGTTCCTTGTTTCTCTGGTGCAGCTCTCCTCCCCCCAGTTCCCTGCTCTGTTCAGTCCCGTTCAGTCCCATTCAGTCCTTTCCTTTCCCCCTCTCCCCCCTCATGCTCGACTCGGGTTGTTTCTAGCTGAGGCACAGCACCCACCAACAGGAAACAAGAGGCACGGCCCCCTTCATTGACGCACCAGAGCCAAGAGCCTTGTATGAACTTGACTAGTTGCCAGAGCCCGTCTGTCGGGATGGCCAATGTATCCCTCACATCTAAGCTTACATGAGTACCTAATCTGCGGTACTTTTATTGCCCTTCAGTTATTCGCTGCTAGCCCCTGAGCCGTGTGCGTCAAATGCCACTGTAGCACATGGCACATGGCATCCGCCAAACAGATCTAAGCCTCTGCGTTCGGGAACCATTTTCTCACTAAACCTTTTGCTCGCGGGCGCTGACGATTGGATGGATGACGCTATCGGTCCCTGGACCCCTGATGAACAAAGGTGAGCGGCTTCGCGCGGGTGGCGGCACACCACCAAAACCTAAACTCCATTGTGGCAAAAAGGAAGTGTCAGAAAAAGAGGGAGAAGGGGAGGAGCGAGACCTGCAAACAAGGCCCGATGCGGCTTTGGCAGGACAGCTAACTGCCTTTCCCCGGCCACGAAAATATGCTTGTCGCTCCAAGCGAAGTGGCCAAATATAAATGGCCCAGGGTCGAGTTTTCGCTACAATTGCGAATACACAGTACGTAGTCTGGAACAGGCCCAGAACTCGCCTCGGCAGGCCTTGATGCATCTCATCTGCACCAAGCGCTTTCTGGTGCGGTGCTCCGTGAGCAGCCGCCTACGGAGCTTATACCATCAGAGGGGCACAGGGGGGCTTCACTGCCGTTTAAGTGATATGCCCTGTAAATTGGCTTGTGATGTGGCCTCTAAAATGTCTCGTCGGCGGCGTGCTGATTTCCAGTAGCCTGTCACCTGGGGGCCAGTGACAGGCTGATCATTTTGCGGCCCGCAATTGGTTGCCCGTCCCTGCTCTCTTTGTCTGTCCCCCCCTGTCGTTGCCTGTGTGCATCCTCGGTTCCTCCCAGTCCTTCCCAGTCCCCTCCCAGTCTCAATTCCCGGACCAACTCCGCTTATTTTCTTCTCCCGTGTCACAGCTCCTCAACAAACTCCATCGGAAGCACTACCACAAACCGCGGTGGTCAGAGCTCCCGGGGCTGCTTTCATCTCTTGCGACTGTGCCTCTTCCACTAATCATTTCGATGGAAAAATCTGAGTCAAGCCTGCAACCAAGTCATTTCATCCCGTTTCTAATTACTCGCTCGACGCTGTCAAATGAACCCGATGCCTATCGCATTTTACGGATCCCTCGCGTCTGCACTTATCCTGGCTCTTCCTCCTCTCCACCCGGGATTTATCGCTGCATGGCTTCTCGATGCATGGCCACTCGCCGCATCGCGCATATGGCGCTCTGCGTGTACAAGCGCCACGTTGGTGATTCGTCCCATGCCATCCCCGTTCCCACATTTTTTCGTAGCTATTGCCTCCAAATCAACCCAAATATCCAGCAACCCCCTTACCCCCCTCTTCCACCCGAACAAGCACATGGGCTGCATACTGCATAGCGCCGCAGCTGTCATGCCTGTTCGGCCACCTCCGTCCTATGTGTCCATCCCATTCTCCCACCGCCACATTGATTGCCCTGCCGAAAAGAATGCGATCCATCATATCATGGATTAATCACATGGCGGGACAGGCAAGCCACTCAGCGATGTGCCGGTTTAATTGACCCGAGTTGTAGTGACATGCCAGCCTGTGGCACCTTGTGTATCTCGTTTTCGTTCCTCCGTGGTGGAGATGGAATACGGGACGAGACGAGAAACTCGGGTATCGATGGAGGTGGTCATTAGCACTGCGTGAGTACCCATCTCCCTACGCACGTCAACTGCGCTACTGCGTCTGTTGCAGGCATTCCCCACCTAATATGGCGGTGATGATATACCATGACTGAACTTTCCACCTGAGCTTTCAGAGACCCCCAAAGATCCTTCAACTATAACCAGGAGGTCTGGTGCATGTACAGCACGGCCCTTGAAAAGATCACCCGATATCACCAAAAATAAAATAAACAAAGAATAAACAAATAAATGAATACACAAAATAATATAGATATTCATGTTGTTGGTGTCCGCCTAAACACCTACCCTATGTTTTGGGGACAGTAACTTTGCTCCAATTTCCACTAGATACCCAATTGAACGCATACGGCCCGCGCTAAACTGAGATATAGAACTAATAAAGACTACAGCCTCGCCCAGGGAAGCAAATTAGAGCTGATGATGCGCTGCACTTGAGGTTGAAGCTCCTGTTTTCCATCATTGACACGCTACCCCACAACTACTAGAGCTGGCGCCACAGTCTGCACCGCCACACATAATCCACTTCTGCTTGCGCTGTCTGCCTAGCGCCACTCGTTCCTCCCCACATGACTGCTCCCGGACTCTCATTCGACCATCCGTAAGCGCCCCCATCCGGCTCGCATCATCAACCTCCAACTACACTTCGACATCGACGTCGCCATCGCCATCCTTCCATCGTCGCATCGTCGATTTGCGCATCCCATCTCACCACCGATAGTCGAGCGCCCGAAAGCGTCGCGCATACATCATGGCCTCCGCCACAAAGTACCAGCCTGCTCCCCAGCAGGATCCCGATGATGATTACACCCAGGCGCCCCCCGCCTATGGCGCCTCGTCTTCTCGCGACGAGTCCCAGGGTCTCTTTGGCGCTCCCCGCAACAGCGACGATGACATCCCCGATGACTTCAAGGTACGAACGACATTTGAACCTGGGAAAATTTTCGAAATTTGCTGGGCTTCTAGAGGCCCTCAAAAACCCTTGAATCTCGCCAGGCTGACACGTTCCCTCTAGTTTGGTGGTTCCGTGGCCGAGGCTACCGTTGATATCCGCAACCAGTTTGTTCGCAAAGTCTACACCATCCTGACTGTCCAGCTCCTTGCGACCGCCGGTGTCAGCTCCCTCACATTCTTTAGCACCGGTTACAAGAACTGGATTCAAAGCCACCCCGGTGTCGTTTGGATGTCGGTATGTGATCATTCCCACTTGTTAACCTCAGCCTTGATCAACAACGAGGGGAGGGGTAGTGTAGTCTAGCGAGCCATGCTAACACTAGCCTAGCTTATTGGTTCCATGGTCTTCATGGGTTTGACTTACTGGAAGCGCAAGTCTTATCCTACCAACCTTTTGTTCCTCTCCCTTTTTACCCTAGCCGAGGCCTACACCGTCTCTGTCATTGTGTCTTTCTACAAGACCTCCATTGTTCTCAACGCTGTTATTCTCACTGCCGGCATCTTTGTTTTCCTCACTGCTTTTGCCTGCCAGTCCCGCTATGACTTTACCTCATGGATGCCTTACCTATTTGGCGCTCTCTGGGGAGTTGTCCTGTTTGGATTCATGTCTATGTTCCTCCCACACAGCTCCACCACCGAACTCATCTACGGATTGGTTTGCGCCCTCGTTTTCAGCGGTTACATCCTCGTTGACACCCAGCTCGTTATGCGCCACCACCACGTTGAGGAAGAGATCGCCGCCGCCATCAGCCTTTACCTCGACATCATCAACCTCTTCCTTGCCATCCTGCGCATCCTCAACAGCCAGTCTAACAACTAAGCCGTTCCGGATTATGAGTCGGGAGAGTGTTGACCTGACGGAGAGTGCCTTAACGCACGCGAGTTTGTGTGAATGGAGGCAAGCTTCAAAGCTGCTCCGAATTCCAAGTTTCCTTGTGTCTCTCATCCCTGGAAGAATAGCCCTTGTCAGAGTCTGTTAATGCCCTATCAAGGCTCTCTCTTTTTTTTTTTGCATATTGCTATGATAAGAGTGTGGAGGAAGAGTTGATTAAAGGGGGATGGCGTTGACCGTAGTGTTTGTCTTGCCAGTGTTTCTTGCATATACACAGATTAGCCAAAAACCAAAATACAAGACTGTCTCCTCTATTAGCATTCCAACCTAATTTCACAACAACATGCCATTCTGTCACGTACACATAGTTCAAGCACGCTTAAGGATACGAAAAAAAATGCTAACAGGAGGTTGATCGGTCAATTAATTCAGGGATTAGAAGTATCGAATTTATTTGATATCAGCATTAGAAGGCGACTAATAGAGAAAACAGGAAACAAAAAACCAAGGGCGAGCATGCCCAAGAAACGGAGAACCAATACGCCAACACAATGCTTGGATGACCCGGCAGTCGACCAAGTGCCACATACACGAGAACAACCGCATTGCATTGTATGGTTGCCCATTCCTCTTAGATTTTCCCTCTCCTTACCCGGCTGCATCCTCTGCAACATCCACATAAATAAAAGCCCCCCATGCTAACGGCCGTATTCCGTCATGTTTTGCCCGAGGATATATCCCCGGGGTGGTATCTTTACCATTATCTCCAAAGGTCATGGGTAGCCTTTTTTGTATACTTTTGGGTTTGAGCGTAGCAGGGCGGGCGACGAAATTGGAAAAACGACAACTCTCAGTTTCGCAGCAGCAGGGGGAATATTCTCATCTTCTTTCTCTTTAGTCGTGGGAGAGGCAAAACCAACGCCAGCAATAGACAACAGTCCAACGTCGTGCTTTTTTGGAGTACCGCGGAAAGAACCAGTATGTGATGTAAGACGATAAGCTTAGTTGGTCTCCTCGCCGTTGGGCTCGGCCGCTGGGCTGGCGTGGGCAGCAGCCTCTCGCTGCATGCGGGCCTCGATCTCGCGAAGCTGGGACTCGCGGGCCAAAAGCTCCTGTCGCTTCTCGTTGATCTCGCGCTGGACCTTGAGTTCGATCTCGCGCAGCTTCTCCTCCTCTCGTCGGAGCTGCTCCTCCTTGAGGCGGACAGACTGGGAGGCGAGGTCCTCGGGGTTCATTGAGCTGTCGATACTGCAATTCGTTAGCTTTGGACACATGTAACACAGAAGGAATATTCAATACGTACTTTCCAGCAGCGCCCTCGACGCTCTTGGACAGCTTCTCGGTACGGTAGTTCTCGTACAAGAAGTCGTGGGTGATTTCCTTCAGATCAGCCAGATGGCTGTGGAGCAGGGCAGATCGAATGGCGAGGAAGTCAGAGTGACGGGGGTTGTCAACCTCGACAACACCCCAGGGGTACTGACGAGCGCGCACCTTGCGGCCGCCGATCTCGACAATGTCCTCGGAGCCAACAATGGCGAAAGGCATAAGGCCACGGAGCTCAGCGTTCTCCTCAACAGTGTCCTCATCATCCTCCTCGATATCGTAGGGGAAGTTGTAGACGGGGATTCGGTAGTGCTCAATGTCCTCCATGACGAGCTTCTTGGACTCGGCAAGCTCAGCGGGGGTGAGCGAGTCGGCGCGACCGATGACGGGGATAACGTTGACACGGGGAGCAAGGCGCTTCATGAGCTCGATGTCGAGTTCTCGGAGACTGCAACGCGATCAGAAGGGATTCGCCGCCAATTAGACAATTGATAAACTTACCCGTGGCCAGTGGGGGTGATAAAGTAGAGCATGGCGTGGACTCGGTTATCCCTGAAACGGGGGTTACGCTTGATACGAGACTCCTCAGCGAGAATGTCATCATATTGTCTCTCGAGGTAGCCAACAATCTCTGAGAAGCTGTGTGATAGGCGTGAGCAGGGTAAATTTCTTTATGAGTCGTTGCAAGGTAACTTACCTAGCCTCGTTGTCGATCTGGTCTCCGAAGCCGGGGGTATCAACAATGGTCAAGGAAATTCGGGTTCCTTCCTCGTCAAGCTCGAGCTCTGTGATCCGGTGTTAGTCGACACGGTTGCGATCAGGGGGCGAGGGAGGCATGTGGTACGCACCAACAGTGATGGGCTTGATCTTAACACCATCCTCAACGTGGGCGCTGCCGGCGTCGTCAGAGTCCTTGTGCTGGAGAACACTCTTTCCGCAGAGAGTGTTGACAAAGGTGGTTCGGCCTGCACAAAACGGTAAGTTTCCATACAATGCGACTGTCATGATTGAGGTGCTGGGTATATATTGATTGCAGCACATCTTGTATGGGGCCACGTACCAGTGCCGGATGCACCACAGACCATCAGGCAAAACTGAATGCCCTTCTTGACATTCTTCTTTCTGCGGATCATCTTCTGGATTTGGGGAAACGAGTCAGCAAGCTGGACGTGGAAAGCGACGAAACGGGGTCGAGCTTCGCGGGCTCAGTGCGGCAGTGGGAGCTCGAAACGGGGGCGGGCGTGCGATGTAGGGATAGGAGAAGCACGCGCGTGCGGCTTGCAACAAGGAAACGTACGGCAGCGGACGACATGATTGCGGAGAGAGATGGAGGATTAGATTATGTCGGAGAGCAGCAACTGGTGAGCAACGAGGCAAAAAAATTGAAGTTGAAGCCGTCGAGATGCAGCAGATGCAGAGGCGTTGGCGGTGGGTGGTGCGTGTGAAGCAAGGGGAAAATGTTAAAGGAGAGGGAGGATGTTGTCCTGAAGGGGTCTGGGCAATTTCACGGCTGGCCAATCGTTCCTGCCCTGCAATTGGAACTGGGGCACTTGGCTGGGCCACTGGGACGGGGGTTCAGGGGTGGGTTGATGGGGGTGACGAGGAAGGAGTGCCCAAGAGAGTACCTGCCACTGCACTTACTACGGGATGGGAAGGAACACACTGGCCACACTGGGCCATACTGGGCCAAACTGGACCACGCTGGACCACTTAGCGCGGCACATTGGTCACCCCTGGGCGCCAGTGTCTGTTCTGCCAGACCGCCTGCCCGCCCCCTTGGCCCAGGTACATATTACTGCCGTTCGCCAGGCTCTAATAACGAACAACCCCAGGGCTAAATTTCAGCGCGAGGTTGGCAATGGCACGTATTTTTTTCTTCTCCTGCTGGCTCCCTGACCAGTGCGCTGGGGGGCTGGCGAGTGCAAGGGAACTAGGAGACGCGCCGGCACGGAACGCGCTCCTCTGTCGTGGCCGGTATGGACCAGATATGAGCATCTTGTGAAGGACGTCTTGAATCACGTGAAGACTCATGTGCCGCTGTGTTTGGATTGCTGATGGCGCGGCGTGGCATGGGGGGGTCCGTGAGATGGCGTGGATGCGATGGCATGGGACGGGAGATGGCGATGGGCATGATGATGCACCGTGCAGAACAAGAGGATGAAGGGGAGTGGCTTGTGTGGCGCGTGGGTGTGGCTCATGGTGGGCTTGTGGCTGCCGAAGCCATGATGTGGCTCTGGGTCTGGGGGACGCATAATCGCCAGTGTTGTCTAGTGAATGAGACGGTTTGAGCACCGCTGGCTTCGGTCCTGGACGGCCTGGGATCCGAAACTTGACTTGCACCGGAGCGAGACCAACTTGTGAAATCGCCCGGAACCCAATCTTAATTGTTTCTCGGCCCGTCTGTTTGCATCTTGGACGGCAACTCACCGTTGACTGCAGAATAGTTATCTATGTGCGAATATCCAAATCGTTTCGGCAGTCAACCCATCTCCACCAGCTGCAAACCCCCGTGGGCCCATACCGTGGGCCAAGCCGTGCTTAGCGTGCACACTCTGTCCAGCACAGCGCCGCACGGGCACCCGTTGCCGACCTCTTTAGCAGGCTTTGGGCTCTACGACCTTTTGTATTGAACCAACCAGGTGGAACCTTTACGGCATTACAGCAGTCTGTCCAGTGACGTCCCGTTTCATCGCCGGCCATCATTGATCGTGAACCATCACTCTCATCGACCTCTTTGGCTGGCCGCGGAACTCTTATAATGGGCACCTAACTTGTCGCCTTTTGCCTGTTTCTGTCCATATTTCTTCCGCCATAGGGCCGGGCGTCCTGAATTCTGCGCTCTCCCAGCTTCCGCCTGGCCACCCATATTACGTACCCCTCTCGCCAGGCCGATTGTCGCTATCTGGCGCTTCTGCTCCAACAACCGCCTCAAGATGAATGTCCGACCGCCCATCGAGGCGTCCAGCACCGAGGCCGTGCTGTCTGTCTCATTCAACAACGACGCGAGCTGCTTCGCTGTAGGGCTTGACTCGGGAATCTGCAGTAAGCCACCCATCACCTCCCACCAGATGCCACCTGCATGTCGTACAGCCCGCAGCTAGCTACATGCTTTATCGGACCAGTTCAACTGACAAGCACTTCCCAGTATTCCACACAAAATCATGTCTTCTCAAGGCTTCCAGAGGTGCGTCGCGAATGTCAGGGCACTTCATCTCTCACATGACTTACCGTGATATAGATTTCAACGCAGGCATCGGTCTTGTTCAGATGATGGGCATGACCAACTATCTTGCCCTCGTTGGCGGTGGTAGATCGCCCAAGTTTGCGATGAACAAGGTCAGTTTGCGCCCGACACGCAGCCATATATGCGGAGCTAACCGTGTATCTGTAGGCTATTATTTGGGATGACATGAAAGGCAAAGTCGCTCTTGAAATCACCGCCCTTACTGCTGTGCGCGGAGTTCAACTGGGGAGGGAGCGCATCGCCGTTGTCCTTCAGAACAGTGTCCGAGTCTACTCCTTTGCTAAGCCGCCTGACCTCCTTCACGTCTATGAAACGGCAGATAATCTCCTCGGTCTCTGCTGTCTCTCGGACAAGAAACTGGCCTTCCCAGGCCGTACTGCTGGCCAGATTCAACTAGTCGAGCTATCAACCGGCAATGTCAGCATCATCCCCGCTCACTCATCGGCTCTCAAAGCTATCGCACTGAGCCCAGACGGTGAACTGCTCGCCAGCGCCAGCGAGATGGGAACCTTAATACGTGTCTATTCTACCAGCAACTGCGCACGTCTAGCTGAGCTACGTCGTGGGATCGACCCAGCTACAATATTCTCACTCGCCTTCTCCCCAGGTGGCACCATGCTCGCCTGCACATCTGACAAGTCGACTCTTCACGTGTTTGACGTTCCCAACTCTCGCAAGCCTGCCATGAACCGTAGCCAACAGCTCGGGTCACCAGGGGCAGACGGTGGTGATGGTACAGGCAAATGGGGCATCCTCAGCAAGATTCCCCTTATGCCCCGAGTATTCTCAGATGTCTACTCATTCGCTTCAGCGCCGTTCGAAGCGGGAGAGGAGTCTATGGTTGGGGGCATCCCGTTCTCTGAAGGCACCGTGCTGGGCACCTCACGGCCACCCAAGGGCGTCATCGGTTGGATCAGCGAAGACAGTCTCGTGGTTATTGGTGCTGGCCGTGACGCGAGGTGGGAGAAGTTTGTCATTGTAGACGGTGATGATGGAAAGCGACATTGTGTTAGAGAAGGCTGGAAACGATACCTTGGCAATACATGAACAAACGTCTGGAGCGAAGACAGTTGCTCCTAAGGATGCAGGCGGGTTTCATTGAAATTGGGCGAATATTGGAAGGCGTTTAGGTGGATTAAGATGGGCTTGATATTGGCTTTGGATTCATATGCCCTTTGTTATACGTATATTGATACTAGATTATGGACTCATCTCTAGTCCTTGTGCCTTCGTGGCGATCGACTCCTATCCTGTCGTCTAGATTTTCCATCATCATTATCTCTGTGTCTCCGATGTCTTGATTCATCCGCATCTTCTCGGTTATGCCTACGGCGGTCTCGGTCACGATCTCTGCGTCGTTCCCCATCTTGGCCCCTGTCTCGGTCTCGGTCTCGGCCTCCGTCGTCATCCCGCCGCTCCCTCCGCCTATCGCGATCTTGCCTTCTGTCACCCTCTCTTTCATCGTCGCGGTCCCTGTGCCTTCTTGACCCCCGGTCCCGGTGACGGTCTTCTTGGTCAGCTGGTGTTTCGTCCTTGCGGGATCTCCTACTTCGGTCCTCTTCACTTCCATCCCTCCTTGATCGGTGCGATCGATGGTGTCGGTGCCTGTGTTTTCGATCCTTCTTGTCGGCTCTTTGTCGGGCCTCCTCGACTTCCTTCTTCTTTTCCTCAATTAAGAATCCCTTCATAGGATCGTCATCGTCGTGATCTCGTAGTAGCAAGGCAAGCTCTCGTTCTTCTGGTAGCATAGGTCGACTTTCTTGTTCTTCCTCGCTTTCATCCTCAGACACTGCTTTGCCCTCCTTCTTCAACATGTCCTCCCAGCCGACCTTGAACTCCTCAAGGTCCTCGTCGTCTCTGGCCTTGTACCGCGCATGGTCGACACGCACCAGGCGACCATTGATTTCTGCGCCACCGATGTTGTCGACAGCCAGGTCGGTGCTCCTCTGATCTTCGTATTTGAGCCATCCAAAGCCCTTTGATTTGCCGGTTTCCTTGTCGCGGACGAGTTTGAGAAAGGTGGGTTCGCCGAACTGGGAAAAAATTGTGATGACGTCGCCTTCAGAAAGCTCGTAGGGTAGGCCACCAAAGTATACAAAGGCAGTGTCGCGGTAGTCGGTATGCCATGAGGCTTCGGGGGAGCTGTATCGCGGGAGTCAGTACCGGCTGTCGCATTGCAGATGATGGGGGCAGAACTATACGTACATTCCGTTTTCAATCTCTTTTTTGTTGAGCGCCTGAATCGCGCGTATTTGATTCATCGCGACGGTTTGCGCTGTGCTGGTTTAACGATAATGGGCTCCTTCAAGATGGAGTTGGCAAAAATGTTGATCACGATGCAAGGCTGAGAATAATGGGGCTTGAATGGAAGCTCAGTTGGTGGTGGTACCTTGGAAAAAAAATAGGCCCCCACTGAAGCTCAAGGTGAAGGCGGTCACCATTCTCCAGCAACTCTGGCTCAAACACGTCTGTGGGCTGTCCGGCTCCAATGGTCCAGTGGTCTAGTGGGGGGGAGCCCAGTAAAAGCTGCTGACAGCACAACAGGACGACGCTGGGGGGGAACAATTTCCGGACCGACCAACCAATAGCGCCCATAGGCCATAGGGGTCCGGTAGGCTGCAGACGGGAGAGGCCAAGAGAAACACCCTGCTAAACAAACCCCCCGTCTTCTCTGGGCCTGCCATCCCATCAGGGAGGTTTTCGACGACAAAGAAAGGTGACAACGACAACACAAACACAGGCGACGTTTCCTCTAAACAACGGCTGGTCTTGGATCGTCTGTGACTGAGACACTCTGACGATCCCCTCCGTCGTTTTCTGCCCGTGCTGTTTTCAAGCGACAATGCCCGACGACGCCCATAGCAGCCGCCATCTCCTGTGACAATACCAAAGCATTAACTTAGTTGTTTCTTCTCCACCGCCACCTCTTCGGCCTCCCGGACCACCAACAACCTCCCGTCCCTGCATACAGACACCTATGATCTCACTGCCTGCGACTTGAACATCCGTATTCCCCGGTGCTTCTGTCTGCGTGCTACGCGCAATCTGCCGCCATGACGGCGAACTCCAAACGGGTGTCGACCTACTCTGGGTCAGGGGACGCCGAGGGCCGCAATGGCGAGCAGAAGAAGGACCTGTGGACTTCCATGCTGGAGTCTGTTGCCAGCGGCAAGCGCCTACCAGAGAAGAACCTCATCGTTCTAGGTATGCTTTTATCTGGAGCTCGTCTAGCACCATGCTGTCCATATCTACCCAACAAACAGCCCCTGGGTCCTGATTTGGAGCCAGCAACTGTCATGATTGATAGCTAACCATCATGTCTTTGCACTGCAGGCGGCACTCCCGAATCGCAAAGAGACTTTCTCGAATCCCTCTCCAGCTCCGAATCCAGACGCAATGCAGATCGGTCCAAGATACCGCCTCTTGCCAATAACTTTGCATTGGGCTATACATACTACGATGTCCTCGATGCCGACCAAGATGGTTCGTCGCCTTTGTCTTGCACGCCACCGTAGCGATACCCCGACTGACTGAAGGCTTTAGATACTCTTGCGCGCGTATCCCTTTACCTACTCTCACAGCCTTCTGCCGAGTTCGCATCCCTCGTCGCCCCTCTCCTAACCCCCGATGCCATCCCCAACACCGCCCTCATAATACTTCTGGACTGGTCGCAGCCGCATTTGTGGCTGCGTCAAATGTGGACCTGGATTCAATTACTGCAGGAGGTTCTCAAAAAGGTCGACTCCGAGCAACACAACTTGATGGAGGATGTCATGTCAGGCTGGAAAGAGCGAGGTCGTGGAGGTGCGGCTATGAATCTCGATGGAACTCCCGCTGCCAACGTGACCAGCGGCGACGGCGACAGCTCATTGCCTCTGGGTCCTGGAGAGTGGGAGGAACCTCTGGGCCTGCCCCTGTGTGTGGTGTGCCAAAATGTGAGACTTGATCCTCAAAGTATATATCGACACCCTCGAACTTGACTAACCGGAAAACTAGGCCCAAAAAATGGAGTTTTTGGAAAAGAGTCACGGCTGGAAAGAGCCTGATTTTGATACAGTATTGCAATATCTGCGAACTGTATTGTTGAGACGTAAGTAAAACCACCTTACTTCCAGCCAATCAGGTCTCGATCTCGAATATTCACATGCTTGCAGATGGTGCTTCTCTAACTTACACTTCTCAAAACTCTCCTTCTCAACTCCCCTCTCTTGTTCACGCTACCCTCGGAATCACATCTCTCCTGAAGCGTAACCCTCTCAAACACAATGTCATCGACCGCGATAAGATTGTTGTGCCACCCAACTGGGATTCATGGGGAAAGATCCGTGTTTTGAGTGGGAGCTTTGATGCTGAAGTCATTTCCAATGCGTGGGCTGAGGATATTAGTTCCTCTTCCGAAGATATCGACGAAATCAAGCAGGGCGCCGAAGACGGTGCAGAGCACGACCAACCACAACATTCAAGAGTCTCAGCTATTGTACAGTATGAAGAATGGTGCCGAGACCCCAACAGCGGCGGCCTCGCAGTGGTCGAAAACGCAATGCATGGCGAGAATTGGATCACAGTAGAGAGTGATGATACTCAGGCGTTCCTAGAGCGCCAGCTAAAGATTCTCGAAGCGTACAAGGCCAAAGCACCGGAGAAGGCAGCCGAAAGTGCCATTCGCCCCATCAAGCACCTCGAATTTGGCGACGAGAAGAGTGTTAGCGAGCACATTGGCCCTGTGCAATTCAACATGGGCGGTATCCAAGTTGACGCCGATGACATGCTGCAGCGTCTCAAGGTAAATATTCGTCCATTTAATTGCTGTGTTGTAAACTCTCGCGCTAACTGAACCCAGGATCGCAACGCGTACACCGGAACGCCTGATGAAGAAGTGGAGGAGGCGGACGAAACTGCTACCAACATGGCCAAGGAGCTTGACAACGACCAGTTGCACAACTTCTTCTCTGGCCTAATGAATAGGAAACCCACATCCGGCGACGAGTAGCCCTGAGCTGAGCTCAGAAACTGATGCTCATACCCTCGTTTTCAGAATCAACCGACACTAAGAAAAAAATCACAACATGTACGCAGCCTTTGAAGGAAGAATATCCAGAGAGAAGTAAAAATACCGAAAAAAAAAGCACACTCTGATATTCCAATTGACGCCTTGTACTAAAGAAACCATGATGGGGAAATGAGGTGGGAGGCCGGCGAGTGCACACACAAAGGGGGGCGGGGATAGCTGCTGTAGAATAGATACCCCTGAATGAAACCATTTTGAGCAACGCTTCTTTTTCATGGAGGCGCTTGATTGTGAAATAGTTGCATGTGGATTCAGAATTACGGATTCAGCTGATGGAGCCAAGCTAGGCCATCATCTAGAATCGAATAGCCTACAAAACCTAGGTATCCGACATAACACATAAAGATGCCGATTGATCAAAAAGAAGAAACATTAGAAAAAACCATGTCCTTTCTTTCTGGAGCCAAAGCTTCCGGTTGTTGACCTCCCTCAAGAGCCTATAAAGAGACTGTCGCAACAAAATCATACGCTACAACCTAAAATCCTCCTCTCCCACCTAAAATTTTTGTTTCAATCCAAAGCGTTATGTCTAGAGGGCTGGTAAGCGACTTTGACATTACTTTTGTCCACTCCCAAGCGTGCAGAGACAACACCAGCAAGGAGACCAGGGAAGAGCCAGGGGTGCTGCAGTATCTCGGGCTCAAAGGCGTTGATGGCTCGGCGACCAAAGGTGGAGAGGGCGTCGTCATCAAGAAGACTTGCAAGGCGGAAGAGGTTTGAGACTGTGACGGCGTTGGTTGAGGGGATCGACGTGTCCATGCCGTCCTTGAGGCGGATGATGGTGTGCGGGGATGAAGTTGTGGTGGAGTAGAATGCCCCTGCGGAATCGGCAAAGAGAGAAATTTCGGTTTCTGGGAAGGGTTAAGTGTCAGAAATTCGTCTCTTTACCAATAGATAAATATTGATGTTGAAGGGGAAGAACTTACGCTGAAGCGTATCGGCGAATTCCAGGAAGGATTCATCACCGGTAGCCTCAAAAAGATCCAGGAGCCCCTGGGTAAAGTAGGCGTAGTCATCGGCAAAGGCCTTGATCTCTCGCTCACCCTGCCATATCCTGTACAATTCCTTCTCTTGAACGTCCCATAACTTTTCTTTGATGAATGCCACGGCGTTTTTAGCCACACTCAAGTACTTCTCACTTCGCTCCTTATCAAGGTCCTTGAGGGCTGAACCGGCCTGTGCCAACGATGAGATGACCAGGCCATTCCATCCTACGATTAGTTTATTGTCCAGCTCTGGCCTCACGCGCTCCCTGTCCCTTCTTTCACGAAGAGCAGTTTTGGCCGTCTTGATATAGTCTTGAACCGTCTCCACCGGGATGTTGAATTGCTTGCTGACCCGCTCAACCGTCTTGTCGACCCTCAAAATGTTCTGGTTGATAAAGTCGTCGTTAGGATCGTGATTCTCGTCCACATTGCCATCTTCGTGCACTGCCCAATGAACAGCTAGAATCGGGCTAATTTGCCTGTTGACAGCATCAAGAACCGAGTCGAATTCTCGCCTTGTCCAAGTATAGTAAGCACCTTCACGCATCTCCCTGTCTCCCCTTTTGGTGTATGAATCAGCTGCCTCGCTCGATGCGAACCCACCATTTGGAAGGGCGATGGGACTTGAGGTCAGGTAATCTCCCAATTCAAGCACAATATCGTAAAACTCGCTGTCAGCCTTTCCGCCGCTCCTTCCCCAGGCCTCAATGTACAGAGATAGGAGCTGGGCATTGTCAACAACCAGCTTCTCGAAATTGGGAATACTCCAATCAGGGGTCACTGAGCAGCGCGAGAAACCATTGCCGCCCACATGGTCACGCAGAGAGCCATCGCGAATCTTACGAAGGGTATCTAGAGCGATTTCTGTGGCATGCTTGCACTCGGCGTGGCCCACCACATCCTGGACTGCGCGTGGGGAATTGGTGAGGCGAAGTAAAAAAGCGAGCTTGGGAGGCGTGAGGAACTTTGGCGCCAGGCCGAAGCCTCCGAAAAGAGGGTCAAAGGTGCCGGCGATGTGGGTATAGGCCTCCTCCAGCTGATCCAAATCCAACTCGCTCGAAACGGCAGTGTCTTTCGCCTTGTCGGCGTCGCTGTGAGTCAGCGCGGGCGCACCCCAGCCAGCAGGACCCAGAGACGAAGTAGCTAAGATACGACTAGTCCCGAGAGTGCCCTCAGCAGCAAACTCTCTGAGCTGGGCTAGGACTTCGGTGGCCTCCTTTCGGCAACGGGCTTCTTGGTCGCTCCAAATGTCTCGCACCTTTTTCAGGATGGAGAGGAAATCCAGCACCTCATCGGCACTGTCGTCGATAGTGCGTCGTCGGTTGCTGGGGCCAGGCCAATAGGTCCCACCAAAGACAGGCTCAAGGTTGGGCGTCAGAAACAAATTCAAGGGCCAGCCTCCAACATTGCTAACGGCCTGGACGTAATTCATGTAAATGGTGTCAATATCAGGGCGATCTTCTCGATCAACGATTACGGGGACGAAGGACTCGTTGAGGATGGATGCGCAGTCTGAGTTAGAGAAGGATTCGAGGAACATTAGGCGACAGTCTGCGGCGCCCATGGTCAGCGTCGGGCCTCGGGTGCACATGGCGTGACGAGACACTTACAATGGCAGGCCTTGTAGCCAATGTGCAGGAAGATGAGCTTGTTCTCCTTCCTGGCGCGCTCCAAGGCATCGTCGTCCAGCAACTGCCACGCCACTAAGCCATCTGCCTGGCCCTTGATGTAAGGGCTCCTGCTGGTAGCGGCGCGATTTTGGAGGGGCCCAGAGATGGCGGCGTTGTTGGAAGTGGTTGTGGGCAGGGCGGCGTTGCGCATGGCCATGGCTGAGGCCGTGAGCTCTGAGGCAACCATGATGAGGCTGGATGAGCTTGCGCAGGCTCGGTCGCGGGATAAAGGTGAGAAAAGAGAAGCGATGAAGCGGAGAAGGAGAGGGTCAGTGATGGATAGCGGAGTCTTCAAGGACCTGGGTGATTATCCACAGCGAGCCGCCCGTGTTAGTGGTGTCAGTGCCGGAGGGGTGAAGGCGAAGTGGAAGTGGAGGTGGGGGGATTCGGCCAGCACAGGGGATGTGGAGGTGTTTTTTTTTTTTTAAAGCTCAAGCTGTACTGTACCATGACACAATCTGCACCTGCAGCTGTGGCGCCCACGTGTAGAGATTCCTATCAGGGGAAAAAGAACCTGTTCGGACGAACTCGCCCCAGGACATCTCAGCGTGTCGTGCGTCCCGGACCGAAGGGAGCATGGTGGCGCCTATGATAAGAGCCATTAACCATGACAGCGGAGAGTGACGACAGCGGACATGTTCGTCGTCACCAATAACAGAGCCATGACCGTGGCCGCGACAACGGCGGCTGCTGGCGCCAGAGGCTAAGGACATCTAACCAAAAATCAGAATGCGGCCCCTCTAGCAAATGGAACCTCCGGGGCTGTCCGGCACCTCTCATCCTCTGCCGCCGTCACATTGAAACCAGCCAAGGGAAGCCATAGCGGGGTCGTGAGTTTGTAAGTCCAGCCGCGGGGCACACCAGCTAGGCCAAGGTTCCGGGATCATCGCCTCCCTGGCACCAAGTTTCCACTTGCGCGGGTCTGCCATCCGACTTGGGCAATCCCACTATTTGCCTGCGTGACCCTCATCATGACTTAGTCGGTTTTTTTCTGGCCGGTACTGGTAAGCCTGGATGGCTTTTGAGCATGTTGCAATTGACAAATGGCACACCTGTGCTCGCCCCTCATGGGTGACATACATCAAGAAACTCGTGATACATGCACTTGCAACACAGAGCACTAATCCAATGATTATGAGATGAATGTGTACTATATCATAATATAGTTTCAGCTTCCTTGTATCTACTACCCATTGATCCTGCTATCAGTCTCCGCTAATGCACAGTCAAGGCGCCACCGCAGCTGTCTTCTCGATCCTCTCACCGCCATAGGATAGCTGCACCTTTGTCCGTTATCCGCTATCTTAGCAACTGGGCCCCATGCAAAGAGACCAATGCCGGGCAGATCAGGTACAAAATAGATTGGGTCAAATTAGAAACGAAAATAACGGTCCTACCACCCTGTGTTATTTCCATTCTTTAAAAACGAAGCAGTTCCTTGTTGTACAGCAGGGTTGGAACCAACGTCGGGCGTTCTGGAACGGTTACAAATGGTGAAAGCGAGAGACGACCAATTTTTTTTCTCTCAGTATAGGGCCAATTAAAAAGCCGTGTTGATTACCGTGTGTTGAATAAATACCATTTCAAGCATGAATAAATATTTGGTGCTGAAACGGCTCATCATGGATACCATTACGCACAATACATGGACGGTCATGATCAATAGTTTTGTGCCAAACCTGACTGTATATACTACATCCAAGGAATAACTGAAGACATAATGAGATTTTGATACGAATGCAAAACAAAAAGGCTGGCCAAGAGACGTCGAGTTGTGAAGAGTCAAATGCCATTTTGGTCCTAAACCTATTGACTGTAATCTGGGCTGGTGCAACCTTGCACTACTTTCGAGAGGAAGAATCAGTGTTTCAGTGCTCTTCATATGTTGGTACTAAAAAAAATATATATCGGGCGTAAATTGATGATTTGGAAAGGGTCACATGTGACAGGCAGTCGATATATTATTGCCCTCCTCATGGGCGAGCGACTGGGCTCCTCATAGTTAATATGACGAACTCGGTGGGGCCGATGTCAGCTGGTCAAAGCGCCGGCAGCTTATCGATAAGTCATCCCCGGACGGTACCTGCGTGAGCTAGGTACTGAAGAGCGTCACCCGTTGGCCTACTCTTCCTCTTTTCTCTTCTTCCTCTTCTTCTTTTTCCATCCTCGCCCATCACGCGAGTGGAAACCCGCCCATTATGGCCGAACCCACTTACACCGTCTTCATCCGGGTCCCCATGCCCCGCGGTGACTTTATCGATCCACCGCCGGTAAGCTCATGATGTGACCGATGGCCATGAAGGTGGAGGGGCTAATAGTCGGCTGCGCCAGGTCAACTGGGATTCGAACAAAGACGACATGCTATGGAAGATTTTGTCGGGTGCTGCAAAGACGGAGATTGACTGTACGTTGATGAATTTTGCCTTGTCCCACTGGTGATGTGTGGCTAACTCTAACTCGCATACAGGGAACGAAGTGTAGGTGTCGATCGCCGTTCCTGGCTCCTCCTCCATGGCTAGAAGACACTGACCTGAGCAGCGCCGATCGCTTCGACGTCCCCGTTGATTTCCTGCTACAACAGGTCGCGTACCTCACCGAACGACATGCTTCACAAGTCCGTGCCCAGGTCCGCAAGGCAACGGCAGCTGCCAGAGGCTCTGCCGCCCCATCACCAGTGCCAGGCGCAGAGTCGGCTGGACCAGGCCACCAACGAGCGCCATCGTCTCTATCTGTGCGAAGAGACTCTCCCATGCCACGAAACGATCTGGGCAGCGGCTCTGGAACCCCCCTCAATCTCTCTGTGAGACCAATCGTATCGAGAAACCCGTCGACCAATACTACAGTGCTACGAGATATGGCCGGGGGCTCTGCATCGCCTCGCCTAGGCACGGTCATGACAGGCCGCAGCGGAGAAAACCGTCGCCGGCTATCATCACTACCCATCTCATCAAACACACCTAAACCATCGGAACAGGAACCCCTATCTGTGCATTCACCGTCGGTGGAACATAGCCCTTCGCCTGGCCCAGCCGAAGATAGCTCAACGGCAACCTCGGACGACGAATCTAGCCCAGCACAGTCCCGTATCATCCGTCGCCCTCCCCGCTTTCAGCAACACGACGCTGGCCCACCATACGAAGATGATGAGGATGATGAATCCGAACCTGCATTCCAGCCATACAAAGCCCCAGATAAAAACCAGACATCAGGCGATCTAGGGTCAACGCTTAGAGGAGACGGTCGTTCCAAACGATTTCCCAGGAGCCTAGGGAAGGCACCCATCCACCGCTCGCAAACATCCGACTCCTCAGCCAGCTCTGCTGCGATAATCCAGAAGCCCGGAAAGTCGCGCGAGCTACGCCAGCCAGGTCCATTATCTCCACGTTACCATACTGAAGTTGCTGCACAGAGCCCAGGCAGCAAGAGTCGAGGGTATTCTCGCGAAGGCAGCGATGGAACACCTAGCATGGGCAGCAGCTTCAGTGACCTTGATGGTATGGCCCTCTTATACTTTTTTTTTCTTTTTAAAGTTCTATTGATGGTGGTTTGCTAACAGAGTTAGATGCATCGGTTACGCAGTCAGCCTTGGAAGAGGCCCTTGCAAGCCAACTAAATCGTGGAGCGGCAAGCCGATTCAGCATCAGCCAGGCGTTCCGAAGTCGGTACACGCCAAGCTCAAACCAGTGAGCATTGTTGGGTTAATATTGGATGATCTATTCGATTCATGTTCGGCATGGTGTTTGGATTGCGGGCTTGATTTGCTATGGGTGGCATACATGGTTGGCGTTGGATATTGGTCTCGATACTTTGCATCGCATCTAGGACTAGCGATTGCCTAAGGCCTCATCTCTTCTCATGATACAACGAAGCAACCAAGAACTATAGATAATCTTGTTTGTTTATGAGTGACTTGAAACCCAGAGTCTAAGCCAAGATGTAACCCATGCTATGCCATTCGGTCTGTGAAACTCCGTCTCTGTAAGTTTGTTTGGGCTGACTGGTATCGGAGGCGTGAGCGGGAGGACAACGGGATGGTGTGGAGGGGCGTGTAACCGTGACCCTGGAGAGATTTACATGTGGGACAAAGCAACGGTCGGTGATATATTGTGCTGAGGCGAACCATTGATTCTGGCTTCTAGCCTTGTGGCGGCTCATCGGAAAGTAAGATGAACAAGTGAGCCAAGTTGGAATTCCAAAAGCCGTTATTCATCATGCTCCATGTTGTCGGCCATGGTCGATGCCGCGGCGAGCGGCATGATGCCGGTTGTACATGACGGTTGTAACATGGTCTGAAATTAGAAGCAAACAAACAAACAACCGCTTCGGATTTGGGCAAAGTAAAACGGCTACCTGCTGCTATCGGGCTCCTTTTCTTTCTCTCCCTCTTCTACAGCGTTCCCTCGTTTTCTTTTCCTGACACACACACACACTCTCTCTCCCTCCCTCCCTCCCTCCCTCTCCATCTCTCACCCCTCCCAACACAACGTGTTTGGCAGCATCTTTTTCTTCACTAAGCCGCACAGTTCCTTGTCACCGCACTCGCCGCCATGTTTCGTCGCTCTTGGTCCAGCCTACCAAAGGATGTCTCTTTTCCCACTGACCTCAAGGGTTTAGGGTTCGTCAAACGCTGCATCTTTTCGTGTCACAAACCATGTTAACAATAGCAACCCAATAGTTACTTCATCAACGAAGAGGATGAGATTCGTTCCATCGAGAACCCAGACTACTACTTCAAGTTCTTCGCCAATAAAAACGCCCGCATCAATGAGCGCCAACGGTTCGCGTTCAACAGTACGTTTATTTGGTTTGTCTTTCGGTGATATTTGGCTGTTAACCTAGTTCAACTTCAGTGGCCATGGAGGCCGTCGTCCACAAGCGCCTCGAGGACGAAGGTATGGTTAAGGCCACCCTCCCCCTCGGGGCCAAACCAACTGAGAAGCACACTCCCATCTTCACGACCCCAGATCTCGCAACCTGCTCTCGCATCATCGTCATCTTTGGTGAACCAGTCCAGGACCTCGGCATGCTGGCCGGTCGAATTGCCAACGGGCCTGGCGGCGTGGCAAAGGGCACCATGATCTCTGTCGTCCGCGCCATTCGCAGCCAGGCTGCTTCCCGCGACGATTCCTCCCCTCCAGGTGTGGTTATTGCCAACACAGGCCAGCGATTCTGGTGGCCTGAAGGCAAGCGTGCGCTGACGCTCTCTGCCAGCGGAGACACGCCGATGCCAAGTCTAGTACACTCTGGGAAGAGATATATTGCTGCTCTGAATGAAATCCCTGGCAGCGAAAGCGTTGGACACCACATTTCAACCATCTTCACTGACATTGTCGGAAAGCTTCCCAATCACAAAGCAAAGATTGACATTATTGCAATCGGAGAGTCTTGTGAGGCTATCGAAAATCATTTCGACAACGTGAGGAATTGGGACATGATGAGTGACCGTCTCAACACCATGCTGCTCCTTGGCAGTGTTTATAACACAGATCGTCTCACCAATCGAGCTTTCAAAAAGTTTCTTGCTGAGGTGTGTTTTACTGCCCATTGAATTACACAGAGCGTTGTTGTCTTGTTGCTAACCCATTGAACGCAGCGAACACGCGGCTACATTCTCTCCGACGAGCCCCTGGACACGCCGCTTGCCCCTCCCAGCGGCAACCGAACCCTCTCCATTGACCCCTTGGGATGTCCCTGCTACTCTTCATCCGAAAGTTCCCACATCGAAGCCATCGCCATTCGCACCCTCGACTCTGCTCTTAAATATATGCAGGACCTCGTCAACAACCCTGACTTTGTGAACCCACCCATCATCGTCACCGAGCGTCCAGTGGAGGAGTTCACGGAGGAGGAGTGGTCGAAGCTCCCAGAGGAGGAAAAGCCATCCGTCACAACGGTTACCAGTGATGAGATGAAGAAGGCTGTCAAGGAGTTTAGACGGTGGAAGCGGTTTGAGGAGACTGGGGAAGCACCTCAGTCAGACTCGGACTCGGAAGACGAGAATGATGATTTTTTGCTCCGTGGTAAGCCACAAGGAAGGCAGGGTAGCTGGTAGAAAGGAACTTGATGCGGCAAGAGGCGTATCTCATTCATCAAAAGTGAATTACACAGGTGCTTTGAGCACTGAATGACAGAAATAATATGATACAAGTCACAATCTTTTCATGGCCCCTGTGACTGCCAATAACCCTCTCATCATAATCCCCAGCACATGTACCAGTTGTTGGTTTTTTTTCTTTTACGCCTTAAAGTAAGCTCCCAAGCCAGGGTTTGTCTTGTTGATATCCTCCAGCAACTCCTTGGTCCTTCGCACCCGCTCCTTGACAACGGCATCCTCAGCAGTCCATCGGCCCTCAGGAGAGGAGCTTCCACTCCAGAAGGAAAAGACTCCGGAGCGGTTCGATGCTTTCTCACGGCGGAGATCCTCCTCCTTGGCAAGCTTGACCACCATTTGGGCCCAGTTGTCAAGACCAGTAGCTAGACACTCGCGGCACGTCTGCTTGGCAGCCTTGTCATCGTTGACCCCACTCAGAGCACGAAGTTGCTCTTCGGCCACATCAACACTCTCCCGTGTCCAGGAAAGGCCATCGTCACGGGACGAGGAAGTGAATAGAATTTCACCAATCCAAAGGCTCAAAGAGGCTTCTTGACAACGCTCCGCTGGGCTACGCCAGGGGGCTTCAGCGCCATCAGGAGGTGGAGGTGGGTAGTCGGGTTGGCTAACCGAAGCAACAATGCTTTCCCAGAAGGGCTTTGAGGGATTCACTTTGCGGGGGGTAGCCGGTGGCTCATTGGGAAGTAGTCGGCGAGCCTTGAGAAGGGAAAGATAGATGGGGAGAGCGGAGGAAATATCACCACTGCGTGCCTTGTGTGTTGCGACGGCAGTGATAGCATCCAAAACGTTAACCGAAGGATGTCCGGCCTTTTCGTTTAGGACAAAGGTTTTAGGGTTGTAAGGGGGGTTGGACATATCCATACCCTGTGTGGCCTCGGCCAGCGCAAGGTTGTACAGGGCCTCAGTACCCTCATTTCTACCCTTGAACTCCATGAAGCTGGCATACTCTAGCGCAGCCTCTAATTTCTGTCGGGGAGTGAAGCCCTCGGTAGCCAGGATCTTCATATAAAAGCTATCAGCGCTGGGATAGGCAATTTCGCAATTCTCTTCGCGAGGAGCATGGGGCTGGCCTGCCGGAATAGGCACAGGTCGAGGGTTAGAAGGGCCAATCACAAACTCGGGGGGAGAGATGACATTTCGAGTAGTGTCTCGCACCCATCCATCTGTGTGTTCCGCAGCCTTCGCAGCTAGCATAATGGCTTGAAAGTAGCCCCTCCTCCACTCCTCGCTCTTGGCGGAGATGTCGCAAGGATTGAATTCGCCAGGAATAAGCGCATTCGGATCGACCTTGTCCGACAGCTTCACCACGCCTTTGCCCTCACCATTGGGATCCTCAAGGCGCAAAACACACCCGCGGGATAATTCCATCGCCTCCGCCCAATTCACTACGCCGTCCTTGGGGTATCTGCCTCGGCTGGCGTCTCGAAATAGCTTTCGCGCAATGAAGCCCCACTCATGAGGTGTCGGAAACTCCCTCTCCAGCTGCTCCTCGTTGAAAAACCAGAACATGACGCCCATGCACGCAAGAATGCCCCAGAACGAAACAGTGTAGCGCACTGCAATCTTGGCCTCGTGCTTGAGCCATGCTCTGCGCTCGGTGGTGAAGCATCGGACTGAGTGGTTGGAGACGGGGATGGTGAGGAAAGGGAGGTTCGGTCTCGAGCTTGAGCTTGTTGCAAGGTGTGTGTGTGTAAAGGTTCGCAGGCATGACGTTCGTGGTCGCAAAACCTGTCTTGGGCTCACAGGCCTAGCTCGACGGACGACGAGCCGAGGCCGCATGGCGCCGACGGGACAGCGGTGTCCCCGGATTCGGTTCTGCAAGACTTGAGGTTGCAATTGAGTTCCCCTCGGCCTCTGGGGCGGGTGGTGCCGCAAAGGGAGCTATTTTTGTCCCGTCAATCTATCACCGTCGTCAATTGACGTTGTCTGATGGCTAAGCTCGAAAATTCAAGATGTTGTTACTATTGGTCCAGTGGGGCTGACTAAGCCGCATTCACAATTCTTTGGATTTTGCGATTGGGCACATGCATACATCACCAGTGAAAACTTTTGGCCAGCAGCGTGTTGGCAGTTCAGAAAACGGTGAATTGGGGAATCTCCCGTAATTATTTGAGAGATGTCTTCGTTACTGTCGGATACCCTTTCCAACCCCCGGTTCCAGCTGCTTGCCACGGCTGTGTTCTCGGGAGCAACAGTTACATCTCTTCTTTTAGGGTACCAGGCACTAGAGAGATCTGAAAGGGTTTCTGAGCTGAAGAATTCGATCCCTCAAGATGGCTCCGAATTGCAACGAGTATGTAAAACTGTGTAGAAATAATTGGAAGCTTGAGGGAGAGCTAACGGTCTGCGCAGTTAAACAGCATTGGTGGCTCGTTAGGACCTGCGCTTGACAAAGAAGATATCCGTAACCAAGAGCTGGCGCGAAGGGCGCAGAAGGGCGATTTTGACGAGGAGCTCATCCTTGAACAGCTTGCTCGTAATCGAGTCTTTCTTACACCAGAGGGACTCGACAAGTTGCGCAACTCGTTTGTCGTTGTTGTCGGTTGCGGCGGCGTTGGTTCTCATTGCACTGCATCACTCGCCAGATCGGGTGTGTCTAAGCTGAGACTCATAGATTTTGACCAAGTCACGCTAAGCTCCCTAAACCGTCATGCGGTAGCTACACTAGCAGATGTGGGAATCCCCAAGGTCCAATGTCTTGAGCGCCGCTTGATGGCGATCGCCCCCTGGGTCAAGTACGATTTACAACAAGAAAAGTTTGATGAGGCTTCAGCAGCACGAATGCTGGGCCCTTGGGCCGAGGATGGACGTGCCCCTGACTTTATCATTGATGCAATCGATAACATAGATACAAAGGTTGCCCTCCTCAAGTACTGCTACGATAACAACCTCCCGGTCATTAGTGCCATGGGTGCTGGGTGTAAGAGTGACCCTACCCGCATCATTGTGGGAGACATTGGCTCTACCAAAGACGATGGCCTGTCAAGGGCAACCCGAAGACGCCTTAAACTCAAGGGAATCACTAGCGGCATCCCTTGCGTCTACTCAATCGAGAAAACAGCTGAGGGCAAAGCAGAGTTGCTACCGCTGCCAGAGGAGGAGTTCCAAAAGGGAGCCGTCGGCGATCTCGCTGCGCTACCAAACTTCCGGGTGCGAATCTTGCCTGTTCTTGGCACCATGCCTGCTATCTTCGGCCTCACCGTGGCCAACCACGTCATTCTCAGCATCACAGGGTACCCCCTTGATTACGTTCCAGCCAAGGGGCGGGATCGTATGCACGAGGGCATCTTGGGAGCTGTTCAGGGGTATGAAGACAAGCTGGCTCGATTGACTGACAGTGGCGATACTGTCGGTCTCAAAGTACCTCTGACGATTAGCGATGTGTCCTTCCTCGTGGAGGAGATATATCGTGGGCGCAGTGTTGTCACGGGCATCTCAACCAAGCTCGTGCTGATCCGCTGGCGCCGCCCTGAAGGTAGCAGTATGTCGGTGCTCGGCGAGGGCAAGGTCATTCAGAAGTGCTCTACTATACGTCTACGAGATCTAGTATGCATGACAAAGGAGGAAGCTGCACGTCACGAGAAGGAAATCTTCAAGGCAGGAGTTCCCCTAGACCAAGTCTACGATGCGGAGACGATCAAGCGAGTAGAGGCCAAGCTGAAGGAGGCAGAAGAGTATGAGGCATTCCGATGATTCAATGTTAGTTGCAAATTAAAAGTTATCAGGGGGGCTATATGAATACGTGTACTTGTATAAGCTTGGGCTCAAAAATGATCATCGCAAGTTATAAAAGGGCTGGGTCCCGCCTTTCGGTGGCGGTTGCTAACAGCTGCACCATTTTATCCAGACTGCAGCAGAAATTTGCCACCGATCCCACCCTTGTTGCAATGCGACTATATATTAAGCCATTTGATCCCCATCCTATTTTTTGCTTTCACGATCCCCTTTTTTGATGTTTCTTCTGCTTTGGTTGTTCATTTTGGAGCTTACATAGTTGAGTTACCCTGAACCAACCCCTCCTCCCCCCACCAAAACGCGTGTCACTTGGGTACTTACTTTAATTACAGCAATGAGCTAGGAAATAGAGATACGTCAACATGCTAGGAAGCTAAGAAAGCAGTGAAGGCTTGTTTTCTCAATCAAGTGTAGGTTTTTCTTTTTCTTCTCACGATCATTGCCCTAACTCCATCTCCACATCAAAAAGTGAAAAAGGAGGGGGCAAGAGCAAAGAGGGGTTTCTCTCACCGTCTCTCCCTTGATGTCGCAGAATTGGCCCCGTCACAATGATCATTTCTCAAGAAAGAAAAAAAAAGCCCCTCTTTTTTTTTTTTTTTTTTGCTACTGCAGCTATCTAGCTCGGATGCCTTGTTGTAACAATGACCTCAGGATGCATTCATGAGTGTGGGATAATATTGACGGCTGCAGCGGTGAGACCTTGGCTATCGCAAATGCGATATGCGCGAGCGTCGAAAGCCTGCAGTCAACTGCTGAGGTTTCGACTGGCGGACTCATCGGTGCAGTGCGGGGTTGACTTGCTTAGGTTGGCCCCCAAAATACCATTTTTGGTAGCGAAACTACCCTTGGATGAGTGGTGAGGTTTGAGGGGTCGGAAACTGTCTTCCAACACACACCTGTCACGAGAACCTTTGCAAGCCTCGTTGCCTTGTGAAGGCGGAATACGATTGAATCCTCCCCTCAAGACACATGCACGATGGAAGCAAGCGGAGAAGGCAGAGTGGATGCCGTGTTTGGCACAGGCAGCAGAGACAGACATGGAAGGGAGTGCAAACAGCGAACTAGGCAATCAGCCGTGGCTCTGCTGTTTGATGCGGGTATTTCCTCCGGCATATGGATGGTCGGTGTTAAAAAAAAAACCGAAAAAGGACGTCCGCGGATGCCGTATTCTGGCGTCGAACGTGGAATGCCTGATTGTGTCAGGCATATCTGTATCTCAACTGGGTTGTTCATTGGCTCGACTGAGACTACCGTGTGCACATTCTATCAAACATGGCACAGGTTTTTGAACAACTGGTGACGCATTGGGACAAAAATTGGGATATTAAGATGGGGCGATGCAACCGCAAGTAAAAAAAAATGCAGCCACAGTTCTCGGTCAACAGGGCATGTTTCAGCCAACGTATCATGGTTGAGACGTTAGTTGGGTGACCGCATAGCTCCGAGTCCAGGATCGAACCAAGAAAATGAGATTGTCAAAGGGTGGTACACCGAGGTTGCCCCGCCTGCCGCCTGCCTTTGAGAGGGTGGTACTCATGGAACCAACCTCCTATGTATGCATGTGAAATGCAACGAAAAGCATGCTTTTGATAAGATATCGATGCATGTTCAAGTATGAGGCTGAAATCCTCGCACAGGATCCAAGACGCGAGTACAAATTGAGAAGGTCATCGTCGTACTCTTGCAACCTTCGATGCATCTTGAGGCCCTGTTATTTCACATTAACCTGAAATATGAGCGCCTTTTCATGTTTGCCTCGGGCAGGCTAAAATAGACATCGTGGCAGGCCATATTAAATTGATCACAAGTCGGCAATATGCATATGTACAGCGTTATCACCTGTTCGGTTATGTGTGTGCGCGTGTGTGTGGGTGGGTGTCACTCTGATAGCTACTGTGACGTAGCACGTCGCGGATATAACGCGTCATTGGCCTCGATTAACAGATGGTTGCAAATGGCATGGGCATCGGATGCCGATGAGTACAAGTGATCTGTTGTCATGAGGATTTATGCTGTGGTATCCAATGACTGAGATCAAAGTGTGAGGCGACTGAAACCTCGTCGTTGTCGAAAACGGCCCCCCACGGGACCTTCTCTGGACCAATTGTGTACACTCATGTATGTGATTCGAGGTGGTGCTGAAAGTTTGGGCGCTTGAACTTGTGGAGTTGCCTGGTCCGTTTATGGTAAGCACACTGACTATCTCCAAAGGCAATACTTAGAGCCAGTGAAAGGCGAAAGGGGGGAATGTGGCGCGCGTCCCATCACACAGTATTCTGGCTGCCTTGTTGAGCCGCAATGCGGCGACCCGCTTGCAGTTCGTGCTAGGCAAGTCTTGAACCCAAGCTTTCCGTTGCTGAGCGGAAATGAGCACTTAGTTCAGGGGGGGATCTCGTTACACCTGATGCAGGTCATGTTCCTTCCCTTCCTTTTTTTAACAAGCTTTCACGCGCAGTTGGTTGCGCAGGTACGCTATGAAGGAATGTGATCTATCGAACCCCCTGCTAGTCTGTCGCGGGATTCTCTGCTTATGATTAGAGGATGAGAGATCGGACGAGGCTGGGCTAGCCTTATGCACGTGATATCTCACCGGCCGGCTGTGACAAGTTGGCATCGTGCATTAATGCTCTGAATAGCTAGCCAACAGCTATGTATGCAGAGCTGAATGCGTGTAAAAACAGCGCTTATTGATGCGTTGTATGAATCCACCGACCCTGCATTTTCACCGACCGGTGTGCGGTGAGCATAAATCCTTCACATTGGCACCCAATCAATTCTTAAAACTTATTCACTTCACAACATTTTCAACTTTTGAGTACCAACCTTGAAAGCACTGGGAACTACCCGGATGTTAAGATATCAAATAAAATAGAGGCCATCATTGTCGGTCGCATGACCACCTGGCCTCACCACGCGGCACATTCTCCTTTTCTGCGAGGCGTCGGTTGATGCCTTTGGTCGCCTGGCGCACAGCTTTTCACGATTGCCATGGCGGCGCCGCCTTGACCGCCTGAATGGATTGTCGATTCAGCTTTGACTTGTGCGTATGACTGATCATACGTGTTCAGTCAGCACCAGCCCCCCTAACCAACCCACAAATAGCCCATTGGCAGTTGTAAGTCACGATGCAGCTGGCCGCCCGACTTGAACCGCCGCCGGCAGCCGCGTTTTAAATATTAGTCGTTAGGGATATGGCTGCTTTGAGCCCCATAAGAGGTCCTGGTTCGCATTCATGCCCGGCTGTCGCTGCATCTAGCTCTCAGTCAGCCAAGGGGGTTCGGCCGCGCCCAATTTCGATCACTGACCAGTTGAAGGCGATTCTAGGCAGAAATGAATGAGGCTGTAAAAAACGCTAGTTTGGTCAGCATACCCAAAGGCGAACCTCTGGCTGGTAGGGCTTGTAATTAGCCACTCAACTAGCGCGTGGCCAATACTCTCGTCATTCAATGCATTGCCGGGCACATGGTGAATTAGAAGGATCCAATCAATTGCAGCCAACCCATTGTTTGCTCTTACAATTATGATTATTTTAATTTGCTGCTCTAAGAAAGCACTCGTTTACAGCTACAGCTCATACTAATAGCCGGTAGGCAATCTGTTCAACTCTGCTTACGTGGTTGCCCGAAGGATGGCAAAGAAACGCAAGTTCGACTAGACTTACCCGCTCGCCAAATCTTGTCCCAAAAACTGAGATCCAAGACCGCCCCATTTTCTTGTTCACTTTTGATGGCACCCATGTAGTATAAAGATGGTTCGCAAAGTAGCGAGCGAACCGTTCTTCTAAGACAGGCTCATGCGGCTGGGAATCCGTATCGGCAAGTCGCCCAATGGATGAAAACGACGCAAACCATCAAGTTTGATGCTCGGTGCGGCAAGGAAGAACGGGAAGAGAGTCGCAATGGAAAACCAGATGGGTGGGCGTTGGATAAAATTTTCGACCTATGTGGCATGATGCTTCCCGTGAATAAAGATATAAGGAGGAGCCGTGTCCCTCTGGATTCATCAAGAATCTGAGAGAGGGGAGAGGGAGAGGGAGAGGGAGAGGGGAGCGGAGAGGAGGGGGGTAGGGGCGTGCTTGAACCCCCTAGAGTGGAAATGAGTTGCACTTTTCTGCCTGGAGTTCGCCGCGGACTACAGGAAACTTATATATGGTATCGCGCCCCCTCCCCAAAATCAAGGGATAACATCTTGCGGAAACGGTCTGCCCAAGATTCATTTCATTTACAGGGTGCATCGGTTGGTAAAAGCTGCACACCCAAATCGAACGTGGCGCTGACTGCTAGCTCGGTTGAGTGGGGATTTTTTTTTTAAGCCGCATTGCGAACCAAGCGAACCATTGCGAACCAGAACAAGGCAACCATCCAGGAAAAGCTACGGCCGAAATCGCCAACTGTGTGCGCCTTTACTTACGTTCCTCCTGCACATTTTTGTCGTCAACCATCACGTTAGACTTACTCCAACGAGTCCCTGCGACTAGGTTCCTCTAGGTAAGCCGAAATCCCGCATTGTGCTGCATTTTCTTGAATCTGGCAGCTGGAAAGACCCCGCTCTCACCGCTGGGTGGGGGCTGAGTGAGGTTCTGGGTATGAGCCAGCTTCCCCCCCAGTTTCTTGACAACCAAGTTATTCCCCCCAGATTCAGGTGTTGGGCTGGGACACCAGTAATCTTTGTCCACGACTTCACCCACCCGTGGCCTCAATTTCGGTTGTATCCGAATCTCGTGGGCCTCAATCAGCTTGACACGGTTGATGCTGGCACACTTGCGACATTCAGCCCATGTAGCTAGCCGTTTTTTTACAGATCTTGGGCATCAATACACTAATACTTGCTCTCTCAATAGTCCCGAATGATCGCGTAATTTCGTTCCAACTGACTGCCCTTCCTTGGCCAACTGGTCCCCCGGCCATCCTTCATCCGGTCTCGGGATATTTACATCCTTATGAAGGTAACGAAGATACAGGCATAATGGACTTTACAAAGAGATGGGTTACGCACCTGCGCAATAATCACAAGCAAGAGACTTCAAATACGTTAATTTGCCCAATATGCGGAAACGATCTATCAAACGAGCTGGAACAGTTCCGCACCCACGTCGAAGCTGACCCAGTGAAGCATGCGGCGTGGGATACACAAGAAGCCATTGAGAATGCCTTCAATAGTATACGTTCGAATAGAAGACAGTTAGTTGACCCCTGCGGCGGCGGAGCTCACTGCTAACCGGCATTAGGAACCCCGAGAATGCGGCACCGGATAGGCCACGGAAGCGCCCACCGGGGGCGGACGATCCCGGAGAACCGGACTCGGAGAACCCCCACAATACCCCGGACTCTGATGGCGAGCATCATCGTTCTAGCAAAAGGCGCTCACCATCAGCGTCCCCGGATCAGCCGGTAGAATCCTCTCCCTCTAGCCCCCATGTGCGGAGCAGGGCAAGAAACCCGTCGGGAAGAGGCTTGTGGAGCGAGGGAGATCCAGTGAAGCCACAGGACGCCAAGGGTAGGTCGGTACAAGTACCTGCTTCTCCAGCTTCACGGCAGCCAGTGGCCAATAAGGGGGGCAATCGGCAAGTCCCTGCCAGAGCTCAACCTGCTCAGTCACATCCGCAACCAAGTGATGACACAACAACTCAGATGATGCTTCAACCCGAAACCAGACCCATATCCCAAGATCAACTAGTAGCAGAGGTCAAAGGGATATACGCTGGCCTTGTCATGGTGGAAACGAAATGCATTGAGGTTGACAATGCGCAGTCCTCTAATACAGATGCAAACAAGCTCAACAACGAGCAATGGCAGGCTCTTATTGCTCTCCATCGTACCCTCTTACATGAACATCATGATTTCTTTCTTGCTAGCCAACACCCTTCGGCTAGTGCTCCTCTTAGAAGACTTGCGTCTAAATATGCAATGCCTGCGCGCATGTGGAGGCATGGTATTCATTCATTTCTTGAACTTTTGCGTCATCGGTTACCTGCCTCCCTTGAACACATGCTCACTTTCTTATATCTTGCATATAGTATGATGGCTCTTCTATACGAGACTGTCCCCGCATTTGAAGATACTTGGATTGAGTGTTTGGGAGATCTCGGTCGCTATAGAATGGCGATTGAAGATGATGATATTCGCGATAGAGAGGTTTGGACTGGTGTTAGCAAGCATTGGTACAGCAAAGCGTCAGATAAGTCCCCGACAACAGGACGCCTCTACCACCATCTCGCGATCCTGGCTCGGCCCAATGCATTACAACAACTGTATTACTACGCCAAATCTCTTTGTGTACCGATTCCCTTCTTGAGCGCCAAGGAAAGTGTTATGACCCTTTTTGATCCGGTCTTGAGCTCCAATTCCTCGAGATTGGCCCCAGTTGACGCTGCATACGTTCGTGTTCATGGAATTCTTTTCTCAGGTAAATCCAAAGAAAAGTTGGAGGAGTCCAAGGCAGAGTTCTTCGAGTTGCTGGATGCTCAAATTAGTCGAACAACAAAGCGATGGCTTGAAGCAGGGTGTGTAGCATTCCTAATATGTGATACTTTTTTTCTGACTCAAATACAGTTACTTTATTTCAATCTCCTTAGCTTGTGCTCTTCTTGGCTATGGAGACGGGTCAAGCGTTTTAATGAAATCTCTTTCACAGCAACCAGAGGAGACCGATGTCGCCATGGAAGATAATAATGTTGAGGAAATGAGCCCTGGGGACAGCTCCAGCGAAACATTCCATGAAGCCCTTGCCTTTGCTGTGCGCTGCTACAGTATTGTTATACGTCGCTGGGGTGATACAAATATCTTGCCATTTGTGCATACTACCCTCGTTTTCATATCCCATATTTCGGAGCGTCCTGCAGCGATGGCTCATATTGAAGATCAATATCCTTGGAAGCTAACTTCTGTTCTTCTCAATTCTCTTCTCTCCTCATTCGAAAGGGAACCAAGGTTCGACGGGGATTTCCCAGGGCCCGAAAAGGACGAGCTTCCAAGGCCTCTTCCCGAAGACTACGCCTTGCGCGGGCTTGCGTTCGCGGATGAGTACCACCCAAAAAATTGGTTCAATAACGACAAGATTGATGAAGATGAGAAGTACTTCGAGCTTGCTTCCATGGTTGATGAGAGAAAAGAACGTATTTTGTACTTGGGATACAAGATTGCAGCTCGAGGAACATGGCTAACTTTTGATGAATCCACTCGCAAGTTTTCCGTCGCCAGCAAGTTCGACGTGGGGCATGAGGATGTTCCTGAATCACCACCAGCAAGCCCCGAATATATTGAAAATGAACCGTCGCCTTGAACGATCAGCCTCATACGTACTATTACGTCTGCCTCACAACTTCTCAACCCGATACAATAGTTCATCAATCTTGATGAATCTTGGTGCTTTTGGAAACAAAGCATAGTGCCACCAAGTCATCCTGACGCATCGTCAGTATCGCCACAAAGCACTAGCAAGCACCACCAAGGCGATCCTCGAATACATTTAGTCTATGTAACTTCACGCGTATCTTGGAAATTTCTTCAGCAGGTGACACTCTTAGGAAATGGGAGCGGCGCGCATGATTCGTCTTACTTGTTCCGCCAAGAGCGCTGCGTGCTAAGTGTATCACAATCATAAACTAGATTACAACTTGAACTTAAGCATTCACACTTTCAGGTGATAGATTAATTTTGCTGTTTTTGATCTGGGTAGGGTGAGCCCAAGGGTAGTAATCATAGCCTGAACTAGCAAACTACACGTTTCTGAGAATGTTATGCATTATGCATCGGAAACATGTGCCCTGTTCAACGGCTGCATGGTTTCAGGATGTAGTTTGCGTGTGGCTAAGGGGTTATTGGGCTGAGGAGAGTGTACATAGGACGGATGAATGGATGGGATGGGATGGGATGGCTGTGGTTGTGAGAACTTCGACGTCCCATCAGAGATAAAAATACCTCTCGTTGCATGAAAAGTACTTTTTAATATTCACACTCGCTTTTGTTTCTTATTTATCAGATAATTATGTTCGTGTAGTATCATGAGTTGAGGCATAGAGTAGCCAAGAAACGGTCTGGTTCAGGAAATTCTTATTTGAGCCTCATCTTGACCCCAGTATTTTCTGTGGACAGTATCAATTATGGCGTCTTTTTGTTTGGTAGAGAGCTCCATTATATTCGGCTAGTTTGTCCTGTGTTTGCTTCGATGCCTTTGTTCAAAGCAGTTTCCATTGAGACAACTGCGCCTGCTTGCATCGGATATACGAGAGAAACCAGCTATCCCTACTCGTTGCCCGACTACTATCCGCAACTCAAGGTCGCGTTTGGCTTTCCTAGTGTCTTGATAATGCTTTGAATAGCTCCTGAGATATTCCTGATGGCCCACAGTGGCTTATCAATTTCAGCATCTGATTCGCCTACAATGGTGCTAGTTGCAGATCCGCGGGTCAACCCGAGGACAGCCGACCCCGCTGCGCTGTTGGGGGCCAACAGCACCCAATTCAGGTAAACGAGTGCTTGCTGTTTTTGGGAATTGTAATTTGGGATAAGGGAAAAATCTGTTTTATTGGGTGCACAGCCCACATTTTGCACCAGTATGAAGCTGGTGATACAGCATTTCGTTTGATTTTTCCTCAACTTCCAGAACCATCGGGACCTCGAACCGAGTGGTATGGGTGGCGAGGTCGGTTGCGCCACTCAATGACAGTCCCACATCCACGTCGCCACATTTAAATGGCTGCCTCCCAGAGGCAATCATGACTCGTGGATTTGGAATCATGATACCTAAACACCAACCATCCTCCGTAAGTGACGCTCGGAAGCGCGCGGCATCTTGCCACGCCGAGCCCAGGCCGCTCCCGAACCCCGTTCTTCAGCTGCCTCAACGAGTTTAATCTGGTTGCCTCGCAGGCAAAAGCCACCGGGCAACTACGCAACGAGCGAGGCAACCTGATACGAGGCGACTGCGGCAGGTCCGGATGCGTCAACCCGGAACGTCATCTGTCTCGGAAAGTGGGGGAGAGGCCAAGCGAGCAGGAATAATAGGTAATGAAATGATACCAAGCTTCACCCTAGTTTCACCGAGGAATTACGGTGATGCCCGAGCTTCCTCTCTCGGCCAAGTCCGTGAGGCAGTACATTGACTGTGGCTTGGCCAGGGATCGCCGCTGAGTAAGTCTATCGTGGGATGGGATGGGGGAGAAAGAAAAGAAAAGAAAAGAAACGTGGCTACTATCAAGAAAAGGCGACACCATTTTGTATTAATGGGATCGAGTTAGATAACTAGTGGTGGTGGGGGGTTGAAGGCACATGAGAGAGAAATCCTTCGTGGGGGGTAAAAAGCCACCCAAGAGATCAAGAGGATGGCAACCTTTTAACATCGGATGGGTGGGGGTAATCTATTACACATCGTGAATTTGATAACGGGATTCTTTTTTTGGAGAGGAAGTATCATTCCCGTCCCGGGAGAGTAATGAAGTAGACAAGATGGGATTGCGCCGTCTGCCTCAAGCCGTGTGTTGCAGTATGCAATCACTAATCTTTTTTCCAAATCGATGCAAGTATGGGTAAACAATTGCTAACGCGAGAATTGCGAAATATGTTGATGTTTGTGAAGCTGTACCATATTACCACTGAGGGAAACGCATCCATTGCACGGCTGGTGCCGCCAATGGTTAACGGGTTGGAAAACATCTTGATTACCAAGGCTGTTCTCTGATTCACCAACCAAGTCGAGCTCCTGCTTGAATTGTAAACATAATTTTTTAGACGTTTATTTCTTGACTACCATTTAAGGGCTTGGGTGTTGTTAGTTGATATGTATTTTTACTCTGTGTCATGCGCTAATACTGATGCTGGCGTTTACTCTTGTGCTAGTTATATGAACTGAACGAAAGGTATTTGTTGACTCTATCAACTCGTCCATGTCAGGGTATTTGTGTTACTTCTAGTGAAATGACTCTTTAGAGTGAATTATATATTAACTCCGCACATGGTCACTATCAAATGCGAGGCAAGAACCTCGTTGTATGCCGGCTTATTTTTTGCACTCTTGCCATGATGTAACCGTTCCTTTTCGACAGATAAGCTGCTATATATTATAGAGCATAGATGAAACATGGAGTCGGAAGTTGACATATACCAATGCCCTTGAAGCTTTAGGAACTAGCATTTTAACAAATGTGTTTAGTATTTGCTTTCTTCAGATATTTTTTACATTTTTAATACAAAGAGATATCTATTTTATCAAGATGGTTATATTTTGAGCTGATTACATCTGTAAACACATCCACCTGAGTGGCTAGTGAAAATGGTGGTGCAGCGGGTTGAACTGCTCGACACGTGTCAGCAAAAAAAAAAGTCCTAGCTGAAAAATGAATTTCATAGGTTTGCTCCCAGTTCTCCTCTTTATTTCCCTTTTTTGCTGATTTAGGACAAAAAAAAAGTCACAAGCTCAACCAAGAATCCCCAAGAACACTTGAGCCACGAATGTGGTAGAGCCAGCCAGCATTACAGCACATTGAGTCTTCACAAGCTAGACCGGGATAACAGTTGCCTTCTATCCTTCATACTCGAATAATGCTTGAGCCATCAGTTTTCTCCCATCATTGTCAAAGCATTTTGCGATTGGATACGCATCGAATGTTGACAGCTCGATGATCTTGCGAGTGGCTAAATTAACAGGGGGTTCCTTGCACATCCCAATAGCTTGCCCCTGTCTGCACGTTTTTTTTTATTTTTTAGGCGCTGGGACCTGTCATATCTCAACTTTCCCCATCGTTAATTTTACCTTGATGGGAGATTGTTGCCTTGGAAATTTGTGTTTAGTATAGCCAGATCCCCGTCTAGTCTTCCCGTTGCTGGACTGGCGCGAGGCGACGACGACGCCTCTCGCATGGGCACCGCATGGAGTGACGCTCATGTGATGCGAGATATTGCTTTTTTCTCTCCCTGGGCTGTTTTATTACATTCTTTTCTCATTCCGCTGTTTGAATGGGGGCGGATCCGCAATTAATGGAGGGGCTCCTTTGTTTCTTTTTTACATGAGGGAAAGCAGGGGGAAAAGAAGGCAACCAGCGCTATTGCCAACCAGCGATCCTGGCGGCTCCATCTTACGGCCGTCTCCCGTGGGAGTTTCCCGTGGTAAAATCCCGTAAGCGAAGTTCATCCTTCAGGACAAATCTCAGCCCGAAGGTGTCATTGTCTTAGAGGTGCGTGAGACTGTCGGTGCTGAAAACGACCTGTTGCGTGGCATCCTTGTAGTCGTGGCTGCGCAATCAACATCTGACTCTGTCTGAAGTGGCGAGACATGTCATCCAACACCCCAAAGGTACATTCAGGGCACAATACTGCGCTGATGCACGACCTCGGGTTTCCCCTTCTCTCTTCTACCAGCTGCAATTGCCTAAGCTTTGCCTCGGGACCTTTTGTCAATCTGCCGGTCCCCCGTGCCGCTGGGTTGTTCCGTAAAACCAAGCACCCCATGTAGCCTCAAGTTGGGAGCAGGCGTTGACCCTGTGGCATCAAGCCAACAAAAATGAAATAGGGCTTCAAATGCCCAGCTCAAGACCTTTGAATTTGCGTCTCTGCATTGATCCGTGCCGTTTCCCTTCCAATAACAGCGTCCTCTACACGTGTCGGTCTGTGCTGTCGGCCTGCCAGCTTTCAAGAAAAACAAAGCACACGTTCGAATGTGGGTACCTCTCTAGTGCCTAGTTGACTATTCGCTGGATTCAGCCGGCATGTGCATGATCTAGTTGCCTTTTCGGTTGCCTTGTCTCGGAGAGGTGTTTTTTGGACCTATGAATTTTTTGACACTTGGGTCCCACCATGAGAAATAATGGCTCCCCTCCCAATAGTTCACTGCCGTCCTGAATTTAGGACGTGGCTGGGCTTGATCACCATGACGGCGTTACGGCTGAAGTGGAGCGGGGCTTGACATGATCTGTTGGTGTGGTTGCCTTGTGCGGGCTGTTAGGGATCAGCTCATTAGTAAAGCATCCAGGAAGGTCGAAAACCCCCATTTGGAGGTCTTCTCACCAATTGCCGAGCGTCCGCCTTCGGCCTAAAGGATATGGCGCAAAATTCCATATGCGTTGGGTTGCAGAGGGATTTTTAGGCCTCAAATTTGAGCTGCACATTCGATTTAGTGGGTGGGAGAGGACCTTGTTTTGGTTGGGATGCTAGAAGCAAATGGCGTGGCTGGAGCGATTGATAGTCGGCAACGGGTTTTCTTTCAACGACGATCGTGAAAATCATAACTTGGATTGATCGTCGGGTGTGGAGTATGGAATGCATTGTTGTTCTATGTATATTTATATATGCTTTTTGTCAAACAAGATATTCTTGTCAATCAGCACGTAATGGGTTAGAGTGACCTACGCTCGACCTTGATATCCCTTTACTAAAATCTTATTTGCAAGTTTCTCCAGGCTAAAATTGCAGTGTTGCATAATCACACGCGCCGTCAAGGAATGGCTGGCAACCCTAAGGCATGGCTGTAACCGCGTGATTTTTTGGTCAGCGAATTATATCTATGTTGAGGATGGGGCTGACATCATGCATTCCCATATCTACGATTGGGGGAGGTTGAATATGCAGCAATTCCGTCATCAACATGCAATAATTGGGCTCAGCTAGTCAGGCCACTAATTATGGGCTTTGATCCCGTAACTTTTTCAACCTCAGAAGGGTCAATGCAAGTTGATGCAGCTAGCAGGAAATAGGCTCATGCCATGCACCAAGATGAGGCCATAAGGCAACGTAACGCTTGTCTAAAAATGGAAAAGAGAAGCAATAAAACACGAGGCGACAAGGCAAACGGTACTGTAGATATTAGGCAAAATTCGTGTTGGTTCGGCAATTCAGCCTTGAATAAACCCTAATGCAGTTGGTGGCGATCCTGCATTGAGAAAACAAGGATGAGATATTGAACGAAGCCAAAAATGGAAGCGTTGAATTGCCACAGAAAGAAACCACATGGTATTGAACTAGAAAACGCCAAAAAATTATTCGACCTCGATTTCAAACCTGAAAATCGGGTCGGAAATAAAATTTACAATTGGATGTTCTACTTATTTTGCTGCCTGACTTTGGCTGGAGCCCAGCACTATGGTTGAAGCATTGGATAGCTAATAATTGGGGTGAGGGCAGAAGGTGCAAGAGAAGAAACTGCCATGCCAAAATGATGAAATCAAATGTCCATGTAGTTATTACTTCTCATGTCTCATTTTAATTGTCCATTTGCTCCAACTCTCCGCCTCCCGTCAAGATCACTGACCTGGTAAGAAGCTCGACTACGTTTTTGGTATGCCATTGATGCCCATGGCAATATCTGTGGTTTTGAATAAGGAAAGAACTCAATTATTTCGCCAGTCTTCAGTAGTACTTAAATCACATACTTTGCTCTCACGTTACCATGTGTCAAGTCACAGCACTCATCGCTATTCTGGCCTTTGAGTCGTTTATCCGTAGATTGAGAGAACAATATTATCAGCGTAAGAGGAGATAATGGAACTCGTGTTGATGTTTAAATTTAGTTAATTCATCTTGAATACATAGAGCAGTCTTCTCCTTCTTGTTTCCAACGGTGGTGCCATGAGGCTGAGACTCAGCCTTAAAAAAAATCCGTTTCATTGGTGCATGCTTACTTGAGGTCTCTAATGCAGGCTATCCATTTCCCAATTACCCAAATCCACCTCTTCTCCTTGTATTATTTAGTGTAAAATTCATTTGATGAAATTGCACGCTGATATAGTGCCTATGCCAAGCTAGTGATATTGCCCCAGCGGGTGTGTCATACGCATGGGTATGGATCGCCATGCCAAGCCCCAACCTTCACACGTACATCCCAAACTACCTCGAAGCTGGCTCTTTAGTATCCAACTTCTTTGGATTGACTGCGGTTTTTAATTGATACCGAGAACATCCGGTTTCAGGCCTAGGTCTTCCGGGGCGGCCTCACGACTTGGCTCATGCATGAGGATTCAATTACCATTAAAATACTATTCCCACAACACGGGCTTGTTATCGTAATTAAATTGCTTTCAATTCAATATATAGTTAGACTAAACTAATTTTCCATGGTATCTACTAAACCTTCACCAATCGCCGAGGTGTTGGTCAATTCCAGAAGCAGCGTTCTTAGGACATGATGAATGGGAATGACGCTGCAAATAATGGGTGAAAACGGCCCCGGACAATAAAATCGCATTGGATGATATTATATTTAAAAGTTCCTAGTGAATAAATTGGTGTTATCGACACCAACCTCCAACGGGCATTGGATTCAACAACATAGCGTCATGTGAACCTGCCTTTGCAGTGGATGCAATTTTGAATGAACGCTACGAGGATCCAATTTCAAGAAATCGCTGCCATGAGTGATGTTCAAAGCATCAAATAATTGTCTTGTTTATAGATAAAACTTAGGGTGAGGCCATTACAGAGCTAGTCTGCATCAAAACTCTGCGACCCTAGTCGGACTGCTTGCCTTCATGCAAAATATTAAAGGTCTGATATTGAGCACCATTAAGAGTACAGCTACTATAAAGTTTTATATTAGCGATAGGACTACGATTCAGGACCGTTGAGCTACTGAGGAAGCCGGGAATGGCCCCACCATATGGATCCGCTCACGGCCACGACATAAATAGAGGCGCCTTCGGGCAACCTAGCTCAGAAGAGGCATCGTCCTTTAATATACAATTTATTTACGGATACATATTACGGTAATCATCCCTTTGAGTGATCAAACCTAAGGTGTGTGGCCTCACCACACAGTGCAAGCCGTTCCAGTAACCAGCTTGCACCGAACCGTGACCTCACTACGGTTCCAGTCACAACAACAAAGCAATATGGGTGATGCGCAACCAATCGAGGAGGCCCACCGCATCAAGGGGCCCTAGTAAATGAACATTTTATTCTAAATCTGGTTGAGGGTGATTTTAATTTAATTTTACATAGACTCGCTATACTACTCGATGAATGTGTTAGGAGAACAGTTATACTGAAAATGTGGATAAGAATGGTGTCGCTTGGCGGATCACAACACCCCAGGTCTTGGTTTAAACGATCAAACACTCCTGTATCTGTATTATTAGAGTGTGCTTAAAAGTTTCTCCGCTCATTGCGTTTGATTTACTTCTAGTTTTTTTTTTTTTTTTTTTAAAAAAAATAGACTGGAAGCTCACGTGGGATTTTCCCGGGAGTGCCCAAGTCGCACAGGTGGCAGATGCGATCAGTCTCTGGCAACTCTACTTGGTGTTCACCATTACTGTCATTTGCAAAGGCTTTCATAGTCGTATCTATCAGCATATTTTGGCCTGGTTAAAAGAACAAATAGCGGGATCGACCGGGAGGGAGCCATAAAGCCAGATACAACAAGTGTGCTTCGTCATGATTTACCCGACCGAGAAACGAGCAACTTAATCCTCTGGACAGCATAACCTTGGTCTCTCGACAAACGAACGGTTTAGTTTGTGGAAGAAGTGACATTTGAGGCACATTGTTGCATTGGGGGTGTGGGTGTTGGAACGCACTGGTCATGACGGGGAAGCCCATCTTAAGTGCAGCTATCACATTTTCATGAGGGCATCGAGGTCGTGTCGTATGGAGGTTTGTGTTGATCATTTCTTGTCAAGGCAAATTATGTGCATCTGCCACCTTTGTGAGTCTGATCTGTAAGCACCGTATTTAGGCGCAAACAAGACCAAGTTCATAACCCGAGTTCTCAATTCATCAAAGTCCCGAATCCGTCAAAAAACTGCACGATCTCGGGCAAGAGAAGCTTTGAGGGGGTGCTGATTCACGTCATAAATGGTGGATGCTATGTGATAAATTTTGCCCCGTTCGATTTCAGGCCAAAGAATTTGATGTTTGAAGCAACAACCTTCTTTGCATGGGGATACACGTCGTGCAATGAACCTTCACCTCTTCATTTAACACCCAAACCGTCAACCAAAGCCAGGTCAGTGCCAAGCTAGGTATTATACTTGGTCTCTTAGAATTTATTTATTTCTTTAAAGTTAGGGTGTGAATGGAACTCTCCAACTTTATGTGTTCGCGCAAGATGTCTGTTGCGATTCGGGCAAGACCTGCAGCAATAGAGCAACAGATTCCATAGGCGAAATGCACCATAATGCTGTCTTGGGCCTTGAAACGGTCATTTCATTCAGAAATATGCATGACATGTGTGCCCTAAATTTTTGCTGCCAAGGAGTTTCTTTTCTGAAAGTCGCTTGGCCTTAGCGATATTGTCCTGATGAGCCGCTTCTACGAGATCGTCACATTTAGGCCGGATTATAGGTAGCATTAATTATAGTATCTATGTGTTCATGCGCCATAAATTTATTGTAAAATTTGTGCAGACCTATCAAATAAACCATACTATTGATCCATACTGGGCTCACAGTGGTGGTGCGTCAACCTCCTGTAAGGACGGATTCTCGCATAGTAAATTCAGCATGAGAAAAATCGTCGGTTTTTCTTTGTACGCCGCATCCAATTTTTAGTTTACCATCTTAATTGTCAAAGCTTTAAATTTCAATAAACCTTGTTGGCGTGTTCCACAGTATTTGGCAATTATCTCAACAAGGCTGCGACAAACCCACATAGACGCCAGGCGCGACTTGGATAACTGCCATCCTTACGCCGAAAGGCAGTGGCGAGCAAATAGTCACTCTCTCCCAAAGAGTTCCGTGTGCCCCATTAAAGAAAAAAACATTGAGGCACCTTTGCGTCACGGCAAATTTTCCATCTTTTGGTATTTGGCCACCAACATCAATAAGACGTAACCTAAGCTTCACCCAAAGCCGAAAGGGTAGGGCAAGAAATGTCTGCGTATCCCCTTTTTTCTCCCACGATACATGATCTATTAAAATACTTCTACTTTCCATTTCTACCGTGACGTTCACCTAGTTCCGTCAAGTTTGTTCATCGGTACTGGTTGATCATTGGCATACCGACGCTTCAACACCATGCCGTTCGCGTACGTCGCAATATCCTAACCTGGTATCAAATCGCAGTCGCTAATATGCCCAGCCGGTCTTTTAGAAATATCTTCCGCTCAGAAACGGCCTCGGAGTTCGATTTGCGTAATCTGGACCATCTAGAAATACCCCAGAATGTTCCAGACTCCAAAATCACGACACGACAATGTGTCGCCCACCTCTACCTCCTCGAGCAGTTCGTATCAGCAAAGTCCAAAGTCAACAAGTGGGCGGAGTTCCACCAGATATCTAAGAGCATGGCTTGGAATTTCTACGTCAACATGGCTGTCGAACGGATGCAACGCTGGTTCTCGAAATCCTATCACACCGACCTGAGTCAAGCCATCCCGCCTTTGGACGTGTTGATGGTTTGGCACGCGCTTTTACAGAGCCCGCGTGAGTGCCTTTCCCTCATGGAGATAACAAAATTTAAGCTTCGATCGTGGAATTGGGAATTATTGGTATGTTGTCCGTTGGCACATCACATTTTCTCAACTAACATGATTGCAGCTTTCGATGGTTGAGAACGCAGTGACGGGGAAGTTTGAGTTCCCGGACGATTTTGATAACTTAATCAAGGAGATGTATCATTTTCCAAATCTACTGGATGCTGTAGACTCTTCTTCAACATTTCTCCAGTCAAGGCGGCCAGACAAAGACACAGATCGGATAGTGCATCACTACTTAAACGAGGAAACGAGTCATCTCTTCGCCGGCCATAACGACAGTGTGGTTATTTCTTTTGACTTCCGCTCAGCCATTAACGCACAACTTGATTTTGCGAATCGAGTGCTTCAATATTCATGGCATCGGCTGCATCCATCGGATCAAGGTGAAGGGCTTCAACTCAGAGCTTCGATTGAGCGATACCATAAGTTCATGGCTCTGGAACACTTCACGTCGGAAATCCAAAGCCCAGGAACTTTTCGGGATGGGGTACCGGCTTTTATTCCTACCATAGATATCGACCTTGTTTGGAGAACTCATATGCTCTGCCCCAAAAACTACCGCTCATTCTCCTGGCGGGTCGCTAATGGCATCTTGGAACACACCCCTAGTCCCCGGGATTTTGGGTCGTTTGACGAAAGGACTTCTATTTTCTACAAGCATGTATTTGGAGAAGAGTATGTCATTTGCTTATGCTGGCCTTGCGTTCATAGTCGCGATCTGCGGAGCTTTCCTCCGCCAAACTGGACCACCAAGCCAAGGTTTAAAGAGGAATTATCAGAGGAGAAAAGTCGACGAGCCACCTTGATGATCGAACTTCCATTGAGATTTGGCACTAAGCAATGCCACAGATGCGGATCTCATCCCAATCGGTCGTGTAAGGCAAAAGGCTTTCTGGGAGCCAAGAAAGTGCAGATCATACGGCCAGTTCAGCTTGCAAACTTACCGCTGTCGAATGAAACGATTGCACGTCTGTCTAAAACTCCGTGGGCTGAAATTAGTTATGAGGTATCCCAATATTCGTCATCTACTGGCTCCGACAGGATCCCTCGTCCTTTCTCTTCTCAAACGGCGCAGCCAGGTGGACAGAAGTATTCGGGCCGGTCGCCTACGCCTCACGCATCGGCTTTGAACTTTCGGTGTCCGGAGATAGAGAACTCGAGCGAGATGCTCTTGAAATCCCGCCCTGCCGCGCGTTAGGACTCGGCGGACAGTGAGGCAGAGGACGCCCAGACCAAGGACTATACCGGCGGTGTTAACAGGTCCACAAATAGTGCTTTTTCTACGCCCGCAGACGGACCATCTAGAGTTCATCGACACGGAGGACTAGCCAACCTACGAAGCCATCTGCATCTTCATAGAAAAGGCCGAGGCATCAACTAGGGTTCGGGGAAGCTTGGACAAATACTATTTCTAATGATCGTCGTCCCCAATGGGGCCAGCGTGGAGGGTCATCATTTCAGCTAAGTTTAATTGAGCGTTTGTACAATAATGCATGAAAATTCTTGTGGGTAGCCTTGTTCAAATGAATTCGTATTCTTTATTCTCCGTGCTTCCCTAATAACCTTGATCGGAACATCCTGGGGACCGTTGGAAAGGATCGACAGTGGCAATGTTACCCAAGAAACGTCAGAAGGATCAATGGGTTCTATCAAAGCCTAAGTTAGTCAATCTTACAGGGTCACACCTACACTTCCTGACTCGGACTCATGTGAATCCCCGACATGTCAAAACCGACGCTACTGCTGAGCCAGGCCAGGGAGGTAAAGTATCATCCAGACGGGGGACTCAGCCGCGCGGGCGCTCACTCCGTAGCGTTTTTGAATGCCGGAACTCTACAGACGTACAGTGCAATTGGAGCAGTCGTCGAGGCGGTGTCGATCAGGGCATGGCACTGACACATTGTCGCGCAACCCCATTTCGCATTCGCCCAAACCTTGGGATGTCTTAGACGTACCTCCCCCTCAACAGGTGCCGCAAGGCTGATTCCGTCACCTAGTCCCGGAGCGGTGATCATGGTGTTGATCATGACCCTCGTCTGCGCCCGGAATGTGACAAGGCTCAAACAGCAAGCCTCTAGATCCTCCTCAAATTATTTGGTTGCTTTTTGGTGGGTTTTCCCTCACGCCCTCGCTATCGCGAGACCGAGGAGACACTGTGTAAGACAATATCTTACAGGCATTCAGGAACGCCGACCACCACTACCGCGTGTGCTAGCTGCCCCCCCCACTGTCATAACCTCCAGCCACCTCGAGCGCAATTTCATCCCATGTGATATCTGACACCTGCAGATCCTACATTAAATGCCATTTTCTTATGCGGGGCGTCCAGGCTATCGAAAAATGCGACCGGTAAGGCCACTGCGCGGCGCTACCCTTCAATTCCCCGCCAAAAGCAATGTACCAACTACGGAGTTGGGGGGGGATTGAACGGGGGAAGCGCGGGTTGGTCTCTCGGAGGTTGACTCCTGAATCCTTTGAGGGGGGGAAACAAAAAAGAAAAGTGAGCTATGTCGTACGAGCTTCCGATTAGTAAATGTGCCAGGGAAGACCACCAATAAAAAAGAAAAAGCAATGAAGAAGCGATTCATCTCCAGAAACCAGATCTCGGTACGGAACTTTCACCGAGAGACCATCGAATCAACGTTGGACACACCTTGTCCTCAGCTTTCTGTAACCCTGGTCACATCTAGGAATCATGTTTGACGGGAGACCTCTCAACGAGTTTTCGTAGACACACATTTCAACAATAATACCTCTGTTAAGCCCACTGAGGACAAGCCACTGCTGCATGACCCAGCGCCACCCTAATTTGATGTGCTTCCGGTCACATATCTCACACGTCAAACGTAGCCGTGTAGCAAATTCTGAACACAAAGCATGCACGAAATGTATCACCAAGGTCTTATGATGCTTTACTTTTCTCGATACAAGGCTTATGTTGTGCGGGCAACATAGGGTACTGGCCCGGCGGTTATGCAAGGGATGATGCTGATCCTTTTTGAACTGAAATCGACAGCAGCATTGGTGAAAACGTGGCACGCGGTCTTTCCATGGTTGGGGTGCCCAGCATGCACTGGCTAGGCACTGAGCGGAGCCGTGTCAACCATTGACGCCGGCGGGATCTCGACACATCAGGGTGCATCACAAGCCCCCCTTCTGATGCAGGTTGTGCGAATCATCGACCTGAGTGTATATGCGCCGAGCAGGCCGAGAAGTGACTACCTCTATGCAGGCAATCAGCATAAATCTTGGTAAAAGCCCGGAGAGTAAAAAACCGGGCTTCCAAGGGAGGGGTGTGTGTGTGGGCAAGTACGTATCCACGTATCCTGCAAGTTGGTTACATCGCGACTGAAGCCGGCTGATTAGGAGACGCTTATAAATATGGGGGTGTCAAGAGTGCTCCAAGAGTGGCCACTGCCTGCTGCTGGGTGATAGAGAATGCGATGGAGAAAAGAAGGGCATGCTTCTCAGCCTGTCGGGAAGCATAAGACGGGATAACTCAGCTACAAGTTCTCAGTAGCCATCGTGCTCAAGGAGTCAGATGCACGGGCTTCAATCACAAAAACAATAGTATTCAGAATCCTGAGCCATGACTGTACCACATGAGCAAGCATCTGAGAGAGTTTGATCCATGGTTCCATCCGAGATCTCCCCTGACAGGCACTAACACAGCGTTGCAAGGGATACAGCATCATGCCCTTACTTTCTATCGAAGAGAAGAGCCGTGAGAATCGGCAGGGAAGCTGTCCCTGGTGTGAGCTAGTCTTCGGTATATGAGAGGCTATTATTATTATTACTATTGATCAATTTTGACGATTTGGTTTTGAGGCTTACTGGACCCGAGTCCGACTTCGTATTTACATGTCGCTTTTGATGGCCCGAGCTATATGGCGGATTAGGGCCAATACTGGCAAGTTGAAGCATGACCGAGCTGTCCGGCCGGCAACAAAATGGCCAGACAGGCGCATCCTGTATTGCAATGTGGGCATGATTCGCCGGGGCAGTAAGGGGTTGGCCTGGAAAGGCAGGGTATATCATTACAGTGTCCATTCATTATACGTTCGCTTAACCCGCGATGGATGTGATCATGTCACTGAGGATCATTGAGGAGAGGGCGATCATTCTTGTCCCGGCTAAAGAGGGGACGGCAGTTGACAACGCGAGAAAGGTGATCTGTGACCTTATCCATAGGCTTGGATACCACGCCTTCAGGCAGTATGGTATGGTATCGTCGCCCCTGATCGTCACATTCCATGTAATGGGATCTCCCCCTGTGCCGCAGAGTCAATACCTGAAGCACGCCGAGAGACGCCAACAACTCTGCGAGATCCCTTATCCGCTGCTCGGGATCGGGAAATGTCCACAAGGCCATTCTACATTGGGCGCAATAGGAAAGGTCTGGCCAAAGTTCGTTTTCATGAGGTTGCACACCTTGTGGGTGCGTACGCCCCGGACAAGTGAGGAGGTCCCAAAGCAGGGAGAAGCTTTGCCGCGGCATGGGTCCCAAAAGAGCCAACTGGGGCAAGTAGAGAAAACAGTTAGGTCTTTGGAATCCAGTGTCGCTATTCTAAGTTGAGGATCTCAATGTAGGTGTTGGCGATCGGTCAGGCAATGGACTGATTCCAGACAGACGGGAGGCACGAAGTCCATGACGGGATATTCCGAACATGGAAGTGCCTTGTAAAGTTGCTTGCGCCTCGCCCGTTACAACGGGCAGAGCAGATCAAGAGTCCCTGTCCCGGACTAGGCTTTCCCAAAGCGGTAATCTTGTCGTGGCAGTGGAGTCGTTTGAGGAGGTCTGTGGGCGTTGGGTACGCCTAGCTGTCGGGCAACTAGGGCATTCTAGCGACCAGCAATGGAATACGGATGTAAGAACCTTGACCAGGATAGGACAGCTATGGGGAATATCGCCACCAAGGAATAGGTGCATGGGTATGATGGCCAGTCAGAATTGACAAGTCTGAGAGGTGAGCACTGTGAGAATACATGTAAGCTTGGGCAAGATAGCGTGCGGCGTCGCTGGAGAAAATAAATGCGACCGAGATGATTGCAATCCTTCAATTGCCCATTGGCCCCATTCGGTGGTCCCGATGACAAAGACTCTTGTCCGGATTGAACCCGTGGGTATAAGCCCTGTGTACAAATGGCTCCCGGCTTCGTGCAAGATCCAAAGCGAGAACTGAGCCCGAGCCCGAGCCCGAGCCCATGCTTACATCGTCCGCCCAAGAAAGCGCGCGTTCTTGGGGTCAAACAACTATGGTCCTTGCCCCGTCGACAGGGCTGCAACTCAGTGTACCGCTCTCAGAGAGATTAACATCAGGCCACTGACCAGTGGAGCGCCAGAGGTCCAGGGGGCCGAATCTTGCTAACCCACTCTCGCGTGGCCGACATCGTTGGTGTGCCGGGGTCACCCCTGTTGATCGCCACGGCGCTCTGGAGATCACAGGCAGGAAACCCTCGTGGGGGAGGGCGCTAATAGGGCCCCGAACGGGCACACCTCTTGAACGGTTACTTGGCGTGCCATTTTAGTGTTTCTGGGGGGAAAGTTTGCGCCTCCGCGGTCAATGTCTCAAAGACAAGTCCGTAGATGCCGAGGCGGACTGGGCACAACCGTTAGGGTTTGGGCGACCCGTTGCCGGTGGCTTTATGAATGTCTGGGGTAAGGGCGAGACAGAGACGGACAATTGTGCCATCTGCAACGGTGGCGACGCTAGAAACGTTACTCGGAGATGCAGCGCTGTCCGAGTTGTCACAGTCAATAGACGGGGCACTAGGGCCAAACTTGAACGGACGGGAGCGTTCCGACGTGCAACTGCATAATGGTGAGTGCAACGCTGCTGCAGGTCCGAGAAGTACCAGGAGATGGGCAGCGTGCGTGATGGGGACGACGATGGGGGATTGGAGATCAATGGCATAAATCGGGTTCATGCTGGGGCTGTCACCAGCACTCACCGAGGATGTTCGTGGTTGAGGTGAACGGGGACAGTCCTGGGAGGGCTTGACGGACGTCCCATGTCGACCACCCCGGTCAACCCTACCCGCCTGTTGCTTGAAACACAACAAGGGGGCGATGATGTCGATGAACAAGGAGAATTTGACTTTCAGGAACAATTTAAGATGAGCAAGCATCGCGGATGCCGCAGATGGCGATGAGCGAACGGTGAGGGATCCAGGCTGTTTTGGGGGTGGAGCTCACGAGGAAGATGGGATGATGAATTAATGAAGGTGAATGAATGAAAGCTTGATGCCGTGACAACTCAACTCCTGTATGGGAAAATCAACAATCCGCTACCCTATGGTGGGTTGGGGGATTGGCTGTTTGGTTCACAGGTTAGTCAGCGGGTAGTAGTGAGGCGAGCGAGCCAGTCACAGTACCTACAGTAGCTAGCTGCACGGGCGACGTTGGGCCCTCCTCACATAGTCAGTCTCGTCCATACAGCGAGCGCTTGCGCACCAGTAGCCTGTAGCGCGATTGCTTGCGTGTCTCGCATTCATCATTGCTGTCAACGGTACCGATGGGCTTGGCCAGCCCAATACCACACCTGCGCATGCACCCAGCGCATCTGCCAAGAAAGCTTCGTTTTTGGTCCAGTCAGATCATGCTCAGCTTCCTTCGGGTGCTCCCAGCACGTCCTGCGGTGCATCAAGGGCCTTAGTGCTGAGGGTGCCTGACTAAATTTGGAAGCCCCGCCCCCTGTAGGTCTGTAGGTGGTGTTGCTAGAGCTCACTCGGCCTTGACGATCAGCGTCCCTCCGAGCAACAACCTGGGCTACTGATCCTGTGCTATAATACAGGCCGATACACATGCGCATGGGCGATTGGAATTTCGGGGACCAGACTTTGGTGAGTGGCCCACTAACGGCGACGCTTGGCATGCATGCCTCCGTTTGCGGCACGTTGTCGGGATTTGGGTCCAGCCAACGGTTGAAGGCATGACGTACTGTTGCTACTGCTACTGCTGGCTGTCACTACTACTGCTGCTGCTGCTACTCCTACTGGGCGGATGGGCGCAGCTGTGTGCTGTAACTCTATGTAGCCAAGGCAAGGCAAGGCGAGCCAAGGCATGCGACTGCTTGGCCGCTACTCAACTCAAGCCTCCAGCCCAAGCCAACCTTACTCAGTGTGCTCGCTGTCATTAGTGCATTTCCACTCCCACTCCCACTCCTACTCCCATTCCTACTCCTCCTCCCGCTCTCACTACTGCGCCTTCTCCTATCAATCACGAATAGCCTCGGAATTGCGCATGTCAATCGTACAAGGCGCCCCCTCAAGTCAGCCGAACCCTGGTGTTCCTTCTCCCGTTTGGGCTTTGCTTTTTTCCCACGCACGACCCTCTTGGGCTGTGGCCGATTAATTCACCCAATCCCCTCCCTTGCTGACAACACCCACCACCGAACTGCACGGGAGGCTTCTGATCCTTGCTCACAGGTCCTGTACTGATCGACGGATTGATTTTCTTCACACCCAGGTCCTTGTTTCGCATCGCCCGAATCTGGAAGTCCCCCGGCACTACCGCTCGGGAAGTCCCAACCAATGGTGGTGTTCGGCTCTACATTCCCAATGATGCTGCCCTGCTGGCTTTCGGCCGGTTCTGTGGGTTGCTTCTTGACGTCTCATTCTGCCTATGCCTGGGCCTCAACTCTACAATAGATCCCATGATGGAACAATTTCGCCCCCAAACCAAGCAGGATTCTATTCATCGTTGATGGCTTGGCGGATGTGGCTGTCTATTCTAATGCCCCCACATTTAGCATCGGTTCTGGAAGCGAGTTTCGCACCACGGCAAGCCCAGCACCCAAGAAATCCCCTGACCAGCGACCGGCTTCCTGCCACCGCCCCAACTCCCCGGTTGGGCCAGCGATTGTTCCCCGAATTTTCCATTCCTCTTTGAGCCTGCAAGACGTTATCACGACACCTTGCCCAGCCTTCGATCGCTAGCACCGGGAACTTGTTTCACTACTCTGTTCGCTCGCGCCTCCCTGCATCCTCGGGAAGAGCCTTCCAGGGACCATGTGCTCGCTGGGTTTAGCTCGGGATATTGTTTCTCTAGTCTCCTCTCGATAGTATTTGGTCACTGACCATGAGAAATGCCTACGGCCTGCCAGAATTGGTTGGAGCCCGGCTAGAGCACTTTCGTGGTTTGAGATTTCGCTGGCTAACGCCTTTCTACGGCGCTGTCCGCAACAATCACCTCATCTCATTTCCATCACGGTATGAAGTTGCTTCCAAAGGAGCGGACTCCCCTACTCGCCGAAGATCGTTTTCTAGGGGGGTTTGAATGCAATCCCAGGAGCCTTTTGTCGGCTTTATCCTGGGTGGCCCACTCGCTTTGATTACTCCACTGATCAGCAGTGCAAACACCATAAACACCTACGGCCTGACCGGCTGTGCCTCATCACTAGCTGCCCAAGAACGTAACTCCCGGGATTCTGACATTGACAATACCTTGGAAGACATCTATCATGACCACACTGTTGGATCTCGGGCGGCAGGCAAAAACGGACGAGCCACCGAAATGTCACCGCTCTACAATGCAATCTGTGGAAGTACAAATCACCCGACAATAGCCTCCGAGAGGAACCCGTTGGTGCTTTGTCTCTTCCCAGAACTGGGGGGGTAGACAACTGCCGCGTTCTGTGCAGCTCAATTGTCTCCAAATTAGAGAGCACTAGAGCTTCCATCTTCGGGAGGGTGGGATCGACAAGTGAAAAATACCAACCACAACCCCCCACTTTCCGCGTGCTTCTCTGTAAAACCAGTTTTTGATTGCACCCAAGCTTCCGCCAAAATAAACTCTAGACCATGTGTCTGAGTACTAACATGGTGCTGGACTAACATCATTGATGTGGTGCGAAATCCGGCATTAACTATTTGTACGGAGTGGCTTTGTCCTTGGCAGCACGGGCTGTGTTCTCATAACGGGCGTGGCTGCGATGGCGCGGCGGCGACGAAATGGGAAAAAGCAAAACTGGCTGTTTCGCACGTGTTGTCGCTTAAAGTTTTGGCGCAAGCCGATTTTCCATGGCTCGTCTGTCTCAGTCTGTCTCAGAGACGGTCGTACAAGGGGCTATTTGGGGTAAGAACAACAAGTAAACCTGCCTCTGCCGCTGCGTTGAAACCTTTGGATAGGCCTGAGGGATGTAGCCGCTGTTGAAACCCGATGTCACGCTGCAAAACCGGTCACTATAGCATTCTAAGAAGAGTTTCAAAGACTGTTAGAGAATATTTCTCGGCTGCGAGTTGTCTTGTTAAGGGGAGGCTTGACGCTAGCACGCTCTTCAAACACTTGGTCGATTGGAGTCGGGCGCCTCCTTTGCTCGCTTATGATGAAGTGAATCCTTGGCGCCCGCTAACGCGGCGATCATCCAAATTAGCCCGTTTTCTTTTTTTTTTTTTTGGTGAGAGGAAGAGAAAAGATGACAATTCATGGCCAGGGACAAGATGACAGATGCAACAAGAACTAGCGCCCAACTGCAGGCGGGGGCTACGGAATGACGCGCTGCCGTTTACGCCATCCTTTTTGCGCCAGTTGGACTCGCTTACAGACATTTTGCTCAACCCTAAAGGACCAGTGCTGCAAGTCCGCGACGGCGCGCTGCGGGTTGCTTCACACATCCACTCTGCAAAGTCTTTTTGACGCAGACAGGCCTGACCGGGCCTTCTGAGGAGGGGAAGGGGATCTCAAGAATGTTTCATGGCGGCTGTTTGAGTACAGCCTATCACAATTGAACCATGGCAAGCAGGGTTGGCTGCAAATCTCATCATCATTTTACTGTCAATTTCCTGCCAAAAACCCTACTGGGAGCCTTGCACTGTTCATTGTGGAACTCCCTTTGATCAAGCTCATCAATGACGTTGGAAATGTGGCTCAGGAGATACGAGGCGTCATAGCAAATGCGACGTTTAAGGTTTGTTACTCTGCGGCACATACTGAACGGCGCGGCAGAAGGAAATGTCCGGAAACCTTGGACATCGTGAGCTGTGTGGGGGAGGAATGGGGATTGAGAAACCCCATTTCAAACATAACCGGTTGGACGATGGGTGATACTTGGCCGAGTGACGGTGAGCCTGGGACGATACCATGTCTAGACCCCGTGGTACAGAATGCGGGCGAAACGTGAATGGGTTTTGTGCGAGCGAGCGGTTTTGAGTCAAGATGGTCTCAAGCTGCACCCTCGACGATTCGAGATTCAGAGGGAGAAGCCCAAAACGGGCGCCAAGGCAGGCCACCCCTGGCGGTAAACCCAGGCTACGGATGAGGAAGACATGGATGATGTGAGTGTGGACCTTCTGCTGCTCAGAACGGCACCGTGTCCTAAATAGGAAATGGTGGTCCGGGATCAAGCAGCGCGACGCCGCGGCAGGGCTTCAGTGGATGGAAATGCTTTTCATGGGACAAATACAGTGTTTCTCCAGAAGATGTGAACGGGCCACAATGCGCTCCGTAGGCTTCCCTGCCAACCATGCTTTTGCCGTGATGGGTTCCCGGCGTCGGATCTGGTAATTTGGCTGCGAAACTGGAGGGCATTGTTGCTCGACTCAAGGCTGAGCAGAACAGAGGGGCACGAGGAGGGGAGCATGACGACGAGACTGGGCAACGATGATCAACATCTCACGCAGCACGGGGAGGAAGAGAGATATTCAGAAGCCAGGGAACAAGGGTTTCGATGATTTGCCTGTCGACCGTTTGATCCATGAGCAGTCATCCCGGAGCCGGGGCGACACACACCTCTAGATCTCACACGCCCGCCACACTACACGACACATCCTAAAACGCCAGACTTTCACACCCCTTCGACACATCCAGGACGCCCCTACCCCCCCCTGCCACGGATCAGCAGTGTGCTCCATAACATTGGTTCATTCACTGCCGGCACACTCACACCCAGGGCCCATCATCGATGGAGCCGCCAGGGCATGTTCCGTCACCGTTTACCAGCGCCCCCCCCCTCCTCGCCCTCACCCTCGAACCCTGCTCCCTTTCGTCCCAGGTTCGTTGTGCTGGGCGTAGGTCCACACCCAATATTTCCTGACAGCTTTGGGGCTGGGGAGGGGAGGGGGGTACGTCAAAGAAGCCTGGGTCACCTTGGTCGATTCACAAGATCTTAATACCTTGACAATCTTCGTCCCTCCCGAGAAACCTACTTAAGATTCCCGAGGCCCCTTCATTGTCTCTACTACTACTGGCTCCCGGAACTTGTTGAATCAGACATCAACTATCTCCTTCTTGACTCCAACAGGCTCTTGGGCTTCTTTAATCATCACCGCCTCTACTCCTTTGCGCACTTAATAACTTGCCCGGGCCGCTACTCTTAATTCACCTGGCCCATCACTCCTTGGCCGGCATCGTCATCATCCCCTTGCAAACCGCTAACTAATTACCCACCACCTATTCTTCCGACCAACATCCTCTTTGCACTTAGATGCACGCCGCTGCCACATCCTTCATGTCTAGCCAGTATACCTCTTACCACTCTTCTCGCCAACACCCTCAGGCTCCTCCTTCGCCCCCCATGGAAGACAACAAGTGCTCGCTCCCCTCCATCTCCAACCTTCTCGGTCTGGCAGATGCGGGCTCTCCTTCTAGCGATGCCTCGCCAGTTTCGCGACAACACTCGCCTCAAATCGATGGTAAGGAACACGCAGCAGAGCGAATGGCTTCTGGGAACCGAGCAAAACTGACACCTTTCTCAGGCAGCCGACCTGGTTCTGGATATGCTAAGTCTTCGGCTCACCGCGGACTCCCTCCTACGCCGCCGATGAGCTCAGATGCCTCTTTCGATGGCTACAATTCGCCTTCAAGCAAGCACACCAGCCAGCCTTACCCCAGCTCAGCTCCTCGGGGATACTACTACGAGACAACTCCCCCTCTAGAATCCGATATCCAACGCCAGCCTATGGCTCCGGCGCCTGCCCCTCGGTCAACTCCTGCACCTTACCCTCACCAGCCTTACGCAGGCTCGTACGCACCTCAGCAGCCTCTTGTGGGCGGCTACTATCCCTCCATGCAGCCTACTCCTCCTCCTCAGACACAAGTTCCAGGCGGTTACTACCAGCAGCGCCCACTCCCTCAGTCATTCCCACCGCCTATGACGATGGCCGCGCCCAGTGCATCTGGCGCAAACCCGTGGCAACACCACCACTACCTGAACCCAACTGGCGGTGCGGCATTCCCGCAAAGCCAAGACCGCTACATTTGCCAGACCTGCAACAAGGCCTTTAGCCGACCTAGCAGCTTGCGGATCCACAGTCACTCCCACACCGGAGAGAAACCCTTCAAGTGCCCACACGCTGGCTGCGGAAAGGCCTTTAGCGTGCGGAGCAACATGAAGAGGCACGAGAGAGGCTGCCACAGCTTCGAGTTTAACGCTTCTGGGTCTGTTCTTCGATCCTGAACGTGCGTCCATCTCGGCCTTGAGCGAAAACTAGATCAGAGCGACTCTTTAGTGGAGCAGGCCTGTATCATCTGAATGTGGGATGGGGAAATACCGCTAAAGGCTAGCACGCGCACACCCCCTTGAAACGACGGCGACTTGACACGATTTCGGCATGTTTACAACAACTCATTAATCAATGTCCCATTATGGCAAATGTTCTATCGGCACGGCGTTTGAGAATTGGGTTGGAATTGGAGGAAAGAAACACATTTACATTCGCTTCAAAGGATATATTTCATGTATTACTGGGAGAAATGGGGTGGCGGTCTGTCCTTGTTTTTTTTTTTACTATTATTATTTCATGTTTCCTTGAGAAACTCGGGGCGGGGGGCGGCAGTGGAACGAACATAGGATCACTTGGCGTTTTGGGGGAAAACTAGCTTGGCAGCATTTACATGGCGTTGTCTTGGGCAGGAACTTGTGTTTGAAGGCTTAGTCGTGGGGCAACAATTATACCAATACATTGGAGTTTCATGCGATCGATTGACTACATCTTTGTCTGTGCGTGATAGTAGCGACGTGTTATGCGGTCATCTCCGACCAGCGATGCGCTTGGTCCGTGGAAACAAGTGAAGGGCGCAACTTCGGGAAAATAACAATGGTCTAACTACACAAGGCAGTTGATGGCAGCGGATGAAAAGAAGAGAAGGCGAAACACGATGAGATCTGTGGTTAGACAGGGTCTGTGACCCCGATTTTGGCGGGCGATCATGGTGCGGCCCCAGACGCAAGTGCGGTGTATAGAGTGGTGTTGAGGGATTGAGTGCGGAATTGTGGGGAGCGTGAGGCAGTGGCTGCGGTTTGCGTTCAACTGCAGCATGAAGGCATGTTGGGCTCTGAGACACCACGCGCTTGGTGGAGACGCAGTGCAGAGTCGAGTCGCCCCCAATGCACAGTCGCGCCCCCATGGCAGCCAGCCAGCGGCCCTTCTTTTTTTGGGGGTGCGGTCTGGTCTCTGGGGGGGAGGCAGGGAAGTGGGATGGAAGGGAAGGGAGGACAAACCAAACCCAGGGCAGCGCAAGACAGGACAGGACAGGGCTGGGGGGGGGGATGAATTTCGGCGGCAGACGGCAGCGAGCAGCAGCAAGCAGCAGCACGCAGGTAGGCGGCGATGCAGCTGCACCACGACGCAGGCGCAGGGAAGACAGACGCAGGCGCATGCGCAGACGCGGCTCCGAGAACCGAAAATGAACAACAACGACCAACTGTGTACGACTACGACTACAGTACCACGACTGACTACGACGACTACTACTGCTTCTGCCCTGGCTGGCTGGCCTGGTTGGCTGCGGCGCCCTGTCTTCCCTCCTCCCACATCCCTCGTACGCAATCTCCAAAATACGGACGCACGCCCTTCGGTGTAACCTTGCGAGATCTGCAATTGCCGCCGACCTTGTGCGTGGAAAGCGCTGATGGCGACGTCAGCCTGGCCCCCCGGAGCACCCTTGGGCCCTTCTCTGGTGGGAGACAAGAGGCCACACGCACTCGACAGCCAGTCCCTCGCTGTCTCCCAAACGCCAGTGTAACCAGCGCAGGTGCCCTCGGCCATCTCGAAGCCCAATGCAGAGCTTGGACATCGCCGTGCGACACGGGCGGTTGAGGTCCGAGACACGGTCAGGTGCGGCGCGCGTTGGACCTCTGAGTGGTGGACGACTGAGTCTCCTTCGACCCCAGCTCCAAGCGTGCTTCCCGCGACCATGTCGAGAAGGGCAACTGGTGGTGACGATGCGCCGGCATGGATGGACCGCGATGAGGCGGGAGCTTCGGGGCTAGCGGCCCAGCTTGTGTCACCGCCCATGGGGGGCGTGGTTTGGTTTGTCGATCGCGCCGCCGTCCGCCGCCCGCGCGCACGATAAGCATTACGCTCGCCAGATTGCCATGAAATTTGTTCCGTCCCTAAGCTTAGCAGCATCTCGAGAGAGAGCAAGCGCATCGACAATCGAGATCAAGAGAAACGGCCCTTCTCTTGATTGGGGGTCACTTAGCGAGGCATCCGGGGCTAGCGAGCCAGCCGACTCTGTTTGACGGATGTTTCGACTGGATTGCCTACATGTTTCCTCTTCTTGGTCGCTTTGACAGGAGCGATCTGCACAATGGGCTGGAGTCTATCTAAATTATCAATGGAATGATCGAAAACTCTACACAAGACAGGGAAGCGTTGTGTTATGGCACCCTTCTAGATTTCTAGGCAAACCCCCATTTTTAGGCACTTGTGTTACAACTGTGGGCATAAATTGGCAAAAATGTGTGTGTGCGTGTGCGCGGGTACGTGTGAGAGTGTGTGAATGAATGAATAAATAAATAAATAAAGAAATATGCGTGCCTGCGTGTGTGTGTGCGCACACGATGTTTGGGACCAGGCTCGACGCATTGTGCATCATTGGCTGTGTTGTGGCGGTAACGTAACACACATAGAGGACAGCAGGAAAAAAAAAAAGACTAAGACTAGAAACCGAGACTAGAAGCCGAGAATAGAGAGACCGAAACCGAGAGGGATCAATATGGCATAGTCCGGCATCTAAAAGTCCCCACGCGCAAAGTGCAAAAACAGCCCTAAGAAAAAAAAACGCCAACAAGCAAGCTCAACAATGGTACCGTGCTCTGAGAATAGGGTCACCGCTCTAAAAGCTGGCGGCGTTTTGTGGCTGACGGGCTCTACAGAGACGGCGATGGCTTCGGGGACCGGGGGGGACGGGTAAATGAAGAACAGCAAACCTTCCAGGCCCAACGGTGCCCCCCAACGGTCAACGGGCAACGTCACCAGTCGAGCTTAATTTCGGACGGGCGAGAGAGACAAGAGGGTTTGGAGGGGGCATCCCATCTGGGCCACGTTGTGGGCGAAGATCCTGTGAAGGGGGTGTGGACGAACAAGGGGGAGTGGGGGAGAGGGATGACGATGATGGGTGATGGGTGATGGCTGATGGCTGATGGGCGACAGAAGGTAGAGGGGCCCCCGGGTGGCCCAGCCCAGGGAACGCAGGTTTGACAGGGAACGAGGGTTGTGGGTGATTGACGATGAGCAACGTTTACTTTATGACATGATTAACCAAGTACGGACAAGTCTGTGTAGATGGGATGGATGCGCGCCCAGCCAGGCGAACAATTTGGAATACGCACTTTTGGGGGGGGAGGGGAATGCGGCGTAGCACACATGCTGAGAGATTGGACTGTTGCTATATGGTTTGGCGGAGTTTTTTTCTTCTTTCCTTTTCGTCTCTGGTGTTCCTGTTAGACGGTGGTAATAATAAAAAAATAAAAATAATAAGAGGTTTGGTGGTACTGGTTGGTAGTGGTGGTGGTGGTGTTGCGGTGGTGGTGGTGGATGTCATATTTGCAGGCCTTAACATGTGAATCAGCCAGACAAGAGAGAGATAAGGTCGACAAGTGCCGCTTGCCCCATACCCGAGATGGTGTGGTCGTCGTGCCTTGCTTTCTTTTTTCCTTTCCCATTCCCATTTTTGACTTCCCTTTCCCTTTACCTCCTCTGTGCATTGCATTTTGCTTATTCCTGCACGAGGGGGATGGGAGGAAGGGAATGGGTTCCGTGTGGACGGGCGATTCTCCAGGGATTTGTCTCGATGCCGGGGTGATGCCTGCAGTGGCCCAGAGCAACGGGATGAGGCATCTTCCCGAGAATGAGGCGGCGGATACGACGACGATTTCCCATGGGCGTGCGTGCGTGGGTGCATGGTGGAGCAGACGGGACGATTTTTCTTTGGGGGAGGGGGGCCTGTCACTGATTGAGGTGTTCCAGCATGTCATGTTCCGTCTGTATGTATCCGAGAGGCAAGGTGCGCAAAGACCGATGACTTGCACGGCACCTGCTGGGTCTCTGCCCGTTGGGATTCGTGCCACGGGAGACACGGGCAGGGCAAAGCGGCCAAAGCATCGAGCGGGAAGGGAATCCCATGTCAAAATGCCAAAAAAAAAAAAAAAAAAAGAAGAAGATCAGTGCAAAAGAGCCCCTAACGTGAACGAACACCACCCACGCCCCTCGGCCCGAACGGATGGGATGGAAACCTTTTTTCCACACTCTCTCTCACTTTCTTTTACTCTCACCTTCAGTGCAAAGTGCGTCCCGCCGCCGCTGCGTCGACCCCGTGTGTCTCCCAAGCGGAGCAAATGGGATGGCGTGGACGGTGCCCCAGACCAGGGTCAAGGCGGGTAATCCAAAAGGGACCCGTACCCAGGGCTTCTAGGGGCTCCAGGGGGCGTGTCGGCAACGCCAAAGTGGCATCAGTGGCTTGCTGCCTCTGTCGAGAGGGTCCTAGGGAGGGGCACTGGGAGGGGCACCCAGAAGTGGGCACTAAGGCTGGCATGGAAGCCCGCTAAACCCCAGAAGTCAAGAAGGGTCAAACACCCGAACGCCGCCCCACAGCTGCTCACTGCCGGCGCCTCCAACGTGGGAGGTCCGGGATTCAGGGTTTGTCCGAAAGAGAGACTTTTTTTTTGGTGTCCTTTTCTCTTTTGTTGTTATTCGAACCTTTTTCTTCCCCTTCTGGATGGACGAGGATGTACCCTGAAACAAGCCTCTTGTCAACTTGGCGATGCTGCGGCACGGGTGAGATGGGGGGAGTACAATGTAGAACCAAGCTGGGAGCTGCGGGAAATTCCCCTTACTTTCTCAGTCCAGGCTTGGGCGTGTAATCCCCAAAGGACAGGATAGGACATGTTCTCTCTCCCCTTCTTCCCCTCCCAATGCCATCATGATGATCATCCATGACCCATTGCTGTCCTTTTGATGCCCACTCCCCCCCTTCTATTAATGCTACTGCTGCTTGTTCTCGGACCAGAAGAGCGTTGCGCAGGGATGCGGGATTGCCGTCCAGCAGTTCCTCCTCTCCTGGGATCCCATTTCTTCCCTGCTTGTCTATCCCATCACATCCTGGGGTCCCCCCGGCCCACACAAGATCGAGGCTGGCTGAGGAGAGTGGACGTCGTTGGAGCAAATAGAAAGCCCGAGTGCGTGCGCCAGTGTCGGTGCGCTTGCGTTTTCTTATGTGCTTCTGGCGTGACTCTTGCCTGCTTGCGCCTCGTTTTTACTCTAAAATTCCAATATTGGCATGCTGCTATACCCCCTACTCCCTGCTAGGAAGCACAATAGAACATGACAGCCAGCCCGGTTTGCCAGCAGTAGACAACAGAGAGCGCCCGCGCGTCCGCCCCAACCCAACCCAACCCAAACCAAAGGGCAAGCATCGCATCGCATCGAAACGCGGCCCGTGATTTACATATACGAGGATCGACGCGTTCCCATTGCTCCATTGCTCCATCACTTGACGGGTAGCGCTTGCCGTACCGGCCTCATCCTCGCCTTCAGCATTGTGACCTCATCCCCTGAGCCCATCGTGCCCTTGTTGAGTCGAGGTGGTTGGTCACCTGTCGTTAGCTTCACTTGGTAGCCGCTCACGCTTCCCACCTAATACACATGTACTGTACACATACACACACACGCTTGGCTTGGCTTGGTGTTGTCATTGTTACCGCTGCGTGCCGCTGCTGCTGCTGCTGCTATGTCCATGTTAATACGTACCCCCAACAATAATAACAAGACTCTTTGACTCGAGTCTGACCTTCTCCTACAGCCAAGTTCCTTGCAAGCAAACGTAAACATGAGTCCGTTCCACCTTTTTTCGAGTCACTCATGATATCGTCCGATGTTCTAGGCCTTCCTTAACACCGACAGTCTGATATCCGCCTTCCGAGGATCCCAAAGGAACAATCCATGACGTTTGTCACCGATCGTTCTCAGCTTGGTCTCTTTTTTTCTCTTGCCTGCCACACACATTTGACTTACGAGAGTAAACCCACCCTGGACGTTGTAAAACCCACCTTCGCGGCTCGCCCTTGCCTGGGGCCGGAGAGGCTCAACACCACGCAACCTTGTCTTTTGTCTCCCCTCCCCTCCCCTCCCCATCACCATCCATTCCCCCCATCCCCCTGGGTGGCCCAAAGGCCGGCGGCAGTGGAAACGGCTGTCAAATCGAGGGATCACTGCCAAGGGGTTATGTCGACTCGGGCTCAAATTCCCACACGCAATGGCACCGCGACGGCCGAAGTGGATTCAATGCCTTTAAGGGGCGTTGCAGAGGACCGCTACGTGGTGTACATGACCTCACTCCCATCGATTGTTTTTTTTTCTTTTGGGCCCCTCCCCCTTCTCTCTCTTCCCCCCTTCCGAGCGAGATGCTGCGCCGTGCTCATGCCGATGGTAGTGCATTGCGGATTTGCAAAGTGCAGATCGGAAAGTGGCCATCATTCATGGCAGTCGGGCGAATCATGGGGATTGTGTGTGTGGAGGACGATGTGCGTTTTGTGGCGCCTGTCATTTCTTTTTGCTCACTCCGGCTTCCAGCAGCAAGCAGCAGCTGTCATATCCTTTTCCCATCTGCCGCCCTCTCACAATCACACTCACCCTCGCACTCACCCTCCCCTCCTGTCCAAGTTTAGAAACTAGCTCAACCATGTGGTCTGCCACGCGAGACGGGCGCTGAGTCAAAGACAGTGGCGCTCCTCCCTTGCACCTCATGGATATGAGACATGGGCTCCAGTTATCCACGCTCTTGCTGCCTCTCTGTCTGAGACATTGTAACGTGTGTGTGTCTGTCTTGTCTCTCCTCCCTTGCTGCTGCTGCTGCTACTGTTACTACTCCGTAAAGTGTTTCTCCCGCCCAGGCGCTTGGATCGTCTGCAAGGCTGCGCTGCCGGCGTGACGGGTGATGGGGGATGTGAGACAAGGCCCCCTCCCCTGCAGCACATGGCAGATCCATCCTCGCGGGAGAGGAGGGAGCCCGTTTTACGCTGAGATTACCCAGAAAGCATGGTATGGCGCTCGGCATGGGGACGCATCTCGTCGTTCCAAAATATCCACCACCTCCGCTACCGGGGACTCGAATTTGCCTCTCGAGAGACATGTCGACCCCCCTGAGGGCATCCCTGAGGGCATCACTCCTTCAGGACGGCGGCATATCCTGAAGGGGAAATCGGCCTCGGCGTGTGCCTATGTGGCAGCCGGTTGAATGACGGCGACCGTTGGGGAATACCCACCTATCCGTGCCGCATGGCAGCATACTCATCGCATCGGTGGATATGATCCCTCTAGAGATATGATCCGTCATGCCTTCGGGAGGTGATCCATACGGGATGTCATCCAGACCCGGACATGATCGACAGGCCCTCCACCACAATCTATCACTTTTGAGAAAAAAGGAAGCATGACGACGAGAATACGACAGGACTACGAGGGGGTGGCATATGGTGGCCTATCCCATCCACTCGACGAGACTCCTCCGCAGCCATGCATCCCCCTAGGACACAACTAAGCTCTTTGCTTTGCTTCTGCCGGCATCCCGCCGACCTTCCGGGTCTCGCCCACTCACTCACTCACTCACTGCCACTGCTCTGCTGCTTCCTTTTTTGCCTCTTCGACTCCATCGCCCTAGGGCAACCTAGGGATCCGTCTCACCAAAAGGCCACGCCCCTACCTACCCATTGAATGGGAGCCCCCATGTCACCTCCCCGTCACCTCCCCTGCCCGTCTGCCCCCCCGTCCCCCTACAAGCTTTACGAGGTGCCTAGCATATGGCAATAACCTTTCACCTGCCAAGAAAAAACGACATGGCAATAGCCGCGGAGTTCAATAAGTCTCAGACAGTGACACCTCGTGGCCACCCGAGGGCCACGCCGCCGCCGCCGTGGTGCGGCACCATAGCTGCAAAAGTCGTCACTGTTGCTTTCCTGCCGGATGCGGCGCTTAGTTGGTTAACCTGTCATGCTGCAACCCCAAGACGCCTGCCTACTGCGGGCGAATACTGATCAAGGTGACTCTGCAAGGTATCGATTGCGTTTTGTGCCCCGACTCGGGTCATGGTATCATGGTAGCTTGTTTCTTAACGAGATTCACTTGTTTCGATGCCCAGGGTCCTATGATGAACCCTTGGCTATAGCAACTCGCCTCGGTACTTGTTTGCCCGAGTCTCAGAAATGGACTTTGTCGTCGTACTCGCCTATGCTGGTGCCGACGAGACGAGAGTACAGCAGCATTAAGCGCCACACCGTCGCAACTATAGGTCTTCGCCAACCAGAACCCTCACCATGTTCGTATATTGGGTTTCTCTATATTGGTTCTCTTTATTTTTTCTTTTTTTTTCTTTTTCTCATCTTACTTACTTAGTTGCGACGGGGATTTTATTTTTCCACCCCCAGCCTGGTCTCAAAAACCTCACCGACGCGACGGAGCTTACGGCCCAAATGGCTCTTAGTTCGTCCCATTCGCTAGACCCTGATGCGTTTCAGGTTTCGGCATCTTGCCAGGGGGTGGGAGGCTTAATCCCTTCCCAGCAAACCCAACTTGGCTTTTTTAACGCCCACGATGTTACGCGGCGCCGACAAAGAAGAAGGTCCATTGATTTGCCTTACCAGTGATCGTCACCCGGGCCCCCCGTCACCCAAGTCCCTGCTGCGCGGGTTATGGGATTGGGACGTGTGCCCTGCCCCAGACGGCAGATGCAGGGTCTCGAGAGATTGCACTGAAGGAGTGCCGCAACGCCGGTGTCATTAAAATCCCGGCAGGAAGGTTAGCCGCGTGTCGATGCAACTGATCAAATAAGGTGAGTTCGTCTTAGTCTACCTGCCTTGACGGGACGGTTTTCCGGTTTCGCCCACCCAGGATACTGGGCTCGGCGCAGTTACGAATAGCTTCTCGCAAGTAACTTGCGGGGATAGTCCTGATGGCTGCTACTGCATGTTGGTGCTCTGATAGCGGCGTGCGTTGTCCAGCGCATGTGTCATGATTACCAAGACCCTGTGTCGAGTTGCATTCGTTTCACTCGAACACTCAAGACGTTCAACCTCAATCTGACGCTCAACCCGCACATGATGACCCCGTTTCCCAACTCAAACTCCACCACCAGCGCTACCCTTCAAGGGCCCCAAAGGCGCTATCAACTCAGAGATATGAGGGCTGCCCTTGTTGGCCCCCCTCCCCCCGCGGGCACATGGCACTTCGGATAATCCGCGATCCGGAAACATATCCAGCGTGATGAGAACTAATCACCCTGCATCGTGGGTAACACAACTGCACCTCAGACAGATGGTGCGGCAGGAGCGCCAAGGGTTTTAAGTTTCGATCGCTAACCGCAACCTGAGATCTTCAGTATCGAGTGGCGGCGTCATTGTTTCCCCCTGCAAAGTGCAACCCTTCGGCTCAGTTTGCCCGATGACCCCCATTGCCGGTGGCGATATCCCAATGCCCGTCTGGCAGTTTATCCCCCCAAAGGTGTGTGTAAGTGTGTATGGAAGGGGAAGGTAGGAGTAGGATGCAGCACGTGCATCAAAAAATGACCTTCTGAAACAAGAAGGGAATCAAACGTGGGCGTGGGTTTATTCGTTTAATTTTTTTTTTCGCAAAGTTGTCGGTTTCCAGTAATGACATGATCAGTCCATGTTGTCAGAGGGTATGACGCCAAGGTGAGTTTTGCCGGCGGCTCTAGACGGCTAGTTATGCAGGAAACGTAAGACGTAGTTGCTACACCTGGAAACGTAACTGTAACCATATGCATGGTTTCAAGGGGGGTTTAGGCATTTCTCTCTCTGAGTCTTTCTCGATTGCAATGGTAGAGTGCACTAGTTGGGTGGTTCAGAAGTGTAAGTCAAGATTCATGAGAGACAACTCGACAACAGTTGGATAATGTCCATGAAATTATTTGTAGAATAATTATTCTCTAATAATATTGAGATGTAAATTTTATTTAAAATACTTTATCCATGGCGTATTGCATTGCGGTTCCTCAATGTTGTGGTCAGCGTTGACGCTGCTGCGTGACAGTCTGGCTCTGTGGCTCCAGGGTAGCTCCATCAACAGTGGCAAGAAAAATAAATTGAACGCTTTTAGGGGTTTGGATCTGGTCAGGATGTCGGTGGTAGCTATTAAAGCTTTTAATACCTTCCATGGGTTTTATTTGAATGTATATTGGTGTAAAAATAGACTGGGTTTTAATTTGAAGTGGCGAGCTTCCGCTTCGTAAATAACATCACTTTGACACAAGGAATCAATGTTAGAGTAATGTTATCTCATAAAAATAATTGAGAAAAAAGACTTTTTAACTAATAATTTACTAATGAAAATGGAAAGAATATTTCTTACTGCTTGAGGTTTACACATGATACTAAAGTTGTTGATGAATTCGGATCAAACACTGCCCCGAGAATTGAGGAAGTTTATCCCACCAAAGCAATGGCTGCAGCAACTTCACCATCACAAGTACTGTACGAGAGTTCTCACTGATTTGAAATAATGAAATTTGTAAACGTATCAACACACACGCAAGCATGGCCATCACCTCCTTTCAACTCCAAGAATATCTATCCCTGATATAGTCTCAACCAGACCCAGAACTAAAAGAAACTAAAAGGAATAGAAAATAATTCATGGTGTTAACTCAACACCAATATTTTTCTAAAACATAGAATAGGCAAAAATTTGCGAGTAAGATCAATAGAGCGGCAGGAAAGGGGCGTGGAAAGGCTATCATGGATAACACTGATGTTTAGTTTAACTGCGAGAGTAAGGAAGGATAAGGTGAATAAATATAGAAAGAGGCTGTTAAATTGAGAATCTTTCACTTTTCCAAAGCCTCTCGATGATGGGAGTTTTATCTCTTCGAGCCGATGAAGTTGAAACAACCTTTTTGGTTGTGTTACTTTGTTACTTTGGGAGTGATATTTTTGGGAAATTAGGCTCATTTCCTCCTCGTCATGGAGGTGGAATTCCTCCACATCTCGGCAGAATTTGAGCATACTAGCAGCTTTCTCCGTCCACTGTGAGGTCTTAGTTTGTGAACAAGGCGTTGATTGGGAATGTGGCTGGGAGTTGGGACCTGGCTGATTTGTGGTTTTGGACAAAGGGCGAGGATGACGATAGTTTCGGAATGCGACTTTCGATATATTGGAGGATTTTCATTTCCGAGATTCGGTTTGGATTTCGACAGCTGGGTGCATCTATTCTTATGCTTGGGTCTGGATGCGGTTTGCAGAAAGAATTTACCTAGGCGATCGACACTCTTTTTCACCTTTGGCAGCACTGAACTGCGATGCCCTGAAATATCGATTCGTTGTAAAATAAAATAAATTAATAATAAAAAAAGCCTATATTCAACTAATTATACGTATTCCCTTTTTCTCATCTGTGTAATGCTTATTTGTTTCTAATTTGACTCAAAGATGATGGGAAAAGATAGAATGGGTGTCCCGTGTTCCTTGACAGCAACATCATGCCATCGGGGCTATTAACTTATAGATTCGTTATTGGCTGACTGTTGGTCTCGAGAATATAGGAGGATTTCCTTAATAACTTTGGATGAGTAGGGGATCTTGATATAAAATCTGAGCGCTTTATTGTAGCAAAGCTGTTGAAGGATACAATAGCTGTTTGCTTTTTGTATGACTTTGAATGGTTTGCGGAACCTGTGTGTAGAAACAGCGGCCTCAGAGGTACTAATGGCACCGAAGGTCCCGGTGGTCCTGGAGGTCCCAGTGGCCTGGCTCTCAGAAAGGTTTCCACGCATGAACTCGAATAGGATACTGCTCACATACCTCTAACGACAGAATTATGTGAGGACATGCTTGGTTTGTTATTGGTACTCTAGGAATAGAAGCTTGAGGAATATCCCGCCCTTTTGAACTTCTAATCTAAGAATTCTATTGATCTTTGTTCTTGCTACATATTATTGTTTTGACCAGGGGCGGACTTGACCTATATCCTTCACCCATGAACTTCCTTCTGCCAAAATATTTGATGAGATTATAACATGAAAATCCTATCGATGTTATCCCCCACAGTCATCTTGGTCTTTCCGCTTTTCGTTATGATGGATCTGTTCTCCTTCCCCATACCTTCCCTTTGCTCTTTCCAATCACTCACTGCTATCAAAGAAAAAAAAGATAAAGGTTTGACCATGAATTCTGCACGAGGAAAGAGACCAGCGAAATAATTTACAGTATCGGAATTATATGACTGATTCAGCTTGACAGGGAGAGAGAGTTGGGGTTTTTGGTGAAAGCCCACCGGCACACCGCCCGTCATCACCTGCCGTATGAGTAATACAGCCCGCAAAGGTTCACGACCCCGTGACGTTCAGGCCAAATAAACAAGTATCATAACCGAGTTTAACACTCCCCCTCTCAACAATTGGCGGAGACCCCCCGAGCAGTGTTGACTTGGCCGAGCGGTTAAAGATACGACCTTCCGCCCTGATGCTCCCAGTCATGGCTCGGGGGGAACCACTCTCCTCAGACACACTACCAACCCGATGGCTTCAAAAATAGAAACAAATACTTAGCATCAGCCAGGGTTGGAGAATAGTGCAAAGAAATACCCAAGGCGAAAGCTGGGCGCGCTGTAGTACCACCGCCAAAAAGAGTGGTAGCAGGGCGTTAAAAATAATTTTTTTGTTCTTTGTGGTCATTTTTGGGGTTCGAACCATGTCGGATTTTTTTGCTTAATTGCTATCTGGAAAATGCGTGTCTAGCAAGGTATGGTGAAGCTATGTTAAAGTTTGCGTGAAGGCATCTCAAGGTTGTGCAACGCGCACTTATGAGGAAGTTAATTGTATAGCACGGGCAGCAAAATCGACGTGCAGCTAATCACAAATGGGTCATGGTATTAAAATAGTCCTTGGTTCGTCATACCCGCCTTCCTCTTGTATTTCATGTGAGGAAATAACCCGTGGACGTATGCTTGGCGGGGTAGAGACACGAGCCCATGGGTGCCCATTTAAATTTGGTGACTGTGAGGCTAACTATGGGCACAAGTTTAAGTTGTGAAATTGGTAATGGAAAGAATACATATAGCAGAGAGGATGATTCGGAATTCAAAAAGAACTGACGGGCTGAAATGAGGGCAGGTGATGCCTTCAGGCCTCTTGATGGATGGGTCAATGGATGACCATGGTTCATTGATGCGAATCGAACAATGAGATTGTAGAAAGTATCGCGCCAGCTGGAACGACCAAAAAGTTGGCCGTATTGAAAACTACATAAAACACTAACCTCTGCATATCTTATGGAAGCAGCTATAATGATGATCGTGACGCGAATTGGGGGTTTGTTAGGTCTCCATTGTGGGAAGCGCTGAGCATCTTGCGCACTAAAATTAGGACGTCAGCGCACGGAAGTCTACCAGTCAGCCACAAGCCACATATTTGTTCTGCAGTGCGTAGAAGGCTGTCACCTATGACAGACCGACCGTGCTTCACCGACAGTTGACAAGTCGGTCAAAGCGATGTTTGATCACTGAGCTAGCTCCGATCTTAATTCAAGGCCAGACTAAAACTTGACGGGTGTGTGAAGAACAAGAACCCTCCCGCTGCATCATCTTGAAAGGGTGTGTTGATTAATACAAAATGGAAGAAAAGAAGAAAGTGCATCTAGTATAGTGTGTTTGGGTGCTTTAATAGACAAGGCATTGTGACACCCCTGGGAGTGGCACTTTGAAACATCAAAGCACAGGATCCTTCTTTTCTCATTGAAGGTTTCATGTTTCAATTGAAGAACAACTCTTGAAATTCCTAAACTGGCATAAACTCGGCGTATTTATGCCCGAACGTCTGTTGGTTCGACAACAACTACTTGATGGCAAAGCCGTCTGTGCACATGTCAAAACATTAGACCGCCTGAAAACAAAGAGGTTGAAATGGCCCGAATTCGAGGTCTGTTCGCCTATGCTTTAAAGTTTAGATCTTGGAGTGAGATGACGTTGGTGGCGATCTCGTCTCATCCCCCCAGAGACGGACTCAGATGTTGAAACCCAGACGGTGCCCTTTAGTTACAGAAGGCAGCTAGCTACGTTAAGTTAGAGGGATTACTGTCAGCTGGGCCGAATGAAACTATGGTAAAGAGTACTTGTAAACATTTACAGAGTGATTCAAGCTGCCTGCAAGACGTCGATCACCGCAATGAGATGACCCACAGACCCCACTGATCTCCGCGATGGCCGGGAGAGCTGCACTTGATAACACATCAATTTTACTCTTGTTTGCACCTCTCATGTAATTTCAGAGTGCCAAAGAATGGGAATTTGCCGATTTTTGTCTATTCATCCTCGAATGTTGCCTCGTAAAATGTACACAATGCCCATTGCCGGGGGCTTAGACTGGGCATCAAAATAGCTTTTAGCTTTATCCACCACCACACCTGCCACATTCAACAATAATCATTACTTTGTACATGTTACCATAGTCTACTCGGAAAAAATGTAGTGATACGCCATCGGAATTTTCTCTTCCATCTTCTTTTCTTGCATGGTGTCAGTGTGTAGACCTCTTGGCCCATTCGTGTATGTAACTCTCAGACAGCAATGCTGAGCTTCGCAACGGTTGCATGTGCCTCCGCGGAGATGTTTTATCATCCGGAAATGAACCGGGTTGCTTGCTGCCTTTATGAAGAGAATGACTGCCGGGATGACATTTGTTCAGCATCACGCTCACGTACCAACAGAACCAGTGGGGCCGCACCACCTCCGGCCACCAATCTGACCAAGTAAGTAATCGTATTAGCCAAGGCGGGATTTCGGTGAGAAATCACGATAGTGCATCAGCTGTGGCTGGCGCGATCCGATTTCTGATAACGAGTGACACAGTGCTTGCAGAGAGGTTGCGCGAAACGCATTGCCGTACCAGGATAACACCGAGGACGCTACTCTGACTCTCGCGCCGCCAGCATTTGATGCCAGAATTAAGGAGCCGCCTCATGATTGCAGTTACTAGTTCAGTAGTCTTACAGATTATACACCATTCATACTGGAATAGGCTTTATTGTACGAATGGATTGTACTGGGGACAGTGCCGTTATTCTACACCAAAGATTCTTTCATTGGAACAAATGTGTTGAACACGAGGAGCACAAGATATTGGTATACTCGTTAGATGTAGAAGATTGTCAAGTCGTAGATACCACAGTGTTCTACGCCATGTCTAAGTTCATTCAAATGAGTCAACTGCCGATGATGTGACCCTGACGCCACAGAGAGCAGTCAGAATCAACACTAGATAAGAAATATCACGAAAATTGCCCGGATAGGATAGCTCAAAGATCATATGTGAGAGATAAGACAAAAGACCCAATGTGTGCCTCCAGGCAATGCATCATACAGCATGTGCAACTTGGTGAAAGGCAAGCAAAATGACGACAAGCTGTTCACTCGATTCTTGAACTCGTGTAACATGCTAGAATAGATACGCAAGTGATTTCCCCTTGTACAGCCGTTCCCTCGTCTGCTGGTATATTAACTTCATGTGCTACCTCGCACACCCCTCCCAAAGAATGTTACAACCCTCCCTTCCCCACCCACCCACTAACTACCGTCTTGGGTTCAAGGCCAACTTCTACTAGGCAATTATGACGTTTTTGTTGGAGAGCTGCAAGCTCCTTTGAGGCAAATAGCGTTTGAAAGAGACTGGAATTTGCGCTTGGGTGACGAAAATCGTTCCCAAAGAAGAAGCTGCTCAGCCTCGACGGTATCGCGGGACAAGTGATGGCGGGATCTTGGGTATAATCGGGACGATATGAGACATGGTGAGACCAGTCACCCGCAACAGCATCACAAATCGGGGCCCGGAACGAGCTTCCCTGAAAATCTATTGGGAGCTTAAAAGCCATTGAAGCTTTGGTGGCGTTACACTCATGGACTTGTGAGTGGAGTAAGATATTGGTACTCGCCTCAGCACTGAGTATTCGGGAATTTATTTAGCGAGTATTACACACCGCTGGACTCATGAATCCCTTTACGATAAAAAAACCTTTAGGAGGCACATTTCGAGATCGACATATCAATAGCATCTCTGCACATCACCAGCCACATTCGCTGCCATGGTTGGACAACGGCGGCGGGTATTCGGCCCAGTCACAATCCTGTTTGGCACGGCTAAATGTACAGCGGGTAGCGGAAAGTCTATATAGGATTCCGGCCGTGGCTAAATGATCAAGAGGTTGGCACATGAGAGACGGCCTCAGCCGGGCGGGAGAAGGTGGATGCAGAATGGAAGCTTCAGGATCTACGGAGCAGGCGAGTAGGGGCACAAAGTCAAGACTTGATGGTGGTGCAGCACCGGGCGTACGGGGAGATCGAGGTGATTGATTGCCAGCGTGATACATGATCATTCGAGCAACGCGGGAGCGCCCTCGTCGCTCTGCAAGGGTCGAAGAGTGCATCGGGAGAAGTGCGCAAGCCGCAAGCCTTCCCCGGACAGGGGGGTTTGCTCGTGGGGTTTTTACTGCGCCGAGGGAGGAAAAAGATTGCTTGCAGCGGCAGCATGCGCCTCCAGGCGATTCCTTGTCTGGGCATCTGTCCTGTCCTCGTGCCGTCTCGCGCACGATGCAACCCCGGAGGCCCAGTGGGAGGTGGGTGCATCACCGGGGAGGAGGCAGCTGGGACTGCTAGGTTTGTGGCCATGACGATGAGGAGCCATGATGGGCCATGATGAGGGATGGACGAGGCGGGTTGCGCACCGCCGACAGTGAGGCTGGAGGACGGGGGGCCATAGCGGCTAAGCAACGACCAGAGCAGTGCCGATTGCAATTAAGCCAGCAGCGATATTGCCAGCAGGCGTCGCTGTCGTCATGAGGCTCAAGGGTTGCTGCAGGTTGGGCGGCGAGCTGCATGGTGCAGCATGCAGTGGAAAACGAGGTTGACGAACCTCGGCGGGTAATGGGACGAACCTAGGAGCAAATGATTTGTCTTGGATGGATGCGAGTGAGCCACGATGCGTGTGAGTGTGTGGGTGCCTTTGACTCCGCTGGTTGGCCTCCATTTTTTTTCTTGCCCTGGTCGTTTTGCATTGTCCATTTCGGCCTCATTCATTGTATTCGGCTTCATTTGACGGCCGTCTATTTTTGTCGCAGTTAATCGAGGTGATGATTGCGAGCGTCTTTACGCTGCGGGGGGGTGATCGCGTTTCATCTGGCGCGCGCCGCATCTCAAGGCGCCTGGCAGCGCATTATATCACAAAGTCCGAGACCCATACCCATATCCATACCCATACCGCATGCCTCTCTTAGACGGACGGAGCAGCACATTGCCCCGTACTGAGGCCATCGGCGGTTGCCGACTCCCAAGGGAGCCGTCGGTCGGACTTTGGGCCCCTCCAGCCGGAGCTCTGAGACAATGTGACGGGAATCTGTCTCGGGCGCAGAGTCTGGGCCCTTTGATGGCCTGGCGGCGGCTGGCAGGATGTGATGGGCAGGGAATCGAGCGCCGCCGAAAGCTTGCATTGCGCCCAGAGCTCAGAGCAGCTGTGATGAGATGGTGGGCCGGCGGGTATCAAGATCGGGCGTGGGAAGTGGGGGGAGGTGGTCGGAATGACGACTGATGCTGCTGCCAAAAGCAAAAGCAAGTCATTTCGCGGCGCATTGATTGATGAAGCGCGAGCTTTGCAGTCACCCGTGGTGATGGCATGGCGATAGTTACTGACCGGACCAGGACCACGGGTGAGTGGGTAGAGATTGCGGCGCTTGGGGGGATGGGTGCACACGTGCGCATTACATTAGCTTGCACCTACCCAGTTGGGCAGTTGAAACAACGGCCTTGCTTGTGGTAGGGCTGCCTGCCTGCTGGTGTTGGTGGTGCGTGTGAATAGGACCTATGTATGTGTGCCTTTTGCGTATGAGTGTGTGTGTGAGTGTGAGTGTGTGCAGCGGCGTAGTGGTGGTGGTGGCTAGTGATGAACGAGGCTCTGCTTTTTTTTTCTTTCTTTTCTTTTGCAATGCCTCGGCCATTTCCTCTCACTCCCAGACTAGCTGGGTACCCGTGCCATGAGTTGCATTCTAGGTTTGGCCAAGCTTGACATTGTTCAGCCAGGATTGTGAGGCCTTTTCTTGTTTTTTATTTCCGCTGGTGCTTTCGACACCTTTTCTTACCACCTGCGGTGGCAGGTCGCTTCATCGTGCCCATCTCCGCCCCGCGCCATTCCACTCTCGTCTCTCGTCGCGCGCGCGTCCTCTGCCCTCTCAACAGATACTGTACCTCAGTTAATCTTCGCCCGGTACTGTTACTCTGGGCGCTTCCCGAGCGACGCTACGTAAGCTGGTGTAAGGGCAAGGTAGGATTGAAGGTGGGTTGATAACCGAAAGATGGCGGGAAAAACAAAAAAAACACAAAACGACACCCCTCGTGCCTTTTCCTCTCCGTCTCTCACTCACTCTCTCTCTCCGTCGGCACACAGACGCGACGAAATGGTGACGTGACCTGATATGACGAGTTTCTGGGTCCCCCTCGATGGGGTTTGTGGCCCCGTCGGTTCCGCTCCTTCGTCAAGGCCATTCTGGTGTGTCCGTCCTGTCGGGTCGTATCTCGTTCTCGGGGCTCCTCATGGCTGTTCCCCGTAGGTAGTAGCTGACCTCTTCGGCCAAGGAAAAGGAAGCCCACCCTCCGCCGGGTTCAGGTCCCTTTGCTAGCCTTTCGAATTTCATTTTGCCCGCTTGGTCTGTCCTGAAGCTCAGTCGATAGTGTGGTCTGGGCGGTTTTTTGGCGAATTAGGCCGCGAAAGCAGGCCGTTGGGAACCCAGCTTCGCAGGCCCTATCCAACCAACCCAGATCCTTCCTCGCAAGCATGTCCATTAAGTCCCGAGGTGTGGGCTCCTCCTCCTCCCTCCCTTCGCCGATGGTGGTACGGTTCCGTCATGGTCAGCCGAGACGACACCGAGATGGAGAAGGAAATGCACACAGACAGAAACGGGATCCAATCCTTGTTGGGGGAGGCTTTTTCTATGGGGAGTTGGGGGTGGAGGGGGCCGCCTCGTGTGGCTCGCTGTGGCTCTGTGCTTAGCTGTGGCTCCATGGATGAATGTTGCAATTCCCGAAGCCGAACATTTTTGTGACCTGCAGCTGCAGCAATCAGATGTTGGACTGACGTTGACTTTTTGTTTTTTTTTTACCCTTTTTTTTTATTGACTGTCTTGGGGGAGGAGGGTTCCTGTTTCAATGCCTTGAGTTTTGACTTCAAGACTTGATCCCTACCGAAACCAGGTGTCGGTCACCATCCAGGCCATTTAGTGAATCCCATGACTACTGCCTTGGTAATTGAGCCGGCCCATAGGTGAAAGGGTAAAGGACTCCTAGGAATTAAAAAAAGAAATAAGAGACTTAAGGCATTGGGGCCAGGCCAGGGCGTCCGGCCGAGGTGGGTGGTGGGCGACGGGGCCCATGATCCGGGATTCCGGCCTGTGGGCATCGGCATGGAGGAGCCTAGACAACATACGACCGGACGGGACTGATGGAGCGGCGGGGATAGTTTGTCTTGATTATCCGCTACCATTATTTTCCTTTTGCTTCTTCATTTTAAAAGACTGATCCCTGCTGGTTCGGAGGAAGAATAAGGACGGCAAATAGTAGGAGCAGCACGAGGAGAAGGAGGGGTGCGACACCCGGAATGGGAGATGGGAGAGTCCGCCTGCCCTCTTGTATCATGACCGTCTCCTGACCCTCTTTTCGGAGAGCGTGGTTTCTGGTGTGCTTTTTGCGTCGGAATCCAAGGACCACGGATGGACAGTGTTTTGTCGTCGTTCCGATTTCCCTGGCTCATCGTCTCATGCCTCTGTTCATCCGTCCGTCCCCGTGCATGACTCCAGCCGCCAAGGGCATTTGTTGCATCCATCCACACATCCTTCTATTCATCTCGTTTGTCACCCTCGGGACCTCACTGGAGTCATTACGTAGTATTCTCTTTTCTCTTCTGTTCTTTTTTCTTTCCTTCCTTTTTTTCCCACTCGTTTCTTTTCATAAATTTTTTTTCTCACACATGCTCTCTCTACTTTCTTATTCCGCTTAGCTCATAGTTGTCCTCACCTATTATCGTCATCCGGCCCGTCTCACCATCCCAGGCTATCCCCTTCACCGACGGATTTACCACAGCAACAAGCAAGCACGCACGCACACACCTACAGCTACCCACACCCGCACATGCCTGCGTAAAAAAGACGTCACAGGCGCTGGATCGAACTTATCGAGTAGGCCCTGGTTAGGCTGAATATTCCCAATTACGAAAGAGAAAAAAAAAGACAAGCCCCCATCACTTTTAGTCTAGATATTTTTGCTTTTCCCACTACGGTGACAGCGTCCTAACCAAACCCTTGGAGATCGTCACGATTCTTTTCGGGGGCCAAAGCCGACCGACAGCGGATCCAGCAGGGAAGCTAAAGCGAGGCTAGACTGCCACAAGCGACGACCTCTTTTTATCGCCGGTTCCCTTCTGTCGGTAACCCTGGATCAGTTTTTTTTTTTTTTTGCTTTTGGTAATCGCCATCATCTCTCTCTCTCCGTCCCTGTCCCTCTGCGGATAAGAAGGGAGAGGAATCCCGCGACTCATTGCATGACAGAGCTCCTGCGGCTTTACACGTGCTAGCCACAAGCTTGCACTTTGAGCTTTGGGGGTGTGTTGCGCATTCCGCATTTACATTTTGAGCCTGGGACCTTGTGCAACATTATCTAACATCTCACTTGTCGCATTGCATCGCACCGGCACCACCTTTCGCACCAACAGCATCCCGTTCTCTCCACCCGCACCCGTCGAGCGAGCACCTTAAACGGCCAATCGCTCGCCAAAGCCAACTGCCGCTACTCGGCCGCTTGGCCAGTCGTCATTTTCATAAGTCGGGTTTGGCCGTCAGGTCAACACTACTACTACCACTCCGGCCACTACCCACCACCTAGCTAGGGAACTGCTAGCTAGCTGTTGGTACTTGCAGCTCATCGAGTCCGGCATCTATCAACAAAGAGTAAAAGAGAGAGGAAAAAAAAAAAAGAAAAGCAACGACACCCCTGCTTGTGCATTACTCCGAGGCGTACGCCGCCATCTATCTCTCCTCTCTCCTCCCCACGCAAAACCACACCCTCGCCCACGTCCGTCAAGCCTCCCCAGAGTCCGTGTCCAAGTGACTTCTCGCCGGCTCCAATCACGACGGGCGAGTATCGCAAAAGCCGTCCGCCTTTCACCGTCCCGGCGGCCCTGCAGAGATACACTGTCCCACGTTTTCCCGTCCCACGCGCTCCCAGAGCCGGCCCCAGGCCAAAAGGGACGCCATCCCCAATCACTCTAATCGTTCAATCGCCAATCCCACACACTCCCACACACACACTCGAGTCCACCCCGGTCCCCCATTCCCCAGGCCAGTCCGGGCCTTGACTTAAAGTCGCACACACACACACTCACTCTCGCACAACCCCTTCCACCCCAGTCGGTCCAGGTTCCCAGCGCCAAAAACGACCTACCCTGGCGACCCAGTCAAGCCCCAAAACCCAAGCCAGCCCATCATCCTGGCCTTTCTCACCGAAATCTGCACCGCCGCGCGCCCCTCGGTCGGTATACTTGCACTCGCAGTCTGTGCCGGCGTCTTTGTCTCGTCTCTTACTACCTCGTCTTAATATCGAGTACCGACCCCCTCTCCCGTCTCTCCGTCGCTCCGTCCCATTCCCCAATCAACGGCCACCCATCTCTTCCCCAGAAGCAAAGCTACTCATCCTCTTGGCCCCTCTTCTTTCCTCTCTCCTCTTGCTATTACGTCCTCTTCTACCTCCTGCACCACCACCACCTACCACCGACCTCTCCATCCACCCTCTCCTCCTCCCCTCCTCCTCCTCCTCGCTTGTCTAGCTTCCCTCTGCTATTGCTCCAGTATACTGGGTAGCTAGATAATCAAATTACCCCTCCTCTTTCGTTTTCCTCCCTTCTTCTTCTTCTTTTATTTATTTTTCTCCGTCGCGGTGCCATTTTTTGTTTGGGTCAATAAGTCCACCACTCCCAGCCAGCAGTTGACTCGTCCCCCCCACATCGACAATGCCTATGGTTGCCACCATCCCGATATCATGATGCTCTGCGCAGCACAGCATTCGCCAATCCCAGGGCCCTTGCCGTCGTTGTTGTTGCTGCCGCCGTACCCAACATTGTCGACATCTTGTTTCGAATTTTCGCTGGTCTCATTGGCATCCTCATTACCGCCATTGTCGCCTCTGTTGTGGCCGATTCACAACCTTCGGCCACAATCACAATCACACACGCACTCGTCGCGCACCCTCTGCAACGGCTCATGTCCCCAACAGCCGCTGCTCTCCTCTACACGCATCGAATTTCTCCGCGACCTCCCTCCATACCCGAACCCGGTCACCGTCGCTAACAACTACCACCATCGGCGCCGCCCCGAGCCGCCTCGCGATCCTCCCGACCTCGTCCTCAGCCACCACCTTTGCGACCCCTCTGGCCTCCCCGCGCCATAGCGCCCCCCTTGCGCGATAGCCCGCAATGTCCACCCAAGCTATTCCCGACACCCAGCTAGGGCTCAGCGCCGAGGAGGTACAGCTACTCCGTCAAGGCCAGGCGGCGTTGGGAGGTGGGGGGTCTAGCAGCTCGCGCAATGCCAGCCGGGCGAGCAGCCAGGGCTTGTTGCTCCTCGACAGTTCCTCTTTGACTGCGCTGGGACGCTATTTTGACCATCTCATGGCCAGCATTGAGCAGAGGATCCAGCATCTGAGCTACGAAGCCCAGCGGTTCACACAGCTGCAGTACGACGAAGCCGATGGTATCATTGGCGGCGCGGATGCCGAGATTGCCCGCTACACTGAGATCCTCCAGCAACTGGACGAGCTCGAGGTCGATTTTGACCGCATTGCACACATTAAGGAAATTGTCAAAGGCTACAGGTCGAGGGTTGAGTCCCTTGAGCGCGACCTCGAAAGCAGCGGGTCAAGCCGAAGCCACAGGCATTCTTCATCGCATCACTCATCCCATCGCAGTCATGGGCACTCCCATCGCCACAGCAGTTCCCATCGATCACGGCGTTGAGCCAATGAACAAACCCCCCCTCTCCACCCCCTTCCCTAGCACCGACGGCTACAATCGTCTTTGTCCCCCCTTGCAGCAGGGCTCGATCGAAGAAAAAAAAAGATCGGGGGGACCCAAAAAATATAAAAATATGAACGAATTGGTTACAAAATAACAAGGAGTTTTCCTAATGCCAACGAATTAAAACAAAAATCTACAGAGATTGGAGGAGAATGCGATGTTCCTGCGCGGGTTTACACAGGACCGCTATGCACACGCTAACACAACACACGCACACACACACTCACATGCACGCACAAAACTCAAGACTTGAAGGGGGTTTTGGTCTCTTCCTCGCCACTTGAGACAGTACGACACGAATTCTACGGGTGGCGCTTGGATCGTGGGAATATGAAGATTGATGGGCCTCGCGGCTAGCAAGATGGAATTGGCCTCACGGCTATTTTAATGTCTGTTGGTTTTTATTTTGGACTACTGGTTTTTTTTGGTCATTACTTGCTTTGCTTTTTTTTCCTTTTTTTTTCTCTATGTCATGTTTCGGACTGTTGGTTATCCGGCGTTGAAATGTCCCTTGTAACTTGTTGCTATTATGATGATGGGCAGGGAGGGGCACAAGACTCTGCCCGGTTCAGGCTTTCAGGCCGTGTTGTTATTTTTTCATGCACGTCTCAGGCTCTCCGCAATTTTTGTCCGGGACAAAGCCGTTGGGTCTAAATCGTGCGTGGCATGTTTTTTTATGGGATTTATGAAAAATACCCCCTTATCATGTTAAATTATGGGCAATTCTTAAACTCTAGTTTCGCGACATTTTGAAAAATAAAAAAAATTAACACACATAAAAAAAAATGAGAGCCGCCTACTAGAAACCCAGAGATAACTAGAGACAACTAGGGAACGAAACAGAACGGGATGATGATCTGACCTCAGGCTTTTTCGTGCGTGTCCTCGTCGGTTTCCCCCCCGCCGTTTGCCGCGCCAATGTCAATGCCAAAAGCTCAACTTGGCTTAGATGGATGCAGCAGGGCTCACTCGGTGCTGCAGGACGCATCGCGTCGTTCTCGTCACGCAGCCAGAAGCTCGCCCTGCTTGCAAACGACTGGCTGGGGTGCAGCTTCACGCGCATAGCCCTCGGCCTGCGTGGCGAGCGCACCTCGAATGGGGCGGCGCCCGCCCGCGGCCCTTCGCATTGCTTTCCCCCCCGAGAGAGGGAGGGATCTTTTTTGGTTTTGCTCTAGTCTGGGCGTCGATTTCTATGGTCGGTCGGGGGAGAAAAAAAGACAGGTAGGGCTCTTGGATTGGGCGGGAGGGATTGGGGGAGACGAAGCTGGGTGAGACGCAGTGATGCCCAACGGTCCAAAGTGTGTTGTATGTCGGTTCGCTTCATGTAATGTATGTATGTGATTGATGGTGCGTCGTGCGTCATGAGATTGGACGACCCAGACATTTCTGCTTGAGGGTTGCAAAGGGGCCCGCATTTTGAGGCTCCCCCCCGTTGGATGAGATGATGATGCGATGATAAATCCAATTCTTGGGGTTGATGCCCCCTCCTCCCCCCTCCCTCGGTTCTAGATGCCCAGTGAGATTGCGTTGCTTTTTAGTGTTTTTTTTTTCTGCTGCTGCTGCTGTCAGTGCCTCGACACTCCCCGTGGATGGCCTCTGAACTGAGATGGTGTAAGCCGCCGCAGCCCAAAGCGCGGTGCCGGGCCGCACTTATTGGCCACTTGATATGCACGGGAATTCACGCCCTCCGCGAAACCCGGGGGAGGGGGAAGGGAGGGGGGGGGCTATGGGGAGGGGGACGATACTGCAAATTCCCCGATCGGGGAATCATGGCTTGCCAGGGGGGGAGGGGTGTTCTCGTCTTCGCTGGATAGGCATCTCACTCGCGCAAGGCGGCGACAGAGCAAAGGGCCGCGGACCAGAGCCCGATGCCCTTGCCGAAGCAAAAGTCTGGTTGACGTAGGCTGATGCAATGTCATCCGATTTCGTAGGCCCCGTCAGGCCAGCATGGTCGCCCTGGGATATGGGCTTCGGGGACAAAGAACGAAAGCGTGTGTGTGCTGTTATGCCGACCACTCAGGTGCCGGCGTGGTGGCCCGACTGATGGTTGCGTCCGAAGGGGGGGGGGTCCGGCACCGATGATCTACCTTTTTTTTTTTGCAAAGAAGGAAAAAGAAAAAAAAAGAGCCTCTCGCTCTCGCAAATGCCGAAACCTGACTCCACACTATGTTCTGCTGCTGCTGCTACTGCTGCTGCCCAACTGGGACGAAAAAAAGGTTTCCCCGAGTTGAAGCGCGCAGCTGCAATGACAGAGCCAAAGGGGAAACTGGACCGGACTAGGGAGGGTAAAGAGGGAACGGGGAGGCCTCGACCGCCCTCCTTGCGTCAAACCGGTCCATTTGCGATATGCATGCGTGTCATTTAGCTCTCGAGGCACGGTTTTCTTGGCCCCAGGGGCCTAGTTACGTCTGGTTGCATCATCACTCCTGGCTAGCTACATGAGGAATCGTCGCCGCTAGTAGTTGAACCTTTTTTTTTTCTTAGTGATACATTTCGAAACTGACCAACTAGGATGGCAATGGCAATAGGTTTGTTCAGTCGGTGAATCCAACAGGCAATCGACCCAAGAAGAAAATAGTAGATACGCAATAAATTTATTTCAGTTCTAACCAATAGTACTGTTTGTATTAGTTGAACAGACTGTCGGGCGAATCATTATGACCGAACTTAGTTGTATCTGCCACTGTTGTGGCTCTGGAGCTCCCTTTTGGTCGAGCCCACGATTTGGCATTAAGAAAGAAAAAAAATAATATTAGCTCAAGGTAGAACACAAATTTCAAGAGATCCCAATCCATGATCAAATTAAAAAATTCTTTCATTTCCATTCTTGAGAAAAACATGTGTGTGCCTAATGATACCTCGCTGCAAGACACCTCGTTGGAGAAAAGAATATCCTCATACTCAGAAAGATAAGGAAGTAAATTCATGAGGAAAACAATGAGGATACGAAAATAGAGATTTTGATCCACAGGGCTAAGCGCCAGAGACCAGTACCCAACAGGAACTCCGAAGGCGCGGATATTGGACGAACTGATGGGAGAAACTGCAACCAAAAACGTACCAAGCACCAGTGAGATAATCCCATGGTGGTCTCTTAGGGTCGCTGATATCCTTGGGATAAAATAAGAGACAAGAGGCACGACATGGGCCACAGAGACCACAGCAAACACAAAATTGGAAAGGGAGAACTGTTCTAAGTTTTCCCTGCCCAAGGAATCTCTGAATTGATTGATTATGGTGTTTAAAGAACACCTAACCAAGGTTATATGTAGTTCACCTAATTTCGGCAGTGACACCTGGACTATTCCAATAACAATCATCATAAAAAACATAATTATGAAGTCCCTGGACGCAATAAAAATCTCCTCGATTAAGCAAATGTGCCAAGAAAGTATAAGATTGTTTGACACAAAGTCCAAGGCTCCTGTGGGGAGAGTCATAATAGAAGACATTTGGTTTGGGGTCTCCTTGAGGTCAAACTGGAGGATTTTGCGATCCATAATCCAAGTTTGCGTCAAGTGAGCATGGAAAATATGCCCATGATAATTCAGCCACTTTGGGCTGGATCTTGTACGAAAATCCGAATGGAGCAATGAAAGCAAATCGTCATATGAAACTGACATGACAAACCGACATTCAAAAGTCTTACCGTGGCGCATAGACCCCCACAAATTAGTAATATAGGTCCTATCCTGAATGACAACGGCAAACTTCTCTCCTGTTTCTCTTTTCTCAAACAGCAAAGCAGCATATTTTTGATAGGACGCCCCAGATTCCCAATTTTCTATCGGGACCAGTCTCGCTTCGGGTTCCGGCCCTGCTGATGAACAAATTCTCAGCAATTTAACTGTACTAGGCAGGTTCCGTATCCACAAACTATGTTGGAATCGGTCAATCATGATGTTTGATTCATCTCGGATCCTTAGGAGTACGCGTCTATGTGGCCACTGATAATATTTGTTGTGACTGACCATGCGGGATGGGGCGCAGGCTCTTGAATAGACATTATTTCCATGCCTTTTGAGCGGCAGCGCTATCATATTCCAAGGGTCGTTCCGGAAATGACATGGAATAAGGACGTATGGATCATCAGGACCCAGGCTCAACGGAAGATTTATTTCCAATCCCTGGGTTGTTAATGTCCAGTCCATGTAGGCCTTGCTGGATACAATGTCTTTGCAATCGCGGAAACAATCAGGACTCGTTGACAAGTGTCCCATTTGAGGACCTTCAGCTTTAGGCTGCCTGAGGCTGAACCATGGGTTATCCATTAACACCAACATCTTCAATCCCAAAAGCCACGAAGGAGTCGGGTTTGGCTTTTCGGGTGACAGGTTCCGACCGGATTCATTAATTGCGTTCCAGGCGAGCAGGGTAGGGTCAAAAACATTTCTCAGTATTTCTTCCTGTAACCTTTGATACGCCCTGTTTCCTTCACCATAAATGAGGGGCATATTGACGCCGAATATTCCGAGTAGGGAGTAGGCTATATCTTCCTCCCTCGTTGTCTGTCGACCAGAAGCCCAGCTCATTTTCTCTGCAATACTTGCCATTGCTATCCATTCACTCATAGCACCCTGACTAGGGCCTATGAGGTAGATTTCATTAATTCCAGTAATGGGACTGATATCAGCTGCCAGTTCCTTTCTAGTTGCAATGAAAGTCCAATCTGAGGCGAAAAAGTTTAGAAATCTTGGGGCTAATAATTCCTGTAAGGTCCACCCCCGAGTGAACCAACGAGAGTTTCTAAACTCATCACTTGGATGGCTGGTGCCTGGTGATACATCAACCAGGTATGCCATACAAACCGCTGCATTTTCATACCATCGAAACATCGAGTTGATGGCTTCTGAAAGTTCAGCACTGCTAGTTTTATCGATGCAACATGTATCAATCCAAACATATTGAAACCCGTGTTTGAGAGCCATCTTGCATGCTTGGTCAATCTTCTTGTAGCCTGCCTTCTCTTGGATGACGAGATCGGGCTGCTGAAATTGCTGCAGTGACACTTCTTCTTTTCCCCAGGTGTGGGATAATATTGCATATTTCGGGACGGCATTTTCGAAGAATTCCTCCAGTTTGAGGGTATCAACATTGATGAGACGCATTTTGGTAGCTTAAACTTTTAGTCGTGGTTGGGTTTCCTTGCTAGATTCAAGGTGATGAGAAAAACCCGCATCAAGCTTACTTTTTGAAGAATTACTGTCTAGGCAGAAATGCAGTGCGGTGTATCCCATAATGAGGCTTGCATAAGTGACCCAAACTTGATTCGCTGAGCAGTACAGCCATCGCCAAGGCACCGCTTGGGGGCCTCAATGCTGCTCAGCATCATTATTCTTCTCATATTTTACTTTTGTCCAACATCACATCTTTAAGGTAGCTCGCGCAACTTCATTGACCGTAATTTTTTACAGCATCTAAACATGTACAAAATGTCAAAACCTCTTTCTCAGCAATACAACGCCCGTCTTCCTAACTGCCGCGTCCGTCTTCCAAACCAATCGACCGTCATTGTTGTCATTTCCTAAGCCAAAAAAATGGAAAAATCGAAGAGAGCAACACCGCGATACCATAAAATAAAGACCAAAACACAGAAAGCGGGGTGAGAGCGAAAGCACCAAGCAAGCGCGACAAGCATAAGAAGACGTTAATATGCTTTGTTTCCTCACACGCCCAAAACGCCTCAAGATTTCCTTTCCTGCCAAAAAGTTTCCATGCCAATTTCCAAACAGCTCTCCATCTAAACAGTTGACGGAGTAGCGCCACCTCCACCAGCGGGATTCATGCGACGTTAATACTTTAAAAGACAAAACACCCATGGACCATCCATTCGGAGTGAGACAAAGGAAATGTAAAATAGAAGTTTGTGGCGGTCATGCTCAGTGCGTGAATAACCCCCATCTCTCCTCATCAACATCACCACAACTCCTCTTCATTAATTATATGTACTTCATGCGGCTAGCAACGGGGTAGACTACACCCGAGCGATGCGACGCGCGCGAACAAGGAAAGGACTGGGCATCTCGTCACGCTCAGGATCCCAGACGGCAACGGGCTCGTCGCCGCTGGACTTGCGCTCGAGGCCGAGACGCTCGCGGAAAGCCCGCTTGGGGCTGACATTTTCACCAAGCACCACAGCGCTGAGGGGCCGGCCACCAGCACGGGCCTGTTGGAGCTCGACCAGCGTGCGACCCTTGATGTTATTTTTAGCGGCGAGTTTGCCGAGCGCCTCATTGTCAGTCACCTTCTTGAGGGACGACGTACGTGTCAAGCCGGCGGCGGCGGCAGCAGCGTCACCCTGAATGTTGGTGGCGGAGGGGATCTTGCTGAGGCGGCGGGTCGGTGATCGGGGCTCAACCGGGGCCAGGGTGCATTTGGACACAAGGCTAGAGTTGGATGACTGGGGCTTGAGTCGGTTAAGGGGAGCCGACTTTTGCGACGACAAAACGGGTCGCGACTTTGAAGTAAATGGGTTCTTGGAAGACTTGATGTTTCGGGTAGGCGAGGGAACAATATCCTCGTCCTCCGAGTCGCTCAGTGAACCCTGGTCCCACCGAGGGTCGTTGGGGTTACCATTAGCATTGGCAGCAAAGATATTCCCTGGGTTGTGGGTGGGCGCTTTGGTGTTGCCATTTCGTCGGGGGGACAACGACAACGATGCGATGGCGATGGGGCTCGGAGACGCCATCTCGATATCCATGGGTGTCCCGGCGTGGCCAACAAACATTGTCTGTGCTCGAGAAAAAGGCGTACGGGCCGTCTTCTTAGCCTCGCGCGAAGTGTCAGGGCTGTCGGCGGAGATCTCAGAAATATCTGTCGTCGAAGGGAAATCGTCTCCACTTGTTCCAACAGAAGATTGAGGGTATTCCGCAGCCCTGGTTGGGGCAGCCACGTCTGAATCCTGGCTGGTGGGTCGAGATGGAATGAAGGATATTGGCTGCTTCTTTTGAAGCTCAGCTGCGACACGGGCCTGTACCTCCTCTTCGAAGCGCTTCTGGAGACGCTCAAGCTCTGTGTTGGCCAGGCGATCGATCTCAAGGCGGGCCTTGACCTCCCACTCTCGTCTCAGTGAAGAGTCCAGCTCGTCACGGATCAATTCTCGCTCTCGCTCCATGTTTGCCATGCGTTCAGTAAACTCAATCTCCTTCTTACGGAGGGACTCCTCCTTTGATCGGAGCGACTTGCTGAGGTCAACAACCTCCTTCTCCTTGCGCATCAGCTTCACAATAGGCAAGCCGAGTAATTGGGCGGTATCGGGTCGTCGGTCCGGGTTGACACGAAGGCAGTCCTTGATAACCTGGCCGAGCTCAGGCGAGTAGACTTCGGGCAAGGCGGGGAATTTGCCTTCCTTAATTTTCTGGACGAGTTGGTAGTGAGTCTTGGCGTTAAAGGGTGGCTCGCGGGCGCAGAGCTCATAGATGATGCAGCCGAGGGACCAAATGTCCGACTTGAGCGTGTATTTCTCGGCAGCGCAGATTTCGGGCGACATGTAAAACGGAGTGCCGACGTAGGTGGATGCAAAGTCTTGCGACTTGATCATCTTGGAGAGACCAAAGTCTCCCAGCTTGACTGAGTTGTTTTCACCCAGGAAGACTATTCCGTGTTAGTGGTTGGTGTTGTTATTAGTCAAAGTGGGGATTCATCTATTCTCACCATTTTCCGGCTTCAGGTCACGGTGCAAAATAGTCATGGTTCCAGAAGGAACCTTGGGTCCTCCAGCTCCCTGGGCTACTCCAAGCACATTTGACCCAACCTCGGGGGGGTCCATTCCATAATGACAGCGGTAGAGTGCCATGATGAGCTGGCTGAAGATGCTCCAGACAAAGGTCTCCTGGGCGCGTTGGCCCTTGAGCGACAGATCCTTAATGACGCGACCCAAATCCCCATTGCCACAGTACTCCATGTACAGGTGAAGGTCCTGGCTGACCTTGAGGTGTTCGCGGTGGTAGTAGGCGACGATGTTGTCGTGGCGGAGGTGAGAGAGAATCTGGAACTCGGCGTGGAGCTGCTCGCGCTCCTTCTGGGACATGCGAAGGTAGGAAATTTCTTTGCGGCACATGATGAAGCCGTCAACCTTGCGGCGAACTTTGCGAATCACACCGAAGGAGCCATGACCTGTGGGCGTGAACTGGTCAGCATTCAAGTCCTGTCAAGTTGCGTGCAATTCCCATTCGCCAATGGCGGTCTGGGGGGGACACAGCAAGGAGGCTCAATGCAGACGTACCAATCTTCTCCAGCGTCTCGTACTTGTCCTCTGAAGACATGTTGAAAGTAGTTCACGGTCGGAAACCGTTGTGACTCTTAACCCATGCAGTGAATTCTCGAATGTCCAAACTGCACCAGCAGCATTCACGGTTGGTTGTATGGTTGGCGAGGTTGTGTAAACGAAAGGCGACCTTGGCGCAATAAGAAGGAATCAACCCGCACAAAAACAAAAACCCTGCTGGTGTTAGTAGCGTACTCGTGTGTTTGTTGCTTGAAGGAAAAAAGAGAGCAGAGTCGGTGGAGAGTAACGATCCGCTTGACGACGTTTGGTTGTCGTGCACCGTCCACTTCGACCCTGGTTCGCCGTCTCTAGAGCAGCACATCTAATTGCAAGTCGTTGTCATGGGAACCGCCGCCGAGTGGGGCGAGTGGGGCCTGGAGCGACCGTGAAGGCTCTGGGCGGTGACCGAGGCAATCAAGCGTGTTGGGGGCTGAAATAAGCCGTGCAACAAGGTCCGGGTGACGGAACACGTTAGAGTGAGTATAATAGCATGAGAAATAAATCCAACATGGACGAAAAATAATGACTCATTGTAGTATTCTTTGAAGTCTATGCCTAAAGCTTTTTATTTTTATTTTTATTTTATTTTTATTCTTCATCTTTTGATCTCCCTTAATTCTCTCATCTCTCTTCCCTTGCATGTTGCGTGAAAAGCTAGCGAAGCGTCTCACGGTGCTGTGCCGTGCCGTTTATTTCACGACACGCTAAGCGCTCTTCCGGAGAAAGCCCGGATTGCGCTTTATCGATAAGCGAATCGACCCGGAGATAACATGACGTCGGTGAACCATGTGGGGTGCTGGTCTAGGGACACCGAGCTGGTCATTGGCTGCTCGCCCAAAGTGGAATTTGGTGATGGCGACTTTTTGGAGGGGGAACTAGCGATTGCCGTGCATTTAATAAGCATAAACTAGAACATCTGGAAAAAAACCACATTTCAAAAGCGACAAATTTTGATTTCATTTTCTTGATAGACATAAATTCCTACACCAGAAAAAACTTCACTTTTTTTTTTATTTTTTAGCCCATTATGGTCCTCCGAAAGGACGAGCTCGAGGGTGCACTCGCCCAAGAGGCAATCCTCATCAAGACCGGTGTGCTTCGGGACGAGAACCCGCTCGACGACAGCCCCGAGTTCAACGACTTCCTCGCCGCCTGCCGGCACGGAGATCTCAAGACATGCCAAGAGCTCATCAACCGCGGCGTCAACATCAATGGCAAGGACCGTTTCGACTACACGCCGCTGATCATTGTATGTATCTATCTCGCCGGGCACGGATGGTGGGGGTTTCGGAGTTAATGGAATTCGAGTGGCATCAACGGGGAGACGATGCTAACGAGGCAACAGGCAAGTCTATGCGGTCATTTTGAGCTCGTGCAGCTTCTATTAGAAGCAGGTATGTGATTTTGCTGTTTCTTTGCGGTTCTGCAAGTGTGCTACCGTTCTTATCGTCAGAGTCAATGAGTTGCCACCGCAAAAGGGCTCCGCATTCTCCAGCTTCATCTCATATCACACTCACTCCAAGACTTACATCTCACACAAACTCATTCAACAGGTGCTCTCGCCGAGAGAAATACTTTTCAGGGCGAACGATGCATCTACAATGCCCTCAACGACCGTATTCGCAATCTCCTTCTTCAGTATGACTTCTCAAAGTCCACCGACCCATACATCTACTGGACTACTCACATCTCCACCTTGCTCGGCCGCATCACTCCGAAGACAACCGACATATCACTAGTAGCCGGGGAACGCTCATTTAATCTACACAAGTTTTTACTCGCATCTCGGTCTCCCTACTTCCACCGGAAACTTACCGAGGCGCCGACGGCGGATAGCATGAAGTTGGCCGCCGCGGTTCCACCAGAGGCTTATCAAATCGTGCTCAGATATCTATATCTCGGTGAGTTACCGCGTGATCTCGCGCCCCCGGGGAGCTCCGCTTCAGATGAGGATATCGCCAAAGGACTAGACAAGATCAGCAAGCAGCTTGAAGTCGAGCAGCTCTGGGAGGGCATCCTAGCAGGTTCCGATAGACGTCTAGCGCGTCAACGTTTCCAAGATGAAGTCGAACGAGCAAGGAAACAAGTGGAGACCTTTTTCCAGCAAAATGTCGTGGGACACAAAATGGTGGTGGATACAGACAGAGTAAAGGATGTCAAATGGAACTACGGTAATGCCATATTTGCGGATGTGCTCCTCCGAGCAGATGAGCCCGGCGAATCCGAGTATGACGGTGATGCAGCCGCCACGGAATCTGAACCGCAATCTCGTCTGATTCCAATCGGCCCGGCAGGAGATCGCGAGGAGCCCCCAAAAAGAAAATCAGTTCTATATCCCGCGCACAAGGCCATGCTCATTCGCAGCGAATACTTTGAAAAGATGTTTTCGGGTGACTTTGTCGAGTCGCAGCAGGCCGACCACTTGCGAATCATCACCGTCGACTGCACGCCAGCAGTGTTGGAAATCATCCTCACATTCTTGTATACAGAAACAGTCGTGTGCCCGCTCGAGCATGCCCTGGACCTGCTCTACGCATCAGATATGCTGTTCTTGGACACTCTCAAGTCCAAGGCGGCCGTAGCAATCAGTACCCTGGGCAGCGCCACATCTAACGCCCTCGTTGATAGGACCCACGGCCAAGACGAGGATGAAAACGCAGCCAACGGCAAGCAAGGCAAGACGGAAGAGGTGGAGGTGGAGCCCATCAACATTTATGACGTGATACATGCAGCGTGGGAGCTCCGCGTGCAGCGACTGGAAGAGTTCGCCGCCCGATACCTCGCGTACCGCCTGGAGGACTACATTGACGAGCAGGAATTCCAAGACATTATCAACGAAAGTGCGCAGCGCCTGAAGGCCCGTCAGGAGACAGATACCATCGAACTTCTGGATGATATCAGGTACTACCTGTCGGATCGTTTCCGTCTTCGCTTCGAGGATGCGGGTCTGGAAGAAATGATGGATGAGGAGGGAGAGATTAACGCCGAGCTGGCCGCCGCGATAGCTGATCAGGCAACCATGAGGGAAAATGGTGCGGACGGTGCACATGATGCAGCAGGCCTGGCCTCAAATGGAGCGTCGAATGGAACCGCGAATGAAACCACAAACGGCGTCGACGCCCCGGAGGAACCCCAAGAGCCGCGAACAGCCGGCGCGGTACGTACTCTGGATGGTGAGGTGGTGGAAGACGAGTTTGAGTCAGATGCCATCAACTACCAAATCCTGCTTGGCAAAATTGATGTCATGCTAGATCGCTTAAAACTCGATGCCTAATGGTACACAAAAAAAAGGCAAACATGGGTTACACCGGTTGTGTCAATTATCAAAGCATGTGATAGATTACTACTACACATCTAGAGATACATCAGAGCAAGAAATAGAAAAAAAAAACCGCTCATCGGGTGCGCCATGATTGAAACTTTTGATGCCTTTCTTGAGCCCCCGACAACTAAGAAGAAAAAAAAAAAATACGATGACACCTAAAGCGATTCAAACATGTGGCCCCTCCTCAGGCCTGATATGTCCATGAAATACAGGAAAGAGGGTTGCTTGCGTCATATCTCGCCCCGTACCCAATGACGGCCCCCAAACCGGGCTCTGAAATCGTCAAAATACGTCATCTCGTCACTGGGCTCGTTTAGTACTCGACAGTCTTGAGTGTTGCCTGCAGAAGTTCAGGCAGTTCTTCCTTCTTAACCAAACCCATTTGCACGCAGTCGCCCCAGAAGAACCGGACTCGGTCTTGGGCATATCGAAGGTAGTCGAACTCATCAGGACTCATCAAATCTTCTTCCTTGATTGATGCGTCGAGGCCGGGTATTTTGGCCTGCACAATACCCCACGACACCCACATGATGTGGTTGGCTGGACGCCACAATCTGGTCTCGTCCAACAGTTCCCGCACGCGCTGGTCACTGCGCTCCTCATTGGCGCGCTCTGCAGCACTCCATCCACCTGGAGGGACACGAGCGTCTAGCATGAAATCGACAATCGAGTTTGTGCTAGGACCGGTGTTAGGCTGAACAAGTGGCGTCGAGGGACCGCTTGAGAGTCCTCCATCGGATGGTCCTAGCTGTGGTGTTGTGGTAGTGCTTTGAGCCTTTCGAGGTCGATGTTCGACATAGGCCTTCAGGAATCGCTTCTGTTCATCCAAAGTAGGGTACCGTTTACCGTGACAAGCCCAAGGAGCAACAGGATCGTGATAGTTGTAAGTCCACTCATCAAAGTGGTTAGCAAATTCGTATCCTGGAATGTTTGCACCGGCGTATTCAAAATCAATGACAATCAGTTGCTTATGCTGATTGGCGGGTTGTAGAAGCGGCGACTTTTCATCGTCAGGGCGAATGCGAAGAATGTTGCCGTATTGAGTCTATAATTCAGAATGAGTAAAACATCATGAGGTTGTAAAAGGGGGGGATCTTACATCACTGTGGGTAAAGGCCATTCGGTTGTTGATGTCCTTTCGCCCATTGTATTGGCTCTCAAGGTAATTACGATATTTGATTACCATCGCCTTAAACTGAGGCCAAGGAGCACCGCAAACGTGACCATTCTGCTTCCAAGCATGGATAATAGAGTCGCTTTGAGTGGGTTGAGTTTCGTCCTGAAGCTGTTCATCAAGGAAACTGCTGATTCGACCAACATTTTCCATCCACTGGTCCCAGTTTCTCCACACACTCGGTCCGTTCTGCCTCTCGTGAGGCAGCAACTCGATACCCTCATGAAGTTCGCGCATGCGCTTAGCAATCTGCCTAGATAGGTATGGGTCGCGAAGATCTGGAGGAGTCAAGGTGATGGCGTTGAAGAATTGCTCGAATCGACCATTCTGGAAAGTTCCCAACAGGCGCGGTCCAATCTTATTGCGAGCGAGTCTTTGGAGAACGGAGAGCTCATTCTCTCTGTCGATCAGATGTTCGACTTGCGGACCATAAACTCGAAGCAGAAGCTTGGCTGGTCGCTTTTTGCCAATTACTTCTGCGAGGTCAGCAGGAGGACAGACGACATAGACAGCGTTTGTTAAAGCGCCACTCAGACGTGTAACAGAGATGCTATCACCAGCCCCCAGCGGAATCCGCCTCCACCCCTTGAGTCGCAAGGTGTGGGTAATGCGAATGATTTCGTCCTTGAAACTGCGCCAAGCCTCGCGCTCCTTCTCTGCCCTAGAGTCAGGAGGCAGGTTTGGGTCTTCATTTCCAGCGGCGCCACCAGCATAGCTCATTGTCTTTGAGTTGTCAAGCCAAGCGTCACAGCTAGGAACAATAACATCGCCATCTACATAGTCTGTATCGGACGATGCAGCACGCAGAGAGCTTCGAGAGCTAGTTTTGCGGTTTTTAGGACGATTAACTCTAGGGCTGAAGTGAGGCACTGAGCTGAAACCCATGTGCGCCATTGAATCCTCGAGAATACGCTGGAGTCGGTCAAAGGAGACGTCACTGCCTTGGGAGTCAACTGATTCGGAACGAATATGACCATTCCGCTCTTGATCATGGCGGGTGGTGCGCTCTCCGTTTTCACCGTTGTCCTTGGGAGGAGACTTGGACTTGTGGCGACGGGGTTTATGTCTCCTTGAGGAAGCCTTCCGCTTCTCATGCTCCAGCCAATCATTCACCTGGGCAAGCAGCTTCTCACTGTAGTACTGGCGGTGGCTACTTTGGGAGATGGATTGCGGGATGTCGTCATGTGGGCGAAGAGAAGGAGAGTCACTAATAGAAGACCTGGATGAGCCATTGAGGAGCTGAGGGGGTGGCAACTTCCCGCTCAGACGACGCTTGGGGCCGGCGGGAAACTGCCTCATGGGTTGAGAGTCATCCTCGAGAAGTTGAATCTCGGGTTCAGTGTCGGCAATATGCACAGCTGTTTCGAAAGTAAGCTCCATGTTCTTGTTGGCAGGGTCCTGGCAGATCTATGACGTTTTGGCAAACATGTGGGGTTGCAGTAGGCAAAAGAAGGATATAAAAGTTGAGAAATGATGGAGGACACAGGCGAGGAGAAGACACTCACTTGAGCGCAAAAAGGCCACGGGACTGCTGCGGCATTCAGGCGACAGTCGTCGTGGCCCTGCTCAATCACCATGATCATGACACGGCTGGCTACCACACTCGCGATAAGGGGACCAGGGGTCTAAAGACAACTTGTTGGTTGCAAGCCTCGCCAGTCACGTCGTGTTAAGTTGCACGGGCTCAAGGGTCAGCGCAGGGCAGGGGAGTGTGCCACGACCTGAACTGCAAGTGCACGAAAAGTGACACGGGAACATGGGCACAGAATGGCCAGATGGTGCGGCAACGTACCTTTGAGAGAGCCGGAGGCGGGCGAGGGACGGTCGCCGTCGTCGTCGCTCTTGAGAGCCGAGCGCAAGGGCGGCTGGAGCGCGCTGTGGCCATGGCCGTTGCTCATGGCGGGGTTGTGAGGAGAGGACGCCGCAGACATGACGGGCGAAAAAATATGTCGCGAAATTGGTGCTCGTGAAGCTAGCTGAGGCAGCTCGAGAACGCGGCGCCCAGGAGAAAACGCGGTGAAAAACAAGGAGAAGAAGAGAGGTGAGTGCACCGAGGACGAATTGAGAATCGCGATGCAGAGTTGGTTGGGCACATGCAGATGCAGGAGGCGACCAGAGGGGTTGTTCTGGCCCCGGGAAGGGCTGCAGTGTAGGTGGTAGGGCCGTTGATTGGCAGGGTTGCGTCGTAATGGAGCGCTGGAGCTGGAACAGGTGGGAGTGCGCTTATCGGCAGGCTGGGGTGGGTTTCTCAGACGGACGACCCAGCAGGCGGGCGGCTGGCTCGATAGGTGCGATACGGTTAGCCCAGGCACGATAACGGACGGCTACTCGGCTTCGAGCTCTGGGTTTTAATTTAAGAGGGAAAAGAGCACGAGACCAGTCTTGTCTTGGGTCTTAGGTTTGGATTTTAGACTGAAGAAACAAAGAACTCTCCCAACACGGAAAAAGCTGGGGGATGAATGGGGTATTAAATACTGCAGAAGCAAAAAAAAAAAAATTACTGAAGCGAGCCCAAGAATAAACCCACGAAATTGCCCCCCGGGACAACCCCCAACCACACACACATGTGCCCCATACGCAAGAGGAAGTCCCAAGCTCATCGCTGGCGCCGTGCCCGAGTTGGTGTCTACCAGGGAAGCCATCCAGACAAGGGGACGCACCCGAATGGTGATGGCGCCCAACACCGACCGGAAGCTGCCTCCCTTGAGTTCCGGATTCCCACTTGGCCGAAGCAACTCGGCGCCAACGCCATGTCCACGGCTCCTCGGTCACCACAATTTTCGTGATGTTGACCTCTCGGCCGCCGCTGGTTGGCTGCCTTGGCCCTGTGAAGCAGCACAACTCCCCACGCCACCCACAACACCCACATTGCCCGCAGCATCGCGGCTGCTCCCCCCATGGAGATCCCTGTGCAATTGGCACCTCGAGGGCCCTCGAATCCTTGCCGAGCCGTCCATGCCCCATGTCAACCCAGAAGAAAAACCCCCGACCGATACCACCTAGACGCATGGCCACGTGACGTAATTAGCCGGCTAGCGACATTCCAGGCGTCTTCGGTGGCAGTTTTTGGAAGTGTCTCACATGCCCACGGCACCAATGTGGTTCTCGCGACTTCAGCTCACCTCATGCCGCTTTTCCCAAGAACTGCTGACCCCCACGGTTGCTCTCCACCCTGCATAACTTTTGACAGCCCGTCACCGTTTAAAACCGAGAGTACAGATGACAGGAGAGCCATGATACACAGCTGTGCAAATTAAACGAATAACCAAGAAGCTCGAGCGTAAAAGGGATAAATTGAGCAAACCTGAAGTGAAACAAGGTGATACCAGTTTGTCTTTTCTTTCGTCCTTATCGTAACACAAAAGGGCAAATATGTGGTCATGTGCCATATATTGTTTCTTCTACTAGCTTAATTGTTACATTTTGTGTTCTCATTCCTCGTCATTCGCATTCCCACACCGTATATCCTGGCCTGACTCCGGTACACCCTGCTCACGTTCATCTACCCCAAAACTCCATGTCCTCTAATTTTTCCCACGGTCTCATTACAAGTGCTTTTCATTGACCAGGACGTATCGGTAACGGGGCTTTCCTGCATCGAGGTCGAGAATTGCCTGGTTGGCTTCTGACATCGGTCGCTTCTCGATCCAGGACTTGACATTCTTTTCCACGGCCAAGTCCAGCATTTCTCGGATTTCGCTAGGCGATCCAATAGCGCTTCCGCCGATCTTGATGCCGCCGCCAATCAGAGTAAAGGCGTTGACAGGTGGCAGGTTTCCACCATCAGGGGCACTATGTCTTCGGTCAGCGATTCCGTTCGAAAACCCCACAAATAATCAACTTCAATAAAGGTAAAAAACTTACCCGACCTGGATAAATGTGCCGTCAATCTTGAGCAGCTGAAGGTACTCAGTAAGAGGCATCTTGGGGCTTGAGACGGTGGAGATGATCAGATCGAGAGATCGGGCGTTCTTCTTGGCCCAGTCCTCGTCGTCGGCTGTGGCAATGTACTCATCGGCTCCGAGAGCGAGCACATCGTCCTTCTTGGAAGCGCTTCGCGAAATACCAACAACCTTGTCCGCGCCCAGAGCCTTGGCGAACAAGACTCCAAAATGGCCCAGACCACCAACACCGACAATTCCCACAGTCTTTCCTGGCCCGCAGCCGTTTCGCTTCAGGGGAGCATACACTGTAACTCCACCGCACAGCATGGGGGCGGCGTGCTCTGAAGAAAGTCCATCGGGGATCTTGACGACAAAGTTGGCGTTTGTTCGGTTGTAGTCGGCATATCCACCATAGGACTTGCCCTCGCCCTTGGGGTACACGGATCCGTAAGTGTTGACATTGCCTCGTGGGCAGTGGTTGGGTCGACCAACGGAGCACTCGTAGCAATCGGGCTCGAGGCAGCTTCGTGCCTGTGCGCCGACGCCGACGCGGTCTCCGACCTTGATATCCTTCACGTTGCTACCGACACGGACGGCCTTTCCGACGATTTCGTGGCCAACGCAGCAGGCTAAGTTGACTAGTTAATCTCTCACCCTAGAGACCATATCAGGGCTATTACTTACGGTATGGTGTCTCGCCCCAACCTGAGCGAAGGGTGTGGAGATCAGAACCACAAATTCCGCAGTGGGTAATCTGAATGTCGACATCGTCCTCCTCCCACTTCTTGGGCTCGAAAACTCCCCATTCCATCTTTCCATTGACGCTGTCGGGGGTCTTGCCGAGCCAGCCCTGGAAAACGTAGTCGGTGGCCATTTTGGTTATTTGATCTTTACCGAGAGTTTTGTGTAAAAATTCCAAGTTTTGTGAGGTCGCCGAGGGTCGTAGTTGCAAGGGTATTGAATGATTGCTAGGATTGATGATGGTGCAAGTCAAAACCCAGCTCAACTGGAGCGCCCCAGACTTTTATATATCTTCTCAACCACCTAGTTCTAGACCTATCTTCGCATTTAAGCACCCGGATTTAAGATCTTCTCTTTTCGTACCTAGCATCTAATCATTTGCAAGGTGCCGAGACTATTAACTCCGATGCATCGCAAAAAATCTCAATCGTCATGCCATGATAACATGGGCTCGTTGAGATGCTAGCCATGATTGGCTAGTGCCGAAAGTTTATTGCCAAAAAAATTGCAGAAGGCGCTCCACCTGTCACTGGTAGCGCATCAGCAGGTTGCATTAGCGGACCGAAACCAGAATAGATAACGTCACTCTCTGATTCGTGAGGCGGTCGGTGGCCTAGAGACTATGAGCACGGTTGACGGGACGGTCTGGGATAGAGCTCGCCGGTGTTAACTACCGACGCTACCCCGTTAAGTCCCCGTCAATGCCCTCACACATAGCTTCAGTAAGCAAGTTGCATATAAATGTGGAGGTGGTCAGAAGCCCGGTCCACGCTCCATGTGAGGGAATTGCCCGTACCAACCTATCATCCAGACATACTCTTCTCTCAGATATACAGCACACAATGGACGACACTATTCGCCGGTCGGCCCGATCGGCGCCGCTCTCGAATGTCGTATTAGAAATCATGCCCCAGCTATCAGAATTCCGCGATGCCCGCGATGATTGGACGGGCAAATCAAAATCGGAGGAGAGGCGGAAGATACAGAACCGCCTCAGCCAGAGGACGTATCGTATGTGTTTCATCATGACGTACTCCTATACCAGATCCGAGAGCTTACAAATGTGAAATCCACATAGGCAGGAAAAAACAGCTGGAGAGGGCGAATCTCACTGCAACCTCGATTATTCAACGTGGAGGGATTGCGGGGTTGACGTCAGAGCAGTCCGTCAATGAGAAGGGGATAGCCATGATGCATTGCCAGGCAAACCGCGAAGTGGCTTACTCGTTTTTACACCAAGTACAGAGAGACCTCAGTCTCCGGGCCATGCGGCCAACCTATCTACCCGCACTCATCCGATTCAACGTCTTCAACGCCCTCGGACACAACGGCACAACCATGGGCTTTGACGTAGAGGGTCTGTGTGCTGCACACATAATATCGCCGTTCAATAGATTTGGGCCCAGTCTTCCCGGTTATCTCCAATCGCTGTCATCATGTCCCGAAAGTCTTCGCCCGACGGCAATTCAATTGTCCGTGACGCATCATCCGTGGCTGGACCTCTTCCCATTGCCACAGATGCGGGACAACATGATTCAGGGAGCGGTTGCCGGAATATTTGACGAGGACGACCTATGTTTTGACATTGCCTTTATAGGAGACGGGTGCGACGTGAAAAAGTCAGCCCTGCTCGTGTGGGGAGACTCATGGGACGTCCGATCTTGGGAAGTCAGCGTCGAATTTTTGCGAAAGTGGGGATGGCTGATTCAAGGCTGCCCAGAAATAATTGAGTCTACAAACTATTGGAGGCAGATGAGAGGAGAAAAAAGACTGGATGTTAGATTATAGCACGCAATCATAGCGGCAAAGAAACTTTAGAGTGTAGAGAATAGATAGATAAGAAGATTGGGCGATTAATGTCCGACATCATGACAAGCCACATAAATATGCTTATACCCACGCCGCAGGTTTGGTGATTCACCCGCATGCCACGACTTAATTGAGACCCCTAGCCAAGAGACGTCATGACACCACCACATTAGGGTAGTCAAATCGGCCTGGGCATTGCGAACCGTTTCCTCAACCGTTTCCCCCTTGCACAATTCACTGCATAAAAGACTGTCGATCTTGCAAAACTTACCTGAGCAGTTGCTAACAGCGGCGACGACACTATGCCCAATCCGAACACCGAACTCTGTGCCCGGCAGTAACATCCATCCTTCCGGCATCACTGACGGGCTGCGGCTCTTCCGTGACACGCGACATGGGACATGGATTATTACACCGAGCAGCAGGCGAAATTTTCTTTTCCCCCTCTAACCCTTCCATTTCGTTTTTAGCAGGCTTGGCGGCCAAGCACACTCTTCAACCACCCTTCGGCCCGTTCCGACCATTGTCATTTGATTTTTTGGTCCCGAGGGAACCCGCCCCGTGACCCGCTTTCGGGCACCGCACCGCACTTCCTTGTGGGTGGTGGGGAGGCGTCTCGGAAGACGGAGGTTTGCGGGTCGAGCCACGCCCGCCGAGAGTCAATACGTGCCACTCATGTTCCTTTATTACTCGCCTTGCATCTCATCCCCCTGGATCCTCCCTCGAGAATTATTTACAGAGTTGACTCGTCATTGTTGGGATGGCTTGTCACCCCCACGCCCAAGCAGCACTTTGTTATTCATCTCTAGTGGAACCTCATGTGCAACCTCATGTGTGTCAGTTCACAATGGCCTCTTCCTCCTCCTCTCAAAGCCTCGCCTAGGCCGCTTCCTTCTCACTCGGATACGACATCCCAGCTTCGCTCACCCCATTGTTGCTTGCATAGCCTGCCTCCAGCTCCGGCAGCTTGATATAGCCCTTGGTGTGTGACAAAGCCGACAACACCCATTCCCTCGACGCCTTGATACCCTCGTTGTTGAGAGCCCACACCACCGCATCCACCACGTCGTCAACAATTACAGCCGGTTTGTGACGCGGCTCGGGTTCCGTCGCAGTCTTTCGCCAGACGCCCGTGCGCACCAAAATGGAAATCCACTCAGTACCGTCGTCAGGATTGAAGTCGTTGGCACCACGGATGTCGCTCTCGGGATTGTCGCCAATCATGTACACGCGTCGCAGAGGGTGACATTTAGAAATGTCATGTGTCTTGTCAGCTTCGCCCCGGTGGCAGGCCATGTCGTGATAGTACTGCAAGAGCCGGTCATGCGCATACTTGTAGGTGCGGTTCGACGGCTTGCCATAGGGCGTAAACTGGAGATCCTGGCCTCCCGTAGTAGTCGACCAGAGGCCCTTCATGGCCTCCATAAAGGCACCCGTGCCGAAACGGTTAAGTGGGTAATTCGTCTTCCAGAGAAGATCCATGTTGGATATCCATAGCCCAGGTTGACCGTCTTGCTGCCATCCGTTGTTAGGCAGCGATGTGTCCCCATTCTTTTGTGAAATGGTGCCAAAGTAACCCTTGTGTGAAACAAGAAGGTCATGAATAATCTGGGTGTCGACTGACCAATCCCGAGGGTCGTTCCAAACGAAGATCTGGTCGATCTTTAGGGCGTCGTGGGGAATATTCGTAGTGTAAGGGTCCTCTAGGTTCAGCATTCGCTTGCCGTCCGGCAATGGTACATGTTTGCCGTGGAGCCAGTCTTTGTTGAGTTCAAATGGGTAGATGTCCCCGCATGCCGCCAGGATGTCGCCGGGAGTAACAACGCGTTTGAAACCGTAGCTGTCCAGTGTGAGTCATAAATTGCAACGTCTCCAACTAAATGGAAAATGTATGACTTACTCGAGGGCGATCTGACGAGCCTGCTCGGGATGGGAGCCGGTGATAAGCACCGTGCCTTCATTCTTGAGTGACTCATCCCATGCGCTCATGGGGGTGTGAGACAGAATCATTCTACCCCGTATCACATCTTCATGTTTGGCAATCTGAAGCCTCTCTTGCAGGGTATCGGCCTTCTTGTCTTCCGAGACACCCCCACCATTTGTCAAGAAAACATATCGGACGCCGTTGCTCCTAAGCATCTTGATGACCTTGTCCGCCCCCTCCACTCGGTTTCTACCTTGATATAACACGCCATCGATACTAAGGGTGTGTTAGATAAGTACCACAAAGAATTATTTGTAAAAGTATCCGTCGAGAAAGGTGACATGGCTCAAAGTGCATGCAGGCGGGGGGGCAACGTACTCAAAGGCAAAGGCAAACTCAGAGAATATCTTGTGCGCCGCGTCGCTCGGATCATGGAGACCGCTTGGGTTGACGCCTAACGATCCCTTTGGCTTGGATCCTACGCTCGGCGAGGCATGAAATGTTCTTACACCATATGGCACAGCGAGTGAGCTGACGGCGATGCCGGCAATGGGCGTCACTAGGCGAGGCTGCACTGGCCAACGACGCGCAGCGAGTCGGCACTGGCCGATCACGCTGGAGCGTCGCATTTTTATAAAAACAAGTCCTGAGATGCGTAAACGTTGGGTTCGGGAATATTAGAATACTCAGACAAAGTTGCCGTGTTGTTGCGCGGGGCCAATGGTTGGAAACGTGTACAAGTTGAAGAGTCACTGCCAGGTTGGCCGTCAGTGATAGCGGCAGTCATCGGCAAAAATCCGCCAATATCCGGTGCGCTTTGATAAACGTGCCGACCCATCAACTCTATCTGCGCCAACGCCTACTACCATGATAAAGAAAATTCGCTCAGTGTTTACATTGAAAATAGGTTCTATTTTCATAATATTAAATTTCTAATGGTTGGTGACAAAGTTGCAGTGAATTGAGTGGTTTCTACCAACAGCTGGCATCTACTATCGACGATATAGTGGTACAAGATACAGTACTTTTACATAACCCCCCTCGCTATATCATATCATTTCATTTCCTCGCCAAGTTTCAGACAGTTTTTTTCTTTCCTTATTTGCTCTTAGACCAATCCTCCATGTGAGCTAGGATGATCTGACCAGCCTGGTCTGGAGAGTGTTGTCGACCAAGAGCTTCCACGAAGTCACCATCAGGATCCATCAAGTAGAAGTAAATACTGTGGTCAACAAGGTAGTCTTCACCAGGCTTGACGTCCTTGGGGGTACTGAAATAGACACGGTACTTTTTGCAGAGAGCCTTGATTTGATCGTAGGTGCCGGTGAGACCAATGAACTTGGTGTGGAACTCGGAGAGGTATTCCTTGAGGGCCTTGGAGTCGTCTCGAGCGGGATCGCAGGTGATGAAAATGGGGAGCAGGGCACCGGGAGCCTTTTCCTCGACAATGTCGATCATTCGCGCCATCTTGTCAAGCTCCTCGGGGCAGATATCAGGACAACGAGTGAAGCCAAAGTAAACCTGCAAGTCTCGTGTTAGTTTGGTTACCATAGATTTATCTTGTTGGCCCAGAATTGAGTCCCAGGGACAGCATACCAGCGAGTATTTGCCATTCATCATCTCACTCGTAAAGGGCTTGCCATATTGGTCAACCAGCTCAAATGAGCCGCCCACCTTGGGACGACCAACGCCCTTGGAAGCCTCTGCTATTCTCTTGCGCTGCATACGGGTCTTTTCGAACTCAAAGTACCATACCAGAACACCGCAAGTGGCCACAAAGAGAAAACCGGCCTTCCACGAAAATGGCTGTAGCGCATTTGTCAGCCACAAAGTTCTGCGACCTGGTGCGACCAAACGCAAACACCGCGTGTCATACCCCATTGCTATATCTGGCCTTGGCCTGCTCGATCGTGTTCATCTTGGTTCGTCGCTGGGTAATCGGCTGTCGAGACTGGATGGGCGATCGCGGGAGGGACGGTCGGAGCTGCTTGGGTTGCAGCGCGCGGCTGGAGAAGCAGCGCTGGCATTGGCGCGCAGGAAGCTGGGCAAGCATGCCCGGCAACACCTTGGAGGTTGCGATTGACTTGGACATGACGGGTGCTTTGCGACTCAATCGCCCGAGTTTGCTTGAAAAGACAATGTCTCGTGTTTGTCAACTTACATCTTTCGATTATCAGAAGCTCCAAAATTGTCGCCGAACATTTGCCGGTGGGGCAGCGCCCCGTCAGAGTGGGCGGCTTAGTAATACGCAACCCCTGTGCATTGATTCAGTAAGTTTATCAACTTCATGTCGCCTCCATCCAGGAGACCACTGTATATATATATGGATGACCAATGACGACAAATTGAGGTGCATCGATCGCTAGTGGGGTTTGAAAGCAAGCGCTTACATATATCTACTAAGAAATTGATTGGAGCCAGGAAGAAAAAAAAAGATACCGGGTATTCTATTGGGCCGCGATTTGCAGCCGCTGGGTGAGGTCACTGGCAGCCATTCAGCCTTTGTTGTGAGTGCAACGATGGAGCAAACAGCCTCAACAGCGCCATCAGGTGACCAGGGTCGCCTAGACCTCACTCAGGATGATGTGAAGAGTGAGTCTATGACGGAATCCACTCCGCAGCCAGCTTCAGAAGCCCCTCCTGCAGCTTCAAAATCTCCATCAAACCCGCCACCCTCATCCACAGACGGTTCCAGCATGCCCAGCCATCCTACCACGGCCTCTAAGAAAAAGGGAACCGCGGCGACGGTGAAAAAGGCTCCCAAGCGGCCAAAGAACGGTGGCCCCAAGGCTGCTAAGAAACGAAAGCCCACGCCATCAGGCGGCACGCCTCAGGAAGCAGGCTCCGATGACGACGATGATGATGATGAGGACAACGGACCTTATTGTTTATGCCGTGGCCCAGATGATCATCGGTGGATGATTTGCTGCGAAAAGTGCGAGGATTGGTTTCATGGAGAGTGTATCAACCTCAGCAAAGAGATTGGGGAGTCGCTCATCGAAAGGTTCATCTGCCCCAGATGTACCAACGGAACAACCGCGTCACTATACAAGAAAACGTGCGCGTTAACCAACTGCCGCAAAGCGGCGCGCCTGGGGCAAGAGCATGGCAGTGTTTTCTGTTCAAGCGAGCACGCGCAGACCTGGTGGGAACGTATGCTAACAAAGCTCCCAAAAACAAAGAGCAAAGGGGGGTTCAATGACCAGCTAGTTCAGGAGGAGTTCATGGCACTTTTGGCGAGTGGTCTGTCGGGCCTTGGCGAGGACGGAGCGTGGAAGCTGATCAAGCAACCCTTTTCTGGTGGCGTGGCAACATCCGGAGATGAAGCAGGTGAGTTCTTTTTGCCACGCTACGCGTTTTATCGCATGTATTCTAACCTCTCACGCAGCCAATGATGAACAGTTAGCGACCATTTTATCCGAAGAAGAAAAGGAGTTTCTTGATACAGCAGCAAAAGCACGAGTGGCGCTTGCTGAGGAAACGCTTCTTTGTCACAAGATGCTCGCTCTGATCGAGCTTGCTCAAGAACGACGCCGCGCGGCCATCACAGCTGGTCGATTTGGAGAAGATATTTGTGGCTATGACCAACGGCTCGATACTATTTGCGCCCGAGATGCGTTTTCGGCATTCGCCAAGTCACCCGAGGGAGAAGCCATCTTCAAAGCATCAAAGCTGGAAGACCCAGCTGGAGAAGACGATGAAGTAAGGGGCATGTGCGAGAAGAAGCGATGCAAAGTCCACAGCGGTTGGCAAAAGATGCTAGCTTTGGGGATCAAGCACCAGATTCGAGAGATGGCTACTCAAGCAGCGGAAGTTGGAGACGAGGAAAAAGTGATGAGGGAAGCCGCTAGTGAACGCTGCCGAAGGCTCAAGGCGGAGAAGAACTGGGTTGAGGTTCTTGATGGGTGATTGTTTGGTTCCTGAGCGATTTTCCAAGCAACGTGAACGGGAGGAAACGATGCTGGTCTGGGCGTTTGGGGTACATATATATACTAATATTTGAAGATGTGGTTGCACAAGGTTTTGGGTTACAAAAACTACCCTGCAGCGAACTGCATTGGGACTTGGGATGATCTATATATAGGATAATGCTTTTTTCTTTCGGAAATTGTGGATTTTTCACGTGGTGCGGATGCATCTTTTCGTATTTATCTTTCTTCACGGGTTCCAGTTAGTCGTGACGTTGAATTTGACTTCTGATTTTATTTATCATGACTGTGTCACTGGATTTGAGAGGAAGGAATGAGTAAGCAACTCCACGGTAAACATATTATTCCTTTTCTTCCTCTCCTTTGTGAAATAAAAATACTATAAAGTGCCATAATATCATAATATGCTATTAATTATCTTTTTTTATTCCTTTTTGAGAAAAAAACCTCAGTTGACTAACCCTTGTTGAAACATTGATCATATTTGATGTCGAAAACATTAACCCTGGAGTCGCGATCATCGACCCACAAGGCAGAAGACCAGGGTTAGACGAATTACTGGATGGCATGTATCACAGCCCCAAAGGATCCGGCAGCAAGTAGTACGCCGTTACATCCAGGATATCTTTTGTAACTGCCCTACTGCTCAATGATCCTATTGACTGACACAGCCACCACTTACCCCAAGGTTTTGGATCTGGGCGCAGCCATACCGTCATCAACAAGTGCGACTGCAAACAAGGCGCAAGATGAACTAAGAAAAGACGGGGTGGTTAGTTGATAAACTCCGCCAGTTTAGAGAGAGGCAGTGATGAAAGAGTTCGACAGCGTGGACGCCACGGGCGCCTAGCCGCTGGAAGCACATCGTGGCTGCGGGATGAATTACTGCAGGGGGCGAGATGTGCCGTGTAGCCCGCGAGCACCAATTAAAGCAACATACGCGCTTCAGGGCCGCCCTAGCTCCTACTCCATCTCCGTCGGATGTCACTGTCCACTCGCTGATGGTTGTGGCGGTCTCACCTTGAACCTGTGAGCCGCCAAATTGATCGACCTTTAAATGCTGACGCACAGACAACGACTTGATGTGCTGAGATGTGATTGTGTTGTGATGGTCGAGCGGAGAGAACATCAGAAAGCGACACTGATAACAAGGCAGGCGTCTGTTGTTCTGCACCGAGCGATGGAAATAAGAAAAAAAAAGAAATTGGCAGGATACAGGACATCTCCACTCATGGCCACTTGGCGCTATTGCGGGCGTCAATATCGTCCTCTGCACCCAAGAGAGGCAGCACTTCCTTCCCCTCGCTGCCTAGACCCGTTGGGGTAAGGATTGGCCTTGCTGGGCTAAGCCGCTGAATTACACGGGGTTGATCCTCTGCCTGCATGGACATGGGGGCGGGCGCGCTGCGCAATCTGAGTGTCGGACTACAGGAGATGGTCGGGACCGAGCTATGGTAACAGTGGATGCGTTTTTGGAAACTGCTGGGGTTGTGTAGTGCAGACACTTATAGCTTTTTAGCCTGTGAATTCCCTCTAGTGGTTTCCTCTTTTATTTTCTCTTGTTCTTTTTCTTTGTTGAGATGTTTACCTACGATATTTGGATGTATAAGACGATACAGATCTGGTGTTCATGACGAATTCTGGTACCACCGACACGAAACAAAGCAGGACCATCGGACTGGATTGTATTGAGAGAACGAGACTTGTACTTGTTAAGAAAAGAGGCGAATAAGGGACATATTCACGATCGAAAATCACGACAATTTCCTTATCCCGTTCCGAAGACCAGAATAGATCATCCACAATGGCTAAAGGCACCAAAACGAGAGACGACATTCATGTTGTGGGAACACTCCCCACCAACTATTCACCTCCTGCGGCCTGCACTGCCATTACGAGCAACGAAGTAGTCGGCATCGATTTCGCGTCGACATGTCTTCCCAAGAACTTTGACCCAGCCCCTACAGCCTACTACTCCCCGGGCTGGAGATGCCCTGACGGTTATCATGCGCCCAAGTCTTGCCGATGATCCGCCTCGAGCGATGCCACAGTTCACACCGTTACGTGTTGCCCGTCCCGCAGCAACGTCGCCTTGACTTGTGTGGATAACCCAGACACGTTGTCGAGCGTATGGTCGACGCTATTCTGCACATGGAGCGCGGGTTCAAAAGAGACGGTGCTTTTGGTTACATCAACATCGACAGACAGCAGCACCTCAACCGTCATTACTTCAGCCGTTACGATGTCTGGCGCTGAGGGTATTAACGCGTATGGAATCCGTATGATTTGGGATGATAAGGATAAGCCAACAACAGGCACCGACGCGGATGCAACGGACGCCGGCACAGTAGCGTCTGCAACTGCAACTGGCAACAGCGACAATGGTGGATCTTCGGGAGGTAGCTCAGGGCTATCGACAGGTGCAATTGCAGCGATTGCAGTAGTCATACCAATAGTCGCCATTATTGCCTTTGCCGGTTTCTTCCTCTGGTTCAGGCGACGCAAGCAGCGCCAGCAGCAGGGCGCGAGTGAATTGTATGGCAGCGATCAGCCCAAGGAGCTGCCATCAGATACTTCACCAAACGGGCCTTACGGATCACAGTTCAGCCGGGAACCTCAGGAGTTGGAATCGCGAAATCTCGCAGTCGAGCTACCCGCAGAAACGCCTAACAGTGATGAAACTAGGGCTGCATCATCACTGGGGCGTAGTTCAGATGGTGTGAGCAAGATGGATACGACATCGCCTTCTCTAAGCACAGTGTCCCCCGATGGAGGGCACGACAGGGTGCATTCATGAGGTACAATATCGCCATCGACCCGGAACTTCTTTAGTCGAATTACGACGCCGCTGGGTAAAATTGAAAACGCCAAAGTCATGATACACGATATAGACGGACTGAAGCCGAATACTAAAGTTGATGTGACGGAGTTTGGGATACCGAATAAGCGAGCTTTGTTGAACATTACCTGGGTTCTTTTTGACATATTTACGCCAAATAGATTTTTTATTTTAATATTTGAAAGCGATCATCTTCATCTTTTCCGAGAACATGCTTGTTATACGAATGGCTCATGATTTTTTGAGTTGCAGCTTAAAATAAAGTGGGCTGTCCCTCATGTCCCATTATGTCACCACCACCACCCCGCAGTTTCGAAAAAATTCCTTGGCCCATCAACGGGCAGGCGAAAAAAAAAAATAAAACGCCCATCCGCCGTCTGCTTATCAAGCAACACCACTGCTGGGGAATCTAACGGAAGGGATAAATACCCGTTCCTGCGACTGACGAATCGATCGCGATATCATATTCGTTCTTTTCTTCTTATTTTCAGAAGCTTGGCTTCTCTGCAACAAAACAACTTTGCGACTGATACCCAAATTACCCCGCCATCATGTCTTCCTCTCGCGATCCCAAGCAGGACCCCCCTGTCGACGACCTGGAGGACGAGATCCTCGACGCCGATGATGTCGCCGAGGAAATCGAGGGCGAGGGCGACGACGTTGCCATGGACTCTGACAACGAAGAAGAACTCACCCTCCAGAACGACTCCATCGCCTACTTCGACGTGCCCCAGGACTCCCTCTTCGCCATCGCCCAGCACCCCGCCCACCCATCTTTGATTGCTGTTGGTGGTTCTGCCGGCCCAGAGGACGATGCCCCTGGTGCTGGTTGGGTTTTCGACACCTCTGCGGCTGCTTCGCGACCGGTCCTGCCCGCTAGCTACGCCAGCGACCCTTCGGCCGAGCCCTCCAAGACCACCCAGCTCGAATCTCTCTTCAGTTTGGACGGCCACTCCGACTCCATCAACACCCTCACCTGGACCCTCCCCAGCGGCGATGTTCTCGTTAGCGGTGGCCTTGACGGCAGGATACGTGCTTGGAAGGCCGACACCAAACCTGGCTCTCCTCTGAATATGACATTCCTTGGCGAGGCTCAGGAAGTGCCTGAGGTCAACTGGCTTGCGCCCTGCCCCTCGGCTAACAACCCTAACACCATTGCTCTCGGCGCTTCGGACGGTTCCGTCTGGGTTTACACCATTGACCCCTCCGACTCTGCGAGCCCCCTTCAGATTGTCCAGTCCTACTTCCTCCACACTGGCGCTTGCACTGCTGGTGCATGGACACCTGATGGTCTGCTCCTGGCTACTGTATCTGAGGACAGCAGTCTATACGTCTGGGATGTCTGGGGTGAGGCTTCTGCCAAGGGCCTTGTTGGCGATAACGGCATGACTGCCGTCGCTAAGACTGGTGAGGATCAGCGATTCGAGGTTGAGGGTGGATTGTACTCGATCGCTGTTGACCCCAAGGGAGCCTTTGTTGCTGTTGGTGGTGCCACTGGTGCCGTCAAGATTGTCTCTCTTCCTCGTCTTAGCGGTGGCGCTCCTCAGGCTCAGGGTCGCCGCGGTGCTGGAGGTAAGGCTTCTGCCGACCCTACCTCTGGTGGCCAGATCCTTGCTGCCCTCCAGACTGGTTCTGACAGCATCGAGACCATCGCCATTTCCGTCGCCTCCGTCTCCCCCCCCACTACTCTCCTGGCTGTCGGCTCCGTCGACGGCTCCATCGTTGTCTACGATGCCAGCCGCCGATTTGCCGTCCGTCGTAACATTGCTGGCGCTCATGAGGATCACTCCGTTGTTAAGCTGGAATTCGTCCGCAACTCTTGGCTACTGACAAGCTGTGGTATGGATGGCGTCGTGCGCCGCTGGGACATCCGAGGTGCTGGTTCAACAAACCCCAACGCCGCTGCTACTGCCGCCGAGGCTGGCCTGCAGAAGGAGTGGAAGGGTCACCGCGGAGACGGTGAGGGTGGTGGTGTTCTCGGCTTTGTCCAAGGCGAAACGGGCGAGCGTGTGGTAACAGCAGGTGATGATGGTGTGGCTTTGGTATTTGAGGCTTAAGGGAATTAAGGTATCCATGAGGATAAGGAAACAAAAAGGAGAGAAGATAGGGAAAGTATGAGCGTATATAGAAGTCATCTGACTGCGAGGTTTTACGACGATCAATGAACGAGAATAGATTTGGGGGATTGATACCCCTGCGATACGTTATTTCATCTTGTTTCTCTTTCTGATGATATGCACTATTAAGAAGTAACTTACCGCAATAAATAACTTGTTCCGAAAGCCAGGCACTTGTTTCATTATTGTTTCCTTGTTCGCCCACTTTTTTTTCCTAAAAAAAATCTTGTTCTAATATGCACACTTGGTGAGATTTGTTTTTTTTTGTTCATCTGGTAAACTATGCGCAGCATATCAACTTGGTGACTGCGAAATCGACCAGAAGTGGCGATTCAAGAAATTGGTTGAGCTTCTGTTGATAAAATTCGCCGTTGAGTATCTCTTAGTATCTTATTCAAGTTAACAAGGCAAAGTCTCTATATGAACGAAATTATCAAAGTTTATTGATGGGGAAAATGTATATGAACTGCTTATTTTATGCTTGTACAATTAAACTGATTGGTGTGTACGTGCTCGACATATTGTCAGGGTCAAACACGAAAATACCAATATTTGATGTGACTCCAGCTCTGATAGCGAATTGAGTATATACAGGCGTTGCCTCTACATAACAAGATAGGTTAGAACCCGCAGGTGTTTTGGCACAGATAATACGTGACAAATTGCTCGGCACTGTCCCCGAGCGTACGTAGCAAATCTGTAGTTGGCGTGGGTGACATATTTGCCATTTGTCATCAGGTAGCCGGTAGAATCCTCAATATAGAATACATGCACTGCCCAGCCGGACGAAGCACTCGGCTTAATATACACAAACTGGCCGCTGCTGTCTGCGGATTGCGGTTGTTGGTCGTTGATGCTTGGGTCGCTATGGGGAGTGACTGTAAACGTAGCAAGCGGTACGGCTTCTGTAGATGACGTTGTTACTGGAGCTATAGATACGATTTTAATGTAACGCGTTTAGATCTTAGTGTGGCTTTAAAAAAATGGGCCTGATCAGGAGGGAGCTCTGAAGTCACAACGGTAGCAGATACAACTAAGTCTGGCCATGATCTGCTCGAACGAGAACCATGAATTTAACCGTCTGTACGGCGTAACATTTGATACTCTCATGAAAACTCCGAGAGTTGTCCTTGAGACAGGTGGTTTCGGCGAAAACTTGACGAAATCACATTTATGTAACAGAGAGTCCTAGTTTTTGGCTCTGAGCGGTAACAGTTGGAAATTAGTAACTTATTTCAAAATGGAAAAGAAAAAGGAAAAAATTAGATTGCAAAGCAAAGCCTTTCATGTATATTGATTAGAGTAATTCTATACTACAGCATACTGTGGGGTTATTATTGACTAAGAAGAACAATATCAAACAGCCATCTTAGGCACGAATGACAAACTGGAATGGGTCGCGATCGGCAGGTGGGCTGAACGGCTCGTACATAAACATAGGAATGTTTGATGTGACTGTAGTGGAGGAGAAAAAACCAGTAACTCCAGGTAGTGTGTTCACATGACAAGAAAACTCCTCACCTGCAAACCCACGAGCACAGACGATATGCTTTAGGACTGAAGATGATGACTGTGCGGTGCCTACCGAAAGCCCACCGTTGGTTTGGACATAGAGGACATAAAGGCCATTTGTCATTAGGTAATCTGTGGAATCCTCGATCGAGAATGTGTGCGTTCCGTAAGTTGGATCACTAGGCTTGAAATACATCAAGGTGAAGGCTGCTCCTGATTGCGGTTGTTCGCCATCGACATATTGTGTGCCAGCGGCTACCAGGGTAAATGTAGAAAGCGGCACAGCCGCTGGAGAAGAAGTAGAAGCCGCTGCTTCTTCAGTCGTTGTGGGTGATTCGGTAGTTGCTGGTTCAACGGGGGTTTCTGTTGTTGTTGGTTCAATAGGTTCAATGGGCGTTTCTGTGGTAGATAGCTCTGTAGTTGTACTGAGGGTAAAAGTGCCCGTTTCTGTTGGAATGGAGACGACATCCGTTGTGGTATCTGTGCCGACTTCTTCTGTGTTTGTCTCTGCAAGAGTCGTGGTGGTATCCGTCGTGGTAACTGCACTATTGACCTCTGTTGGCAAAGTGGTGAAATCGGTCGCGGCCTCAGTTGAGCTGTCAAAAGTGCTATCGCTAACGGAGGAGCTGGCGGGAATACCACTAGAGCTGCTGCTCGTCAGAAGACCGAGGCTGCTGCTCTTGCGGTAAGGCACACATTGATGTTGGCGGGCAGAGGTGATTGAGCCAAAGGCCACGAGGCCGACGCAGATTGAAAGAATTCTCATGATGCAATAAATAGTATGAGATCACCAACCAGAGGAACCAGCTCGCAGAAAAGACAAAAAAGGTTGAAAACTGGAGTGGCGGAGTGATTAAGAAATTGGAGTGTGTCTTAAATTGGTCAACTTTTGCCAACTTGTTCCCCTGATCCAAGCGTTTTAGTCTTGATGCTTACCCGATATGCATGCTTTTTTTTTTTTACCTGAACATGAGTGGCCATTTTTACGAATTGAACCCCGATGGCGGTCTTGGTAGGTCTTGTTGGAGACTAGTGGCTGGAAATCATTACTCTTGCAGAAGTAATAGTCCAGCCACGCAATTTCATTACCTACATTCTCTCTGAATAATAATTGCTTTTCCTTATCAAAGTCAACCCCCGTGACGTTTTGATCATGGTTGGTGACGTGCATCCAATCTGAGCTTGACACTTAACTCCCCAGCCTAAGCATGGCGAAAACGTCAATAAGGCTCCATCCTCTTATTTCAAGAATATGGAAGGATCAAGCCTTCGTCTCGTCCTTCATCGGAACCTACGTTTACGCTGTTCCACTATTCCACCCAGTGTCGTCTTGTTACAAAGCGTTGAAGCAGGGTTAAAGAACTCGACCCTACGGCAGCAAGGCCGATGCAGATGGAGAGAATTCTCATCATGCAGTAAAGTAAATGAGATATTTCATAGGAGGTGTTCGCCCCGAGGGACATTTTTCTCCTTCACAAAGGAGGAGAGAAAAAAAATCCGAAGGCGCAATGGTCGAAGGACTCGGTGAGGTTTCGTTTCAGAAACTGGTTGGTTGGGGTTGTAGAAGGTCGGGCTTTCATGATCCCTCTCCTTGAGCTCTGACACTAATGAGACATGTTCCGTACTAAGGATCAATAGTTTAGCCACACAACCTTGTTACGTATTCTTAGGATAAGAATTAGTTTTTATTCCCTCCTTCTACCCACTTTTATTTCCCCCTTTATCTTGTGATTACTCTTAAACACCATCAATCCAATTCGAACGCGACATTCAGATCCTCATTCGAAGCGTGTATTGTGATAATATCACCAAGGTATGCTCGTAATAGAGATTTATCATAATTACTGCCTCGCAGTTTGATCCCACATGTTGAGAATATTAAGCCTGTATGTTATACACGAAATAAGCACCACAGCAGTAAGCAGCAACGGGACAGATCAATTAGCAAAAATAAAAATGGCCAAATGACTAGAGGCAAAATGAAGCAAAAAACATACAACAGCGAGGATTCCCCGGTCGTCACCGACCCGAGTACTAATTCACCGCTTCTCAGATTGACTATGGGAGAGCGGACGGGATCCCGTATTTTCTGAGAGCTATGGTCGTATGTGACAACCTCATGGTTCTAGTGGGATCATATTGATAGCCTCTGTGAGTCTACAGAGAGATGATTCAGTCTATCCGAATTTCGACTTTTGTCGAGGGACTTGAATGTCCCCTGAGCGAAACAATCATAGCCTAGTATTAGGGAACATGGCGTTTATAATCACCTCTGAAATATGGAGTAGGCCTATGAGTTTCGAACTTGACCTTTGCTAACCTCACTTTCCTGGATGGCTTCTCAACATGCCCAGAAGGAGAGCGGCCTCAAGAGCAACCGGCCCATTTCCGAAAGGCACCATAGGATTCATGTTCAACTCCCACGGGGAATTAATTGGACCATTTACATGATACATATTGTGAAACCTTCCTCCAAACTAAACCCTAATCGCGAGGGCCATTCATCTGTCAATGGGATTGCCGCATCAGGCTCATTTTTAGTGTACCACTTGAATGTTGTATGAGAGCATGTAAAGTGACCAACTCGTTGATAGACCCCGATAGCATCCTCCACAGACTCGAGGATGAGGCCGCGGATGAAAGAATTTGGAAAATCTTGGCTGGAGCTGCGCACTGAGAGAACTGGCAAGCAGCACATCTTGGTCAAAATTGGGGAGTGGATCGACAGCAATAATTCATGATGTAGTGCTGAATTTTCCGGGCTGCAGACAGGCGGAATTGACTTCACAGTCTCGTGACGGAGTGAGTCATATTGTTCAAGCCTATGACTCTCTATGTCGTCCCAGTCCCAATTAACTCCGATATTTGGGTCATGAGTGGGTGGAGCTTGCGTACCCAGCAAATACCCGAATGCTGCACTTTCATAGACAGGGAAGAGTGGCCCAGTGAGATCGATTCGTCCACTTTTGACCATTCCCGTCACGTCCTCCCCGTCAAGCTCCACATCAGTCCCTAGGATCTTGACATATGTGGTCGAGTTGACATCAAGTAGCATTTCATGACCTCGGTTCCCTGTGCAAGGGAAATTCTTACTTATCTCGTCCTTGTAGTACGGGAGAATCACACCGCAGTCCAATGTTGACCATGTCCAAGATGGACCGCTGCTGTGATCCAAATCGTGATTTCTCTTACACTGGAGGTGACCTGGATGACGCCAGAGTAGTTGACTTGGCATGAAGTCTTTCCATAATCCAGCTATGTACTCTCCCAATATCGGCTTCAAACGCTTTGCGACAGCAGAAATAGCTGGAAGGCGATCTTGCGGGAACGTTATCTTGAGCAAACTGAAGTGACCGATAACCTGACTCCATCTTTCAAGAAGCGAAATTTTCTGATCCAAATGTAAATTTCCTGCCGAGGGCTGCTCTAGAAGCGAAGCACTGTGGTGTATTTCGTTCCATACGTCTTTCACCATACTTCCGCCGGAGGTCAATGTAACGTGGCTTTCCGACCTTGCCCCCCTTCGACACTCCCAGACGAACTCATCAGAAGTGCAGTGGATGATTCGGGGCGCGAACATACGTTCTTGAAGAACCCATGCACGCTGGTTTAGTGGCGCACCATCCACTCCCCAGTCGAGAAGCGTCCGAATCCTGCTACACCATCCTGGTTGCCTTATGTGGAGGCTTGATGGCTTCTTATTTAGGTCCACATTGATGATGAGATTACCATGAACCAACGGCTGCGGCCAATCTGCACTGTGCCTGTCGAGGAACCCAATACTATTGTTGATAGCAGCCGAAGCAGCAATGCATATAAATGAATTCTCGTATATGGACCCCATTTTTGCTGATTCGCGACGCCAATCGTCCATGGAGTCCTGTAGAATGCAGAGCGAATCAATCCACATATAATGAATATTCAGGTGACGGGCGAGAATGACAGCGTCCTGGTAAAGTCTGGGTAGTTCTTTGGGCGAAATTCCTTTCTTGAGAGTCTCTGCCGTATCCTTGTTTAATTGTGGCTCATGAATAGTTCCCCAGCAATGGGAAAGGGTAGCATATTTGAGCTGGTGATTCTGTTCTTCACAGATAATAGTACTACTTTCGACAATTCGAATTGTACTTGCCGACTGAATGTCAATGAGACGTGCTGGGGAGCACGATGACGTATTTTTCCAGCTGCCTTTGCACTCTGTATGGTCTGTATCACAGATATTTAACCAAGAATTAAATAGTTTCCACGTGGCAGAAGAAGGAGTCTCTTGTTCCAGGCTCATTAGGTTAGTTAGAAGATTCTGAGAGGAGGTGGACGAAGGGATGACATCAATGAGGAGAGATGCGACCTCATCACCCCTCAGACTCTGATATGGCCACGGTTGACGCGCAGAAGGTCGACACCACTTTCCATCAACCAGGGTCCTCGGCTCATATTCCTGAAAAGGAGTAATAGATGGACAGATTGGGGTCGGCGCTGGGCACCTAAGGACCAGGCGGTAATGGCTGGTACACTTGTTACTGAGAAAGCTCCTACGTTCATCAATTCCTATCGTAGCTGGGCGTTTCAGCCAAAAATCTGTTGTGTCTGATCTGAGATGTGACCGGGAGTTCAATGATTGGACCAGCCAGGTGCACATCAGACATCCTTGGAGAGATGTTGCAACGAGTTCTGTGCGGTCCGACTTATGCGGCATGGAATTGTCCTCCGGCAGATCGAGGAAAACTGCTGATTCGCCGTATTTCCGACCAGTTTCAGACATACCGGATTCAAACTCAGCTCGCCTCATTGCCCATTTGCCTCGCTCTTCAAAATAAAACCGAGTGAATTTGGGTTCCCCACTCTCCAGCTCTGAAACTCTTTGAAGTATGCCGCGGCAGTCGGAACATAGGTTCGACACAGCCCTGTGCTGAGCCGCTTCGCCAGATATATTGGGGTAAATAAACTCATCACTGTCGACACTCTCCATGGTACTCTTCTATTGCGTAAGCAGAGAGTAGTGGCTTTGAATCCGGGGCTGGGGTGCATATAGTGGAGAAGATCGATTGTACGTTTTTAGCAATGAAAGGAGAATGAAGAGAGTTATCAATGGTGATAATGCGGGGTCGAAAGCGGCGTTAATTCTACTCTGCAACTAACACGTGACTGCATTATTAACAGCGCGAAGCATCCTCCTAAGCTGGTTGGGTTGTTGGCTGCCAAATGCCGTCCGGTGTTGGTCGCGATTGCGGCAGTGCTAGTGGCAAGGCGGATTTGAGAACCACGTTGCCTGCGATCACATTGTGGAGCTGAATTGCACGCATGCCTCTCAATAATTACTAGTCCATTATGTTTCAAAATTTCTATAGCCCTTTTGCCAAAATCAGCTGGTTGTACTTATTTCATAATTTTTCTTTAAAAAAAAAGACAAGTGCTTGGGCTTAACCTGGATGTTCCCAGAAGCACACTGGGGCCACCTAAAACAATTTTAATTGGTCTTCGTAATTTGGCCTACCTTAAGAACCATCAAATTAACCCTCTCCGCACTCCAATATCAGTGAACTTATGAAAATTTAGATCGAAGTTGATGGCTTTCTCCGCCAAGATGCGGCGGTTGTACATCGCAGGAAACTCACACCTAGTCCAACAAAACAAATATCTGTTGCTGCAGGGCCATTGAAAGATCATGATCGAGCCATACCAATTTAGCTCACTTGACGAGACTCTTTAGTCTTCAATTAGAGACGCAACTGAAACACCAGAAGATACGGGCCTGCATCGATACCTGGGTTCAATAGAGGCAAACAAATCAGTCAGTGAATGTTATGTACTGGCGTCACGTGTTGTTATAGGTACTAAGTCACTTCCGGCATCATACAAACCGGAAGAGACAATGGTTCAGAAGTCAGCATAGTAGCAGATCATGGTCACATCTTTTGACCTTAGTCAAACCGTGACCAATTACCAACAATCCTGCTACATTGCCATTCATTCAGCATGAATCAGCATCTACCTGTCTCACGCGACCTCCCGGATTCCCTGATGGTACCCCTCAACCGTCGCTTGTAGCGTGGATCCTACTGGAACCATGGCAGCAGGTTTGGGCAAAACGCCTAGTGTTTTGTGAGCTCGCTAACAATATCCCAGCCGGCCGAAAGTACCCTCCAGAGTGCTGTATGCAATGAGAAAGAGATAGGACATTTAGCTGCAGAGATAGCGTCAATGTGGGTGCTAACGTGATCTTACACGCGTCTACCGGCTGCACCGAGACATGCTAACCCAAAGCAGTAAACTTCTCTGGGAGCATCTACCACAAACAATTGAGAATTACGATGGCAATTCATAGTATTCTGGTCCAACAGATTCCTGTATTCGGAAATTGAGTCAGTTCTAGCACACCTGAAGCCTTGATTGAGCGCATCAAAGCCATTGATAGAACACACCACACACATACACATATATACACCCAGAAATAACATAGGCGACCCGTTTCAGAGCCCACTTGATCCTCGTCTATCCCATGTATGGGCGCAAACCGCGGTGCAATGTGATAAAATGCGACAAAGAAACGAACTCCTCACCCAGAACTTAGATCTAAACCTGTTAGCGTGCAGCAAGAGGGCTAGCCCGTGGGGGAGGCGCCGCTCCTCTCAGCCATGGCTCTCGCTTCTCAATGGAATTCAGAGAATGCCAGTGAGCACTGCCCTTTCAAAACTCCAACATACCCGCGAAAGACCCCTCTATCAACTGTACTAATTAAACTGATTGGTAAGAACCTCCGAGGTCACGTTTGGCCCACACGGGAGAGGCGTGCTGAAAATGGTTCGGCGAGGCCCGCACTACCTCTTTCTAGTTAGCCGAGCCGGGTTCATCAGCTCTCCACCAGCCCTAGGTTTAACCAGTTCAGGCGTCTAGGCGTTTTGACTTGTCGCTGATTTGTCGATACTGCCGTGATTCAGTTTCTCAGAACTGCATAAGCATCTAATAGCTCGCTGCACCACAGCCGCCACAAGACTGGTAATTAATTACTGCCCTAAGCCCCTCACTGATAGCTGCGAGTGAGGAATGGGGCATGGCGTATGGCGGCCTCAATTCAGTGTTTCCTCCGGTTTCTCAGGATGCTCTGTCGCAGCTCAGCTGTGGCTGGACACGCCTCGTCTACCTTCAAGTGGTAAAGTCCGAAAAGGTATACGCACACTTTGATGCCGAGCATCGTAAGCAAAGCCCTCGAGGCTGAGACTATTGGTGATCGTGCAACGGATTCAGTGCCTGCTCCCCATTCTTTCTCCGCACCTAGGCCGCCACATTTGATCCCAGCTCGTGACTAGCTAAGACATGCAAAAAACTATTCCAAAATATGCAACCATTGAACCTAATTGCGGTATTGCCGGCAGGCTGCTGCTGAGAATCCTGGGAAGCCACATTCAAGTGAATTGAGACGACCGGAATAGTATCCGAGTGAGTCGCGGGCTATAAAGTACACATATCTGCTCGCATCTTGAATCTCATTCCCCAAGCTTCCAACAGCCTTTTCTTCTCCTATCTAATCTTCATATACCCAAAAATTATCACCTTCTCTAATTTTATTTACAAGATGTTTATTTACTCGGGAAAGCTCACCTGGCGCAGCTCCGCCAAGAACGAGACTTTTGTGGTCGTCTTCCCCAATGGTCCTGTTCGAACTGGAGATAGCGTTTACCTCTTCTCCCAATGGACCAAAGACTCCGATGGTGTTGAGAAGAAGAACTGGTTTGAGAATCTCATTGTGGACAAAGTAAAGAAGTCTTCCAATGGCGAAGATACCTTTACTCTCACAACCAGTTGGTTCACATTTACCATGACTGTTCAAAAGGCCTATGACAGCCTCACTGTTACCATGGCCCACCATCATTGGTATCCTTCTTTGTTCTCCGAGACTATGAGGCTCGAACGCATTTGGCAACCAGCAGACCAGCACCCTACTGGAAGCACACGCATCTGGACTGGCAAGATCAAATGGCGCGAGTTTGCAAAGAATGAGATGGCCATGTTCATCCTTCCCGATGGAGTTGGTGAGGGAAAGCCAGTGCTATCTGTGTGGCAATGGACAAAGAGCTCTGCAGGAAAAGAGAAAGATTTCCAGTTCCGCAATGCTGTCCAGAAAATGCAACCTGTTAGCAGCACCGACACCGTCAAGTTCTCTTTCAGCTCCTACTACGATATCAACTGCTCATGGAACCAGAAGACGGAGAAACTTGCTGTGAACATGAAGGAAAACCAATATTCTGAGGATATTGGCGAAATGTCTCTTTCCGTGCACATCAACCGCCACAGCCAGTAAGTCAAAGCATCTATTCTTGGTATGCAATACTGATGACTTTAATAGCAGCTTTTACCCTCCCCATCCGGCTTCTCTGAAGAGGAGCGAGTTCGAAGTCAAGCTTCCCCAGGCACAGCCATCTCTTCCTCGAATTCTGACGCCTCTCCCATTTCCCGACAGCATCGTTGAGACATTGGCTCAGACTGTTGCCTTTGCCGACCATGCTGGTTACCTTGCCAAGTATGCCCAGGATGTATGTAGCCTCTCCATTCTGAAACAAAGTAGTTACTAACGACACCCATCCAGCGATTCAATGCCCTTGATGCCGACTTTCATTCGCGAGCAAGCAGCTGGGAGGCAAGCTTAGCGCAGAGGAAACGAAGGCCACCAACCTGGCGAAGTCGCTTGCCGATGCCCAGGCAGCAGCCAAGCACAAGGAAGATGAGCTCAACAAGACGATCCATGGTCTTGAGGACCGATTGGCAAAGGATGCTCAAAATGAGAAGGAGGATCACGACATTATTGAAAAGACCCGCAAGGATCTTCAAGCCGAGAAGGCACACGTTGCCAAACTCCATCAGCAGCTGGAGAAGACAAAGGTGGACGGTTCGGTAACTGAGACCCGCCTGAAAACGAGCATGGCCGAGGTTATCAGCGTGCAGGGCAAGCTTCATGAGCTTCAGACCAAATATGATGTCGAGAAGAAGCACAACGAAAAGCTGCACGCAGAAAACAGCCATCTCCACAAAGAAAAGCATGACTTCGCAGATAAGTTGCACCAGATGCAACTGAAATTTGATGAGGTCAATAAACTGTACCAGAAGGCACAGAATGATCTCAAGGCGAAGGATGACCTTCTATTGAAGGAGAAGACCAAGGTTACCCAGCTCGAAAAGCAGCGCGATGCCGTGACAAATGAGCGCAACGCTGCCGTGAAAGAGCGTGACGCAGCCAAGACAGAGGTCGTCACCAACCTTAATCTTTACAAGGACACAGTCAAGGTCAAGGAGCAGCTTGAAATCAGCCTCAAGGCCGACAAGGACAAGCTTGCGCGAGTCGAAAAGGAGCGTGATGCGGTGACAAAGGAGCGCGACACAGCTGCGAAGGAGCGTGACGCAGTCAAAACAGAGTCTGTTGCTAACCTTGGTCTTTACAAGGACACAGTCAAGATTAAGGATCAGCTCCAAAGCGAACTTAAGAGCGAGAAGGACAGGATTGCGCAACTCGAAAAGGAGCGTAACGATGCCATTAAATTGGCCAAGACCAACGAGAGATTGTACAAGGCCACAAAGAACGATGTTCTAGAGGCGAGAACCGAGCTCGAAAGGGAGCGAGGAAAGAGCAAGCAGCTTGAAATCTTCAGAGATGAGTACGAGGAGCTGCTGATCAAACATGATATCGATTACCGCGAGTTTACCGCGGCTTTGCCTCTCACGGCAGCTACCGCCTGAAGCCAGGACTCGGCGCTCCAAAAGACATCACTTTCGGGAATCGTGAGGAGCGCTGGCTCCTCCTGGAAGGAGTCCATTTTCTTTGTATTTGTGGGATGCTATTGCGCTTGGTTGGCCATGTAGGAAACAATTATCATTAATACCAATTTTTTTTGTCCATTGACCTAGTTTGCGTCTTGGTGATAAAGTGATAATAGAATTAAGAGTCGTGAGCTTTTTCACGAGTTTCCGATTGAATAATTGGAAATATCCTCCGTGAAAACCTAATGCTTCATGCAAAATTAATTTAATGCGTTTGCATTATGTGTCAAAGTTTTACATTGTGTCTTCAGCTAAAATGTTCACTACGGGCCACAAAAGCATCATTTTTCAAATAACTGACGAGAAACTGGCAAGACACTGGCGGGCAGCTGGGAAAGTATAAAGTTTGCATCTAGGCCCACCAACGGGTGCCTACCAGGTCTACACGGTCTGCCTCTGCCAAAAGGGTACCAGAACTTCTCATATAACTACAAATGTTGCCTTTCCAACATCGCATAGGGCTAATCTTGTGATCGAGACCCCTTCGTCTAACCTGTCTCTAGGCGTACCCACTGGTTCGGTGAATCACCCTTCCCTCTTTCTTTACTACCCTCTACCTTATCACCTTCGTCTAGCTTCTCGTTCTTGTCTCTTCCACCTTTTCGACAGTAGCCCTTCACCAGGACCAACATCGCTCACCATGGCAAACCCTTCAAATGCCGTCCAGTTTGTCCAACTCATGAGAGGTTTTCGCACTCACTATCTTAGCAACGATCTTCGGGAAGAGGTTACACGCATCGAACAGTATGCTACAGAACGTCCGTCATTCAGCCAACCTTCTGCCATCATTCCCTTCGAGGAACGCGAGGAACGCGTTGCTCGTGCGGTAAAGATCGAAAAAGTAATGAGATCTCTTAGCCATAATCCCAAGTGGCAATTCACTGCTGTCCAGTATGCGGCAATTCTAAAGATGCCACTCCCCACTTTGAGATCTCTTACTCGCAATACGTCTAATTTCGCAGTCATGGACATCATCAAAATACCTGAAATTGTCAAATTTTGTAAGTTTTATGCTCATTAACTATCGTTTCATTCTGACTCTTTTCCCTAGTTCTCAAGGGTCGGCTCAGTGACGAACAAATGACAGACTCTCTTCTTGGTGGTAACAACCCGCCTACCATGAAGCGAAAGAGCGCTGGTGGCCGTGTTGATAACCAAAAGAGGAAAAGGTCTAAAGCACAAAAGCAAGACCATCCTGGTAGTTCCGAAGAAGGCAGTAACAACGAGGACGACAGTGATAAGGACAATGAGGACGACGAGGACAACACTGACGACGAGGCCGACGAAGACGAGGAGGGCGAGGAAGGCGAGGAAGACGACGAAGGCGAGGAAGCTGGCGATGATGAGGACGAAAGCGAAAGCGAAAGCAGCGACGACGAAGATGATGATCCCACTTACGCACCCGGGAAACCTGGGGATCACGACCGAAGCTGCAGCGAGGCCGAAAAGGAGAAATGCCGCAAAAGAGATGGGGATAGATGCATTCTCACCGGTGGAATCAGCCCTGATGTTTGTCATATTATTCCATTTTCGTGGAATAAAAACCTTCACAACCGCGCGCTCACTGGCGTCTATAGCGACATATTGACAAACTTAATCCCGCCACCTGATGACCGAACACAATGTCACCTCAAGAATGCCCTCGCATCTGAAATCCGAGCCTCTAACAAAGTTTGGAATATGATTGAGCTGGGCCCCACTTTGCATAGATGGTGGTCGCATGGGCATTTTGCCTTCAACCCTTTGGGAATCTTGGACATTAATGATGAGGAGTCAGTTGTTCAGCTCCAATTTCTATGGATGCCTCGCTCTGTCATCAAGAACCCCAAAAGATTGATCAGCCTCGAGGATGAGAAGACACCTGGCAAAAGCATGTTAGATCAACTTCAGGTGCATCCCGAAGTGGGAATCTCGAGAATCGGGAACGGGCGCCCAGTCCTCTCAGGGCATCTCTTTGAGATCAAGATGACGGCCGATGAGGCGCCCATGTTTTACCGCATGATGCAAGTACAGCTCGCGCTAATCACGATCGCTGCAATTTCGGGAGCAGCGGATGCTATCGACTTGTTGCCCGATCCGTCATTCGGGGATAGAGACCAGAGTTTCAAGAGATTGTTGTCGTGGGGGAATGACGCCGAGGAGGAAGCCGACGAACCCGTTCAATACTTTGACCTTCCGCTGCGTGAGAAACCGCAGGCTTTGCTAGACACGCCGTTCCAGCAGCCATCGGCCCAGCCACCATCAACTAGCCCAGGCGGGAAATCACGAAGTCAATCGCCAAACAAGATCCAACTTCAGATATCTGAGACCCAAACTACCCAAGCTGCCCTGATCCAGGCTCCTACAAAAAAGGAGAATCAGCCCCTCGGCACCAACGTCACACAAGGGCTCCACGGGGTAGGGGAGGACCAAGAAGAGGGATTGTATCTGACTGAATAGTTGATGATCTTTCCGTGGTGGCTTTATCGTTGGCAAGGGGGAGTTAATGTTCAGTGAAGATGAGTCAGAAAGGATTATGGGTGTACTAGAGGGAGGCCCAACGGGTTGACACTGCATGTACGGATTCTGGTGGAGTCTTTTACTAAAGTCACGGTCAATGGCGACGCAAGAACGTCGTTTTTTTATTGTGATGTCTTGCTATATAGCTTTGAGGAACTCCCTTGTTCACGGCTCTAACTCGCGTGCCTCGCGACAGTTCGGGTTTGTTCATGTGCTCGGCCTTCGAGTTACTCAGTCCCATGCAATGCTCAGTTTTTCTATATGACAATACACAACGTTTGAAAAGAATAGAGTCCCTAGCTACAAGAACTTCAAGAAACTCGCCATTCCTTCCTCCTTTTGAAAGCTACATTGATCTCTTTCCCTACCATTCTGATCTGCTTGTTCTAGACGGAGCTCGAATAATATTTCCTAGTAAAAGAAAAAATCGCCTGATTGGTCCAAAAAGGCGGGAAACTCAGGTGTCGAGTAAAGTTCTTGAATCATAGAATCATCGAAAGTGTTTTCATGTGGGTGCATTTCATCAGGATTCACAGCAAATTGCAGCCCACCCTGATAAGGGCCCTCAGTATCGACATTGCTGGCATCGTCCTGCATTGTGTTGACCGAAATTTGATCATTTGTGGACCGCACCACGGAGTTGCTCGTCCCGAATACTGTGTTAGTATCAGGCTCTGTCGCAGCTGCTAGAGCAACCTCGTTAACACCATTCTGTGTCGCAGGGAAAGCTTCAAAAATTTCCGAAATGATGCGTTTTCCGAGGTGCAGCACGGTCCTCTCATCAACTTTGATGTCAATAATATCCTGTAACCATGAAGACAATTTGGTTACAAGTAAAGGCTCGGCATGATTACGGATGAGCGCAATGAGCTCAGCGATGCCAACTTCAACATATGGCGATGCAGGTTGTTTATATCCTCTGAAGAGATTATTCCAAAGGCCGAACCACTTTTGTTCATCGGGATTCCGAGACACATCACGGAACGCCGTGACCTCGTCCTCTAGACTATCTTTTCCTGGGAGCGCATGGCTGCTATGACAGCGACGAATGTGTTGCTTGACATCGGTATATCTTTTCAATTTATTCTTTTCGATGCAGCGGTAGTAGGCTAGGGGGTCCATTTTGTAGAATGGACAAGCCCAAAGGTGGTGATCGTGGTCTTGGGAAGTGTCTCTTATGAAGGGAGTGCATAGTGGAGGCGTGTCTGAAGTCATTGCCACTAGTTGCTATTGCAGTGTGCATCTATTAAGACGCCGTCCTCTCTTAATTTGCTTCGACTTAGAAATAAAAATAAAAATATTCAACGGTTGAATGAGATATTCTGGGGGGCAGGATCGCCCTAATATACCTAGAAAACACTTTTCCAGATGGTGTTAGTAAGGACTCGCAACCAATAAAGCCCAAATGACGTTTTCGTCATCGGCCTTTGGACACACCAGATGGGGAATACACTGCGATTCCATTGGAGAGATTATTTGTGACCGTGCTCAAAGCCACCTGCTGATGACTAGGGTAGCTTATTTCGGCATGGCTCAACAAAGTGCATGTTATAATTCCTCCACCCTGGAACCATCTACATGTAGTTTGCTATTAGATAAAAGCGAAGCTGAGGTACATATACTTAAGACACACATGGTCCGCATTTGTGGCCTATCCTTTAAATCTCCGAAGGCGACTGACTCTAGGTGCGCATTGAGCAGGGAAAGCTATACCTTAGCATTCGTTACGTGGCTACCCATGTAGGAGCTCTTGACACTTCGAAAGTTCACACGTGCGGCTCGCATATCACACCTTATCGATAAGGAGCACAATTGTAAAAGCCCGGGAAAGCTCGGTCCGATGAGAAACTACAATTGACCAAGTGACTGTGGGTCCGTGCGCTTCCAGCTGCACTGGATACTGGTGATACCAATTTTTTTTTATCGTAGACTCGACATCTCTGTGATAGCAGCATAACCTAGCCAGGAATCTCCAGTAGCCTTGCTCTCGACCTCCAACCCTCCCCGCACCGCTTCTCAACTTTTTTCGCCAGAAACCTCAACAGCCAAAATGTTCGGTGGATGTACGCCTGTCCCGCAATCGGCCGCCGTGGTACCCCACACACTGACAGATTCGCAGTTGCGCCCCCCCAGCAGTCCAAGGAGGAGATCCGCGCCCTCGAGGCTGATGCCCACTTCACCATCCAGCAGGCCCTGACCACCATTGTTGTCCTGTACCTCTGTACGTTTTATTTTACGAAACTACTTCGCCTTAGTCCCTCTCTTTGGACGTTGCTAATTGGGCCGCCAGCTCCCTTTGTCATTGATCTTACCGCCAAGATCTTCTAAATGCCGATGCCCAATGCAGTATTGAGCAAACAACCACCCCGCCCGACCGTTCCGTTGCACGTAATGAACCAGCCGTTGCAATAAGGTCCGGAGGGCGGATGGAGTAACCAGCAATGACGACCCTTATTACCGTGGGGGCTCGGGGTATGGCACTCCCTGTACGATATAGACGGATGGATTGGATAGACGGCAGGAGGTTCGCGGTATAAAATTGTACATTATACAAAGGCTGGATGGGTTCCATGCATCTTGATATTCCTCCCATCATACAATCAAAGGCGCTCTGCGCAATGCCAACATGGCAACCTGACAATCCTGGCTGCTTCATTATCGTGTCAAAAAAACACCTGAATCTCCGTCTGGACAACTCGACTACAACTCGGCCCGAGTTGTTTGCTCCTATTCACCGCAGAAATACTACAAAATACACCCTGGAATATAAAGAACCCATTACTCCTCTTTTAATCCGATGCTGACTAGGCCCGCCATTACCCCTCCCAATTACCTCGATCGTGTGTGAGGGTTTCTGCTCTTTTCCCACTCTTGGTAGTCGACGCCCAAAGCCTCAAGCTCCTTCCTTAGGTGCTGAATCTGCTTTTCGTAATCCTCCAATACCTGTGTCTTGTTAGCTTTGGGGTATACACGTGTTGAGGTTCCGTCATGACTTACCCTCTTGGCCTTGACTTCCGTCTCAGGGTCCAGGGTTTCTCCTTCGCCTCCTGCAGGCTTATCCATCTCCTTGGCGAGCTGGTCAGAGTATCCTCGCAGAACGATGAGTCTGCTCCATAGTTCCTCCTCACGGGCGTTGACAGCGGGGTCCTGAACCTCTCTTTCAAGGGTCTGGAGTCGGCTGTTCAGATCATCCTCATCACCGCTTAGCGCGTAGCCCCGATTTCGCAGGACCTGCACTCGGGCGGCTAGTGCCAGGCATCGCTCGCTGATGGTCGTCTGTCGTCGGCGCGCGGCAATGGCTCTTACCTCAGTCTCCAGTTCGTGGCGCTGAAGAATGGCGTCGAGGCTGCCGTTGATCTGGTGAAGTCGGGTGTTGAAGTCGGAGACGGCTCGCTTCTGCGTCTTCAAGCGATCGGCGACACCGTTGTATCCGGAGCACAGCACGGGCATGAAGCCTGGTGCGGGCTTGTTCTGGAGAGCCTCCTCCCATTCCCGAGGGTCCTCAAAGGGCTGGGGCTTGTAGAAAGGAACATGGGATTCCTCGACCTTGTTGTAAAAGTAGTGCTTGAAAACGCAGTTAGGGTTCGCGGGATCCCACTTCTCCGTCACCAGTTTCATCTGCTCGAGGATGGGCTTCTGGTCTATCATGGCTAGTTAGTATTGAGAGAAGAGTAATTTAGTCGGTGTGGATCAAGGACATACGGGGCGTTTCTTTGCCAGGTTGCCAGAGCGAGCTGGACAACTGGGCCTGCGACTGAGACAGCGTCGGCATCTGCTGAGGCTGCTGCTGCTGACCGACAATCGAGGCGCCAAGGGCGTTACCCTGCTGCTGGGGCTGGGCCTGCATGGCCTGCGACTGCCCAAAGAGCGAGGGCTTGGGCTGGCCGAAGAGCGACATGATGGTGGTTGTCGTGAGATGTCGCAAAATCCGAGATCGGGGAGTTCAAGGAGCGTGGTTGGAACTCGGGGGGGAACAGCAGCCGTCAGCTGAGTGCACAGCTGGATCGCGACGAAAACAGCGACTCGGCAGCGGGCGTTGGCGGGTTTGCACGACTGTTGTGATGATTTTGCGTGGGATGGGCGTTGTCGTTGCAAGGCTGAACAAAGTCCTTTGTTTTGGTGCTGCCTCAAAATTATTGGAGCTGGACGCGAAAAGGCAGCTCAGCGCTGGCTCAGCTGGGTCCAGTGGTCACCTTGGGTACCTCGCAGCCTTGCCCCACACCCCGACCAATCACAGCGAGGCAATTCCAACATCACACTCTCAAATCCAGCCGGGAACATTCACCTCGCAACTGGAATCACCGCATCGCTCCCGTCCAGCCGCGCAAACACCACAACCATGGCCTCCCGACGAGCTCAGTACGTCTCCCCGCCGATTCTCGACCCGCCGGCTGTTGCTGGACGCCCGATTTGGGGGCAATTGGCCCGCCGTCGAGACTAGCAGCGGAAAATAAATGGCTAACCCTCGGCCAGGTTCAACCAGCAGGTGCTCATCGACACCACCCCTCTCCCCGAGGACGTCCCCGCCGTCAAGGAGATCGGTGCCAGCTCTGCGCCCCTTCTCTCGGCCTCCTTCTTCATCGGCGCCCGATGCCGCGACTACAACGATGACTTCATGCAGTGCAAGACCGAGAACCCCGGCCGAGGAGAGTTTGCCTGCTTGAAGGAGGGCCGACGAGTCACCCGATGTGCCTCCAGCGTGTACGTTTCTACCGAACAGAAAAAAATAATTACGACCAATTGGGGTCTCTAGCCATACTTCCCGCATTGGCTGTGTATACTTGAGAATTATGGACTCCCGCTGACCCGATTCGACCCCACAGCATCCAGGACATCAACACCCACTGCTTGGCCGAGTTCCGCAAGCACTGGCAGTGCCTTGACGACCGAAATCAGCAGCTGTGGCAGTGCCGCCCTGCTGAGTGGAAGCTCAACAAGTGCGTTTTCGACAACCTGGTACGTCATAACGCCGAACCCTGAAACGATGACATCAAACCCGGCTAACTCTTTGGCAGAACCTCCAGAAGAAGGTCCCCGACCAGCCCACAAACGTCACCCCCGTCGAGCTGCGACCAAAGCAGATCTTTGCCGATGTGCGCATCGGACCTGGCGACGGCAAGCCCTTCGTCCCCGGACAGAGCGAGGCGAGCCAATAAGGAGCTGGGAATTGCGGAAGGTCGGGATAGATCATGTATATTTTCAAATGAATCAAAGAGAATGGTTGTCGTTGAAAATTGAACTTGCCTTTGCATATTCTAGCATCGTAATGTTCTGCCGATAGCCGATTGGAACCTCTTCCACAGTGCCTACCAGCAAGGCATCATCATCTTATCAAGCGCTTCAATGCTATCACGATAGCAGGCTAAATACACCACGTTATTGGCCATACAATTTATTCACGTGCATAGCGTCGTTGCAAACCGGCTCAGGTCGGCCGCTTGTCTGTGTTCATGACGGAATGCGGCACCAGGCGGCCGCTGCCGAACGCCCTGGTCAACGTGAGGTATAGGTCATGTCCGGCGGCGATTTCCACAATTCATGCTGTCCTCAATATATTCACCGCTCGCTCACCGCAGGCATACGGCTTACCATTGTTCCATTGGGGTTTCCAGCCCAGACGCTCGCTTGGACATGATGCTGTGTAGTTTCATTCACCCGTTTGGGACAGATTAGAGCCAAAGCCAGCTTCGGGTTCGCGTTTTAGCTTCGGCTGCGACCGTACACTCGGGTCAATGCCGCCCATACATTCATTTCGAGGCATACGTCGAACTTGCCAATACCAATTCAGTCAAGCTCAAAGATCCCACCCTATAGCATGGTGCGTGATTCGGCTCAATTGTTAGCCAGAGCCTTTGAATCTCGTCAACCGAGGCAACAGTTCCCAATACACGTAATTTTGGGGGCTTGGCAATACAATCATGTCGCCAATAAGAAAGTTTTATCATCTTGTGCTTGACAAATAATCATATGTGAAGTCGTTGGACCAAGGTTGTGATCTAAAGATTCGTAAGCAGATCTCAAGCTACTATACCCAAGAAGGTAAATCTTGACGATGTCCAGATCCACCTCTTCAATCCTGTTCCCCAGAGTTTGCCGCACCTTCTCCTGCAAACTAAACGCCATGAACGGCGGAGCCGATGAACTGGACGTCCAGGCAAGAAGATTTGGTACACTCATTGACTCATCCTCATGGCGTCAAGTCGTCGGTCGGCAAGATTTACTACAAGGGGCACAGCGCTATGAACCTGGGAAGCCTCCCCGGTTTGACACAGATCTGCATCTTGGCTCGACCACATCCTCCCGACGAGCCGCACCTAGGCCCAAAGTCGCCGCTGTGTTTTAGCTATGGCTCTCTGATGTTCGGGCCCGTGGCCCTGCTGTCCGCACCTATTGCCCGAACTTCATCACCGGTCACAGTCAAGTTTCATCCGCATACTAAAATAGTTCTTGTGATTGACGTGCGCTAGAAGACTAGTTGACAGGTTGGCGTGAAAAAAGAAGCCTTTGGCCTGATTCTCACTATGCCGGTTCTTATTGATGGCCAATTTTTTGTTGGGATTCAGAAATATTCCGTAAACCTATGTCTAAGGGTCCGGGGAAAAGGAAACATTTTGATTACACGTAAAAAACTACCTGAAGGGTCGAGTTTAATTAATACCGGCTATGTGAACCTGAAATCCTTCCTGGATCGGATCATGGCCATGGCGAAAGCCCTACGCGTCGATATCGACAGTGTTAAGACCAGGAATGCGGGATCTCTGAAGACGGCCTAATGGCACGGTGCCAATGGGGATCAATACCGCTAATTCTCAATAAGGAGACCAATTTTTATGATGCAGTCTTGACGGAAACCGAGGCTGATATGCTGGGAGAATGGGCACAAGATTAGCGCACGGTGATGGTCAACCGCCATAGCCTCCGCTTTATTTGCTTCATTTTTGGGGTGGCGAATAGGATGTAAAGTGGAAACGATGTGGGGATATGAACGTGATTTGGGGAATCAGCACGCCTGAATACACGGGGCAATTGGAAGAAAATGAGATGATCCGAGCCAAAAAAGGGTTGTTGCTCAGCTCATAAGGCGAACATGATGGCATTTGGATGGAGGTTTGTTGCCCACCGAGCAAGCAATTACTGAAAAACCAAGAGGGAGATCCATTTACGTCGAACCGTTAGTTTCTTCCACCAGAGCGGTCAGAATAAAATATCCATCAAACACGAGTAGTTACAAGGCAGCTGAGCGAGCTACTCCTCCACGGCACATCCTCAACGCACAGACTAGTCTGTTTACGGCACGTCTTCCCGACCAGGTTCACCCCCACAATATTACCCAAGCCAACGGTTCTGCATCAATGCAACTTAAAAGATGGCGAATCGAGGCCTGCGAACCGAGCCCGTTGAGGGATGTGATTCGTCGGCCGAACATGCCAACTTGGGGTTAGAAGGGTGTCAATGGGGAGTGGGATGAAGCAGCATGTGGCTCCCATGGTTGATCCTCTGTGCACGAGACGACATCTCGGCACCGCTTTGGGCCTTGGCTGCTACACTTCGAATGGCCGAGCAAGATGACCAAGTTCATTACTCCACTCGGGCAGTTTTGTAGCCCTACCGATGAAAGTCTTGGCTAGACCGCAATGTCGTCCTGTCAGATATAAAGATGAGCCTGCCATCCTGACCAGAAAGATGTCCCTCCAGGCTTGTCACCAGCACTCTCTCAGGTCCTTCCTTGTCCTTTGTACCCGCTGGATCAGCAAACAGGCATTTGCTCCGGGATACCTTTCACTCTTTCATGATGGCTCAACAAAGGTCGACTAATGACGGAAACGTCGCTGGCCAGTCCAGCTCCCCTCTCTCTCGACCGGCCCATGCATTATCGACTGAAGAAGTGACACGGGAGCTTTCAACAAACCTAAGTGATGGACTTAGCACCATCGAGGCCAAGGAAAGGGTATCCAAGTATGGATCAAATGAGCTCGAAAAGGAAGAGGGCGTCAAACCACTGCAGATCTTCATTATGCAGATTGTTAACGCAATGACCATTGTAAGGGGACTAACAAACTGTCTGTACAATTCAAGGCTAATCATTTATTTTCATCCAGGTTCTCGTTCTTGCCCTGGCGGCTAGTTTTGTTATCAAAGCTTGGACCGAAGCTGGCGTTCTCGCGTTCATCATCCTCATCAACGTTGTAATCGGGTTCATCCAGGACTTGCAGGCCGCAAGGACGATTGCGTCCTTGCAGTCATTAAACTCAGCCACAGCCCGAGTAATCCGAAGTGGAGAGATTCAAGTTGTCGATGTAGCCACCATTGTGCCTGGTGACATCGTTGACCTCAAGACTGGCGATGTTGTGCCCGCTGACGTTCGACTCCTGGATGTGATGAACCTCGAAGCTGACGAAGCCATGCTCACTGGCGAATCTGTCCCGGCTCGCAAGGACCCTGAAGCGGTACACGATAACGACACTGGACCCGGCGACCGAACCAATATTGCCTATAGCTCAACCACCATCACCAAGGGTCGTGGACGAGGCGTTGTCATTGCTACGGGCATGTTCACTGAAATCGGTGCCATCGCTGCTGCTTTACATAAAAGTGGTGACAAGAGAGTTCTCAAGCGCAAAGACGACGGAAAGGCATCTCCTGCTGCGTACTTCAGGTTCTGGAGTGGTAGATGCTGGGATGTCGTGGGAACTTTCTTGGGTTTGAATGTCGGAACTCCATTGCAACGCAAGATCGCCCGGCTCTTTCTCTACCTCTTTTCATTTTCGCTCCTGTGTGGTGTAATCGTGTTGGCAGCAAACGGGTTCAAAGGCGATCGAGACATCATTGTCTACGCTATTGCAACCGCGATCGGCACCATTCCTGTTACGCTCATTTTGGTGCTCACCATTACCATGGCGGCAGGGACCAAGGCCATGGTGGAGCGTCATGTCCTCGTCAGAAACATGAGGAGCTTGGAAGCATTGGGTGGTGTGACAAGTAAGTTTCAGCTTCTATGCAATTGAACCCTGAGAACATGAATTGACTTTATACACAGACATTTGCTCCGACAAGACCGGTACCCTGACCCAGGGCAAGATGGTTACTAGGATGGCCTGGATCCCTAGCTATGGAACATACTCTGTTGAAACGACCAACCAGCCGTACAACCCAGAGGCTGGTACTGTTAGCTTCACAAAGTCTCAACCTGATGCTATGGATGAGGAAAAATGCCCAATCCTTCCCATCACCCCCAGCGAGGAGGCCATGACTACCTCCCTGAGAAGGTTCTTCAACATTGCTTCATTTGCCAACCTATCCAGTCTGCAAAAGACCGGCAGCGAGGGCCAGTGGAGTGCCCAAGGTGACCCAACTGAAGTCGCTCTTCGAGTCTTTGCCACTAGATTCGGACAAAAGTCTCTGGAGGGGAGAAATGAATGGAGCCAAGTTGCAGAGTTCTCATTTGATTCGTCAGTCAAGAAGATGTCCGTCATCTGCAAAAACATAGTCACCGACGAAACTTGCGTCTTCACAAAGGGTGCTGTTGAGCGAGTGGTTGAGTGCTGCTCTGCCATTGCGACCAACGACATCCCCGCTCCGATGAACACAGTCACCAGGGAGAGGATTCACGCAAACATGGAAGCCCTTGCCCGTCGGGGTCTTCGAGTCTTGGCTTTGGCAAGCAAGGTTATGCGTGGTGAGGTGTCTGAGGAAGATGTCAAGCTGGGCCTTCTCAAGCGCGACAAGTTCGAATGCGGCCTAGTTTTCCACGGTCTCGTCGGTATCTACGATCCTCCCCGCCCAGAGTCCAGGCCAAGTGTTTTCAAGTGCCACAAGGCTGGAATCAATGTGCACATGTTGACTGGAGATCACCCCGAAACTGCTCGTGCCATCGCCCGCGAAGTCGGAATCCTTCCCTCGCGCATGGAGCTTCTCAGAGCCGATATTGTTCAGCGCATGGTCATGACTGCGCACGACTTTGACTCTTTGACTGATGAGGAGATTGACCAGCTGCCGGACTTGCCCCTTGTGGTTGCTCGCTGTGCTCCCAACACAAAGGTTCGAATGATCGATGCGCTACATCGTCGTGGTCGCTATGTTGCTATGGTAAGCAATTTTCTCTCATAACCAGTACATCTCTAACAAAAAACTAGACCGGTGACGGAGTCAATGATTCCCCTAGCTTGAAGCGTGCTGATGTGGGCATTGCTATGGGATTGAATGGATCTGATGTTGCCAAGAGGTATGAGCATTGCTTCTCTGCTGTTTTCTTAAGCTAACATCAGCAGCGCTTCTGACATTGTGCTTACCGATGACAACTTTGCCTCTATCCTCAACGCCATCGAAGAGGGTCGCCGTATCTTTGACAATGTTCAAAAGTTCATGCTTCATGTGCTCGCCGCCAACGCAGGATTCGTCACTACCCTTATGGTGGGCCTCGCGTACAAGGATTCTACTGGAATCTCAATCTTCCAGGTCACACCTATCGAGATTCTGTTCATGTTGATCATTGGTGGTGCCTTCACCGAAACTGGACTGGGATTTGAAGCTGCCAGCCCAGACATTCTAAACCGTCCGCCCCAGAGCGTGAGTTTCCCTCGGACCCAACATTAAAACGCCCTACTAATTCATTTTCACAGCTCAAGTATGGTGTCTTCACTCCTGAGTTCTTGGCCGACATTGTGGTTTACGGGTTCTTCACTGGCGTTGCCCTGCTGGGCAGTTTCGCCATCGTCCTCTTCGGCCTCAATGACGGAAATCTTGGACAAGATTGCAACATTGCCTACTCGGAGTCCTGTAATGCCGTCTTCCGCGCTCGCTCTACTTGCTTTACAATCATGATGTGGGTGTTTGCCATTTTTGCCTGGGAGCTTGTCGATTTGCGCCGTTCATTCTTCGACGGCATGATCTCCAACACGCGCGAATGGGCCCTCAGGCTTTGGCGCAACCCCTTCCTGTTCTGGTCCGTCATGTTGGGAATGTTTAGCGTTTTCCCTGCCCTGTACATTCCCGTGCTCAACCATGATGTGTTTTTGCACTACGAAATTGACGTTGAATGGGGCATCGTCTTTGGCATGACCATCTTCTTCTTTGGTGGTGCAGAGCTGTGGAAGTGGGCAAAGAGAGTTTACCTGAGACGCAAGAACGTCATCAGGGCGGGTAATGAGGAACCGACTGAGCTGGATCTCGAGTCGGCGGTGTTTGAGAAATTCTTCCAGCTGTCCTACTCGGAGGACTCCTCCTCTTCCGAGGAATAATGGAAGCATGACAACATGATATACATTAATGTTTGTTAAAAAGCGAGCGAGTAAAATCGATTGGATAATACAATTTCTAATAGACGATCTTTCTAAATTGCAATGTTTGCCTTGATTTCCAAGTGATACTATCAATGAGAAGATCCATCAAATCCGAATAATGGGTCCAAAAATAGCATTTCTTCAAGACCATAGCTAATCGTATCCTCCAAAGACGGTGCCAAATTCCCCATAGAACCTTCAGCATTAACGCCATCCATGCCCGCGGCAGTAGAGGATTGTGTGGGCTGAGATGTATTTCCCTCGGTATAGGCGGATGTGAGCGGACATCTGAAGCCATAATCAAAACTCCTCATAACCTCCTCAATATCCCAGTCAGTGAAAATTGGCCCAGACATGATTGTCTGTGCTTCGGATAAATTCTGTGGCACATCTGCGTGGGTTTGGGGATCAACACCAATTGCTACATCCAGCCCCCGAGAGACATTGGGAATTTGTTCTCCTTGACAGCCTCCAAGAAGGGGTTTAGGCATTTTTTTAACATGCACGTTCAACCGATGCATCAAACCTTTGAGAATCCGTAGGGTTTGGCGTGGCCCATAACAATTTACCTGCTGCTCAGCCAACGCATAAAGGCAATTCTCCAAGCGCTTGTGTGCTTCTGAATCCGGCCTTTGTTGCGCTGCTATGCGCACATGAATTGTGGCACTAACATATGTTGCGTAGGAAACGAAGTAGGGTGTTGTTGTCATACAAAAGTGCTTCTGATACATCAAGAGAATATTGTGTATTTCCAATGCCGATTTTGCGCAGAGCGCGAATGCGTCACTCGCTGCCGATGCTGACGCTGACTGGAGATGGCCGTCTGAGACGAATGGACGGTTCAACAAGATGACCAGAGAATTATACATTGACCTTTATGAGTGTTTAATATTATTAATCCGCAAGATAGGTAATGGGATCGGCTTACAATAAAGACAGTGTGTGGGGAAGGGGAGCAGCTGACTCGGGCTTGTCGAGATTAATTGAGATGTGACCCGGCAGGTTATCTCGCCAAGCACCCAATTCATTTTGGAGAATACGCGAGACGTGAAATAATTCCAAGGGATCTCGCGATGCACTTTTTTCAGCATAAAGCCCACAAAGTATACGATCCATGATGATGCTGAGTTGGCACAACTCCCTGAAAGTCGACACGCTATATGCAGGCTGGTCCAAAGTCCGCGGGGTAGATGAGTATGTAAGAGTACTGAACAATTCCAACTCTTCGTATTCGTCAAGGAATTCTACCGTCACGCGATTATCCATTTCTCGCAGTCTGGCGGGACGGCCTTGGTAAATTGACTGCACTTTGTCCAATACTGGTTTTCATATGTCAGTTGTCGTTTTGGAGCACAAATGTTCAACAGCTTACTAAAGGACGACCAAAAAAGGCGTCGATGTACCTCCAAGTCCTCTGGGTTGCGATTTCTAGTAGAACGAGATGAGGTACCTTCTACGTGAATTCCGAGGTCAATGATCATGCTAATTGCGATCCCCATGTATTGCCACGCCAAACTCCTCTCGTCACACCATGTGAATAGGGAATCGGAAACAATTAGGAGTGCTTGTATCGTGGTTATATCACTCTTCCATAATGCCATCGATCTAGATTCGTGTAAATGTTCTTCAAACTTGAGTCGAAAGGATTTTCCGTTATCGTGGTTTGGGTTATCCGAAGCGGACAAACTCTTTGATGCTCCAAAATAAATTGCATTGAGGAGCAGTTTGGAAAAGTATGGTCCTTGGCAAGCCATGTCTCTCATGAATACCGGACGGTAGACAATAGTGCCCGAATAATGCTGTCGGTTCCAGAAGAATGCCAGGAGTCGTAATCCAAGGCCAGGATCTACTCCATCAAAATCGAGTTTTCCATTATGTAAATTGACAACCTCAAGTTGCCCTGACGCTACGCATTAGAAATTGCCAGTGTTCGATGGATAAATATAGGTGGACTGCTGCACATACTCTGTCTTGTAGCGTCCGCTAAAAGTTGGTTTTTAGCATGGGAAGTCGAGAGGTTGGAACTGGGATCCTTCTCTTTTCTTGGAGTGGCATCAAACATGACACTTGCAGGTCCATGAAAGCCGATATCTTGCTGGGGCACAGAAGTGGCTCCACGCTGCAAGGGGGTAGTAGGTGATGGCAGAAACGGGTCTTGAGGCCGTATAAACGAGCTTTGAGAAACCTCATCGATGTTTTGTGGCGATGTCGTGTCTTGAAGAGAAAAAGAGGTTTCATTTGGTCCTACGTCCGGGATTGTCGAATGTGTTATTGGTTCAGCCGCTGCGTCCTGGATATCTGGTTGTTGTGAGCTCTGCCGCCGCAGGGATGAGCGCAGCCTCGCATTTTCTTCTTCCAGTCGATTTATACGTGAATTGGAAGGCCTAAAATCAATCATGAATTAGCACTAAGATAATTTATTTATTTATTTTTTTTCCTACACATAAAGCACTAAGATTATTTATCCCGGATATTATTTATCCTACTAAGAGCAAGAAGACGGCATTACTCACCGTGCAGTTTTGGCTCTCTTCGCATACGTGCAATCGACGCCTCGCAATCGGCAGCTTTCGCACTTGGGTTTTGAATTGTCACACCCAAGCTAGAATATTTGTCAGCGAAATGCTTGGGTTTGGTTGAAGACCAAGAGTACTTTTCTCCGACGGCAAAAGTCACATGCAACAGAGGACCGATGTTTCCGCCGGCGGGCGGTAGAGGGTTGTTCGGATGACATGCGGTTCACTTTTAGATGGAATTGATGAGAATAATAGGGGCCAGCCGAATAATTCTAAATCAGTGACAATCAGAGTCCATAGAGAATGCAGATGATGGACGGGATGATGGATGACGGAAGATGAGTTCCCGCTTGAACAAGTAGCCCCGCCTGTCAGCACTAGCCTGGACGGGTTCTTTCGCTCCGTCCTGAAGCTAACACCCTTCCCTGTAATTGTATCAGCATACTAATCTCATCAATTTGTCAGCCCAGGGCATGGCACGAAGTAAATTGCATACTTCGCATATGACCTATTAATGAGCGAAGTACTACACCAGATAAAAACAAGTCAATGTATACCGGAGTTGATTCACTAAGCTAATGGCAGCAAAACGCCACAAAAATTCACCCCGCATCATAAAGGAATAATGACATTTATACAATCAAACGAACTGCAGAAGTAGTTGCATATCCATTTTTTTTATTTATTGTCCACAAACGGCTTCATTGTCTCTGCGGATCGCCTGAGAAGCTCCGTATAGTATTCAGCAGACAGCAAGGCTGAACCGTGGTCAATGATGAACTGGAGCTGGTCAGGCGCAACCTCGAGAGACCCGGTCTCCAATTGGCCCTCTCCATATTTTGTAATTGGAGTGCGGTCAATTGGGGGCATAAACTCGACCGCCAAGGCCCCTTTATAGCCCACTTCCGCCAATGCTGCTATAATCTTTGGCCAGTCAAAATTTCCGTCGCCGGCGGCAAGGCGATTGTGGTCAGCGACATGAAAATCAAAAATTCTAGAGCCACAAGCCCGGATAGAAGCAATAAGGTCATTCTCTTCGAGCGCTAGGTGGAAAGGATCAAACGCCACCCCGCAATCAAATCCCACCTCGTCAGCGAGTGCCAGCGCCTGATCGGAACGGTTGATGAAGTATGTTTCGAATCTGTTCAGAGCCTCCAGAGCGATCTTGATTCCCTTTTCCTTTGCGAATTTTGCAATTTCTCGCAATCCTTCTACTGCCCATTTCCACTCATTCTCAGCTGTGGATGTCGGGATAATCTTCCCGACCGTAGTGGGCACAATAGTGGTAATTTGGCCTCCAAGTTCCGCGGATAGTGTGACAATTTTTTTCATGTACTGAATAGTTTCACGCCGTTTCTGCGGATCTGCTGCTACCAAATCGCGGTTCCCATGCATGATCGTGACAGTTCCCCAACACGTCATACCGTACTTCTTTAAAAGTTGGCGGGTTTCGGGAACGGTATACCGGTCTGGCTCACCGGCTGATTCAATGCTGGAGTATCCCAAATCTCTGAGGCGCCTTAGGGTCTCTTCCAATGGCTCTGGGCGCATCCAAGTATGAGAAGCGAGATGCATGGCGAAGATACGTTGTGAAAAGGCGGATTGTTAGTTGACAGGTGAATGAGAACAAAATACATGGCACTAGAGAACATTTTATAATGAAATCAGTACTATACTAGATGTTCAATTTCACAATTTACCTAGTTTATTATTAATTCGTGATTACAAAAGATGTCGAGTTGATTCATGAACGGAACTGAGGCATCCGCTAATGTGGGTCTGCGAAGGATGCGACGGAATGAAATCATCCGCTCATGCGATGAGATGCACAAAGACAACAGTCCCGACGGAAACCAACTTTCCATGTGGAATATTATAAGGCCAGCTTGTATCTATATATTTGAAGCTTTCTTTCATCATGTCGTTCTTCATCACATCAGCAGACACTGCAAATCTTTCAGTATCACACAAACATTCCATTTGTCCAATTGTCTCAACTTCCAACAAACATGAGCACTCCTTGGCCAGACGATTCACTCTTTGAGCCCTTTGACATCTTCGAAACGAAGTTAGTGAAAATAACAAGCTTACATTTTTCCAATTTGAGGCTAACCGCCAACAGGTTCAAGGAGGTCTCATCCCATGAGATTAAAGCAGCAGTTTTGATCCCCAAGGGTCTCAAGCCAGGGCATCACCCTGTCATTTTCAACTTCCACGGAGGTTTCCTTGTCACCGCGCACTCTCTGTTTTCTGCTTTCTTCCCGCCTTGGGCTTGCAAGTTGGCTGTAGAAAACTCGGCTATTATCGTCTCGGCTGATTACCGGTTGCTACCAACCCAGAATGGTGTCTCGGATATCCTAGAAGACTTGGAGGATTTCTGGCAGTGGTCCAGGTCCAACCTCCTCAAGGTCATGGAAGAAAAGGCCCCTGGGCATTCACTTGATTTGTCCAAGGCCCTGCTCACGGGAACGTCGGCTGGCGGGTATTGCTGCTTGCAATTGGCACTCTCACACCCCAACGAGATTGCAGCCGTAGGTATTCTGTATCCACTCATTGAGCTGTACGACAGGCTGTATCTCGAAGGTCCGGCTGACGGGGAGCCTACTATATTGCGCTTCCCTCTCGAGGATATCCCACCCGAGGAGGCCACTCTTACTTGGATCGAGGAGAAGAGAAAGGATGTGGCAACCAAGGCCGGGTTTGAGCGAACGCCCTTCTGTGTCGGTGCTGCCCAGTACGGCCATTTTGCAGCAAAAATTCTCGATCCGCAAAACTTGAGGCTTGATTCATATCTTCCCTTGGAGAGGATGCAAGCCGGTGCAAAACTTCCCCCTAAAATGTAAGAAGCAGTCCATTACCAGATCAGTCTCTAAGCTAACATGAAGCAGCTGGGTTATGCACGGAGACGATGATTCAGTTGTGCCAATCAAAAATTCTGATCGGTTTGCTCAGCTGGTAAAGGAGTCTCAGCCCCAGACGACTTTACGCTACGATGTGGTCCCTGGGCAAGATCATGCATTTGACCTAGTCGGGAGCACTTGGGCTACATTTCGCCAGGAGGCGCTGGATTTTCTAAAGGAAGGATGGCTGCATTAGCATGAAACTTCCGCGATCATATAAACAGGCGATAAAAATGTGTTGGTACTTCAACACATTTTTTGGTGTCTAGTTGCAGCTCAGGTTACAACAAAGCGGCAGTTTGTTGGTCTCTATTCATTAGTATGTACTGTCCAAGTTAGGTCAAAGGTCCCGGGTAGGTGCAACACATCCGTCTTATTCAGGTAGACTTGGTGTGTATCTATTCATCGTGGCCCTCGGTAATAGTAGTCTTCGTATTGGATCATTTGATCCTTATTCTATAGCATCATATACCGGGTTCTTCGAACTCTTGTCCTTGCAAGATACTCGTCATCATTCATTACCTGTCAATTTCCCCCACAGTTACCAGGCTAATAAATGACAATAGGACACGACGAGGACCTATAACGTAAAAAAAGTTCATCAACTATATCTACTAATAATTTAAAATGCCGATCTCAGTCTTCTCGATGAAAAATGGCTCCAGGGTCTACTTTTATTACGAGGACAGTGATGATCTTCCCTGTTGTGGACGCCTACCCTATACTTGACAAAACCCACTCGACACAGTGTTCATCTAAGTTTACGAGCACTGAATACTCAGTCAATGTCGAGCGGAACATGATGTGGCCTAGGGGCTATACGAGACTAAGATCCGCTCCCACCGCTGATCGTCGCTGCACGCTGGGCAAGATCATCGCCATCACCGGCCGGCAACATGGCATCACAGGATCGACGCGTCTAGCGTCTACGTGACACAATACCTCAGCCAGCTCCAACGATTTTGTTCCTGCATATTTTAATGAGAGGGTATATTGAACATAAAGGAGGATATATCATAAATAGATTTTGTTGATGGCTGGGAGATGACCAGAGTCGCAGGCTAATTGGGTCTAGACACCAATATCCTAATACGAGACTGGCTGGGCAGCCCGAGCGGGCTGGGTACCGAGTGACGCCAGCGCGCCCCAGTACCCACTGAGGCACAGTAAAAACAGCCTGTGTGACCTGAAGGGCTCACCCAGGCACTGACATCATGGTTAGAGTTTTCTGTGCCGTATTCGAGAAACAAGATTTCGTAACCGAATATAGCACTCTGAAAATACAGATGCACCGTGAACGAAGCTTTGTGCCAAGTCGCCAAACATACGAATCAAGGGGTTTTTTCCTTTTTTTGGACAGTAGACTTGTACATGGGCATGATGCATTACATCCAGAGTCTTGGTGCACAACGGAATACACAGCGCAGTATAACCCCTTTCACGGATAGATGGAGGGCCTAGTTGGCTGTAACGTCTCACCATGAGCGGCGGCCTGGCTCTCATGCTGTGTGAACGCCAGCTGGCCAACTCTGCCAGCATTGATAGCAATGGGTGGAATGTTGGGGTTGAGTGCAGCTTAGCATTGCCGAGACCCGAAACGGATTCCCAGAACGTCTGGAATATATTGGTGGTCATGGCCGAAGGGGTCAGTGGTAATAACAGCGATCGCCAATTGCCAGCTAAACCCAACACAGGGTACCAACAAGGCTGAACGGGCCAGTGTTTACGATAGAAAAATAATTGGAGAGTTGGTCGTGTTCCTCGGAGGATTTACTGCTTCGAGAGTTGGCATAATCCCTATTCGGGAGAAGGGTGTTGTTGGCCCTTGAGCTGCAGACGCACAGGAACGGGGAGCCAAGCGTCTCACCTTTCAGCTCAAGGAGTCGCCTCGGTATGGGCTATCGATTAGGGAACACAAGCCACTTCTGCGCACTGACAAAGGACATCACACACTCCGGACGAAGGATTTTCGTAATATTTCGTTTGGTTGGTGGCTGCGCCTCGATGATGGTGGCTGGTGTGCTTGTGGATGCAGCCAGCTAACATCCTTGGAGTTGCACACGAGTCAACCTGGAACATCTGGTGTGGTGTTGGATGACTATGGATCCTTAGGAGTGCAGACATGAACTTTTGGGGTCGCTTACGAGGCTTCTCAGAACTGCACACCGATGGCTTTGACGGCAAAGGGTTCTAGACTCGCTCTCGGGTCCATTGAAGACTCGCTCTCGGGTCCATTGAAGACTCGCTCTCGGGTCCATTGAAGACTCGCTCTCGGGTCCATTGAAGACTCGCTCTCGGGTCCATTGAGGACTCCGAGTTGGCAGAATGATGGCGCTAGATGCTCTCCGAAATCTGTTTGAAACAGGGCAAATGATGCGATATAGATCCCGAGCAAATAATATCATTGCCAGTCTTTTGATCGATGCCAAGGGAAACCCTTGGCGTATCGATTGGCGCCATCGAAGAAGAGGCAGTGGGCGGAGACAAACAAATCAGGATCTACAAAAACGTTTGATCATCCAATTTGGACCATACGAATCTGTACTGACAAACATGGAATTGCAAGATCTAGGGGTAAGGCGGCGATTTGCAGATCCTCTGCACCCACCCTGTCGCGAGACTGGACGTGGTTTACCTGTCGGCAGATCATCATTCAACATTAGCCCAAAAAGGCCATGTGCCTAACGGCCAGGACGGCGGCTATGGCTACAAGAGCTAGGCCCTTAGGTAGTGACGGCATTGCCGTCGGTCCATTTTTCTTCGATCTGATTATCTCGTTCATGAGGTTTTGCTGGGCGTGTGAGCGTTTCTGCGCTCAGTGAAACAGGACCACTCTGGCTTTGGTTTGAGGCTTGGTGTGGGGAGGGCTGTTGGTTGGTCCAACAACACTGGGATGAAATCTAGGGGAACGGGGCGGTACGTGCAGGCAAAACCGCAAAAGGCGGGTATGTAAGACAACGAAGTTTTTGAAACGGTGCCAAAACTTTTTTTTGGGCTCCCATTGTTTCGACAAACGCTCTAAGGTGCGTTTCTCGTTTTTTACTTGTTCCAGAATCAGCCCAAGTCTGCCCACCACATCGGCAGTTGAGCGGTGATCGGCAACGATTAGACGGGTTAAGGAATTGGATTCAGGAAGACCAAGCAACCCAGAAAATAATCATATCAGTATTATCGATATACGTCTAATCAGAGGAATATGGCCCGTGAACTGTTATTCGTGCCATTGCGTTTTCCCGATGCTGCCGCCACGGGTGGCGGGCTTACGAAGACGGAGATTGACTTTGCAGGGTGATGGCTTTTAGGTAGAACATTACACTGCGGATGGCAGGGTGGTTCCTTGGTTGCCGACGGACCGCCAGCCTGTGTGCCTTGAATTTTTTGAGGTGGCGAGATTTCCAGGGTGCTGAGTGATTAGAGGGTAAAAGGGGGATGTGGAGGAACATGTGGGACCCTGGGATACCCGGGCCAAGGATGCTGGGATGATGGGTCCCGCGAGTCGAGAAGCCGTTGTTGGTTCGATGATTACCGAATATTCCAGAGTTAATGCTCCCCTGTCAAAGACAAACCAACGGATAATAGTCCCAAGATGTCAAACTACGGTCCTGGCTTCCGCTCTCGCCTTGCATCGTGACGTGGACCAACAAACAAGTCGACGCGACACCAGGGCTCATACCAGGACCGGTGAAACCGCGAGGTTCGGACGATGGATGCTACACGACATCCGGGTGCCTGACATTAGGCGATGGCTGATGCAGCGGCGGCGCTCGTCTAATTCAAGTATGATGAGCTAGGCTGTTATAGCCGGGGAGCTACGCGGGTAGCCCAACAAAGTCGATAGACGAGTTTGAGAGAAGCGGCCGATGCGGGGATACTTGGCATAAGGAAAAAAAAACAAAAACATAGACCCAATGCGGTGTTTGATCGACATTGAGGGCTGGAGAATGGGGCGATGGTTTTTTTTGGCGTCCACGATGCCACGGGTGATGGTCTCTTGGAGGCGACCAGCTTGGTCTGGGCCGCAAAAGAAACTCCAAGGTGACATGGGCCCGGCCGATGTGACACAGAGAGCCCGCACGGCTTACATTCTTCCCGAGAAGGAACAATGACCTTGTGGACAGCGGGAAGGATGGAATGAAGGGGCAGAGGCGTCACGCGGGGTCTTGGTCTCCTACAAGCAAAAGAAAGATGGCACTAGTCGTCGACAGCCATCGACTTGGCATGTCGAATAGAAAGAAAAGGAAATGACAGCACGGCATGGTGGGCGGCTGCGTGTAAGCGATGAGTGGTTTTCTGTTCCTGGATGATTTGCCATGATTGCCTAAGGAGGGATGGTGGCGGTCGAGGAATAAGTGCGGTGCTGCCCTGCCCGGCACTTGACAGACGCTTCAAGGCCCTGTGGTTGGAACACGTCGAGTAGGGCGGGCCAACCAAGGAAAGGAAGGGAAATCATCACGTCATGTCGTTTGGAAACAGAGGAAACGCGGCGCCAACACGCAACGCGGCGGAGCAGTCAGCTGCATCTCCCAGTGGCTCGTATTCTGGAGAGAGCGAGGAGGAGGGCGTGGTGAATGAATGGGCGCGTCCTTGGGCCGCCCAAGGAAGTGCCGGTCTAAGTTGCAGGAAGCTGTCAGCCTGTTACACACCAGTGCCTGGGGCTGAGGCTAGGTCACCAGAGCCAGCTGAGAGCGGTAGGTGCTGGCTCAGACTTGAGCGAGCTAGGCTTGATTACCCCGTAAGTTCCCAGTGAGGCTTGAACTGACGGGAAATCCTGGGGTCGCAAATGACGGTTCATGGATATCCACTTGACATCTGAGCAAGTGAAGCTCCCTTCACTCTCAACTGCCAAGCGCCAATTTTTGACACCACCCGCACCCGCAGAACAAACTCTGCACCAAGACGGCCAGCTCACTCCCGCATGACGACGACTTGTGTGTTCTTTCTTGGCGAGCTGCTCGGGAGATGAAGAGGGGCCTGACCGCTGCATTTAGGCCCGTTTCAAAGAGATGGAGTGCCGGGCCCCTTGCCCCCTGCTGCATTTCCAGTCTAGGGGTTCGGGTGGCCTGCACATAGCCCAGACTATGCGCCTTATTTTTTGTTCAATCAGGTTGTGTGTACGCCATAGAAACCTCAATACGTACCGTGTGGCGCAAAGCTCCCCACCCGATGCACATCACCAGGGGAGCTTGTTTGGTGGATACAGGAAGAGATTATACACCACCTATTGGCTGGATGCGACACTTCACCCCTGCGGTCTTGGCATCCCATCCCACTCTGGGATCGAGTCAAGCCACACTTGTGGTCGGGGTTTGCTGCAGGGTACAGTTGAGTGGAGGGTGTGCCTCCTCAGGGGCAGGAAGAATGGGCTGGAAAGGCTGCCTGAGTGAGCTTTTGTTGCGATACCTTCCCGCGCCTCACCGCGGATGAGATCGATGCGTAGCAGATGATCGCGTGCTGATCACCGAGTTAGATCAAATCTAGATGCACGAAAACTGCATTTTACCCTTCGGATCGGAAAATACCTGACGGCTGGCGCTGAGACGTGGGTTCGGCTGCCATGGAATCGTCTGTACTAAAAATCAGATCGGAGACACGAGGGCTATGTTCACTAGGCATGTAAGTAAAAAGCTGAGACATGGAGAAATTGAATGAATGCATCCTCAACCCATGTATGAGCTATCCTTTCAATATCGACATTATTTCGGCAAACGCCATTGTGATTACCATTGAAGCCCATTTCGGGCCTCCACCATTGTCAAGGTTCCGGCTTGCCGTGCTACCGAGCTGACAGGTTCGGAGCAGCCACGATTAAGAAAACATGACGCGGGTGACAAGTTATTTCAAATGGGGACGTGAATGCTAGGTCGGCCTGGACCTGCGCTTGAGGCTTGGCTCCGCCTTAGTCGCTTGCCCAGCTTCTAGCTATTCGCCAGCTAAACCCCATCACGAGTAGGATCAACCGCGGATCTATGGCCGATTGGTATTGGGGTTATACGAATGTGGTTTGGCGGAGAGCCCTAAAAAGATTGCCATCACAAGGTCCAGCCAAAAACAAATAATTGACTGAATCAACTGCCACAGCGATCATCCACTCATGTTTAGTTCTGCGGTGCTGTGCTGGCCTAGCAGACGGAGACTTCCCATGTCCCAACTCGGGTAAACCGAACGCCGATCAGGTCGTGTTCACACTGGCGGAAATGATTGCAGTGCGAGATAGAGTAACTTTATTTCCCGTAAACATGGCATGAAATTGGGACGATGGCGACTGGAGACGATTATCTTGTTGTTTGCTCGTGGGGCGGCAGCTCCGGAGACTAGGTGTAGGAGATTGCTATGGGCCAAGAAGACGGTGGCCGCCAGCAATGGATAGTGACATCAAACGACCAACGCAATGTGGATGGATGGTGGTGGATGGCGTCGCGCTTTGCAATGCAAATTGAGCCAAAGAAGCGGTTATTTCTCTTTTGCTAGGGCGAGCGCGATATTAATTAATGACATGATGGGAGCAAAATCCAAGGGTGCAGCTCATCCCGCTTCTGTTTGAGATTTAGAGGGCGCCGGGGGCTTCTGGCTAGCGACTGGTCCGATGCAATGATACCTTGCCTGGGCTCCCCGAGGCTTCCCAGTGCACGCGCATCGAGGCCGGACACCCCAGATCGCAGAGCGTGTACGTAACCCGGGCGCTTCCTTGTTTGATGGCTGATGCCGTGAGAGATCTAGACCTTGGCTGCAGCGAACAAAAGAGGGAGGATTGCCGAATTCGCAAGGAAACTCTCGAAAAGCGGCGGCCACTGGTTTTCGCTGGGCGTGGGCAGCGACGCCACACCTGTTCAGCCGACTATGCTAAGGATATGGCGCGTGTAGCTCTGAAAATCCTCGTCCAATTTGGATAGACGTTGGGTTAGGCGACCGTTGGCCTGGGGCTACTAGGGAAATGTTGTTTTTTTCCTGCTGGAAGCATCGTATTCTAGAGTGTCCTGTGTTGCAGGGTGATGAGGTTGGGGGGTCCTGGGAGGTGGGAGGCGCTGGCAATCTTCCTCCCCACCTGCTGCCTCTTGCCTCTGGGAAATGGACATGAACGAGACCCTCTCAGGTGTGGTCCTGAGCGCAGAGCAAAGACTCAAGCACGCTCATTAACTGAGAGGCCTAGTGTCTGGGGATCCAGGTCGACAAAACAGTGCTGCTTCTAGCGGGCAGACGTGCGTAGCGGTGCCGAGGGACCGCCGTCGTGTTGCGCTGACCGCTGGAGATCTTGGTACATGCCTCCATACTGGTGTGTCTCAATGGTACCTGAGGCACCAGCCACAGTCATTGCTTCTGTGCCTGACTGCTGTGTGGTACCTGCAGCAAGAAGCATGAGACCGTGAGCAGGCCCACCTTCCACTTACTTCTTCGGCGCAGGAGCAGCCTTCGATTGGCCCATGGGTGGACGTACCGACGCCCCAAACAAGCCTCATCTCTTTCCTTCTCTTCGGGCTCCCCACACACCCAACTCACTAAACCCAGCTCCCGGCAGCATTGTACACCCTCACCCCCCTTCCAGCTTAGACGGTGCGAGCGACATGGTGGATCATGCCCCTGGATCGCCCCCCTCGCCCAATCACCCAGGATCACGGCCCATCCTTGGAACCAGACCAAGCCCGCTCCAGGCGGGCCGGCCGTGCTGTGACATTGAGTCTCTCCGTTCTTTTAAACAGACTCGCTCTCCCGGCTCTGGACAATCTTCCCCTCACTCCTCACCCTTCAGAGTCTCTGTCGACCCACGCAAGGCCCGACTTCTTTCTTTCTGCTGCCACTCTTTTGTTGCGTGTATTACACACCGCAGTCCACTCATTTATCCAATACCCGCTGGTTCGAACCGCTTCAAAAACCCGTCGACTCTCCTCGCCTTTTTAGGTCAACCATCAAGTCTTTCGACACTTTGCACCGGTTCATACCAACGTCACTCTTTCCTAAACCAGCCTATCGTTATCACTATCACGGAATCCTTGACGGATCCAATCATCAGCAGCGCTGCCCCATAGTTCCAGACCGGCTCTGAAACTACACTATCCAAACACATACACACTCAAGGTACGTGATATGATCGGTACATGCATTCTATATTCGATATCGACACATTGGAATCGGTATCTTCTATTCCATTGTCGCACGATATCGAAACACGAATGCGCCTTTGCTTCTTCACTATTGACTAACAACTATAGCTCATTATCAGTCAAAATGAAGACCTCCGCTTTCATCGTTGGTACCAGCGCCATTCTTGCTGCTGCAGGACCCGTCAAGCGCGCCTACGAAACTGAGTGGGTCACCGACTACGTTACTGTCTGCGTGACCGAGGGCCAGCAACAGGCTGCCCAGCCTACCAGCGTCTCCTATGCTGCCCCTGCTCAGCCTGACACTGAGGACACCAACGTCTACACCACCGTCTGGGTTCAGTCTGAGCCCGAGACCACCCAGGCTCCTGAGCAGTACACCACCTGGTACACTACTTGGGGTAACAACGACTCTGGCGAGAAGGCCTCCACTACCTCTACTTCCGAGAAGGCCAAGGAGACCACCACTACCAACTACGGTTCCGGTAGCTCTGGATCCACTGGTAGCTCTAGCTCTGGATCTGCCAGCTCTGGCTACGACTCGGACTCCTACACGCCCGACTACAGTCTCACCGGAAACTACAGTCAGGTTATGATCAACTACCACAATGCCCACCGCTGGAACCACTCTGCTCCTATTGCATCCTGGAACGATACTCTTGCCGAGTCTGCCAGGAAGTGCGCCGAGACCTGTGTCTTTGAGCACCGCACTGAGATTGATGGTGGTGGATATGGTCAGAACATTGCTTCTTGGGGCTCCACTGACGCTCCTACTGGTGCTGAGAACAAGTATGGTGCCATCTCCATCACTAACCAGTGGTACAACAGCGAGGTCATGAACTACGAGTCGTACATTGGCCAGGCTAACCCCCCATCTGGCCTTGACCTTGATGCTTATGGTCACTTCACCCAGGTTGTTTGGGACAAGTCTACCGAGGTTGGTTGCTACACTGCCTACTGCGGAGCTGGTACTATGTACAGCTTCCAGGCCTACTTCACCGTCTGCAACTACTACTCCCCTGGCAAGTTTTTATCCAAACTCTCACAAAGACATTGCTAACATCTTGTTAAAAGGTAACTACGCCGATGAGTACGGTAACGAGGTCAAGGGCTTCCGCTCCAACCCTCTGGGCTACAAGTCCGTTTAAGGCTTCTGTGCTTCATTTCAAATGGATCGTGATGGCTTGAGTCTGACTTGATGGAGAAATCCAGCATACTTGGGTTGGGAACAGCAATTACTGCTTTTGGTACACGAGGTGCTCTCAGATGTTACCGACCAAGGCTCTTACCTTGGTTTATATCTATCTGTACGCTATGCTACGTTGTACTTTACGAATTTCTTGTCAAAACTAGGGCCATTTTTATCATCTTCCCATGGTCTTGCACAATATGCACAGTGTTCTTCATGATTCTGCATTGGATGGATATGGCGTGTATGGAGCGTGAAGGGGGAATATGGAAAAGAATCTTTTGGCCCTCTGCTTCGCACGTCTTCGTTTCGTTCCTCTAGTCTCGAGTGATAGTCCAGCCAGTACTCTTTCTTGGCAGCGAGAGACTGTGGATGATGCGCTTGTGGGCTTGAGGTCTTATTAGGGCTGGTTCATGGGTTTTTGTATTTATTTTGCTCAGCCGAAAGTCGATAGATCCAATTGTGACATTATCGTAATAATCTTTTCGTGCCTTGCGATGTATCATGAGCAATGAGACAATAACGGAGAGTTCTCGAGTGTTGCATTCTTATCTAGGTTCACTGAACTGCCAATGTTCGAAAGTTTAAACACTCAACCATGTTTTCCAGAGTCCCTGGGCGATACATGATTTTGCACTCGAGCATTCTAATTAATAAGAGGTATTTTCAAAATTTGTGCATCAACTCCATCAGGGACCATGTAAATTAATGAATCATAAATAATATCTACCGTGTCTAGTTTCGGATAGAGCCTCTTGCCTCTTCCTGTGAAAACTAACTTCTCCGACATGAAGAAAACTGTGAGTGCATCCTCACACTGAGTCAAAAATACTTGGCTTACACACGATATGATTCCTCTCCAAAATTTGACAATGGCAATAGCGTTTATTTACTTTCATCCCGCAAAGTATTGTATATGTTCTCAGCAGGATAGTCGTGTCTTCATCGATATGTGACTGCGATATTGGGGAGAAGGTCCATTGTTGATGGGTGCAGGTCACCACGTTTTGGATGCATTGCCTGTAATTCACAACAATTTGATTAACTGATAAATATCACATGATGTGTTAATTGTATGCATGACTATTGTTCTGAACCTGGCAACTAGAGTCGCATCCTTGCTGTTGGTAGAGTATGCAATGTGATTCAATGACAAAGGTTGCTTCAGTTTGGTGGTAGTTAATGCAATAGATATGGGTTGATCGTGAATTAAAACGGGTTTGAAGCTGTATTTGTATTCGAGAACCAAGATGTAGTGCCTTGATATATACTATCGTACTATGTAGGTAGTTGAGACCTCATCCCATCCGCTGATCAATTTGGTATTCTCTGCCTTAGTATACATCAAAACAAATTCTACTATTGTATTTAAAATGCGAAAAAAATCTAAGGTTAAATTTAATTTCATCTATGACAAGTATTTTCGGGTGAAGACTTGTATTATAGAGAATAACGTGAAATAGAGAGTACATCAAAATATATTGAGTTACCAAGGACCGCCCTTAGGTCCCGTGACCTTGTCAGTCTCTTCCTTTCATAAGAGTAAGAACATAACTAGATGAATTTTACACATTGAGTTACGTTTTGACGTCATAATCCAGTATAAATATCGTATTGAGTGCATAAGAACGAAATTTGCGAAAACAACAAGTCTCTTGAATACATCCTTGGTTCCAGCTTTAAAGAGATGATGCTTGGCTATCGTTTTCCTAAAATACTGGTTTGATTGTAGATATAAGGTTTTAAGAAATCATAGAAAAGATCTGTCACCATGCAGATCGATGGTATATAGACCCAAATATCCTGTGTTACTCCTAACCGAGGCACAAGTAGACCTTTTGGTGTAGCGGCTAGGGGCTACCTCCCCATCTCACGTATCATGTCATAAACCGAAATAACATAAAAGTGAGAATGCGTAACTCATTCCTTGCCTAGGTGACAATTCCATTCCTCTATGAGACCTGCTGAGCCTATATGCAACTCACTTGTCATTAACTCCGATGTTTTAGTCATATCGGATGCTATAGAGGATACATAGTTGGAGAATTTAACTTATCTCAATTGACAATATTTCTTTTGCAGAAAATTCAGGCCCTTCAATGCTTGTAAAGGATTGCTTATGCAAACCCGATCCGCCGTGGGGGAGAGGCGGAGGGTCGGCAATGCAATCAGCCACCCCCCCAAAGCCATTTCCTTATAATTTCAATGTCCTGCAAATCTATATCATATCTAACGTAATTTATTGTCAAGTTTCAGTTCAATTTCGAACAATTACTTACTCCTATGGTTAGAGCTGACCAGCGGTTGGCTAGTGTAAGCCTTGAAAGTTAATTTATGAAGGAAAAGCCGGAAGTCATCAGCTGCTCGGTCTGTTTTTCTTGCATGCCTGTTATAATAATAGTGAATAATATTTATTGGGAATGGCTCGATTGTCGTCTAGTGAAAGGCCTTGCCTGAGCAAATGAACTAATGAGGAGAAACTTCAGGGCAAGAGGGAAAATTCGCTCCATCTGCAAATGCGAAAAAAATAAAATCCATTCTAACACGTAGGAAGATTAGCATGCTCGGTGTTCTACTTGAACCATAGCCGCTAATCTTCTTCGCTCAGTTAGCCGCTATCATCCATATAGGCTATTAACTACCAGCGCGAACAGAACAATAATATGTTCCCAAATCGCTCTCTGCATCTCCCCCTAGGACTAATTTTTTTTTAAATATAATTTTTACAACATTGACAGGTTCTGACTATATATTTCTGAGATCTTTGGCTCTCATCGGAGGGAGGGCGAATAGAAAGAGGCGCGTGTAACAGAAAAGGTCGGGTCGGGCATTGATGAAGCCGAATCCAGCAACTGTTACTTTTTTATGTGCTATTTCGTGTTTTAACGAGAGCCCTATTGGCGCCTATTATATTTCTCACCCTTATCAAGTTGACCCAGCGGTGGTAGTGGAGAGTGTAGTCTATTTATATCTCGACCATAACAAATACAATTGGGAATTGACATGAATGACGGCGGGAAGGGGTCGTAATGCAACTTGTATTTATGTCTAGTAGCTAATCCTATCATCAACTTATAAAATAGAAATTTGGTCTTGTTGAGAATCAATTTATCGATTAGTTCATTCTACTGGTTTCGAGGCGATTCAGACCTATGAGTAGAGCACAAAGATGGACATGGTTGGTATAATGCCATGCCGGATAGCTCGCCTTGGCGATGAAATGTTCTAAAGGATGGATGAATCTCCAAATCAAGACTGCTGAACAAGGGAAATGTGGAGGTGTTATGGGAAGGAGAGAATGCTTCAATGATGAATAGCAGATGAGCAACAAGGGTTGCTCAGTGAATTTTGGACCATGAATAACATGTCTGTGGAAATTTCATGGTGAAAGAATTCAGCAATAGCGGAATCGGCTAAGAAGCAAACCGTTTATCTTGGGGACATAAAAGATTCGCAACCAACCCGGCAGCCTTGCGTTAAAACCCAGCCACATGCGCTGGCGAGTTGTGGGAACACTTATCATCGACTGGTTGGGATGCTCCCTGGAGTTGGAGCATTGTTTTCGGCACTGATCGTCCGTGCGACGATTTGCCGAAGGATTCTTCACGAATTTCAATCAGGAAGGAGGAAAAAACTTGTCGGCTGGGGTAACATCAGTCCGCAAATCCGGAAGGAGAAAGAATCCGTGCGACATTTTCGGTTAAGTGAAACGTCCCAATGGCAATGTCTCCCGCACCACTACCGAATTGCGAGGGGAGGGGAGCGGAAGGATTTTAAATGTGGTGCGGTGCACAGAAGCCAAAAGGATCCTTGTGTCCATCTAACGTGGGCTAGCGGCAAGGTTTTGTCATGATTGGCCAAATTGTTCCATTTTTGGCCGTGCATCGTGGGCGCTTATTGGGGTGGGCGCTTAGAAGCAAGCTTAATCGTCGACAAGAATTCCCCCAGAATGCAGGGGTTTCTGTGAAATGCGAACTGGTCTCAGACAACGATTGTAGATGGTAACTTCTAGTAAACTTGATAAATTCCGGTATTATGGGGGAATGGCCCAGAGCCATCGTGTGCCCAACCACCACCAGGCTTTGGGTTGGGTAGTAGAAAAGCTCAGGCCTGATAGGAGTGGAGCCGGGCTATAATTGTCATTGCAGAGCTGAGCCAACACAGCCAACATACATCGGCTACACAACCAACAGCTGCAACACGGCCCCATGATCCACATGGTTGAAACATTAAATATGCAGGATAGGACCGGGCCAAAGGCCGCCGTTAAAAGTGCGTCGTTCGTCGCTGGTCGACGAACTCTGTTGCGCCGCCTCTTTCTCGGTCGGCTTCATCCAGAGCGAGTCGATGGGTTCGCCTGGCCCTGATTTCAAACCACATCATGGAAGACTCGAACCTGCTTTGCAACCCGAGACGGAGCCCCGTACCCCCGACAAGCGCCCCTCGGTACGACTATGAGAACCTCCAGGCCAAATCACCACCGAACCAGACCCGCTCCGGAGACTGGAGACCGGCCTCACTAACAAGACCAGCTTTGCTGAGTGTTCTGGCCCTGTCGCTGCTTCTTTTCGCGACCATTGAAGCTCTTGCGCAACGAAGCCAAAGCAATGGCGGCTTAGTATCCTACTCGTCTATCGACGAAATCCCTGGGCCCGTATCGTTTGCCTACCGCTATCTCCCCACTATCGTCGCCACTCTATTCAGCCTCCTCTGGAATTGGATTGACCTCGATGTCAAGCGAGTGCATCCATGGATCGAACTTTCTAAGCCCACGGGGGCGACCGCTGGCGATTCCATTCTTTTAGACTACTCATCCCATTTTCTTGCCTTCATACCTTTTCGGGCTGCAAAGCGAAGGTTAGACTTGATGGTTTAATTCTATCCCTAGCGAAATCGTACTGATACCATCTTATAGGCATTGGCCAGTTTTCTTTTCTGGGACCGCTGCAGTGCTTATCCTCTGGGTCTTAACACCACTGCAAACTGCATTGTTTGGAAATTCAAATGTCTTGCGCACGAAACCTGCGACTGTCATATCCAGGTCGCATCTAACTCCATCATCTGAACAAATTCAGACCACGCAATATCTTCAGTTATCATACGCTATCGGATCGCGCAATCAATCATATCCCACCTTTACCACAAAAGACTATGCACTTTTCCCGTTCTACGTTGAGGACAATGTTACCGATTCTATGGCAAGCACGAATTGGACTTCGGAGACAACCAAGCTATGGGCCGATATCGATTGCCAGCCCATTGAGGCCAAATACATGGGTCATCAAGAATTCCAAAACCGCTCCGCCGTTTATAACTTTACCGGGAGCGACAATTGCTACTGCGACTACGACTTCTTATTTACTAAATATTCGCCATATCCTGCAATGAAGTTTAGGGATAATAGTCAGTCAAACATGTGGGTTGACAACGATTGGAAATGCGATGTCGATGCCCCCTACTCCATGCTAATCTTCTGGGCCAACCCAAAAGATCCATCAGGAAATCACACAACTGAGTTTGACATTACCGCATTCCAATGTTACATGTCCTATTTCAAACAACAGGTCACGGCCACAGTTGACTCAAAGACATTGCTACCTTTTTACAACGCGACGCAGCCCTTATCAGATCGGGAGAAGCTCGAGTCAACAGAGTATAACGACACCACATTCAAATGGTCACTTCCAATGGCCAATACGTACAGTGTGTGGAGGATGACTTCAAATTATACCGACTCGATATACCCTGATGTTCTACAAAACGATGATGCGTGGCCTGGGTTAGATGATATTTTTCGTTACGCTACCTTGGGACGTGATACACCCATTGAATCATATTCGGACCCGTCTCTATTCAAAGGGCTATTCGAAGATACCCTCCAACAATTTTTCAGTCTTTCTGCCGCAAATCGTCTGACAAATCAAACTACAAGCTTTAATGAGACAGCCACAGTAACCACCCGCTTGACAACTATCGTCGTCAGTAGGCTATTCGCTATTGCTTCAGAAGTATTGATTCTTCTTGGAGCAGTCGGGCTTTGTTTACTTTGCTATTTTATGAGGCCCTCCGCATGTGCTCTAGACAGAATCCCTTCATCAATTCGTGGCTTCGTTGACATAGCCCATGACAGTTCCGAAATACGACAGCTACTTAAACCCATGGACACAGCGTCTGAAGAACACATGGAACATGCTCTTGGAGGAGCCAAGCTCCAGTTGACCAACAACATTTCATCAAACCGCAACGAATTTTCAATAATTCAGGGCAGCACCGCGTCTTCTGATAAGGCCAATGAGACGAGCCCGAAGTCATACTATGAACCTGTCAAGCCCTGGATTTTAAGAAGAGCCACTGGCGCAGGTTTGGTCGCCTTATTAATTGCTGGAGTTGTCGTTCTATCTTATTTCAAGACGGTAGAACGCAAGCACAATGGTAAGTAGCCTCAGTAAAGATAAAGAATCTCACTAACAAGCTAACTAGGTTTAAAACGCCCTTCGCAGAACTTCGATGTCCTGCAGTTATTAGAAAACTATATACCAACTGCATTCTCCACGTCCATCGAACCATTCTGGATACTTCTCGCACGAACGATGTGTATTTTCCAACCCTTCAAAGACCTTTGGAAAGGTCGGGCCCCAGCAGCCACCACCATAGAAGCCACATATACCGCAGTACCACCTCAGCTGGCGCTTTTCAAGACCATTACTGCTCGGAAGATTATATTATCCCTCCTATGCTTTGCTGCCCTCCTTGCGAATGCACTTGCTGTCGGACTCAGTGCACTATTCACTGAAAAGCCTACGGAAGTTACCTATTCCCACCAATTCCAGTCTCTCTATCAGCCACAGCTAAACACATCTATGCTCGATTTGGTCAATAGCCTTAAATTTCGCCGCCAGGATGATCCTTTGTTCATGACATTAACAAACATGACATACGGCACAAAATTGTTTCCATGGACATCAACCGAGTACTACTTCCAACCAATGAATATTACCAGAGCGGAGGAAATGAGTTCCAACGATGAGTTTACGGTCAGAACTAGGGGCTACGGGGCTGATGTCAACTGCACATCATACCCTAGTTCAACTCATCGTCTCTGGGATTACAACGATATTAGTGATCCAGACGCGGCTACACGGGAGGCCGTACGCGCCTCATCTTGTATTGGACTAGTGGACAGTGTCGTCTCCGAGATGATTGACGCGAGGACAACCGGTTCCCCATCACCACCTTCGGGAGCGTCAACAATTACGGGTGGCTTGGCTCGGTATGGTTACAATGTTACCACCATGAAGTGCGCTCCTGATTTCGCCCTCGGATGGGGTAGAGCCCCCGACGGGGTACAAGACAACAACACAATCTGGACGAGCTTTGCCCAATGTCGACCAACTTTCCAAACCGCCATGTTCGACACCACTGTTGACCGTGATGGCTTTGTTCTCAGGTATAAGCGAGTTGGTGAAATAGAGTCGACTTTGGATTATTCCAACTCAACGAATAACATCAACCTCTTTCTTGCGCTCACTACCTCGCTATTGCCTATGAGTCCGGGGGAATGGTCCAACAACACCAACTCTCAAACCTGGCTTGATCAATTTATGTATTTGCAAACAGGGTCGCGAGACTCTTTTGACCCCGAAAAGCCTGTTCCGGACCCAGAGGAATTGATTCCATCTATACGAAAAATATATCGTCGGATGCCTGCCGCTTACATGGGCGGGTTTCCAGAGTTTTTACTAGACGCAAAAGAAACGACTCAAGTTACAGGAACAAGGCGTACGGAAGAAACTCGCATCTTTATGGATGAAACCGCATTCATCATTATAATGGTTGTACTTGGTATCGACATTATGATCGCATTAGCGTTTTACCTTCCAGAGTCACTCTATGTCTTACCAAGACTGCCATCTTCGGCTGGTGCAATCTTGGCATATATTGTACCGAGCCGAGCGGTCAGAGATGGCACGCCACCTGAAGGTTGGAAAGATCAAACATTCAGTTTTGGCAGGTACATGGGGTACGATGGGAAATCATATGTTGGCGTTGAAATGGATGCGTATGTCGTGGAAAAGGATACATCTTTGGGGGCATACAAGCCCTTGTTACCACCATCATTCACAGAAAATTTATTAGGAAGGACTTCGTCTTCTAGGAGAGACGACCAGAGCCAATCTAGTTAGATTGTTTTTTTTATTTATTAATATTGTGTACATTGAATAAAATACCCATTGCCTTTTTTTGGTTAATCTTCTACCTTCAAGCAGACAAGGTTTAAATTAGAATTCTTATGAGAAGCCGTGAACATCAAATTCGTTGCCAACAATTTGTACAAATCCTACATAGCAAGACCAGGTGATTATAGAGAACCTTGTGCAATGAGAATGCTTTCCGAGTTAGCAAAATTAGAGAGAGTGTACTCATGAACGCACACTTCATGTTCTGTGAAAAAACAAGTTGAATACACATTACAAAATGGACACTGAAACATCAAGACCAGCAGCAAGTAGCATATTTCAAATCATAGATAATAATACAATCTTAGTTTACCCTATTAAATGCAATCAAACGCCTACCCGTTCATTCGTGTACCCATGCTTAATCTCGTGTCAATACATCAAAAGACTCCGCAGCTGTCCTGTTATTACCATTTGAGTATAGCCTACCACATTCGTCGTTGGTAGTACGCGGGGTCTTCTGCTTGTGCCGACTTTCTCAATTCCTGCTTGATCATCTTTCGTCGTTGAGCCGCCGTGAGTGGCTTGTCCTTCTTGGTCCCAAGATCGTGTCGACCCGTAGAGGTCATCTTCTCCTTCACCTGCTCCTCTAGCTTGCCCTGGATAATCTTCGTCTTCACGTTGGCCTTTAGTGCCTCCACGATGTCGATATTTTCTTGCTTGGCATTCTTGTTGACCTCGACGTCCATATTCACCTCTGGCTTCTTAAACACCTTCTGGCTGGCCTGACCCTGAGGTTTCGTTTCCTTCACCTCCGGTTGGAGGCCCTGCTCCTTTGCCTCCTTTTCAGCCTCGCTCTCTATCACTACTATTGTGCCATCCTCGAGCTTAGTTGTCTTCTCGCGAAATCGTTCCGGAAGGTATGCGTGGGCGTAGTCGGAGGTCGTCACTCGTTGGGGTTGAGCGCCTACTGGAATTGATCGGGGTTGGATAGCGACGCGCAACTGACTGAGGGTACGTTGTTGGATCACGTAGCCGCTGACGAAAAGTGCAAACGTGCAGAGAACGACTAGAAGTAGGATGTGAGTGAGCTAGTTTGAAATGCGATGCAGTGAGGGCATGAGAGGCACGTACCGACCAGGCCAGAGGCGAGCACCTGGATTTGCCCTGATGTAACAAGAAGCTTCGGCATGATCAATTAATTCTCAATATTCAAAAATAGTGTTTGAAGGTTCAATGAAAAGTTTCCAGTGGGATTCACCACGCTGAACAGTGTATCATGAGTGTTCGTCATCGTCATGCATGAGCTGGAATTGAAAGTGGGTTGTTGACTCTGTCGGCCCAGCAACGATAACGCCCCAGCTTTTTTTTTAAACACCAAGATCGAGCTATAGCCCCACCATTAACAACGTCACCTTGATACGCTGCCATCTTTGCGCACGCCAACCGTCACCATGTCCAAGTTCAAGTCCGATACCGTCTACGCCGATGCACGTCGCTTTCTAGATGAGCGCGGCTCCAACGCCTCCCTCGCGCCGAATGGCCTCAACCCAGCAACGATTATGGAGAAGGCCGTGAAGGACCGCATCGTCGATTCGTACTTTTACAAGGAACAATGCTTCGCGCTCAACGAAGCCGATATTGTCGATCGCGTGGTGGAGCACGTATCTTTCATCGGAGGCACACACGGCGCAACCCAGAAGCCCAGTCCTTTTCTGTGCCTTGCCTTTAAGCTGCTTGAGCTTGGACCCAGCGACGCGGTTTTGAACGAATATCTACAGTACGGCGGCGAGGCGTTCAAATATCTACGAGCGCTGGCTTGCTTCTACGTGCGCATGACGCGCCAGGCGAAAGATGTGTATACGATATTGGAACCGTTTCTCGAAGATCGACGAAAGTTGAGGCGCAAGGGCAGGGCGGGCACGTCATTGACGTTCATGGACGACTTTGTGGACGACTTGCTCACAAAGGAAAGAATATGCGCGACAAGTTTGTGGAAGATGCCAACTCGAGAAAATCTGGAAGATCTGGAAGTCTTGGAACCCAGGGTCAGTCCTCTAGGCGACATCGATGACTTGCTAGAAGAGGATGACGAAGCGGAGAACGAAAACGGCACACGAGCAGAGTCTGGCGAGATTTCGGATAGAGATGAGATGGATGTGGATCGCGCAGAGAGATCTGGAAGCCGCAGCCGGAGCAGAAGTCGAAGTCGAAGCCGAAGCCGAAGCCGAAGCCGAAGTCACAACCACAGTCGTAGCCGGAGTCGATCTCCTTGAGCTATGGACCTCTATTCTAAAAGTGAAGCCGAACAAAATATATGACCGGTGTGCCTACTCAGCATGGTTGTCTGATTTTATCTCGACTATATGTTGACACAACCTTGCTGAACAACTCTCATGGTGGAGATTCTCTCACCCATATTCAATGCATCACCGAGTCGTTTCCTACAATTTAATTAAGTAGGGACTCGCTGCCGGATCGTGCAGTCTACAAGACATACTTTGGAACATTACATCCCCACCACTTCACGATCCAAGTTGCGCTACAGCTTTAGAGCTCGCAAGGAACCGAGGTCCATGACCAGTGGGAGAAGAACTTCTAACGATTCAAAGCCTAGTAGAAATAGATGCAGAACATGGGCCAGGCACCAAATAGCCAACACACGTTGTGGCACAGTTAATTCAAATATCGTTCAATGATCAATGAGATTCTATAAATATCATACGCATCCATCGCTCGTAAATTTTTACATATTTTCCGCCATTACACAGCCATAGCTTCTTTAAGCTTCTCCGCTAAAAGAAGCACTCGGCGATCATCCCAGTACTGTCCTATCACCTGCACTCCAGCAGGGAATCGGCTCCCCTCCACCTTGGCAGGTACACTCACGGCTGGCAACCCTGCCAGGCTTGCTGGGACCGTAAAGACATCATTCATATACACATCCACACTGCTCTGGCGCTGTATCTCATCCAATCGAGGAGGAAATGTGGGCGCCGTTGGGCAGAGGATAAAGTCAACTTGCAAGGGGCCTCGCTTGTCTTCCATGCCCGTTTCCTCAGCCATGTCACTGAGGTCGAACTGTTCGGGCTCATAGAGCGGGTTATCGAGCCTGAATACCCGATCAAAGTCCTTTTGTACCATTCGGCGAACTTTTTGCGCTTGGATAAAATAGTTATCCATGGCCTCGGAGCTAAGACTATATGTGCCCAGAAGAATTCTGCGCCTCACCTCATCGCCAAAACCATTGCCGCGGGCTTCTGTGTAAAGGGTTTCACCAACAGCATCGCTCCCTTCACCTCGGACTCCGTATCGAACGCCGTCATATTTAGCAAGGTTAGAAGAAGCCTCCGCAGGAGCAAGAACATAATAAGCGCAGAGCGCCTCTTTCGTGGATGGCAGGGAAATTGGAACAAGCTGAGCACCAAGTGATTCCAGTTTTGAAGCGGCGGTGATCCAGGCCTCGCGTATTGAGGGATCAAGTTCCGCAATATTGTATTCCTGGGGAATACCAATGTTGACGTTGCGGAGATTAGGAAGTGCCGTTGGTGATGCTTTTGAGAAGCGCTGCCTAGAGGGTGCCGGTAGCGATGTCGGGTCATGGGGGTCGTGCTCTTTGTAGAGACCAGTTGTGAATACAAGGTCATAGATGGGCTTGACCTCATTAGCCATCAGTCCAACGGTATCCAGAGAGTTAGCATAGGGCACCACGCCATAACGAGAGATCATGCCATAACTAGGCTTATATCCCACGGTACCCGTATATGCAGCTGGCAATCGAATAGAGCCTCCGGTGTCTGTTCCGAGAGAAATATCGGCATCTCCCAGCTTCACGGCTACGGCACTGCCACCCGAGCTTCCACCAGCTGAAACTTCCTCGCCCTCCGCTAGGGGATTCTTTACTGCGCCATGTACAGAGTTCATTGAATGAGATCCCATACCAAACTCGTCCATGTTGGTTTTTCCAACGACTGTCGCACCGCGGGCGCGCAGTTGCCGCACGATAGTAGACTCAAACGGAGAGGGGTGGTCAGAGAGAATGTGGGAGGCGCATTGTGTTGGGAAATCCGCTGTAGCAATATTGTCCTTGACAGCGAGGGTGAAGGGTATTGCGTCATCACGAAGAGGAATGCTCGAGGAAGAGGGTAAATCGGTGATAGGTTGGTCTATTCAATTGAGTCAGTCATCGAGCAAGGTCAACGACTGCATCATGCGAGACATACCGCTGCCCACAAAATGGTTGAAGTTGCTCAGCGAGCGGCATGGTGTGGTCGTCAATTGCGCACACAACGCCAGTTGGCGGGAACTGCGGCCAGCTATGCAGCGATAAGAGCCATTCAAGGCCAAGCGGCGCACCAGAGCCGCACTCATCATGAATTGGCCACCATGCGAGGGCTTGGACTTGGTGTTGTAAGTGCGAGCATTTGATGAAGCTCCAAAAAGTTGACGAGCTCCAGCGAAAGCGGGATGGATGTCTTATCGATAAGGCGCGTGTGCAGGCAGCAGAGGGTCCAGGTCCAAGCTCCAACTTCTCCATCGCGTTAACATAATTCACGTCACATCACTTCTGCTCCACGAATTTGTTTTGTGGCGCAAATATGGCTTCAAAACGAGAGTTCGACGACGATGATGATGGTGAAGTCCCCGAGCCCAAGCCTAAACGCTCAAAAAAGAACAACGCCAAATCGCGACAGCATCAAAATTCCAACATCGATCCTACTTGGGGCCAAAAATATGTCTTCTCGGGCAACGAAAATGGGACAACGATCCCTGCCGGCGAGGAAGATGACTTTGAAGATGATGCGGATGCCATGACGTACTTGAGATCTGTGAGGTAATGTCCCTCTTCCAAACCACCCTGTTGTATTTCGTCCTCGCTGAAGATTTACCGCCCTAGCAGAGTGCATATGCTGACTTGGTGAGTACTCCAGACAAGAAGCAAACGGAATCCCCCATGTGCTCGTTGCTCCCAAGGTCAGATATGGGCCGCAACTCCCTGCTGATTTTGAGAGAGAAGACGATTCCGAGCCCGACGAAGACGAGCCCGTTGACAGAAGCATGTACGACGATGGTACAGGAGACATGCGAGGCTACTACGAGGATGGCGCATATACTGCGATGCCAAAATCTTGGGAAGAAGAGGAATGGGAGGAAGAGGGACAGGACGACGAGGAATTTGACGAGGAGAAAGCTTTGCATGAGGCATACTTTAAGGCCGTCATGGATCAATATCTCCATCTCCGATCTGTTCTTAACTCGAAACCCCCTGCGAATGCCGCTTCCCGACTCTCTTCCTCGCACCCTACATGCGCCACTGGACCTCAGAAGTCCTCAGCGATCGCGCAATGGTCTCGTATCTTGCGCACAACCGACCCACACCCTCTACAAATCGCACTTATGTCCAAGGACACAATCCTGCAAATCTTACGAATTCTCCTTGGTGGCAAGTTTCTCCGGCGCGGATACACCCTTCCTGAGCGAACGAGCCGCTGGATCTGGGCACTGCTAGCTCGGCTACCCGAAAAGGGTGAATTGAACTACAGCGAGATTGGATGGGTGCGTGACCTAGGACGCAGAGCTGTGCTGCTAGGTCGGAGTCTTGCAGAAATGGCAGCTTTGAGAGAGGAGCTGGCTGATGGAGGATTGGGTGCCCACGAGGCCGTAGACGCCAGCAGCACCGACTCAGAAGTGCTCGGTGAGGTAGAGGACCTGCCTGTCGAGGGCGCAGAAAGCCTAGATGGCAACGACGACCGCGACGGCGAGGAAGAATCACCACAACCACCTGAGAAGGAAGAACCAGCGAGCAACAGCAACGCTGAAGAAGGTGAGGTAGAAGAGGGGGAGGCGGAAGAAGAAGATGACGGAGAAGAAGAAGACGTGGCAATGGATCTAGAATCGGATTCCGACTCTGATGACGGCAAAGCCGCCGCACAACCAGAAGAAAGTCTTCAGGATGTCAAAGCCCGTCTCCTGGCACAGTTGGATAACGCTCCGACCGAAAGCGAGATACGAGAGGAGGAAGAGCAAGCAGCTGCTAAAGAACGGTCCCGCGCCAACCTCCGAGCGACATTAAATATGATCCTAACGGTTGCTGGTGAGTTTTATGGACAACGGGACTTGCTCGAGTTTCGCGAGCCGTTTGTGGGCATGTAAGTATGCGTGTAAGTCAATTTTGTTATAATCACAGGCTTGATACCAAGCGCTTGGTTCTGCACATGTCAATTCCATAAAAGTAAAAATAGTTTCATTTATCTCGTCATCCAGCCGACGAGTCTTAATCCATCAGATGAGATCATACTGCATCCTCTCATAATCCTACAACCAGCTTTGGAGCCCATATGTATAAAACGCCGTGCGCCGACAACCAGTGTGCCACCCCAACATAGACACATCCAACAAAATCCGTAGCTTAAACAATGAACAAGAACAGAGGTCAATGGCCTCGAGAGGGATCGCCAGGGGCTCCCTATTTAGTTGCCAACCTCCATTTCCTCCTCATCATCAAACACGAGAAACTCGGCGTCCTCAAAGTCGGAGCCGGACTTGTTCCCCTGGCCAGTGCTCCTGACTGGCACCTTCTTGGCTCGAGAGCGGGGGACAGCCATGACTCTGGAGTTATCAAGAGCCAGGATGCGCTCATCCAGCTCTTCCTCTTCATCAAAGATGCGCTTGCGCGAGCTCTCGAGGGAGGGGTCGACAAAAGAGGAGTCAGCACTGTCTGTGCTCTCCTGGGACATGGTGAGCTCGGGAACAGAGTCCAGTTCAGGGACCTCGTCACTGTCGTGGTCAAACTCGGGCTGGGAGGCCAGGCCGCCGACCTTGTTGATGCCGCAGAAGGGCAGCAGCTCCCTGGACGAGGCCTTGGTGGGGTTGCGCACAACCGAGGTGGTCGACGTGGCGGCGGTGTCAGTCCAGAGCTTGAAGGCGCTGGGACCGGCCGTCTTGTAGCCCTCAGGGACCGACTTGCGGACTCGCATGCCAACGCTCAGGAGATTGGCCTGAACGGACGACGGGAGCTCGGGCTGGCGAGCGGGAGTGGCATCGGCAGCGTGGGCGCCCCCGCTGGACTTGTTGAAGAATGAGGTGATCTGGCGCTGAGCGGGATCAGCGGCGGCGCCAGCGAATTGACGCTTGGTTCGGGGAGTGGACATGATGGCGAGGCTTGGTATGGGGAAGAAGGAAGCGAGATTGGTATGTATGTGTGTGTTGCCGAAGAAGCAAGCAAGTGTAGTTCAACCCAGACTGTAGTGTGCTGTGCAATGCGCAAATGTGTAGCGTGCTTGGATGAGCTGTCTCAATTGCAGCGATGAGATGACGTCGCAAGCTGTCCAATTCAGTGATGGAAAAGCGCTGGAATCAAACGAACAGAGCTAATTAACAGGTAATTGCAGGAGAAAACAAGGCTGGAGGGACAAGTGTGCAGTCGTCAGGAGTGGAGAGTGTCTGAAAGCACGGCCGACAATGACGTTGGCGGCGGACTGAGGGGGCCAAAGCAAAACAAACACAAGGACAAGCGAAGAGGGGCTTTTGGATTTGCAACTGTTGATGCGGAAACGAGAGGAGGAGAAAGGAGATGAGTCGCCCCGGAGCACATGGCACATGGGGGAGTTGGGGTCCCGCCGTTGCCAAGTGAGGCCCAGTCGCAAGCAGCCAATCGCCGCGGGCCTCTACTAATCCTCAACCTAAAACAAGGAAGGCCTGCAGGACCCTGTCAGCCAGAGTGCTGCAAATCAAGCAGAAATGTGGGGGCCCGCAGACGTGACCCGACGCGGCGGGTTCGTGCCCATTTCGCGTTAAGTGGTTTTCCTTCTACTCTTTTTCTCAATTTTTTTTACACCATTTCTGACTGGCAGTGGCCTGGCAACCCACCTAGTCCACATCTGGTTGGCCACACAGCACCACTTCACTTGGGTTTCCTGCTGACTCACCCGGCGTTCCCCCCCTCCCCCAGCAGGCCAACCACAAGCTGCTTGTGGCAGAAGCTATGCGTCACCAGCCCAGCCAGCCGTTGTAGCATCTGATAATCTAATCTCGACTTACTGAGAGGCTGCTGCTGTTGGTCGATGCACCGCGCAGCAAAATCAGGATTGATGTCCAATCAAGAGCCCCGAGCACGGCCACCGCACGGAAAATCTATTCCGAGTTTTCAAAGTGGCGAATATCGGATTTTCACGCTGCATCTGCTCCGCAAGGCGGTCACACGAGCGCGCTGCACATCACACGAGCCGGACAGGATGCACTCTGTGCATCACCAACACACGAGCTGTGCCTCATAGAACATACATAGATTGCACTACAGGGTTTCTAGAGTTCCATGGAGTAATTCAACCCTGGGCGTAAGCATTCAAAAGGTGGATATCAGCACAAGTAATGGAACTCCGGCTCATCCCATGAACCAACCAGAGCACTAGTCCTCTCCCATCCAGCCCCAGACCCAGCCAGACTCTCTCATATACCCCGGATTTACTAGCGGATCAGCCCAACCTCAATGCATGACATTCGGGACAGCGAGTCACGTAGTCTGTGCTTGACTAGGCAGCCAACTCATACTTGACTCATCCCAACACGGCCACCACATAGACCAGAGTATGGGACAAGGTCGACTAAGACCTGCAGGCTGTCGTAGTCTCTTGCCAGTCCTGAGGGACAGCAGTCGTCGGGTTCGGGCCGCGACAGGACTACGACATAACCATACATACATCACACACGGCACGAGGAATAGAGAGCAAGTCATGGAGATAGCAGATGTGTGTGGAAACCATCGTGAATTTCGCATAAGCACAGTGACCATCCTCCGCTACCCACTGCACCCGGGTATGAAGCGATCATCAACCAGCGGTTCCACGTCCTCGCGTCCAAGAGGGTCAATCCAGACCACCCAAACGCTCGTGAAGGCTTTTCTCCAGCTTTCCACCCATGCAGTGCTTTTTTTCCTTCCAGCCTCGATTCGACTCTTTGGTACAAGGCGCGCAACGGAAAAACAAAAGAAGAATGATGTGCCATGCAAGATATCCGGAGACCCCAAACGCCCCTATTCTGGGTGCCCCATCTTCTATCTGCAAAGAGTTTTTTGATTATGTTCGCAAGCTTGGTTGTCTATACGCCCATGTCGAGGTTGTTGTTTTGCAGATCCGAGATGACCACCATGAGATGAACCGTAAGAGTCATGACAACCAAAGGAAATAAACTGCTGCGAAGCAGTTTACTTCCTTCGGAAAGAGCAGCCCTCAGTAAGGCGGGCCTTACCACCAGTGGGCTGGCAAAGCACGGTGGTGCAGCCCTGGCAGATGACAACGGTCTGGGCGTGCGAGAACACGGTGGTGATGGTGAAGCATCCGGGGCACTTGACGTCCATGAAGAAGGATCGGGGAGCGGGGACGAGGGTCTGTTCAAAAGCAACAATCGTTAGACCAGCGTCGTCGGAGGCGATGCATATCGGTAGCTGTATTTATCGTACCTTGAGCTTGTGCTTCTTGGCCTCGGCGGCCGCGGAGGGGTTGAGGAGATCAACGGCGAGAACCTAGAGGGAGAGAAAAATTAGCAAAATTTCTCAATCGGCATCATCAGTGTCCCAAGTGTTCTCCCCCAGTATCCATCGCATCCACTGTCGAGCCATTTCCCGTCGGTTTGGTGTTTTCGTCACCGCCCAGCCTGATGGCAATTTTTTTGCCCAGCTTTTCCCACACTGTCTGTCTCCGTCGTTCCCATCGTCCATCGGCCATCGCCCGTCCATCGGAGGAATCATGGAAATTATGTCGCTTACCATCTTGTCTGATTTTCCCGGGAAGGATTTTGTTGTCGAGTCTTGCGAGAGGAGGGGTGCTTGACGAAATCCGGTGGCAGCAGATTTGGCTCGCAAGATTGGGTGGGAGGAGGTAAGCGAGCAAAATGGGAGGAGACATGAGGATGGACTTTGCTTGTCAAACTAGGTTAGTGCGATAGGGTTTCGCCCACGAGCACGTGATGGAAAAAATCTCGAAAAAATAGGTCGGAGTGGCCTTGCGAGGAGCATCCCCTAGTCCAATTACAGTAAGAGATGGGATTCTAGTTCCTTACTAAGCGAACGTCCTTTGTACCTTGTGAATGGTGTTATTCAAAGGGAAATGGCAAGCAAATTCCACGAAAAGGGATATAATTGATTCAAAATTTAATCATAGTGAACTCATATTATTACGATGAGTTTTTATTTACGGGAGTCTTTTGATCCGTATTAAATAATTAATTGTGCATCAGTGCAAATTTTCTTTTATTCTTGTCGACTTGATAAAGATACCTGAGGTCCTTGATGGGCCCAGGGGGAAAAAAAAAAATAAGTCGGTGCAACGGCGCCGAGGAAGGCTCCGCTTCGACTGGAGTTGGCAGGCCTAATCCTAGTGGTCTCATTCGAAAGACAGACTTTATGCAGGATAATCCATTTGTGCATTTTATGCTGACGTTACTCCATTCATACCCACCTCAAACCGCTAGAAGTACGGAGTACAGCACTAACGTAATTCCAGCAGGCAGTGACTTTTGGGCTTTATCACTACGGCAGGCCGCAACTTTCTCGACATTTACGAAACCTCTCGGTGTAAAGTCTTTCTCTCTTTATAGAGCGCAATCGCAGTCACCATGGCAGCCCCTTCAGATCAGCGTATCGCTGTCCCCATTGACGACCCCAACGCTGACACAGAGTGGTTCGTTGTCACAATTACCCCTCCATCGCCAGAGGCGCGAGCTCTAACCCCGCCATAGGAATGATATTCTACGAAAGCATGGCGTCATTCCTGAGAAACCGCCAAGCCCGACCCCCATGATCGAAGAGGCTATTCTTGAGGGCCGAAGATTAGCGCACGAAAATCGTCTGGAAGGAAAGGACTTGGATGAGTTGGACGAGCTCGAAGACGACGAGGACGAGGCCTTTCTGGAACAGTATCGACAGAAGCGAATGGCCGAAATAAGCAGCCTCCAAAAGAAGGCGCTCCATGGCAGTGTATACCCTGTTGCCAAGCCCGAATACCAGCGAGAGATTACCGACGCCTCCGCAAACGGCCCTGTGTTTGTGAATCTCACATCCTCAATGGGAACAAATGTCGAGTCAAAGGTGTTGACGGAGCTCTGGAGGCAAGCAGCCAAGGAATATGGCGAAGTGAAATTCTGCGAAATAAGGGCAAACCAGGCAATTGAAAACTACCCTGATCGAAACTGCCCCACCATCTTGGTCTACAAGAACGGCGACATTGTCAAGCAGGTCGTGACGCTTGCGACCATTGGTGGTGTGCGAACCAACATGCAAAGAATCGATGACATGCTCGTGGAGGTTGGTGCAGTCCCTGATTCGGACATGAGAGTGGTCAAGAGGAGGCGCGCGGCAGAGGATGCCGAGGAGGCCCGTCTAGCAGGCAGTAGCATCAAGACCGGGACCGCTGGGAGGTCCCGCAACGTTGACAGCGAAGATGATGATTGGGACTAGAGGGGAGGAAAAAAGAAAGAAACAGTGTACTTGCGGCCAACTCACCATGGCGGGTCAGTAACGCGCAAATCACCAAACAACCGTGCTTCGGCATCAATAATTCCAACACCAACCACCTCCATTGACGCATGCAACCCGGTTTTCCAGTGAGATGGCCAATCCTGCGGCCTGGAACATTGCCACCAGAAAAAGCAAAGGACGTGATTAAAAACGCGGGCGGAAGCACGCGAGTTGATGCCTAATGCTGTCAATACAGGTCTCACCCTATGTCCAATTAGGAGAAAAGTTGACGAATCGCTGATCGGGACTATCACGCACCCCCGCGACCCAGTACCACGTCCGAGGGTCCCGTGGCGCCCAGCCCCGGTATGGCACGCCGGAAGTACGAATACGCGTCAAGGCATTCTGGATGGGCAATCAACGCGCAGTCGAACATGGCAATCCAGTGTCGTGCTCCGTTCCTCGGACCCTGCCGCCTACGTCAAATATATTGTCCTCCCAAGCCACGTCTCCATCCGTCACCCCCCCTGTGACCTGAGAACTGCTGGATTCCATTCACATTTCTGAACAGTATAGAGAATTATAAACCATATGACCCTTTGTTTATAAATAAATTCGTGTTTTACTGAGTTTGCAGGCTCTTGTCTGGTTTCTCTTACAATCTTAAATATCATACAACCGAAAAAATGGCGCCAACCCTATTTGATTGCGCTGGTGGCAGCTATGTAAAGAATGACGCCGGTGCAGCTCTCTGACCAAGGGGGGGAGGGGGCGGGGGTTGGCTCGACTCGACTACATTCTCGGCAAGCATGGGCGATGCGTTCTTTGCTAGTGGGGCCGAACCCTGGTATTTACACCCTCGTCGTTCTCGGCGTCACGCGTGTCTTCCCATTAAGACCCCGTCGGGCCCTCTACCTCTTTAACATCTACAATCCCCTCATTTTGTTTGAATCTTGGTATCATTCAGTGCAATTAAGTCGCGCATTTTTATACCCGTTTCTCCAATGTCAGAAGAGCCAACTTTGCCGCGTCTACCAGGCGTGTCCTGGGATGAGCACTCGCAGAGCTTCAGCAATAACCCACGAAAACGCGTCCGCAATCCCCAGGGCGCAAAACACGCGCCCTCATTAAAGTACAACTCCAGTGACCCGGCCGTCTTCTCAAGCGACGACGACCCAGCTCTAGACAATTATGTAGAGGGTCGACGCAAGAAACGCTACGTGGGATCCTGGTACCAACAGCAGCCTGCTTCATCTGAGGATTCGACTTTTGGTGAACCCCAACCCCTCCAAATCACCAAGCAGAGGCGTCCATTTGCGCGACAGCCCGACAGTGGTGTTTACCTTGGAAGCGATGGCAATGAGAGCGATGATTTGATGGACCATTTGGAAATTCCCAAAGCACGTCTACCACAGCTTGATCGCCGCCCAACTCAGCCCGATCGTCCTGCCGTGCGCCGAGTCTCAAGGGTCTCAAAAGCTGAGCAGGCTGCCCGCGACAAAGTCCGTGCTTGTCTCGACAAGGGAGAGGAGACGATTGATTTTTGGTCCATGGGGCTTGAAGAAATTTCCAATGACGCAATTAGCCCTCTGTCCCAGTTTGAGTGCATCCCCATTGTAACCAAGGATGTTGCCTTTGAACAGAAGGACCCAGAGCTCAAAATATACATGGCCATGAACCGACTTACACGGGTTCCTGGCGCATTATTTGATCTCACATATCTCACCATTCTTAGCCTTCGAGGCAACAAACTTACAGAGCTTCCTCCTGCGATATCAAAGCTTAAGAATTTAACGGAGCTTAATGTCTCACAAAACCGACTTCGTCAACTTCCTGTCGAACTGCTTGACCTCTTCAACGCAGACAGCAAGCTACACACGCTTGTTGTCCACCCTAATCCATTTTGGCAGCCTGTGGAGAGGCTCGAAGATGAGGGTCAAGATGAGGCCGAGGCACAAACAGCAAAGCCCGTGATTTTCCAGTACGACGAGGATGTGACAGACCTCTCTATTCCACACCTTGTCAGCAAATCACTTGGCCGTTCCCCGTTACAGCTCATCAACACGAGTGGCCGAATATTTTCGGATTTTAGATTTCCCTCTGATTATAGATGCCATGACCTCCCTGTCGAGACACAAGATGTCGATGGCGACACAAACATTCAAGAAATTAAAGGCGCTGCCGCTGTGCCAAGTCTTGTCGAGGTCGCTCTTCGAGCTTGTTATCAAAGCGCCCAACTTCCAGAAATGGGACCTTATATTCCGGAAGGCCTATCACACCTCCGCCAGCTGCTTGAGCGAGCGCTGAAACAAAAGGAAGCTGGTGGTATCGTGTGTTCGCGGTGCAGAAAGTCAATAGTTATTCCCACGGTTGAGTGGGTAGAGTGGCATGAGATTAGGACATGTGAACAAGTTGTGCAAGATGATGCCGTGCACACCCGGGTGGTGCCACTGAGTATGGCGGAGGGCGAGACTGCGGTGCCATTTATCCACAGGGGATGTTCTTGGCGATGTGGTCCAGCAGGTACAGAAAACAGAAATTGGAGAATACCAGAGGGCTATTCAGTACCTCACATCTTGGATGATTTAGGAAATCAGGAATAGTGTCAGGAATAGTATAAATTAGTAAAATGAATTAACAAGCATGGTTATGCAAATATTGTACATCGTTCCGTTATGAAATCCCTTGTCGATAAGATCTGTGAGTTCATGCAGATTTGGGTGTCGTACCCTGGCAATCTGAGCTATCCCGGCCGCCACAATGTTGATCCAGTCAGAAGGTGCACAGACTAATCATAGCTCGCAGATCATCAACTTTGGATGGTGGTGAATTGAACGTTTCCAGTGAGCCTGCCTTTTCAATTATTGGTACATACCATCTCGCGCTAAATTTGGGACCAGTTGCATTTGCAAATGGGTCAATGGATGTTGGCCTACTCGCATTATGTAGCCCGCAACCAGCGCGAACATTATGTGGGAGAAGATTCAACACAGCTTTGTAATGCCAAATAAGAGCTGACCAACCGACTTTCTCGGGTAGTCTCACAATGAATCTGGTACCTGAATTCCGAAACAGCAGTCTAGGGTAAGCACGTTGCAAGCATCGCGGGATTTGTGGAAAGGATACCCGGCATCCGATGTTGCTCCACTCGGAAACCTGGATTTCATTCATTGGGTGCACGACAATTAAAGACCGCCAACCAGATCCAACTCACATATATCCGGCTTCATACTTATTCAACCCATCCTGCAAGTCTCATATCTTACCCCCCACCGTCATTCACACATCTAATATCCCACCTGAGACTGCAGAGAGGAGTCCGAAAAAATGTCTCTCAATCGCCTTGCTCCAATCGTCGTCCCCGCGACTGCCAAGCACACGGCGACCGTCATCTTCGTCCACGGCCTGGGCGATACCGGCCATGGTTGGGCGGGGGCTGTCGAAAACTGGCGGCGACGACAGCGCCTGAGCGAGGTCAAGTTCATTCTGCCTCATGCGCCTAGAATCCCCATTACCGTCGTAGGTTTTACCTGGTGCGGCTGCGAGCTGAGCTTTCGGCGCTAACACTATTGATCAAGAACGGAGGCATGCGTATGCCAGGATGGTTTGACGTGGTATGTCGCCTGCATTTTTTTTTGACAGATGAGAAGATGATTTTAGTCTAATTCTTAGCTCAGGTCGCTCTAGGCGGCGACATTGACACTCTTATCCGCCAAGAGGACAAGGACGGCATTGAAGTTAGCCGAAAGTACTTTCACGATTTGATTGAGGATGAGATCAAGGCTGGCATCCCCTCGGAGCGCATCGTCCTCGGAGGTTTCTCTCAGGGTGGTGCCATGTCTCTCCTCGCCGGCCTGACCTTCACTTCCAAGCTGGCTGGCATCATCGGCCTGTCCTCGTGGCTTCTCTTGTCCCAGTCTTTCGCCGACATTGTCAAGCCCACCGACGCCAACCGCCAGACCCCCGTCATCATGTACCATGGCGACTCGGATCCCATCGTGCCCACCAACCGAGGCAAGCTCAGCGCAGAGCTGCTCACCAAGCTGGGCTACGACGTGAAATGGAAGACTTACCCGTAAGTGCTGTTTGAAGACGACTGAACCCACGACACTGGAGCTAACGAGGTATTCAGCGGTATGGCCCACTCTGCCTGTCTGGAGGAGCTGCAGGATGTCGAGGACTACCTGACGGCAAGGCTTCCTCCCCAGGGAGATAAGGCCAAGGACGAGCTATGATTAAAGGGATAGATGGCTGGTTTATACACGCAAAGTCATGCATGGCCTGTCCTCCATTAGAACTTATCTACCGTACCTAGACTAGTTGACAGGACCCCTCCAAAAAAGAAGCTCCATTTTCCCAAGCTCCCTTGTGGGCTTTCGACGTCACATTCAGCACGGCACGAGTTCCACCCCCCATCCAATCATGTCCTGCACCACCAAAAAAACGCACGCGTGGCAGAAATCCTCACATTACTACGTATCTCGTGATGCTCGCCCCTCGACATGTCGCTGCCAGGCAGAATTTTTATGCATCACCCGCCGCATCAGCCTGCCCTTGCGACTTGCTGCTGCGGGATGACGTGCATTTACAAGCTTCCGGCTCACTGGGGCCATCCAGGCGCGCCAGGCGCTTCCGTGGGGGGGTCAAATGCGTCAATTACAGCGGGGTGGATCCCCTGTAGATGGGCCCTTGTCCACTGAAAGCAGCACGCAGCTGGTTCTCCAACAGTTCGTCGCCTGGGCCAAAAAGGCCCCCTGTCGCCGGCTGCACTAGGCAAGTATTCTCTGATCTTCCTGCTTTCGCCTCATCTCCGTTCCGTGCCTTTCGTCTGCAGCACATCCACATCTTCGTCTTACTGTCCCGCATACGGCGAAAACCGACTCCTCCCCCGGCGGGCACGATATGCCATTCTCCCCGAATATTTTCTGTGCACCCGTCTATTCTGACTGAAGGAAGAAGAAAAGCTCTTCTTGTTTGGGTTTGCCCAATCTTGTGATGCCCGCCCAAAGCCTCGGCCTCTCATCCTAGATAAACAAACAATGGCCACCCCCGAGCACTCCCGCCCCGTCACCCCGACGCCCTCTCAACTACCACCCGTCCCCGGCTCCCCCGTATACTCGATCGCATCGACGGCAAATCCTCTCTCTCAGTTTACCTTACCGCTGCCTCCGCCGCCGAAGCCCGCCCACGCCGTCTTAAACAAGGCCGATATCGAGCAGTCCCAGTTGGCATACTCTGACCTCCTCTCCTCCGCAAAAGCTTACCGCCTCGCCCTCGCCACATTGTCGAACGCTGCATCAACCTTTGGATCTGCCCTTGAAGCATGTGCGCGACTCAAGGAAGCTCGAGCAGAAACGATTGGCCCATCTGGGTCGACCAACATGACGGCTAGCTTTACAACCAAGGGCTCCTGCACCGCCGACTACCTCATGTCTGCTTCGGGCGTCCACCATCTCATCTCCAACCACCAGCAGATCCTTTCCGAAACTGTTTACCGCTCCTTCGAGGTGCCCCTGCTGCACGACCTTGATAAATGGCAGACTGTTATCGACGATGAGGAGGAGACGTATAAGCAGAGAGTCAAGGCACAAAGTAAAGAAATTAAGCGTCTCGAGAAGGAGGGGCTCAAGCTGCACAAGCAGCGCAGGCGAGACGTTGCACGATTCCGGGCGCACCTTGTCGAACTGACGACTAAGCTGGACGGCTTGACGACGTTGCACGCAGATCACGCCCGAACGCTGCTGAGGGAAAGCCAAGAGACCAGCAATAAGATTGTTGATGCTAGCTGCAGCTTGGTCCGGGCCGAGGTGGACATTTTTGAAAGTCTTGCAAGGAAGGGATGGAGTGGCGGTGGCTTGGATGAATTGCTGGAGAAGGGTCAAGACTTGTTTGCAACTGAGGATGAGACGTCGACTTTGACTGGCGCCGGTGGCAGCGCCGATACGCCTAAGCTCTTCTCTATCTTGCCTCCAAAGAGCATCCTAGCAGACTCGGGATCCGAGATATCGAGACCAGGTCACGCTAGGGCCGATAGCTTGCTTATGGATACTGATCGGTACCAGTCCCTTAGTGCCCTGGCGTCAGATATCAAACCAAGCGGCGGCAACAACGGCGGCGACAACGAAAGCGTTTTCTCGACCGACTTTAACAAGCCTCGAAATGCCCGGCCATTTTCTCCGCAGCCGATCCGTCGGGTACCAACTGAGGTCACTTATGAGTCGCTTGGAGCGGAGACGGAAACAACTGAACGGGATGCTCATAATGATGACGACCTTGATCGCGCAGAGTTTCTCATGCCTGTGGTGGAGGCTGATATCGCCCAAGAGGAGGAAGATAAGGACAGAGGTCATGCGAATGAGGGCCGGGATCACGACTACAATGAACAAGATCATGAACACAGCCATGAACACGATCATGACGGGGAAAAAGATGATGGGAAACATGTGACAAAGCAGGGAGAAGACGAAGAAGAGCAAGAGGAGGAGGAACGGGGCCGAAGACCTTCAGAGTCTGTCAGATCAAGAAGCAGGTCGCCAGTGTTGGTCCCCAACGAGGAGTCTTTTGAGAGCGTTGGTGGAAGTCAATCACTTATATGATGATGCCGGTTTGTGGGAGTGGGCGCTTGGTGCTGGATTTCTTTATGTGTGTTGGGCGTTGATCTGGGGCGTATTTTTGGACGCATCGACGGTCACGGTGCTATCTGAAGGGTTTCTTTTTTGTTTTCTTTCTTCACTTTTTTCGATTTTCAGCACTGATAATAGATTTGCATATAGGTAGCTCTTGTTGTTGTACAAGCATTACAAGGTTGTTTAAATATGTCCGATACATCTAGTAACAAGTTTCCCCTCCCGTTCCATAGTGATTTTGACGCCTGACGCCATTTGACCGCCCCTGAAATGCTGCGGTCGTAGTTTGAAGCTCATCTCTCATCTCGTACAGTCTAATCTGCGTATTCTTTTTTTGACACTCTCTTTGTCTTTGAGCCCGGAAAACTCCTTTTGGAAAAAAAGACTGGGTGTGTTTGTGTGTTGTTGCTTTAGTCATCCTTGTCGATGCTGAAGACGTCTCCGCCAAACAGCCCAAAGGTGGCATCCAACCACCAAATGAGCTTCCAGTAGAGACTTGCGCGGTTCCAGTCAAACTCGCCTGTCTCGGTGCGGGGCACCTCGTTGCCAATCATGCTGCCGCCGAACCACTTGACAAAGGGGATGGCGTTGAGGAAGCGCTGCATGACGGACTGCTGGGGGAGAAGGGCCTGCTCGGCGGGTAGGAGTGTGGCTCGTCGGGCGGTGGGGATGCGGCGACAGAAGACGCTGTCCTTGTCATCAATCTCCATGATCTCGATGCTAGACGCGGTGGCCTTGGGAGCTAGGGGCGTCGTCTCAGTGACGGTAGCGCTGGAGGTGTGCGAGTTGGCGATTGTGCCCGTGTCCATGGTCAGGCTGGATGTTTGCGAGTGGGGAGGCGATAGATCGAGAAGGCGGCTGTTGAAGGATGTAGGCATGCCGGTTACAACCTTGCGGGAACCGTTGCTGTTGGGCATGCTGTTGGATCGGGTGTGGTCGCTGAAGGACTCGACATCGGGGCAAGCTTCGTCCTTAGCTGGTGGGTGTCCGCGGTAAGGCTCAGCGTACACCAAGTGCCCCAATATTCTCTGAGGGCTGGCGAACATAGCAGCATCAGCAGCCTCTGCGCTCTCAAAGGTGATCTTGACCCAGTGTTCTCCTCCATCGGCGCGGTTCACTAGCGCTCTCTCTTCTGGGTTCAGTGTGCGGCGGCGCGTAAAGGCTGGGTCTCGAAGCTCCGACTTGTATCGGCGCTGGGTAGCCGGGGGCTCACGGGGGTAGTCCTCGAGGATGCTGCCTGCGAGCGACTCGTAATGGGAGATGGCAGCGTACTGCTGGGTGGATGACCTGTAGCCGCGCAGTATGAGCTCGACGGGGTGGGTGGCGACGGTTCGTTGGGGAGCTGGGTCCTCCTGGAGCATGCCACTGCTCTTGCGCTGGACGGTGGCAGCAGGCACTGCCTGGTTGGAGACCCAGTCGCCAAACAGCTTGTCGGCGGCAGCTGAAGTTGGATCTTCACGGCCTCGTGCAGGTGTGCCAGGTCGCGAGCGGGAGCGGCGCGTGGATTTGCCAAAAGAGCCAGATTCGGCGACGCTGCGGCGCGATCGAGCGGTGCCTGAGGGGCCATCTTGCCTGGAGAGCGCAGCTGTGTTAGTACATGGGCATTGCGAGAGGGGACGCAGGGAGTCGTACTGGTTAAAGTACATGGCATATGGGCGCTTGATGCCATCGTCACCGATGTAGCACTCGTCATCGGGGACGTTGTGAAGGATGAGAGGAGCCATGGCGAGGGCGGGAGAAGTTTTGTCGATTTGGTGGTGAGAAGGCAGCCAACGGGGCAAACGAGGGACTGTGAGCGAGCAGAAACCAAGATGCCTTTCTTCCCAGAGATGATTAGAGCCCGCACAAAAAAAAAAAAAAGACGTGACGAGTGTACAGGATCCAAGATCGTCGGCGTCGAGAGCACAGGGATGCAGGCTCGTTTCGATGAAGTCGACACAAATTTAGTGCCCTGGCACTTTTTTGGCGTCAGGCCGACTTGGTAGCACAGCAACCAAGCAGATTTGAGCGAGAGCTTCTGGGGTCGTGCGGGCCAATCATTTCTCCGCGCACAGCTCACTGGCCATGGTTCGGAAGAGGTATGGGGGATTCCAAGGTACCGTGACGCGGATTCTTTGTTGTTTTTATTTTTTTTCTTTGGTATGAGAGCTCTATGTTATCATGGTGTATTTTGCATGAAATTGTATTTTTTTCTTTACCAATCTTTCAAAAAATTTGCTGGTAAATGCTTTTGAGGGCACTGTTCTGGTTCCGAAGGGAACACCTGCTCCACAACAGCTTCAGGGGTCAAGGCAGTTGGTTGAGTTGGCCAGTACATGGGATTTCATGAACTGGAAATATTGATTGAAGCTTTCTTGTTATACGTAAAACCAATTTCAATGCTTGTCTTTTCTTTTGTAATGTAGTGTCCTCTGTGACCGTTGGGAGATGGTGGCCATGGATGTGTTATGTGTTAGTTGGGGCGGGCCTGGATGCTCCAACAAAACGCACTCGCTACTGGAACGCTGACCATCCATCCTATGGAATCCCTGAATCCTTATGCTTAGCATGGAGACCCAACCATCTCATACCCAATCTTGTCTCGCTCGCCTATTGAATTGATCTCCCGCTAGCACAAACCACTCCAAGCCCCGAGGGCACATCGCAGGGGCGCATTCGTTCCGAGCAGTGGGCCGAACCCGGCACCCGACAAAGCTCAAGCTAATATACCGCTGAATCAGCAATCGGCTCATATGAATTGCCATATTCTCATTCCGCGCGGCTGCTCCACATCACCAGCGGTTCCGGGGCTGGATATACGGAAGTAAAAAGCATAATGTTGTAACAAAAGGCACCGGCCTCGCCCATCGCTAACAACTGCCAGTTCCCTAAAGGAGGGGCACATCTGCAGGCCCAATCGCTCGTCATGACCCAGCTTCTTTCGTTCCGAGCCCTTATAGGCCTGTCCGTAGCCGTGGCCATGTTCGCCTTTCTCGGAGCCTCGCCTCTCAAAGCATTCACCTCCACACTACAACGCGCCGGAATGAGCTGGTCCTCAACCAAGCAAAACGCTACGGCGGCGGCGGCGTCGTCGACGTCGAGGACGCCCGTTTATTTCTTTAGCCATGGCGGTGTAAGTAACCAATTAAAACATGAAGAATTTGGGGTAGGCTTTCTAACGTTTGCACCCGCTTTTTACAGCCTGACGTCCAGTATAATACGGGTCACCCAGTATTTCCCATTCTCCAAGGCATTGGTCGGGAAATTACGCAACAGGTCAAGCCAAAGGCCGTGGTAGTATTCTCGGCTCATTGGATGGGTGAAAGCAGCACCATCCACGTGAATAAGGAAAAGCATACGGATTTAATCTACGAGTATGACCCATAACTTAGGCTCAGCCAAATATCGCATTTGGGTGCTGACCGTGTCCTAGCTTTTATGGGTTTCCGGATCATTTTTATAAGGCGGAGTATCCTAATAGAGGAGATCCCGAGCTTGCCAGCAAAATTATGGTGATGCTGTCTGAAGCCGGCATTCAATCATATGGAGTGAACCGAGGCCTCGACCATGGTGTTTGGTCAGGCTTCCACGTGGGTGAGTTTACAAATCAAATTCAACCTCGGCATGGCAAGCTAAAACCTGTTCTGTAGCCTTTAACCCCGAAACGAATCCTTTAAATGTGCCTCTTGTGCAAGTTTCCTTGTTCAAGAATGAAGACCCACACGCTCACTTCGCCCTCGGTCGAGCCGTGGCGAAGCTCCGAGATGAGGGCATCGTGATTATCGGCGCAGGCATGTCGGTGCACAACCTGAGGGATATGCATTACATGTTTGAAGGCGACGACACTCCCTTGCCATACACGGTCAGTTTCGACAATGCCTTGAAGGAGGCCGTTGAGTCAGACCCTTCAGTGCGGGAGGACAAGATGGCTGCCGTCACCAAACGAGGTGACGCAAAGCAAGCCCATCCCTTTATGGATCATTTGATGCCTGTTTACATCGCTGCTGGAGCTGCTGGCAACGACTGGGGAAAGCAAACCTGGACTCGTCAAGAGGGCAGTTTTGGCTGGGCCCAGTATAGATTTGGAGATGTCCCAACAGCAGCGAAGCTGTAGATGGTAGGACGCATGAATTTGGGCAGCTGACACCCGACATATGGTGTTTTAAGAGTCGCACAGCCACGAAGGATTTTTATGCAAAGGTATTTATGGATAAGATGGTGTGTTTGGTTTGGTTTTGGGCCTTAGGCTGGGTATGGCATGAGCGGAGCATTCAAGAGGTTCTTTTTTGCGAGAAGGGTTGCGCGATAAATTGTCGTGGTGTTGTCTATATCAAGCCTGACTCGACGGAAAGTGAGGCCCTCCACCATGGATCCTACGTGTCCACGTCACTGTTTCACCTGCAGCAAACATGCCTTGAGACATATCAGTTGGGTCACATGAGTCTTTTTCTTTGGAAGTTTCCAGTCTGGTGGTTTTACTCCGTCACGAGGTTGAGCAAACCACCAAGACGTGCACAGACAGCCATCATAAAACAACATCTGATTCTAGCTAAATATCATCCGATGCATGTCCCAGCTCCTTTAACTATATCTCCTTTGTTGTAGAATTCGACAGTAGGCAACATCTCGCTCACGACCCATCTGGCCGTCTTAGTGTGAAGAGAGCCATGCCCAAAGGGCTCATGATTTTTCTCCTTTCGAATCCTTGAGTCACCAAGCTCTAGGTTGCCTAGAGCGTCGATGATGACCTTCTCCGAAGAGTCATCAGGACTATCGCCACGAGGGAATGACGAATACCCGTCGCAAAGTGCTTGAAAGCAGATAAGCTGGTCCTGTAGGTGCTCGTCTACATCGCCACCATGGGATACTTCCTCATATAACTCTCGACACAGCTTGCTCGAAACCTGAGCAGCGTAAGGATCGCGCATCTTGGGCTTCTTAGGCATCGATCCTAGATAGTCCTTGCCCCACCTGTTGCCACCCTTTGAGTGGGCAACGAGAAGGATGTACCATCGTGTCTCAAGCCGAGAGTCTTCGACAAGCTTGAAGTTGACCTCGACCCCTGGGAAGAGCACGTCTAGATCCTTAACGAGAGTGTTCTGAACTTCCTGGTGCATGAATCCTGGTATCACGAGACTAGCATCGACGCGAACGACTTCGTTGGCATCTTGCTGCCTGTTGATTGCTGCCTTGAAGCTCATCGGCTTTCCAATTGGTATGGGATGGACCTTCACCCAGATAGAGCCGCGTGATTGGGGGCCAAGGCTCCAGCCCCGAGTATTCAGCCTTCTCTCAACGTGAATACCGAAGCGATCTTCGAGAGCAGGCAGCAGGACTTGGTCAGCATACTCGTAACTCAGTGAGAAGCTCACGTTGGTGCCTCCAGAGATTTCGACCTCGATGGGTTCGTCACTGCTGTTGCCTGCAAAGACTAAGAAAGGCAGAATGGCTTGTAGAATAAGAAGCGTGCTTGCGGCCCCCGAAGCGGCTGAAATCTTGGCGTTTCGTTGGGCAAACTGGGATGGCTCACGCCGCGGGCAGAATGCTACCGTCTTAGACCCAACGCTAAGTCCCTCAACATCCGCGTCTGTGGCTTCTGCCAGCCATTGGATTGAGGTCACATGCTGACTCTTGAGTCCTGCCACCGGGAAACGCGTTAGCCTTTTGCCTTCATGCTGAGTTGAAGCTATATAAGGGTGGGTCTTTCCAACCTCCATCCTTGGAGCTCCTCCCACGATTCCCCCTGACGTTGGTAATCGTCACTGGCTGAGTCGTCAAGGCAGCCAGGCCTATTGCGACTCGCACCAACTGTCCGCCACCTTCTCCCGTGCGTCCATCTAGTTCTATGGACTTCATGGTTGCGAGAGTATGCAAGTGTTGGTGGTGGCGATTGGCGTCTTTGCCCCTGATGTGGCAGTGAAGGCAAAACCCGGTTTTTTTTCCCTTTGAGGGGCAAATGACGCGCAATTGTCAAAACAAGTGATAAAAGGAGAAGCAATGGAACTGTTCCAATCGACATCGGAGACTTTTATCTCAGGACCAAAGTGCGAATAGTTCACGAGGCCTAAAGAATGTGCTTGGACTTTTGTTGAGTCAGGCCGAAAGAAGCTAGGCAGTCATCAGCAGGTGGCTTTTAAGCATGGGTACGTAAACACTCCAAGAGAGTCGCGTTGGATTCCTCATCTGGACGGCTCAGCTCAGGCTGGGCAATGCCGAGAGTCTGCTCTAAGCCTTAGTAAATGAGTCTTACTTGCCAAAATCCGGTGACAAATACGGATTTCGGGCTTTTAATTTGGGATTCCGTCCTAACAAATTGGGGCAGTGTTATTTATTTTAGGACTTGCGTATTCCCGTCTTCCCGAGGGATCCGGACATAAAAATCAGAATAACCCACCGAATCTCAGGGTCGAGAACCTATACTTTTTTCTCCTCGGGCAACTGCTCCTTGTTTGCGTTGCGTTTGCACATTGGCGACCGGGTCAGTGGGTTCGTGGTGTAAAGGAAGTGGGGGGCACGGTCCAGGCCGCATTTTGGGCCATGGAGAACGTGGAAAGGAACCACCCTTGGTTTCACAACGCTTTTTTGGCTTAAGTTGGCATCATTCCCGCTCTTTTTCAGTGCTGGACTCGGGGGAATTCCAAATGAGAAAAAAAAAAAAATCTTTTGGTCGCCGGAAGTTATTCGCGCTGGCTGCGAGCTTTTGGCGTACACATTTTGGCAAGTTTGTCATCTTTTGCTCAGCAGCAGATCTCCCGCTTAGTTGCGTTATGCTCCTCCTGCACGTTGTTATTGGACGGAGTTCCCAGCAATCACGGCTTCCCCGAACGCACTTGTGAAAGGGTCCAGCATTGTTTCCACATACCTGGAGAGCTGAAACCGAGTCACGCGCCAACGTTGGGTGCGATTCGGTTGGCTCAACCAAGGCCAAGTGATTTGCCACAAACGGCACATTGCTATGGGTGTGCACTAGTTGCCACCGCCATGGGAGGGAATTCTCATAAGGAGATTATTTCGTTGATCAATAATCAGATATTGGAGGGTTTATATCTCGTTTATCTCCCGAGTGTCTACCCATAAAACGATTCACAAATAAAACGATTCACAATTTGAAACGTCAACCAACTCGAACCATCCCAGTCTTTCCAGAATCAAGATAAAGAAGACCCCGGAGTCCAAGGAAAAAGAACCCCAAAAAGAAAGCCAAGAAAAGAACAAAAAAAAGACAAAAAGCTGAATGAACAAGAACGATCCATTGACAAACAATATAACATTCTATAAAAAAGCAGAAAGACCTCTCAAACACCACCATTCCCATCGCTTTGGTATCAAACATGTCCCGCCAAAACGCTGTCAGTATAAGGATCCCAAGACAAACGACACCAATTGACATAAAAGTACCGACTATTTCGACAACATGTTAGTGCAACCCAGCCAATTAATGGATATATCCACAACTTACGATTCATCCGCCCACCATCTTCATGACATAATAACCACAGACTTCATTGGTTGGATCAATCGTATTCTGACCTGGGGTATCTTGATCCAGAGCGGTCTGACCGAGACTGCCTTGACACAGAGTGCCCTGGCCTGGAGGGTCCTGACCGGGAATGACTGGGCCTTGGGTGTCGTGGGCTTGAGTGTGCGGGTCTCGGATTTCCTGACCCAGAGTGATGAAGCCTGGGCCCAGCACTGGAGCCAACGTCGACTCTTTCATCATCTGATGATAATTCTACGTAACCTGGATACTGTTGGGACCCATACTGTGGGACCGACGGGACGCCGTATTGGTTAAGGCGGTTCATTGTCTCACTGACTTGGACAGATCTCGGCTGCTCAACTTCTGTGAACCGCCCAATGCTATAGGAATGCTGGTATGTGGGATGCTGGCCGCTCACGGGAGGATGAGTCGAAGACCCAGGCGAAGAGTATCTGAAACTATTGAGGGTGAGATTTTATTCCAAGCTGGGCTCAGGGGAAGCTCACCTTTGGTGACTACCTTGGTATGCCTGGCTTGGATGGACACTACTGTTTTGGTTGTCGTAATAACCCACATCGCTATAGTGAGGTACAGATGCGGTCTGGGCACCGTTCCAACCCTGTTTGTTTTGTTTTAGGTGCAATCTAGATTAGAAAGAGGGAGTCGAGGCATACCTGGGCCCCGGAAGGGGCAGAATAGTTGTCGTTACCTTGCCCATACGGGGTCTCTTGACCAGTTGGGTAAGTGTTATATCCTGCGGAGGCGTTGGAAAAGCCCTGTCCGCTCCCAGAAGCAAACGGTGCTCCTTGCTGTGGTTGCTGATAATGCCAAGAGTACTGGTTGCCACCATGATGACCTTGATTAGCCATGATGATGTTGGATCAGAGCGATGGTGAGCAGTGGTCTGTTGGTTTGATGATACAATTTCGGTCGATTCGACACGCTTGCAAGGACGAAGAAGTGCTTGACGATTGTTGGTTGTTACAAACGCAAGAACGGCAACGCAAGGAGGATGTGTCTGAAGCCTAGAACGACGAACCCCTTTGGATTTCGGAAGAAATACCCCTGACACCTGCTCGAGATAGGTCTCGAGGATGAACGAGTGCAAGCCAACCACGGTGAACGAGCCAAGCTAAGAGGAAGGAGATAGGAGGCACGCTTGAGACACTATGAGGGGATGGATCAAGAAGCCTTGGTCTGGATGACAGGTGATCGGACGACCCAAATCAGGTAGTGTGCAAAGCTTGATGGGTTGAAGGATGTGCTCGACAGGCAGCAGTCACAGGCTTGTGGGACGCTAGCTCTAACAACCGAAACGTCTAGGGGATCTGAAGGCTTTCGAGAATGGAGGCACGAAGTTTTCGAGGATAAGTCGAATCTCGTGGGGTTCTTTATTGCCGCCGGGCTTTTATCGAGGAAGATGGGGGCATCGATCGAGTGTTGATGCCTGGGTTCCCTCCCAGGGTGTGAGTCTTCAAACAAGGCGACCAGCCAGCCCGCCCCCTTTGATGTCTGGTCCAAGCCCACTGGGCAAGTAGCACACCACAGCCCAGCACAGCACAGAATGCCCCGTCCGCAGCGAACGCTAATGATGGCATTGCGAGCTGGCTAAGCAATCGAAACAAGGCTGCCCTTGTTTCGATTCAAGTGTCTGGGTAACATCGGGAGAAAGCACGGCCAAAACGTCGGCATTATAAGATCGTTCGATTGGAGAGAGCTCGAAGACCGAGTCGGGGAGGGGCAGTCACAAGACTGTTCAACGCAATTGTAAAAAAAGGATTGGCACGCACCGGGTGCCTAAAGATGGCGCTGCAAACCGGGAGAAAAGGGAGAAGGGGAGGCAAGAGGAGGCAAGACTCTTTGAAGCAAGAAGGGGGGGGGCAGGCATTATTATTTCTGCAGCGGCATCTTCCTCTTGGCGTCTCTGTCGGCTGGCGCGCTGGTTATAGTGCATTTGCACTGAGACACTCGAGTGGGAGATCGAATCACATACCGCCGTGGCGATTATCTTGCAGGTGGTTGCAGCTGGGCTGCTTGAGCGGCCGGCCCCCAAGTCCTCCAGCGCTCCACGGACAGATTCGGCAGAAGCGGCGCGATGAAACCCAAGGATTTCAGCTTTTCATCTCCTGGGTCTATATTCGTGGACTCGATTCCTGAACTGGCCTATCGAACCACCATTGTAGCTGCAGTCTGCTACTGTACTGTGTGCTAACAAGTCGCCTGTGGAGGTAGTGTGGCTGAGACTTTGGTGTACATAAACCCGCAGTGTCTTTCGCCTTTCCCCTCTCTGCCCGCGAAGATCCTGGGGTCATGTCTGCATTAATCTAAGACATTATTTGGTCCGGTGAGCGGTGTGATGGCTACACTTGATGCACTTCGGCGGGTTTCATCCCTCAGTGGCTAGCTGCAGTGGACCTCTACCCGCTGAGGTTGCAGATTTCTGCAGGCCGATGGCCCAGCACGCATATCCATTCTGGATCATCTGCTTATGCATGGCGTGGGCATATTGATCACCAAATAAGCGCTGAGCGAGAAGAGTACTGGGGCTAAGGTTTAAAAAAAAAAAAAAAAACCGCTCCTGTCTATATTGAAACAAGCAATCTATCTAAAAGACATACATCGACAAAATCTAATACAAGTCCACAGCATGTGCTCAAATCTACTGCTAGCAAAGAAAACTAAGGAAGGAGATCTAAAACACAACGCAAATCTATCTAGGCTAAAAGTACAGATGCAAGCGAGGCGTATTCCGCACGCCTCGCAAACGCGGGAAAAAAAAAAGGACGATTTTGGTCAACTGATGCTTTTCTCAATGGAGAACATAGCAAAGACTCTTCTGCAAATCAACGGTGTTGTCAAAACTAGCAGAAGAGTTTGGACTATGTGGCTCGTTGGCGAGAAAAGCACATCTTTTGATGGCGCCATCTGCCTTGAAGGCTTCGAAAGACGAGCCGATTTTGGTGGCAGGCTTGTAATAAAGGGGCGCTGGCAAGGAGCGTGTTCAGGGTTTTTCGTGGCTACTCCTGTGTTTTTTATGGCTACTCCCGTGCCTTTTCTTCTTCTTGTCACTATCCTTTCTTTCTTTTGGGGCGGCTGTGTTGTTCGGGTTCAACACGGCATCGACGTTGTCAATTTTCTCTTGGGCCATGCCTCTGCGTTCAGTCCGGGAAAGCCCTGTGAGATAGGACTGCTGCTCGTCGAGATAGGTTACGACCCTGCCGTAGGCGTCTACCTGGTAGTATCTGGGGTCGCCGTGTTGGTCTGTCGGAGGGTACGGGTAGTCATTATCGCCGGTGAAGCTGTGGATAGCATGTTAGCACTGACTCTCCTTATTGCTGTTTAGCACCCCGTACCTTCCAGCCTGGGCATAGTAACTCGACATCTTGTGTGGTTCGTTTGTGGTTCAGCAGAGGAGGAGGTCGGCAGGATTGCTGGCAGAAAACCAAGAGATGTTTGACACCTTAGGATAATCCTAGGGAGCAGCAGCAATAGCATTTATACCCCGAATGCTGGCGGAGGAGGCTGTGTATTGTTCAAAGTCGACACATGGAGGCATTGTCATGACTTGAACGATGAGGCAGTCTTGAAACTAATATTCTGTTCAACCACAGGCAATCAAGTGCCAGGGTGTCTAACGTTGAAAAATGACTGAAGGCCCCGAGCCAGCCACCGCCCGGTCATGACTGACAGAGGGGAATCGCCCATTAATCTGAGCCTTATGGAAAGCCTCTGGAAAGCCTGGGGCAGTGTTCAGCAAAAAGCAAGACACCCCTATAACGAATCTCGAAAAAAGGCATCCTGAAGGGCAGTGCTCGGAGGGAGAGGAGTGAGGCGAGTCGGCTCGTGGTTCGCCATGGTCCGCCCAGCGGCTCATTCTCAGGCAGCAGCGTCTCTCTGGATCAACAAAAAAAATGAGCCGCAAAAAGGGGGAAAACGTCACAGCGGCATCGTAGGAAACGCAGGGAGGAGGGAGCAAGGCCACAGGGAGAGTGAAGAGGAGAAGAGAAGGAAATGGGCCGGTGGAAGAGCCGGGAGGTCTGCGTGTTTTACTCTTTCAGCTACGTTCGTCCGTCTGCACAACCGCGCCGCACTGGGTTGCCCCGATGCCAGCCTGATACATGCAGATTGCATCCACAATCCTTCGCGCCTGCACCTGGAACCACGGCTGTGAAACGACAAAGGGAACCGCGAGTAAATTTGAGGAGAGTATCACGACATAAGCGGCCTATCTAATTCGAGAGAGCTGTGCATGAACGTGATGCAATCACAAGAGAGCTACGTATTTGGTGGCTAGCGGTACGGGACAAGAGAGGTGGGTGGGATGGGCGGGAGGTCTCCGCTCTAGCAAGAGTGGAGCAGCGCTTCGGGAACCCAGCGCGTCAATCTACAGTACGTACTGTAATATGCCTGCTGGATATTCCTGTTCCGTGCGGCTGTTGTGGTTCAGTGTATCAATGGCCATCGGCGGTGTCAATTGCTACGCTGGTATTCCATTCTACATTACTGTACAGCTGGTCCTTTTTGTCCTTCTCTTTGTACGTCGTACCGACCCAGATTTGTGCTCTGCCCATCCTCATCCAATTCGGTCGGCCACATGCATGCGGAGCAAGCCATGACGCCGCCTATGCAGTCTAATCACGTTGGCGTTTAGCAGCGACTGGTGAGCTGCGGGGTTAGCGGCGCGATTTTTAGCATGCCCGAGCAGATACATGACACCCGTCGAGCGACACGACCGAGATGATTAACAGCCCTCCCAAACACCAAAACCACTTTACCGGACTTGCTCGGCTCTGGCAACTGATGGCGTGATTCAGCAAGGGTAGGCGAGGTGTTGGTTGAATCTCCGGCCAAGATGCTTTCCCTGCCGAATACGGAGCCATGCGGTGCGTGCACCTCATCAAACTCCCCTTCGGGCCTTGGAGACTGCTCTTCCGCCAAATATGGAGCCCTAGCCGCGCTGTCAGCTGAATTCGAATGTGGGACAACACACCATCTCTCTCATCGGGTTTAGCTGCATACCAACTCCTTCAGTAGCTAGTGAGCTTCAGAAGCCCTCTGGCTGCTAGCGGGGGTTACGCTGGGAGTAGGGTGGTTATTCTGGGTTGAGAGCGGCGGGTGAAAATATTCCCTAGGCCTTTCTGGGTCAAAGAGCCACTCAAAAAGTCGGGGCGAGGTACTGGGCATTGGCGGCATTGCTAATCGAACGCCACCCCGAGATGCTTCTTGGTTTGACTGGCGTCCGTCTTTTGTGCCGCTGCAGAGCTGCCAATTAGGACCCATGCGATGGCACCGGTATTTGCGAAACGCACCTAGATTGTCTACTCCCCTGCTGAGGCGCAAGGGATGGTACCTGAGAAGTTGGGGACAAACGGTCCCTGGCAGGAGCGTTTGAAGACATGGCGTGCCTAGTAAATGCGTATGTCACACGGTGTTTTCGGTGCTGGGGGATGATGGCGATCAAGGCGAGAGCTTGAAACGTGGGCAGGTAGGGGGGGCCTTCATATATACTGCGTCAGAGGTGCGGCTCAATCGAAGGATCCGATAACCACTACTCTGCTGGCTTCGAATATTCTTGGGCTTCACCGGTCTTGTACGATCTGGGAATAACAAGGCCAACACTACTCGTACATCAGGGGCCGTACAGTTGGGGGCTCAATCTATCGGCGTGGCGTTTCTAGATGCATTGTCTGAGGGCAGGTCAATGTGTCTCAATCACTCCCCAAACGGCCAGTATCTCGAGGCTCTGGTATCTAGCAATGCCCCAATATCGACACCGACAGCCTACGTGGAGCCGGCGGGAAGCGTGTAGACGTGTCTCGCAGTGGCCGGAACAGGCTGTACAGCCTGGGTCCTACCCCCTGAGCTTCGACATGATGGGCTGCTGTGTCGGAGGAAGCAGCCATGTGATGCATGACTGCCCAGGGATGGAGACGAGGCTGCTTGAAGCCTCCCTTCGAGAGGCCGAAACAGAGACCTCTAAAATTGCTAACTAACCGGTGAGACGGCCAAGAGACAGGCAACAACATTAACCTCCTGAGCTTCCACTATGGGGGCCAGATCTACATGACATCTCGCTGCGACAGGATAGACTCGGGCTGTGGCGCAAAGCAAAGAGACCCCCCGTCCAGGAAAAAAATTTTGAGGCCCGTCTGGACGTGTCGTTCTGCCTGACCGCCCCGGCATGGGAATAACGACAAAGTTTGGTCTTGATGCTTTCTGATCTTCACCGGTCGTCATCGTGATGCTGGAGAGCCGGCTGTTGGAAGCGTTCGATCAGCTCTCGATGTCTCAGTCAACGTGCCCACTCTCGGCTCCAATTGAAACCATTGAGGGCACCCTCAGTGTGAAGGGGGGTATGGGTTGATCGTCGTATCGCACGTCACGGCGCAACCTCCACACCATCTTTTGGAGACGATGGCAGTGCACAAACTGCAATTCGGCCACGGGACTTTCTGTAAAGCCCAACCATGAAAAGGCGACCAGGGGACCCGAGACAAAAGATCGATTGCTGCACTTAGATGTGAGGTCAATGGCTGGATTATCTTCTCGGAATAGGTCACATTTTAAGAGTTGCGTTTGCACTGCAGCGGCGATGCCGGATACCTCGTGTTCATCCAATGGGGGCCACGGCATTTTGGGGGCCGCGTCGCAAAAGCTCAAGGCTCTGATAAAAATTAGGAACAAAACGTTGTGAGCAACGTGGCTGAATCGTTGACAGTGTCCCCTGTGCGAAGCTGACGCCCCGCCAAGGCTAGGCTCGGGTTGGAGCCCAGTCCCTTTGCACCGTTGGGATTGTCAAATCGACATGCCGAAGCCGACCACATTACTGCTTACTTCCATCCTTCTTCTGCCTTTCTTCCCCGCTATGATTGACATTTTCTGACTTGTATGGCGCCAGGTACGAGAGCTGATTTCTTGCGTATTATTTTCATGCAATGGCCCGCTGTATTTATTTAAAGAACTTTTCCTTTTCCGACGCCTCTCAGCTGAGGGAGATGCACTTTTTTTCCAGCGCCAGGATATCAGAATGAGTCTCATATCCACCCCCAGACCGAGTTTCCACGTCGATGAGGTGCTGTCTGATGTCACTGGCCGGGGTTCTAGAAATCACATGCGTGCGCGCCCTGAGGCCCTATTTCGACCCAATCCCAGAACAGAATAGATCTTTAGCTCTAGAACCCTGGACTTGAAGCACTCGCGGCGAGTGGGTGGCGTAGTTGAAAAAAGTTCGACTGCTAGAGCACCTGCGGCTGACAATGCCCAGCAATCAACGGCTTGCATTCTTCACCGCCAGTTCTAAATGACGTTCATTCGCGAATCTTCCTTTGCAGGTGCGTTGGGAGTTGAAAAAAAAAAACCGTTGGAGATTGAAATTGAAGTCATTTCGTGGCATGTAGTTGGCATCTGAAATTTGGTTGGATGGCAGCATCCGGGGTTGACACATCAAACCACATGGGACAAACGTCCGTGACATTGGCTATGGGCCACTCTTAGAACCCACATCATACCATGCACATGCAAATAAATATGTGATACCGTTCTTAGTGGCGGATACTGTCTCTGCGACAGCGGAAGTGGGTGATGGCTCAGTTCCTGCGGGTAATGACATGTAAGTGATATGTGATACGCCGCTTGAATGAGCCAAGAAGGAACCCTGGACGCAAACGAGTAAGGTGTGATTATGATATTAGCCGAGAGACTTGAAAATCTGATTTGCTAAGCTGTACAGGTTAGCACCGATCGCTTGGGGTCGTTGTTCGGGGCACTGCCCCCTTTCCCCAGTGCCCCTAGAGCCACATCGGCGGCACTGCAACCACGTGAGACTTGCAGTCACTACTGCAAGACCGGGGTTAAAGACAGGCACATATGGGGCATAATGGAGATGGTGAGAGGTAAACCTACGCGTCACGCTGGCGAGTCAGATTCCGTTTTCCGTTTCCCGTTCGCCTCACTTTTCCCGCTTCACTTTTAAGCGCGGCATGGGGCTTGAGAACAACAACTAAGCATCTACTAGAAGCCATCCTTATCGCCCGAGAGATGCCTAAATTGAATATAAAAACAATAGTAAAAAGGCGGGGAAAACTCGGGCGCTTCCATTTGCGTTCTAGATGTGCCCTGTGCATTGACTCAGATCCGGTGTTGTCACTAAGTCCAGGGCTAAGTTTCAAAGTGCATCGGCGATTGGATACTGCATGATTAGCATCAGCAGGAATTCCCACAATGTCCAAGCCTCAAGATCTCTCAAGTCTAGGTCTTCTGAGGACGTTGAAGCCGTCCAGAGTGGGAGCCAGGGATCCTTGGGTAAAATGCAAGTAGAGTTTCGACTAAAAGGCCCAACCTTCCAAACTCATCGTTAGCATGCGTCTTGATTCGCCAGCGCCTCATGAACTACGGTGATCAGGATCCCGGGGTTGAAAATATGTGGTTACACCAACAACGACGAATGGCTGGTCTCATAGCTGCGGCCACCACCCTGTGGAACGTGACATGTCGGATTCATCCTCGCTCCCCGTGACGTAAGGGTCGGGATAACGCGGGATACCGAGCCGAAACCTTTTGAAATGCTGGTGTCCATGCTCCCGGTTGGCTAAAATGTGTGTGTCGCCATCCACTCGGAGTCTAGTGGGGTGAGGACCGGAACATATGGCAACGGCGCCGTCTCGGGTCGGCCCCCGTTCGACTTCACCCGACGTCACCCCGGAAGGGGTCGGGTCTGGGGAAAGGGTGGGAGCTAGGAGGATTTACTTTAGGCTCTAGTGATGCTCGGATGATGTAACTCTTACATATTAATCGTGAGTTCGCACTCGTGCCCCGTTTGGGGTAATCGACTGCGCACACTCAGCCCGCCTCTTCTGCCTCTTACCTCTTTTTGTTGGGCATCGTGCTCTCTATTTTATTGGCTAGAATTTTATTTAAAATTTGCCGTTGTCTGTGGGTTGGGGGACTCGGTCCCTGATAGGTGCCGAGGCAAGCGGCACACTGCCTTGCCCCTTTTCTCAGATCCTTTAGCATGTGTCACCCACCCATTCCCAAATCCTTCGCTGGCTACAAACTCGATCTCTATATTAAAATGAAGGTCTCGTGATGCGATCGCTCTATTCAGTTTACGTGCTCGGAGCACAACAACATAGGGTATCTGCTCGCCTGTGTCTCATGGCAAGCCCCTTATCTCCTTCCTAAAGATAGAAGTAGCAAAAAGGCCCCGATAGTGTATCCATAACCTTCCCAATCGTGGTGGACGGGCCAGCGTATCCCATGTCAATAACATCATCCAACTGCGTCCTTCTCGACGCTGGGCTGTTGGCCCAGGTGATGTGGCCATAGTCACCGCCATTTAGCTCGAGGTGGCGCTTCTCCGGGTCGATCGCTTGCCTTCCCAGCCCAAGTCAGAAACCTTATGTACACACGGACGCAGACATCTGATACGTACCACAATGTCCACATTCGGTCCATCATCCCGTGATGCACCCAGAACGCGGGATCTCCGGGAGATGTAAACAAGTCAGCGCCGGGGTCACCACTAGTTATTTTTAGTGCTGAGGCTCCAATTTAAGATCTGGCTCGGGATATTTGTACCTGATTGTGTAATGGATACCACCGTGGGGGCCGATTTCGACCGTATAAGGAACCCCTTCAGACAACAGTCTATACTCGGAAATGTTTGGCTTCAACAAGAGATCTGTCGCCAGTCAACTACGCATAATGTAGAGACAATTTGAGAGTACTTACTCAATACCGTTGTGTAGTTTGCATATCTCTGGTTCATTGCTGGGCCAACATCTCGCTTCAGCTTGCGAGGGTTGTAGCCGAGACCGCCATCTGGGCCAGGATCTGTCCCCTGAAGGCCACCAACGGGACCAAGATTAATAGTCATGTTAGCAAAAGGTCCTTTAACAACATATCCTCCCCCAACGCCGGCGGGCAACTGAATATCGCCACCGCCAACTCCATCAGGCGGTGAGATGACAGGACCATCATGCTCGACGTATTCTCCATTACCTCCCAGACTGTAAGGGTCGCCGTTGAAAATGGGCGACTTTTCTGGTGCAGAAGCATACTTTGGCCAATCCCAGTACTAATAATAAAAATGAGCAGAGATCTAAAAGCATCAGTTGAATGGCGAATAATTACCGGCTGATATCCGTTATACCCGCATTCGTCCCTGAGAGCCTTCTCATACACGTGCACAAACCATCGGTGCCAAGGCATAAAATTGCCTGTGTAGTGAATAGTCAGGGTTTGCTGAATGTGTGTCACGACAAAGTCGTCAAACTTGGCGCAGGATTAGCAAAGTCTCACTAGTAGGAGGCACAAGACCCAACTCGAGACTGGGCTCCCACAGAAACGTTCTTCGGGGTCCTCGGAGGTAAATTTTGGAGACATTTCACAGCGTTTACATATTCAAGTCGCTCGTGTTTTGAGAGTGAGCCGCTAAGCCTGTTATTAGAACAACGTTCAGCCTCAATTTGGTAGTGCCCTAACATACTACTCTCGGCGAAAGACAACATTCTTTGATGTACAGTTGGACAATTCTCCGCATTTACGAAGGTCTTTATCGCGCTCGTCAAGAGTGTGGAGAACATCGGCCTTGATCCTGTCTGTCAATTGAGAGACTTGAGTCGCCGCATCGGTTACATCGCCTTGGGGTTTTTGCGCTGGAATGGCTAGCGCCACCGTTGCCAGCAGAGCCGAACAAGCAAGGGACAGAATCTGCATTTCGATAAAGACTGCAATTTTAGAGAACGAGAAATCTGGATACTACACGAGTTTTGGCGAGGTCAAGATGGCGGTCTGGTGAAAAGAAAAAATACCTCCATTTCACCACGACTTGCATGCACGCTGGCCAATGCTTGGCAAAAATACCTTCAGGCTGAATGATTACTGCATGCTTTAGTACGTATAGTATGATGGCCCAGAGGTAAAGAAAATCTCTGGATGGGCAGTGTGCATGCCATCTCCACCATCGCCAGCACAGTCCCGTGGACTTGGGCCAATGCGGGAGACTTGTTGCGACTGTCTGACGCCGAAGTGTGGAGCAGCCGAGACAGACCTCTCGGGATCACTCCGCACTTGCTGTAGATGTGAGGGGAACATCATATTGTTGGTCAATTATATGCTCCATACAACGCTAACATTCCGAAATCTGCACAATTCTTTAGGGTGGCCCTGGTGCCTTACAGAGGGACATATGCGATGCAGATGCAGGGATGAAAGCAGCAACACCATCCCTAGCCAACGCCACAATTCCCGTGTGTGCGGTAGTTTTCCGCATATTATGGCTAAATATCAGTTAATATCTAAATTCGTGAATTAATGTGATTTATCCTCAATTATCATTCTGCAGTCGTATTCGCTCCGAGAGGAACCTGTTAAACACGGGTAAACCAATACGCGGAGCACAAGACACCCCGATGTCCGTCCCGACACTCCAAGGAAAATGCTCGGACATTAATCATCTTCATTGGCGCGAAATAAATCATAGTTTAGGATAAATTTAAGCTCAGCCGAACTTCCCCAGAAGCACGTTTTTAATCCGTCATTTTTTACCTTTAGACTTCCACCCAAAGCTCAGACCCCACGCCAAACTCAACTCAACCCTTGCACCCCGCCATTGACAGATTATCTTCTTCTTTACACTTGTTCTTGGCCGTTTCAGTTGACATATGTTTTCTTAGGTCGGTTCTTTTGATGATCGTTTGTTCGTTGGGTAGCCAAGGCTAGGCTCGAGAGGAGTGTAATTGGCAGTCGCCTCATTTGCATGTATACTCCAATCCCTTCCATCCCACCGAACCATTTGTTGCGATACAATTCGTCTCCACGAATGTCTCATTAGCACATTTCGTAACAAAACAATAAATCCTTAGATCGCATTGAGGAAAAGGTCGGTTTAGAGGCGGATTCTTCTCACTTGTGCGACAGTCTAGGTTTCCCTTGAGGTGTAGGGTATTTACTTAATTTCATACCCTCTCCGCAACCGTAATTGAGCAGTTCTCTGGACAAATTTTGAGAAAGCATTTCGATAATTAAAAACAAAAAAAAATAAACCTCCAGTGTTTTTTTTCTCCTCGAGAGCTGGTATAAATGAAATTATTGCTTTGGGGTCTTTGAATTGTAGTAGAGATGATGAGATAAACCATCCTAATCATGGTCCAAGTCCTCTAGTGTTTAATCCAATAAGCAACCAATCACTTGAACTACATTATGAAATATGCAGTATTTATTCTTCACCGCAGAATATGATACCAAGATAGCATTAATCTTTTTATGATGTTAAGGTATTGACATACAGTGCAATAGGTTCTTGCGCACAACTATGCTTGTACGTGTGTGGAGCACAAGCTCTCGGGACCTTGCCCGAGGTTACACAGTGTATTATGCATTGAACCTAGCTGGCAAATCTGTTTCAGGAAAGTCCTTCTATTCTAAAATATCTATCCTGTTTAGGAGTATGTCGTAATTGGTCCAACAAGGAAACTTTAGTCGAATAGGGTGGAGTGCTGGTTCGGCGAAACTGGAGTCTTGCTGTAGGCCAGTTGGTCAACAGTGAAGAAACCGGAGTGGAGCAATAGAATAGCAATAGGGGGCACAGCTAGGGGCTTCGACATTATGAGTTTAACCGCCCTCTTCTCCGGGACTTCCCTCTAGCTCTTCTTCACGAGTAGTCCTGTGGGTCGCTGGTGACTTGCTGGGTTCTCCTCGGCAAACAATTCCGAGCACATGACACATCCATTCCCAGCATCCTTAGCCCTTCTGATTCATGGCTTTTCCATGATTGGAAGTGGAGGTGGAGTGTATAAATATAGATGATACAATGTGATTCTGCTATCTAAATTGCTGAGCTCGTAGTTCGATTTGGGTGTGGGCAAGAGATAAAATGCATAGACTTTCACCCAGCAAGCCATTCATTTGAGATATTCACGATTAGTCCTTGCCATTAGGGACAGGATGGCACTGCTACATGAATCCCAATTTCTCAATCCTGTGCCTGCGCCGTAAACTTTCTCCCCCGTTTACACCACATCGGAATTGAAATCCGCTGTGGTCTGCACCAGTTGAGTTTAGACCTGCGAACGTATTGCCGGAAATGAATCTTTGTCAAATGTCGTGATCTTCTCTACAGTTACTATGTATGGGGGATTTTTGCATGAATTTCAAAGATTACCCGGCCCACCAGAATTGGAGTGATTCCACCCAAACTTCCCCATTTCCATTGAAACTTGAAAAAGTACGGTATACGCTGATCCAAATATCGAAACCAGAATCGCGGGAAGCGCCCCCATTGACAGCGCGACCTGATTTCGTCATTTTTTCTTTTAATGGTCATTTTCTTCGCGCATGAGATAATTCGTCTCGTCCTTCCCCGTCCTCTCCCCCCCTCCCTGGCAGGATTCCGGTGGTGTACTTTTGCCCCCCCTGTTTCAGCCAGCATCACCCCTAATACACATCCTGGTCGACGGAGACAAAGTCGCGCCAATGGTGATCGCCCTTGCACAGTCAAAGGCAAAATAACCTTAACGGATGCGCTTCCTGTTGAACGCGCAAGCTTAACCATCAAGCTAAAGACTACTAAGCATAACGATTGACTCAAAACAACGGCATCAATGGTCAGAATCTTGGGATGAAAAAGTAGCAATGGTTTCGTTCTTCAATCGCACGCAAATCAGTCGATCATGGTGAGATTTTTGAAACCTCTCAAACAAAATCATAGTTTGGTCTCCTCTATTTGGGTGCAAAATGGGACCTTCAGAGTCGTATGAAAGTAACCTCGCGGATGCACGGGCAATCCCATCCATTAGAACTGTGAGAAGATTGCGTACGCGTATCTGCTGGGAATTGGCCTGGACGATTCTAGAAATGTAGCCTTTCCATGGCCAGCAACAAGCGGAGGAAATAAGCCCGGCCGTGTTACAGAATGAAAGGATTTACTGGATTAAGAGAGGTTGCCGGTGGCAAAACAGGGTCTGGGATTGGTGTCGAGAGATTTGCAAGCCTTCAAGTTTGGCAGGTCATTCGCCTCACTGTTGGTTGTTCTCTCCGCCCCTCTGGCATTGAAAAAAAATTCAAACCAAGATTTCATCGTATTCATGCCGAGAGATTTCGGCAGCTGGTTCATGCTTCCCTCCGACTATCTCGATTTCCCGTCTATCAGACCACGGCGTTTCACGGCGTCCTCTCGGTTTGCGGTGAAGCTCGTCATGGAAACCTCATGTTCACTCAATATCGGACGACATTGGCGTCGTTTCAGGTGCGAGCTGCGGGAGTGAGCCCAACCCAGAACAAAGCAAAGGTCAAACGGGCGGCGAGACCTGGGATTGGGCAGGTCGTTGTGTAGACGAACGAGGAGGAGCATCATCTCAGGGGGATGCTCGGCGGGGCTGCGCTACACGTCAGGTACAGACATATGCCATGGACGAAGTTGGTTGAAGGCGACATGGTCCAGGGCAGCGCAGTGGGGATGACTCTTGGCCGTTGGCCACAGCTCACCCAGCAGCTCCGGCGCTAGATTTCCAAGAGGCAACAAGTGCGTGATTGTGCCAGGATTGAAGGGACCTGGAGGGTTGCAGCGATCAGGAGGGCCTGGTTTCAGCGGCTCGCAGCGACCCAATGGGAGGGGGGCCAGTTTAGCGGTTCCCTGTGAGGCTCAAACCAAGCGCTGGCGTGCGGCTAGATTCCCCAGTCGTCCAGCTCACGGCCGAGTTTCAATTTTCCATTTTTCCGTCTATCACGTCTGTGGCCGGACCGGGGCCTAGCGGGCAGCAGTCCCACAGCTTCCCAGCTGCACCAGCCGGGGCCATCGTGCGGTCTAGGGGCCCCAGAGGGGAATGGCCTACCGCTCGCATCGTAGGCGCCCTTGATCCCTCTCGGTATGCTGCACCGAGGCGCCCTGGGCTGGCCACTCACGGCGCCACGGGCTGCAGAACAGAGTGTTCGCTTACACGGCCCCGTCTCCGTCCCCTAAGGAAGATGCAAGTACAGACTAGATGGGCCCTGTCAGGCCCCGCCCTAGCCAGATCCCCAACACTACATGTCAGAGGATGTTCTTGGCACCGCTTCCATGACCGAAAAATCATCTCGCCTTGTGCGGTCTTGCAGGTAGCTGCATGTCGTCTGTCATTTCCGTCTTCACGGGTCTGCTGGCGCAACCGAGATGGGGCTATGGGTAAGTAAGTATGCTTAACCCGAGTTGACATGGCAGTCCTTCTCTGGCCCCCCGTCCAGGGAGGCAAGCAGCGTGATATATAAGTCTGCCTCTCTCTCTTGCTCTATCCTCCTCTCTCTCTCTTCACACTTGTCACTGCAAACCATTTGGTGTTCGTTGTTTTCTCTCTCTTCTTTCACTTTCTTTCAATTGGCTGTGCCAACCCTTCATTCTCTACTACCCGCTTGAAGCAGATCCTAGAGACCGTTGCTTCTTCCAGTCCTTTTACAAAAACCCACCAAATCAAATAACAAGAAACCCCAAGGCTCAAAACCTCCCATCCATCAAGATGCGTTTCTCTCTCGTTTCCGCTCTGGCCATGGCCAGCACTGTTTCCGCCCACGCCCAGGTCTACGGTGTCTGGGTCAACGGCGAGGACCAGGGTGATGGTCGATCCAAGTACATCCGAAGCCCCGATAGCAACAGCCCCGTCAAGGACCTCACCAGCGCCGACCTTGTGTGCAACGTCAACGGTGGCAAGGCCGTTGCCTCTTTCGTCTCTGCTGCTGCCGGTGACGAGGTCATCTACGAGTGGTACCACGACAACCGTGGCGACGACATCATTGCCTCGTCCCACAAGGGTCCCATCATCACCTACATTGCCGAGTACACTGAGACCGACGGCACTGGTGCCATCTGGACCAAGATTGCCGAGGAGGGTTACGACGGCTCTGAGTGGGCTGTTGACAAGCTCATTGCCAACAAGGGCAAGGCCACCTTCACTATCCCCTCTTCCCTCAAGGCTGGCAAGTACCTGATCCGCCAGGAGATCATTGCCCTCCACGAGTCCGACGCCGCCTACAACCAGAACTCTGCCCGTGGTGCCCAGTTCTACCCCTCTTGCGCTCAGTTCGAGATCACCGGCTCTGGCACCGCTACCCCCAGCGAGAACTTCGACTTCAACACTGGTTACACCTACAGCGACCCCGGCATTGTCTTCAACCTCTACGGCTCTTTCACTAGCTACACCATCCCCGGCCCTGAGGTCTGGTCCGGCTCTGGCTCTAGCTCTGGCTCTGGTTCCGGCTCTTCCACCCCTGCTGCTTCTTCCGCCGCCGCTACCTCTGCTGCTGCCACCTCTGCCGCCGCTGCCTCTTCCACTGCTGCCGCTGCCACCACCCCTGTTGCCCAGGTTACCCAGCCTGCCGAGAGCACCCCCACCCCTACCTTTGCCACCATTGTCACCTCCGCCGCTGCCCAGCAGAGCCAGGTCCAGAGCTCCGCTGCTCCCGCTGCCACCGGTGGCTCCAAGCCCTGCTCTGCTCGCCGCCACCGCCGCCACGCTCGCAGCTTCTAAACGATTACCACTCAGTAAGCCTGAAAAGAGCACTGTTTGGCGATTGCCGCTCGACGTCTGTGACGTGAGCAGCATGTGTAACTGGATAGTCCTGTATTGAGGGGGAACTGCAATAGCAATCCGCATTTTGCCCGCCTACTTTCTTGTATGTGTATATAGATTTTGTGCCCCTGGCGTTTCAGGGCCATGTCTTGACATAAAATAAACCAATTTACTATTTCGCGACACCATACTATCTGTCCTCCTAAATATCCCTGTTTGTGCAACTGAAGTCTATCGTACTATGTCCAAACTCTAATGGCGAATATGGAAATAATCGGAATATAGGTTCCGATTTGGACCCTGTTTCCCCGAGGCCCATAAAAGGGCCCCTGCCCCCCCTGAATGTTTCAAATCTTTCTTGGTAGGGCGTACGCAATGTAAGCTGAACACATAGTTACTACTCAATTTGGATAATAGACACGGGAAGTGAAGCAGACCGATAGTCCAGGCGTCAATTGGCATTCGTGTCATCTCAACTTAGAGTTTCGATATGTGGATGCTATATAAGGGCTTGATATTGCATTCGAGTTTTCATCGTATTGTACGACTTGAATAAATGAAGAGAAAAAAAAGAACGGAACGGAATGGGTTTTCTAGGATTATACAAACTAGATCCATCCGTAGCCTATTATTCTTTTTTTAATTTTCTTTTTTGAGGATGCAAAGTCGTGCTGCATTGTTGGTGGGGCAGAAGAAACCAAACCAACATGAGAACGGCTTCTATCCTGGTGAATTATTAATGGGAATTTTTTAACTCTTAGTAATTGCTATCAATCCAGATATTGTTCTTGGTTGATACATGTATGAGCGCTATAAGTAATGGCGCACTCAAAATGACGAGTTGCGCAGTTAGCCATCGCTAAGCGCTATTACGTAGCCCACCGAGCCCCAAGTTTTCTTACCCCGCCATCGCCATTGGACTGCTGCCCCTCCCCCACTTGTTCCCGTCTTCCGTCACTCGGCATCTGCACGCGTCTAGTCGTCCTCAAACTCCCGATACTTCCCCGGCTCGACGGAGATTCTGTTTCTTTTTGAGCGCAACCCGCTTCAAAGTCGCCATCGCCCTACAGTACGAACGAATTCCTGTCCACTTCGTGTCGCCGCCCTCATTTCGGTTCCTCCTCGCCCTTTGCCCCGAAAAAAGACGCTCGACACTTCCTTTACTCCTCGTCGCAATGGCTGTCAACGCCGCAGGCTCCCAGCTCTCCCAGCTTCTGCCGCCGTCATGGAAGACGTCCGTCACGGCCTGGCTCGCCGAAGATACTCCCTCGTTCGACTTTGCTGGCTTCGTTGTTGGCGACGCTCCCCGAGTCGCTACCCTCTGGGGCAAGTCTGCCGGTGTCATTGCGGGCAGGCCCTTCTTCGATGAGGTCTTCACCCAGTGCGGCTGCACTGTCGAGTGGCACGCCGAAGAGGGCACTGAGCTCGACCTCTCTGCCAACGGCGGCAAGATGAAGGTTGCGACTGTGCGCGGTCCCGTCCGCGGCATCCTGCTCGGCGAGCGCGTCGCCCTCAACACCCTCGCCCGCTGCTCCGGCATTGCCACCCAGAGCCGCGATCTCGTCACTCGTGTGCGCGCAGCGGGATACACTGGTATCCTTGCTGGCACACGTAAGACAACTCCCGGTTTCCGTCTTGTCGAAAAGTACGGTATGCTGGCAGGTGGCGCTGATGCGCACCGCATGGACTTGAGCAGCATGGTCATGCTCAAGGACAACCACGTCTGGAGCCGCGGCAGCATCACTGAGGCTGTCAAGGCTGCCAAGTCCGTCGCTGGCTTCAGTATGAAGATTGAGGTCGAGGTTCAGAGCGAGGCTGAGGCCGACGAAGCTATTGAGGCCGGCGCTGATGTTGTCATGCTTGACAACTTTACCGGCGACGGAGTCAAGATTGCGTCTCGAAGTCTGAAGGAGAGGTGGCAAGGCAAGCGACACTTTCTCCTGGAAGTGTCTGGAGGATTGCGAGCCGACAACGTGGAGCCCTATGTTTGCAATGGTAAGTCGTACACTTTTGCGTATACCGACGATTTAATTGCAAGGCTAATCGCTTGTAGACGTCGATATCATCTCGACGAGTTCTATCCACCAGGGAGTTCCACACGTCGACTTTTCCCTCAAGATCGAGCACTAGATCTAAAACTAAAACTAAACAAAAAGAAACAAAAGAAGAACGGTAATCAAACCTCTTTCCACTACGTGATGTCATATGGAAGCCCGACCAACATTATAATAATTGCTCCATCTCCAGTCGGGGCCTCCAGAGCGTACCTCCATTAAGTAGAGAAATGCATGTAAAATGGAAATGCACTGAAGACTAATCGAAGCATCCATCCTCAATATTTGAGACTTATCCTTTCAGAGTATTAAGTCTGGACCCAGCATAACCACATCGGGCTTTTCTCTCGACTTTCGGTTTTGGTTCTGGTTGGATGTGGTAAAATGTTCTCAAATATACTCAATACTTGTGTCATAAATAGACTTGCTCTACGGTGGATATGAACTTGGCATGATCTTGTGTACGGGTCGCATGATAACTTAGAGAGACATGAATCACGGAGCCCTCAAATGTTTCCTCGCATTGCTCATTCCAGGCCACTTCTTCACCACTGATACAGAAATGACCATCATGAAAAATGTGGAAAGAATGTTCTTGAGTGTGCATTTCGCAAAAAGTGCGATCGTCGGCTTCTTTCTTTTCTCTCTCGTTGGAACCGCCGACTTGTGCATTCCTACTTGCCTGCTTCTCGAGTCCAGACCACTAGGTGCAACTGCCTCGCAATCATTGCCTACAGGCGATAACTGCTACTCCCTATCTCTCCTTATTTTTCCTCTACCTCCAACTCCTTTTATCTCCAATCCATCCCATATCTATCATTCACCAACACCTGTTATCTCATCACTTCAACTTGCTTAGACTCCAGCGATACAGTTTCGATTCAATCACTTGTCCAAAAGACTGCTTCCGTCCTCAAAACTCAGAGTCCTGTCCTGTCACCACGATGGACGAGACGCCACGATCTCTAAGGGAGTGCCAGTCCCTTTACGGCGACAACTTTGTACTCAACCCTGACTCCGCTATGTCTCGTCACTAGGGGGTCAATAGCCCCTGTCAGGAGCTTGAGCATGTGAGACCCCCAAATAGCACATCCTACACCTTGGATCGGTTCCGATGGATCCATCTTGGCCACGATCGCGTGCCTCGTCACTGCCGGGAATGGCTGCACGAGGACGTACAGGACATTGCCCAGCGTACTCCCATTCAGCTATTGAGATGGAGCTCCTTCGTTGCCAGTCTAAACCTCACGGGGCCTGATCTCGGCTGGGAGCAGTATGTCATGAAGATTCCCTATGTGTCGGAACCGCTATCTGTGTCCACGGTGCCCGAATTGAGTAATGCGATGCTCTATCTCTGCTATCTCGTACAGAATGAGCATCGCTTCTGGTGCCAGCTACCTCCGCCGATTCTGCTCATCTGCACATCAGACCAAGCAGACAAATACAAGATGGAGGGCTGGCACAATTGCGTCACGAATGAGTATAATACTTTACACCCCAATCTACCTGTACGCTCTATTCATAGTCCTTCTGGTAAGTCTCGTGTTGCTCTGATCCCGCCATCCCGTCTGCACTTGGAAAGCAGTAGCTCCTTTTCCTTCATCTGGGATGTCATCCTCACCACCCTCCAACTTGAGCCTTAATAATATTTAATTTAACACAACCACCATAGAAATACTCACTGAAGAGAATACGCTATGGCCAGAGACTGCCAGAAATACCTCACCGCCTGTGTGGTGGGAGAGGTTCCTTGAGAGCGACTCACCACCACCGCTATCTATTAGCGGAAGTACCTCACCGTCTTCCACCACAGAGACGCTCATTGCAGTCAATGTACAACCGCAAGATACCACCAGAAGCACCTCACAGTCTCCCACTACAGAGACGCCCATTGAGAGCGACCCGCCACCGCCATCTGCTAGCAGTAGTAACTCACAGTCGCCCGCCACGAACGCCATTACCAATCATACCGACTCCTCTCCGCCAACCGAATCCACTGTTACTAATGGAGAGGAGCTCTCTCAACCCACCACCAATGGCCTCTCAATAGGTGAACCAGATGGAGGCTGGCTAATCGACGAATTTGGTCAAATGTGGTAAAAGATTGCTCAAAACACTCTCCTTGAATAATTGGGTAGCTTCAAGGTTGCTACAACATAACGGGTCCGTCCAGAAGTGAGATAAATAGTCTATATAAGCGGCTGTCTTTCGTAGCGATTCTATCATTGACTTGTATTGAGCCCGAGGAGAGTAGAAAATAGAAAATACATTGTTTGTCTTAAACCGATCGCCCTTTTCATACAGCTGTTTCACTGGATTTGACAAAAATGTCGCTGTAGTAGTATAATGAGAAACACCGCGCTAACGCAATTAAACATGAATATTATTAATAAATTAATATAGATCTTGAAGCAAGCTAGGTCGTGCATCCTCTGTATTCTGAAAATCTCGAACCTCGCCTAAGAATTTGTTCAAATTGACTTTTAGTAGATTAATCTCATTGCTTTCTATCGTCTCAGAGACAAAATCTGTCAAAGTAACAAGGTACGCCAAATATTGGAAATCGTTCGATGTCCTTGACCAGACATTTCGAATTTTCTGAAATGATTGCAAGAGTTCAGGGACAGATTTATCATAATCTCCAATTCGCAAGTATAAAAGGGCAAGGTACAGGCATGATCTATATGAGAGGGAATCAAGTTTCCGCCACTGCAGATCGTCCAGCCAGCTCAATACTGTCTTTTGTTGCTGAGGAGAGATGTGTTGAGAGGATTGTAGGATATTTTCAATGGCCTCCTCATTACTTGGATAGATTTCGGTTTTCCTCATCCAAAGCTCTACCAATGTCCAATTTCTGTAACTGATGACATCAGATGAAACGCCAAGGGCTCCCATAGCTCCTAGAAAAAAGCGGCTGAGATTGAGTGTAATCTCGTGTTCGTTTCCAAAGTAACCCAAGATATTATCATATCCGACGCTACAGAAGATCTCTAGAGTATTTGATACATCGGAGTGATTTATTGAGTTGGATACCAAGAATATAACCATTAACAATGGATTATTTAGTCCTTTGATAGCGATGCACATATCTCTTGCATGATTCAACCACAACATGGCAATCTCCGGGTGATCATCCTTTATGAGCAGATAATTCCAGAAAATGGTAAGAAACGGAACTATACCATCTTGAAGAAGCTCATCCTGGAGTAGAAAAAACCTCTTCGATAGTAAAGAAATAGTCGCCTCTTGTGGAACGATTTCACCAGCCAATAAGGTTGTTGCCCGATAAACACTGAGCTCCGGTTCCACCAAGCACGGGTTGTCTTCAAACAATTCTCTCGTCTGGCAAAAGTTTTCTTGTAAGTAGCATTGGAGAGAGCCAAGTATGCTTTCAATTGAATGGAGCTTTTGGTCAAATATGAGTGGTTTTGAAGGCGTCGTGACCACAATATGCGGAGGCAGCAATGCCTCGATATGTCCCTTCATTAATGTATCCTGTGGAGCATGCTTTTTCAACTGCTGTGCCACATGGAGATGGTCTCGAAGATATCGTTCAAGCTTTGATGGGGTCACAGGCCGCCCATGCCTCCAAAAGTCAGAGCCAATTCCGAGAGTTTTTCGACGAGTTTCAACGCGGGTCATGGCCAGAACTTCATCGGAACGAAGATTTCGATCGAGTTTCCATGTTTTGAAGCGAAATTTGAACATCCTCCGACTCGGGTAACAGTTAATAGAAAGATGCCTAAGAAACCTAGGTTCACTTACGTGGCATAAAAATGATGTCGTTCAGCCATGATTTTTACGAGATCCGTCAGAGATTTCTCTCCTCGAAGGTAGAGCTTGGTGATAGTTTCTCGGTGCTTCTGCCACTCTCGCTGGCTGGGGCCCTCAGAGGTTCTCGGCGAGTCCTGGTTGGCAGGCAAAACGAGCGCCATGGTGACAAAAGTGAGTTGTAGGAAACTGTATAAAGGTGTAGAGGTGGAGTGCTCTGAGAAACAATACAGGTCACCGATACGAGGGGGAAATGGCCTCGTCTTATTTTTTTTTTTAATGGTGTTGCATTATCAAGTTGGGCTGATCAAGTTGGGCTGATCAACGTGGCTGAACAATAGTTGGTTCATTGGTTCTAGTAGGAAGTACATGCATGAGGGTTGCATCTCACCACATCTAATGTCATGATGTGATAGGCCGAACGGAAGGACAATGCAGCTCGATTCTGCCAGGCTGCATATGCGATCGCAGGACATCATAAGCGGACCCATACAGAACAGGCAATTGGAAATTTGGATGATTGGCTCAGAACGTAAGGACACTGGACCTCGCCCAATCAGGTGAACATTGCACCATGATGACTTAGCACTCTATCGCCAACCTCATCTTGTCTCATTGATTCAACCTCACTCCTCGCATTAACCGTGCGCTCATTCCCTAATAGGCAACATTTCTCCCTCTCGGTGCTCGGTCGCGCTGCTCCCGACGCAAACCCGACAGCCAAGACTTTATGCCCAATCGAGCCGAGAGGTTTGTTCGCCGAGTCGCCGACAAACCTTAGTTTGCCGTCTGAGCATCCCGAAATCAGACGATCAAGTTGACGCTACTGTTTCCCGAAGACCCCCAGGGAATTTCCCCGATGTCGGCTGTCAAAAAAAAATAGAACCAAGGTCGTCTGGGGTGCAGAAAAATGGATTTGCCAGGGTTATCCTGGAGAAACTCTGATGTAGACACGTTGGAGCTGGGAATAGCTTCCTCACAATGTTTCGAGTATACGCTCGGAATCCGGCAAACCGATGCCTGACAACCCAAGGGAAGAATATACTGACATACGGATCGACGGCATGCATGAAACGCAAGGTGTCGCCACAGGACGTTTGGGCACACGACTGCGCATCTTTTACAAGGACACACCGACGTGCAAAGTCCCTGGGGTATGCGACAAGCTGTTGCATCATGACCTCCTCCCCCACCTCCACCTCCATCTCATCATCTCATCTGCGAAACTCCGCGCTTTCGCTTGCAAGGTGGTGCGTGCTTCATGTTTTCCTTCTCGAAGGGAGGGAGGGCGCCAACTCCATCCCAGCCGCCTGGGCTGAGCTGAACAGGGCGATATAGACGGGAAATGACAGAAATACGACGCCCAAAGGCAGTGCGCTCCTCTATTTTCGGCTAGACCCTTGGATCACCCCCAAGCTTCTATGCAAGGGGCCCTCTCTCTTGTGACGAAAGGTCTCCCGCGAACCAGCGCCTCTGTCAGACACTAAGCGGAATGCTGACATGAGCCGCAAAAACAGGAAGCGGCCGCGGAGATCCGACCAAATCCGCAGCAGGGAGCCCAAACTCGGATCGCCCTCGGGGTACGGACGAATACGTACAATTGGCAAATGGGAATGCGCCATGGGAATTGGCACGGCTCTCCGGCAGCCACGGGACTAAACTTGACACACGCCCAGCTTCGGACGAAGACAAAATGACTGCAATCGTCATAACAACACCAAGACAGAGGACGGACCCCTAGTCTCTTCTCCCACGTTTGCCACATTCCAACGGGGGTCAGGTGTGAGGTCATTCCTCGCCTCCCCCTGTGCCCGGCCTCGGGACCTGAGTGTTTCTTGCACTGGCGAGGAGCGAGGTCCCACGTGGATCGCCAGGGGCCCGGACAAGGACGCAAATCAACAACAAAACACACACGCCCCCGAATAAAAAGGGCAGAAAAAAGCGAGCGAGAGAGAAAGCCGGGCAGGGAAGGGCAATCTGAGTCCTCCCCCGGTCAGACATGGGGGAGCGAATTTCATCATCACTGTCTCGACAGTCACGCGGTGATGCCGTCACGCCGGCGGCGACGAGCTTTGAATCTGAATAATCTCGGCCAGGGCGCCTTTGCAGCACCGTCCACATGGCCTCAGCCTCGTCTGAAGCCACCCCAGGCCCAGCGAAGGCAGCAGAGCACCATTCCCCAAGCCTCACCTCATCTCCGGGACGGGACGTTTTTTCTTACTGGGCGCCTTGTGAGTCAGCGTCAACGCCCGCACTCTAGCTTAGCGTTTTTCTCCGTCGCCAGGAGTGCTTGCAGGCAACAAGGACGATTATTAAAAAAAATGCCCGGGGGCACGCGCCTGCGCCGCATACGTAGTCAAAATGGATGGATCGAGAGCATAAACCTATAGTTATTTCGGTAACGGGTTGGTGTGGTGGTGCCTTGACCGTCTCGTCCCAACTTCGGCGTCTTCCATGAATTTCTAGCTCGTGAAAAAGAATTATTTCATTTATGAAAATGGGCAAGATCAAAGCTCGGGGCATAGGGTTTAAGTCCAAAGCTCCGGGAGGGTTGGTTCACTAAATTGTAAATTGTTTCGAGGTCCCAAAAAAAGGACAAGACAAAAAAGACGTTCAGGGACCAGGGGTAATGATTGTTTGTTGGGCTGAGCTGCTCGCGAAAACAGCGAGGACACGGGTCGGCAATACCGGGGTGGACCTGGTCCATCTGGCACCAAAAGATGGAGAGACGAAAAAAAAAAAATTAGTGACCACATTTCCATAATTGCTTTTTTGCGCAAAAAATGCAGTAGCGCGTTTCGCATACGACGGCAATCTGGACAATGAATAAGCACGGGTTGGTTGGCAAGCAAGGTTGAGATGAAGTGTCCAGAGGCTGACATGTGGGCCGCTGAAAGAGGCTGGGCTGTGGGGAGAAGGATTCGAAACAATACCAGATGAGGCTGCACATGCACAAGGGTGGAGATTTGAGGAACAGGTTATTGTTTTTTGGTTTGTGAGGTAACCATTATTGTTGTCATTAAAATGCGGCTAGCTAAAAGGTAGAGAAGATGAGAGAAGAAGCAAAAAAATTGCCAGAGGTAGACAGTGATAGGTAGGTAGTACAATCCCAGACATGAGTCCATAAGACATATCCCATTCTAACCGCTTTTTCGTTAAAAAGAAAAGATTCCCAGGGTCTCGATCCAGAGACATCCAACTCCAAGCTAAGGAAAATGATGATGATGAAAATGATAAAGAAAATCCAAGTGTCCCATCACAGGGGGGGAGTATCACAGGTATCAATAATAGAAAAGTTCCCAATACAAGTTCCATATCCATATCCCATAATGCCAAGTGTGTTTGTTGTTCAAATAATTGTCGATGTGAAGGAGTGATGAGAATTGAAGAAAAAGATATGGGTATCCAAGAAATCATAAGGCATGCTAAATAGATAATAAAAAGACAAGAGAGGAAAGGTGATGATGTTGTAAGGATAGTAGAGTGTGTGTGTGTATTGCTTAGAAGCTGGCGCGCTCAGCAGGAGTGCCGCCGACGTCCTCGGAGTGGAAGACGATACCTCGTCGCTTCCAGCCACCGCGGCGGATATAGTTGTCGACGGAATCCAGAGATCGCATAGGAGGTCGCTTGGGAGCGTCGGGTCGGTTATAGCTAAGGTTCAGGCTGAGAGTCTGAAGGGCGGCGGCTCGTCGAGAGAGTCGTCGCATAGTAAGAACGTCGTCCTCATCATCAGAGTCGGATGCAGTGTCTTCATCCTCATCGGAAGAGTCGTCGTCGTCCTGGGTAATCTCGATGTCGAGTGTCTGGATAGTGGACTCGGACCAGCGAGACTTGGGCATGGCTGGTCGAGATACTGGGATGGCACCCCAGAAGTAGTCGGGTGCCTCCTGTTCCTTCTCGGGAACGGCAGGTAGAGGCTTCTCTGTGGGAAGCTCAATGATCTCCTCCTCGATGATGATGCTCTCCTCTTCTTCCTCTTGTTCGCAGAAGACTGGCACCGGTGTGGTGTCCTTGTAAGGACGGTCGAATAGCCTGGGAGGGGCATGGAAGCTGGGGTGGAGATGTAGAGGGTCCATGTCGGGTCGGGATGAGGCTGTTGTGGGTGTTCGGGCGGTGGGAGTAGCAATGGGAGTAGATGAGGTCGAGGAGGAGAGAGAGCATCCGGAGGAGAGAGAAGAGCCAGAGAAGGAGATCTTTCGGATCTGGAGGTCGCGGGGGCGGCTGTGGGAGGACTTGCGTCGCTGGCCGAAACCGTGGTTGAGGATATGCATCGCGGCGGTGTTGTTTGTGTTGTTGAAGAGATTCGAATCGATGTAGGTGGCGGTCGTGGCTGTTTATATTACCCGATCCGGCTTATACGTTGTGAGAGTGAGCGTATAAGATGAGGAGGGAGGAGTAGAGTGGTGGTTGGTAACAGTGGTGAAGCAAGTGTCTGCTGGTGAGAGGATGTCGGGTATTGATTAATAGTTTGGTATGATGGGATCAACCCGAGTAGTAGTTCTCAGTAGCAGGCAGCTGGTGTGTGGTTTGACAGGCAGAACGAGTGAAGCCATCCGGGGCATCACGAGTCTATAAATAAAAGGCACAAGGCAAAGGCAAACGGTGGACGTCACTGACCGTCACAGCTGGCCAGCAAGCCTTACAAGGTACCTGGTCTGGCATAGCCCTGGTCGCTGGCATGGAATGGACAGGGTATCGGTGTGAGTATGGGTGTGTGGGGCGCCCTTTGGGCTAAGACAGCTAAGACACCCCCCTGCCAGGCTGCGCTCTTCGTATCCACCCTCATCACGTACAGGTGATCCCCTGTCGAGCGAGCGCTAGGGCCAAGGTACAGAGTGACGTCCCGCGGGTTACCGACACCTGGGCGAGGGCACTCCGGGGGGGCCTGGAAGGAAAAAATAAAGCTGGCAATTTGAAAAAAAGCAGAGGACAGTGGCATTGTGTCTATCGGCGGGTGCGAGATGAATCCAACAGGGCGATGTCGCATCGCAGCCTCAGCTCAGCTCAGCTCAGTATTCGCTTGTCACTGTCGCAGTCGCTACCGCCGCAGCCCGTATCCACGAACAGACCCAAGGTCATGGGAGGAGGGGGTTGATGACGGCCGGGATTCTACGGGTCCGTCCACTCTCGCACGTCGCTCGTCCGCCGGACGGAGGCGGACTCGTCCCTCACACTTCACTCACGCTGCTGCTGAACAGAGCGTGAGCTGCAGTGAGTGACGAACCGAACCTATCGCGCACGCCCCCAGGGGCGCGCTCCCATCCCCAAAACTCACTCCCCAAAGGACCGCCTTCTGGGCCCCCGCCGATCCAAGCCCTTGGCCTACTAGTCCTCGAGAGGCACGGACGAGTACCTCTGGGTACTGCTGCTGTCAGCGCACGACGACGGCGCTGCTGCTGCTGCTGCAACACGACACCACCCACACATCATGATCCAGTTTCCGCCTCTTAGGTTTTTTTTTTTCGGATCTGCGCCCGGGGTTTACCAGCCCAAAACACCACGATGCCACCACACCAATGACAAATATTCTCTCTAAGAGAAAAAAAAAGTTTTGGGAACCGAATTGCTCCCGTCCGTTTCTCCAAACTCCAAGCTGCGGGCGTTTTGGGGGAAACAAACGCAAAGTGTGAACCACCGGTTCTCCCGTGCGCCCTACGTAGAGTGCGTGTGTGCGCGAGTTGTGCGTGTGGGTGTTCATGTCTCTCATACACACACTTTACCCGTTCCTGAAGCTTTTTTTCTCCTCTTCTCCTCATTCTCCCAGCCGTTTCCTTGTGCCCTTCGGCCTTAGTTCCTCTTCACCGACTCCTCGGCTCTTCTCGCATCCCCAAAATCCAAACTGCCTCTTGTGCCTGGCTCCTGTGCGTGCACACCACCACCATGACTTGGTGTCTGCCATCATGAGCGCACCCATCCCCCCCCCTCAACCGCACCCCCCCTACCTCTCCGAACGCCACAAAAGCGATTCCCGGACCGGCTGTTGGTTTATGGGGGGGAGGAGGTACACTACGAGACTGAGAACGAAACGTCCGTGCTGCCGCATCTTCTGATTGCCTGTGAATATTGTGTGCCTGCTACTGTACCAACCCTCTCGCCTATGCTATCTCCAAACAATAATCTCAATAAACTCCGCGCGCGGGCCCGATGCGTTGTTCATTCCTCACCATTTCGTAATTCATGTATTGCGCATACGCAGTATTCCTTTTTCGATAGCCGTAGGAGTCAATCCTTCCAACCTAGTCTGCCCCAGCAACCCGGTTCAACCCTTTACTTTTTCGTGCCCAACCGTCAATCGTTTCCCTTTGACAGGGCCCGGTTCCAGTCAGTCAGCCAGCCAGGGCACCCAGAAGATGCTTTTTTTCATCCATTTTTACCAATCCTCATCTTCCCATTTGCCTCACTCTGCGAGCCTCATCCCTGCGCCCAGGGCTGGGTCACGCCCGCAGGTGCAAGTGCAAGATGGCAGCAAGATTGAATGGATGGGTGCAGGGGGGGAAGATTGTGGGGAGACGGCACTACAATGGCGGGCTGACCTCGAAGCTGGACAATGGCGATGTGGAAAAAAGCAATATAGCAATATAGCCCTTGTCGACCCCCCAGTAATAGCACCCAAAATGCAGTAGTCATAGGCGAAAAGCGATCAAGAGGTGCTTTGGAAAAAGCAAGTAGCAGGAGGGGCTAAGCTCGCCGGCCCTGGGCAGCCCCAGGCCCAGAACCCCCCCATGACGTTTGCCTGCAAGTGAGTGAGGTGTCTAGCTCGGATGAGTGAGGGGACAGCGCAACGTGTCTAGGGAAAAGCGTGAATAGTCGAGCGTGAATGAGCGGCGAAGCGTGAGCTTGAGTGCGTGCATGTCGCATTCTCCCACTTGCCGCGTCTTTCCGGGGAAGGGAGGATATTCTGGAACCCGGTCTATGTTTTGGCTGATTGGGCATCAAGAGCCCATCATTATCGTGTCTTTGCAGTCTCTTTTTTTTTCTGCGTCAATGTGTGGGTTTTTGCTGTGTTGCCCGATTACATTGGCATTGTCTCGCCGACTTTCAACGTGTACGTAACTCTGGGGAGGGAACCAGTAAAAAAAAGCAAAGTAGGTAAGCAAAGCAAGCGGGTTTTACACAGTCGCTCTCCTGCATGCATGCAAGCAAGAAAGAAAGAAAAGGCGAAACAGAGATCTTCACACATTCATGCATCTAGACCTCGAGGCCTGCGAAACATTTGTTTGGTCTGCTGCCTTCTCCGCCTCACATGCGGCAACGATGACGCTCTATTGGGTGGGGGGAGAGTCAACCAACCCAACCCAACCCGTGCACGCACCGCATACGGAACGGTACACCTTACCTCGTCTGTAGGGTAAAAACACCACAATTTCACCAGGTTTTGGCTGCCTTGGCCGCCTTGCAGTGTGATGCATGTGCAGGACTCGGAGAAAGCCAGGGGGCCTGAAGAGCCAGCCGCAGATTTCCGTTCCTGGTTCCTGAATCTGGGTCTAAACGGCACCTGGCTCAGCCTCAACACCAAGACACACGCCCCCCGGGCCAAGTCTCGTGCAGCATTTCCTGTCAGCTGGGGGCTTCTAGCTGGGAATGCGGCGAACAAAACGGCTTCACCTCTGGCTCTGAAGCTAAACATGATAGCTCAATCTCACATTAATAAAACAAGACGAGACGACTGTTTCCAATTTCCAGATTCCTCAATGCAAAAAGACGGTGATGCTGTTCACCGCTCACGTTGTGCTGTCGCGATATCGACGGTGCGTAGCTTAATTCCTACTTTTCCCGCTCGTCGAAACTCTCGTTTCGCGACCTATCGTCATTCCTCTCCCTTGCGTCGTGACTAAACGGCGACGAACGCAGACCATCGAGGCTCCGTCGCACGGCTCGGCATGCTCACTGACCCTGCGCCTCTGTTGGTCTGTCTCGTCCCGACTCCCATGGCGGCCGCCATGCCCGACTCGGAAAGTCAGAGTGGGGGGGCTGGCAGCCTCGTGATGCCTTTTTTTTAAAGTGTGTGTGGGAGAGATGCTTTGTGTGTGTGAGCTGCCTCGCATCCATATCCAAAACAGGCACCACTAGGGGTTTCGAGTGCCTAGCTTGCTCTCAACTATAAAATCGGTGAGGGGGGCGTGACTAAGTCCTCTCTGACTCTTGGGGGGAGGGGGCTTCGGGGTGGCGTTCTCTAAGTTTGTCCCTGATTGGGCTATTCGTCCCCGTTATTCGCCCTTGCATACAGCAAAGGACTCTGGCGAGTGAGGAACAATACCGACGGCGGCCATGTGCTAGGACGAAGGCATCCTAGAGTCCTGTGGCCTGGTAGCTGTAAAGGCGGTGATGGGTGGCCTCAATCGCAGGTTTGAGGCCCATAGACCATAGGTCACCATTAGGGCGGCCCTTGTACCTGCATCCTCCAGGACTAAAGCCCACCATCGCCATCACGTACATGAAGGAGGGGCCATGACAGCTGCGGTGTCAATCTCGTCTGCATCATGCATGAGACTATCCCCATGCCACACCACCGGTCATCTGCCCCAGATGCATTCTGGACTCTCTGACAGCTGCAACCACTCATGCTGGCCTAGAGACAGCGCCGGACGCTACGATAATTGCCAATACCGTCTGCCGTCTATGGCTTCCCGTCAAAGGAACGCCTGGCGCACACGGGGTGGGAGAGGAGAGCCCGTCTTTTCGTCTTTGGAGGGGGTCCCGCAGCTGTAGGCTGCATGTCTAACACATTTGCTGCACGTTGGCTCTCTCTCTTTGCGTGGGCTGGTCTAGGCTTTGTCAATATCTGCCCATGTCTCAGTGTTTAACACCATCCACTTCCCGCTCTCATTGGTTCCGCGTTGATCCTCCATCCCTATTCGCCGCGCCGAGCTGTCACTCATTCTTGCCCCCCCTCCTCCTCCACATAGGTCTCACTCCAATCTCAGCATTCCACACTGCAGCGAGTGCGTTAATCACCCGTAGGAGTAGGAGTGTGTCTTGAAAAAAAAAAAAAAAAAACTGCACTCGCGCTATCCGCGGGGTTCGAGCTGGTAGTCAGGCACGGCATTTCTTATCGCTGGGCTCGCTAAGTGTTTCCTATGACGGAGCGACAGGTGCCCCTCCCCCCTCCCCCAAGTAGTGGGAAACTACTGAGGGCGATTGACCTTAGAGTGTTTTCACCGCCAGATCGAGAGCACTTGCGTCCCGCTCCGTCCCCAGAGGCGCGAGTCCGTTCATCGCCCCGCCCCCCTCCGTCTTTGTCCGCCTGTTTAATAGCCGGAGCGGTGGGGTGTGTGAGGGAGAGCCACAGAGGGCCAAGGAGGCCCAAAGAGGGTCAAAGAGAGCCAAAGAGGGCCATGGTCGGCGAAATGCTGCGACGGTACGGAGTGCGCTCGTATAAGCGGCCTCAATTGATCGCCTCCAGGCTCTTTTCCCATGATTTCCTGCGCCTCACGCATGCGTATGCAAGTTCAGCTGCTAATGTACTGCCGGTAGCCGTCACCCTGCTCGCCATCGAGCGTGCACGGCATCGGTTGGCTCTCGTTGGCCCCAGCGCTGCGGGCGTGGCGTCGCTGTCAACCTCCAAGCCTGCACTGGTCCCCGAGTTGGTAGCCATTCACCGCCGAGAACAGGCCTGTGGCAATGCTCTCGAGCCTCCTCAACACATCGAGTTCGTCGTCGATGTCGTGTTCGTGGTGGGACCCCCAAGATTGGGAATCGAGATCAACCAGCTCCCCGGGAACCGGGCGCAGGCCGCTGCAGTCAGCAAAGGATTCATGATTACTGATGTGTTTTCTTTTCCTGTTGCAATCGCGCCCTATCGTTGCTTATTCAAAATTGTGGCCCTGGTCGGGTTTTGTTTTTGGTGCCCCATCGGCGGGTCCCCGGATGGATCCTAACATCTCATCTGCATCGCAAAATCTCATATTCAGCGAACAATAGCGTGAGGCTGCCGAGTCTCCGACACCTTGGGCCACTACAAAAAGGAAAAAACAATGTGCCATGCCATGGGTATGGGCTCACTTTCCAGCCATCGGTCAGCCTCAGGTCCCGTCCAGCTGGTAACAGGGCCATGCTACGCATGCAACTCTGTCTCCTAGGCAGTGGCCAGGGGTTCGATCCAAATCCAAGTCGGCCAGATCGTTGGGACGAACTGGATCGTTTGACTTTTCTTTTGCGGGCTGATGTGATGGGGACCGATTGCCCAATGCCCAAGCCTCAGCGCCGATAACTCCGCCGTGCCTTTCTCGGCAAATATCGTCGACATTCAGCCATCATCATGATGTTTCAACCAATTTCAAATCATAAGGAAAAGGGAAGCACATCCATGCGGGCTGATGCCCCAGGGCTTCCCCTGCCCAAACTAAAAACCCACCAATTCGGATCGATGAGACTCTGTCTCCGCATTATCCGCAGCCGGGGTGGTCCCCGTCGATGGCAGCTGTGGTTCGAACGAAGGAGCGTCTCGTCCCCGAAAACGAATAAATTTTTAGACTTCACGAGGTTCCTTGTAAGCTGGTGGCCAAGGGACCTTGGCAAGAGCCGAAGACCATGTCAAATCCCAATGACCCCAATTTGGAATATGCTTTTTTGGAGTTTGCGCCTCCCGGCTTTCGTGAGAGTTAGGCGTCCGTGGTTAGTTTGTGGGTGCCTTTACGATGCTGGCTGGTGGCCTCACGTACATCGCCGTCGGTCGAAACGGTGTCTTTGATTTTCTTTTTGTTCCTGGTTTCGTTCAACAGGCTCGTCCGGGACCAGCTTCCGGACACCCAAGACAAAACCATGCACTGACCATTCGTCCGAAAGGCTTCGGGATCTAAATCTAAATCTATCTCAGCCCGACCAGCTGGAGGTTTTCTCGGGGGTTGTCTGAGCCTTGAGTCCAGAATGTGGTGTGGTGGTGTCATGTACCCTCGCTGTATTACCCTGTACCGCGCTGTACCATGGTATTGGTGGCTGACATCCCGAGAGTTTGAAGCGCCGCACCTCCTCCGCACACGCAGCACACAGTAGCGTTGGAGTTGGAAAGTCACTTGGAGTAAGCATATCCCAAGACACACAGACGCATATCTCTCCTGTTTGATAATCATGATCGTCGTCCCAATGGCCAAGGTTTCTCCAAGTTCCCCAAGGTCTCCCTCTTTACAACCGGGCAGTGCGCCGTTGCTTCCCATTGGCTAGCCCCTGTGGATCCCCCTTTCGACAACCCATGTGCGATTCACATCTTCTCTAACCACCACTGCCACATCACTTAACGCGTCAACGTCACAACTACCAGCATGACGCAGTTCTTTTGCCTCTTGTAAGCGAAAAAGGGGCGATCAGAGCCGGGCCTGATCTCGATTCCTGTTTCCCAGTTGCACATCTGCGAATCGGGTCACAATCACAGTCACAGTCGTCGCGGGTGCTTTTGAATCAATGATGATCCATTTCCCCTCGATTTCCCCCCGGGCGTGCCACCAACAAGTGAATCGGATCGACGCGGCCAAACTGGGGATCCAACACCGAAACTATCTCTGTCAAAGCTTACGGATACTGAACATCCGGACTTTTGGCTGCCAGTCCCAGTCAGATGGTCGTCGTGTTCTTGCGGCGGTGGTGGTGTGGCACTCCAAAAATGGATACAGGCCGCGCCGCCCTTTGTCCTTTCGCCTTTTGCGCACTCTCACCAAAGCCTAACAGAGCAGTACGTAGCGCTAAGTTGCGTATACGCCGAACCGCTTGGAGCTAAAACATCCACTGGCCTCCCGTTCAGCCGGCCGCCACGGGACTGCCACGGAGAGTTCGCGAAATGTCATCTCCTCCCGCCTCTGTAGCGTTGAGCGGCGCGTCCCCAACCCATTTGACCTTGGCCTAGCTCAGGCCTCACGACCAACTTTGACCACTACTTTAATATGATATGACCACTGTTTCCCGTGAGCCTACATGCGTGGCTCTCTTATCCTTGACGAGCTCACGAGATTAACGACTTGGCTGGGATTTTGTGGGGCTGGGAGAGGACTGCCTGCAAGCATGGCGATCATTGCCAAGACAACCTCTAACCTGACATTACAGGATTGGACACCTCGTAGCCTAAAAAGTCCGCGGGATGCTCACAGACACTTTGCTCAGCAAATACGGTTTGCTTGCATACGCGCACTAGCATGCAAATAGAGAAAATAGAGCAACCACCGCATTGTTTCGGTCGCAATTAAACTCATTGCTACCCAAACTTGGACAATTGCAAAGTTATCAATCAACTACGACGCACTTGGGAGCAAGGGGGAAAGAGCTTGGATCAGACTGCGCCCATCAGCTGACGATACACCATCATGATGATTTTTAGCCATCAAAGTCAAACATTGTCTACCAGGGCTACGGATTGCTCGGGAATGCGCCAGAGAGGGCTTTGCTGCGCAAGCTGCTGACGCGACGACGATCAGTTACTCATACACCAGCAGTCTTGAAACAACTCGAGCGCATGTCCATGCACGCACCCGTTTCGTGGGCTGCGCGCTGCGGCCCGGCCTTCTGGCCGTTTCAACCGTGCCTATCCGGCATGCATTGATTTCATCATTGACTCTGATGCCGCCCGCAACAGCCATCCACATGGCGGTTGACGTAAGTCAAAGTCACTCCTTGGCCGCAATCTTGCGCGCTCCATCCCTTAATGCGCCAATGAACTGACAAAGAAGAAACAAGACTCGAAACCCCAGTCGCTAAACGCCCGAAATTCCAACTATCATGCATCACGTCAATTATTGAATGGGGTGGTGTGCTTTCTTTTCTCCCTGCGACAGGGCGAGCCGCATGGGTTGCGTGGGGCACCGTGATTGGCGACGCCTTCGCATAACGCCGTCATGACTTCTGAACCGAGCTGCAGGCGATCGAGATCCAGGGCAGTTTTTTATCGCAACACGCCATCGTTTTCACCAGGCAGACGCTCTACACGCTTCTGCTCCCAGTCATCGAGATCCCTACCAGCTAGTCGCTGAATGCGGAACAAGTGGTCAGCTTTTAGATCAAGTTCAGCCAGCCATGCTGCTGGAAGATCCCGTCCCGTCCCTGACCCCTCATGAGTCGGGCAAGTGATTCTAGAACTACATCGAGATGGGGATCGAGATCGCACATTGATACAGGGAAAAGAGAGAAGGGGAGGGGGAAAGGGGGAGGCAGAAAAAGAAAAAGAAAAACACGCACATAATATTCCTCCTTCATGTCCACCTTTCTTGGTGATCGCCGGACATTGAGCTCCTCATCCTTTGTCATCTGTCGCACCTTGCGGTCGTAGCGCTCGTACCGGATGGCGGTGGCGGGGGTGAGGACGAAGGAGCCAGCGATGATGACAGACAGGAAGGGCAGGCCGAAGGTGAGGAACGGATGCTTGGCCATGAGACGGCGATAACGCATGCCAATCGAGTTCATATCGGCCGCGGAGCGGAACTTCTTGCTCTGAAAGGTCGGCATCTTTGCGGGTCTCTCGGACGCTGGGTCGGGGGCAATGGGCAATCGGGCTCCGGGGGTACGCCGGTGGATTGTCGGCGGGCCGTTCGGAGACTGGTCGGGGGGTGTGTGTGAGGCGGGCGGTCGAGGATTGATTGATGCAGAGGGACGAAGTCGTCGCCAATTCCGAAGCGAGCGAGGAAAGAGGACAGAGCAAAGAGGCGACGCTTGGCGAAAGTGGATGCCCGGGCGTGTCGTTCGAGACGAGGGTTGGTGATGGGGTGGTCTGATGTCTGGATTGGTCGTCAGTGCAAAATTGCTGACGAAAAACAGGGCGTTGATTCGGGAGCTGCTGCGGTCGGATTGAATTGGCTTGTGCGGCGAATCTATTTTTCCTGTGTCATCCGAACTCCAAGTGGACCGCTCCGAGCTCTGTCGCGTGGTTTCACGGAGCCTCTTCCTCCACTTGGCTGCGACAATACTCGCGGAACTGCGTCATAACGAAGAAAATTTCCTTCTTCCCCATCAAATTAGCCTCCGTTTCGACACTAGCCACCCGCCTATCCACAGTTCACGGACCCCGTTGACATCTTAACAGCCTCATGAGAAAACCCGTCCGCCGTTCACTGCACTCACGGACCATAAGGAAATGAGAAAAATCCAGGGTCCAAAACCCACTTCGCTACCCCAAAGAAGCTTCGTCTGCTTCACGATGCCAATGTACCTGCGTGTACTGCCTGTTCAGCCGCGAATGGCTCCATCTTGGAGGTTACCAGACTCCGTCTAGAACAACACCATGGCCAGCACATCCCAGCTCCCATGGGCGTTCCGCATCGACAACTGGCAGGCAGTCGTGTGACCAGCCTCCGCCAGTGCAGCTCTCTGACCTCGATGCCCATGTCTGTGTCCCCGGAAAAGCTCAAACACCTGGTGGTATCTCGGGCTTTCCTCGCTATGAGACTGCTCTGCATCGGCCTTGTTCGTGATCTACGCTCTCGCTGACTCCGCTCTCGTAGGAAGCACACTAGAAGCATTATGTCCGTGAAAATTTTATTCCGCTGCCATCAGGCCATGTCCTTGTTGTTGTGATGAGACGGCGCTTAGATTCACAACAACACACCCTTCACCCATGGATGGGGGGGTTGCTTCGTGAATTGGTTCCACGCTGTCCCTTGCTGTCAAGAGGAGCTGAATGTGACTCGAATTGCCATTTGCAGCATGTAAGATCCACACCGCTGTCAGACAGATCCTTCATCGAACGAAGACGATAATTGACTCTGTTGAGCCAAGAAATCTAATTTCCATCGATTGCCGAGACCAAATTTTTCTCATGTCTGATGATCTACCCTACATCTTTGCACCTCCAATGGTTCGACCCCACTTGCTCTCATACAACCTTGTAATCATTAAGTAATGCCGTATTCGGAATGCTGTATTTCTCATTTTATAGTTTTTCCATGCATATGTGTACCGTGATGTGCTGAAGATCTCACGAGACAGCGTGCCGATTTATCCTACCTGCCTTTCGTGGACTGGAACGGTGACCAGCATCCTTAAGTCTTCGGATAACAGTGGAGGTGAAATTTCCTCACTACGGCTGCAACATCTTTAACACCCATGTACGAGAATTGAAGAAATTGAGAACCTCGCGTGTCAGGCGTGGTGTTGTAGAATGATCTGATATGAACGACCGAAGTGATTCCACACTGCGCAATATTTTGACATCGTAGAATCTCGGATCATTATAATGAAGCTTAGAAAAAAAAACAATTATAATGATTTTAGTATTATGAAGAATTGACACAATTAATGCCAAGATATAATATGCTCAAGTTGATTCATCCTAGGTGAGTTATACGCACTGCCAAATGAACAGCAAATTAGATTTACATGGCACACCTGGCTTATTGCTTGCAACCCAGACATTTATCTCATGAGTCACTGTTCCAAGTTTCTAGAAAATTACAAACACCACAATTATTATTTTCCGGGGTAGAGTGGATGAAGCAAAATATCATTAACTCTAATGTTGCGCCCGATGCGACGGTATTGTAAAACCTAGATTGATGCCTTCCCCACTGGGTGCTATTTCGCCGGGAATAAGAAGCCTTTTATAGCATCACGAAATGAACAAGAAAGGGCATCAAAACTCTAAAGTAGAAAAAAAAAAGAAGACATACAACAGCGGGGATTCGCTAGTCATCACCGACCCAACTACTAATCCGCCGGTTGCTAGCTTATCGATGGGGGAGCGGACGGGACCCCGAGCTCTCTAGCACCTATGGTCGTATGTGATTGAGAAGTGGAAACTTGATGCTTATATTCCAAGTGTTTGCCCATATTCAACAGGATGTTTGCAGGTTGCAGGATGTTGATTGAACTGATGTGTTGATCTCAACTAATGAGTCTCAACTTTATTCCATACCTTACTTTCCACGATATCCGAACTTGTGGAATCGTATGCAGTGGTAAAATTTTTATCATGTCAATATTCGATGACTAGATCATTGTTGTATCCACTTGAGGTCGATCTGTCTTGGCCAGTTTGACTTTGGCCAGCAAACTAAACTGTAGGTACCACCAATAAGAGAGTGGGGTATTTTCTAGGATAATGGAAAGAACCTGTAGATAAAGTTATTATAATGGAAGGTTAGTACTCAAATGTTTACACCTACCACGAGGAATTAATGTGCGCGTCGTGTTGAGCAATCCTGTCGAGTTCTTCTTGCGCACACACATACACATTTTGCAATGAGTACATAAAATTAAGCCTACAAACCAGAATAAAAAAATTATAAATGTATGATCTTATTTCTTAAAAAATAAAACGATGACTCTAGGATTTCCTTGGGGCTTTTCTAGAAGGGCTTCAGCTAAATAGTTTTATCTATGCACTTGGTACATACGTCAGCGTACATGAAGACTCTTCTTTTACGACCTTGTCCTGCAGAAGATTTCACGCGCAATAAAAACTGCAGGAGGATTGTGGCTGAAGGAGTGTGATTTAATCCACAACAAATCTTCTGGTGGCTTTGGTCAATTTTCAGGTCATTTATCCTGGGATGAATCATGGGCTCGAATATTGGCCAATTGTCAACCACTTTATGCCATCCGTGCTTCTCTTTCCCGTAAAGCCGTCACTTGCACTGGATCATTAACCGAGAAGGATGTATTCGCGAGATGAACTTTTCGAATAAATTGGACTGGGGTTTGAAACACCATGGGGTTGTGGCTGCCTGCTAACCTAAGGTGGCCGAAACCGCCTGACCGAATCCTTTTCAGTCCAGACTCTTCAGGACACAATTGGAAGAAATAGCACGATTTGATGGCAGTGGCTGTGATTCTATTTGTCACATGCCAAAGGGCTTTGTCTTGGCATCTTTTATTTGGATTTTGGATGTGAATTAGGGGCGCTAACATGGCGGAACAGGTTTCAGCTTCTCTGGAACTATTGCTCGAAGGATCGGGGCCAAGAACCAACAAGGCAGTTGGTGGCCTCATCTTTTTAATAATTAGCATTGAATCAATCGGTCTCATAATTTAAAAGACATGATTTCTGGCATCTGCGAGATTGGCACTATTCATTCTTTTAGTTGTGTCGGGTTAAGCACTGGTGGCTTTTGATCGCCGATATTTTTATTCAGATTTTGTTCAGTGAATTCATTCATCTCGCTCGTTACATTCACTCTTTCGCCATGCATTATCTTCACTCTTTCTTACCTTTGCTTCTTGTTTCTGCTGCGACTGCTCTCCAAGTCCCTGATAACGTCCGCACATTTTACAACCAGGTCAAAGCAAAAGGGCAATGCTCCGACCAGCTTGCCAGCGGTTTCTACAATTCACAATTTGACAATGGCGGTAAGTTCGAGAGAGGATATAATTAGTGAATAGAGCCAAATACTGAGCCTCACAAGAAACATCTTACTGCGGAGATCATCTCGAAGATCACGGCATCATTTACCTCCAGGGAAATCGCGGGACGTTTTCCAACATGGATATCGATTGCGACGGTGAACAAGGAGGTCCCCAGGATGACGGACGATGCGGTGGTTCAACCACGACCCAGTCTAGAACAAGCGTCAGAAGAATTATTGAGGCATACAATGTTACAGTAGACGACTTGAACCCGCATGTGCACTCTTATGTCGTCTTTGGGAATGATGGCTCTGGGGATTGGAACACCTTCGTTCCACAGGAATATGGCGTCGAAGAGGCAAGCATTATGGCTGTTGTGTGTGGTGATAATATGGTAAGTCGATGAAGTGCACTGTGACTACATCGGCAGGATTTCTGACACCCATGACTTAGTTTTACGGTATTTGGGGCGATGTAAATGGCGACGACGGTGAGAGGGCCAGCGTTGGCGAGGTCTCATTGTCTTTGGCCACCGCATGCTATGGCACAAATATGTCGGCGTCAGATGCAGATGGATCGAGCCACAATCCCGAGGACGTTCTCTACATTGCATTTACAGGATCTGATGCGGTTCCTGGTCAAGACGGCGCCCAATGGGACGCAGGGAACTTTGATGATTTCCACAAGAGTCTTGTTTCCATGGGAGACAGCCTCATTGAGCGCATCGGACGCAATGGAACCGGTAACGGCACAGCTTACTACACTCCATCAATCAGCGATAGCGCGGACAGCCAGGAAACCTGCACATGGGTTGGCCACTGCAAAGGTATGATAAAATCAGAGATTCATAATTTTTTACGATGGCTGGGCTGACTTTTGTTGATAGGGGCTACTTGCTCAACTGCGCAAGATTGCTCTGACGACCTTACTTGCACTAGTGGGAAGTGTGCTGTTCGCCAGAAATAGATCAGTGTATGATTGTGCGACGAGAAAAGGTGCATATATTTTGGGATGCAGCCCTTCTATAGTCCCTCTTGGCCTTGTAACTTGCTGTCAAAATTTTACTGCTTATCATTAGGCTTGGCGTGAGCCAACCTATGATGAATGTTGTGATGAGGCACAAGGTATTGTTTAGATTCTTTGCAGCGCTCTAGAGCCACTTGTATTATTAATAGATGTAAGCAGAGAATGCAGTAGATGTATCCTATGGTGTGGTTCGAGAAGTCGTATCACTTGTACATTAGTCAAAGTCAACAGACATTAGGTCACAATGCAGCATGACGAACGAGCCCACTATCAGACATTTTGTTTGCATTGACTTAAACCAGTTATCAATAAGAAGCTGACCACCGTTTACAGTGCCATTCGGACCTTGCATCTTCTAGTTCAGATGATGCACAAGTGCCAAGAGACGTAACAACATATGTAGTCGATAGATATCATGCATGCATGTCGATCTCACACCCACTCACATAAGACATGACGCGCGTCAGATCATCATCGGATCTTGCGTCGTGTAACGACGCCAACTCGGCAGCTAGTGAATTTTCTGTTGTATCGAGTGGGACATGGCAGTCTGACAAGTGGCTTGGTACTTTGTCTCCCACTTCCCGACGCTCGAGGCTGGAGACGTTAGGCTGACCAGCCCCTTGAGCTTGGCATGCACGATGAACGAATAGGTCTCGGCGCTGGCCCATCGCTTATATTACACCTCCGTCCCAGCCCAAGCATCTACAGGCGCCGCGAACGTTTAAAAGGCTGGGTTAACCCCGTCGTAGTCGGGGTTCTCGAGGTGCGCCCGGAGTAGAATGCCTGGCCAGCCTGCCTTGGGGTGTTTTTCGCAGTCGTGCCAAGTCAAGCTGTCGACGTTGTCGGGGATTTTGGTCGCCTGCTTCACAACAGCGTCGCCGAGGTCCTTTTCGATGTTCAGACGGGGAAGAAGCTGTTCGATATGGGTGCTGTAGTCGGCTGCACCTAGCTCCTGACCAAACTCGCGCGAAAAGTCGCTCTTGACGGCGAACCGGACCAGCCGCGAGAGCGTGCTGATGCGCTCAGCTATTCCTCGGCTTGTATGTAGTGCAATTGCGATCCAGACATCGTGGCTGTCGCTCTCCGATGTGCCATGAGAGAGGAGATGGTTCTTGGCCGCATCAGCACCCTCGACCTCGAACCGTTGCTTGCCATTGTAGAGATCGCTGGCTCCAAAGTCGTGGCAGACCGTAGCGACAAAGACTAAGGGCAGGCGATCTGGATCCGCCCACTCGCCCCCTTCTTTCTCAGCTAACCATTTGGCCAGAAGATACACTCGCAAACTGTGGTTGAGGATGGGTTTGGAGAGGGCATCCACTGCCAGCTTCAGCGCTGAAAGACAGACATCAGTGTCAGGGACGAGGTCCAGGACCTCCTTTGGCAATTGGTCTTTGAAATCTTGTTTGGACATGTTGAAGGTGGTAAAATGTGTGAAGTAAAATGTATGAAGAATGCAAATGGATGCGGCCGCGCGTATGGCTATATATTGGCTGAGTGACTCATGCATACATTGCGCGGAATGGGTTAGCAGCGGAACACGATTATTCTTCCCCGCCTCACGATAACAAATCAAGCTGTCAATTGAAGGGCGTGCTTCAATTTCGTGGATTGGTTTATGCGAGGAAATAACGCAGCGAAGCCTCGGTGGATTCACTATCTGACGATTCTCTCGTAGCTAGGCCGTTGAACCTCATGTTATATTTGTGCTTTCTTATCGCTGGTACTGAAACCCTAGTCATGATTTTGAATGAAGCCCTTTTGCGCGTGTGGTATTTAGATCTAGAGACAGCTACAATGTGGTTTGAAGGCATTTATAATCACGAAGGCGATATCGAGAACAGTTCTGGGGGAAAATTGCTCATTACCTGATCGTACCATGATCCCCGCCATTACAGAGCGGCAAACTCAGCTGCAGGCTAAACGAAATCTCACGCTAAACTTGGTAATCACCATGGTGGCGCTGCAACGGTTTCTGTTATGTCAATTGGATTCTCACGAGCCTTTTCACGACGTTGCTGACATTTGAGTGAGGGTGATGACATCATGTTGGGATAATTCGTGATGATCTGGCATTGGTCTGATGCAACGTTGATTGAAATGCTCTTGGGGGCGTTTAGCGAGCAGTTTTGCGCTCACATAGACCCCGAATCCCGATTTCTCTAATATTGGAGAAAAAAAAAAAAAAGCTGGATCTTTTCGAGCTTTTAATACATCTAACTCGCTAATGGCTTAAATGTCGAATGCGGAAAGGCACCAGATCGGATGCCAACTCCGTCCTGGATGTCAATGTAACCTCATCGGCTGCTCGCTACGAAGCGCCGGCTCTTATCACATGACCATCCATTATGCATTCAAATATCGTTATGTGCCGAGGTCGCACAGCATAACTAAGCCTGCGCCAAAGTCTATTATGCCGAGTCTATTATACCGAGTCAATTATACCAACCAACTACCGACGTAGATGGCTGAGCCAGGTCTGAGACAGGCCCCTGACTAGCTTGAGTACTCGACGTCACATGTGGCTGGACTACAGTGTGGCTACGGATAGCAGCAACTGTTTCACGAGCACCGTCAAAGTCATAATTAGAAGCCGAAGCCTTGTATTGAGCCATTCACACTAGGTACATATAAGGTAGCCAGCAATCCATGCAAAACCCCCAATCACTGCCTTGGTCCATGCAGCCCACTGCTCGCATCACCAGCTTGATATCCCTCGTGCGCCTCAATCCGTGTATCAAGGTCGAGACAAAAGAAAAGATCAACGCCACCCCCTTTGACAAACCCGGCAACGTCACGCCGAGCCCCCATCAAGAAGGCCGCTGAGACATGCCACTGTCTGGTTGCTATTTGTTACAGAGAAGCCAAGTATAGTACGTACAAAGGAAATGATGGTTTAGTCGGATATGTCCATGATGGTCTCGTTTCGTCTCGTCGTTGCTCCAGTTCAATGTACTGACGCATGCTGCATTATGAATACCGCTCATGACAAAGTTGCAAATCCCCCAGAATAATATGTCGTGATCCCCGGTCCCTATAGCTAACGTTTTCAAGGGAAACCCTCGTACAGTCTGATCCGTACAATCAACATTTATTGCTCCGTGCTAGGAGGCTGAGCCTGCCACCCATTAAGATATGCCATTAGACCCACGCCAAACAGGACAACTCCAAGCATGGACGCGTAGGGTAAGCTCGCCTGGAGGCGTTGGTTTTGCCCTTCACCTCCCTTAAGGGTGGTTGATGGCGTAATGGTGTTGGCCCGTGAAAGGGAGGGGGCATCGGCCGACTCGTTACTGGCAATGTTCTCATCGGTCTGTGACTTTTCGGATGCCTCCTCTGACTCCGCTGCGATGACCGGGGCATGCTCATTCACCTTGGCCATTTCGGCACGTCGTTGTCTCGATCGTGACCGAGCCCTCCTTTGGGCCTCCTCTCGTGCAGCCTCTTCGGCACGGAGTTGGACAACCATTTCGGCTAATGTCTTCTTATCAGCATCGCGTTCAGCCTCAGCTGCTTCACATCGCTGCTTCCACTCCTCCACCTGCTCCTTCAACTCCCGCATCTGGCTATCCATGATGTCAATGCGGGCTTGTAAAACATTGGCTGTCTCCTGAGCTGAGTCTTCTTGAGGAGTGTCCTCAACAGGTTCCAGCTCCTTGGAGTCGGTCTTTTCCTCCTCGGCGGATTCAGGAACACCATTAGTGAGTTCCTCAGTGGGTTCAGCGGAACCATTCATGTGAGTGGTCGCAGATTCCTCCAGGCGCTTGGCCAACTCCTCTGCTTCTTCTCGAGCGACACGCTCCTTCTGGAGCATCTCCTCAAGCTCACGCATACGCACAGACTGCGAATCCATATCTCTCTTCGCATTGTTGAGAGCCTCGGTGAGCTGAATAATTTGGCTTAAATTGTCTGGTCGAACCGGCGACCCGTTTGGTGGCCCAGACTTTGGCCGCTCAGTGGGACCTCGCTTCAATGATGGCACATCAGGTTTCTCGGGAAGGGGTTGTTGGGGAGGTGGTGCAGGAGGGTCGGAAAAGCGGGCCTTAGCATCGCCGCGGAATGGAATACCATTGCCATTAACCATGGGTTGTTTAGCCGGTTGAGGAGCAGTCTCTGGCTTCTCTAAATCCTTCAAGTCCTCTTTGGACAGAAGTGTACTCACGAACTGGTTCGTTCGGCCCAAGTCCTGAGCCTGTAAACGGGCGCTTCGCATTTCGTTCTAGATAGCACATTAGCACTGGCTGTTTAAAAGTTGGATTATATCAAGTCCGTACCGCAAGTCGCTTTAATATTTGATCAGTGGCAATTGGCGTAAGGAAGAAGGGCCTTTGTTGAGGCATGCCGTTTGGCTGCATCACCATGCCACCTCCATTGGCCATCATGCGGCCGTTATTAACCATGCCAGCATTGCTGCCAGTTCGTCCTCGGATAGGCATGCCACCCTGGGGCATTAACATGGCACCATTGGCTGGGTCCAAATCGCCAAAGTTCATGTCAAGAACATTGTTGGATGAGCTGAGGAAGCCGGCATGTTCGACCTTGGCAGCCACCTTGTGATGAACTACAGTTTTCTGATCCTCACTAACGATATCGATACCAAGTTCAAGGTGGTCCGAAGTCTGCAGCTCGTGAGGTTCAGACTCACGATTCTCCTGCGATAGTCTCGTTCCGTTGACAAATGTGCCGTTGGATGACTTGACATCGCGAATGTAGATCTTCCCGTTTCGTTCAGCATAAATCTCGGCATGTTGTCTTGACAACACTTTACTATCAAAGAAACCGTTGGTAGGTGTTGGAATTGTCTTTTGGTTCGTCTGTCGTCCAATCCGTAGGCTATCTGGTGCAAAGGGAACTGCGATTGTTTTTCGTTCGAATGTTCCATTGAGTGAGAGCAGATAGAGCACTGGTTGCCCAGGGGGGAATTGCTCTGCAGATACAGGGCGCATCATGCCCTGAGGAGTCATCTGGACCTGACCAGGACCGGCCTGTACCTGTCCATGCGATGCCATCATACCGGCACCTCGTCCGGCAGGGAGTCTATTAATATCCGGCTGGAAGTCACCCTTTCCAGCCGGCCACGAGTTTTTGGGCTGAGGGCGCTTTCGAGGGGCCCCGTTAGCCGACCATTGGCTCAGATCTGTCGTGGAGGACATGGGAGTGCCATTGAGCTGGGAGCCGTTGGAGGCCACGGTGGTGGCAGATGAGTTGGATGAAGTCGAAGACACGGATGATGACGAGTTGGTTCGCGACAAGGTCTTGCGCGGCACGAACATGCCGATGCCTCCTCGGCCGTCGTCTTGGTTCATTTGGTGGTTTCCGTTAATCGTGCCCCATGCTGGCCGTGAAATTTGCGAAAAGTTCGGTGGGTTTGCTACGGCAGTCATGAGGAAGGGTCAACGACGGGTCGGCAGGTGGACGGAATATTGATAGGATGGAGGACAGGTGGCTTGGCTTCGAGGAGCGTGCGGCTCGCGCCGTGAATCGTGGTTTTTTGCCACGCTGTTGTTGCGTCAAAAAAAAGGAAAGGCTTGGGTCAGAGACGACTCGATATTGTAAAAAGGACGGGCTCAACAGAATGCGATGCACTCTGCTTGAAAAGGGTCGATTCGCGTCGGCCGTTATCTGTTCAGGGAGGGAAAAAATGTCAGTTCTCGGTTGGGGGTCTGTGTTCGGGGCAAGGGGGGCGGTATCGATTGGGGACGGCTCGCACGGCCCGGCGAGGTCTCGCGACGGGCAGAAAACCGCTGCAGGCGATAGCGTCAGCGTTAAACGTACCAAGAAGAGGGTTTCCGCGATGAGGCAGCACTCTCGTGTTGCAGTGGTCGATGAGCGGAAGTCGACAGTGAGCTGATGGCAGGTTTTGGAGATGCGGTCTCCCGACTCGCTAAGCGCTGCTGCTTGGCGTTTTCGAATTGGGGGCCGGATACAGTGGAGCACACGCCCATTTACCCTGGCATGTGCTCGCAAAGCACCCAGCACCACGCACGCACCGATGACCGGACTGGACGCTGTTGTCCAGCTCGTGAGAGCTTATACAAATAATACAATCAAATGCCTCTTTTCTTGCACAGTCGTGATGTGGAGCTACTTGTCGACCCACGAGAGGGAGCCACGTGATGCCACGGCACAGTAGGGACTGACTCGCGTCATGCACGGGCACTGTGCTCCGCGCCCCGGATTCCTCGGATTAAGTATTTGCCGCGTTCCATTGGCAAGCGGAATCTGTGGCCAATCAGAGCGGGGAATGGCAGGTCACGGATATTCATTTGTCTTGCCCTCGGAAGACTGGAGGTGGTGAGAGCTTCGAACTCGGAAAGCATTCGACGACGACAACGACATCACGTCCGGCTGCCCGAGAAGCAATTGCGCAAAGGGGAGCTCACATTATAGTGGTTATTTCACGATACCTCCTTCGACCTCGACTTCACAATGCCTCCCGTCGCACCGATGCCTGGCCAGCACGGCCCCTCCAACATTGAGAAGTGTATGTCGACTTATGTTCGAGGAGAGGAGAAGTGAAGAGATTTTTGCTGACTCTGGGGACAACGCAGTCAAGATGGGCATGCTTATGGGTGGAAGTATGATATCACGCAACACTCCGAGTCTAGAACGTCTTTTCTGACCTGCTTGCAGCTGTGGGCGTGATTATGGGCTTTGTTTTCGGTAATGTCGCCCGAACCCAAAAATTCGGTCACAGGGCGTGAGAGGACGGCTGAGATACTACCACGCCTGCCGGCATATCTTTCGCCACCGTCCGCCCAAGGCCAACAGTGAGATGGAGGACTGACCCCAGCAGGAACGGTCAACATTTTCCGCTATGGAGCGGGCCCGAACGGAATCATGAGAACACTGGGCCAGTATATGCTGGGCTCAGGCGCTACCTTTGGGTATGTTAGGCTCGCTTGTTATCAACATGTCAGCTGTGCACGGTGGCTAACAAGGGTTCTGCAGCTTCTTCATGTCTATTGGCAGTGTCATCCGATCCGACGCCGACCCCAGAATGCACGAGATGTATAAGCGAGCGCAGCGACGGCCCATAGTCATGATGGCAAACCCTGCCTGGAGGAAACCATAGAAACGGTAACGGTGGCGGCAGCACCGGCGGTGTTCAAAGATGAGGGGATCAGCTGCAGCTAAAGCGAGAGCAACAACTCAGCTCATACGGTTATTTTAGACCATGTACAGCATGGCCGTTACGGCCGCACTCTGTAATATATCAAGCCAAAAAAGCTCTACCGACCAGGAACAGGGAATAAGCCGATCTGACAGTGATCTCCTCGCTTCGGCCGACGGCATTTTCTCATCCGAGTTATGTTTCGCTCGTGGCTCGTATTTATACGCCTCGCTCAGTAGCCTCGCGGGACGGAAGCGCCCCGCGAAGCCGCGACGGAAAATTCCTCCCACTACCCGAAGAAGCGCTGTGGCTCGAGTAAACGGCCAGAGATAGTGTCGAGATCGACAGTGCCGTCTGGTTGGAGCGGGATGCCCAGCGCGCTCTCGAGTGGACAGTCATTGGGCGGAGCTAGCACTCAGCCAGCAGCGCACAACCTCCACTCAGCCAGTTGTGGCGTCTGACCTTGGGGTATCAATTGCACAGGTCCAGGATGACTTGAGTGTAAAGGTGCATGCATTCATGGATGTGACGCTCGTGACTAACAGTTCAAACGAAGAGGCGGTCGCCGTGCGTGCTGTGAAACGATACGAGATGCCCAGGTTTGCCTAGCGCTGGCGGGACCACCATTCCCTCAAATTGTTGGTCAGATAAGGTTGTGCACCCCTCAACCCTCCCGTGTTATGCATTACGGCAGCGGATACGCGAGCAACTGAACCCAGCGTCAGGGCCAAAAGACGGTAGATGCGTTCTGCATCTCCATATTCTGCGCAGCTGCGTCGATTCCTTTGAGCGGCACAAATGGCTCAATTGAGGAGGCGTGCCGCGATTGGCTCGGCCGTGTCCTGAACCCTCGCTCAGAGAGCCTTGGCCCCGCCCAGTGCGTTGCGAGCTGAGGCCCGACGCGATGTTCCACAACATGCGGGCACGCAGAACGGACCAACGGGGCAGAGATGTGGTGGTTGTTGTACTTTTGGGCTAGCAGGGCTGACGGGAGGTTGAAGCTGGGCTGTCAAAAGCAGGCTGTAATGTTACACTGGCCTGGCCGCCCGCATGGATGCCCTCGCTGACAGGTGCCAGCGGCAGCGTCGAGAAACGAGCCTTGCACGACGCCAATGCGATGCAACGGCGGCGTAGAGAACAGCATATCCTGCTGGCCGGACCCCATGTCGAGCTATGATGGTGCTGACATGCCATGCTGTGCTGACTTACAGATGCCATGTTGCTATGCGACATGGCGCATTGAGACACCCATCAGCCAATTTTCTATGTACGGATACGGACACACACCTCTTCTGGCGCCATACAGCAACCCCTTGCCCGCCCAACGGCAGTTGGCTTTTCTTTTTGCCAAGGCCTGGCCAGAAGGAAAAGCGCAACCGCTGTTCCTGGCTTCAGCTCCAAGCCCAGGCACCGCGTTCCGCTGAGAGGCTGCAGCTGAACCGCCGTGGAGACTTACCGTCTTCCCGTCTTCCTAGAATATCGCACACAGACCACTAATTACTACTAACCTATGTCCTATTCCCTCCCGCATACCGGCTGGGACGGCGCCTCGGAGTCTTTTGCAACCAGCGAGACATGGCTGACGGGGCCCCCTGGACCTTGCAGGCTTCTCCATCCCCACCAATCGCCGCCGGGACATGACTACCCCCCAGACTCGATCGCTCTCCATCAAAGATGATCCATCGGACCAAGCTAGGGCCAAGGCGGCCTGCTGTGGGTCCACGGCGATTGCCTCATACCCGAATCCTACATAGTCGCGATCCCGTACGCACTGCTAACATGGGAATTTGTACATTTGCTCCCCCTCGACGCTGCGTGATGACCTGGCGCTAACCCTGGTTTCTAGCCCTAGAAGTTGCAGTAGATGCAACTACTGACCAGCCAATCTTCGTGTTCTTGGCTGACTGACAAAACAAAAACATGCCATTGGGTCCACTCTGCTTCTTAACTTAGTGACAGGACCGGCTTGCGCGAGATCTTCCTCTCATCTTCCAGCCGTTCGGTGCTCGGAGTCCGGATTGTGACTCTCTGACCCTGTCTTTTTGACCCCAGTGATCCGACGGGACCGAGGCGATCATGACGTCCTGACCTTGTCGCCCGCTGCCTTCTCCGCGTTCATCTCCGCTCCGAGCCTCGTGCATTTCAGGCGCTCCACGGCTGTCTCAAAATGTCCTCTTTCACGATGCCCTGACCCTGAAGTGCCCATCCTACAGTATATTCTATTTACGCCCGCGTCTGAGGCTGAAGCTGCCCACACCACCTTCACACACCTTGGCGTTCTCGTGGTGGCATGGAGTCAATTAGATAGAGTGTGGTGGTCTGATAGGATGCAGCGTGCCTTGCCTAGGGTCTCCGTGCTTGCTTCTTGGTGTGCTGGAGCTGACCGTCATCCTGCCTTGCTTTGCAGCTCGACCTGAGCCATCACGCCCCACCGCCAGCCCATCTGTGAGGAACAGCACATGTCCCTGTCTTCCCGTCTTGACCCATAATCATGCTGCCGTTTGGTACCTGGTCCGAACTATCATCACGGGTCGCCCAGGAGGGGAATGGGGCATTCGTTAGTTAGAATCTGACCATGGCTGCTCGGCAAACCGCGAGTGCTTGGACCAGACCTCGCCCCTCGCCGTCACCTTGCTTTAACTCACTGCAACTTTCCCGTCCCTCAGCTAGACGTATATAAGCCGTAACATTCCGCCTCCATGATGAAGTTATTCAATCCATATTCCTTCATCCCTCAAGCCTTTAACATCTGTCAATCGTTTTCTTCCAACGTTCGTTCACCATGGGCAACTTTCCCAGCACGGGAGTTAGCTCCGTCAATAACTTGGCCGCTCGTGCCACTCATCTCGGTCGTTACTCTCCCAAGACCGTAGATGGTACTTGGACCCAGTCCAAGACCAATGGGTATGTCACTGTGTGTTCTTGGTCATAAAAATTATGAGTGCTGATTAAAATTTCCAGAAAATCTGTCTTGGGAACTGATGATGCCCCTACTTACCCCTATTTCATGACCAACAACCCTACTCCCAATGGTTACCCTTGGAGCACAAGGACTGCTTTTACCAACTACTACAAAGACTACCCCAACACTGGTGTCATCCGTACGTATGACTTCACCATCAGCCGGGGTACAATTGCCCCTGATGGCTATGAGGTGTCTGGTATCCTGGTCAATGGTGCCTTCCCCGGCCCTACCATTGAGGCCAACTGGGGTGACATCATTCAGGTCACCATCCACAATGACCTCGAGGATGAAGGTTTTGCTATGCACTGGCACGGCTTCCTTCAGACCCGCAAGCCTTGGGAAGATGGTGTGCCTGGTATCACTCAGTGCCCCATCGCCCCTGGCAAGAGCTTCACCTATCAATTCCAAGCTGAGCTGTATGGAACTTCTTGGTATCACTCTCACTACTCTGCCCAATATGCTGCTGGTGTCGTCGGTCCCATCGTTATTCATGGTCCTCGTGAGCGTCGCGATTATGATGTTGATGTTGGTCCAATCATGCTTTCAGATTGGTACCACAAGCCCTACTTTGAGCTTGTCGAGGCAGTCATGAGCCCTGACGTCGGTATTGTCTTCTCTGATAACAACCTCATCAACGGCAAGAACAATTTCAACTGCTCTACTCTTCCCACCACTGATACCACCACTTGCAACAGCGCTGCTGGTCTCTCCACGTTCAACTTCCAGAAGGGCAAGGTTCATCGCCTTCGTCTCATCAACGCCGGTGCTGAAGCCCTGCAGAGGTTTTCAATTGACGGCCACACCCTGACTGTCATTGCCAACGACTACATCCAGATTCAGCCTTATGATACCAAGGTTGTTACTCTTGGCATTGGTCAGCGAGTCGACGTTTTGGTCAAGGCCAACGGCAAGCTTGATTCATACTGGATGCGGGCCAACATTTCTACGGGCTGCAGTTTAAACAATGGTCAACCCAATGCCCTGGCCGCCATCTACTATGGCAATACCAATCAGACCAAGATACCCACGTCAACTGCCTGGGACGTTGCTGACCCAGGCACTTGCACCAACGATGATCTCTCCCTGACCAAGCCTCTCATGAAGCTGGCCGTCCCCAAGCCCGACCTCACTTATACTTTTAACATCACGACTGGAAAGAACGAGAGCGGTATCAGCTTGTTCTACTTTGATGGCATTGACTTCCGTGCCAACTACAACAGCCCAACCCTTCTCCTCCAGAAGCTCGGTGAGAAGTTTGAAACCCAGTGGAACGTCCGCAACGTTGGCAAGGCCAACAGCGTGCGAGTGAATATCGAGAACGACACCCCCATCCCGTAAGTCCCGAATCCCTTCAGTTGGTAGATGGATAGGTCACTAACACCTTCTTTAGCCACCCAATGCATCTCCACGGCTTCAACATGTACATCCTCCACGAGGGCGCGGGTACATGGGACGGCACAATCATCAACCCCAGCAACCCAATGAGGCGAGACGTAATTCAGGTTCGAGGAAATGGCCATGTGGTGATCCAGTTTGACGCGTCCGACAACCCAGGTATGTCGATCCTCCCCACCGTCTCCCCCCCTAACTCCCGAGCCACCTGCGCTAACGTTTCCGCTAAGGTGTCTGGCCTTTCCACTGCCATATCGCATGGCACGTTTCTGCCGGTCTACTGATCCAGTTTGTGACTGCCCCGTCCGAGGTCAAGAAGTACAACATCCCCAACACCGTTGCCCAGACCTGCCGTGACTGGGGTACCTGGACCAAGACCAACATCCCTCTCCAGATTGACAGTGGTCTGTAAATCTGATTGCCGCAATTGGAAACTCTTGCGCAACATGAGAAGGGGGGAAAAAATGATAACTGATTACGACGACCCTGGGCTGGGCTTTTTGCTTTTTTTTTTTTTTTGCCAACTCTCCCCTTATTTTTACTTCTTCTCTTCTTCTTCGTCTTCTAGGCTAAGTTCCGTACGAATGGTGTGCTGCTCTGTTTTTTTCTTTCCTTTTCCTATTCTATTCTAGGAACGGCAGACAGACCCATGTATAGGGCCGAGTGCCCACTAATATACGGTACGGAAATTTTTTTGATGTCACTTTTTTTTTTTTCCTTATCTGGGTTGGCACCAGCTTTTCTTTTTCGGGTCATGGGTTGGATTTGGTCTCTCGGGTTTATAATGCTCTCTCTATATATAAAGGTTCTGGATATAAAATGATGGTCATAAAAAAATCTTTGCTTTTTGTGTCTGCTTCACCGTGCTCTCTCTATCTATTGTGTGGATGTTGGTGCTCGTGCTGGTGCTGATTTGTGACTCCTCGTAAATGGACGAAAAAGGGGAAAAAAGAGAATGAATGGTCTCGTGACTCGTCACCTATTACCCGAAAACTATTCGCCATGCCGTATTTCATACGTTGTACTGAAGTAAAAAATGCTGCATATAACAGCGTCGTATCTGCGGGTGGGAGCGAAAAAGAAAAAAAAAGTACAAAATGCCAAGACGGGGAGTCACAGCGTCTTGCAGATCATGTACCGTTTCTCGCTATCATATGTCTCTGATGCATGATGCATGGCGTGGTGCAGCTCAAGATAGCTACCTGTATGCTTGGTAAAAATAAGCAGCGTTGTAACCCCCCCCTCCACACCCATGCAGTCCCTCACCCATCCATCCAGCACGGGGAAATCGTATCTTTTTTTATTCCAATAGCTTAATGTTAGCTCCCCACCCTCTAGTTTGCCTCTTCCTTGGGCGTCTGATTGGCGCCCCGCGGTTCCGTTGCCGCTTTCCCGCTCACATCGGCTGTAAGTTCCTGATTCTCCTTAGCGGTGTCATCATGTGTATCTATGGGTGGTAGTGCTGGCGGTGAGGGCAAGATTGCTGCCTCGACGGTGGCAGCGGGAGTATTGCCTTGATCCTCTTGTTTCTCGGTCTTCTCTTCTTTCTGACCTTTGGTCAGCGAGTCAGCCGACGCAACCACTTTGCCTTCTTGGGCAGCCTCCGAAGCCTGACTATCAGCGTGCTTCTCAACGTCATCTTTGTCATCCCTGAGAATCACGGCCTCAACCTCGGCAGCAAGCTTCTCCACTTCGTCCTCGAGCTGCTCCTGAACCTCGTCCTGACTGTTGAGCTGTCTGTTTGCCTCCTTGTGTCCCACTGTCTCTTTCCAGAGTTCCTCCAGTTCCTCCCGCCAGCCAAGCTCGTCTGCAAGTCTTCGAATACCCGCATCACAAGTGCCCAGCTCTATGACATCGTCGGTCCTGCTTCCCAGCTGGCCCACGCGCTCCATGTTGAAGAGGACTCGCGGCTTTCCCTCCGAAGCCAGCTCCGGCAGTCCCGCGAACGGATAGACGGACAAGCTAGTACCGACGATCAAAACCAGGTCCGCCATGGCTGCCTGGTATGTGTTGTGATCAAATGTCTTGGGGAGAGGCTCTCCGAAAAAGACAATGTCAGGCTTAACCAGTCCATTGCAGTCCTCTTGTTTACAGTGAGGGACCTTTGCTTGTAAAACGTGTGCCTTCATCTCCTCGTCGGGAAACTCAGTCTTGCAGTCAATACAACGCTGGGTCGCAAAGCTGCCATGGGCCTCGATAATCTTGTCTGACGGCACCCCAGCCGCACGCTCGAGGCAGTCAATGTTTTGCGTGAAGAGCATCTGGAGGAGGCCCTTGCGGGCGAGAAGCGCTATAAAGGCATGGGAAACGGTGGGGTGGAATTTCCCAGGGTAGAGCTCGTTAGCGAGGACGTAAAAGGGCTCCGGGTTCTGGCGGAAGAAGGAAATGTCGAATACAGCTTCGGCATAAGGCAGCTTGAGGCGCGCAAGATTATTGTAGAGGCCAGTCTTGGGCGATCGGAAATCGGGGACTAATGGAGCACCATGATTAGAGGCGTGTCCTGCGTAGCAACAACACTCAAGCGCACATACTTCCAGCGGCTGTAGAGATTCCTGCGCCCGTCAAGACGACGATTCTCTTGGCGCGCCCGCTCGTGATATAATCGGCGACCGCAGAGAGGCTCCGATCAGTGAGCGTCTTGGGCGGGCCAATGGCGACGAGCGATGACTCTTCTTGGCCCATCCTGCGAGCTTGCCGGCGGGTGAGGTGAGGCCCGGGCTTGTTGCGATTTCGACGTCTGCGGCCTATTTTGGCGGTAGCTGCGCAGTGGGCGCGATGCAAGTGTCTAGGGCGATGGGCGCATAGAATACTTGACGATGGAGATGCGTATCCGTATCGAGGGGGGGGGCTCACTCTCTATGGTGGGGGTGGTACGTGGTGGAGTTTACATCATTCTTTTTTTTTTCGCGGGTGGCGGCGCTTATGCTTATCGATAAACAGGCCACGGATGCCTGCGCACCATGACAGCCAAGGCTCTACAGGCAATGAGGCTGTGTCAAAGTTAGGCAGAATCAGCCTTATAATATCCCATGTTTCTGAATGTGAGATTAGCTCACGATGCAAATAGGCAGTGCCCTGTACTTGTGTATGCTTGTGCTTGCCTCAGCCCAAATACATCATATCATGTAAACCCAGTAAGTGGCTTGGCCAAAGTGGTGGGCATAGGCCATGGAATAGTACTCGCAGTGGAAATAAAGATGAAGCGGAAGATTTGACGAGTATAAATTAAGCCTGGGCGAATCAACCAGTCCAGTCAGATGCTTCTATTAAGGAAGGCGGATCGTAGAATCTAAAAGTGATCGTGATGATGAAGTAATCGAGTCAAACCAGCCCTGTGTAACTCAGAGCCCATACCAAACCAAGCCTATATATCAACGCCAAACAATGCCCAAATTCGATATTGCTTTCATCATTACGTTTAACCATGTCTTTCACGCGCCTGTGCGAACTGCTCTTCCTGCAAGCGCGCGAGTTCCTCCATTGACATACCACTGTTGGCGAATTTGTCGGCTTTCTTCTCTCGTCCCTATAAATAACCGAGTCAATACCTTCTACTGAGGACATCAGGGGTGGGATGCGTACCTTCTGGACTTCCTTGTGCTCTGCTGCTGCCTCCATCACAGCAGGGACGTAGTCAGAGAAGCCCAGCTGCTCAAGGGCCTTGGTGATGTGGTCGCATGCGATAGTCTTCTTTGCCTCCTTCTCAGAAATCTCGTTGGCCTCAGAGGAGATGAGAGTGATGAACTCGACACAGCACTCGATAAGAAGATCACGTGCTTCTTTCGCGAATGCAACGCCAGCTGACGGAGGAAGAATCTCTGTTACAATCTTTTGGACGGTGGCTATAAATATTGGTTAGAAGATAGTGGCTGTGAAATATAGAGATATAAGCATACCTTTGGGAAGCGACAAGTCGTCGTTGCCTATGAAATCCAAGTTAGCATGAGAACGAACCGATATTATTTCAAGCAAGGATGTCCGGACCGGTAATGCCGTCATCGAACCTTGCCCAATAGCGATCTGAAGCCGGTAGCGGCATTTTGAGAAATGCAAGAGTAACGAAAGTAAGGGTAAAAATAGGCAAATGGGTTACTGGGGATTGGATGGGAAGAGGAGATGAAATATAAGAATATGCATGGTGAACCAAACGGCTTGGGTGCCGAGAGATTCATCTTGTGAATGAGTTATATAGGAGCGTGATGAGGAGTCATGATTTGATGTGCATCACATCTCGTTTGGGAGCAAACGGGTTATGAAGCATCAATCCGCAAGTGGGCAGTGACACAGAACAAACTGGCCGCGCATGACAAGGGTTGGCCCAGTCATTGGCCAGGACCGGATGAAAAAGAAAGGAAATAAGAAAGGGAGGAAAAAATTACTTGCCTGCGAATTCGTGATCCGACATTTTTCTCAGCGTGGGAAGTTGAAGGCGATCAGGTCGAAATGGCGATGGTGAACAGGCGGGCGCCCAAAATAAATGTATGAATAGTGGCGGGCGCGGCAGTGCAGGGGGTGCTGCGGTGTGCAAATAACACAAATGAACAATAGAGAGGAAGCGAGGGCAACACGGGAAAGCAGCCGGCGGTGGTCTGGCTGATTCAGTGGTAAAATAAACGTCGCTGCGTGATTTTTTGAGTGCGCCGATGAATGAAGGAGGTCCTTTGTTCTGGTGAGTGTGCAGTTCGCCTTCTCTATGTCAAAGAGGACGATCAAGAGACGGATAGTTGCTGGAGGGTGACGAGTGGTGGGGCAAGCCTCTTTTGTATCCGGACTCCCTTCCCTCCCATCACTCTTGCCAGAAAAAAAAGGGTCCCGCCTGGGCCACAGACCAATGGCCGCCAATGACAGCCACGCAGGGGCCCCAGCAGCCACTGTAATGGACCTCTGGCAGCTAGAGTTTAGGTCATTGCATTGGCATTCTGCAGACAGTACCCGCATCAGGCTTCAGGCCACGGCTGAAAAAAATACTGCCTCATACTTCAAAGGCAGTGCGCCGCCTGCAACTGGGCATCTGGCAGTCGCACAGCCACATCTCACCATTGGGACACTCTCACAAACAGAACATCGATCCCTCAATCAGGATGTAAACATGATGTCAGAAAAGCAGCCTTCAATTCAGCTGTATCCACCGGTTATCCACAAACGTCAATATTTTGGTTCCTAAATCTTATCAAAACCAAGCTGTCGATTGATGCTCAAGCTTTGACGCGCTCCCAAATGCTGCCCCAGTTAGTCGCACGCGCCACACATTTTCTTTCGCGCTGGAGCATCCCTGTCGTGTGCACGGGCCATCCTCATGCCTACTACTTTTGTCGGCCAAAATTTCCTCTCTGGCAAATTTCTCTTCCTTTCCTCATCACAACTTTTTGCCTTCGCTCTATATCAGAGCCGCCGAGCATATTTGCTCAGCATACCGGGGTGAAAAGATGCAACGAACTAGATGGTTTGTTCATCACACCCGTCAATTCCGACCCGATCCTCTGGTAAGTCTCATTTTGCTCCAATGCCTTTCTGTGCCTCGCGCACGACGTCAATGACGAGATACGTTGTCGCCCCAGTCTTAAGAGGTCCGACAAGCCTCTTATGCTGAATGACCTAGTCTAAGCCAATAGACATGTCTGATCGACTCTATTCTTCACTCATTTTGTCGCGACCTAGATTGCTTGACATTGTACTAACAGTATGAAAGATCAGGGCATATTTCGGAACTGCAAGAATTCTCCCGAGTCTTTACGTTCTACCGACATATCGTGGTGCCAATCGCTATCTGACTGTCGAGTGTCGACTAGGAATGGCTGAAGTATCTGCAATGCCTGCATAAGTTTCAGTCAGCCAACGGTGCTTGATGACCTAAGGTGTCAAGCACCAATCGTCCTATGTCGGTCGAGAGGTGAATTTTTGAGGCGCGCATACTCGACATTTCACAAGGTAAGAATACAATTTCTATTTTTATTCTATAAAATGATATATGCTATGATGAAGAAACTTACATTCCATGCTAATACTGAAGCCCGAATGTGGAGCAAAATAAGAGCTTTTCATCTTTCGACTGACTTGCATATTTCTTCATTCACTCTCTTGTCTATCATGTTTATTCAGACACAAAGCTAACTTTGCTTGAGATACAGGAAATTTGTCGGCTGCTAGCCAGTTACTCTTGATATGCGGCAACCTCAGGTGAGTCCCATCTACTTAGCATTAGCATGATGTCGTTCTCGGCATGTCGTAAAAACTCACTTGAAAAATTTGCCGCTTAACTCCTTGAGGGGGTTGGCAACAAATTTGGCCATGACATGACCAGGTTGCTCCGGTCTAAGCAAGGTGCCCTGTTCAAATGCCTCCGTGAATGTGTCGTATTGTGCCTTGTCCATGGTATCCTTGCCTGCCGATCGAAGAACTCCTTGCATCTCCGTGTTGACCCTGCCCGGGGCAACGGCTACACTGGTGATATCGGGCTCCTCGGCGGCAATGTGAGCAGAGACAGAGTTGTAGGCAGCCTTTGCTGAGCCATATGATGACCACGCCGAGTAGGCGCCGGTCGCAGCACCAGAGGAAACCCACACGATACATCCTTTGGATTTGCGCAACTCATCCAGTGCTGCCTTGGCCTAGAAGAGGATTGTGAGCAACACACAATTGCTATTTTGATGTGGTAAAAAAAAATTGGCAATGCTCACCAGGGCGATTCCACTAAACAGGTTGACATCGTAAAGCTGTTTCCATTCGTCAATCGTAGTGTCTGCAAATCTCTTGGGCTCCAAAACGCCATGGTTGATGACGAGACCATCAACCCTGCCGTAGGATGACACCGCCAGGGCAGTCAGCTTAGTAGGCAGCTGTATATTGTAAGCGTTGATACAATTGCCACGATCTCGGGTACCACATACATCCTTTTCAGTCATGTCCCCCACGAGGAACTGCACCTGATCAGGGTGCGACTTTTTCAACTCTTCAAGAGGACCCCGCGATCGTGCTGTTACTACCACTTTGTGTGACTGCTGCAGCAGGTGCTTGGTAATGGCGGCGCCGATGCCCTTGCTGGCACCGGTAATGATGATAACTTTTGACGCCATGGCTATTTCTTATGGTAACGGATGCACAATGGATGTGAATAAACGTGATGGGGAAAGAATCGCTTGAATCGCTGAGATTCTGGGCTGGAGGTGGGGTCGGCTTGATTCGTGCTTTGTGGTGGGGTTCATCGCGGTTTGAACTACCCTGCACTGCTCGATCACGAATTTAGCTATCCTTCACGCTGGTTATCTCGACGGCGCATGCCGCCTATGTACTTGTAAATAAAGTCTTGTGATCTAGGGTGGTGTGTCAAGTCGCATTTACAGCCCAACTCACGTCAATAATAGCATTTTGTATATACACAAACTTTTATTGAACAAAACGCAGGTGTTATAAAACCTTCTACACTAAACCGCTCGCACACCTTTTCGAGTGAGGACAGAGTGCATAATTTTGCATGTAAACCAGAAACATGATGATACGGACATTTAACTTTTCTTTATTGGCCGGGTAAACAGCCCTTAAGTCTTCCTATATCCTCATTTGTGGCCCTACAACATCCACCGACAACGATGGTTGGCCATTTCCCGCGCTCCTGTGTTGCCTTGACGACTTCTGTAAGCTGCGCCTCCCAGGGCCCGCGATCCTGTACCGTGGAGCCCTCTGGGAGCTCCCACTTTTGGGTTGTGGTATTGTAAACTTCGCCGTTAGTACCATCAGGGTAGAGAATTAAGGCAGGCCATGAAGAAGTGCGACCACTTTCAACCATACGGGAAACGGTGGATTCAAAGATGCGGAGGATTGGATCGAGCTTATGCACTTTCGTGCAGTTGATGCCAATGCCCCAAGGAACACTACTAGACAATTCAGGATCTAGCATGGCCTCGACAGCAGCCTCCATTGAGCTTCCATCGGGAAGCTTCAAGTCCTCTCCTGGAGAGAGAAGTGCTGTCCAGAATGGCAGATGAGCAAACTCTGGCGTCGCCGCGACAGCTTTGCGCATGGCAATGATCTCGTCTAGTCTGGGGATAGTCTCGAGCGCAATGTAACCGATGCGAGAAGCGGCATTGGGGATGCCGCCAAACAATTGCATGCGCTCGGTATGCCACTTCTCCAGCGACTCAGCAGAGTCATGGGTGGCATCATACTTGCCAGAGTACTCCTGGCCGGGGATCATGCATGCGCCGTAGGGTCCGCAGCTAAGCGCAACCTTTGCGCTGGGGCTCGCAACGGTAGCCTTTTCGGCGATGGCCACGGCATCGTCGAGGAAGCGCGGCACAGAGGCAGCGGGGATGCCGTCGGGGAATTCCTTGGAGCGCGTGTCAGCAAAGGCGTGCAGTGAGACCTGGTAGGTGGCCGTGAGCAAGATATCGACGGGGATGTCGCCGAAATCCTTTTGGCACGCGAGCAGCGTCGCGGGGTCTGAGACGAGCAAGTCGGACGACCAGAGCGGTGTGTCGCGGCTGCTGAAGGTGATGTTGTACTTGGCCTCGAGGGACGTGCCGAGGCCGCCGTCGAGGATAAGGATCTTGGACGCCATTGGAGGCCGAGCAACAAGAGAGATTTCCCGCTTCGTTTTTTGCTTCGTTCGTGCGCCGAGGGAGTAGAGAAATCCACGGCCGATGGCGGGGAGCATCAGACCCCGCTTGGTGGATAGCTCAAACGTAGCGCTCGCTACACTGTGCGCAGCAGCACCAACAATGCCGGGTTGCTTTTATTCCGTTCTTGTACCAGTATTTCTACCATTTACATGTGCAGCACTGGCAAGGCCTAATGGGCTTCATCTTGGCGAAATCTGCGCTGTCCTATCAATTGCAATAGGTTTTTGGACTAGTGTCCCGACGAGGCGATACTTGTGAACACCTAGACTAATCTAGTACCATGCAAGACACAGTACAAGTCTGAGCACCTACATATGCAATCGCGAGCTGAGATATTTTAAACTTGGGTTAGCTGCCATCTGGGTGGGATCTGTGCGTATTTATGAGTCTTGTGTGACAGCATAGGCACTTAGCCCATCTTTCATGAGCCAGTCCTTGGGCAACCAGGAAAATCTCTACAAAAGCCCAGAACTTTTTGTAACAAGCGGGATTATAAGGGTAATTATGAGCTGAAAGATCTTGTACCAGTTTGGTGTTTCCGGAATCATTGGGATGGGGGTGTGCGCCATGGACGCCGGATCGGCTTCCGGATTCCATGTGTATCGCCAAGCTGTTGAGTGGCTTTAGTATCTCACATCCTAGATCGTAGAAAAGAAGCGGAAGTAGCCGCACTACCTGTAAATATTAAAAATCTCCCTTAATTAATGATTCGTGTGAGCTGACAGGTTTACATCACATCGCAAAAATGATGGCATCTCTTGCTGAAATAACGACTGGAACCGAAGACAAAATTTCGTCCAAGCCTGAGCATATTCCCGTGAAGATGGAAGAAAGAATGGATGATGGAAATAGAGACGGATATTTGAGAGAGTCGCAAAAAAGGGTCCATGCAACAACATTCCTGGCACTATTTGCAATCTGCCTCATCTACTTTTCTCAGACTTTTGCGTTGGTAGGGACTGGAGCGGCAAGTATCATGTTTATTCTACTACAGAAAATAAGGAAAGACTTTCTAACGTGGCTAACATAGCAAAGCTATACGATTTCCACGTACCTGGGGCATCCAAGAGATGCCGTATGGGCGACATCGAGCCTCACAATTCCGAGTGTTGTCTTGGGGCCGATTATTGCTCAGATGGCAGACTTTTGGGGTCGAAAATGGTTTTTGGTGGTGTCTTGCATTTTTGGGATAATAGGCTGCATTATTGCTTCGCGGGCCAATAGCTTTGCCATGTTTATCGCTGGCATGACCATCACAGGTATCGAGTTTGGCGTTCTTCCCTTACTTCATGCGATCCCATCTGAGATTCTTCCTCGGCGTTGGCGTGCCCCTGCCCAGGCGGCAGTTATGTTGGCGAACGCGTTGGGATTAATTGCTGGGCTCATTATCCAAGGCGTGCTCAATCGAGATGGTCACATGGAAGGGTTTCGCAACTATTACTACATCAACGCAGGCCTTATTGCCGCTGGCACAATTCTTTGCATCTTTGGCTATCGACCACCCCCCACGGAATTGCAAACATCCCTCAGCATTCGAGAAAAATTGCTAAAGCTAGACTGGATCGGCTACGTGCTGTTAGCATCGAGCTTGGTCCTGTTTTGCATAGGGCTTTCCTGGTCCGAGAACCCTTACCAGTGGTCCAACCCTCACCCATCCGCCCCTTTTGCTATCGGTCTGGCGATAGGGATTGGATTGGTAGTGTACGAAGCGAAATTCAAAGTTGATGGAATGTTTCATCATGGTTTGTTTCGAGGAAAAGATTGGAACTTTGCCATTTCCATCATCAGTGTTTTCTGTGAAGGAATAGCCTTCTTTGCAGTGGCGGTTTATTTTCCTCTTCAGGTATTGAATACTATAGGTAGAGCGAAATTGGTAAGGCTGACATAAATTTAGATCGTGATTTTATACGAGGAAGACCCCTTACTTGTTGCTGTACGATTTAGCATTGCTTTTCTTACGACGATCCCTGTCTCCATTGCGACTGGACTATACTGCACTTTCACCAAGAAGCTCCGATGGACCTGCGTGTTTTCATTTCTCGTTTTTGTCATATTTTTTGCATGTATGGCCACTACGGATGAAAATTCTAATAAAAACACCTGGGGATACCCTGTCTTCCTTGGATCGGCTGTTGGAATAGCACTCATCACGCTCGTCACGATGGCGCAGTTTGCTACACCTCCGGAGCTCATATCAGTCGCAAGTGGACTGATAATTAGCATACGATCCCTTGGGGGCGTTGTAGGGGTTGCAATATGTGAATGATAAAATGTCAGATGTAAACCAGAAGAAAGCTGATAAAATCCTGTGCAGACAATGCCGTCTTTACAGACGAAGTTAGCAGTGTTGGCGACCGAGTGGCCAAAGCAGCAGTGGATTCAGGCCTCCCTGCTGCCAGCGTTGAACAGTTTGTGGGATACCTACTCACCCACAACGAGACTGGTATACTTCAGGTCCCAGGTATCTCGCCTCGAATCGTCGAGGTAGGAATTCACGCCTTTTTGAAGACCCATGTCAAGGCATTCCAGCACGTGTGGATAACGGCGGCTGCTTTCGTAGCGGTTGGGGCTGTTGGTGAGTAACTGATCCTAATGGGCGCACCTTTTGGTCTAATCCCGAGATTTAGTCACTGTGTTCTTCAAAGATACTAGTAGCGAGTTTAATGATCAAATCGATGCACCTATTGAAAAGGATGCAGGATTAGAAGGCGTCAATGGTCGGTGAGTATGGAACGCGGATGAGAGAGCGGGTGAATTGATGATTGGACTTAAATATTAGGCGGATAAAAAAAAAGGATACGGGAAGTTTCCTCTTTTTCAGACAATGGAAGAGGGCTAGGCTCATGAATTCCAGATGGGAAGAGAACGTGGCTGGCATGCATTCAGACTACTGGAGTGGGTCATGCTAATGCAGAATATAATCCATAATTATGTTCCAGATCCTCAACAAATCGGATCGATAGCTCAGTGGTATGAGCGAGGGATTGCAGATCCCTAGGTCGCGTGTTCGATCCACGCTCGGTCCTAAGCCTAATTCTTTTTGCTTTTCATTGCAATTATTCCATGGAACCGCAATTCACCAACTGTTGTTCTCTTGCTCCTTTTTGTTCGTTCTCCGTACTGGTACCACAAGCGAAAAATATCTATTCGCTTCCTGTGCCTAACTTTAATATAAGAAAATGGCCTTTCATTGAAAAATACCTTCTTTCGTTGGCACTTCTTATTCCTTCATTTGTCATTCCTCGACGTGATCGGTATTGGACATGTATTTCAAGACACACGTCCTATTTCGTTCTTATAGGCGTGTTCAATATCTTGCTAAGTGAACAATGTGATCCGAATGAATCCGGATTGCTCGCCTTTTGTGGTCGCCCTGTCAGCCACGTTTCACTCCCATCATATTGACTACGAATTCTTATCTACGTTTGGCCCCCACCCAGAAACGCCATGTAACTTGGAGAATAGGGCTGGCTAATTGGGTTACATTGTATATAAGCAGCTGAGCGTTGCGCATACAGGGTTAAATGATGATCTCTTTTCCCACTTCAATCAACTACCCCGCCTCTGACATTTTGGCTGTGAGAACTGAAAGAATGACAAAGGTTTCGGTTCCTTATCTCAGTCAGGGGAAGGGGAGCTGTCCTTGTCTAGAACTTAAAGGGTTCCAGTCCAGACCACGATTTTATGATCAAGCTGACATCAAGAAGTATGACTTGAGCGGTGATGTTGGCACTGCTCTCATGTAGGTGAGCCAGTAAATAACCATTCAACTAGCTGACGGACAACAGGGTCATTGAAGACCATGATGAATCGGCAGCGGGCATCATCACTTCAATCGAGCAATTGCTTCGTCCAGGTCGTGAATCTTCATTTCCAGGCCAAATGATTGAGGACCTTGTCAGCATAGATGTTTGCAGAATCCCACAGTATACGAAGCGTGCGCCCGACGTGATCTGGTCCATCATCAAGTATCGTGGGGGTCATGGGCCTCTGCGAAATGCGCAAGCGTGGCTTGAAGACGATCAAATATCTGATTTTAAAAGATTATTGAAGAGTAATTATGGAATCGGAAGACAAGGGGTTGGATGATCTGCTGATATTGTGACAGGCCAAGATCGAATATTTCGGTCAAAGACTCGGGTTGCGACGTGGATTTGCACGGATCCAGATGTCTTTTTACCAGATCCTCAGATCAGATTAAAAAGTTTTATAGTCCTCATGTTTGAGAAACAAAGGAGGACAAGATTTTCAGATACATTTGCCAAGATTCTGCGAGACTTCTTCACTGGACCCGAGGCTTGCAGTATCGGGGGGACCATGGAATATCACCCCATGCTCATCTACTTGTCATTATACTTTTGTTTCAATGACTTTGGTCTTATTATAAGATGCTATGAGAGGCTATTTAGAATATCTGTAAGTGATTTTATTGGGGTGATTAATCTGGAGATCTGTATTGATGGCAAAAGATGATCATTACCGGCCGGACGACGTGGGGTGTCTCTGATCGGTCCTTTCTTCTCAACCAAGCTCTAATGCAAATTTCATTCAGTTTACCAGAAATTATCCAGCACAGAAGTCTGCTGAAACGGCTTAAACAGTATAATCAATGCCCACCAGTGAGACCGAGGGGCGTGCAATTTGACGACAGTTTTGATGTGGAAGAAGCAAACAGGACCCTGGAGTCAATGGAAGACGATGTGTCAAATTTTGAAAAACAAGTAGAAATGTTTCTGGAAAGATTCAAGGCATCATTGGAACTGGTATATTTTCTCTCTATGATGGTGAATATAACGTACTGACTTGATGGTAGGAATTTAGTGTAGCCGACGAGAGAATGAGTTGGGTCATGATGTGGTTTATGTTGGTGGCCATTCTTTTCACGCCAATGGCCTTTGTTGCTGTATGTTAATGCCGCAAGGGACTCGTGCCACGACGGCTAATGAGCTAGAACAGTCTATTTTCGGGATGACGTCGCTAGAGGCAGACCCAAAGTGGTTCGCGGCAGCAGCCGTTCCGGTCTTTGTGGCTTCGTGCGCTCTCTGCGTCTACATTTTTACAAAGAGTCTGATACTAGACGACGGGCTACGGCCAAGCGAGCTGCAGCGGTTGCTGCACTTGACGCCATACTCCGAAGTGCCAGCGCTTAAGCGAAAAAAGAAACACGGGCACCAGGCTAAACCTTCGAGCCAGATGCCGCACAGGCGACACCACGGTGTGTCTTACGGCGCATCGGGCGAGTCTGGGGACTCGGGGAGTTCAGACGAAGGCTCCGATGACTTCAGATTGCCGAGTCACTCTCGCCCATCACCAGGCAGGCCACCGGCGTACAGCACCAGCGTCCCGATGCAGGCTATGCCTGGCAGACCACCTCCAGTGCGGCCTAGTTACGTTTCACAGCAGGCGACACATGCGTATCCCATCCCACAACCACAACCACAAATGCATCAGCAGCCAACGCCAGCTGGAGTGCATACGAGACCACAAAGGACGAGTGGGTATTACGGAAGACCCAGTCGTGAAAGACAGAGACAGGATTCTGGTCTCACGTACAACAATAGCCTGTATGTGCCGGATTTCAGCGGGCCCCGAACAACTCCCCGCTCTTCACGACCTCGTGGGCCGCCTGGACGATCTGGACGATCTGGGCCTGGCCATGGCCACCCTGACGGTTATTCGGATGAGAGTGAGGAGGAGTAGAAGTCGATCCCTTTACCGCCAGATACTTTTGTCAAAGAATAAAGCCACGAGTGGGATATAACAGCGAATGGCGGGGTTGGCTGAGGCACATACATACACTGTACGCGGTTCAAGGGAAAAGGGTTTCTTAGTGTGGGTGGTGTGGAGTCAAGTCACCGGCTCTGTGGGGTAGCGTCGGTCTAAATGGCCTGCGCATCAGGGCGGGCGGGAGGACCCTGGGATAATGCCTCCGAGTGAATATGACGTCGCTAGTCCATGTGGCCAGTTCAAGCTGGGGCTGGAAGCGCGTGCGTGACTCTGGTTGAGGCAAATGGGGTCACATGTGTGGCCCGATGCTATGTCTTACTATAAGTCAGACTGGGCTGGATGGGACCATAGCGCCAGACAGACACACACTACCGAGAGACAAGCCAGCCAGCCACACATCACGAAAAAAAATCTTGGCCCGTAAAAAAAAAAAAAGGGACCAAAACAAACCCCGCCAGATGGTCTTTTGGTGAAAGGGAAACAGGCCCTGTAGCGCGCTAAGCGGGCTCCTCACTAGAAGGGGGCGGCTGGGCAGTCTCCTGTGGGCTTAGACTCACGATGGTCCCTTGACATGGCTGGCTGGGACAACGTCGACTCAGCCGCCACCTTGGTGGGCGCCTTGGGGGGGCAAGAATAAACTCACTTGTGTGCCGTCATAGGGGGAAGGGTTCCCCAGAGAGTTCTAGACTAAGTCAGATGTTGACGGGGGATGAAAAGCCCTCTTGTGCTCTGTGGTCCCATGGCTGGCATTTAATTAAAGACCCGTGTCCACGCTACAGGTGTCTGTTTGAGTGTTCGTTCGTCTCATCTCCATTGCCAGCAATTTAGACACACGCGGGGTTTCTCTGGAATCTTCCCTTTTTTTCTTCTCTTTTATTTCTGTTTCATATTCTTCTTTTTTGTGTGCGTGTGTCTCATGACATGGACTTTTCCGATTTTGAGGAAATAGACGACGTCTCCGATGGCGAAGACCAGGAGGATTGCAGCGAAGCCGAGCTCGCAGAGGCCCTGCAGCAGAAGGTGAGGTTTGCGCAGCAGCAGGCCTCCAATTCACCCGTTTCACCACAAGGACGGCAAGGCATGATCCATCAGCCATGGATAGGACGTGGACAGAAACTTGTTGGTGTTGTGGATATGGGAAGGTAATAAACAGAAACACATACCGAGAGCGGCGTGGGCTTTAGGGACGAATGAGGGCTGACAATGCAACCTTCCTGCAGCAACGGCATTCGATTCTCCATAACCGATCTGACGCCGCCTCTCGCCCGCATCCTGCCCCCGGTATTTGTTTATCGATCTTCCATTTCGCTGTACGACTCGCAGTATGACAAAAAGACGGGGGACAAGATTCCCATTCCGGACAGTGTTATTGACAATGTGTGCTCTGCGCTGAGCCGGTTTATTACCATTTGCGAAGACTACGGCACTTCGAAGGACAGCATCTATGTGCTCGCCACGGAGGCGACACGCGCGGCCATCAACTCTGAACAATTTCTCATCGCAATTAAAACCAAAACAGGGCTGGATGTGCAACTGCTCCCCAAGGAAGAGGAGGGCCAGATTGGGGCGCTGGGCATCGCCAGCGGATTTTCGCGCATGGAGGGCCTCGTGATGGATCTGGGGGGCGGCAGCACGCAAATCACCTGGATGGTCAACTCAGGCGCCGACATCAGGATCAGCCCCCACGGCAGCTTCAGCTTCCCCTATGGAGCAGCGGCCCTGACGAAGCGGCTGGAAGAGCTCCACCAGGGTAAAAGCAAGCAGGACGGCAAAATAGCGGTGAGCATGTTCCGGCGCGAGATGATTGAAAACTTCCGCGACGCCTACAACCGCCTGCAAATCCCGGAGGAGCTCGTCGACGAGGCCCGGCGCAAGGGCGGCTTCCGCATCTACCTGTCGGGCGGCGGGTTTCGGGGCTGGGGCTACCTGCTGCTGTACCTCAACCAGACGCACGGGCGCCACTACCCCTTTTCCATCATCAACGGTTATACGGCGGGCCGCGAGCAGTTCCAGGACACGGAAACCCTAAAGGAGGTTGCGCGCGCCGCCAAGCACCTGTTCCGCGTATCGGACCGGCGCCGCTCCCAGGTGCCCGCCGTGGCCTTTTTGGTCAACGTGCTGTCCGAGGCCATTCCTTTTGGCATCCGCGAGGCGCACTTCTGCCAGGGCGGCGTGCGCGAGGGCTTCCTGTTCAAGCAGCTGTCGCCCGTCGTGCGCAAGCAGGCGCCGCTGTCCGTCGGCACCAGCTACTTTGCGCCCAGCTCCAGCACCCGCATCCGCCACCTCCTGCGCAAGTCGATCCCGCGCCCGTCGAGCGACAAGTCCAAGTGCTTCCCCGAGGAGTTTGGCAGCCACGTCATCGACTCGTTTGCCAACTCGCTGTACGTGCACATGTTCATGTCCAAGGAGTCGGCCTCGACCTCGGCCCTGTACTCGACGAGCGTCGGCGTGCTGTCCACGGTCCACGGCGTGTCGCACCAGGACCGCGCGAGGCTCGCACTGATGCTGGAGGCGCGGTACGACGGGGAGCTGCCCCCGCGGGAGATGGAGTTTAGGGAGTCGCTGCGCAGGCTGCTCACCCCCGAGGAGGTCTGGTGGGCAGAGTACCTCGGCCGCGTGGGATACCTGATTGCGACGCTGTACCCGGCGGGCAAGATTGACAGGAAGAAGACGCGCGTCGTCTTCTCGGCCCAGTGGTCGTCGACGCTGGGCAAGAAGGGCAACAAGGACGGCCTGGTCCTGACCATTGCCGTGCAGAAGACGCCCATCGACCCGGAGCGGACAAAGGAGACGGTTGACGAGTACTCCAAGGAGATCAAGAAGATGGGGAAGAAGAAGAACTGGATCGGCGAAGAAGAAGACCTCTTTGGGATGAAGGTCAATGTCAAGGTCGTCGAGGAAGGCATCTTGTGCGACCCATGCGATGATGCAGACTATGTTATTGTTTGATGACCATTCCATTTTAAGCGAGCATTTGTATTTCTAGAAGAGCCATACATGATTTATGAACTGAGAGCATTTTTACTCCCTGGCGGGGAGAGGGTTATTTTTCTTTCTCACTCCATCATCCATTGCACTCCTTCAATCAAGTGCTTTAGCCATTCCTTCGACACTGGCAGGTCTGGGCAAGTGGTCCAGAAGCCGTGAGGAAGACCCTGATAGATCTGTGCCTTTGTTGCAAGTCCTGCTTCTTTGAGAAGCTGATCCAGTAGGATGGCCTCGTCACGTCGAGGGTCCCAGCCGCAGATGGCAAAGTACGCCTTCTGGGCGATATCTGCGTGAGAGTCGAATAAAAGGGGGGATATGCGCTTGTCAGTCGGTGGAGCGCCGTATTTGGCTTGGGGACCATCAGTTCATGCACAAACAACAGATGAAGAAGGGTGGGTGGTGTTTACCTGCAAAGTAGTCAATCGACTTGCGAGTGAGACCTGGCGCATCGTTGACCTCGTCTAAACTAACGATTCGATCCATATACTTTTCGGGTCTTGCGTCGGGATGGCAGAAGCTTCCGGCCAGGAAGATGATACCCGTGATTTTTGGAGAAAGGCCTTCATCGCGAGCGTAGTGGGAAATGCCAGCGGTAAAGTTTGCACCTGCTGAAGTGCCGCCCAGGATAAATCCTTTGGATAGGTCTGTGTTTAGTTTCTTCTGCCCATCTGCGGAAGCGGCCTAGTGACAAGGTCAGATGTGTAATAAACGAGCAGATAGCATGTTGACAAACCCATCGGACAATGTCAAACGAGTCCTCAAACCCTGTGGGAAACGGGTGCTCTGGTGCGAGTCTGTACTTGACATTAATGACAACAATGCCCGTTTCGAGAGCAATGGCCCGGCAGGTCGCGTCGTCCGTCTCTAGACCTCCGGTTACATAGCCGCCGCCGTGCATGTACACGAGGAGCGGGAGGCTCTCGTTTCCGCTTGCGGTGCGACGGTAACTTCGGAGTGTGATGGGCGCACCGTCTCGCACGGGCACGTCAAACTCCTCAATATTGAGGCCTTCCTGTGGAACGATGGGTTCATGTGCTCTCGTCATTCCAACGGCATGACGTGTTCCTGGCGGCAGGTTGTTTGGAAACTGCGTCACGTTTAAGATGGAGTGATCGGGGAGGACGTGGGCTCACTTACATCTACCCACTCGGGGTGTGGGACGCCGTAGTGTCTGTGTTCTGCCATGATGTCCTAATAGAAAAACTCCTTGGTTAGAGAATTGTGAGAATGACAGATGAGAGAACCATGATGATATTCCACTGAACAGCTCGTTGACCGGCCATAGATCGGACATTAACCCCGCCTGTTCCTCGTGTCATGCCTGCCGCCAAGAAGCACCGTTACCAAATACAAAATCCCAAGTTGGGGAAAAACCGCTCACTCTGTTGGTAAAGATGCTGGTCCTGCGTATTTCACGATACTTTCCTGGGAATAGATTATCTTATCAGATGGAGAGAGCCAAGGTCGGATAATAGGCGATCACCGAGGATCCCTGCATATTTAGAGCGACACGGACCTAGACGATGGATGCATTTTCTTTGTCATCATATAGCCGCACCCACTGCCAGTGTTTCTCTCGAGTAATGTTTTATTGTAACAAAGTAAACAAGTATGTGTAAAATATTTGGGAATCGTGCGCTTAATAAAAATACCAAGAAATCCATGCCCAAACCAAAAACTCCGGGCACTCTTGGCCATTTGATACCATCCGTCCGTCCGTCCTCAAAGGGACTGCTAAGACAAAGCGTCCATATCACACACGATTCCAGTCTTCTTTCGCTGGTTTGCCATGTGCTCAAAGTAAAGTTCTGGGGTACTCCGACGCCTGTTCTCCACCGCCATCTTTGCCAGGTTCCTCATCCCGGGGACCGGGTTGATGACGTTGGGCCCATTGTGGGGTGACATGACTTTGATGAGGGCAAACTTTTCCTCCAGCTTGACGATGCTCCCCGAATAATCTTCGGCGCACACCGGCAACGGGTCAAGGCCGCATCTAGCCGTGGAGATGAGAAACGACCCCAGGTTGGTCATGGCGCATGCCTCGCAGCACTTGGAGGTTCCCTTCTTCAGGTCCTTGTACAGCTTCTGCAGAGGGAACAGCATGCAGTCGAGTATCTCCACCCGGGTGGCGGCAACGTGCTCTGGTCTTTTGGTTAGCAAGAGAGACCCTTGAAAAAAACGAGCAAGACAGGATAAACTGTACCGATAAGGTCTGTGGGCCGCAACGGGTCATACTTTGCGTGGGATAAGGGGACACCCTTGTCCGTGACCAGCTGGCCCTCCTCGTTGAGGCTGCAGGTCCTCGCCAAGGTGTCCACCGCCTGCACAAAGACGTTTGCGTCGCCAAGTTCCCACGCGATCCAAGCGAGTACGGGCCGCGTCGTTTGCTGCACGGAGTCGATCCACTGTCGGGCCCAAGGGCGAGTCATCTCAGTCATGTCGTACTTCTCAGTCACTGCCAAGATCTGGTAGAGGTCTGAGGCTGACGGCACCTTGGGCACCATGTCGAAGCGGCCGTGGATGATGTACAGCACCGTCAGCATCGGATCTTTGCGGTCCTCGGGAAGTTTTACGATCCAGTCCTCGCCGGGGTTGGCGGGCTTGGACTCTGTAAACCTGCCAAAGAGCATAGTCTTCCAGACCATCGAGGCGCGCCTCATGGCGTTGGAGCAGACCAGCACATCGTGCCGCTCCAGCCCGATATGGAGATGTAGGTCTCCGTGATAGTCGACGACTACCTTGTCGGGGATGTCTGGAGACGAAGGTGCAGAAGATCGAGTATCCGCAACTGCCATAGTAAATTTCTTGAGAGGGTGATTTATTTAATGCTAAGAAAGGGTGACTGGAAGAGTTTGCTCAGACTGAGTTTCCTCGACTTGATCCAAGAAAGGGATCTCTACCGTCGATAACTATATATACGAAATCCCGTGGCGTTTTAGGGAGAGCTTCAAGATCAAAACAACAGGGCTTACTGGCTGCATGATGCACTCCGATCAATTGGTCGTTGGATGCATTCGCGTCATGCATCCTTCCTGCAGCTGCATGAATCGGGGTTTCAGCTCCTACCGCCAGAGCCACAGATAGCCGTTCCACGCCTCTGTCTTGCTTCCGTGGAGGTCATGGGATTGATTCAAGTTCTCTTTACTCTAGGAATCCCAGCCTTTGGGATTCGTTTAGCCTTTGCGATATGCCACCGGCGATGATCGCTCCAGGCAGCAAGCTAGACACACGTAAGAAAAACTGAGAAATGACCCTCCTATCGCGTGCATGGGCTAGTTGGTCGCGCAATATGAATCCTGGGTCCTGTTTGGGTGCCACGGTAGTGGTGTGTAGCAACATGAACGACTATAGGACGAGGGCAGCCCCCTATCTGTGTCGTCTGAAAACGGTTTCGGCAAGCCACGCATATGCACCTCAAGGGGATTGGTTGCAAGAGGTAAACATTTCATCATTCTTGCGATTGTATTCGTCACGCTCATTGCTTTTGCGGTCCCTGAAGCGCAGTTCCGCGAAGGATTGTTGACGTTCGTGAGCGGGGGCGGATACCATCCGCCTATCAACCGAACCTGCTTATTCGCGTCTCAGCTAGCCAATGAGTTTTCGAGAAGGAGTTTATTCCACATTTGATTGGACTCAAAGTCTATAGAATGTTCTATCCGCTTCCATTAAACACACCGCCCCCTGTTTTAGCGGTCCGTACTGGAAGGGATCACCTCCCTAGACGTTGCAAAAGACGGGCATATCATCTTGCCGCGGGGTAGCAGATGATGCAGTCATGTCTTACAACAGCTTTCTGATGCAAGCAAGCCAGGATCTCAGACGTGGCTACTAAAACGTGGTACAAGATGGTATGTTACTACCCAACTTGGGCTTGACCGTAGACTAGAAGAATGTCACCGTCTTTAAGCCAAGGACCAATAAACACCTCAACAATGCCCAGTTTTAGAAATCTGCAATGACAGCGATTATCTACAAGTCACCGCTTATTATACTGATGTCTCTAGACAAGAAAAGTCGGTGATGACATCAAGTTGAGGCGGGCATCACTTTCATCAGCCAGCTCGTCCCTTGCACAAAATTCTCACGTTTAATGCACACCTAGATGGCTGCTACATGTGCTTGAACTGCTGCGCGAACGCTCGTCTCGTATATGGCATCGCACCACATTCAGGGGGATACGTACACAACGCGATGCAGATGCGGAAACGACTGGCGAAGAGGAAACAATCCTGCTACATGCGCACACAGCCAGTGTTTCCAATCACGGTGTTCCTTGCACCAAGGAAAAAGCAATGCGTGTATGCACATAAGCCGAAGGTGCCCCAGTCCCCAGTTATAGTAGATCATGTATAGGCCGCGATCTGGTGGCGTTTCTGGATGCAACCCCCTTCCTGCGACTCCGCCTACCGTCGCGTCCTGATGGAGGGTTGGAATAAGTCAGATAATAGTGTGTTGACTTTTGCCGTCGTTGCCATGCGAACGTTTGCTTTTGAGGGACACGCGCGCGGGGTTAGTGTTTTTGAGGTAGTCAATGAAATCATATCATGAGCTTGACCATTGAGGAAGGACTACGTGTTTTCGTGGTGGGCTACGGGATAATGAGTGAAAAGGAGGCAGAAATAACCAAATGTGATTGGGAAGAAGCTTCATGGTGATGTGGCAATGTTACGCCACTTGGTGCTGTGTAAGGGGTGAAAGGAGGTGGCGCGGAGGTCGCCTTCATGGAGCACCTATTTTACAGCTAGAGAAAGAACTCTGGGGGTCAAAATTATGGTTCAAAATTATCACAGTTTCGTTGAAAAAAGATTAGGGATACGGGTTCCTTAAAATCTACGCCATATAGCCTAGAGAAGGGTGTTGGCTCCCCATGATGGACATGGTAGATCTGCAGATGCGAGCGGATCATTCATACTTGCGCGGAGATTGATATTGAGATACACTGTCTTAATAAGCCTTTTGAGATGAAAAACTGACTTGATAAAATAAAGATCTAACTTATTTGATCTTTGACCCCTTTAATGTGGGAAGATCAAGTGGATTTTACTCGTGGTGGTTCGAAATGGATGACCTGAGATAGGACCCGTATTTGGTCAACAGAAGAGATCGAAAAGATGATGAATATTCTTTTTATGGCCAAGGATATTAATTAAGACGACAAGGAAACATAAAGAGAAGAACGGCCGCAGCAAAATATATCAATCAAGTTTAAAAATACAACTGAATACACTACACATAATGAGGATTAATTTACTACGCCAATGTCTTGTTCTGAAGCAACATGCTCGGATATCATACTAATTCTTCAAATCTGGTTCGATTTCAAATGGCACTCTGGCCTGTTGCTGGAAATATATGTGTTGTACGAAGAGATGTAGTATGTCATCGGAGCGCGAAACCAACTATGACTTGCAGTGTGGGCAGCCAACCAATAGCCCTTGACGTCGTGGAGTAAGCTAGAGGCTTACATGGCACCCTTGACTATTGCGTGGCAGTTCGTTTGAATTGGGATAGCGTAGTACCAGGAGCTGCCACGAGCGTTGAATGACAGTGGAAGGATGCGGACCCCAACTGGTTTGGCATTGGCGAGATTAAAGTGTCATTTAGGCACGTACAAACGTGGCTTTCTGCTCTGTGGTCGAATTATATTAGACTGTGAAGGCGATTAATTTTGGCAATTTATTGAGATTGTCCCAGTCGCTGTTGATCATTGCATCATGACGTCCATCACGCAACATCAGGACCCAGAAGGTCAACATCTCACCTTATCCGACGGTCGCATTCTTGCGTATTCCACTTATGGCTCTACTACGCCGTCTCATTATGTATTTTACTTTCACAGCTACCCCGGATCCCGTCTTGAAGGAGCTATGTTACACGATGTCGCTGCATCTCTCAACCTTCAATTAATATCTGTGGACCGCCCTGGTATGGGCTCAAGCACCTTTCAGCCGGAACGCCGCATCCTTGATTGGCCATCTGATATCCTAGCACTGGCAGACCATCTAAAAATCACCCAATTTGGCTGCCTTGGGGCCTCTGGCGGTGGTCCTTATGTTCTCGCATGTTACCACCAGATCCCGCGAACGCGACTCAAGGCGGCCATGATAGTAACTGGGATGTGGCCCACGGTTTTGGGAACACAGGGCATGCTGCTCGAGTCTCGCGTCATGTTGTTCATTGCTCCGTGGGCGCCAGGCTTAGTAGCAGCGGGTCTCGATTTTGGGCTTGGGAAGGCTGCAAGAGACACAGAAAACCCAGAGAGGTTTGCTTCCTTAGTGAACAAGACCTTTGAGTCGCGTCCTGGCGTAGATGCAGAGGCATGGAAGCAGAGTGCAGCGTTCAGGGAGGGTGTCGTCACCAATCTACGCGAGGCATTTAAAAACGGCGCGACGGGTTCAGGCCACGAAGCAAAGATTTTTGGTAGTGATTGGGGATTTGCACTCGAGGATGTAAAAGTCGAAGAGAACAGTCTTGCAATTTGGCATGGTGGACTCGACCAAAACGTACCACCTGCCATGGCTGAGAAGGCCAGCAAGCTGCTGTCTGGATGCGATTTTCAGTTTTTCCCGGAAGAAGGGCATGTTAGCATTATTGCTACGAAGGCCGATGAATTTATGGGAAAGGTGTGCGAGATGCTCGATAAATAACACCTTTTTTGGGGAGATACCAAGCTATGAAATGAAATATCTGGTTATAACCACACGGCCGTGCCTCTTAATAGAATGCCACTCCTAAATCAGCGTTGAATAAATAGCTATATTTCTGAAATATAACCCTCCTGAGACTTGGATACTCGATATATCGCGCCAAAGCGAAGTCTGCATTTCTCCGTCGTTGGGGACGCGGGCCTGTCGCGGCGACGCGTATGACTTTATACAATTACGATATTGTATCGGTATATGGTCATTTCTCTGTTATGTATTCAATTACTTCATTAACAGGAGTATTTATCACAGGGACTTCTGGAAGACAGATGTTTCAGAACATTTGTGCTCTATTAGCGACTGTCCAATTCAAAGATGCTGAGTTAAAAGTTGAAATAAGTATACATGAATATGAGTTTCTCATCAGACCTAGGCCGTATCATCCAGCGTTAAAACACCTTCAAGGTATTATTTACAGGATAGAAAGAACACCTCCAACGGGGCCGAGGCCACCGCCAAGAAGGCCACCCAGAGAACCACCGGCAACGCCGTTCACAAGAGGTCCAAGGGAAGTGGTCAAGAGAGGAAGAAGACCAGCAACTTGACCACAGAGAAGGTTGAGGATGTTGCCAACAAGTCCAGTGGCAATCTTTACCACAGCAGAGATGTCGGCATTGACACCAATGGCCCCAACGAGGCCGTTAACAGTGGACAGAACAGGGCCAACAAGGCCAACGACGACGCTGACGAGACCAGACAGATTTGCGCTACCGGTAACGGAAAGGGCGCCACCGCCAGAAATTCCTCCAACAACGCCGGTAAGAGTGGAAGTCACCTCGTGAAGGAGAGGGAGGACCTGATCGATACAGTCGTCAACGGACAGACCGCCTCCGCTAACCTGGCCAACAATGCCATCTAAGATTCTGTTAGTTGGGGTTCGGATTTTAATGGAAGGAGAGCATACCAATGGAACCAGTGAGGCCCTTGATGGTGGCAACGGGACCGGTGAGAGTGCCAATAAGGCCATCGATGCTGTCATAGGAAGCGGTACGCTTGCCAACGCTGACATCAACAGCGCCAACGTCAACGTCGGCGCCGACACCGAGGAGAGGAGCGGCAATGGCAGACATGGCCAGAGCAAAAGTGGAGAAAATGGAGGACTTCATGGTGAATCGTGAGATAAAAATTAAGAGACAAATTCGTAATGAGCGAGGAATGGAAAGAGTGACTGAAACGGAAGCTGAAGAGCTGACTGGGTCTGATGAGAGTGGTGATGAGGATGAGGATGAGTTGATCTGAAGGAGTTGTGGCTCACTTATATCCATTTCGACTTACATGTCTTGTGCATTATTTTTGGAAGTATGAAATTTCACCAAACTAGCTGCTTCACCAACAGCTGGCAACTGTTTGAGCGTTCATGGTGTAGAGCTTTAGCGGCGGTCTGTGATTCTAGTGCCCGGCTAGTCGGGCTTAGGTGGTTGCAAATGCGGTTTGGCACACGCCCGTGCAGTCGTCCGAGCCACCCAAACTAGGCCTGTTTCCAAGGTCGAGTTCAGCACTTCATCTCAATTCTGTGTCAGGGCGCAGTATCTCGCCGATCATCGCCATGACTTTGCCCCCCCTAGTTGCAGATCAACCGGTAAATGAAGCCGAGATTGTACTGCCTAGATCTTCAATAGTTTTTCCCTGCATTGCCTGGCCATACTGGATATGGCTGCAATACTGGGATGGGCAGGAATTAACCCTGAGGGGCTAGTTACCTCATAAGCATAACGGGCGATATTTTGGCCGAGCCTCGCCTACGAGAACCCGATCGAGCAACGCATAACAAAGGGTGTATTACGTGATATGAATGCAAAGAGTCTAGACCAATGACACCACATCGAAGCTGAGGAACGTTGTTTGTATCAGTTCTGCTCGCAGGGTTTGTCTGGACTCTAGGTGCCAACAAACAGGGTCGATGCGCCACGTTTCAGGAACAGGTCATCGTTGAACAACCACGAGCTGTATGCCCCTTCAAGATACAACATTCCCAGAGCTTCCACTACATTACTGCAAGATAGCAAAAACAAAGCATGAAGGCATGTTCAAATAACCGAATTTTATGAATGGGTTTTTGACTAGGATATGACTACAAGACGGCCTACTAGGGTGCACGAGATCTACAACAGAAATTCCAATCAGAGGATAGGGCCGCCCAATTTGAAGCAGCCAGCAAGATTGAGATGTCCGATCCAAGTTGCCTCTCCTGCTAATCAACGGTGTATGAGTCAGTTTCCGTGTCTCGGAAAAAGCTAATATAGATACGGTGCTAGATACAGGGCCTCAGCTGCTCTCATTTTCCTTTGAGCAATCATGGAGGCGGAAATACGGTCTGAATAGCGAGCAAGAGGCAAGTGTTTTCGGTCTAGGCAAGAGATGAAACTTTTCACATCTACAACTTGTGTGATTTGGCAAAATACCAACCTCTATCTGCTCGTCAGCTCCTACTTTCTAGAGAATATATTAAAGTAGGCTTGAGCTTTTAACTCTGTCAGTGCCTTAATCTATCTTCGACAAAGATCACCAGTGCCAAAAAATTAAAGCCGATTTCCCCTGCGATTGAACCAAACCCCTGGTATAGAGCACCGGCCCGCTCCGAGTCAGCATGGGCTATCCTTGCAGAGCAGAGGACTCGGACCTCAGATCGTAGAACGCCAAAGATTGAAGTAATGCGTCCAGGTTGTGGCACAGAAGCAATAATTTTTGAGGAAAATACGAAATAGCAAGCGAGAGGAATGAGTACAAATGATAGGGTATATGAGAAACACGCCACTTCACAAGTCAATCAGAAGACATACCTACCCCACGAGCGAGACTTCTTGTTCTAACTTTTGTCACTTTCAAAAAATTATTGTAGTTAAAACGATCAGTTCGAAATGAATCCGTTTGGAATTTCGAGATAATTACAAGATATTATTCACGGAGAAAGCGAATGTCTCTTGGACTTGCTGCTAGTGAGCTGTGATACAAATCAAGTATTCGGGCGAAGTCTTGGCCGTGGGAAATATTGCTGGAGGTCTAGGGTACAAAGGGGAAAATTAGAGCATCCATCTACAACAATAACCGGTTGCCCGGTTAGCTCAATCGGTAGAGCGTGAGACTCTTAAGAGTACACACATCTCAAGGTTGCGGGTTCGACCCCCGCATCGGGCTATTCCTATACAATTAAGATGATTGAGGACCATAATTTTTTGCAGTTTTTTGCACTTTATTTTTATGCTTTTTCAACCACAGAGTGAGCTAAGTGGTGGGGGCGGGGTGAGTGTCTCAGTTAACCAATTCACAACATTTCGCACTTTTTTGGAACTCTAATAGCAGAAATGGAAAGGCACCAGTCATTTAATTAGCATGAAATCGTCAAGAATTCATTTCTTCTTTATTTTCATCACTTCGTATTGTATGCTGGCTAGCTACAACTAATGCCGTGCAATGAACGGCTGTCGAATTTTGGCATCATGACTACATCACAAACAGGAGATCGGTGTCTAAATAATTGGTTAGAAAGATTACGTACTGACAGTGGGGCTTGGGCACACATACCGAGCGGGTGACTGCAAGACAACTGGGGCTTCTGAGTGTACTTGGTCTCCAGAATTTCGCGAACGCTGTTGAGAAGCTGAACGTAGCTTTGCTTGGGGTTTGCCTTGATAGCGGAGATGAAAGCCCAGGACATGGCGCCAGTGGCCTGAGAGTTAATCGTGGCGTCGGCGCTGAACAATAATGTTAGCTTCTACTTTGTAGATGGCATACGGCTGCCTAGAGGGACTTACGATGTCTGATCATCCTTGCTTCCAGACCACATGATAACATCGGCTGGCGAAGTTCGGGTGGCCTTGGTTTTCTTGTAGGCACCGTCGCCAGTGAAAGCTGACTTGGCCAAGCCGAAGATGGAGCTTGCGGCACCAGACACATCACCTTGGGCGTATGAGGAAATTGCCGTGAGAAGACCCTGGCCAGCTTCCTTGGCCAGGTTGGGCTCCTTGAGGATACCCTTGGTGGAGTAGACGTATGGCAGATCCATGACAGTAGCGGAGTGGCATGAGTCAAAGATGGCAGTCAGACGGACACCTGGTTGGAGGGGTTTCACTACCAACGTGTGGATCATGTCGTCGATAATTTCACCGTTCTGCTTGAAGTCGACAGGGTAAATGCATTCGTCGGAGCCATCTTCCTCATCACCGTCCTCGTCCTCAACCTGTCCTCCGTGACCTAGGAAAGCTGTCAGTAGCTTTGAGAGAGAGGCTGTCCGTCGAAAACATACCAGAGTAATGAAGGAACAGGGCATCGTTGGGTCGAGCATCCTTAATAAGCCAGCCCATGGCGCGAATGATGTTGGCCTTGGTAGGAATCATGACGGGGTTAGACTGGTCGTCAGTCAAGATGACCATATCCTCGCGCTTGTAACCATATCGCTCGGTAAGGAAGTTGGAGACATTGTGAACATCGTTGATGCAGCCGCGCAGCTCAGCATCCGTGCCGAAATAGTTGATACCAATGAGAAGAGCCTTGCGTCGACCGGAACAGTTGGAGTACTGAAAGGTGTAGCCTTCGGGGGCACCGTGACCGAACTGCTGAGGCGCAGAGGGAGGGGGAGGACCAGCACGACCGTGGCTGGCGCTATAGGCGTTCTGAACGGGAAGAGGGTATCCGTAGGCATCGAGTCCCGCGGGAGGAGGATAGTTGGGAGGAGCGTATCGGTTCTGGCCTCGCTGGCCGGGAGGAGGACCGGAAGGAGGGGCATATCCTCCCTGACCGCCGTAGTTTTGAGATGGAGGAGGTCCGGAGGGAGAAGAGTAGCCACCGCCGCCGCCGCCGTAGTTCTGGGAGGGAGGAGGACCGGAAGGAGGCGCATAACCACCTTGACCACCGTAGCCACCACCGCCGCCGCCGTAGCCCTGAGAAGGAGGAGGACCAGAGGGAGGAGCATATCCGCCGCCACCACCACCATAGCCCGAGGGAGGTCCAGGAGGAGGTGCGTAACCGCCTTGACCACCGTAGTTTTGTGATGGTGGAGGACCAGATGGGGGAGCGTAACCACCGCCGCCGCCTCCGTAACCACCTTGACCACCGTATTGGCCTCCGCCGCCGCCGTACTGGCCGCCTTGGGAGCCGTTGTATCCTTGACCGGGATAGTAGGACATGGTGTTTTAGCTAGCGAGGAGCTGTTGCGCGAGGCAGTGGGATGCAGCTACAATGAAGCTGCGACGAGGAGCAGAAGAAAAGAAGGAGTAGCGGAATGCAGGTCACTGCATCTCACGGGGGCAATGGGAAGAGGTTGGAGCTTGATGCTCGTTCGTCGCATACATGGGTTCGTACGCGGAAGAGCAGAGCGGGGCAGTGGAAGGGCTGAAGAGAGCTTCCCACCAGAACATGCGGGCGCTGCCTGGCGGGGGCCGGGAGCTTCAGGTGCAGCGGGCCTCTAGCAAACGCCGTGGTGGCCTGCCCAGGCGACCTTGTACATACGTCGACGCGGAGGTGGTCAGTGGACCAACCGCCAAGGACCTTGTCTAGTGGATGACACAAAGGGTCTTTCTCCCTCGTACAGGGGACGTTGGAGGGTTCGGATGGGCGCTGACATGCAGCCCAGCCAGGTCTAGGCGCCGCCATGCCACAGCGCAGACAAGCCAGGACAGAGGGGCAGACGGGCAGCGAGGGGAGTTGCAGCGCGGGGGGCGGCCTCCCATGATGCACTCAGGCTCGACTTGGCGCCCACCAAAGCTACCCCTCCGACCCCTACCGCAGCCCCTCCCCCTCGTTCCCATTGTTCCTCTGGCGCGAGCGAGGCTGCTCTTTTGCATTCCCTCGCATTCCGTCAACAAACCAACCACCCCTGATGTCCAGCCCGGAGATTGCTCGCATTTGCCTAGACTGCGCCTCGGCGGCAGGAAAATGGTGGTTGCCAGATTGAAACATGCCACGTATGGGAAAAAAAAACGAAATGGAGAGGCACCGGTTACGCGATGCCCAAGTGATACATCTGGTTGCCGTTGAGCGGCTGGACGGCGGCGATCGGTCTGGGTTGTTGCGCCATCGCCTTGGGTGGGTGGAAATGGCTCACTGCCTCAAAACCAAGAAAGACCAATAGTGACGAGAATAAGCATGACATTCCATGCAAAGGTTATTCGTGTCGACTAGCAGCGATCAGCCTTCTTTTCAGTTACACACGTCGTATTATCTTACCGGAACGACGGCTCTTCGGACTCTTCGGGCGGGCATCATGGGACGGGCGAGTGCCCCGGAGGCCCGGGCTTTTACGGAGCATTTCTAGTGGCTTCGCAGAAACACGGTGGCTCGAATGAGCGCTGGTAGCAGCAAATTGCACCGGAGCTTGGCCTCTGTCTTCACTTCCATAGGGGGTCCACAGCCCCGCCGGAACGGCCCGCAGGGCTGCCTGTTTGGGGAGTGTTTTGGGCTCTCGCTGGTTGCTGTTGGGGGCCGGCCACAGGGCAACGGCTTGCCAGGCCTGGGCAGGGTTCTGTGAATCATCTCGCGGGCGCTCATGATACACTGGGCTACCTGCCGCGTGCGAATCTGTGACAAGGTGACGGTGTTTTACCTGGGGCTTGGCCTAATTTCACGCATTGGGAGGGAGGCAGCCAAGCCAAGTACACGCTCGCCTGCTGGACAGGCCACAGGTACCTCACATGGGTGCATCTCGCGCAAGTGAATGACCCCCCCCGCCATGTGAATTGTCCACAGAGCACCCACCCTCTCTCTGTTCGTGCCTCCACATGTGCATGTTGCCAAGTGCCAGCGGACTTGTCGCGAGCTGCTACGCGGAAAGCTTACACAGCCGACTCGTCAAAGAAAAAACAAACAGACGAGGACACCCTGAACTGAAATCCTATATCTTGCGTGCCATTCCCGCCTGCTTCTTCCTCTCCCACCCATCACTCCTCTTCTCAACCTCTCACCTCGCTTCTCTCCTCAGCCACTTATACCCGGCAACCCCCGTCCTCTATCAAGGGGCACACTTTCCATCATGTCCTTCTTTAAGAAGATCGCCTCCGAGTTTGAGAACCTCGGGCTCGGCGACAAGAAGCCCGAGCAGCAGTCTCAATCCCAATATCAGTCCGGCCCTCCTCCTCCAGAAAGTGGTGAGTACCGCATCTTCCGCATCCATCCCACACCGTCCGTAACTTGCGTTTAACAAATATCTCTCACACAGGAAACCGTGATTATGGCGGATACCAGCAGCAGCAGCAGGGCGGATACCAACAGCAAGGCGGCTACCAGCAAGGCGGCTACCAGGGCGGTCAGGGTCCCCCTCCTGGCCAACAATACAACAATTACTCCTCCCCTCCTCCCCAGCCCGCCTATCAGCCCCCTTCCGACAAGCCGCCTCTGCCCGAGGGCTGGACTGCCCAGTTTGACCAGCAGCACCAGCGCTGGTTTTACGTAGAGATTGCCAGTGGTCGCTCTCAGTGGGAAGCACCGGGATACCGTGCTCCCGCTGTTCCTCCTCCTGATTCTCGCCCTCCCATGGAGTCGAACCCCTCCAGCGACTCCCGAGGCTATGGATCTCCTGCTCCCGGTTACGGAGGTGGAGCCCCTGGTGGCTACGGCTCCCCCGCTCCTGGTTATGGAGGTGCTGCTGGAGGTTACGGATCTCCCGCACCCGGTGGTTATGGTGCCCCTGGTGGCTACGGAGCTCCCCCCTCTGGCTATGGTCAGGAGGAGAACCGCGCCTATGGTAACCAGGGCTACGGCCAGCCGTCAGCGGCTGACCAGAAGAAGAGTGATAAGAAGAACATGCTTATGGGCGCTGCCGGTGGTCTCGCCGTCGGTGCCATTGGAGGTGCTCTAATCGCCAACGCCCTCGACGATAGCGACGACGAACACCACGCTGCTGCAGCTGCAGCTCCTGCTCCTTCGGGCGGATCCACCACAGTGATTAACAACTACTACGGCGACGAGACCAACAACTACGACGACCGCGGATACGGTGGTGGTGGCGGCTACGGTGGTTATGACGAGGGCCCACCTGCCGTCCTCCCCGCCCACGATGCAGATGGCGACTCTGTGTCATCAAGTGACCGTGAGGATGTCCAGGAGGCTCGTGAAGAGTATGAGGAGGCTCTCGCCGACTCTGATGCCAGCCGCAGCGACATTGAGGAGGCTCGCGAAGAGTACGAGGAGACGTATGAGGAAGTGTACGAGGACTAGACATGTCCCTGATGAGCAACGGCCACACACACGCACATGAACATGACACGTTTGATATCCAATCAAGTATGACCAAGGAATACAAGGGCGGGCATGGGTAGGTACCATTCAGTTAGGCATTAAACAAGACCCTATTTCATTTTCTTTATTTTTTGCGCCGAATACCGTGTTTGATCGTGTGTACTTGGAGCGCCTTGGCAGTGACATGTTTGTGCTCTTGGCAATGGCTGCCCCGCGTTGCGGTGACGGTTCTGGACAAAGCTCGGCCGAGCTTGCCCCGCGCTGCCCTTGGTGCAGCGGTTTTTCTGATGCGTTGAGTGAATGGCGTCAGGCCATTGCTGGTGCTGCTGGTTGGCGGTGGACAATGGATGGACGTTGTCTTGGCCTCAGACGGCGACAGCTACGGTTTCGCTTATCGGCACGGGGCCAAGACATTGGCTCTCCACTTCGCTGACCCGCGGGGCCATGCCATGGCGCCTGAATAGACGGTTCCTTGGGTTCCAGCCCTGCCACTCGACATGATCCCCGTCTACTTGGCACCTTGGCAGCCCTTGGCATTCCCTTGGCGCCAAGACCCAGCAGCAGCTCCTGACACTACCTCAATTCCCCCGATTTCCCACCGCCAATGGCTTCCCTGCGTACCACCAAAAGACCGTTGTGGTTGACCAAGAGGAGAAAAAAGAACAAAGATGCGCCCGCTCACGCGTGCGTGCGTGTGTGCGTGTGTGCATGCGCATGGCCGATCCACCGCCAGGAGGAGGTGCATTGTACATCCCAAGCTGTTCCTGGGGCCTGTCCTGTGTCGCCGCCAAAAAGGCTTGAGGCGGGACAGGGCCCCAAGCGCCGCCGCCCACTGAACTCTGTTGCAGGCGCGAGACAGTTGTGGATCTGCGGCCAAGTTCTCGATACATCTTGTTCCCGTACCGTCTACTTTTCTGGTTTATCCCTCTATTGCTACCCAAACTAACTAGATCGTAAACAAACAAAAGGAAAAAAAAGGAGACGCGCAAGCAAGACGCGAGACCAGAGTAAAACCATAACCCCTCCAAAAAAAACCGCTCTCCTGAGGCTGTGCCCGTCCAGCCGCATGACAACATACCTACATGTGCAGCCGTGACTGGGTAGTGAGATATCCCCCCGCCATTTTGACTCGGCCGCCGGCAAGTCGCTCCGACACTTGTATCATATTCGGCACTGAGATGCCGGGTCTAGAGCGTCTCTGTCTTTCTTCTGTGCTTTAGTGAAGCGAGGATACCCGCGATTTAAGCTCAGCAATAAGAAAAAAAACAAGCATTCGCTCAAAGAAGCTTCGCTCGCCAGAGTCTCATGGGCCCGCTGTTTGGGCGTGGTCTATATGTGGCCACCCTTGGACGTTACAAGTCGTAGGCGTGCCGCCAAGAGACCGTGCTGACCTTGGCTTGCAGAGTGCCAAGGGCGTCTAGCAACTAATGGCAACTTGGAAGTTGGCCATTGGGGAGGAACGAGGGAATTTAATATCTACCGGGGTTAAGGGGTAGTTCTCGTGATTCATTCTGTCCTGGGACGGCATGCCCCAATCTACCACCACCCACATCCGTCCTGGTCTGCTCTTTGCTGAGAATTCATGCTACTATTTCTGCTATTCAAAGAAATTCACACCCGTAACGATGCTCGCGTCCACTTTTTCCGTGCCTCGTCCTTCGGCTACCATGTGAATCCACTGGTAGCGGAGTCGGTTTTGAACAATGTTCGCGGGTTTTAGGAAAGCCATCTTCGGTATCAACCAAGCGCTCCACCATCCAAGGTAACCACCAACCTTCTGCAAGCCTTCCCAATCAAACGCCATCAATGCGTTGGTTTGGGTGCCGTCATTTCGGTATCCTGCGGCGGTAGAGAATTCGCCTGCTTGTGGAGACGGCGAAGACGACGATATTTGATGAGTGGCAGGTACTAATCCTTACTCTCGTTGTTCTTTTCGTCCATGCAGATGCATAGGGCAGCCATCAGAGCCATGTCGACGTTAGGTGCTACCTGCAAGGCATAGGTCTGTTGACCAAACAAGAGGTCGCGCCCACTGAGGATCTTACGATCGATGCGGGCTACCATGGCGCCGGACGATTCATCGTGAATCTCGGCGGCCAAGTCTATCCAGTCGCCCTTCATCGTCAGAGTCTCGGGGTGGCCGTCGGCTGACTTGAAAGTAGCAGTCGCCTTGGACCCGATGACTATCGACAGCGTGTTAGCGATTAGACAATTCCGACACTGGTGAACCTCGGCCTGTCGCCAGCGGGAAACTCACTCTTCCAGCTGTTCTTAACCTCCATAATCTTCTGGCCAGAAGGCGACTCGATGGCATAAGTGGTATGGATATGGAAGTGCTCCTTGACAATGTCGAAGAGATGCGTGCCAGCCATGTCAAAGACCTTCTTGCGCCCTGAGATGGACATGACCTTGCCCTCGACCTTGAGAATGGACTGGCCGCTGGCTAGCTTTACCTCGAAGCTATCGCCTGTAAGAGACAGGACCTTTTCGCGCATAATAATGGTCTCGCTCTGGCGAGCAATCATATTGGCGAAGACGCCAATCTGGCGGGGGGCGGGGTTAAGGCCCATGGTGATGAGGTTTGGCGTTTTGATATGAGGGGATTATCGAGGGTGCTGATGCGAGTCTTGCGACAATGGATGAGGTGTCGGAGGAGCTCGAGTGAGGCCAAAAAAGGGGATGCGATTGATCTAGAAGTGGACTATTGCCGCCTTTAAAAGCTGCGACGTTACCTACGAGCCCCGTTTGCGACGCAAGGCAGATCTTCAAGGAAAGGAGTTGCTCATGTGCTGGCGGCGGCGGCAAGCGCTTCCCTAACTGGGGCCAGGCAAGAGGCTACCCAAAAATATCCCATGTCAGCTCTGCGCGCCACACCTTGGATACAGCACCAGGCCAATTGGAGGAGGACTATGGAGATGCTTCAGGGCCCAAACGGGGATGGAATCGATTTAGCCTTTGGCGACTCCCGAAGCGGGCCAGCGGAGAGGGGCTGGCGCGCCGCCCGAAAGAGCACTTCGATGGGGTTCACGAGGCTGGGTGCGACCACGAGGTTTGGATGCGAGTGAATAGTTGCACTGTTTTTGCGCCATCCTGAGTGAGGCCTCCATGTGTGGTTGGTTGGAGTGGGCTGTTTGTTGGAGAATGAGGGGCAGCGATGCATCAGTGCAGTTAGTGACTGATATCACATCAACAACACGAGACGAAAAAAACGACCAAGCAGCAAACACCGAAACAATGCAACGATAAGCTGCCGTCGCGTGTTGATGAGACTTGTCTGATTGTGCGGCGCTGACTGGTCATACAGGGAGGCCTCAGCAAACGGGGGTTTCAATCCTACGCCTCATCTTCCCACTTCTGGTTATTTTCGAGCTCCGCGATGCGTCCACACATGCTCCAATCTTGTAAGCAGTAGTGAAAGCTGAAGTTCCAAACAGCCGCCTGGGGGCTCCGTGCGACCTGGCTTGCATCATCGTCGTCCCTATCCCGCGATACTATTCGCTGGTTCACTCCGCTGGCGTCGATCGAGACCCCTGTAAGCACTTGAGCTGTGGGGGCTAAGCAGTTTTCATCCATACGCGGAAAGTTCGCAACAAATATAAATAAATTGTGCTAATTTATTTATCATTAAAATTCTTATTTAATTTATACTAATTAATAATCTTATTTTATTTGGTTTATTGTGAAGTAGTGGTGTGGCGAGATGACCGGATTTTCCTTGTTGTGCTGTTCTGGTACGCGACTTCAGATCAAACTCAGACGCCTACCACAGGTCGACCAGCACTCGATTGAAACCGCTGATCAAAATATCACCATCTTGAACATGGAGATCCGCCTTCATTGCAGTATTCTAGTTATTGTATCGGAATAAGCACAAGATCATCCCACTTAGTCGTCCTTCTCGACGCCCAGTGATCCATAGAATTCGATAACCAAATACAAGGTCCCGAGTTTTCATCAACCACCTTTCCCACCATGTTTGTGCTGCTTGATGTCTTACATAGGCACCCTCAAGGCCTTTGCGAAATTCTTGATAGAATCTTGGTGGGAATGAAATCGGCAGATGGTGGAGGTTGAAGACATAGGATGGGATGGATGGTCTTGATAGACTGGAGAAGGCCCCGTGGTGGGTCTCTGGGAATAACATCGAAATCATATCAAGCGGTATGATACGCGCCGTCGGAAGTGCACGGCGAGGTATACCCATGTTGATGAGATAGACGTTTTTGAAGAAAAATTTGTGACTTATGTTTGAGAGATGTTTAGGATCGCAAGGCGTTGATGAGGAATTACTTAAAAGCGACAGGTGCCTAGCCGATAAAACTTTTATTCTCTTTTCTCTTATGACCCTCCAAAAAATTGGCGGATTAAAGATCAAGAAAACGTTGTGATCCCATGCCAATAGCCAGTTTAGATAGCATCAACACATCCTTTCAATATCCTCGAGCTTGCTTCTAGTTCAAGACTACGAATACTTCGACTCATGAAGTCTTTTGCGCTGGATAGAAATTTTCCAATGCCTGGAATATAGCAAATACAAGAACCAAGTATTGTTACACATGGCTTCAAATGGAATGGCACTCAAAGGGAGTGGAACGGGTATGGGCTACCATTCTCACCACTATCACGGTAACAGCAGCAGAGGCGACGATAACAATATCAGCATCCGCTAAAGAAATATCTTATGACAGAGTTCTGGAAGTGCCTAGAGCTCCAACACAAGATGGAGAAGCTGCAGGCCAAGAAAAGGAAAGGGACCAGGGCCGGGATGCTACGCTATCACTGGAGCAGTTTTCACTAGTCACATTTGATCAGAGATCACTTTCCAAGTAATCGTTCACTGTGTTCTCTATTTGGAGTCGAGATTGTGGACTGAGCTCATCCAGACTTGTCACACTTTTACCTTGACTGCACCTGAGATTGAGGAGCTTAACGTAAGATAACAGTTTACTCAAGGTTCATTTTACGCGCGCATTTCGTGTTTGAACGGATTTCACCCAATTAGATTGACATAGCATCCTGGTCTTTATTTATGTCGTCGGAAACTCGCAGGTTCGGCCAAGGTCCGGTCTTTGAGTTTAAAAATTACTGATGACCGAGAATCCGAACCAGTAAAGATCATATCTGACACCACGGCGGATAGCAGTGGCACAAACTCCGACCGCCAATAATCCGGACGGTATTACTCATGCCCAACAAAGCCCATCATTTCTACTAATATAAACACTATGAATGGCTCAGCGGAACGCACTCATTTGAGCAGCCACATTCTACTCGCTTACCTCCTATATCCGCCTTCCGCTTGACCAGGATCATTGACTACTCTCACCTACCAATTCTTCCAGCCCTCTTGCAAGTGCTTATCCCTGCATTTGATCTCCTTTTTTCTTCTTCAAGTAAATACCCTGAACAAATTATCAGCCAAGTCTAATTCGCCGAGGTTAAGCTTTGCTTTTTGACATCGGCATTGTGCACTCTTGGCACCGGATTTCGTGCCGGGGCCGCCGCTTACAAAGTCGGATCAGCCAAGGAGTCCCTGGCTGGGTACATTCCCAAATATTCATTTATTTGCCTCACTATTGCATTCAGCTTGTCATCTTTGATATTTTCGCCTCTGGCCATTCGACAAAAGCCATTTATATATCTCTCCAATAGCAGCCTAGGCCGTTGTTTTATGATCCCTTTCGCTGGTATTCCCGATGCAAAAAATCAAGAATTTGGAAAAATATTTTGTTCATGCTCAATCCGATACCTTGCCTTATGCATGGTAGGGTCAATGATGTTATTATTTTGCATTATGTTGTAGCTGTGGCGATGTAAATCCCTTCCACTGACTGACTATCAAGGGGGAGGCTGGCAAGACATGTCTCACTGCTGCCAAGCACCTCCAAGCGGTCATTGGGCGGGCCGCCAAACGGCTAGCAAACCGCCCGGCGAATCGCATAAACGTGGCGACCGGTCTGGAACGTGACTGATTCCAGTGGTGGGATGAGATGGGCGATGAGAGGATTCCGCTAAATTTGGACTGAACACATGTCGCTTAGATTACGTAGGAGATTTGAACGGATACAGGAGTTCTCGCCTAATGTGCGGAATCACCGGGCTCCGTTATTTTCAGCTGTCCAACCGTCATCTTGTCTCTGCTAGAGTCGGTCAAGAGCCACACCTGTGTGAGACCTGTCAGTCTCCGAACGAGGCTATACTCGGGACAGAACGCCACCACGCTAAGCCAGACAGCTGTCAATTAAAAACGGAACTACAATAACTCACATGGGGATGGGGCCTTGGATGATGCTGTAATTAGCCATGTCAAGGAAGTACACATGACTTCAGTTGTTCGCATCCAAACCAATGACAGGCAGCTGAACATCAACACAGCCAGAGACTACCAAGTAATCTGGAACAGTCTCAGTCATGTTGTACTCACGTCGCCCTTGTTTGCGAATCTCGGGTCTAGGGAGGAGCACATATTTCACAAACTCAACATGCACCACCACGAGGCAAATGTATGCATTGAACGAGTCAATATGAGGGTATTTATTCAATGGTTCTCGTATTGCTGACACATGGAGCACGAGGAATTAAGTAGTTTTAGTAGTCATGATGGAGATATTATAAGCAAATGGCAACCCCTTTAAGTCTATACTTGGTCTATAAAGAATACAAACAGATCCCAGGCGCGAGATAAAAGTCAAGACACATTATATGCAAATGGGTCTTTTTACCCACGATCTATTCACCTTTTTACAGAGCAATGGCGGCAACGATGGCAGCAATGCCAGCGGCCGAGATCATCTTGAGGGCGGAGGCACCAGAGGTACCAGCGGTGGGGGTGGAGGCAGCACCGGAGGAAGAGCCGGAGCCGGAGCCAGAGCCGGAGCTGGAGGAACCAGAGCCAGAGGAGCCAGTGGGGGTAGCGGAGGAACCAGAGCCGGTGGCAGTGCCGTTAGAGCTGCCGCTGGAGCCGGTGGGCTTGGAAACAGAAGAGGACTCAGAGTCGGAGCTCTTGGAGCCAGAGCTGGAGCCAGTAGCCTTGGAGCCGGAGCTAGACTTGGTGGTGGTGGTGGAGGACTCCTCGGGGCAGGTAAGGTCGAAGCGGGGGGTCGTGGACAGGTTGTCGGTAATGGCGAACTTCACCTTGTTGTCGGGGTTGGAGTCACGGAGGTTGTACCAGAAGGTAGGGACCTGGTTGAAGAGACGCTTGCAGCCAATGTCCTGCCAGTACTTCTTGGCGTTGGCAACGCTGGCCTCGGCCTCATCCCAGTCGGGACCGGTGTAGGGCCAGCCGGTCTCAGTGACCCAGATGGGCTTACCGCCGACAGCAGCAACGGTATTGTCGTAGGCCTTGTCGAAGAGCTTGCCAGCGTTGTCGATGCTGTTGCCCTTGCCGGTCTCGTAGAAGGGGTACTCATCAACACCGACCCAGTCGACGGCGTCGAGGACAGCCTTGTTGGTGGCGTTGGGCCAGACGTCCCAGGTGTCGACGTGGCCGATGGGGATGTTGGCCAGAGCAGTGTTGGCGAAGGCAGACTTGAAGTCCTTGATGAAGCCAACAAGGACATCGGGGTCAGCACCAACACCACCATCGTTCTTCTGGCTGGTGGCAGTGTTACGGTAGAGATCCTCGCTACCAATGGACACACCAATGACGAGGTCAGTCAGGCTGGTGCCATAGGTCTTAATAGCAGACTTGAGGGCAGTGATCTCCTTCTCGATGGTGGTGGTGCCGGAAGCCCAGACACCGAGGAGGATGGAGGTCTTGGTATCGACGGCAGCGCCGAAAGCCTGAATGGGGTCGGAGTCGGAGTAGGCCTGGATGTTGGTGTAGAGACGAACAGCGTTGAAGTCGCCGGGGGCGTTCTTGAGGTTCTGGGCAGTCTCAAACTCGGCCTTGAAGTCGGCAGCGAACTTGGCAGTTCGGTCGGCCTTGGTGGCACCGGAGTTGAAACCAAGGTAGTTCTTAGCCTCAGCACCCGCAACGAGGGCGGTGGCAGCAACGGCGACAGCGGAAACCTTCATCGTGACTGATATGTGAGCGTTATTGTTGTTTTATGTGAAATGGTCGGCTACGCCTGTATACGGAATTATTAAAAGAATGTGGTGGATTTTTACAAAAATCGCAAGGGTATAAAGAGTGACTGGAATAGGGAATGATTCCAAAAAGAGAGCAATAAAGAAAGACGAAGTGAGGTTCGACGTGAAGATAATAAAGAAGACGGGACGACTTGGAACGCAGCAGATTAGGGGGAGGCGACCCGCAGGGGGCGTGTTGTGTCACGTGCATGCATAACAATCAGTGTTGATCGGGATGGGCCTGCCAGGTTTTCTGGGCTCTTGGCAGGGGACAGCTCAGGGCCCGGTGGGGCCAACGCGCCACTGGAATGATTGGGATTGGCGGCTGGGTCGTCCCCAGAATAGAATCTGTGGGCGTCGGCCAATAGCGGGGAAGCCCATCCCCCGTCTGCTCTGCCTCGTATTTAGCACTGGGCTAGCCCAATCCAGGGGGCTAATCTCTCTAGCTCCAGGGACAAATCAGCGTCCCTTTGTGCCTGTCCTGTGCCAGTCCTGTGCCTGGCCGCCGCCGCAAGGGACGCCGCATGGACGCCGTGGCCGACAGCGTAAAGGACGCTGGCACAAGGCGCCCGTTCCCTGCCGGCCTGTCCTGTTCGTCCGTTATTTACGACCGGGCGTTTCGCCGTGATGGAGGCTCAAGAGTCGGACGGCCAACTGTGGACATGATGCGCTTCACGCCTGCAAGGATCAACCACTATCAAAGCAAAATCCGATGCGACATTTGGCCATCAAAGGCCAAAGGCTCAAACCTTGTTCAGTCACATTGCTTCGTTCGTACTGCTTCTGCTCCACCTGGACTGCGACGGCCAACTCACAAAACATGAGCCAGTTTCACGCGACGGTAAACAACACGGCCCAAACACAGCTTACGCAGCTCCCTGGATGTTTTTGCTGGGTCCCTCATGTCCACCAAGCTCGGAAAGCCGGATCACAGGCGGTGGCCAAGGAACCATCTCGTTTTCATAACCTTAAACAAGTCCACCAGCTGCCTTGGTCCTGCGCTTTGACTGGCCAATCAAGCGGCGGTCGGCACCTGAATCCTCCTTGCATCTGGTTGACCAAATCTGCTCCATACGGGTGTCGACATTGCCCTTGACAAGTGGACATTGTGGGCCGCCATGACCGCCGTGACTCTCTGTCTTCATTTGTCCTTCACGAGGCCTCCCCTGCGTTAGCATTGGAGATCGCACTCACATCTTGGTCAAGCACAAAAGTGTCGCCGTCATCAGAACCACTTGGGTCGCCATCTCAGCCTAACCCCTTGTGTGTGCACTTCGCGACAGCATCTGAACTCAGTATCCAAACCAGCCGTGACTCGTTCAGCGCCCCGTTCGCCCCTGGAGCCAAAACCCGCCACAATTCTCCACAGTGGCTGACCCCGACCAGATTTCTAGATCACTCGTCGTTCCAGGCTTGCACGCTTGCCAACCATGCCGCTAGTGGCGGTCCTAGATTGACGCCATACGCCTGTCACATATTATGCAGATGCAGAATTTTGTGCAGAAGTGCATGCACGCGATGAATTCACTAAATTTATCATGGATCGCCTGATGTACGGAATCATCCTTCGTGTCAGCGTGCCTCCTGCATCATACCTTGGCCTCCATGCAACCCAACATACATGGCCAAACGGGTTTCATTTCTCATCCTTCTCATCGGCAGCATAAATCTCCTCCTCATTAATCTTGTAGCTCGCCGACTTTCGAGCAGGCACATTCTTTTGGAACTGCAAGGTTGTGTTTGGTTAGCTCCGCCACTTGTTGGGTTCAGGGATATCGGGGGCATCCTCACCATGTAGTCCAACTCTCCAAAAGTTCGATCCTTGGTCTCAAATAGACGAAAGTAGCCCCAAACCAGTGTCAACGAAGCCAAAACGGCCCAGAAAAATGCCTACATCTGTCAGCTACTGCATATCCAAACTTCAAGCTGCGCCATTAAAACTTACCGTCTTGCCCTTGGCGTTCCAGGCACCAGGGGAAAGCAGTTTGGGTTGGATAAGCCCACCACAAATAATGTTTCCAACATAATACGTGCTGCGAGCCAACACGACAGTTTGGGTCCTCAACCGTGTGGAACCAATCTCGGCAACAAGGGTGTAGATGATTGGCCCGACCGACATGGAATACGCACCCAGCCAAACAATGCACAGTATGGACTGGGCCCATGCAAGAGGCATGGTTTGTTTGGGCAGAGCGAGAAATCCAATAATCCACAAAATCACGACTAGGAACGAAAAGCCGGTGAGCCAGATTGTACGGCGGCCCCATCGATAAATATAGAACCACGAGATGATTGTGCCGACAAAAGAAATGCCGGTACCACCAAGAGCAATTCCATATGAGGCGCTTGGGCCGATACCAGTCTGCTGGAAGAAGAATGATCCGCTGTAGCAGAGAGCACCACCATTCGTGATTTGAGAAAGGAATCCCATGCAGGCAATCTCGGTTCGTCGTAGGTTGGTGCCTCGGAAGGCATCCCAATAAGTCACACCCTCACGTTCCTGAATCTCCAGCTTGTTTGTGTGGACCATCATGGCAATGGTAGCATCGAGATCGACATTGTGTTCAGGCTCAGACAAACGCTCAAGAGACGTCTTTGCCTCGTCTAGTCGGTTCTGTCGGACGAGGTACCACGGAGATTCGGGGGCCATCCACGCAGCAATGAACAAGGGAATAGGCCACACCCACTGGATTGCGAATGGGACTTTGTAGCTCCATTTGGTTGTGTTATCGACGAGACCCTTGAGAACACCAGCTGAGATGAACTGGCCGATACACCAACAAAGGTTAACATAGGCAGTCAGATAACCTCTGATCGCTAGAGGAGTAACCTCGGCGGCATACGCGGGGCCCGTTGTGGCAAAGACTCCCCAAGGAATATTACAGAAAAAGTGCCCAACAAGCAAGACCTCGATATTCGGGGCGAAGAAGACGATAAAGATGAATGATGTTAACCAAAACAAACTGAACATGAGCACTTTACGGTGGCCCCAGTTTGCAGTCGCCCAACCGTTGAACAGGGCGCCGATAATATTAGCCAGCGCTCCGAGGCAATTGAATCGTTGCTGCCAATTGGCCGAGATTTGATACCCGTTCTCTGCGTCCAAAAATGCGCCGTACTTCTCTCGGAATCTAGGATATGCGTAGAAAGAACTCAAGAGGGTAACATCATACCCTTCCATGATGACCGTGGTGGAAATCACTCCAGCGTGTTAGCCATACGTCCAAATCATGATAGATTAGTAAACCCACATATAGACCAAAGCGCAGCACGTTTGTAAGTCATTAAACCTTGGATGACTCCATAGCTGTGCTCCTGGGCCGTAGCCTCCAGGGCACCGTTTGCGAGGGCCTTGTCATGGAGGTCGACATTCTTCAGATGATCGAGTCCACCATCTGTACTCTCAATTTGGCCGATATGCTCAGCACCGGCCTTCTTTTCGTTCACCATCTTGAACCCAGACGTCAATGGAGTCCAATTGAGCAATCCTTGAGCTACAGTCGGCGTGTAAGGAACCAAGGTGGATAGCGTCGCATTCCTCCGATGAAATGGGAAAACGCAATGGTTATAACATTCCTGCACCAGCAGGGTCTCGGCTAGGATACATGCTTGATGTTTTACTCCTGTCGACCCATCCACGATCCCATTGGTTCGACGGACCAGTTCCTCGGACGAGCAGACCCGGCATTCACGAAGACGCCGCCACCAGGTTAGGAACGTCGGGCCGTACAAAGTGATGGCAGGTTGGCGAGAGGCGAACACGCTCCTGGGTTTGGTGGCCTCGATTGGTGGAACATCTTGCCAGGGTCGGGGTGTTGGTGAGGTCTCGCAGCCTGTGACTGGACCGCATATGAGCCAGGTCAGGTTGACCACTCAGGCTCATGATCACCATGTCCATCTTGCGGAGTGATTGGGGTCGAGGCTAGGAAGCACAATCCGGGCAAGTGGGGTAATCTGGGGTATGCTGGGGAATGGCGCTGCTCATGTCCCGTACGTCTAGATGATTTCGGTCTAGATTCCCTTCTTCGTGCAGCGAACCATGGTCAGATGGTTGCCTGGGATCCCTTTAGCTGTTAAAAGTGCATATCCAAAGGCCAGATTTGGGATAGTCTTTCCTATCATCGGCAGTCTTTCCCGCGTTAGACGAAGAGTGTGCTTCAAACCCTTCCTGCTGGGCCAACTCCAGCAAGATCACACGATGTCCCATGCATCTGGACCAGGGCATGAATTCATCCAGAACGAGGCTGTCCCCATCCAAGCCCAAGCCGCCATCGGCATGTGTCAGATCCATTGGGAAAATGCCGTCTTCGTATAGCATATGCCTGGCTATAATATTTCTCCAAAATTGGCCTTTGTTACACAGCTTTGCTTTGATGGTCAAGATAGAAAGGGACCCAGTGTGGGGAAGACCCAGTATCCCCCGCGTTATGAGTCGACCCTGTGAAGATCATGATTGCGGAGTAGTGCGACCGCTATTATTCGCTACGGAAAATTGACTCGAACACCAAATTTTGGGGTCACCTTTAGTTGCGTCGAAGACGTGTTAGAGGGTATAATTAGTCGGCGATGAAGTACCATGCCACATGTGATTTCTCGCATATACTTTTTGCATGACCAAGATGGGCGTCCCCATCAGCACACAAAAAATCATCCAAGATTAAGTGTCGAGCTAGAAATACGATGAACCTTCCAATGCACCTGCAAAGCGTGAGTGAACAAAGAATCCTTTTCGAGCGGGGAAGAGTACCATTGAAAGCTCACGCCAAGTACAACCCCATCTTGACGGGATATTATCCCAACATTTAGGCTATTTGCCAATTCACCCATCCCCGCCACTGGCGGTGGCGCTAGCAGTCGTTTCCAATTCCCGTCCAGCTTCAATTCTAGATCCTCGTTTGGCAAATTGTGGTATCATCGGGTCATTCGATGAGATGGTCTGAGATTTTAAAGCCAAATTTGGAGTTAAAATCGACCAACAAGCCAATTGACAAATGTGACTCGTAGTATTCTGCCTATTTTCGGTCGCCGGGCGATGTTGCCGATGGGAACCACCCTGGAGCGACCCGAAACTTTGGTTAGTCCCTACAACACAATTTTGAAGCCACATGCTTCGCTTGGTCTAACTAAATGGCATCAGAGCGATGCTATTTTCCCCTCGCACTCTTTTCTTTTTCTCTTTTTTCAGGATTTTCTTACCGCAGTTATAGCTAAACAGCTTTTGGACGTGCACCTGGCAAAAGGTATATATGTGTGTGTGAAAGCTCAAAACAAACAAAAAAAGGAAGAAGAAAAACAAAGAGAACTAAAGACAGCCGAATTTGAAGTCACTTGGCAGGGTCGCAAGGGCTTGGGTGAACTGACTACCTTGCATGGAATTGCACATCTCAGCCCATTACACTTAACATTCGTCTCTATAACAGCATCATTCATTAAGGAACCCCCGCGTAAGGGTTCGGCCCTAGAATAGCCGCACCCTTTTTCTTCTACGCTGCTGGATTCTTTATGGGTGGAGAAATCTTGACCACTAGGAGTCACTCTCAAGTTCGACTAGTTCTGGGATGATTGATACAGTAGCGCACCCAATTTGGCTACTGATTGAGCATGTAGACTCTTTCCAACACTTTATGAACCACTATATTATGACTTAATATTATCAATAATGTGCTGCGGCTCTACATTCGGTTGTCACCTCTCATGCTTCCCTGACCATGAACCATGAATCTCGGATTTAAGAGAATATCCTTTGTGAGTAACTTTATGGTTACTTTTCCTCCTTTTGTTTTAAAAAAAAAGAAAAAAAAACGCCACATAACATCCAACCCTAGATACTACCCTGTGATTCGTGATGAATATCTCATTGGATTAATGGATCAGTAACCAATACCCACCCTCTCCTTTTGGCGCACGATAATAGTGTCATACCATATCTATCCTTGATCTCAAGATCAGCACCACTATCAAGCAGGAATTTAACAATAGCCTTATGCCCTTTTGTTGCAGCCAATAATAACGGTGTCCGACAGTATAGATCCTTAGCATCGAGATTGACACCTTTCTCGATTAGTAATTTAACGGCTGTCTCATGGCCCATACCTGCAGCCCATGATAGTGGCGTTTGGCCAGAGATATCTCTGACCTCAAGATTGGCCCCCTTTTCAAGAAGTAGTTTGATGGTCACATCGTGTCCTCCCCTTGCCGCCCACAACAATGGTGTAAAGCCGTGTTTATCCTTAGCTTCAAGATCAGTATAATCTTCAAGTAGCAGCTTAACGAATGCTTCGCTTCCAATATACGCAGCCCTTGATAGTAGTAGCAAGTAGTCTGCATCTTTAGTATCCTCCAGATTGGTAACTTTTTCAAGTATCAGCTTCAAAATTTCCCTGTTATTCTTATCTATAGCCCATAAGAGTGGTGTGTGACCAGTTTCGTCCTTGGCTCTAAAATCAGCACCATTATCAAGTAATAACTTGACAGTTGCCTTGTGCCCAGCATATACAGCCCTTGATAATGGTGTCACACCATCTATATTCATGGCCTCAATATTGGCATTCTTTTTGAGCAATAATTTAATGATTTGCTCATGTCCATTATGTGCGGCCCTTGATAATGGTGTCAGACCATGTAAATCTTTGACCTCAGAATTCGCCCCTTCGTCAAGGAGCAACTTGACAACTTCCTCATATCCTCTAATTACAGCTAGTGATAGTGATGTTTGGTTCAATGTGTCCTCAGCCTCTAACTCAGCACCTTTCTCTAATAACAGTGCGACAAGGCTACTGAGACCAAAGTATGAAGCGACCAGAAGGCTTGTAGAAAAATGAACTGTTTCAAGGAAATTGATGTAACTATGAGTTTTGTACCATAATGAATAAATTGGTAAATCTGGATCACATATTCTTAGGGCGAGAGGCAATACAGCAGCGTCGTTGCTAAAGGAGGCCTCACGGAAGTGATAAATCCAGTTTTGGGTTGAATATTTTAATAGAGTAGTCCCGCCGGGAACACCATGTCTCATAAAGCTTCCGCCCAAGTTAAGAAAGTGAAGATAGAACACGCAGACCTCTGCGAAAGCGGCGTGTGCTTTAGGCCTAGTGATAGAGTGGTTCCAATTTGACTCTGATGGAATAGCTGTAGCTGATGGTAAGTCTGCGAGGAGAAATTCTCGAGCTGTTTGGTGAAGGAGGTAAATCAGACCATTGTGGATCGAAATGAATAATCCGCATGAAGATCTAAGATTCAACTTGAAGTCTTCTTTTTTTTCCAGATCTAGGTCGTGGATAGACTGTGATTTGCTGTTTATATTCATGGCTATATTCGTTTCTGATAGGCTCAGAGGCCGAGTTGATGCCAAAATAATACTCAAGGCTTTTAGGGCCATTTTCTTATTTTTAGATTTGTTGAGGATCTGCTCATATGCTTGGTTGACGTTCTTTGGTATTGTAGCCATCGTCGACTCAATACCTCTTGGTGTTTTTTTAAAGTCTTGTGTCTTTAAATAGTCAAACACAAGATACACCCAGAGATATGTGCGGTGTTGAACTTCGAGCAATTTGGTTAAAAGACAATCCTTGATATCCTCTTGTAACCCCTCCTCTTTTGCGAATGCGTTGACCCGGTACTGAATAACGCAGTTAACTTCTCGACTAATACACTCCGATTCATCCTCTCCTGGTATATGAATATACGGAAAAGCATCTAAAAGGCGTGAGAACCTGGATACAATTTGCTTGTATGGGCGACTTGTGAGAAGATATTTTAAGTTTCCTTGACCCTGCTGACCAACGCGGAGGTGATTTTGGATATTGTATATTAGATTCTCAAAGTCGGGTGCATCACATTCATCCAAGGCATCCAGAACTAGGATAACGCTTCCAGCTTGGGGATCCTGTGTAGCACTTTTCAGGATTTCCCAAAGTGACTGTGTTGAGTTAATAAGACCTTTCCCATTTTCGTTATATTGGTTTTCAGCATGTTTAATAAGTTCAAAATTTTGGCAGAATAGCTGATGCAGAAGCGCACAAAGCGCTTGACGGACTGTGTGCTGGTCTTGGTCCTTGAAGAAAAAGTAGCAAATGGTGGCGGAACTTGCCAATCGGGGTAGTTCCTGGTCAATTAAGTATTTGGCCAATACAGATTTGCCACAGCCAGGATCGGCTGAAACCAGCAATGGCCCAGAATCTCTCTTCAACCACCTTTTGAAGTTTTCATGGTTTAGAAACCACTCGCAGGTATTTTCTACTCGATCCTCCACACGATCTTTATAGTATTCATATGTAATGTCCTTGCTGGCACTGGTGAGACGGAACAACTGAAGACATTCTTCTTGCTTTTCAAATGATTTCTGTTTGAAACCATCTTCCAAGACTTGAAGCTGCCTTTTTGCAATGTCCCTATGCGATTCGGCAATCTCACGGAGGCCTATTATAATTATGTATGTCAATTTTAACGCCAAGGTATTGGATATCCCGAGGATGCCTTACCTTTTAGTCCAGGCATTTGCTGAACTTCGTAAGTAGGAACTTTTGCAAGAAGCTCTTTAGCAAATGCAGCTGCAACAGCAGCTGCGTGCTCCTGCCACAACTTGTTTTTATGAGAGTCCGCATAATCGCAGATGCCGCGTATAATAATACATGGGAAGTTGTGCATCAATCCTGCGGCTTCCATTTCAATACAGAGAACGTCACCACCAAACTCCTCGTTAATTTTGTCCCAAAGTAGAGTCTTTGACGACCTGATTTCCCGATGCGATTAGACCGTAATGCACCTCCATATCTCTGGAACTCCTCTCTTCTACCTGAGATTTGTCACAGTCGCGACAGTCAGAAAATGTACCACTGTGGCTGTAGTCTGACTTAAAGCGAATATCCTGTAAAGACTTTGGGCGAAGATATTTTGCCGCTAATCTGGGATATTTATTCTTCATCTTGTCGAGAAACTCGGGTATACGGGTTCCATTTAATTCGTGCTCCGATTCCAGTTTCGATACCGCAGTTAGCAATGCGGTTGGAGGGTTGTTTAGTGACCCAGTTCGTCGGAACTTCTCTCCATCTTCGGCCTTTCCCATATCCCACTGAACGACGCCAGGAAACTCGTCCGTCGGTGTGCTAACAACCACATCTCCCAGTCGAACGCAGCTTGAAACAGCCCCTCCAATACCGATCATCATAGCAAACTTAATATTTGGGAATGTGGAACGCATGCGAGACGCTACAGTGGCAGATGGTGTATTGCCGATTTGTCCTTTGGGCAAGCAGGCAATGACAATGTTGTGATTGCCAATAGAGCCGTATGTATACGCGTTTCCATCATTTGGGACGCTTCTCAGTAGGTCATTCTCTTGATCTAGCATAGCGATTGCCGCTGTTTGCTCTTTTGGCAGTGCGCATATCCATGCGACGTGATAATCATCGGATGTCAGCTCCTTTGGCTCATCGACTGTCTTGTTTCGCTCTGCCTCGAAGGGAGGGGGGAGATCTCTAGAAACAACTGCATTTCTTTTAGACATTCGGAGTCGCTCAAGATTTGAGTATCGGATGTGACAATAGAAAATTAAGAAAATCACTCAAGGGTGGCGGGGCTTGAACTTTGGGTTGCACGCATGCTATAATGTGCTAGATGGCAGCCAATAATACGAGAGCTGTTGCTGACATGCATACCTACGTAGCCTAATCAATGCTTCTGTGACTCTGCAGATAGCCTCAATAGCCTAGCCCGACCAATACATTGACAACTCGATCAACCTGACCCGTCTTGGGCTACCCACAGCCCAATTTCACAGGCGAATATCGTCAACAACGGTATTGTGACCATCTTTCACTCACTGGGTCTGTCGTGGCTGGCAGGAATAAGATAAACGTCAAAGCAGCCATAATCGCTAGGGTAGCTAGCTAGCAACAATGGCTATAAGTAGTAAGATAGACCCTTCAATTAACAGGGCAAGAGCTCCAACGTTGGTTGGCTGCGATGTCTTGATTGTGAAGTTCGATAGTAAGTGATAAAAAGTCTTGGTGTATAGATGGAGCATTTTGATGTCGTCTAAGACCGATGGGACCATAATGGTTCGCCAGTAGTCGCAAATCTGTAATTTAAGAATTTTCGTAGGCTAAAAATTTGTCCTGCACTTAATGCAATGGGATAGTATGTATATTGGCTTGGGGAAGCAATTTCATACGCTTCCCACTTTTGAACTTTTCTTTCATTCATCGAGTACCTATTTCTTCAACCAGGGTCCTGCCGTCTGATAAGAGAACCGGCACAAGTTTCAAGCCCTGCATCGTTGAGGATGCCGTGAGGCTTGTATGATCTGCGTCATTCATTTCATAAAAAAAAAAGAAACTTTTTTCCATCCACATTAGACATCTTGAATGTGTCGTCCCAACTCTGCGAATCCTCCCATTTCCTCTCCTGTGAGGCTCCAGTCCGCATTGTTATACATCGAAAAATAAGCCTTGTAGTACTCGTCCGATGACACATCTGACATCGAGACATCTTGGTACATGTTTTCTCCCCGCCCATCTGTCGGAGGGATCCAAATGTTGGCAAAGTTATCCCATAGATCTGGCTCAAGCTGCAAGTCCTGACCTGGAGCATCCTGCTGACCCGCCATGGAACTGTCAACAGGGCCCATGTTGTCTAAAATTCCGCGTTGTCCCGGCGTCGAGGCCGCAATATTTGGGGTATTACCGTCAGCCATGACCTGAGGGGAGGGTCCGCCTGAAAGTGGCGAACTGTTCATGGCTTGAAGAGATTGAATCTTGCTTGACATGGTTTTGCAGATTCCCTTCAAATCCTTCATTCTCTGCAAAGCATGTTTACTTCCGTGATCGGCGATGTATTGCATTGTCTCCAAAGCATCCTGAAGTCCCGGGGACGGAGAGAAGCGCTGCCCGTCATCGCAAACCGAGTCGATGATGGCCACCAGAATCATGATGAACGATGACGAACAAACGGCATCAAAATCTGGGAAACTATGGATGGCTGCGTTTGGTTAGCGTGGATGAATATCACAATGGAATAGGAATCATACCGATAATGTTTCGATCTCGGAGCGAGCAGACGACTTTCAGTAATCTTCGGGCTGCTTCAGAGCAAGTTCTTGAGAGTCTTCCAAGTGGCGTGGCATTTAGGGTTGCGCTGTTGGGACCTTCGCCACTCAACACTTGCTTGGCAACATGCAGCATAATTGGCCGTAGAGTAAGGAGAGTGGCCTGAGCTTGGTTAGTATTTGCATCGAATTAAAAAGAACGTGGATAAAATTACCTGATACAGCATGATATGCAGCGACCCTGTTGTTCTCAAAGCAAGATCCCGATCCATGCCTTGGAAGTCCTTGGCCGAGTCGGATGGAATCTCTCGTGAGATCTCGTAAAGAGATCTCACGATTTCTTGAACGTTGGGGATGAACGTGTCCTCGGTATGGGGTTCTGGGCCATAAAGAACTGTGGCAAGTGGTCAGCTTGGTTGAGTTTCCAGTCACGTATCGCTAGACTTACCCGACAAGATTCGCCCCGTAATCTTAGCAATATTAATGTTGACACAAATAGGTCCTGCGGGTGCAAAGCCAGGAGAGTTGGTTGGCAGTTCCACATCAATAGATTGATCTCTGACTCCGGATGGGTTTCCGGTCGCAGCTGCAAGACGCCTAGTGATCGACCTGCATTAGCTTGTATCCACATTTCTGGGAGTTCTTGTTCATACCTTTCCTGCATATAAACAGTCCACCAGAGACGGTTGAGATGAACCCTTTCGGATTTCATCAGATGTTTTGTCCCTGAAACTTGGTGGTACTTATGTGTGATTGCTAGTCGCAGCGAAGTACTGATCTATCGGCATGTTAATAGCCATTTCTGCAAAATCAAAAGAAAGTCCTTACATAGAGATAGGCCTCCTCTCTTCGGTGGAAGTTCTGGAGGTAGATCGACAACAAGCAATAAATCTCGACACCAAGCGTTCCGTAAAAGTACAGCTCACTTAGCGTTGGGATATTCTTATGTACGTATTCAAACAACTCAATGCCTGAAAAGTCACCGTTGCCTTCGGGGTTGGCATCAAATTGCGAGCCGATGGCAATGACAATCATCATCTCAAAACACCAAGGGGTTTTTAGCTGAGAATCATCATCCTTATTGGCATAGAAGAACCACATTCGATCTGAAAAGTCCCGTGCATCGATGATGTGTTGGGTGTGCCCGAGATGGAACATGGCGACTTCCAGCAACCTCTGGGCTTCTTGATGTGAGGGTAGTCTGGGAAAGTTTTTGCTGGAAATTTGCATCCCTGAATCAAAAGTCGAGTCCTTTGGATGGGTAGATCCAGGGGATGTTGTTGGTTTCTTTTGTCCATTTTGGCAGGGAGGTGATAGAAGATCTTGGACTTTGGATGAAAAAGTACGGCTAGAGCTCATGTTTGAGTCAACCGGGATGGCTGTAAATTGTTAGACACGACAGCTACATGTGGAAGAAGGGGCACAAACTTGAAGCCGGTGATGTTTGGGAGCCCCCATTTCTAACTGAAGGCGCTGAGAAATTAGGAGAGGGACGGGGTAGGATAGGCGACCTTGGAGGCGAGTTTCCATGTCCAGGGTCTGAGTGTGGGGAAAGGCGGGATAGCTGTGGGAGTGGCTCGGATTGCTGGACTGGGACAGTTGCAGCATTGTTTTGGGAAGGAGCTTTGCTTTGATGTTAGTTGCATGGTCAAGTGGTGTGTGTAAGTGACGATGGTTGCATACTCTGGTTGGTCGATAAGACATTCTCGACTTGCTCATATTGAGCTAAGCGGCTCTCGAGTTCTTCAACCCGACTATAAAAGTGTTACTAAGTTTGGTACAAAAGATATATTCGAGTAACATACCTCGCCAGGAATACTCTTTTAGGGCATTGTCCTCGGATTACGCAGTCCAAGCCACGCTTTACACAGTATGTGCAAGGACTTGTTCCGGAACATCTGACTTTCTTCTTCCGGCATGTGAGACATCTGTCGATAGTTAGTTGGCTGGCTATCTAAGAGGCTGCATACCAGCGCGACTCATTTTCCTCAATGAACCGTGCTGATTGGACCCCCACATACGCTGAAGATGCTTTGCGGACATCCTTTCTCCCGACGGCAGAATTGGACACGCGCGCTCGGTCCAATCCGGGGGCCATGGTTTTTGGAGGCGAAATTGGCTTATCCGTGAGATCGAGTATAAGCTTGGACGGTATCCCTCGTAAAAATCGAACGAGTATCAATCAAAAGCCTACTGTGAATATGGGCAGGGAAATATCGGGCGTGGTCCGAATCTTGGGGTGGGCGACGTCTCGGTAAAAAGCTCCGAGCCTCTTCAGGTTTTTGACCGCTCACGTGAACGGCGGACCTTGGTGTGGACGGAGCAGCTGCCGGCGGATACCGGGGCGTGACTCAAGCCGTGCAGTGGATGGTGCAAGATAACGTAACAAAGATAGCGCTAATCAGGGCCATTAGCCGCGCTATGACAGAGCTATCAGGCCCCAGCCGGCACCGCGCTCCGGGTTTCGGATCGGCGTCCGAAGTCGGTCGTCAGCTTATCGCAGCACGTATTATGCACTATGAACATGGCATTTGGGGCACGCGTATCTTTATACCTTCTGCAAACTCCCGATCCAAGATTAGGGCGCATCCAAACTAAAGCGGACCGGCGCTAGTCATATGGGCTTTCTGACACTTCGTTATCGGTACCCATCCCGACCTGCGCTAAAAAAGGCTTCAAACGCTGGCGAACACGGTGCCAACCACCTCAACAAGGCGATCAAATGATCGGCTTCGCTCCCGGGATGCCGCTAAATCGCTTTCTAGATCTTGTGATGGTTGCTGAAACTAGGATCGATTCGCTCCACAAACGCGGGGAAGCAAGCCCATTGCTATCTCGTTTCGTTTAAGTCCAGACATTTCAGTGGGGCATTTACAACACAAAGGTCTGTGATACGTATGAAAGGACTTTCAAATCTCGTAATATTTGCGGTAACAACAAGTACTATTTTGCCTGTGGCAAACTTGTAGGCCCACAAGCTTTTCCGGACCTGCAGAGATTATGATCTAGAACTATCCTACACGGGCCATATCCCTCGTGACCATTTTCCGTCCCCACACACAATCACCAAAAGAGCTAGTGCTATCATACAACGCCGTCATTTCACTCCTGTAACCGTTTATTTGTTGAATTCTTGGCTCTCGGGGTGCTTCATCATTGATGCCGCCATTCTGAGCCTGTGTCTTGCTTCCATCAGCAGCTCCCACCTTGCCCCTGACAAGGCCTCGTCAACTACACTAAGAAGACCAATGATTTTATTTCGGTTTCCCACGACTCCGGCCTGGTTTTGATGTACATGAAATGCCTTGATCGAGTTGATTGTCGGCGGGATCATGATTTGAAGGTATGTCTTGAGATCTTCATGTCGGCTGTGACGTACAGTGTCATAGTCTGAAGTTATTGACATCGTGGTTCCTTCGACGGATGAAGGTTGATGAATGTCATTGATATTCGTTGCCGGGGTCGCACCTTGAGCCAATGAGTTTGCAGACGACTGGATGCTCGGTTCCGTCGTCACCCGAGCTGCAGGTAGGCTCTCAGGAGGATACTGAAGGTTTTCCGGGAAAGGTTCCAGACTTCCATCCTGCACAATGCCATAAGCCCATAGAACCAAGGAAGCATAGTACAAAGCCCATGCCCGGTTCAAGAGATTATCATTGCCGGCATCATAGGTGGGGTATGGCGGTGGGTTGAAGTTTCTTGATTCGCCCAACGCGTTTTGATGCGGGTCTTCTTGCAGGAGAATAAGCTTGACCAGCTGAAGAGCGTGATAAACTCCGCCGATTGCGCCAGGTGATGCTACCCATTCTTTGATTTTGGCTTCCGTCCTTCTCCAGTCCAGTGAGGTAACTGTCCGTCCAAGAATCTGGGGCACGCCTGCGAAGATGCAGAGCTCGGGCATGCTAATATATACGGTGATGTGACCCAGGTGATATAGAACGGTTCCGAGGGTTTGGAATGCATCACCGTCGTCGCTTCCGCCTCTGCTGCTTAAACCAAGTCTCTGCCAGTCGAAAGCAGCATGTCTAACGTGTGCAATACCGTCGTCGTAATCCTTTTTCCACCAATCGAATGCCCGTAATAACTTTGGTCGCCATCTTTCCTGGACGCCTGGTATTGTGTCCGTGCCGAGAGTAGACCGGTCAAGATCTCTCTGGTGCATTTGCCAAGTAACTGAGAGTAAAGCAGCCAGCAAAGCAATTCTTCCAAACGGGCTCGTTCGAACTTTTTGACCGTTCAGAGTCTTTTGTAGTCCATCAAGGAAAGTGACTGGTGTGACTCCATTGGCATACAAACTGGATTCAACACAGCCAATTTCAGAGGGTGAATCTGACGACCATAACGTATTATCGCAAGGTAGAGGAAGTTTAATTTCATGAATCACTAGTGTTGGGGTATGTCCGAATAGGGCCGCATGTGTAGCATCAATGATGAAGGCAGCAAAGGCGGCTCGGCGAGTTGCTTCCTGCGCAATCCAGTGATCCCACCATTTTTCGGGTGAAGATGGGTCAAACTCTCGTCGATTTGGTGCGGGTGTAAATTTTGCGCCTCCTCCGAGCTTTGGGCTCATGAGGGGAGTCGGAACTCGTGAGGCGTATGATGATTGCTTCCCGGTTAGGGCACTTCCACGGCGCATAAGTGATAACGTGGTTGGGAAGTAGATATGGGCTCTTTCGTGGAGAACGCGGGTTGCGTTAAGCTTTTCATATACTTCCAAAATGAGAAGGGTTTGAATCACCCATAGTTTGGCCGGTGGATGTGAGTCGGCGTGCATAAATACTTGCCATCGTAGATTCCAAGACACAAAAGTGGTAAACTTAGTGATCTTGTCCGTCATTTCGGAGGATCCAAGCCTCTTGTCGAGCATGGATGCTCCCATTATTAATACTGCAAGAAGAAGAAAGTCGTGGGCTGTCTCAGGAACAAAAGTTGGCTTATGAAGAATGGGCAGCTGGTCGTGAAAGTTTTCCCAGTATGAGTTGATGTACTTTTGCATATTCGCCAAACTTAATACGTGGGTGTCGGCATCGCTATCGGTTCCGAAAATCTCATTTTTAATATCGGTAGCTGATCGTGTTCCTTGGGAGCCAATTTCGTTGAATCGTTGCATCATGTACTGGAGTAAAGATTGTCGTTTCTGTTCTGATAGTCCGGTCTTCCCATATTGCGAAACGTCTACTAGAGGAGTGGCCATGGGAATCGTTTCCGACTGGAACCAAAGGTTCATTGGTTCCATAAAGGATCCACCCATGAGTCCGGATTGAGGAGGATATTCGGGACAGAGCTGACCAAAGTTGTTTGACGAATAACCCCCCATCCCACCCAATGCGCTTCCTTGGGCGAATGTAGAATAACCGGAATTAATATTTTGCCCATTAAATAACCATGAAGTAAATTCGTCCGTGCTGGAAGGCGAGGGTCCAAACGGCTGGTCTTCGAGTAATGGGTCTCCATTTGCAAGTCCTCCCTGCATCACAAAAGATTGGTTCCTGTTGCGATCTGGTCGGGCTGTCATTTCAGGGCTTGCGATGGCCATTGACATGTCGGTCGCTTGCATGAATGGCACGGTGCCGAGCTGTTGCTTATCTGGCGCTATTGATGATTCTCTGCTTCGAATTGGTCTTGGCTCTCCGAAGTGGCCGAGTGCATTCGGCACATCATTCCGTTGGTTTGTGTCGTGCTGGCCTGAACTCTCTCCGATCTCTTGCCCAAGCTCTCCTTCGACTGCCTCGTCGTGGCCTTCGCCTAATGACAAATCGTTCTTGTCAAGGCCCTTTTCCTTGGCGGGGGTTTCTCTGGCTTCATCCTGCGTGTCGCTCCAGCCGGATCCATCTTCACTAAATGAGTACCTTGGACGATGCCGTGGCAGTTTAGTAAACTCCCGTTGAGAGGAGCTTGGGCGCTGAGACAGTCGTCCGTTGCCGTACTGCTGGATCTGGCGCTCGTGCCTTAATTTGTGACGGGCATAGAGATCCTTTCTCACGAATGAGAATGAGCACCCTGGGTAGTCACAGTAGTAAATTTCCTTGGGCGAATCTGCACTACGTCAGCATGACCGAACCGCAGAAAAAAAAGAAAAGAAAAGAAAGGCCAAGGCCAATTCGGCGCGGCTTACGGTTTAACTGGTGCCTTTGGAGGTGCTCGGCCCGCGAATAGGTGCGACCGCATCCTTCGTGGGTGCACTGGAATTCCTTGCACGAGGCCTTGCGGCGTTTATGACGCGGGGGAGATGAGGCCATCGTGGGCCGAGGATGTGCCGGGCCGGGCCAAGGGCGTTGTTGGAGAGCGCAGAGTCCCTGGGGCACCTGTCCGCCGTGTCACTATCGCCGACGACGAGCGTCGCTCTTGAGCTCGAGAGGACGCAGATAATTTTCACAGACGGGGGCTGGGAGGCTTCCTAGCGCAATGCCGACAGATCGGCTCCAGGGAAGACGGGGTTGCATCTTCGCGTCGGGTCAGCTGACTACCTATGAGGTCCCTTGCCCATCGTCTCGTGGTCTCCCCCGCACTCTGCTTCCCCACTATCCCCAAAAAAGCACATCGCCTACCAAATGCGGGGGGAGTTCGCGCCTGTGCCTAGGGTGATCCAGGGGACGAGTCGAGGGCAATTTAACATCCTTGTGCGAGGAAGATTAGGGAAGTGATGCACTTCTGGTGATGTGCAGCGTTGTCGCATGGTATTGGCTGGTGAAGTTGGATGTAACACGCCATGTCATCCATGTCCTGGTTTCAAATATCGGAAACAGTCACTCGATCCAGAGTCGCTGTCATTTTGGTCACCATGAACAATACCGAGACCGAGGCATTCGTTTTCCTGGCAACGCTAATGTACGAGCAACCATCCCAAACCAGAACTAGTGAAAAGGCTGATTGGTGGTAGTCCAACTATTTCTAGTCCTTAAAGCATTACGTATGCCCGCCCATATGTATGTTTCAACATACTCTAATGACTAATTAAGACTTGGAGAAGGGGACTTGTACCTCAGGCCAAGCATTTCCACCATCTGTTCCCGAAAGTTTGCTGACTAGCTACGGGCTGCTTTAAAGTTGCACAGAGCCTCACGATGAGAAAAATGTGTGTACACGTGGAAGGTCCGCAGGTGACCGAATACACATTTTACCGCCCAAATCCAACTAGCAAAATAGCTGCAAGTCAACCGGAATTGTAAAAGAGTGCAGACAGTAGATATCATGGAGATCTCGATTAATTCTTCTATTTTTATTTATTTTCGTCAAATTATTTATTGTTGAGTCTCCAGAAATAAATTTCGCGGCAGGATACCATGTTTTTGGTCACACTCTTACAACATTTTAATTGTGACGGTTCAAATTTTTACCAACAGAATTCATATAACAGATGATTTATGCGGCTGGTGGGTAAAGAGGAAATACCCCAAGATCTAGTTGGTGCATGCTCTATGTCAATGAATCAAGGGTGCCACTGGGGCGAGCAACACAAAAACTTTGAAGTTTTGGCGTTAAGACGTCTGGGGGATGTCTACCAAAACGAATTGAGCGCACATGTGAATCAGAGCCAAATTTATCAGCTATCGATTAAGCATGCAAGGTTTAATCAATAGTTTAATCGCCAAGCCACGCGATGGAAAAACATCGCCTTCAAGAGCTAGCCAATCACAAGGGTGAAGGAACGCCTCCAAGGCGGAACAACCCCGCCCACACGATGGGCTGAATTGCTCAGCCCCAAAGTCATGGTGATGATAAACTTGTCACCTCATGAGGACATGATGGGCGGTCATTGAGAAGAAACACACACAAAACTGCTTTCAGGTTGCGCCCAGAATATGCTCATAGCCGGCCTGCCCTCGACGGCTTCAACATGGCGACCCTGGGCATTGTCTCCGCGTCCTTCTCAATCTTTACAGCCATCGGCAAAGCCACTCTAACCATCTCACATTTCGTCCGCGAATTCCGTGAGTCTGAAGAAGACCTCGATGCTGTAAGCAATGAACTGCAAGCGCTGGGAAACGTCTTGCACCCACTCGCCCAATCTTTGTCCAGTCCGAACGCGAACCTCCCAGATGGCTTTGTCGCTCAAGTGGAGAGCACGATGAAGGGGTGTAACCATGTGATTGAGCAGATAAAGGAAACAGTAGAAAAGTACTCGCAAGAATACGCTTGGACCAAGGCAAAATGGGTCGCGTTTGGCAAATCAGACGTGCTGAAGCTTCGAGATAGCCTTGAGGCGTACAAGATGGCCCTCAGCATTGGTCTACATGCGCTATCCCTGTACGTTGCGATATAGTTTGCGCTGCTATAGTGAACTATGTATTGACTTAGTATAGAACCATAACGCAAAAGATTAAAGACGACACCAGTGTCATTCGAGTGCAAGTGCAAGAGCTTCGAATCGACACCAACGAGATCCTAAAACGAGTCGATGCGATACGTCAAATGGGGGGACCACACAATAGCGGTGATAATAGAATAATGGAGTGGATGGAAAATATGACTCTGTTGAGTACATATGCAGAGTCAACATATAAGCCGACCGAGGTGGATGCGGTTGAGTTTCTGAAAGACCAACAAAGTCCAGTTCTCAGCCCTGTTAAGACAGAACAGGAGCAACCAGAACTTCCTACTCCACCAGAAGACGACTCTGTCGAAACAGAACAGAAACAATCCTCACTTCCCACTCCACCTGCAGACTACTCGAGTCCCCCACCACTATCCGTCGCGACCGATTCTACGCAGTGTGTCGACTCCGAAGAGATAGAAACGCCGACAACCTATGTCCAAGAGCCAGAGATACCTAGTAGAAGCAACTCGCTTCAACTCAGCTCTTTGGGTCAGAAGACGTCGCCGGTTTGGGACTCAAAGCCAAGAGCCACTTCCAAAAAGGCCACAATTAGCTCCCCCAGGGCTAAGAACGAGGAAATCGGTCCCCCAAAGTCAACGGTGCATGGACCTTGCGCAACGTGCACATGTTCCCGCATGTCATTTAAAGGAATTGAAGACTTTGAACATCTGGTGAGAAAGATTGCGGTTCTAGTGTGCCGTGATGAGGAGCTCATCCAAAGGTCCATTGCCCAACGCAAGCTCATGGACGCGGCAAGAATGAAGCAGCTCGATTTGGAGCTTTCCAAGATTCACGCCAACACAACCGCCGAGTGGGTCAGGTCAATGGTGGCCCAGGGCGCGATCCCAAACTACAACTGGGTGGAAACGAAAGCCTCGGACTCAGTCAGGGCGGCCCTGGACTCAGAAAACAATGAGTGCCTTTACGCGCTGCTGCAGTGTGGCGCAGATCCGAATTGCGAAATAGAATACTCGAAAGAGTACAAGCCCTCTATCAGAGCCAAGATATATAATCGGCATACAGCCCTATCTCATGCTACGTGGTTGGCGAATGAGACCGCAGCTTGGGCATTGGTTGCTGCCGGAGCCGCGGTCCATGTTCGGAAAAATAGGCATACCTGTAGAGTCACTTTCGTCGGCGGTGACAGGGACCTCTGCTCCTCGCCACTCTTAAGGGCCATATGCCCCAAGGATCCGTTATCATCGAGCTACTCGTTGAGAATGACCCGGTTTCTTCTCGCAAACGGCGCAGATCCCAACCACTATGGTTGCGATATGCTCACCGGTATCCATCTCAAACATCGAATAAACACGCCGTTTTCGAGCGCCATCCTCCGCCATAGCGATTCACCCATTTTTATGTCCTTGGTAGAGGCACTCATCGCGGGGGGACTTGACACACAACGTGGTCTTTCCAGTTACTCTCACTATCTCAGCGACGATACTGGACCGGATATCGACGCCGCAATGAAGATCGACGAAAACCCCTATCATGCCGCAGCTTATTATGGGCACAGTAAGATATTATCTCTCATCGTAGAGAATGCCAGACCCGTCAGAAAAGAGCTTCGTGCGAGAGCAATTTGCATCGCTGCGAAAAGGGACAACTGGGACTGCGTCGAGATACTCGCCAAGCCGCCGTATTATTCCGGAGACACCTTGCATTATGTGGTCATGGACTATATGCGTTCGCAGTTCATGACTTGGCCGCAATTCTCTCGGACGGCGAGGCTGCTCGTCGCAGGAGAAGCAGGCCTCACTAACAGAATGACCGTTTCTTACATCAAGAAGGGAAATTTTTTATTCACCTTCGATGTCAAGGAAGAGGTTTCTGTGATTGAACTTGCAGAGACGATCGTGACCAAAGTTTCTCGACGCCAAGTCTTGAAGCTATTAAACGAGACAATTATAAGATAATGATATATACATACATAGATAGCAGCAGTAATGAAACCTGCAAGTCGGCCTCTTCGAGCTAGTATTGTGCACCCCTGACACTATATTGCTGGGTTGATGATCCTGTCAATGAGGATCCCGTGGGTGCATCCTGCCCCTGCTATCGTATAACTTTTGAGGTAAAAGCGCCGGAAATTACTAGGTAGCCCATTGGATCGGGAACAATTGACTGGTTAGCGTGGTAAGTCCACACATGATCGCCTAACAGCCTTGCTTCCGATCACAGAGCAGCCCTTATCACAACTAGGTTGAGCCCCACCTTCTGAACTGAGGAACCATATTCTTTGCTATATATGAGAGCATAATATTAACCAGTTTAGTATAGTATTTAAAGGTGCAACTAAGACTCCAAGTTCCATTGGTATAAATTCCCAATCATAGCACCTAGCACTATCTCGTCCAAATTCGTGATCCATATACATTCTCAAATTTTCTAATTACTTCTTCGGTGTCTTTGGCCCAGCAAGGATGGAATATTGACCACCTGCATCAGCCCATGTCAAGACCTGATCCTTTAGATGTTTGCTTTTTATTTCCTGAGCCACGTCGACATCATCATCAGACCCTAGTCCCAGCTGTCCCAAGGCACCGAATCCTGTCGCGTAAGCGTGGCCGTCCCGGTTTACGAATATGGTGTGATCAGTGCCACAGGCAACATGGAGCGCATCGCCAATATTTGGGACCTCTGTGGGCCGTAGGCAGATCCGAGGCTTCAATCGGTCGTCAAGTCGGATGAGATCCACGTTCGCTAGTTGCTCAGCCGTAAAAGCAATCCCCATTTGCCCACCGTCCATTCGGCCCCAGACCAAAAATTCGCCTGCTTCCGAGACAGCGGCGGAATGATGGGCTCCGCCTGCAATGAGCCTGATGCCTCTGCCGCATAGATCCGTGATCTTCATTGGATAGGGTAAGAGTGCCGAATCACCGCCAGCGCTCTTTGCATGGCCAGCTTCACCGAAACTATTCAAACCCCATGCCCAAACGTTATCCTTCTTGTCGATGGCAAATGCATGGTACTCGCCAGATGATATATATTTGGCTTGACTCCTGCAAACTTCAACAAGGCGTGGCCTCAAGTGCTCAGTATGGCGCCCAAAAAGCCGACGCCCAAGCTGATTTTGCTCATGGGCACCCCAACCCCACACCTTACCCTTCGCATCAAGGGCTAAAGCGTGATTGGCACCACAGGCTATTTGTACAATATTCTCAAGACCAAATATTTGAATGGGAACCGGCTGCTTCTTGATCAATTGACCACTTGAATCGTAGCCGAATTGCTCATTTCCAGAGGGATCCTGCCAAGTGTTAGCAAGGGTCATGGTTTATGCCCCAAGAAACAGTAGACGATTTTTACTTACGCGAAATGTGCCCCATCCAAATACGAGGCCATGGTTCGTCAATGCGAAGCTGCAGCTATTGCCAGCTGCAACCTGAACAAATTGGGTATCCGAAGGAAAGCTTCCTGTGGATATCGCGGTTGGAGTCGACTCAAAGGGATTGAGCTCACCCTCTTCGTCGCTGGATTCTGTATCCACGTCTCGAAAGACACCGTCCCAGTCTGTATTACGTCCCAACGCACAATTGTCGTTGACACCCCAAGTGACAATTTTGTTGTCTACGGTCAAAGCGACCGTGTGCATGCCTCCGCATGCAAATTGAACAATGTGGAATTTTGATGATGATTCACCAGGGTTAAGGAAGGGATTGATTCGGGGTCGGCTTAATTCTGTTTGATTGGGACCCATGCCCAGCTCGCCGCATTCACCACTTCCAGTTGGGAAAAGCGCAATGATCTCAGTGGGTGCGGAGTTTAGAGGGGCTGATGCTTGAGGCTGTGAGACAGCCCTTGCAGGTTTCTTGGGCTTTCGGGCTGGTGTAGTGGAGGCCACTCGGGTTTTCCTCGTGGTACCCTGAGATTTCTTGGATGATGGCTGCCCAGCTTCATCATCTTTGGCTTTGCGCTTGCTTGATGCACTGCTTGTAGGCTTAGGTCTGACAGTCTGTTGTTAAAACAGTGTTGCAAAGAAGGTTGACGAACGTTACATGGTCAGATACGCTAGGGGAGCCGGACGTACTCGTGGCTTTTTTTGGCTGCTTGTGCTTGAGCGGATCGCCCACTCCGCCTTGGGTTGGCGAGTGACGTCGTCGTTGCCTGTTGCACCTGAGGCACCTTTTTGGGAGGCATACTTTATTGCGAGTGCAACTAAGTGCAACTAATTGGCTACTTCAGTCAAAACTAAAGTTTTCGAAGTAAAATGGGGAAAGGTAACAGGGAAGATCTCGGTCGATGAAATATAGCCTGACGGTCCTTTGTCCACTCTTTGTTTGCTTGTATGACGTGTTGTCTACCTATGGATCGAGCGATGGTGGTGGATTACATAATCATCGCTGACTGGTAGCAGTCATCTTGCGACCGTTGGGCGTTTTTTGGGGGACAACATTGACCCGGATATACGAATGGACTTGAAAGAATTCACGAGCGTATTCTAAACGCGAGCGTATTCTAGACACGTTCCATAGCCGATGCTTAATTTCGTCTATTGTACTTTGGAGCTGGGGTGGGTATAATCGCCCCAGATTCTTCTCGGCTTGGTGCCTGAGCCTTGCTGAACTAGTCTAAATCAAACTGCCAAGAGACATGGTACGATATGGCATCCTTCGATCCAAAAAATGTCGGTTTATTTCTTGGCTAGCAATAATTTCGTTTTGTCGAGTGAGATAAGAGTTTGAGTGGTGCGAAATCAGGGCCCAAGCGCGTACCCAGCGCTTTGGCTCTCATCTCAGCCCTGTAGATCTGCAGGTAAATCACACCCGCAAGCCTTGCCATCCTTCCTACGGGTCAATTCCGACTTCTGTAAGCATACACTTGGGCCATTTTAGGCTATTTGGTCCGCTCAAATCAAATCCTGCATATCAAGTGGAAAAATTTCAGCCTCAGCACAAACGGACATCCTTGGCCGCACCGTGGTAGCTGCTCTAATGAGCTGTCAGCTTTCAACTCCACCACCACGGACCACATCCGGATCGAGAAATCGCCTTGCAAATATGCAGCTTCCGTCCGGATACCACCCACTGAGGGCTGGGTCAGCACTCAATGTTGCCTTTGATGAAGTCAACTTGACCAATAATTGACGTCCCGCTCCCCATATCGTATCCACACCCCGTATACCGCTGAACGGCAATCCGTCCAAGAAGAGAGGCCGTTGAACCCAATCAGGCGAGTAACGTGAGCGACGCTACGAATCAACGGCTTCATGCAAGGGCCCGTGGGTCCAGATAATGCCTGACGCTCACACACCGTGCATGGCCAAGAGACTCGGCTCGGCTGTGGCGCGCAATGCCTAGCCGGCTGCAACGGACGACGCGGAGTTCATGAGAGAAGATCGTCCTATATATTCTCAGCGACCCCGCAAACCATGTCAATTGCATCGTCAGCGATTGATCGTTTGTCTGCAGCCATGTCTTCGTTTTCCAATGTACCACTTTCAAAGCTCCTGCTGGCTCCGCTAGCCCTATCGTCTTCCCTAGACGGTAATCAGCATCATGCCCGAAGCTCCAAAATTAGCTGGCAGTCCTGCGATCTGGGTCTGGGTGCAACAGAACCCATGTCGTGCGCAAACCTTACTGTTCCCCTCGACTACTCAGATCCACAATCCACCGAAACGGTTCAGATCGATCTCGTCAAGGTCAATGCAGTAAATACGCCGTCCAATGGAAGCATTCTGTTCAACTTTGGAGGACCCGGCGCGTCGGGTTACGCAGATTTTTCATACTATGCTGAACGGCTGCTGGCGTACGTGAGCGAGGACGATTGATGAGGGAAATACCTGCTAATGTGCGACAATAGAATAACTGGGGGTTCTTATGACCTAATTAACTTTGTTCCTCGGTGAGTCGAAAATGCCACATCAGTGAATGTACAGCCATCTGACAATTTCTGGCTTACAGAGGAACCAATGACACACTCCCATTCTCATGTTATGCCACTGCAGCTGAGAGAACTTATGCTGGGCTTACCAGTCCAACATTGGCGGGAAATGCCTCTGATGTTGCCGTGGGCCGCATCTGGGCCGACAGCCAGGTCTTTGCAGAGGCTTGTCTTGCAACCCAAAGCGAGACTGGAATTATGATCGGGTCCGCTTTCGTAGCGAGGGACATGATGCAAATTGTCGATGCGCTCGACGAGGACGGCATGTTGCGATTTTGGGGTAAGCATGAATAAGCTCGTTTTTTTTTAAACCACCGAGTTAACTGGAGCTTTCCTAGGCGTGTCGTACGGTTCTCTCTTGGGAGCAACCGCCGCAGCCATGTTCCCCGACAAGGTGGACAAGGTAATTCTCGATGGTGTTGTGAACCCATATGAGTACTACGCCAACCGGTAGGATCCGCCATTTGGATAAAGGCATGAACCGGGAAACGCTAACGAATCTGCAGAGAGACTGAGCTTTACACAGACACTGATAAGGTCTTTTCTGCCTTTTGCAATGCCTGCGTTGAAAACCCCAGCGCCTGCGCCCTGGCGAACGGCGTGACTGGGCCAGAACTCGAGGCCCAGATTTACGCCTACTTTGACTACCTCAAGCTCAACCCCTTTGTGATCCCCGCGTCCTCTGGCAACACGATTCTCGACTACAGCATCATCAAGTCCATCATGCACCGCCAGCTCTACGACCCCACCGAGTGGCCGACTTTTGCTACCGTGCTCGCATACATCATGTCCGGCAACACCGCCATCATCGCCGGTATCTACGATGCGCTGATTAGCGCTGCATCACCCCTAGACTATGAGTCCCAGTATGGCATCAAGTGCGGCGACTCGTTTGGCCAGACGTCGAACATTCAGGATATTCTGCCCACCATCTACCAGCGCCACAACCTAAGCCGCATCGCAGGTGACACAGCTGATCTGGTCGCTATGCGTTGCGCACAATGGCAATTGCCCGCCAAGGAGCGCTACAGCGGCGATTTCAACGTCAAGACCAAGAAGCCAATGCTCATCATTGGCAACACTCACGACCCTGTGACACCACTCAAGTCGGCACGCAATGTTAGCGAGTCCTTTGAGGGCAGTGTTTTGCTTGAGCAGAACACCTACGGTGTAAGTTGCCTCTCCCTAACCCAAACGATGACAAGTAGCCAGTAGACTAATTTACCCATGCAGCACGATTCCCTTACCCAGGCCTCCCTTTGCACGGCCAAGGCTATCAGGGCCTACTTTAGTGAGGGCAAGCTTCCCAACAAGGGAACTATTTGTGACACCAAGGTCACTCTTTTCTCGGGCTCAAATGGTTGGGACGATGTTTTGACTGAACTTGCCGCCGACAAGAGCGACTTGTGATTATCCGCCAAAAAAACAAAATTTAATTTCATTCATAATAGAGGATTATAGGGCAAAGATGGGATTGGGTATTGTACATAGCACTTTGACATCATATACTAATTCATAACCATAACATCATTACTTTCGTCTCTTTCCACCTCTTCTCTCGCCCATGCTACGCCTTCACGCCACTCCGGCATTTGTCCTAATCGGGTCTCTGCCTGAGACTGGATGAGGGAATCCGAAATCTCAAGCACCATTCTTTTCCCAACACCTTTAGCCCACCAAATGGTTCTTCCCAGATGATGCAGCAGCACGCCCCAATGTAACATCAAGAACATGGCCAATGGCTCGGAGCGATCAAGCTCCTCGGGAAAGTCTGGTGCCGCAAGAGAGGGGAATGCGATACAAAGTCCCTTGATCATTTTCTTGGCGTCTTCAATGAAACACATGCGAAGCGCCGCAAGGGTAGTACGATGAGCCTGTATTCTGATTGCAATTTCTTCTTCATCTCGACCTTCTAGGCTTTCCTCCCCATGCATGCGGACGCCCTTTTCGATGACCGTCGTAGCCCGTGCAAGAGCATTCTCGATTTCACTCGGCAAAGATCCTACGAGGTCCTTTTCAAGAGCATCGGTCCCAGCTTTAATGGCCGGTCCTGCTTCTGGATCTGCCATGAGCATGTCGAAATGTTCCGCGGCAATATGCGCAGCTTTCCGCAGCAAGCTGAACAGAGCAATCATACGGCCCAGAATATCTTGCGGCTCATTGTTGCCCACCAGGCTCTCGCACTGGGGGATGGCAAAGTTGATCAGTGCGGCGAGGGACGAAAACGCAAACAAGCTTTTGATGTTGTCGCGCGTAACCTTGGTCACCTCGGTGCGGTACGACCTGCTCGCGCGATCGTAGTACTCGAGCGCATGCTTGTAATAAACCTTCGAGTCATCCGAAACAGTGCCGCCGCCGCACAGGGCGATTTCTAACGCCGCGAGAGAGAAAACACCACTCAGCAAGAAATCGTAGGAAAGCCCCCAGAGCGGAACGCTGTTTTTAAGCCAGCGCTCGTCTTCTGGAATGGTGCACATGCTTTCATAGGTTGATACGGTCCAGCGGTGCATCAACTCCAACTCGATCCTCTGGGTGAGCTCCGAGTTGGAGTTGATGGACTTGGCTGGCGAATCTACCAATGAGCTATCCTGCAATGTTCCCGACGGAGCGTTGCCATACATACAGTCTTCCGCGCCACGGACGAAACAATTACCGCACGGAGGGCCCTCTTCATCGCACTATAATACGAGGGCAAGTCAGTCAGTCAGTCAGCTTAGATACGGCTTTTGCCCGTCTAGCCCGTGCACGAATGCTGCCCGCACTCATTCATGTTTAGGTTCGTCGGAATTTGCTTACTTTTACATGTCTTCTCTTGCAGTTCCGACACCCTTTCCGCGACTTATTGTGCGGCCGCCGTTTCTGCTGCATCGAGAGAAAGGAGGGCGCGTGTCGCGTGTCACCTTGCACCTTTAGGGGGGCAGGTCGGCCGATTTTGCCTCAACACTAGTCCAGGTATCCCGGCTACCGAGACGCAAATCTCGTATTTGTTCGGTTGGCCTGAGCCGATCGGCGGAGCACTGAGGGGGAGGATTCAAATTGAAGGAAGCCGTCCGCCCAACAACCCCCCACAATGTAAGTCGGAAGGATGACTGCGTGCGTCTGCAGAAGCGTTCTTTGTGTGGCTGTGTATGTGGCTTTGCTGAAGCCGTACTCCGTATTCCAAGACATGATGGTTGTTACGAGGGGGGGAGGCATGACACTAGACCAACATGCGCCAAGCCGCTAAGGCTGTTAAGCTCATGCTTGGTAGTATCCCATTGCTCCCGCACTTAGATGCGACATCATTCCCCAGAGATAAATAACGTTTGGGATAGGCTGTTGCCACTTTGCCAAGCTAAAGCTTAAGGAAGATCAGTCTGCAATCTGTTTCGTCTCATCATGATCAGCCCTACACGCTGCATGCCAACCTGTCTGTCTGTCTGCCAAAGCTCGGGTTGCCCGGAATTGTCACGACCGAGCGCCCGGTGTGGACGAAATAGCAATGCCGACCATGTTTGAAAAATATGCTTCTATTATTGTTTTTTTTCTTCCTTAGATTTATTAATTAATTTATCTGCTAGTCCTGCACCACCTCTGAGCCGCCCTAGGCCCAGATGCCAAATCCCAGCCGCAGATGCTGTTTTCTAGAATGGCGCCCAATAAGCCGCCCACAATGACGCCTGCGGTCTCACCTGCGCCCACCACCTGGAGGCAAAATTCTTGGTTGATGCCAGGCTCTGAGGATTTCTCCTCAAGGACCTCGTCCAGCATAATCATGTAAATGGCGCCACCCATAAGACCAGCGCACCAAGCAAGTAGCGCGACCAAAGTAGGGGAGCTAAAGATGGAGAACATGGCATTGGCGAGAAGAGCGACGGTAGTCATGCCCATGATAGCAAACGGTACCCGGGCGCTTCGGGGTTGATACAGGGGAGTTATGGTTCGAGACACGAATCCACCCAGTTGAAAGGCAAATCCGTAGGTCGTAGAGAAAGAGAAGAAAGTTTCGAATGCAGGGGATACAGGGAGGGCGCGCATGATGCCGGGGAAAATGACCGTTTGGGTCGCAAATGCGAGGAACAGAGGCACCATGAAAGGTTGAATCATGGATTTGATGAGTTCGAGTCGGGTCTTGGTGCTCAAAAGGCGGGTGAGCTCCTCAACAGGGTCGTACACCAGGAGGGATGCATCCTCAGGGTCGTCCTTGGGATCAAGCTTGCCATGGCGATTCTGTCGTGTGTCGGGGTAGTTGACAGGGGCTCCAGGGAGGACAACAAAGAAGGCCACCAGCATGGCACCAGCTAGAGCGTATATACAGTCAATGAAGCTGCGCAGGAAAGATTCCATCCAGACGGTTAGAATAAATGGCAGCACGGCGCAAAATAGAGCACCGGCTCCGACACCTGCTCCCCAACCAGCCAACCCCGCCTTGCCATAATATCGTGTCATTCCGAGGAAGGAGGCTTCCATGGCTGCAGCACCGGCCGAGGCCAGCATGGAAGTGAAGATTCTTAGCGGAGGGGCGACATTTGGAGGCGTGGCATTGGTGATGATTGCGACGAGGATCCAGCATGCACCAGCTGTTAGCGGGCGCATCCAGTAGGGAATGCGGTGGAGGAAGTGAGGCAGCAGAAGCTTGGCGGCGAGGGCGGGGAGTGTCTCAATGAGGATGACGGCCCAGCGAGGGAACGGAATGATGAGGTAGTTGGCTGAGAAAACGATGAATGGCACGACGGTATTCACGAGGCCTTGAAATAGCACGTTAGTATTAAGGACGCAGTTTGGAATGTGAGACTCAAGCATACCGAGAATAGCGAAGCCAGCATAGGATGCCAGCGCAGAGCTGCAGCATGGCAGCTTAGAAGCAATCATGGTGCCAGCACCAAGCGAGTGTGGTTTCTGGGTGGACGCTCAAGATACTTGCTCTGGCGGACCACGATGGGAGAAGGAAGAATGAGGAAGAAGAGAGAATCAATGGAAAGGCGGGAGTGGGCCAGCAAAGAATAAAAGGTAGAACAAAGTAAGAACCTCTTTAGAACTTCCTAAACGAGCACCAACACGAAGGAATAAAATAAGTATTAACGCATGCGGACAAGAGGCATGCGACACACTGCACCGGATTTACGAAGGAGCCAACAAGGGGACCGCGCGCTTGGGGAGGCTAACACTGGTTCAAAAGGGTCCAGTACACAGCCTCATGCTTGTGCAGCCGTCTGTTTTGGGGAGGTGTTTAAAAGGAAGGAAAATGGAGAGGAGGAAAGGAAAAGGAGATTGTGAGGTGGTATGAAAATGGAGAGGAGGAAAAGGTTAAGGCGTCAAAGACCAAAAAGACAAAACAAAAAGGTAGACGGGAACCTGGCTGTCTTTGGATTGTGCTTGTGTGTGTCGTGTCGGGCAGGTTGCAGGTTGACAGGGACGCCGCCGACAAGCCCGTCGCCGAATTGAGCCGTGGCCGTTTTAACCATTTTAAGCATGTTCAACATGCATTCGGCGAGATGATCCCTCCGCCAAGGAGCTGACACTGAGACTGGCCGCTGTGGATTGGCCGAGACCCTTAGGCCACAGGGCACTCCCACCGCTCGAGCCAGCCCCGGGAGTTGCAGTGGGGGCGGGGGAATTGCACCATGGCAAGCATGGGGCCCAGGAACGTGCCCGTTTGGTGGGCTGTGGGTTTTCGAGAGCCAAAGGCCATGATGAAATCTACGGTGATCAATCTCGTCCGTGGTACGGAATAGATGATAAAGAGATGAAACGGTGAATGTGTGGATAGCGCATGGCCCCTTATCCCATTAGATCGCACTGCGCACGGCGCTGAGAGCCTCTCATGACAAGCACGTGGCGGCGCGGCTGGGTGTGGTCCATCGCCGCCATGTCAGCTGTCGATCCATCACGGTGCCGGTTGATTGGTGGCCGAATGGCTAGTCATGACAACCTTGGCCAAACCACCACACAGCTCAACAGAAACCGATGGACGGTGTAGCATTGGGCTCTGGTCATCTGCTGCTGCTGGTCCGTCTTTTACGCGAATCTGGCGGCTGCTAATCTCGATACAGAATGAAACAGGCATCCTCATGAAACTAAAACAATGTACATGCACATGCACATGCACCCCCATCGCCGCGGGGTCTATTTTGTCCCCTCGGCCCTATCAAGGTTGTCCATCTATCAAAATAGCTTCCCCTTCTAGCTCAGTTACCCTTTCTTTTTGTGTCCATCGCAGCGAATCCCAGGCCGCCGGTATGTATCCAGCCTTCTGCCTCTTGCCCGCAGGCAGTCTCCTTTAGCACAAGCTCCTGGGTCCAGTTGCTCCCCTTCGCCTTCTCCTTCCTAGGCAAAGCCAACAGTGTGTCATGACTCCGGGGTGCATCCAATTTACACCAGAATATTCACTATTTGTTATCCATTATTCCCTCACATAACCTGTTCCAGATCCTCGTCCCCTTTGAGGCTGCCATATCTCTACTCTCGGCACTTGTGTGTGGCCTCACACCTGCCGCCGCCTGCTTCCTATCGGCATAGGCGGTGATGCAGTGTATATGGCATCAAACCTTGTGTCACGTCGCTCGCCATCCAGGTTGAGAGGCTCTGGCAACGATTCCTACAGTCTTCCATACAGCCGATTGCAACCTTCAACAGAGCCCAAGAGCTCTTCATCCTCCCACAACATGGCCCCTCTATCCTTAGCTCGACAGTTTCGGGGCGTCGTTGCTCTCGCAGCATTTTTATTCTTCTCGTGGGCCGCCTACATTACATTAGTAAGTGGCAGGATTCGCACTATGACGACTGATCTCAGGGTTACTTGGCGAGAAGCAGAGCTAACTTTGCGCGAGCAGTTTACATCCCACTCTCATGACGCCCTGCCTATATCCAATACCCTCTCCACGACCGACCTCCAAAAGCTCAATGTCCCGCTCCGCGAAGATAATGCTACCAACGAGCGACGCCTGCGGGTCTTTATGCCTGCAGACTCTCCAGCGATCAACCTGTGCAAAACCATCATGTCTGCCGTCGCACTGGGCTATCCGATGCCCATCATGTTAAATTGGAATGGCGAGTACAATAGGCCTTCATGGCATTTTGGAGGCAGCCACATCGCCAAGCTTGAGAGCTTGCTAGGAGGAATCGAGGCACTACTCGAGGACGAGGATAGCGAGAGCGTGAGCGAGGACGATCTGGCTGTGCTGGTGGACGCATATGACATATGGTTCCAACTACCACCTTCGGTCCTCATCCAGCGATACCACCAGATCAACCGCGAAGCCGACGAGCGAGTGCGCAAGCAATGGGAGGCGCAAACACCAAAGGGTAAATTCCCCATCACACCACCAGAACAGAAAATCATTGTCACAACCGCCAAAGATTGCTTCCCAGACAGCAACTCTGGCTCAGATCCGCACTACGAGCACTGGCCCGAATCGCCCATGCCCGCCGACATGTACGGCGAAGGAACTGACCAAATACCTTTCTCATTTGACTCGGCGCGCAAGTACAAAAAGGTACGGCCTCGATGTGTGAATAGCGGCATGATCATGGGCACTATGGGCGCGCTGAGAGACGCGTTGCGCCGGTGCAAGGAAAAGGTCGAACGCGTGGCCATGGATGGCCGCCAGTTATGGAGCGACCAGGCACTGTTTGCGGAAGTTATCGGAGATCAGGAGATGTGGCGTGAGTGGGTTCGCCATCTAGGATCATCATGGGATGGGAAAAATTCCCAGAACGACTATGAGTCGATGGACCCTGAGGTCCAACCAATAGTCCTAGCAGCCCTCGAAGGTCGTCGTTTCGAGTTCGGCATTGGCCTCGACTACAACTTCACCACGATACCACCCACCTGCTCTGCCGAGGAAGACGGCTTCTTTGTAAAGATTAACGACAAAGAGGCCGTGAAAGAAGAGTCCAACAAGGCTGGCGTCCCAGGCCACGTGCGCCTCAAAGGGATCCCTCCAGAGCTCGACGGCGACGACACCGCGGACCCGGATCCGGTGCTCTCAGGGGTTGAATGGGGCGATCTACCGTTATACTCCGACTTTTTCTTTGGCAACAGCCCCGTTGGCATCCACCACAACGCTTATGTCGGGGGTCTCAAGCCGTGGCGTCTTAAGAACTGGTGGGACAAGATGTGGTACTATCCGCGGCTCCGTGAACTCGTCACGAGGCGCCTGCGCGTTGGGAAAAAGCACGACGCCACGCCGCTAGCGACGATCCGTTCGACCAACAGCATCAACGGTGAAAGAGGAGACAAGATTGTGTACCGGACTCCGCGCGAGGATGAGAAGCACAAAGCGGTAAGGGTCTTTGAGCCGGCCAGGGCTAAGGGAGATAAGTTTCCCCCCATTGGCTGGGACGGCGTGTGCCAGAAGAAGGGCAAGAAGAAGTGGTATGATGAGCTGTTTGGGGACAACAAAGGCCCAATAGATTCATAAGCAGCATAGCATATTCAGAATAAACAAGAGCATTATTATCTCCCGTAGCATTAATAGACGTTTTAGCACAATCTACACAACTACGACTAGGCGAATCGGAAGCCTGCAAGATTAACACACTACTAGTCATGCTAGCTCAGGCTGAGAACGACAAGGGTAGAAGGTGGCCACTCATCAGCGCGTCATAGGAGCAAGGGAGGGTACATTACATGATGCTGAATAAGGTGGAATACTGAAAATTAAATAGATATTTAAAAATAGAAATGTTATCATCAAATAAAAATCCTTTATCTGTACATACAGAATTTCCTGTATAATTATGTCACTGATATGAACCCAAGTTGGACCATTAACATCATCTTTCTTGTACTCTTAATACTCCAGATGTAGCTGAAGCATCAATCTTTAAAAGGGTACTAAATACCGCCCCGAGCCTGTGGGCTGGGAGTTTACATTACTCATCCCCTCCTCATACCTTGGTAGTGGTACACTAGTGCACAAGCTTCTGCAGGTCCGGAACCCAACGGCACGGCACGGCACAGATCTTTATGCCCAGCTGAGAGACCGAAAATCGAAACGCGAAAATAAAACGAGGCGAGGCGAGGCTACCAGCTGCTCAGCCGCGTCTTCCCCCTCCCCTTCCCCTTCCCCTTCCCCTCTGATCCTCCCCCCCCTGTCAAGACAAAAAAGCCGGTACACAGGAAATTCTCCGTGCTAAAATAAGGGGCACAAAAGGAGGAAAGGCGATAATCAGCATCTGCGCGCTAGTCGGCAGACCTCATTAGGATAATCGCCTTCCGCTCGCCCCGCGAAACCTTGCCAGCCAACCCGATGAACGCCTCCCCCACGCCAAGGGGGCGGCTCAACGCCTGTGCGAGAGCGTGCCGGAGCGCAGGGGTCTTGATGCGCTGGTAGGTTGGAGGGCTTGGCAGGGGAGGGAGGTTGAACGAATGGCAGTTGGAAAAAGAGACTACTAGGGAGGAAACCAAGGTCACACACACAGACACACTAGATGGAATGCAAAGAGTGGAAAACACCAAAAAAGTATGTTCAGAAATGCCCGTATATCGGCGTCAGCATTACTACATTATGAAACTGGAAAAGTCATGTGCAGACTTGTAAGCAAATTTTTACCACTTGCCAATGAGGGTATAAAACGATATAGCCGCCCCGTCCAAGCAAGTAAATGGACAAATAAAACAATAACACCATGATGTTCCCCGGACCGGATCGTTATCCATAAGTCTTCACACAAGAATTTCAACCTCCCAATAAAAAATGAAAAGGAAACAATAGGAAATATAGGACAGTGACGTTGACAAAGTTGCTCATGAAGCTGCTGCTGCCTCCTCCGAGATTCTCACAATCTCGCATAGGCTTCGCACAAAGGTCATGTCGACTTCTGGTAGCTCCATCTCCATCATTCTGTCCTCACTGCCGCCTTCTTCAGCCATCATTCTTGCTGTGGAGATAAGTCGCATGATGCATTGTAGAAGACCAGCCTCGATATTTCGTGTAGTGGTGTCTTGTGCCGTTGACAGAGGCCCACTTTCTGCCGTCATTTCATCCTTTCCAAAACCCCAGACGGAGCGGGAGCTACTGAATTTCCTAGCCACCCGCCCCAAGGTGGGCTGCGCGGGACACTGCGGGCTATCGAGCCCGAGGAGGGACGCCGCCTTCTTTGGAATGTCCTCATTTTGCGATTTCCGAGAGCTAGCCGTTGACACCCTGTGAGACGACGGTGGTTGGCTGCGAGGAACGCGAGATATGTAATTATATGCCACAATGTGAGCATAAAGAGCGTCACAGATGTAGTCTGAGCAAGAGCCAAAGACATGTCTCAGGGGAGCCCAAGCATTTGGACTCGCCGAAGTCTCCGGAGCGGGCGTTTCCTCGGTGCCAAAGCCTTCGATGGACGAGTGACTTCGATGCAGCCGTGTGGAGATTGAATCCCTCCCGTGAGACACTACCCTTTTCCAAACAGACCTGCGATTGCTCTGGGGCGAGGAATCCACCGAAGACTCTCGCCAAATATCAGTTGAGGGATGTCTTACTTTCTTAGAGTATGTCCGGATTGTCTCGACTGTGAGACTCGACGACAGGAGCATTGTCTCAGGAAAACAAGCAATAGACACTCTCAACGTTTCAACAACGTCGGGTGGCAGGGGGACGGCTTTTGCCAAGTCATCAACCGGTAATTGGGGTGAAAACGGAGGGTATGACCGATCCAACCATGCCTGTACCGTAGGCATGGGCGACGGTGGAGGCGTCGTTTGAATGTATACTGTGTTTGGGCGTCGCAAGGGTCCCGTTTCGGCGTCGAAAATACTATCATCATAATCGCTCGAGTTTGCATCGTAGTCACTAATCTTCTCGGGAGGTGGAGTGATGCTCGGTGAGGGTTCAGATTCGAACTGGTACAGGTAGCGAGCACGCGAGGGTAGGTTCAGTTCTCGAGGTCGCTTCCGTTCGCTTGATTTGGGATCTGGGCAGGGTGTCTCGGGCCTAGAGGGGAACGGGTTTGAGCAAGTCGTCGTGCAGGCCAGTGAAGCTATCCGTGGAGGAATGTCCACCGACCTGAGTGAATGTCGTCGTAATGGTCCGTCATGAATGCTGGTTATAGTTTTTCTTTTGTAGAGAGGTGTGCGAGACCTAATTGACTCCTTCGGGCTCGCAGGGTCATTGGAAAGGACATCAGGTATGATTGGAGTTGGAGGTCTTGGAGACAAAGCAGCTGCTTTTTCGCTCATGACTTCCTCCTCCATCCCAACCTCGTCGTCTGAATCAATGTCGATCCAGCTCCGTTCTCGACAGAGCGGGCGTGCTAGTGCCTTTGGCGACGGGGCACTGCCACTAGCAGAAGTGAGAGATGTTGCGGCTGTCATGATTGATCGTTGACGGAATTTGATTGAGGGGCCTTCAAGGCCGTTGGATGATTCTGTTGCAGGAAGCGAGTCAACGTCGGAGGTTGCGTAGCCCCGACGATCAAGGAAGGATACAACAGAGCCGCGCTCCTCAATGGCACCTAGACTCTTGACACGGACTGAGGCGGTTCGATAGGGAGATGTCAGTAGCCGACCGGGGCATGACATTGTTCTTTGCTGTTTTCTCTCTTCATAAACGAGAGACATAGAAGGAGTGCCAGCAGTCATGTTCTTCGCCGCAAATACGGAGCTAGAGATTTCCAAGTCTCTTGCTAGAACCTCGGGAAAGCATTGGTCATCCTTCTCATCCATGGTTTTCTTGGTACCTTCGTTGACGGGCGTGTTAGAACGTGAATTTGGCAAGGACAGCGGTATCAGGTCCCGCATGTTTAAAACAGATCGACGCTTTGTTACAAGAGGAGCGGATCTTCGTTGGTAAGTATCGCGAGTAATTGCCGGGTCTTCCCTGAATAAGTAGATGGCGACTGGTATCCTCGGACCTATGACGGACATGGAGGCTGGTCTAGAAACCTGGGAAGCAGAACTCGACGAAGATCAAGACAAGTCGGACCTGAGAGTCGGACCTGAAAGACGCCGGTCGGAGGGCGACCGAACACAGGACACGACGGGGTTATATGGCGGGATTGGACTTGGATCTCGTGAGCCTACATACGTCGGGTGGGTGGAACGGAGTGTAGACACGCAGAGCAGAGAAAGCAAAAAAGGTCAAGGGAGAAAGATCTTATGTCGCGCAACATTGGTAGTCAAGTGTCGCGAAAACGAAGTGGATGGGGCCGTGGTGGGCGGGGTCTGTCGCACATGGTGGCAGAGACAGTAACACGGAGGGAGGTCACGAATAATGTAACTAGTTGCGCCCCGGCAAAAGGAATGAGTGAGATGTTGGGTGGCGTTCCCGGGGAGGAGTTGGCTGCACCGCGACAAAAGCAAAATGTCAGGGTTACCCAAAAGCAAAATTGGTCCTGGTCCCAGCTAACAAGGATAGGAACTGGGGCGGGCCTCGATATTTTTTTCCACTGGAAGTTTGGAAGGCCATGATCCTTGCACGAGGAGGAGAAAAAGAAAGAAAAAGAAATGGGAAGCGAGTCCATGATCAACTTTACCTCGCGAGTCCTTGTCATTGTCTCTGCCATGTCGAACTGGAGGCTGGCTTCCGACAGTGACCGCTGGTTGTTGTCGCGAAGCTGGTATCGGTATCAACAGCAACTTTCATAACTTCTCCACTGGCGTGGACAAAGCTCTCGGGTGATGGCACAGACTGTGACTGCAAGAGCCGCGCCAGGATTTGCCTGTGCACGCCCCCAGGGGTCTTGGTACGCCCACCACACACACCACACGCATACTCAGCGGGTTGGTTGAGGGGGAAGTGCCAAGTACCATTCACCCCCTAAGATCCAAAGGAGCTCTCCATTGGACTAGTCCGAGTAACACGGACCAGCGGCCGCGAGGGGAGACGCGAGGTGCGGGACGTTTAATGAGCGAATGGAATGGGGGCCGCCAGTACACACAACATGAGCTTCTGAGCCTGCAGCCACGATGTCTCGTCATCGAAATTGGGAGGCGCATCGGTTAGAGCAGGCACTGGGGAAATGCGGGCAAGACGATCACTATAGCTCCAAAGTCATGAAACGATTTGGGTTGCTCATGCAGCGGAGGTTTGACGGACATCTTGATCGATTGGTTAGCTGGGCCAATTTGTTTCCGGGCTCCGGGCCATGGCATGAAAACAAATGACTGGCATGGCCGTACAGGGTCATGACCATCCTGTCAAACAGAGCCCTGCTGGCAGAAACTGGGGGGCCCCAGGACAAGACAATCCGACGGACAGGCGGGTATCAGGTGAGGCCCGCAAAAGCTTTGGTGCTTTGGTGATAACAGGAGACGCGCATGTTTCCAGGTTGATGGGATAGAGGGCATCCATGATGGATGTAAGGGAGCTATTCCCTTGCAGGCATGCACCATCAGCTTGGGTGGGCTCAACGCTGTCTCGCAAAAGGCAGCCGTTGCCACATGGCTTTCGGGCTTCCGCATGGCAGCCATATTCTTATGTGGAGATGCGAGGATAACATATTTTGCTCAGTTGCTGGTGTGTGGACTGTACTGCACTGTATGTATGGATGCGTGCATGCATCCATGCAGCATGCCACCTGCACTGTATTTTCCCGTACAGGACATGTACAGGACGATTTGCACAAGGATGTTTGTTTCCGCAGCCCAGCCCAATCTCGTCTCTCGGGGAGTGGGATGATCCCGTCGTTGGGCCTAGCGATCAAGTAAGCGCAACATGATAGATTACCAGTCATTCAGCCAAACTGCGGAGGGCAGCAGCGCGGGGGCGGCAAGCCAACGCGACTTTTCTGGCTGCTGTGAGGGCGCGCATCAGCGACGCGAGAAAGTGAGAAGTGACGAGAGAAGAGAGAAAAAGTAAACATGCACGATGTGCCATGTAAAGCAAGACATGGTTAACTGGATGGCGCTTAGAGCCGTGGGGTTGGAGGGACTAGCAGCCTGGGAGCAAACGGGCTGATGGATTCGCGTCGTCAGAGGCAGGGATGTAGGCGACGGGTATGAGAACTTTACGTAGATGCCGCAGCAGCACTGTACGGGTGGCCAAGCTGGAAGCACAGTCCAATGTAAGGGCAATGCGCGCGGCGGAGAAGCTGTGCAGTGCAGTGCCGTGCAGGGCTGCGCAGGGCCGCACAGGGCCACAGAGGGAAGAGGGACCATCAGGCGCACTACAGCACACTATAGGCACACTACATAGGCACACTGCAGCCGACTACAGCCGACTCCAACCAACTATAGCCAGCTACAGGCTCGTCCCGTGGCCAGCGGCGAACCACAGAAGCTGTCCAGGTCGGGAGCTGGAGCGGCCCGGCAGGTCTGCTGCCGCGGCGGCAGGAGCCATCCAGTTAGTCAGGTACTGGAAGGTGATTGCATGGGATCAAACGAGCCAACCCGATCTAAATTTCCTAGAGGAAGCTCTTAAAGTGACGGAGGCAGCAAGGGTTCGGAAATATAATAACGAGGCTCACATCCTCACTCGCCATCATCTCCGGCCCTAGATAAAACGTCCATGCGTTACGATTCAGTAGGCGATGGTACTGGGAACCGCCAGCCAGGCCTAAGGTAACGGGCACAGTAGCCCAGAAGCTAGGCGCTGAAGGGCACTAACCAGCTTGGAATAAGCAACGGACGATGCGCTGGAATTGGACCAAACCAACGAGGGAGTGGCGGCTTGATGGAGCTACTTTAGCGGCTACCACACCGCCCGCGTTTAACACTAGCGCGGACCAAAAAGAAAATCCAGTCTTGCGTCGTCTCCCTTCTGCTGACCACAGACCACAGACCATAGAGCACCTAAGTACCCTCCTCTCCGTGAGGCCGCAACACAGCAAAGGCCGGAACCTTCCTTAGCCGTAGTGGGCAAGCAAGTCCATTGTTTCTACCCGACTTTGCAGCACTAGCGCAGCCCGGAAGCGGCTTGTCATCGGATCGCTGCTTCAGAACATGCAGCCAAAAGGTTTGTCACTACCCGTGATTGGCTGCCGTTGCGTCTCCACCCATCCCACAACTCCGGCTGTCTCTAGGATATCACACTTTGAGCATCACTCTTGTTTTTCGCCTGCTTCCCTTGCACAACTCCCTGGCTCCGCAACGGTCCTTGCCGGAAAACTCATGACATCTTGAAAGTCTGGACTCACCATACCCTCAGCCAATCCGACCACACCGCGATCACCTGGAGGCACGGGCCAAGCACTCATCACGAATTCCGCCTTTGGGAGATTCCTTCGCCTAAAGCGTGCATCTCTCATTCACCAGAGTCCAAAGTGTATCTCCTGGCTTGCTCTAGTCTGCTCCATTCTACCCGTTCTGGTCATATCAGCTCGCCTCGCTACAGCTAGGGCCGGCTCGACTGCAACGGCTTTCCAACCTTGGCTCTCGCTCCAGGTCGTCGCAGCTCTGGAGGGACTAGTGGGCTGAATTTTTTTTTTTTGGTTCAACCTCAAGACGAAAAAAAAAACGGTCATCTTGACAACGTCTGTCACAAGCAAGTGACGACATCCAATCATCGGCAATGCTCACTCAAGAATTCATCTCAGCCATTTGCGGCCCCCCTCTTGCCGCTAATACCGCTGTATCCAAGGATGTTGGCATCTACTCGCACGCACTCACGCCCTCCCACTCTATCAAGGCTACTTTCAAGAAGAGCTCCACCCCTGTCAACTGTCTCGCAGTCAGCGACACTCACGTTTTTGCGGCCCAGGACCAAAAGGCCCACGTCCATGTCTACTCCCGCCTTCGTGGCAATCAAGAGGCCCTCGTTCCCTTTCCCGAAAGGATCCGCAGTCTAGCCCTGGCTGGCCAGGTTCTCGTTTTGGGCACCACTGAGGGCAGGCTGTTCCTCTGGGAGGTTAGTCCACTCTATTGCTTCTGTCCGCCACATGGCGTACACATGATGCAAGCCATCTCTCGCACATGCTGACAGCTCTTATAGGTGTGCACGGGCCGACAAGTGTCAACTCCCCCCTGCCATGTACAGGCTGTCTCTTGCTTAGCCGTCACGCCGTATCACATCCTGTCCGGCTCAGACGACTCCAACATCAATGTCTGGTCTCTGTCCCGCCTTCTTGATCTTGACGCACAATCTGAGCTTGAGCCTGAACTGACACTTTCCAACCACCGTGGGGCTATCACCAGTCTGGTGGCAGGACCGAGTGTCAATCCTGAGACAAGCATATGCGTCTCAGCAAGCCAGGACAAGACATGTATCATCTGGAACTTCCAGACGGGCCAGGTCCTCAGGACTTTACTTTTCCCCGCACCACCTCTCAGCATCTGCCTCGATCCAAGTGCTCGAGCCCTTTTCGTTGCTTCTGATGAAGGCGCCCTCTACCTCGTTGAGCTATTTGGTGGCGAGAAGCCGGTTCTTGGCTCACGCAGCACGGAACCTTCTTCCATTGTCATCCAAGTCAGCACCCCCCTCGCCGTTTCGGATCCAGAGTCTGGCCAGCCGTCATGTCTCGCTCTGACGTATGACGGGACCTCAATCCTCTCTGGACATACCAAGGGCAAGATCTTGCGGTGGAGCCTGGCGGATAACGCCCACCCGACTGAGGTGGCCAACCTGAATGCATCTGTCACCAATTTGCATTTTGTCTCTCCACTGCCGTCCAACCAGCCAACCAAAGCTGTCAACATTGTCAAGCCGAATCAAAATCTAAAGCAATATGTGTTCACTTCTCAGCTTGACAGCGATTTGGGTTCCGACTCACGCTTCAGCCAGATGCTCGGCTCCAGCGGCTTCTCAGCAGAGTCGATTGAAGCCGCCATTCCAGATCTGTTTCCCTCGTCCGACGAGAAATCGGATCCCGAGCTAGCTAGCCAGGATCAACTTTTCCGATCCATCATCAATAACCACAAAACCTTGCAGTCCGCTGCCACCGATGGCCCCGCATGAGCACGTTTTAATGCAAGCCAGCTGCCACACCCATAAGCAATGCAACCCTTCTCAGCCAAAGAAGATGCTCGAGTTCCGCCTCATGGTAACACACATATAGCTTGCCGTTCAAGCTATCAGCCGCAGAGGGCTCGAGCGCAATCGACTTCATGACCTTGCACATGCAAATGCGACACGTGCGATGCGTGAATGCCAATCAGCCGGTTACATGTCACCCAACCTCATGCTGGTCATCGTCTCGATGTGCTACATCGCAAATTGTAATATGTTTGATGGAAGGGTATAAGCCTATGTTATAAGTTTTATGCATTCTCCGGGCGGCAAGTGTTCCTATTGCAGTATCTTGTGAAACCTAGCCGGCGACCGGTGTGAGAAGCTTTGTGGCTTGTCGGAAACATGCCTCATGCGGTCACATTGCCGCAGCTCAGCTGTTTCCTCCTCAATCATAGAAACCTGGTCTCTAACGTCTCACCACATTGTTTAAAAAGTAGCTCCCCTACACAACAATTCTCAGGGTGTGTAAATAAAACTGAAAACAGGCACATGCATGCTATACTATTGCCCATTCACCAAGCACAACATAGCTGGCCATGTCTAGGTTCCATGTTGCCCAGTCCCACAGCTGGACACTGAAATTCAACTATTTCTATAAGTGGAACGGCTTGCGACAGCCCGGTTTGAGTGTGACATTCAGTGCCAGGCTCCGACTTATCAGCTCGCCCAACAAGAAGTACGGCATACAGTGACGTTTCCTCAACCATTGCAAGCCCAATTGGCCCCTATAATTAAACAGAGCTAATTACCATGTGCCACCGCCTGGGGTCTCAAATCCATGACCACGAGCAGCTTCCATGTATGTACCTCGGATGGGATGGGCCATGGGCTGAGCAATGAGGGGCATATGCAAGCCGGATTCTAAATACAAAACTGACCCATGCCACCCGAAAAATATGATCAATAGCGGACAACGTACGGACGGAGAATTTGACCGTGGGGTTGCAACAAGGATCGATAGATTCAAGACAACGTGGAAGACGGGGATCAAGCACGAACTGGGGGACGTTGCATCGGAATGGCGCCAGGATTTTCAAGATGGCTGCTTTTTCTTTTTCCATGATCCTTGAACGTCCCTAGCTCGTGGGGGATGGCATGAGGTCCCTCGAGGTGCGCCTTAAATCAACCGCCCATGCTGGATAAGCGGGTCATTAGCCCAACCAACAAGGAACCCCAGGGTTTCTTTGAGGCCTGTTTGTTTCGTCATGATTGCCGTAGCATTTAAAATTCTACCTCTTAGTGTTCAATCGGCTCCGAATAGTTTCGGGGCCAATAACAGTAGGTGTTGCATTCGTACTGTATGTTGTCCTAGCCACACTTGGCCACGCAAGTCAGCAGCCGCTCGGTCCCATCTCGACAACTTCCCTGTTGACCCATGACAGGCAATTGCACCCGTGAGCAGCATTTCCGAGTTGGCGCAAGATGGCGAAATGTATATCGTTCGTCCAAAAAGCCGATACCATATGGCCGGACCTCTAAAATGAAGATGCGATGCTCACACTGTAGTGCCACACTCTGGCAGCGTACTACACACAGTGAATTTAATATACCGGGCACGGAGAGCGGAATGTCCGGCCGGAGCGGCAAATTTCTCCGCGCCGACTAACACCGAGCCCAACGCCAAATGTCTTGCATCATCGGTCACCAAAAGACTATCGCGAAATCTTTCTGATCCTACCTACACCAAGAATGTCCGTCGTGGCTACATTGAAGGGCGACATGCCGCAACAAGTTCGATCACTCGTAAGTCGAGCCCGTTACCCCCCTTTACCCCGCAGGATCGCAGGTTGCTTCAAGCCGGTTAAAATTCCTCCGAAAGGCCTGCGAATTCGGCCAGAGCGTGAACGCCGGCGACTACGGATGTGTAGCCAGAACTGCAAATCTTGCTCACATGAATTTTTGTTCAAATTGCTGACTCGTGGGGTTTCACCGCAGTACCGCCAATTATTACGGCAAGGCGAGCAATTCGCCGCCTACAACTTCCGCGAGTATGCGAAGCGACGGACGAGGGATGCTTTCCGAGAGCATGTCGACGAGAAGGACCCGCGCAAGGTCCAGGAGCTTGTTCAGAAGGGATTGAAGGAGCTGCAGGGACTCAAGGTAGGAGATATCAGCGCAGTTAGTCAAGACGCGGCACATGGCTGACAATACGGGCAGCGTCAAACAGTCATCAGCCAGTTTTACCAGCTGGATCGCTTAGTGGTTGAGGGGTCAATTTCGGTGGGTACAATTCGTCCCAGATCACTTCTTCTGGTCAGCTAATCTCGCCAACAGGGCAAGCCAAGCAGCTCTTGAAAAAGGAATGCCATAGAAGCACAATTGATGGAGGTGGGGATAACGGCAGGAAGCCCTGAGCTTTACGACACAATCTAACTCGGCGATATCGCCGAGAAGACCGACTTGGCAGTCAATATGGGAAAAAAGAGAAAGGGGGGAGTGTATAGTAGGAACATGACGGCAATGTATATCTATCAAACACCAGGCTAGGCGAGGACGGCGATTACTTGTGAGGTTGAGGGAAGGGGACGGGGAACGGCACGGCACATTCAGGACATTAGACGGGGGGCTTCAATTCCAACTCCATTTCAACTCTCTCAACTCTGAGGAAAGGAACTTCTCCTCCTTGGTCAAATCGATAGAGCCCACAGGGTCCCAGACTCATATTTGTCACCACACCCAGCCAGGGCCACAGCCGATTGTCGAATCAAGACCACATGAAAGCTGCTTCTATATTGCTCTAGATCCAAAAGAAACTTTTTTTTTCGAATTACGAAGCAAAATAGCAACGTTTCTACTGGTTGTGTTCCCGTCACGTCTTGCACCGCTCTGCAGCTTTGCAGAGCTTATGTCATCCTCACCGTGCTCTCATTGGCCAGAAAGTAAACACTAATCCCCACGCCCGTCGCGACAAAAGCTCAGCCTCTCTCAGCCTTTTTGAGGATCAACTAAGCCAGGATCAGACCTGGCGCATTTCACGAGACCAGCTGCACGACCCAATCGCAGCGGGATTCATTGATTTTGATTCAGCACGTTATTTTTACACCAGCAGCCGCGCTGTAACACCGGTCGCGATGGCTCCAGGAGTAGGTGCTCACAAGGTGGCTTGATTTATCGCGACATCAACTAATGGACATGCGCAGACGCGACGTGCGAACCGTGGAGGATACGCCGAACACGACGACTTTGAAGGTACGATTCAACGGATACCGGTAAAAATCGCGACATCTAATGATAAACTACAGGTCTGCCGGTTCGACAATGGCGTCACGAATGGGTCACGGTCGCGCCGCCCCCCGAACAGGAGCAGCAGAAGCAGAACGACATCTGGTCCATCGAGCTTCTTCACGGGATGCCAAAGGATTCGAGTCTTTTGCCGCCGCACAGCCAGGAACTCCTACACGCCGCTCGATCCGGACGACTCTACAAGCGCCCCGCTCCCGTCGAGGAGGAAGAAGCCGATCCTGACGCGCCACCCGAGAAGCCCGAGAAGAAGGAGGAAGATGCGGGCGCAAAGGGGTTCAGCATCAAGGTCTGGAAGCAGATTGCTCGCAACAATGAGGGGTCGGGCGTCTCGCACCTGGCGAAGCGCAGGAAGAACACTGTGACCATCTACAGCCGAAAGGTCGAGGAGAAGCCGCAAAACCCCACTGTCACAAGGGCAACTGTGCGAAAGGTCGATGCCGCTGGAAATCCCTACACTGAAGAAATCACCTTAGGCGAGGGCCAGCCAGTTGTGGGCGAAATCATCTCAACGAGAATTGAGGCCGCGGCAGCCCCCGCTGTCCAGGCCCCCGTCCCTGTGCCCTCATCATCATCAAGCCGAAGACGACCACCTCCGCCTAAGAAAAGGTCGAAGGCATCAGGTCCTGGTCGAGGAAAGAAGAGAGGCAAGCTTCCGCTTCCTGGCCCGAACCAGCATGCGCTGGCAACTGGGCCTGCGAATGGCGCTGCCCCAGCTGCTGGTGGCCAACCGATCCCAGCTGGCGAAAATGTGAGATACATGAGCTCTAACACTAACATTATGCTAATGGTCTTTAGGCAATCAAGCAAGAGGGTGACGACAATGCCAACAGCGAAATCGCTGAAGGCGACGATGATGACGATGACGATGTTGACGAGGGTGAAGATGGAGAGGACGGCGACGATGGCGAAGAGAGCGCAACACCAGCCGATAGCACCCAGCCTGAAGGCGAGAAGTCGCAAGACCACGAAATGACAGATGTCGCACCCTCCGTTATGGAGCCCACGCCCGAGCGCGGAGACATCGAAATGGGAGGCATCGAAACCACCGAGGCACCAGTTCAACCTCTCAACCTCGCGCCCCTGGGTCTCACTCCCAGTGGAACGCGAATTGAGGGTAGCCCTCTGAAGAATGTCACCATGCCCTCTCCCACCACAGAGGCCGCTCCAGAGATTCAACCCGTCGCGCAGCCTGAAGCGCCTCCAGCACCATTAGAAGTTGTCGAAAAAGTCGAGTCCACCCAACCCTCTGCCGAGGTCACTCCTGCTGTAGAGCCATCAACTGCGTCCGAACCTGCACCTGTCGTGGATACGCCTGCAGCCCCTATCATCACAGAGACTATAGTTCCCAAAGTTGAGTCTCAGTCTCCCAAGGATCAGACACTGCTACCACCTCCACCTGAGCAAGTCGGCAATATCGACTCTACGCCACCTGCAGATGAGTCGGGCAGTACCGTCCAAGACGGTGGGGAGAAATCCACAGAGACGCAATCAACTGGGGAGAGCATTCCAGCAGTACCATCTCTTGAGCAGGAGGACACCGTCATGACTGAGGATACAGTTAAGCCCGAAGATTCTGCTTCCGTTGGCATTGCCATTTCCGAGCCGCCAGAGGTGCTCATGACGGAGGCCACAATGATCGAGGAGTTTATAACACCGGAGGTCCCTACTGAGACCCCAGCTGCACCACCTGTTGAAACCATGGTCGAGGCTCCGGCCGAAGTTCCAGTCGAGACTTCCATTGAAGCCTCCATAGAGACGACAGAACAGCAAGTCATAGACTCAATCGCTGAGCCAGTCACAGAATCAATTGCAGAGCCTATCGCAGAACCAATTATCCCAGAAAAGTCTGCTTCACCTGTCAAGGTCGAGGAACCCTCTGTTTCTGAGGAACCTGATCTGCTTGGTGGTTTGCTTGGTGAGCTGGATCGTCAAGCGGGCGAGAAACAAGAATCGGAGGTTCCGGCAACTGAACCAACTCCCGCTCCCGAGCCAGTTCCTGTGTCAGCTCCGGAACCCATCACAGAAGCCGCACCTGAGCCTACTCCTGAGGTCGCCGACATCGATATGGAATCTGTTGCCGAACTCGCCACGGAGCCCATTGTTGAAGACCCTGTCGTCGAGAACACCACTGAGACTGTTGCCGAAGCTCCCGCCGAGCCTTCTGCAGAGGCACCCATCGTCCCACCAACAGAGCCTGCAGCTGAGCCTCAAGTAACACCCCCAGTAGAACCAGAGGTGGCCCCAGAAGTCACGCCCCAAGCAGAGGCCCTGGTTGAACCTCCCACCGAACCCGTCCCCGAACCCGCACCCGAACCCGCCGTGGAACCTTCACCTGAAGCCCCATCAGCCCCAGCTGAACCTTTAGACGTTCCCGCACCAGAGGTCGAAAAGCCCGAGGAACCTAAAGTTGAAGAACCTAAAGTTGAAGAACCTAAGGTTGAGGAACTCAAGGTTGAAGAACCCACGGCGGAAGAACCCAAGGTTGAAGAACCCATGGCGGAAGAACCCAAGGCGGAAGAGCCCAAGGTGGAAGAGCCCAAGGTGGAAGAGCCCAAGGTGGAAGAACCCGTTCCCGTCGCACCAGTCGAGTCGGCACCCCCCACCGAGCCTCCAGTTGAGGCCCCCGCTGAAGCCCCGATTGAAGCTCCCGTTGAGGCCGCTCCTGTTGAGGCTCCTCCTGCTGAGGCTCCTGTTGTAGAGGAGAAGAAGGACGATACCCCTGCGGCTTAGGTCGCATTGCTCAAAAATGGTTAGGAGTACATTTGCTGGTATATTTAGAATTTACCACAGTCGTCTACTTGGATAGGCAGACTGGATTTCTCACGACTGTTGGGAGGAGTCCAAATTGGGTTGACGTTTTCTTTTTTTTTTTTTTCTTTATTCCGGGTTTGATACGGAGAATGGACGGGTGGGAGTTTTTGTACAACAGAATCTTGCTCAGGGACATACAATTCCTAGTCAGTATAGTCCAGAATCAACGGCTGCAACGCATGTTTTGGAAATTTAGTTGTTCCTTGCCCCTTTATTACGCTCCTACTTGCTCCAAATACTCAATGTGAAAATACCAATATAATTACAGCTTCTCCTCACTGATCGTCGTCCTTCTACACTCTGTAGCGCGGGGCAGGTCCCCTGCGCTTGTTTGCCCACCTGTCCGACTCGGGCATCGCATATCGCCCATGCACACGGATACCTTTGGCGTTGGCGTTGCTGATTCCCAACAGCACCGCAGTGAAGAGCAACAATCCCATCAGTGCCATAGTCCCAGCCTGTGTTAGGTTGCCGCTCAACGCGGCGGTCACGTAGACAATTAGCTTCGCTATGGCCTCTAGGTAGCCGTCGAGGACTGTCTGCGTCCGCAACCAGGCCTGTGTGGTAAGGGCCTGCAGGTCCGATTCCAAGCCACGCAGACGAACAACACGGCCACCGCCGAGGTCGATGCTATACTCGGTGATGGTCTGGTTTGCGGTTTGATCTGTGGGAGGGAAAGGCTCAGTCCTATTTTTGATGGCCCAGATATTGAGCAAGCGGGAGATGATGAGGGCGATGACGATTGAAAACCCCCACTTGTCGTCAAACAAGATCATAAAGTACATTGTGGTGATTGTGAGGATCGGGGTGAAGACGTATAATAGATTACTTATCCACTCCAGTGCTGGGTGTAGTCCGTTCTTGTAAGCCTCCTCCTCAGCTACAAGCTTATCATTGCGTCTCAAGATTTCGCGGAGTCGCCTCTTGACTCCCCAATCTTGCTCGGTGCCGACATCTAGTGTGACTATCGTCTTGGGGTATCTCCGGGCCAGCTTGACGAGATAGTTCGCCATGGTGCTGTTCCTGATTGCATAGCGCGTCTGGCCGCCGCCTGCGGTGGCCTGTGGCATTGCAAAGATGTCCATGGGTGCCTCCCGGTCAAGGTAGTCGGCGGCCTGCTGGTAGTGCAGTCCCGGGGCCAGGACGAAGGCATCTGCCCAGGAGGAGCCGCCCTTGATGGCGGTGCGGTTGGCGATTGTGCGCAGATCAGCAAGGGCTATCAGGCCGCCAGCCGCGAGCTGGAGATTGGGGAAGGGCTTTGTGTTCCATCCTGGAATTAAAGCATCGCGTGGGAGTATATGTTGTGCTGTCAGGTTCAACATGTCTTGGTGGGCCTCAATTATAGGCACTGATCACTGAACACCAGCGGCGGGAGAAAAGAAGTGAACCGGAAGTGAGCCGTCCAACCAGTCTCGCCGGGCCTTAAAACAAAACTAGCATGTGGGAGATTCTGAAGACGAGACTGGAGAGCGGAGAGGAGCTACGAGTCAAGTGATGCACGGCGTACGAGATGGAAGCGCAATGGCCGTATAAGTGTGTTTTAGAATGGGTTCCATTTGCAAAAGAGCCCAGGGATGATGGCGTTGCAAATCTGTAGATACTGTGAGGAGTTGGTGTTGGAGGGTGACGTCGTGGGATGGCACGAGATTACTTAGCGCGTGGGTGACGATCCCATGACAACACCGGGAAGCAGCTGGTGCCTCGAGCACGCCCAGCAATTCGCCGATCTCTGCTGAACACCCGGGACAAAGGGCTTTATTAGCGCCCGCCCAGAGGCGTTATGTCCGCACCAGAGCCTGCGCCGGGATGCGTCAGTGAGACATGGCCGCGATAGCAGTGCATTGGAGTCGGCTTTGGTTGCGGCCTACCCTACAGACTAGTACCTCGCGCTGCGAGCGGAACCACCACTACGGGCCTGCCGCGATTCATGCTTAACCAATACCGTCTACAACAAGAACGGGTTGCGTCCGCAGTAGCCGCAGCGAGTGTCGTGCATGACCCTCCATCTCGGGGAGAACTGAAATAGTGCCCCCATCGCCGCCAGATCTGCAACGACGCTATCCCCGTCCGTCAAGAACCACGGCACCTTTTTTACAACGTGAATGTAAAAACTCCACCAAGACTTGGCTACGAGCTGCACCATGCTCAGCCGCTGCGATATTTTTACGAGCGTCTTTTATCCTATTCCCGCAATAGATGTCTCATACATGTCTGCGATCAAGGAATCTCACCCCCCTCGCCCATCATCATGTGCCATACTGTGTCAGACGGAACCATCCGCGCACGCCGCCGGCAATCAAAACATGGTTGGGACAAGGAATTAAGGTAAAAAACGAAAGGTTTCTAGGCGCGAACTCATAATAGAAGCTACATCCAAATGCAGTAACATATATAGCCATGTGCTGCATGTCATTGGTGAGATTATGGCAATAAAGTCCAAGCTAACATTGCTTGGCAATGCATTTCTGTGTCCATGCATTGCCATCCTAGTTATTCCCCCGCGCTCTACATCTATAGCAATCTATCCTTGTCATCATAATTAAGTCTGTCTAAGCTTCAACATTATCTAGATCAAGGCAAAGTATTAAATCAGAGGCTCTATTTGGCACAACGCCGATTCAGCTTTAATATCCCGGCTGGAGCGCCTGTCGGGTCGCTTCGGATTGCTGGAATGCCTCTTCAAGGGGAATCTCGGATAGAGAAACAACCTTGGTCTTCTTAACGAACTTCCAAATCAAAAACGCGCCCAGTACAAGGGGAATATCGCTGAGAAAATATTAGTATTAGAATCGACAATTTTTAATGCTGTAGCTTACAGGTAGGAAGAAACGAAGCTGGAGGGGCTCCAGTTGCCCTTGGTGAAAACGGTAAACCCTCCGGTAAAAAGAATAACGAGGCACATAAACAGACCTGCACACGAGCTGTACACTAAGCACCGAGTTAGTTACGCGACTTGATTCTAAATGAAAAGATGGCTTACAGGTCCACGAATTATGCCAAGGTAATCTCTCAATGGGAATGTTTTGCTTCTGCATAGCCAGCCTCAGTCGGATGTGGTTGAGCAAGATTGAGGACCATGAAACCAGCACACCAGCTGATGTCAGATCAACCAACCACCAAAAGACGGTAAAGGCGCTGTTTGACAGACTCATGAAGCTCAGGAACATGAATGCGGTAAACAGAAGAACACACATGTATGGCACACCCCATGAAGTCGTCCTCAAGAAGATGCGCGGTGCCTGGCGCTTGAGAGCAAGACCGTACAGGACACGAGTTCCGGCAAGTAAACTCTGGTTCGATGCGGACCAAGCAGAAGTGATGACAACGGCATTGACAACAGAGGGAACCGCGGGCAGACCAGCGGCGGAAGCAGCAATGACAAAGGGACTCTGAGCAGCAGTACCCTCGGAGCCGTTCAGACGTTCATCGTTGCTGGCAACCAGCATACCCACGATCAAAATGGCGAGGATGTAAAAGATGAGGATTCGTAGAAAGACGTTCTTGCAAGCCTTGGGAATGGCCTTGGCGGGGTTCTTCGTCTCAGCAGCAGCCATGGCGATGGATTCAACACCGGCAAAGGAGAAGACGGCGCCTGTCATGACACTCCAGTATCCGAGGAAGTTACCCCAGCTTCCAGAGGAAATGTATTCGACAAAAGGGCCAGGATCCTTCCAGTACCTGAAACCAATTCGAGGTGTTCCTGGGACTCCGCCCAGGTCAATCACCAGTCCTAGGATGATGAGGAAGATGACGAGAAGAATCTTGAGCCAGGCAAAGAAATACTCGACCTCACCAAAGACGCGTACAAAGGCGAAACCCACAACCACAGTTAGGATGATGAAGACGATGATAAAGACTGACGGGTTCAGGTCGGTCCAGAATTCGAAGAGGACGCAGATGGCAGTGATTTCCGAGGGAATAGACAAGATGTTGCCGTACACGAGGTTCCAACCGATGGCGAAACCCCAGGCTGGGTCGACGAGAAACTCAGCATGGCGCACAAAGGCACCCGTCACTGGGAGCAGCGCGGCCACTTCACCTAGCGCAAACTGCACAGAGCACACGACCAGACCGATAGTCGCGTAGCCAAGCAAGGCGCCCAGTGGACCAGCGGTTTGAACAGCGCTGCCGAGACCAAGAAACAAACCCGTACCAATCGCTCCCGCGATACCAAGCATGGACAAATGGCGCTCAGCCAGGCCACGCTTCAAATCACGCTGCTCATTCTTCGTTACCAGGTCGTTGGCGTCGTCCCGCGACGGGACCGCATCAACATCGACGGCTGACGCCGATTCCACGTCCAGCCCCATTGCGGATTCTGCGTGATTCTCGTCGTCGTCTTCGACAAAAGCCAGTAACGGTGCCTTGGCGTCGTCTTCGTCGGGAGGACTCCCAGTTCTACTGCTCATGCTACTCTTATGGCACGGCATCGCGGCGGGTATATTACTACCCACCCTGCCGGATCCAATTCTTCAGAAAAAATTGCGCCTAGCGCCTGTGTTAGGGATGATTGCGCTATCGCCATGGGGGGATTGGATGGTGTAATGGGGAAAACTCTATGTCACCTTGCGCCAATACGGCTCCATCTCCGGTGTGACTTACCGACTTTGGCTGCGTGCGAGGGTCTGATATGAGAGGGCCCCCGGCACCTTTGCAGCCGAGCTTTTGCCTTTTTACGATATGGGATATGGGCGCCCCGTTTTTGAAGAGATCAGAAGACAGGCCGCGTGGCTGTCGAAAGACGGGATTCGTTTGGGACGGGACGAACTGCAAATGGCGCGGAATGTCCGTGTGGGGCGGGACCATAAGGCAAAGTAGTGGGCCAAAGATCAACTCGCACCTCGGGCTCTGGCTTATATAGGTAGTTAAAACGAGTGGTTGGGTTACACGGGTGAAGGATGTATCAATTGGGCGGCTGTAAGCTGTACTAAGCTGGGCCGTCTTACTTGTTGGATAGGGACAATGCCTCTCAGCTTTGCTACCTATTGAATAGGAGCATTATAGTCCGATCACGCCACGAAGGGATGGGATGGCGGTGTAACCGTGCTCATGTGTTGAGAAATCGCGAGAGACATGTACGTGAAGGCAATATTGGAAAAAAACAAAAAAAGTAAAACGGGATATAGGTGAGATTTCATCTGATTGACTTTGCGGCCAGACTATATATATGTTTCTCTTAGATCCACAAGGCTATGGTGGGTGAGCTTACCTGCAACCTTTGCCAAGCTCCAAACACCCTACCCTGGAGCTTCTGCACGATGACTAAGCACAGCGCATCGAGACAGGTCGCCAGTATCATGATGCGGCACCAAGCTTCCCAAGCTCTGTCCAGCGTGAAGCCGCAGCATCGCCCCAACCCCGACAATGCGGTTCTCATTACAACCGCTGCTTCTCCTGGGGCTCTCGTCACTGGGAGCCGCCGTTTTCCAGGATGAAGTTGGCGAGATCGATTTCCACCACACGCTCGTGGGCGTCCCTCAAGTCGAAACCACCTTCTTCCACAGACCTCGAAAGGCCGAAAAGGCCAGCCTCCTCTACACCCTCAGCGACGTCGGCATCATCGGTGCCGTGAACCCCAGCAACGGAGCCCTTGTCTGGCGCCAGCAGCTCACCGATGACCTCACCAATGGCGGCGGCTTTCTGCGGGCTCCCGAAGGCGAGCACTGGGTTGCCGCCGCCTACGGATCGCGAGTGCACGCCTGGGATGCGCTGACGGGCCGCAACATTTGGCAGACCGAGTTCAAGGGCGAGGTCAAGGACCTGGAGATTTTGGAGGTGACTGAGAAATCTAGAAAGGACGTTCTGGTCCTGTACGACGAAGACGGTACAACGGTGTTGCGACGTATACATGGAACACTTGGACAGGTTGTGTGGGAGTTTCGGGAAGTGACAAAGGACACGCCTCTGCAGGTCTCTACCGACACTGCAAAGGTCTACGTTGTCAGCCTTCATGGCTCGCCTGCTTCCTACAGCCTCAAGGTTACTGCTCTTGATGTTGCTGCCGGAAACCGCATTGATGATCTGTCAATTGGCACCAAGGGTGATGTCCATGGCCCCAAGGACGTCATGTTCGTTGGCGGCAATTCGGCAGCGCCTATACTGGCCTGGACTGACAATGCTCTGTCCAAGATCAAGATCAATGTCCTGGGCACCAAGTCGACTCAAGAGTTCAAGCTCCCCGCCGATGCCGTCTCCGTTGATATCCATGCCCCTCACCTAATCCAATCGCAGCCTCATTTCCTTATCCACACCCGCACCAAGACTGGAAACAAGGCCGAGGTTTACCACACCAACCTGAAGAGCTCTCAGATCACCCAGGCCTACGAGCTCCCTCTTCTTTCTGGCCCTGGTGCCATCTCAACCAGCTCTGATGGTGCCAATGTCTACTTTACCCGAGTTACCGAGGACGAGATTCTCATCGTTTCGTCCGAGTCTCATGGTGTCCTTGCCCGCTGGCCCTTTAAGCCTACCGAAGCGGTTGTGCCAGCTCATGCTGTTGCTGAAACCATCAAGAAGCCCTCTGGAGAAGGTTTTGCCGTCCGAGCCGCCATTACGTCCAAGTCGGATGACTGGATCCTGGTTCGCAACGGTGAGGTTGACTGGAAGCGCCCCGAGGGATTGACCGCTGCTGTTGCCGCTGTCTGGGCTGAGATTCCTGCTAGCGAGAACCTGGCCAAGGTTCTTGAGCAGGAGGCTCACACTAACCCCCTCGAGGCCTACATTCACCGTGTTAACCGTCACCTCAATGATCTTCAGTACTTGCCTGATTACCTTGCCTCTCTTCCTGAGCGATTCCTGAGCAGTCTCTCGGGTGACACAACTACGGCTAAGAAGGAAGGTTTGCACCGGGACACTTTTGGCTTCAACAAGATTATTGTGCTCGTGACCCGACGTGGTCGCATGTATGCTCTCAACTCTGGAAACGACGGTCAAGTTGTCTGGGCCAAGACTGTCTTGCCCCAGGCTAAGGGTGAGACTCTTGATGTCAAGGGTGTCTATGCCAAGGATGAGGGTGTTGTCACCGTGCGCGGTGCCAAGGGCGAATTCGCCGTTGTCAAGAGTGACAGTGGAGATATTGTTGAAGTCATGCCTCCTGGTTCGTTGCCCCCAGTTTCTAGCACTGTCGTGGTCGACAGTGCTTCTGGCAAGTGGCTTCTCCCTATTGGAGTCAATGGCGAGGTGGGCCAGGTTCCTGCCGGATGGACCCCCGAGCAGACCATTGTCGTCCGTGGTGAGGGAGAAGTCATTCGAGGTATCAAGTTTGTCACTGAGGGTGACAAGACATCCGAGGTGGAGGTCTGGCAGCTGAAGCTTCCCCAGGGTCAAAAGATTGCGGATATTACCAAGCCTGCTGCCCACGACCCTGTTGCCTCAATTGGCCGCGTTTTGGCAGATCGCCGTGTTAGCTACAAGTACCTGAACCCCAACGTTATTGTGGTTGCGTCGATCAGTGAAGCCGACTCTTCCCTGTTGGTTCAGCTTGTTGACACCGTCTCTGGCCAGATCCTAGTCTCTCGGTCTCACGATGGCGTGGACTCAGCCAAGCCCATCTCGTGTACCATGGCCGAGAACTGGTACGCTTGCACGTTCTTTGGTGACTACATCTTGAATGACGGCACCAACAGAGCTATCAAGGGCTACCAAGTGGTTGTTTCGGACCTCTATGAATCACCATCGCCTGATGACCGTGGTCCTCTTGGCGATGCGACCAACTTTTCGTCGCTGAACCCCGTGGACACACCTACTGGGCCACCTCTTCCCTGGGTTGATCAGCAGGCCTATGTCATCTCTCAGCCTCTTAGCACCCTATCGGTTACACAGACTCGCCAGGGAATTGCCAACCGACACCTGCTGGCTTATCTTCCTGAAGCTAACTCAATTGTCGGTCTCTCGCGCCAGATCCTAGACCCTCGACGCCCCGTGGGCCGCGACTCGACCAACGAGGAAAAGGAAGCCGAAGGCCTCATCAAGTATACCCCCGGTATTGAGATTGACCCCCGTGCGATCGTGTCTCACCAGCGAAATGTCGTGGGTGTCAAGGGTATCGTGGCCGCACCGGCTATCGTGGAAAGCACAAGCCTCGTGGTGGCGTTTGGCGTAGACGTGTTCGGGACTAGGGTCGCGCCCAGCGGCGTTTTTGATATTCTTGGAAACGGATTTAACAAGGTGACGCTCGTGTTGACGGTGGTGGCGTTGTTTGGCGGTGTGATGTTCTTGTCGCCTATGGTAAGCTTGCTCTTGTTCCCGCGCGTTGTTTTTTTTCCCTTGCTTGCCCATTGGCGCCACGCAGCTAAGCTAACTTGACTTTCCTCTACAGGTACGAAGGAAGCAGATCAATACGAGATGGGAGGCACCAATGTAAAATAAAGAGAACGGGATGGCATGACAAATGGATAGGCTAATAGAGTCGGCTTGATGTCGGGAGGGGGATCCCCTGGCCAATGGAGAGGTTAATGTCGACAACGGAGCTGTAAATGGAAATATGATGTTTACTTTTTTCTGTTCGCATTTTGAGATGGCCCAATCAAGAGTGACTTGCGGGCGTGGGTGACGGTCGTGTCTGCGGGTGACGTTCCAAGGTCGGGCAGCACCTGAGCTGACGGATGTAGGGCTGACCTGCTACCCTGCCTGTGCATTGTAAGTTGATGATGGGACCCCCAGGCAGGGCTCTCTCTCTCTGTCCTACGCTTTCCCGCAAATGCCCTATGGAGACTCGGCTTATGGAGAAGAAGGATTTCAGGTCTATGAGACTACTGATGCTTGTCTTGCAGCTCGCCCGGCATGCTCTGCCGAGGAGAAGCCACGTCTGTCCTGTCCGCCTTATCGTGCAGGAGACGGCCTGTGCAGAGAGAGACACAATGACGGAGGATGACAGTCATGCACTTTCCTTCAGCTCACTCTCACTCAGAGAGGTATCTCAGTCTCCCTTGAATTCCCATTTGGCCTCATTTCTCTTGGCCTCGGGCTGGGCAACAATGCGATTGGGGGGGGCAGTTCTCTTTTTCGGCCGCCGCGGGGCGGAGTTTGGCCGGCTGAGAGCGCCACGGCGTCGTGGGGCTTGCGAGGCCCGATACAGTTTTATTTTGGGAGGTTTAGCAGGAGGGAGGCTTTTTTTCTGTCTCTCAATTCCGCTATTCTAGGAAATTGCATGGATATGCGCAGTTTTTTTTTTCTTACGGCGCGGCGGAAAAAAAAAAAAGAAACGAACAAGGGAAGAACGCCGCGTGCCATGTCGATCTGGAGGGGTCTGCTCCTCAAGGGAGGGTTGCTTTTTGAGGCGATTGAGGCTTGTTTAATGCCCGAGAGAGCCGTGGCAGACGTCGGCGGCCCAAAATGGCACTCTCTCAATGGCTGATTCTCCAAATTATGCTTTCTTTTTATTCCCACGGTGCTTCCTTAGGGGCCATGTTTCTGGTCTAGTTGAGTGATGATGATTGATGATCATCAGGTGTTTTTTTTTTTTTAATTCTGGGCTAGTAAGACAAGTGCAACATTGTTTGATCTGATTGCTTCTCCGCCCATCCTTGGCTCGTTTTTTGCCTCTCTGGGAGGGGCGCAGATCCCTCGTTCATCTTTCGCAACCGGCTAATGCCAGTACCTTAGCACGGTTCAAGTGGTCAAGGCCGGGCCATTGTCTGACCCGATCGAAGTTCCTCCACTGCACGCTTCGTCTCTCATGCAGTTCAGCTTGGTGGAGCTGTTGCAGCCCGGAAGGAAAAAATCTGGGGCCTTTCGGGCGGGTCGGCCGGAGCAAGTGGGTGCGTGTGGGCTTCTGGCTGGTCTGAGCTCGCTGTTCGCTTCGCTTGGGGATGGTCTAAGTGGAAAGTGATGGGACAAGCTTTATTTGGCATGAGGAAATGCCATGGCCCCCGACTGGAATTGAGGGTTCCCTCCCCTCTCTGGGGGAAAGTGGGCGGGTTTTGCGAGGAGGCCAATGGGTTTACAGCGCGAGCAGTGGTGGTGCTTGGCTGGGCTGCGAGGGACTAGCTGTGCTCGGCGTCTTCTCCAAAGAGATCTTACTCAGACCCGGCAGGAAAACATTGCCGTGCTTGTTCCCCAGTGCAGTGCAGTGGATTGGATCGGCCCTTTCTTGAAGGATCGTCATAAAATAGTTAGACTGTGTGTGCTACAACGGGTGAGCGGCGTCTCATTGTCGGGTCGAGCGAATGGATGAATGAATGAATCAATGACGCTCCACACGCCACTGCTTGATTTTGCAGCTAAGCCTCGCTGAGAGAGCCGTGTATGTATGTTCTGTCTGCCTGTCTGTATGTGTCCATGTATGTATGTACCCCGGAGGTATAGGACGTGTGATTTAGAAGGAAAAAAAAGGGTCGTGGTGCTACTTTGGAGCCATCATGGTGCTGCTGCTCTGTCGGCTCGCGGCGTCGAGGCCCAATCGCATCGGCTTGGTCGCGACATCGATCCATCCCGAGAGCCTCTGCCCACTCGGACCCTCGGCGCCCAAGCGGCAACACGAGGAGCCAGGCTGCAGCTCCCGGGGGCGGCGGGCGAATCAGCGTCGCTGGCGGGTCTGAGGTGGGAAGCCGTCGGTGCTGATGGTGGTGTCGTATCAAAATGGGGTTTTGCGGGGTAGTCGATCAGGGAAATGGAGCGAGCGAGAGAGAGTTGTGTGCGAAGTGCAGTAAACTAACTAGCTAGCTAGCAGCAAGCAAGCAGTCATGCCGAGCCAGCCCAAAATGATTATTTTTAGCAGACAAAAATTAGCCTGCCCGCGCTAGCTCAGCTTTCCCCCAACGACGACTCGACACGGACAGATCAACGCCAGGATATCCCATCGAGCAACTGCTCTTTTCTTGCATTTTTCGCTTTGCTGCGGTCTGGATTGGAGGCGAAAAAAAAAAGTAGCTCAAAGGCAAAATAAGAGGCAATAGAGCCACGGCATCGATCGGTTACGCTGATGGGGGCGATGCGGCCAGCCGACACCGCATACTGTATGTATGCTACTGACACAGGAACCCTGTCGTACACGAGGAAGACAAACTGCGTGGCGCTTTTTTTTCGGGGGGCGTGTGCGCAATATTCTAGCAAGACAAGACCCAAGGCCAGGAAAAAGAAAGGAAGATATGCTTCTCCGTCGACGAAACGTTACTCTCGGGCCGTAGGGCTGGAATGCACAAACGCTAACTAACTTGCCTAGTTGATACCTGCTTTTGGTGCGACTCGCGCAGCTGACTGGGCGCCGCCGCGCTGTTGAATTAGCATTGCCCTGTGTACTAGGTACCCGAGGAACGTGCTCTTCTTCCGCTATTCTAGTGTAAAAACCGCTTGGGCTAGGTAGTAGTCTTGTTAGAGCGAGCTGCTGCCGAGTGTCGTAGGCACGGCACACAAGCGGAGATACATAGATGGATAAGATAAAAAAAAGTCCAGTACTTCTTGGCTCTGTAAAATGAGAGACACCAAGTGTAAGCATCTTCTTCCCCCAGGTAGGCTGTGTAAGAAGTGCGGTGAAAGGATTCAAAGCACCCACCAAAGAAAAATCTCACATCAGTCTCTCGGCAAGGCAAAATTGCCCAGAGAGCATACATACACGGCATTACATGTTGCAAGAAAAAAAGCAATAGGAATGTTCGCATGGCCTGACAACGGGCCACCCACACCACGCCCCTCTTCCTCCGGCTCGCTGCCGATCGCCCGCATCATACCCTCCCCGTGACCACAAGCCGCATCGTATTCCCCCTCACCTCTCTCACTCTCTCTCTTTTTTTTGTGTCAAACCTTTCGGCTCATCGGTTAGATGCATACACAGTGATGCCGGCAGAGGGGCCACCGCGATCAAGGGAGGGGGACGAGACTTGAGGCTTGGGGTGCTGGTGGCTTGCAGTCAGTGCTCCCACACCCTCCCTACTGCTCCTCCTCCTCGACTGAGGCAAGACACGCTGGGGCCGAGCTCCGGGAAGCTAGGAGCGACATGGCTTGGGCAGTGCAGGTCAGCTCGTGTTGTGCCCAGATAGGTCGTGCATGCTTTCACGAAACTAGCTCCAAAGGCGGCGGGAGACTGCGAGGTTGGATGGATGGGATGGGATATACACGGGGAGCAGGACGAGGACGAGGAAGAGGGAGGGGAGGGTGAAAATGGGTATATAAAGAGGTCCACGGTCCTCCTCAAGTCGAACCTTTCTTCTCATCATCAATCAAGCAATCACTCCTCTCAAGCAATCTACTACTCCAAAAGCCTCTCGCTCAACTCTTCTTTTCTTCTTCAAGAAAGAACAACCACCAGCCGCAAGCATGAAGTTCTCCGCTGCTATCGTTGCCATCGCCGCCACCCTGGCCGCTGCTGCTCCCAAGCCTTACGGCTGCACATCCGGCACCTACCAGTGCGCCAACTACAACCAGGGCTGGCAGGTCTGCCAGAACGGTGGCTGGGTTGTAAGTTGGACCCTCCTCCCCCATCTTTCTCTCCCCTCTCCCTCTTTGAAGCTATTCACAAGTGACCCTCTCTAACAATACATCTTCTAGAATGCTGGCACTTGCCCTCCCCACACCGTCTGCAAGTTCCTCCCTGCCAACGGCTCCCCCTACTGTGTTCCTCCCGACTACACCATCCCCGGCACCAAGGGTGGCTACTAAGCGGGCCGCTCTGGCTCCAGCTACGAACGAGCGTAGGAGAACTGCCGGTACCTGGTCGCAGTTCCTAATGACAACAACTTTTCTTCTTCTTCGTCGCTCGCTCGCCCAATGAGATTTTAATCTTGAATATTATTTTTTGAGACCTGGTATATGAAAGCGGAAGAGGTGGTGATGACAAAGGGGGGGTGGTATTTTATGGTATATGACTTTTTCTTTATCATGTTCGGCATGAGTTACGATCCTTTTTCTACTACATTATATTGGCATATATACACATAGGCCGAAAGGGGGTCCAAGGATCTTAGATAGGTAGCATTAGCGCACGCAATCTACCACAATGCCCCATAACTTGATCAATCTGCTCTACAATTGTGAATCATAGAAAAAAAACTGATTTCAGTGCTTTGAGCTCAATTGCTAAAAAAGAACGAAACATATGGCAGTTGAGGAATGCTAGTATGTGGGCGGGGCAAGTATAGCCATTTAACAAAACACTGGAAAGATTATCCCTCCACTCTTTTCCTGCTACCCTAAGATATCTGAGAAATATTGAGTGGATACGAATACAATAATCGAGTCAAATAATCTCAATATGATTGTTTCTATTTATTTATTAACTTGTTTTTCAACAATGGCGCTGGTGCTTGGAACCGTTGGGATCTGTGGTATGCGAGGAAGAAGTCACAGGGGGACACAGTCTTTCAAGAGGTGCATTGCACACAAAAGCAATGGGGTGATGTATACAATTTGGATCATGAGAAATATATCTGTCATACCATGCCGAAATTTACCGATAAACCAAGCTCAACGCCAATATACTAAAAATAAAAAGCCCATCATCATATACTCGTTTGTCTAACAATCACCCTTCCAGTTCTCGCTGATCCACTCAGCCATCAGAGCAGTAAAGGTTCCCTCTCTATACTGCTCGACACTGTCATCGCTGCAGTCAAAACCGGCAAACTTCAGAGCTGGGATGATCCAGGGTTGAACAAAGTCAAGGAACACAAAGTCCACAGTTTCAGGGTCGCCCTTTTCGGGGAACGCAACCTTGCCCTGAATGGCGTTGGGCTGCTTGTAAAACTTGATTCCCTCGTGAATAGTGTCATCGCCATCGTCACCAATATCATCCTTGGTGGTGTAGCCGGCAATGAGGTCGGGCTCATTCTCGCCAACCTCTCGGAGCTCAAGGCGAACTTGCTCCTCTTCCTTGCTCTCATCAACAGTCGCCTCCGGTCCTGGGTACCTTTGTTGCGGAATAGTCAAGTAGCGAACGTCAATGCCGTACTCCTGGAAGATGACGCCGCCGGCGTTGAGGATATCAATCACCTCCTTGGCCGACTTGTAGGGCACATCACGAATAAACCGGAAACCGCTCTGGAAAGGACTGACGGTGTAGATGCTATCGAGAGTAAAGGGCCCCTTGAAGATGTCGAACCGGATGCCTCCAGTGTTGGTAATGGCCAATCTTGGCTTGTCCTTTCGATCGTCGCGAGTAATAATATTGGGGAAGACCTCATCGGTAATCCAAGTATAGATGCTATCTTTACCAGGATATTCGGTGCGTGCCATCCAGAGGTCTTTAGGAGCACAGCCAAAGCGATAGTCAAGGCCAAGCGCCTTACGGGCGCGAGTAATCGTTTTGGTGACCCTCTTGCCTGCTTGGGTAGGGAAGGTTGTCTCATTGAGACCAGTGTGGTGGTAAAAACCGAGGAGGTTGGTATCGATGTAACGGCGAGTGAATGAGGCAGCGGCAGTAGCCTCAACCTCGCCAGCCTTCTTCACGCCATCGATTGACATCCAGCCGACAGTCTCAAAGTAACGACCGCTCGCCATGGCAAAGGCGTTGGAGTCGTAGCTGATAGCATCTCGAACGTGAACATGGCCACCGAAAAAGGCAATCGGGATGTGCCAATTCTGCTTTCGAATAGCAGTGTAAATCATCTTGAACTCCTCCATTCGAACGCCGACATGACCAATGACGACGAAGAGATCGGGTTTTTCATGAATGGCCTTTTGGAACCATTCTTCCTTGATCGTGTCCTCGACACGCTGGACGACAGTGTTGTTGGCATTGCCATTAAAGTTGAAGATGAAGCCAAATGCGACAATTTCAATGCCCTGGTTCTTGGTCTTGAATTTGCGATAACGCTGCGCCAGAGGGCCGCGCTCGCCGGTTTCGTGGTCGATGTAATCGAGATTCGACGCAATATAATTTTCTTTGTAGTTGGGAACGGTGGTATTGTGTTCGCGATCGGCAGAATAGGGCCTGTATAGCTCGTGGTTGCCGATGGAGATCAAGTCGGCGTCGGACTCGCCGTAGATGCCGTATTGAAACAGACCCTTGGGGTTGGACGCGTCGTAAAGACCATTTCCTTCAATACGATCGCCGGTATCAACGACGAGGAGATCAGCGCCCTTGTCGTCGGCCTTCTTTCGCATATGGTGAGCGAAGGAGACGTAGTCACCCCAATCGGCCGAATACTGGGGCCTGGTGAGTGGTTAGCTTGTGATTGACCCATCCATGCCTAGAAATCGCACGTACTCTTGGAGGTGCCCACCCAACCAACCATGGGTATCAGTAGTATGAAGGAAGTTGAGCTGGCCCCATTTGAGATCTCTCATGGGAGCTGCGACAGGTTTGGCAGCACCGGGCTGAGACGCCTGTGCGAGAGCGGCGAGGGCGACGCCCGTGATGGTGCCTCTGAGGATCATGGCGACGGAGCTATGCTGAGTCGATAGTTCCACGCAAGAGAGTTAGCTTGGTATAAGTATTATCAGGATGCGATCGTGATGTGATCGACCTGTCGCCTTTGGAGTTGACGACAAGTCAAAGAGGAAGATGAAGACGAAAGATGAACCAGAATGGCGGAAGCTATCGGAGGATTCGCGGCGAGGCAAGTCAGGCGCAATGACGTGGGAGGGGACCCTGATAGCCGGGTGCTGAGCGGTGGTTGGTCGGAATGGCATTTACATAAGCCATCTACAGGGGCTTGAGCCACCAGACCCGCCACCGCTGCAGTGCTGGTCCACTAGTGAGCCTCAGTGAGCACGCGTGGACAATGGTTGGGGCCGTGCTAGCTGCGGGGGCTGGGGTATAGGAACGGATTGAGAGCTGTCGAAGCTCTCGCTGAATGTGTTTGTAGGAGGGATTGATATGACCGGTGTATTCAAGGTCTATCCAGTGAAAAAATCGCGCTACTTGAAAGCTGCGTTGGTACTACTTGCCAGCTTTTTGTGGCTATTGAGCTGTGTTGTGTGACTGCTCAGGCAACGCTCTTGTTGTACTAGAGCTTTGTTGGTGCTGGTTGTAGCGCTGGGCAGCTCGCCTTAATCTGAATGCATTCTCTAACTTTGAGAATTGAATTTCAATGGCCTCTGCCTCAAAATTACCCTTTGCAACGTTGGATTCAGCATGCATCGTTGCAGCATATGGCAGCAGCTGGTGCTCTCACCGTTTCAACAACGCTGCAGGGTTCGCATGAGACAGCTGGATCGGCATGTGAATGTCTCAGTTAATCGCCTATCATTGGACAGTTCTCCAGGCACACACGCTTGCAGCCGTTTCTGTGCTGACACCTGGGCCGCCTGACCTGTGTCATGTGGGGCTTATTTTCAGTAGCTCATTCGCGATACAGGCAGGCAGGAGACAAAAGAGATGAGACACACTAACTGAATCATCTACATAGCTCCTTTAACCACCAGTTAATTTAGCTAAAGGCATTACCTTCGATAAGCCATATGGCTGGATCTTTCTATATCATTAGAATTTTAATTATCATCTTAATAAACTTGATAATAATTCTTTATTTTATTATGGTGTTGGCTTTGGTGTCTTATGTTTGTCCCCCCACTTGACCACATGGCGAACCACATCAGAATTAAGCCAAGAAGTCGAATGATGGACGAAGAAACGTGGGCGAATTAATCAACTATAAACCAAAATATTGGCATGGCATTCTTTTGACAGTTTATTGCGATGTTTATCTTGCGGCTTCTTTTGGGACACAAATTTACGCAGTGCGCCACATATTTCTTACTGGTGTGACAGGATAGATCTCCATTTCGGAAAAATATCCCACTACAACAATCATGATCATAAGGAATCCAGATCAAGGCGAATGATGCGAAAAAAAAAACTTCTTGGATTAAGAGGATATCTATTAAAATCTTGATGGGTCATTAGATGACAACCTGGAGCCAGGCCCTAAGACTGACGTACTGCAGCCATCGCTTGGGCACCTTCATACCCAATTACAGAGGCCGGAAAGAACTTCCACCGTGCAATGCATCCTTATTATGAAAACCAAGCCCAAACCATGGAAGCCTCTGTCTTGACTCCCTCCTCTGCACCTTCTGGTGACACAGAAAGGTTACATCATTGAATGGCATATTCATCACAGTAGTTTGGCCTAGCGTCCTGAGATCCCTAGCATCTTAAACGTTCCAAAGGCAAATATGAAATTGAAGGCGCCATGAATAGCGTCATCCTTGATTCTATGAGTGCTCAAATCAATGCGTTCGCCATTGATTTCACGTGCGATTTGGGAGCCGATAATATTCGCTGCAGCGGCACCGACCATTGCACCCTGCAGGCCTCCGGCAAGGTAGCCTGTCGTCCTACCAAAACTCAAAAATGTCAATCCGGCGCATTCTGCTATGAACTTGCGGGGCCCTTTGTATTTTCCAGTCCAGTATTGAAATGCCGCTTCCGTGAGGCTGAGGAACGCCATGCTCAACAGGCAGCCAAAGAACTCCTTCCAGAGGTTCATGATTGCTTTGTAAAGGGAGTAACTTCTGATGTAAATGGAAATTTGAAGTGTAGAAACCGATGTCAGAATGAGAATGAAGTTCAGCCCGGACGAGGAATGATCGAGCGAGCAATCACCAACTGTCTCGACACAAAAAGCCACGTGTAGGGATTTGTCTGCTGTTTTATTCGGCTGGCCGTTCACTGCGTTCTCTGTCGAGAGATGTACTTATTATCTTGATGAGATAGTCGGCGATTTCAAGCTTCCAGAAGTGTTTGTTCAGGTTGTGTTTGAGGTCGTTGGTTTGCTTGGTAGCTTTTGCTCGACTGTTGGCAAGTTTGATGCGATTGTTGACGAACAGGAGTTTTTTCTTCTTCGTGGATTATCTATCTGGAATTATATAATTTCGCTGAGGTTAGTAAGGTGTTAAACCCATCTCCGCTCAGTGAGGCGAAGCTTGTACCAAGTTTTTGCGAACCTTGGGTTTGCTATGCCCCGAAAAGCTTGACCGTTGGATGACTGTCCAATGACCCGGACTCAACGTTCAGGAACCTGTTCGGATAATCCTCAAGGTTGGGTAAAAACCTTGTCATATGTATCCAACATCCCCTACCCTGTTCTTGTTCTAGAAGGTGCCTTCTAACGCCGAGAAGATTTGGATACTAATCGCTTAAAAAGTATTATTCCATTTTGCTTTTATAGTGATTACGTCATATGCCTCACGTCGATGTAGAGTACTACGAAATGTAATCACAATGATTTGTCGGTCGTGTCTGATTCAAAGAGAGAGGTAATATTGTGACTGACACTGGTCACAATCTTGGTCACTTGACGAAGCAAATATCCGGTTTCAAAGAGTGGGCTGATGGTCTTATTTTAATTATTTCTAGAATAAATTGTTTCTGCACCGTCAATCAGGTCGAATTAATTTAAGTTGAGTTTAAAATATCATCTCGTGGAAGTCGGATATAAATCTGGGCCTCTTTTTATTCTCTACTTGATTTCATTGCAAGGGAAAATTACAGTCAAATATGCGTATTTTCGAAGGGTGGCGAAAATAACCCCGATAGAGAAGTACAAGATATCTTATGCTTTGCATCCATCTATTCAATGGCTATAAAATATGGGCAGTCTAACCTATCGGCTTAGTCTGGTGTTTATCTTCGAGTCTTGTTACCCAACACAGCTTCACCCCCATTGATGCAATTTTCTACAGACGAATTTATTATAGTTTTGGTCAGAGACCGACGCACCATCGCGGCTACAGCTTGGGATAGCTTCGCGTGCAACACCTGCAGAGGCCGCTGTCATCGCTGCCGTCTGTACAGCTTTTGTGCTGAGCACACAGGTTCGCAGCTTTGGTTAACGCATTCCAGACATTTTCCCAGCAAAGATCAGCACAGGATTAGCTGTTGGGATACCGTAGATGATGCCTAACATAGCATCAAACACGGTCTTCCCAAACCTAAGCTTTACACCTTCGCCATTGATCATATTTTCGATTTGGCCACCAACGATAGCGCCTGCAGCGCCACAAAGCATTGCACCGTGCGCGCCTCCAACCAGGAAGCCTCCGACTGCAGTGGCGTTTATCAGAAGACTCCCTGTACTTGTTGCCAACGTCTTCCGGGCCCCTTCCTTGTCGCCAGCCAAGTATTGAATCGCTGCTGCGATGTGGCCGAGGACAGGATCACATGCCGCGACACCAGCGACGGCCTGCCAAAAGCCCATACTTATTTGATGAAAAGAGTGAGGATATAGAAGGCCTTTGGGTTGATTAGGCGAGCGACGGCCGATATAAATGGCAATTGAAGAGCAGAAATCGCTGGTAGAATGAGTATCAGCTTGAACTCCGACAAGGAGTAATGACTCAAGCGATAATACAGTCCTGCCGTCGAATAAAATAGCAAACTTGGGCACTTTTTAGCTCATCCGGATATTTTGAGGATTGGGAGATAGGTTTAGCGTTAACCAGGATGCTCGTAAAGAAGACTGCAACCGTGTTATGGGTGGATCGACCTCCAAACCCCGAGGAGATCTGTGTGGCCTTTTATGCATCGCTTGAGAACCTAAATTTTGCTTCTAGAGATAACTTGGCCCCCGTGACAACTTTTCTAGGCCACAAAGGTTCATATCGTAGTTTGGAATCTCTACTCTTGCAGGTGTTGGTGATCTCGTCTGCAGAAGAAGCTTTTTACCCAGGCGGGTGGACGTAAAGGTATTCTTACTTCCACACTTGGCTATTCTCAAACTTTGGTGGTCACACGCCTTGGTGTAATTTGCGTTGAGACTTGAGGTCTTTTGAGTGTGCATTCTCGTCTTTACATCTAGTGCTATGGCTACTCCCATAGGCGGATCTGCTAATCAAGGGTTCATAGAGAGAGAGGCCTAAATCACCACTGATTCTTATGATTCTCTTGGCTAAATATTAATACTGAGTTTGTAATAACATGCTCTTATATCGCCTTTGAAGGGTATGCTTACAACGGCCCAGACAACTTCAGCGATAAAAGAGACTCCTCATGTACACATGTCAGTGGTTCTAAAGGGGACGAGGTTATCAAATGGAGTAAGTAGAGTAAAGCAAATAGTTCATTTATACACTTTGCTAATGCTTTATCCAGAGTGCTGCTATGAAGGCGATGCCTTGACCTGTGGTTAAAGATATCTCCTCCACATATTTGGCAGACTATGAGAAAATGTGAAGGCCAGGGGCTGAGTGAAGTTCCGATATCCGTAAAATCCTTTAGAATTTGGTAGTAGGGAGCACTCTAATAATTATGCGATGGCGCATCCGGTATTAGGTGGTAATGTGGTGCTGGAATCCTTGGTTTCGTACTCCGTAATGGGCCCTTGTTAGTGCCGCTATAAGTGCTGCTATAAGTGCTCGTGGTTTTAGTGGGGCAGATGTTGATGGCGTTTTCTGCCGTTGGTGATGGTGCGAGCGTTGACGGCAGTCACAATGATCGCTGAAGCCTATACGTTTACGGATAGATCGGATGAGACAGGCGGAATTATTTAATATACAGGATAGCGATGTGATGCGCATTGGCTAAATATTGACAGTGAGCATCTGTGGCTCTTGTTGGCCGGCATTGAGGTGCTGGATGAGAGCCTAAGCGAAAACCTGTCGAGTGTTCACTTTGGAGCCACCAGCCAACAGCAACTCATCAGCGCGGCCTCTCCGGACATACGCGGAATTTGAGAACAATACGAAACGCTACCCATGGACTTTGGCGTTTTTAGGCTCAAAATTAAGACTCGGATGTCCCCCTGGCTGGATGAGAACACGTTTTACCCTGGATTTCGAGCGCTGCTGCCTTGCGCCATGCTGCGGGATTCGTCATTGCCACTTTCCTCACTCACAGATATCGAACTCAACCATCCGATCAGACCGTAGCCTACATCACCTGAATGGTTTTGATGATGAATGTGATGACGTGGGCCGGGTCTGCGGGCGAACTGTTGGACCGGCGGTTCATTGAAGAATCGAAATCCGACAAATCCGACGAGCCTACGCTCTACATTACGACGATGGCTTGGGCGAGTGCGAGAGTGAGGACATGCACATCTGGCCACTGTCCAATACAAAGAAACGGCACTGACCTAGCTGAATGGTGATGTGGCTCATCCTCGTGCTAAGCAGTGATGTGAGTACCGTGAGATAAGCTTCAGCTACCCTCCCCTCCCGATCTTCGGAATAACTGGGGGCAGAAGAGCTATGGCCAAAGCAACTTGTAGCTCTGGCCTTGTGCAACGGACCAGACCACGTATTTTGCCAGATCTGGGGTGAATCGTATCGCGTATTCCCGCACGATTGGCCAAGCTCCAGCGGCCCTCCTAAAACCTCCATGGCATTTGGGGGGAGGGTTGCAGTCTTACCTCTTTGGGGGATGATGCTGCGAGACCCGCACTGCCAGACTCCGAGCCCCAGCCCTGCCCTGTTACCTTAATGCCACCGCGGTGTGTGATTGGCTACATCGCGTGGCTGTGGAGATGTCGCACCGGTACGAAATACGATGTGCGCTGGTGGCTCCACCCCGGCCCGCCAAATGAAGCTCCTGTCGGGGCGGGTTGGGAATTGAGGCTCACCCGTCGGCCGGGGGGATCGGTTCTAATAAGTAGGTATATAAGTCGTCGTCTCGCGAGTTTATTTCGGATGTGGGCATTCTCACTATCTTCAGTTTCATCCGGAAACCTGCTTAATTCTCTTGCGTTCCGAGGACAGTTACGTTGGCCAACAGACGCTAGCACCCTGAACAGTGTCAGCAATCGGAGAGTTCTGGTCCGTCTCTAACCCGATCTCCGTCGTCGAGTCCAGCCTCGTCGTCACCTTTTCTACATTACACACTCGCGTCAAACTCGCCGCACTTTTAGGCGAGCGCTTATGGCACGAAGCAAGTCTAAAGCATCAACACGAGAAGGTAGCGCGATGACGCCGGCTGTGGCCATGCCCAAGTACTCGTCCCCTAGCAGTCTCGGTACGTTACCGGCTGGAACCCCCACTAGTCCCCCTGCTTGGTTTCTACTTGTCTCATCCCTCTACTTTGAACCATGTGATATTTTTTATTTTATTTTACTAGAGGCTAACTGGATTCCAAAGGCCAAAAAGCAGGCACATCAACTCTCGGTCTTAAGTCAGAACAAGAATGCCAAGACCTCTTTCTTCGCGAGGTCTCGAACCTCCCTGAGAGGGCGGTGCCCAATCCCAGTCATGAATCATCCCCCACAGAAAACCGAGTTTCTTTTCTTCCACGTATGATGACCAAATCTGACTTCTACAACAAGTGCATGGTTTAGTTTACTCATTAGCCAATAGGTGACACAACGCATACTGACGGGACATTGACTAATGTCTGGGTCGCAAGAACTATACGAACTGCCATGGCCGATATCGTCAAGGGATCATGACGAGAATTACGAAATTGAAGTACATATACGGATATGGTATTTTATGCGACATACCAAACTACTCAGTACCATCATCTGAGTTCATTATTTCTTTGAGCAAGCTCAAAACAGACGCCGCGATTCATCCATCGCTGTCGGACCGGGCATACCCGAAGGGGAAATATCCCCCGTGTAATACTAGCATCTAGACATTTAAGGTCTTTCCCTTTATTTTCTTGCGACAGAGCAATGCATTGCAAAAAGCTCTGGTAATGTAGGCGGAATCTAGCTATGAAGGAGCTTGCTGCATATCAGGTGCACTCTGAACACACTTTAGTTCTCAATCTGGGAACTTGGGGAATCTCAATCAACGGAAATGGGATACAAATATATTTTTGAGGGCGAAAGACAATAATTGTCACTCCACTCTATAAAGGGAATCGAAAAAGGAAATCTCACAAAGTAGCCGCATACTTCTAGACTAATAGCATAACATCCTTCAATTCAAGCGCTCATTCGATAACCAGACGCCGAAAAATACACCAAAGACTTGTGAGAAAAAAAAAAAAGAAAAACTGCTGATGCTAATCTGATTGCAGCAAACATTTGCACTCGACTCCGTGCCATCTTTACGCCTTGCCCACCAGGTCCTGATGAAGAATCATGCCGCAGAGATCTGAAAAGGTTGTGGTTTCATCCATCATCATCAGGCTTGGCCTTCTACCAAATGCTTTAGTGATGTCTGATTGAAGCTGAATAGCGACCAACGAGTCGAGTCCAACCTCACCCAAGGGCGTATCTGGAGATATTCCTTGAGAGCAGTCCAAATGCTCAGCTAGAAGACCGAACAGGGCGGCGGTTTTCTCCTCATTACCAGAGGCTCCGGAGCTCACAGGTGATGACGAAGTTTTGGAAGAGGACCCCGAAGAGTTCTTGGAATCGTCCAAGGAGGGGGTGCTGGAGAAGCCCGTATCGGAGTCGCCTTCGGGACTTTGCTCCACATGGACATCATGAGATGTCTGCCTGATAGGCAATCCAGACAAATATTCGTCATGAATACCCAGACAATCTGATTCTGAAATTTGGAATCTGGGAGCATCGTGTTCGTTCAGGGCAGACTTCTCGTCTGGAGCGCGCGGTTCTAGCTGCACTTTGGTTGACCCGCTGGCATTAATTGTTTCCAGCGCCCTCTTCAAAGAAAGCATAGGGATTTGTTTGAAGCATGCCCCTGAAATAGACAAGAGGAGAGTTTTGCTACGTGCATTAAATACGTAAATGTCGCAGAGCACGGTCTTGTCATCTTGCTGATCCATGCTTGAGAAAACCCTCCAAGGGCCTTCGGAATCTGACATCAATTCACCAGACTCGAATTGTGGGGAGATGGCATCGAATCCGTTACAGATGTAAACATTATCATCTGAGGCACCTCCTAAAATGCTAGCATGAAGTTCCGCCACTAGCAAGAAGTTGTCGAATATAGATGGATTGAATATTGTCCCTTTGCGGGATTCGAGTGCTGCAGTTGGCATTGCTACCTCTCCCACAGCCTCAAGGCCTTTTGACGTAAGGGCTTGGATTCCAAAGTAGGCATCCGTATAGTTAGCGACTCGGTCCATGACTCGCTTCACGAATGGGCCTTTCACAGCTGAGGCATTGCGATCCTCCTGCAACTCATCACATCTATCGTAAAGACGGCATAGTAGTGGTCGCTGACGTCTAAGATTAGGATGGACCTGCTTCTTCCATCGAACAGTTCCTGATGCTTGGAGCTTGGGAAATTTGGTGTCGTTCAGCGGATGACTTTCCACGACAAAGCTCCAAATGGACTCGGATTCTTTCCGTAATGTCAAGCAAAGCTGCTTTTGTAGATCGAGACCAAAAGGCGTGTGGACCTTTACCTGTTCTACCTTGATCAGCGACCTGGATAAGGAAGGCGATGAGGCGTGAATAGGTAGAAGGCTGAATGCGCGAGAAGCGGCTTCAATATATACGGATGTTGGTGTCAAAATTTGCCCAAATACGGTTCTTCCTTTGACCAAGGTCAAGTATTCTTCACTGTGTTGGTTGATGGCAAATTTCGCCACTTTGGTCTCAGAATTAATTTGATCGACGAGAGATAATAACTTTGGAGCCTCTTGAATCGGCTGCTGCTGAGCTTGACCTTCGGCTGAGGGCTCTTTGTGCCTTGGGATGAATGGTAACCAGTATTGAGTCTTGTCAAATTGGTACGACGGCAGCTCTAAACGCCTGAAAGATCTTCTTTGGGAGACATGGTATAGCCAGGATTGGACGCGAACTCCCTCACTCCAGAGACCCAAGGTCGTATCGGCAAGAGAGCTGATGGGATTTGAGTCGTGGAGGCGAGTTGAGTAAAATGAGTGCGACGAGGAATCCAGTGAAGGAATACTCGCGAGCGCACGACGAGCCATCGTTATACCAACTGACCCGCATCCGGCCTCAAGCCAGGTGCAGGGACCCAGCCGTTTCTCAATCCTGGAAATCGCATTGACGAAATATACTGGCTCACGGGATTGACGTGCAACCAGCTCAGGTGTGATTTTGGCCCAGCTGCCCTCAGATTCTGAACAGGGCTCAATGGGAATGACAGGGCGGTTCAAAGTGAGGCCCTGGATTAGCTTGTGGTAGTCGTTTAAGATGCTGTCCAACATCTCTGAATGGAATCCATGTGTAATAGCCAGTGGCTTGGAAGAAATGCCTCTTGAACGAGCTTCTTCTTCGAATGCCCCGATGGCTACCTCAGTACCCACGACAATCTGGTGTGAGTAGGAATTATAGCATGCAACTTCAACTTTGTGGTCCTCGGACATAGAATTGGCGATTTCATGAACGGCGCCAGCGTGCGCATCAACACTGAGCATACAGCCGCGCTTCGGCCCCCATTTCTCCCCAATGAGCAGTGCTCGGCCGGATATCATCTTTAAAGCGTCGCGCAAGCTAAGCACCCCGCTTACGCAAAGTGCTACCAATTGTCCGAGACTATGCCCGACTACGCATTGGACTTGTAGGCCGGAATCAATCCACGATTTTGCAACTGAGTATTGCAATAAAAATTGCAAGCAGTGGAGATCAACCAAATCGTCAATGGGATCCATATCAAACACGCGAGGTAGAAGACTACGGAGTCCTAAACTCTGCATAGCGCGGTCGCATTGATCAATATGGTGGCGTAGTAGTATTGATTCCTGATAAGACTCGTAGTTGAGACAAGGCCGACGACCGGTCTGACCCGAGAAAACAAGCACAACAGGCTTTGAAGCACCCGATGACCTTTGTGGCTCTGCAGCAGTATCATCGAGTTGCAGGCGAAGACGATCTTTAAGTTCTACTATCGACCGGACAGAAAATATGATGCGTTGACTCATTGTGTGATTCTGACTCTGAGCTATGTGGAAAGCGACCCTGGGCAACGATGCATCATTGAAGATATCATTTCGCGTTTCCAAGAGCTTCAAGAGAACACGGCAGTACTCTTTCAAGCTACTGACAGTGTGGGCAGCTATCATAATTGGGTATAAACGCGCCTTTTCCGTTGTCACGTTTTGTTCAGATGGCTCTGAAGGAGACTGGCAGACAATCATGACTGCATTGGCTCCTGACGCCCCGTAATTGTTGACCAGTGCTGTGGGTAATGAGCCTTTCCAAGGTAATGCTTCTTCAGGGACTTTTATATTGGCCTCTCCCAATGAAGAAATCGCCGGGTTCAAGGTGGTGAAGTTAGCCTGCGGCGGGATGACACGATGCTGGAGCATTTGAATCACCTTGAAGAGAGAAGCAATCCCTGATGCCGGCTCAGCGTGTCCGACATTTCCTTTCACTGATCCGAGATGGATGGGCGAGACTGAAGAGTGGAGCCGTTCTCCAAAGACGTCTAGAATACTCGTGCACTCGACCGGGTCGCCCTTCTTGGTCCCAGTGCCATGGGCCTCGACAAATGATACCTGGTGTGGTTGCATTCTTGCCAACTGAAGCACCCGTTTGTAAAGCTTGCTCTGCGATTCAGATGAGGGCAGTGTGATGGATCGCGTTCCTGCACTGTTGTTAACGGCAGAAGCCGCCACTACGCCTAGGATGTGATCATTATCCGCTACTGCCGCTGAGAGCTTCTTTAATAGAATGAAGCCTCCTCCCTCTCCTCTGCGGTAACCATCCGCATTTGCATCAAAGGGTTTGCATTGGCCTGTTGGGCTCAGAAAAGAGGCAGCAGCAAGGTTTTCGTGTGGCTTTGCTTCGGCTGTCAGCAGGTTGACGCCTCCAGCTAGGGCCATCGAGCACTCAGATGACTGGAGAGCCTTGCATGCTGTGTGTATTGCCACCCCCGAAGAGGAACAGGCTGTATCAATTACTATAGAAGGCCCGGTAAGGCCAAAAAAGTGACTGATCCGACCGCTCACAAAAGCGCGCGCAGTACCAATGTAAGAGAACGCCGTTGGAGGTCGTGCATCAACATTTTCTTGATAGTCGCATGAGGACATGCCAACATAGCAGCCTACATCTTTTGTCGCTGAATATGACGGGCTAAAATATCCAGCTGATTCCAAGGCTTCATAGGCAAGATGAAGAGCGAGCCGGTGTTGTGGATCCATGTACTCGGCTTCACGGGGCGATTTCCGAAAGAAGGCGCAGTCGAAAGAGCCTGCGGACTCCATCGCTTGAGCTGCTTTCTTTGCAAGAATTGAGTCCCAAAACTCTTGTGGAGTGTCTGAGCCGGGAAACCTGCATGACGCCCCAATGATGGCAATTGAGTCATCAGGATAACTCTGATGCAGCGCTTCGTTGTTCATCGGACGAACTACATCGAGGGGTAAGATGGTCAAGACGGAGCGTGGAACGCAATCCACAGGGCCCAAGGCTAGTACTCGGGGCTTTTCCACATGAGCATCGGCCAGGGCCTTCACAGACCTCGTCATGGTGGTGTACCAGTCAGCTTCTTCGACCAGGATGCACCGTAATACCATCTCATGAAGTGGAATATCCGTTGTCGCCAGCTCGCCGTTATCATTGCGCCGTAATGGCACTAATGGAGAGTTCTGCTCAGGAAAATGAAACATGGGCAAGGACACGCAAATATCGATAAGCTTCTGATATCGATTTTGATGTCTCGAATGATGGAAGCGGCCTTCCACATCAATCTGTTTCACCAAGGCGCCAATTTCTTCAAGGTGGCTCATCAAGGGCATGGCAACACCTTTGGACGCCGTGATTGTGACACTAGATGTATCCATTTGGACTCCTATATAAGCCTAGCTGGCAATTAGCCACATGCAATTGGAAACATTTCCTTGTAAGAAACACACCTTCGGATAATCTCGGAGAATTGTTTCGAATGAATTGGCTGTTCTCCCTTCAGATCCATCACATGTGCTCCGTGGCCAACGGGCACTCAGACACACGGTTGGTTCTGCTGACTCGAGCTCATCGAGATCCACAACGGCTCCGACACACAATGCTAGTCTCATGGCAATTGCAGCATTTTTGCAAAGTTCTATTCTGTTTCGCGAGCAGGCAATAGCTGTTGCAGAAAGGAGTCCGGCGCAAAGGCCCTGGATACCTCCATCGCGGAGGCCTTCTAGAGTCTTGGCGTGAGCATCCCAATTCTCACACCCATGCTCCTTTGATTCATCCACATTATTTAAGAATATAGAATACTCTATGATGTGGGCCAGAACTGTCAACACTGTTGATCTCGTATTCTTGGAGGTTCGGCCTGCTGGGGGCAGACTGGAAGAATTGTCCCCAGCGACCCATTCAGCCAGGCCTTGTAGCAATGGTGCTGCATCTATTCTTTTCAAAGAAGGTTCCTTTGTGATGAGAAGTGACCACACATCGGGCAACTCTGTGACTTCATGTCTCAAGTCTGTTAAGTAAGGGTTGTGAATGAGGCCGGATCGTAAGCGGGCAAGATATGGAGAATCAAGGTTGGAGATCACCGAACCGCAGATTAACAGGGAGGGAGAGTCGACTGACATGGTGTTGCCAGACTATGGAAAGTTTACAAACGAAGGGGCTTGAAAATAATTGTTGAATACATGCGTGGTCTGAAGTGTTACTTCATTTAAGCAGTTCAAATAATCGGGAGCGTAAGACTCGTCAAGGATTTGGGTAGAAGTGTACCTTGTGGCACCTAAGTTGCTGTTCTAGGTACACAACGTATTCGTACACTTGCGATAGCCGGCGCCTCTATAATTGGGTAAGGAGACGGAGTGGGAAATGCCGTTGTAGGTTTAGCACCAACTTCCGGGTTTCAGGGTTCTGCGGGTCTATCACAAGCGAGGGCGAGAGCCGCGAACCAGTTCTGTGTCACCGATGGAGCCCAATGCTGGCGGGTTCGTCACACAGAGTACCTTGCATTATGATGGATAAACGTTACAGGTCCCTAGGCGCCATGTCGGCGACTCCACGATGCTACCTCAAGGGTCGTAAAGTTTATCGAGGTTCATTTCCGGCTATTGCCATTTTTGTTTTGGATCATGCCAGAATTATTAATGGCGCCACCGGACTTTCGCCGCAATGGCTGGTATATCTTCAACCTGCTTAAAACGTACATTCGTAACAGCCGCATGCATGTCAGATTGTCCTTTTATGGCCCTGTCATTATTCGGCTTTGGAGTACGGGTCAAGACTCCACGCCTTATGGATTGTTTAGATTGCCAGAATAGGTAAAAAACCACGACAATTCTATCTCTAGCTCTATCACGGCCTCTGCTAGCACTTGGCAAGCCCAGAATTAGCAGGTAGTAGCAGTGGCAAAATCGGTGCTCGCCCTTCGACGGAATCACGACTTGAATCTGAGACTAAATGGAAGTGCCAAGGCAATGACCTAAGATATTATGACCAAATTCGTGAAAACTGTAGTCATCATGTTTTCCTAAAGGAGGTCTGCCAGTTCAGCGTCCACTGCTCCACGGGGATGATGGTACGTTCCAACTTGTTACAAGTTTCTCCGCCCGTGAAGCCTTGTCGGGGTAAAAAAAAAGAGGCATAATAAGAAAACAAAACAGTCTAAAAGACTATCAAAAATGCTAATCAACACTCTCCTAAGATAACGTCGAGCCCTAAGAGTCGTCAATTTTGAAAGTGCATCTGAACGCTTGCCAACCTAATTCACTCTCAGGCTGACGTATGTCGAAGACCCATCATAAATATGAGTGACGACGCAATTTGATAACGCTTAAATTCCCCGAAAGGGGTCAAGTTCTCTTACTTTGAAGTGGATATCCAAGTCTGTACGTCTGCAGGCAACACACGTGGCTTCAGCCCCGCTAGACAACTCTCCCGAAGCGACAGCCGTGGCAGACCAGGGTATCGGTGCCAATATTCCTCCATTTCTTTCACAGCCCAGGAATTGTAGTTGTACATGTACAGGTACAAAGGATTTTTAGGTCAAGGCGATAAACTTTTTGGCTGCTGGGGTGAAAATCCTTGATGCTACGTTGGAGATCCCCGGCAGGCAGCCTCCAAAATTCCCGTGGGGTCGACGGAGTTCACCATTATCCAATTGAGTTTTGCTTCGCTAAGATGGATGGCATTGAACATCATTCGATTCGCAGGCCACAGCTTCATACAAGACCCACCCCCAGCAAACCCCCAGTAAGAGCCCATCATCGCTTCTGTTGAAGCTTAGGGATTAGTGAAAAATATTTGTCCGAAGCCAAGGAAATAATCTGGTGGTTTTTCTACTACTACTACCTAAACTTTGGAATTTCTCCGACCTGGGCTATTTAGTTCCGGATCATGATTGTAACGTAACGTAACAAAAGAGCCGAAAGAATACGCCGTCTGTGAGAGCAGCCACTGTATTTTAGCAGGGGTCTATGAAAGCCGAATAGAATTCCCCTTTAGGAGCAGTGGGTGTGCCTTGTCTTTTTACGCTCTCACATATGACTCAGTCTGTGGTGAGAGATGCTTGGGGATGAACAAGATCAATGCATGATACCAGCACTTGTATGACAGCATGCCAAGATGCAGGACCCTAGACGATACCAATTTACAATTTCAAGACAGCAGGAATATCAGTAGTCTCCTCTAATAGAATTATATTTTCTAAAATAGATATGGCTATTCTGAGAGAGCAAGAAAAGTTATTTAGATTTTGTTATTGAGGAACACTTGGACTGTGCACGCAATGATCGTCCAAATACCGAGAGCAAAATTGCTCTTATGCAAAGGGCCCCCACTTGCAGGTTGTTTCGGATCAAAGCGAGCCAATTGCCTGACAACAGTCACACTCCAAACTCCCATCCAGCTTACCCAAAGCCATGCAGAATTGAACTGGAGGAGATACAGCGGCAAGCACACCAGGATGGGGGTGGCCAGCACCACGAGCAAGAAGTGGATGTGCTTGCCTGCGATGTTGTAGAAGGAATTTACGTTCATCTTTCGATCATCAACCACGTCTTGGTAGCTATAGGCCGTGTTCAAATACATGACCCAAAAGAAGACCATGATGCAGAGGGGGAGGCAGTGGTAGAGCGTCTCCTCGTAGGATTCGTGTCGACCATGAATAGCGGCCCGTCCCGGAATCGCAGGCCAGGCAAGCGCAAATGCCAAGATGTATTGTGGGTAGACGTAAAGTTTACGCACAAATGGCCGTTTCCCATAAGGGTAAAGGATTGAGGCCACAATCAGGGGTATGGAGTGTTTCCACCTACACAGCCAAGTCAGGATTAGATTAGCCAGGGTCCGCAACCGGAAATAATCGTAAGACTTTGTGAAAAGGCGACTTACACGTCTTTGCCATCGAGCATGGTATTGAGGATAACTCCAGAAACTGCTACCTGAAGCATCATCCATACCATGGCTTCAGTAGTGGTTACTTTGCCAGAGGGCAGTGGACGGTTCTTGGTTCGCTCAACATTGGCATCGATATCGCGATCAACCCAATCATCCCAAACCATGCCTGCGCCACAAAAGATGTAGGCGGCAAGAAAGCATAACGCTGTCTGTCGAAAAACGAGAGATAGCGAGATTGCCGAGTTGGGATCAGCAAGATCGACAGCGCCTGCGAGCAGCGTGGACCACACTGTTTTCAAAATGGTCTCAGCTTTCCCGTCAATATTACATAGTTAGAGTGAAAACTTACCTCCAGCAAATATGGCTAAGAGAGGATTATATCGGTTAAATCGTGATAGGATAAAAAGCTGAGACAGCAAATTCCTATCAGTCGTAGCCGCCATGGTTTGGGTGGATGATTCGAACGCCCTCATTTGAAGCGATAAGACTTGGGATTCAATGAACAAGAAAAATATTTCTATATAATGTTAAACTTATTGTCAATGCATCAGACGTTTTAAACCAGCCATGTAAGAATGAATGACACTTATATTCACCAAACAACTCGACGTTGCCATAATCGTAAACGACAGGTAGTAACGACGCATGACCCAAACTGAGAAGAGAGAATTCGTACATTGTTACGAATATTGAGACCCAATACGCCCTTGCATGGGTAGGTGGCGCCACTACAGCATCGCTCTTCCCGCAACCCAAGTTTAAACTTTACCCCCCTGACCCTGGTGATATGGGGCATCACCAATGTACATGTACATACAATCCTGAACTCGAATCCATTACAAATTAGTTACTGGTGTGCAGGCCTCCTAATCCACAATTACTGGTCATGTATCTACCCCTATCACGACCCATTGTAAGCGTGTATCACTCCATTGCATGGTTTAGATTCTTTGGCAGAGTGAGTATTGACCAAGGAGAGTGTCAAGTGAAATCTGCCATCTATTTCCTCTCACGCTTTATAGTGAACAACCCATACATATACCATAGATTATTTTTCTGTGGTGCTCTCTATCACAAATCATGCCATATTGAATCCCGAGAACACCTTTCATATTTAGTTACTGCGGGGGGCTAGTTCATGGGTTCGTGTGGGATGATATCCGTGACAAAGTTGTCACAGCCGAAAACTGCCGAGATTTATGGTTGTCTGGAACATTGCGGAGCCGTGTTCCTCAATGTTATGCAAAGCGATTGCTGTGTGCTATCCTGAAATCTGAAAGTCCCACCAAACTCCAACCGAAATCCTTTTAATGGCGCGTTATCGTTGACGAAAAGCTGCGGGACTGTATTTCCTTTCATCTGAAAAGTTAAAATCGGGTGATTTGTGGCTAGGTGATACATCCAACTCGTCACGCCTGATATCCTTTGCAGATGCTGTCATGCGGCGTATTTTGTATACTCGTTTAGGTTGTTGTCTGAGAGGTCAGATGCGAAAACCAATAGTTCCTCGGCTAGATATCATCCCTGTGCTTCAGGTTTGCGGGGCTATTCGCAGGAACTCTCCGTGTTCCCTATGCAAGATTTGCATAGGCAGGGAAACTAAACACGTGGCTGACAGTTACCAATCCTTTCTAAGACCCTGCTCTATCCGAAGAGCCGAGATACACCGAGGACATGGTTAAGAAAGGACGAGGATACGTCCCATGTAATGATATGAGACTAGCAGAGATGTAACGCCCAAGCGCAATGTTACCATCGGGGCCTTTCGGCAAATCCGGGGTCGTATGATCTCAAACCGTCAAAAGATGCGATTGGCAGCGAGGATTGCTCCGGGTTTCAAATGCGGAAACTATGACTAAAAGTGCACCCTAAAAATATTATACTTGCTGCTTTTGTTATACCGCTGTGAATGATGGAGTTTTTATCGTGCGGTATCGGACCGTTCCAAAAGCTCTGCCGTGGTTTCTTTTAGCACAAGTTATCCTGCCTGGACTTAAATTCAGGTTTCACTGTCAGAGCTGAATGATCGAATCACTGCAACCCAAAATGATCTTGGCTAAAGTAGATCTATATCGATATAATCTATTTTGTTGGCCGGGTCTGGTTGCATTGCTGGCTATGGTACTAACAGTGATTTGGTTCACCCTTGATGTTGTCCCAATTCACGAGTCTGTACCTTGCACACATCCAATTAAATTTAGAGGAACAGAAGGTGAGCTTTTCGTTGTTTCCGCTGTAAATTAATCCAACCATGCGTTGAATCCCGCTGGCTTTACTGTCGTGGTTGCTACTAGAACTGGATTTACTTTGCTGGGACGAAGCGCGGGCTTGTAATCTATAATTGGAACTGCATACAATTAAATTTGAAGATAAAAAAGGCCATAAAGAATGGTTCAATGGCAAAAATAACACGGCCTACTGGGCTGCCTACATACACGACTTGGTAAGTAGTTCGCCGAGCTTAAGCTCTCTAGAGATTTTGGCTAAGCTCTCTCTCGAGAAGGGTCCGTTAATATGCTAAGTTTGAACATTCGAGAAACTAACAAAGGATATTTTGAACATTATTATGTGTCTTCATTTTGGGCTGAGCGTATGGAAGGGGAAAAATTCCCTTGCTAGTAGCCTGGGGCAAGGGTCATGTACAACTTTTGCAATTCGGTTCTCATCGCACCCCCCAAGCTACACAGGCGTTTCAGCGCTTGGAATCTTCCGTAGTATAGTGGTCAGTATGCAAGCTTGTCATTAGTCAATGCGCTTGAGACCCGGGTTCAATTCCCGGCGGGAGAGAACCGCCCTAGGTACAAATAGTGCCTGGCTCAATTTTTTGGCAAATTTTTTGCATCGGTGGAGTTGATCTCCACCAAAGCTATTCACTACTCCGGGTCTTACCCTATATAAATATCATGAGAGGCACCGTGAATGAAATCAACCATTCGTTTCATGTCGAAGATTTGAAATTTCTCTTTTATTGTTCTGGAATCTAATACCTAACTAGGCGCAGGAAATTGCTGGAGTTGTCAAGGTTCATTTGATCGTTGGTCCCCATCCGGGGCATCGTGATACTCTAACAATGCATATCTAACGAGTTCCTCTTTCTCGCGCTGTATGTAAACAGTCGATTTTATAGAAAGGCTATTCGTATACGTGTCCCCGTACGTTTCTTGGCCGTGATTTCGGTGGTCTTCGCAGGCACCCACCATGATGCAATTCTTAGCTGTGACTCCAGACCCAATTTGCGTTTGACTGAGATGGCCTGTGCCTCCGAGATCGACTTTGCACCAGATTTGACCGTGGAGCAGTACCCAACATTCGGATTTCGTCACTCTCTAAACCATCACCGACAGCTGAGCCGCAGACATAAGTGCAGTGCCCGTGAGTATCCCCAGGTTGCTAGCCCATGGGGTACAAAGCTAGCACGCGATCTCCGAATGCTGAGTGAACTAGGTTTGTCGTTCCACTATCCAACCCCATGTCCGCAATAGTGACCAGGTGCCCATTTCCCTGGGAGATTTGTTCTGAGGTTTGTTCTGGGGTTTGTTCTGATGGCTGGAAGGTCTCAAAATAATTCGCGCCCGTATAGCACCTTCTTGTTTACCTGTTCAATGCGGTGTACATCGTCAATGGATGCGATGCCGTTTAGGTAACGACCGAAGGTGGTGAGCCGAGCCATGTTTGAATCAAAGGCGATATTTTCTAGACTAAGCCCAGACTTCCTTACAACAAGGTCCCTGAGGGTTGTAGAATTTGAATCAACACCCTCGTGAAACACAATGTCGACCTGATAGGTGCTATTTGGTTCGACATCCCTCAAATCCTCCGTCATCTTGAATTGCAGGTTGTAGGCGCACACATAAAAAAATTCTCTCATTCGATGAATTGCGCCTGGATCGACCCCAAGACGGCTAAAGAGATACGTATTTTTGGAGACGTAGTTGTGGAGTACAAGTCCCATGTCGATCAAGTCCTGTCTCTGTGAGGGACTGAGATACTCCTGACTCTGTATGAGTATGTAGTTGGTTTTGGATATATCCATCATTGATCCCGCTGTGTGGTCGAGGGTATTCCCGTGGATGGTGATAGGGAACATTGGAGATTGAATCTCCTACAATTCGTTTAGTGAACATGGCTCGAGTGTATTGGGTCCTTGAAATCAGATCTCATCTCGACTTACCTGTCTAGGAGAAGCTTCCTGTGCTGCTACTGCGTGATCCGTGTTCAAGAACAACCGTACTGCACCGTCATGTCCTGATTCAGCTGCATGATGTAGCGGTATGTAATCAAGATCATCCTTGACAGTTATATCTGCTTTATATTCAAGAAGTAGCTGTATAGTCTAAATATTTCCTTGTTTTGCTACATGATGTAGAGGTGTTGATCCAGAATCGTCTTTGGCATTCGGATCGGCTTTGTGTTCAAGAAGGAGCTTTGCGGCAGAAAGGTGCCCCCTCCGGACTGCCTCATGTAGAGGCGTGGACCCAAATTCGTTCTTGACGTTTGGGTTAGTATTTCTGTCTAAAGAATTCTGGACATCGTTGATATTTCCGTGTTGGGCTGCAGCAAGCAGGTCAGAGTCTACGAGTAATCATAGTTAGCACTGTAATCATTTGATATTGACAACATGAGGATACCTTGATTTGAGAGCGACATGTCTGAGAAAACCAAGAACTCGATTTTCATAAATTGGGATAGTGAAGTATTCAAGAAGAAAAGCCAGCTTGGGAGGAGTAATGCTGTTATATAGTCACTAGTGGCAAGATTGGTGGTACACGCTGGTCTGTTTGCAAATCATGACTAACCGAGGTCTGAAATCCAGCAGTGAAACAAACCCAATTTCTTTGTGACCTTTTCCATGTATCGAGCATCCACAGAATTCAAAGTACATTGCTATACGACATAGACCTCTTCTGCACTACAACATTCCACCCGCGTATGATATCTAGTTCTCGATATGACACACGATTTTTGCCTCATTACAACGCAATGCATCGTTGATGTGGGTTTCTATTAGTTCACTACACTTTTTCTTCATTTAAGTACTTCCCTGATTCAACGGAACAGCCTTTTGGATGAACAGTTATGTCATGTTATCTTAATACCCAACTCAAGGCACGAACAAAGGGGGCGTGCATACCACTGCGTCTGGTAGCAAAGAAAACCTTTGTTACCCCTCCCACTACATATTTCTGTCCCTCAAATACACTCCCATCATTAACAAAGCATCAATATCGGCTCACTAATCAAGCAACAGCTGCTCCACTGCTTTGTGTCTATTGTTATTGCCGTAGACAAAGCAGTTTGAGTTTCATTGCACCTCTGCCATTTTGAATTAACATCTACCTCATTCTCTAACAGGACCCTGACGATCTCCCTCCGCCCTTCCCTTCGTGGGCTTCTACACCAACTCCGGCTTTCCTCTGAAGGTTGATTCGTAATGCAGTTGGGATTTCGCCTTGTTGATACGATTGAGCTAGCCGCTATTTTGTGACACATGTGAAAATTCATTCCGTCATCTGCTTGCTTCCTAAGGATAAGGCTCACTAGCCTTACAGTACCATTGGTCCTGATGCCTCAAGACAGGTTGGAACAGCTTCCTTAGGCTATTCCTAAATAGGATTAATGGATCTCAGTCACCTGACCTTCCGATCTTGCACAACTAGCCCCAGCACAGACTTGAATTCTTCCACCAAAAAACCCCTCCTTGAATCGCACCGCACCCAAGCTCAAATAGTATGCAATTTGTACATTCTTTTAGCATACACTTGTCTCTTATTGTATAAAAAAGTCTTTTTCCTAGGAATCATTATATAGCTTAACTTACAAGATGAACCTTTTATATTTGCCTCCTGAAATACTCAACCAAATATTTGATCGAGTTGGCTCATCATTTTTCCAACAAAACCTACGACACCTCACTATCTCCAAGCAATGGTTTGATTATGCTTATCGTATATTCCTTAAGCGTATTGGACTTTCCACAAAGACTCTGAGAGCATTGATATTCTCTGGAGATACGACAACTCAAATGTCAAGGTTGCTTCGGGAGAGCCTGGAAAGCCTCGACCTCGCATTAGGTGGATATCAAGGCAGAGACTCTCAGCACTATCTCCAGAAATATCCACAAAATAAAAACACCTTTCAAGCCCTCGCATTGAATAATGTTGGCGCAGACAACCAGCTCGATATTTGGTCAAAGGTTTTGGATGACGATCTCGCCCAGCTTGCCATCATAGTTCAACAAACCCGAAAATTACACATCCTGCATATCTCCGCTTATCACTCTATTGATCCATTTGCTAGACCACTGGATCGCCCCCAAGAATACCTCTCGATGCTTACAATGCAAGCCTTCCTCTCCGTGGAGAATTTAAGTATTTTGGTGCTGGACTTGCCTGTTGGCCTTCTGGCTCCGACAGGTCGAGACGCGGATAAGTGCCACCTTTGCCCAGTTATTAGCAATCTCCTGGGTACTCTCAGAATCCTTCATATACGAATGCGTGAAATTTGCCCTGATGTGTTGAAGCATCAGAGTCCTACACGCAGTTTACAGTTACGCGAGGTTGTCATTAATTTTAGTTTGTTTGAGAATATACCAGGCATAACATCGGCAACTCACTCGACAAGATGCAAACCGTCAACCGGAGGATTACTTCAGTCAATAGCGGATATGCGCCAGCAAGCAGAAACACTTGCAGAGCATATGAGAGATCCCAAGATCCTGCGAATCCTCACTCACAGAATCCTTCCACAGTTCCACATACACTCTCTCAATGTCTTATCCGGAAGAACTATGCTGCTAGATAGCGATATGGAGTGGAATGATGATGGCGATATTATTGAAAAATCAGAGCCAGAAACTGACAGTATTGATGATGATGGGAGTAATCTCTCTTTTTTCTCAGATGAAGAGTAAAAAGTTGGCTGTGGTAAAGAAACACGGGGTTTTAGTTAATGTTATTTTCAATGATAGTTTCTATCCTAATTCTCATTACGAGGTGAGTCAATAAGGCGTAAGGTATGAAAAAGAAGCTCGGGGGGGGGGGGGAATGCTCCAGATTCACAGTCATGATTACCTGCCAAGAAAAAGATTCGAGATGCCGTGTTTTGGAGAGAGAATGGTGAGATAATAAACACCGCCTTATTGGCGCTCAAGGCTGACTGGACCCCACTACTCAACCCCCTACTATGCTGCGCACTGCTATTACGGGCATCCAAACACAACACAAAAAGAAGGGGCATCAAATCCAGCAAGCGGTTGAATCTATTCTTGAGAAAAATCCACGCTTGTTGGAGGACCTTTCCTCTTCTTTATCTTTGTGGTGAAAGGGCAGTGATGTGAGGGATGTAGTTGTCATTTTGCGACCCTCCCAAGCAGACACTCTGGACGAGTGGGGTGTTGAGGGTGCCAGGTTGGTGGTGACCCACGTTATGTGTTCCAACCTCACATTTGTCACGCAGCATCCCTTGGCACCCAACCCCCTCTTTTATCGCCCCGGGCCAAAGCAGCTAGCTGTCACCGTAGTCCCATATCAAGCAACTCGCTTACTTTCCAACTACTCAATCTTCATTACCCCACTCGTCGTTACATCAGATTTCCTTCCTTCCAGGCCATTAGCCAGTTCCCTGATAGTGAGTTCAGGGCACATCACCATAATACTATTAGAAATGTCAGACTCGGTTCTTATTGCAGACCAGGTAGACCAGCCTCAAAATCTAGGAGACTCTTATTACAATGATTACCTGCTTACTAGCGAAATATCACACCTGGAAAATGCAATTCAAGAATATTCGAAGGCTATTGAGGCCTTGCCGGATGATGATCCAAACCGAGCAACCCAACTTCAAAATCTTAGTGACGCGTGTTATGATAGATACCAGCACACAAAACGCATACCACATCTAGATGATGCCATCCAACAACACTCCAATGCTCTTGAGGCCTTGCCGGATGAAAATATACAGCGGGCTGCCTGGATTCAAACCATCGGTCATATGTGTTATGACCGGTACCAATACACTGAAAGCATGCCACATCTAGAAAACGCTATTCGGCAATATTCCAAGGCTATTCAACTCTTGCCAAATGGCCATTCAGAGTTGGCTAGCTGGCTTCAAAACCTAGCCGATACTCATCAAATCAAATATGAGGTAACTGGCGAACTAGCAATTTTCGAGCAAGTCGTGACAGGGTATAAATCGGCTCTTGAAATTACAGGCGATAATATGCAACAACGTGCAGCATTGCTTGAAGACTTTTCAAACCACTGTCATAAACGATATGAGACACTAAACGAGGTCGAGGATCTGCGAAACGCCACTGACCTGTACGAGCAGTCATTGGACAGCTCGTCACACCATGACTCAAATCGACGAGAAAAACTCAACGATCTGGCAACACGATATCTAAAGATGTTTCAGAGGACCGGAGAACTGAGCTTCTTACAGAAATGCATACGACGGTTTCATGAAGCAACTGATAATTTGCAATTGAATGATCCGTCGCGGTCAAGATACTTGAGTAATCTAGCCACTGGATACATTTCCAGATACGAAAGAACGAATTCCATGTACGACCTGGAAAAGGCCATCCAACTCTATGACGATTCCCTTGGCTGTAAGGGTAAAGATGATGAAGATTACGTGACATATATCATTGATCTCGGATGTGCCTACAAAAGTAAATACATGACAACCAAGGATACCGCAGACTTTGACCAGGCACAACGACTATTTGATAGTGCGCTTGATATCACACCGGAAGTCAATCAACTCAGATCGGAGATACTAGTTCATCTAGGGATGTTATACTGCAACAAATATCACTTTAATATGCATAGTAGAAATTCAAATGCATATATAGAGAAAGCTACCCAACTTATGCTACCAGCCTTTGATCTTGCGCCTGTTGGCGGATCAGCTTATGTGGAACGGGCACATAATCTGGGATTATTATACCTCATTAAACACCGAAAGTCGAGAGCTTCAATAGATCTTGAGAGGGCATTGAAGTTCTCAGAAGAAGCTCTTCGACTAGCGCCTGAGAATTATAACAATCGATCCGGCCTACTTAAGATCATCGCATCTGGACACCTTGAGCGACATCATGCAACTGGCAATGACAATGACCGACAGAAGAGTATAAAAATCTACCAGGAAATATTATCAGGTTCGGTACATGATCCAAATCAACGCGTGACAGCTGGCCGGGTTTTAATCCTTTTACTCCTCAAGGCTAAAGACTGGATAACTGCTTCCCAAGTCGCCAAGCAAACCACCTCTCTGTTTAGTTTGTTATCAACCCGATATCTTGCCCTTTCTGAAAGGCAAGACTTGGTCAATCAAATTGCACGCATTGCCTCCGATGGCGTGGCTGCCATGTGCAGGGCGGGAGTCTCTATTTTTGAGGCAATTCAGATTATTGAAGAAGGTCGTGGAGTGGTAATATCACCACTAATCGAACTTCGTGCTGATATATCAAAATTGAGTCAAGAACAACCACAAATGTGGGAGGAATATAAAAGTCTTCAAAACCTTCTGGATGATCCATCCAAGACAACACCACCGGACCAAAATACGCGTATCGACGCCGGCCGAAGGATGGAAGGTTTGCTTCACGAGATCCGAGGACTAAAGGGATATGAAAGATTCCCATTTGACTACTCTGAAGACGAGTTAAAATCTGCTGCAGCTGCCGGTCCCATTGTCATATTCAACACCAGCATGTATGGCTGTGATGCTTTGATAGTTGAGAACAGTCAACTCAGAACACTTCCTCTCCCTCAACTGAGCCAGTTCGATGTTATTCGAAATGCGGCAAAGGTGAGAGACTCCGGATCTGTCAATATAGAATTACTTGAATGGTTATGGGAAACGGCGGTGGAACCTGTTCTGGACGCTCTTGGCTTGACCGACCCCCCACCTCCCGACACTTGTTGGACAAGAGTTTGGTGGATTCCCACTGGAAGCCTGACTGCCTTTCCAATCCACGCAGCGGGAATCTATACCGAAGGTTCATCTAAAACCACTTTGGATTGCGTTATTTCAGTGTATGCTCCGTCGATTGGAACACTTATGCAAAGTCGCCAGCGCCAGCCAAGACTAGAAGAAGGACATATGCGACGTAAAGCCGTTCTAGTTGGTATAGAGAGTACCAACCTTCCATCTGTTCAGCAGGAGATTGAGTTGCTAGGGCATGTCTGTGAGTCGATGCAGCTACAGGTAATCAAACCACCTCCTCAGTGCAATGAGGTTCTGGATTCGTTGAAAGACTGCACGATCTTTCATTTTGCTGGCCATGGACTTACCAATCAAGCGGACTCTTTGCAGAATTCTTTGGTGTTGGAAGACGGGGTGATAATCGCAGAAACCATCTTTGAAACAAATCTGCTCCATCAGAGACCATTTCTGGCTTATCTCTCAGCATGTGGAACAGGCCAGGTAAAGAGGTCTATAGACTGGGATGAATCGCTTCATTTGATGTCCGCGTGCAATCTTGCCGGATTCCAGCACGTCATCGGATCACTTTGGCCTGTCCGCGACACAATATGCGCCGAGATCACAACCAAGACGTATAATTGGATGCAAGTGCACGGAATGAATGATAGATCCGTCAGTGAAGGGCTTCACTTTGCTATGAGAGAGCTTCGGGATATATGGGCTTTGCAGGGAGATATTTCATCACGAAATCGAGATAGTAAGCGAAATTTGAAGTTGTATGAAGATAGCCCTCTTGACTGGGTTCCATATGTTCATTTTGGAATATAGATTGAATAGAACCCTGATTATTATCAGGTTTGCATCTTGGCACAAACAAAAGGGGCATGCTCTCCATCATCTTCCAAATGAATACGGGCTCACAGATTGAGCTCGAAATACGGCTTCGTCAAGTCACGAGATAAATCGTCACCCACCAATCGGAATCAATCCTCTAGCTGCTAGAGTATCCAATGAAGTGTTAGTAGCATGTAAGTAAGATGCTACATTTGGAGAATCACTCAATAGTTACTGAAAGCCGCCCAAGAGGCCTTCCTAATTTTTCAAGAAACCTTGTAAGCCCAAATTTTGGCGTATATGATTGGAGAACACATCTTTTATTCTCGGCGATATTGATCCGACATCGAGGAGGCCCGCCATACTGAGGAGGGCTAGCCTGGACACAGTCAAATGAGCGTTTGCAGAGAGCAGCAATGATCATGAATAAGTGAACAAAGCCAGATCCATGATTGAGCCAGCTAAACTAACTCATCAGAAAAATCTCTCACAGAGCGTAAAGGGTAAGAAAACTATAAGAACCTAGGCTTTTCCCGCCACCGACTTTTCAATTTCATGAAACATCAACAATCCAGGAAACTGAATTTCGTTCTCTATTTTTTTTAAAATAAAAAAAGCTCACTACAATTTTGATCTTCATTCACAAATTCCCCACAATGACTGCGGTGCCTATAAATGCTCATGGTGAAGGAGCAGATTCAGGACCAGCCCGTCTTGCCGCCGATGATGACTCTGGCCTAAGTCTAGAAGAAAACCCAGACTTTATTGATGATAACAACCTATATGCAGCTGATGACCTAGAAGATAGCAGTTTGAATAGTTGGGCATCACATGGCTACCAGAAATTGTTGAGGCTCATTCGGCAAGCGAAAGGATCTGCCTTCAACTCTGTGCTGGCATTCATCAAAAAGCAGTTAGCATATCCCAAGTGGTACTCGTGAATTATCTGCTCATTCTTATTTAGCATGAAAGGTACGAAATTGATATTTGTTATGGGACAGACTGGCACAGGAAAGACCACCCTGCTGCAAGAGCTGACGGGCTTGGACCTAAAAGTAGGAAATACGATGAGTTCAGGTAAAAGTTCAAGTTATTGTAACATTGAAAAGTTTGAATGCTAATTGTGGCCATAGGCACTTTGCAATACCAGGTTTGCCCAGCTATTATCGAGGGAGAGCAATATCTCTTCGTTGATACAGCTGGGTTTGGGGCTGCCGATCTGGATGATATGAATACTTTCAAAGATATTCTCAGCTGTCTCTCGGTTCTCGGGCCATTTGTTATTGTGGCAGGTGTACTCTTTGTGTACGGCTCTCCGAGAACCCGCATCTCCCAAGCAGACCTCAGAACAGTTCGTTGGATGCAATGCTTTTGTGGGCCAGAATTTTTCCGCAACATCACCATCGTCACCAGTCAGTGGGACAATTTCAACACTAAAGGCTTCAGGGTTGCATGGAACAGACTGGATAGTTTATTCGACGATGAAGATGTCAATCGGATCCTAAACCCGCCAAATCACCACCATGGAGGCGATGTATATCATCATGGCTTGCCTGATAGTAAAGGATCTTCCGATGGTTCTTCGGCCGTCCTTGATGTGGAAGATGATTCTGCCGGAAGGGGGCATTAGATTAAGAGACTGATCCAGCGGCGATACGCAACCGCAGAACCTGCGCAGTTGCAGATCCTTAGCGAATTGCAAGACAGAATTCCTATCCTTGAAACTCAGGCCGCCAAAGTGCTACAGTCCAACTTGACAAATACGGCGATACAAATCGTGAATAATCTGGCCGTGGTTAGAGTGGTGGAAGGTGATGACCTTTCACCACCTAATGATGACATTTTATCTCCTGAAGCAAACTCTGAAGAACCCAATGCATCTCAGCAGCAACTCACACTCTATACTGGTTCCAATACGAAACCAATGGCTGAACCGACAACGCCTGACACTGCAAAAAAGTCGAGCTCGCCGCCAAAGGGAAAACCCTGGCGGGAACGAATATGGACTTGGATTAACATCGCAAAGGGGGCAGCTCAATATTTTGCAGAGGCACACAGGATGGGTCATGAGTCGAGCAACCAGAGAGGGAGCAGACCAGGCCCAGTGTGGTCGATGTTGAAGATTGTTACGAAATGGTGGTGGGGCCCGTTTTTTGGCCTCTAAAGAGAGCAAGACGGCGGCTGGTGCACAGTGGTATGACAGCACGGGTTGGAGAGAGCGCTATTGGCTAGGACCCTTCTTTCAGATAAATTAGTGCGCAACTGTGAAGATGAAGGTGGAGCCAGCTATGGGTATCGTGCAGGTGGTTAAGAGTTGACACCGCAAACCGTGGGTACGTGGGTAGATTGTTGTCGAGCGGGAAGAAAGAAGCGGCAGGGCGCTAGGCGGGAATTTGTCCATCCAACATGGCGATCAACCTGGGGATTGTTTCAACACAGACCAGAGCAGACTAGTTTTTCATCTACGACCTACCTACCTACATAAAATGTTTCAGCTTATCGTCGGCCATTTACTAAAAGAGCGGCTGACCAGCTGGTTGGCCATGTTCCGTCTGTCACACCAACTTTGCGCACCACGTTTCTGCCCCATCCCCCACGCTGCGCGTCCATGTGACATTGGATGGCGCATCTAGTGAAAGCCCCAGCGACAGGGTCAACGAATCTGGGCAATGCGCGCGCCGCTGCCGTCTCTGACCAGCAACCCAATTGAGAGCGCGAGGGAGCGGCTAGCCTGGGGACACACGCCACCAACAATTCCGAGAAACAAGCGTGAAAATCGCGTGGATTTGGGCATCAAAGAGTTTTTTTTCGCTTCTTCTCCAGGAAGCACGCTCAATACGGGCATACCCCCGGAACGTATCAGGTCCCCTAATGTTACACCGAGACAGTGGCCGTTGGGTACGTAATAATCACACATCCCAGCGAGCAGCCCACGTCGCATGCGAACCCACCCGCCAAACAGGACCCAAAGGAGGACCCAGAGGGGCACCACCACCATTTCCGTGGGAGTGACGGGGAACACTAAACAGGCGGCCCGCCACCGTGGGAGCTTGGGCCACTGTGAAGAGCGCCACTGAGCCGCTAAACTCTCAGCAGGCGAGAGTGTCTTGCCCGCCTGGGTTTAGCAGCAGTTCTTGGCTCCGGGAGGTCAGACTGCGATTGGGTCTCCCCGCCCAATAGCAGGTTGCCGTGGCGGGCTAGATCTGCCAACTTTGCTTTTTTCGGCGGCCACGCTGAAAGTGGCAGAAGAAAAAAAAAATTGGACGGAATTCATCTGATCGGACTCTGGCTGCAGACCATTAACGAGCAGCACCGACTCCATCCACCATCCCACTTCATAACCATTGCCTGTTCCTTTCCCTCCACCATCTCCCCTCTGGACTCTTCCCTGCCCACAGCTAGAACCCAGAGATCGGCGCTGCATTTGCTTCTTTGAGCCTCCAACGGCCATAACCGAGAATTCTGGACTTGTCGTCGCAACAGTCGAGCCGCGCGCATCCCATATCTAACCCGCCTGAACCCCGCCGTCGCCTGAGCCCTTGTTTCTCGCGAGAATAAATCTCGTGCGAGAAGCCCTCAACTCTTCGTCGCAAGTTTTAACCCGCCGGCCCATGTCGACTTGCGCCCGCTCGAGCTTCCACCACAGTTTGCTTCTTCGGGCGCATTTGTACATGTGCCCTTGCGGCCGATAAACTTACCAGCGAGCGACTTGAAGTCTTTGCGCTTCGCTGCAGACTCCCCGGGGACGTCAGAAAGACTTGATTGATTGTGCCAGATCCGCCATCCCGTGCGACCTGCATAAGAAAATCTTACCATTAACTAGCAATACATTGCGGATCACCAACAACCTCTTGGAATCTTTCCTCTGAGACACATTGCGAGGCGAGACAAGGTACGTCGTTGTGCAGCCTCATCTTTAGCGCGCCCGAGGTGCGCGCCCCTCCACCGCCTCTCAATCGCAACATCTCATGATGATGAGTGCTAACAATGCGACCATGCGCAGACCCTCAGTTTTATATGCACGAGCGTTCGAGCTTATTGAACGCCTCATTGCCCAACGCTGCAGCCCCTTCGAGCTCCTCATCGCAAACTCAACCGTCATACGGCACCCACGCCCAGCGGTCCGCTGACAACTCCAACATCATGACCAACGACGACTCCAAGGGTTTTTACCCGACCACCACCGACGCTGTCGCCAACGAATCTCCCATCGCCACGGACAACAATGGCCCTATTTCCACTGCTGAGGAGAACGCAGCTGTCGGCCAGGGTATTCACATCCTGCAGGCCAAGTCTGTTCACTGGTACAGCTACTTGGCCACGGCTGACTTCTGGGTCATCGTCCTGATCGGACAGATTCTGTCGCTCTGTATCACCGGCACCAACACCTTCACCACTTTGCTGGCCAATGCTGGCGCCAACATTCCCGCCTTCCAGACCGTCTTCAACTACATCTTGATGTTCCTCATTTATACCCCCATCCTGTTGTACAAAGACGGCTTTGCCAAGTGGTGGAGCGTTGCCAAATCCAACGGTTGGAAGTATCTCATCATGTCCTTCCTGGACGTTGAGGGTAACTATTTCACCGTTCTGGCTTACCGCTACACCAACATTCTGTCCGCGCAGCTCATCAACTTCTGGTCTATTGTCTGCGTTGTCATCATCTCCTTCTTCCTCCTCAAGGTCCGCTACAAGCTCTTCCAGGTCATTGGTATCCTGGTCTGCTGTGGTGGTATGGGAATTCTGCTGGCTTCCGACCACATTACTGGTTCCAACGGCGGCCCCGGCGTCGATCTTCTCAAGGGTGATTTGTTTGCTCTGCTCGGCGCCACCCTCTACGGTACCAGCAACGTCTTTGAGGAGTGGCTCGTTTCCAAGGCTCCAGTCTACGAAGTCCTGTCTTTCATGGGGTTGTTTGGCATGATCATTAACGGAGTTCAAGCTGCCATTTTCGACCGCAAGTCTTTCCAGGACACTGTTTGGAGCGCCAAGATTGGCGGCTGGATCGCAGGTTACACCATTATTCTTAACATCTTCTACGCCCTTGCTCCCCTCATCCTGCGCATGGGCAGTGCCGCCTTCTTCGACATTTCCCTGCTCACTGCCAACTTCTGGGGTGTCATCATCGGTATCCGTGTCTTCGGCTACACCATCCACTACCTCTACCCCATTGCTTTTGTTCTCATCATTCTTGGTCTCATTGCCTACTTCCTTTCTGGAAGCATGCTCGGTGACTCCAAGAAGCCCTGGCTTGGTGACAACCAGGAGGAGGGTGTCGCTGGTTTCGGTACCGCCAAGCTCAAGGCCCTCAACGCTGCCCGCAAGGCGCAGGCTGAGGCTGAGAACGGTACTGCCAATGCCCAGTCTTAAAGCTATGGGGCTAAAAAGACGATGGCTGGTCCTCGCGTAAGAGTTGGAAAGGTTCGGTAGATATATTGTTTCGGTTTTCTAGACATCACATGTCAAGAACCAGGAAACAGAGGCTCAGAGCACACGATTAATATTATTTCAAGGAATATATACATTTCATGAAATTTTCGTTCATTTGCGTGATTCCATATACTTATTTTTCATATTTCGGCCCAATCTAATGAAGTTGGTCGATGAGATGGGTGGGTCGTAGTCATGCAGCTATACAGTGAGTGCATTCTACGTTCAGAACAAGGCACTAGCTCACGACACCACATTGCCACTGCATCTAACTACCAACACCAATGATCACCAAAAAAGAAAATTGACGAACAATTGCGAGATATGGATTCGACACACGATTGTATTTAACATAGGAGCATATAAACAGAGTAAATCTTGACACCACTTTCGACCGACTTTTGTAAATTCCTAGCTTGTGGGAATGCTTGCCTGGTTCCAAATTACAGCCGGACCGTTGAAGAATGCCACCCAATTGTCTGACTCGGTCGCTCGTAGGTAGATGTCTCCAGAACAAGGTGTTGACGGCGTACATGCGCTGGTTCCCTTGGTAATTATCTGACAAGTGCCATCGCTTACCAACACACTAACGACACAGTCAGGCCGACCCGCACAGGCAGCGCAACAGTCATAGGGAGTGTCCGCATTTATGATGTCCAGACTGATGTTCATGTCCGAGAGGACTCCGCCAGCCATCCAATTGGGACCAACCTTGTTCGCCACATTGGAGTGGCCGCATTGCGCATAGTATGTTGCCAAGGGCATGTTGACCGTGTTCGTAGAGGTCACAGTCGTTGTCACAGTTGTCGTGGGTACGATGCTCGAAGTGATGGTCGAGCTCAGAGTGGACGTGGCGCTGACGACTATGCTTGCGGGGAAGATGGTTTTGGTGTTTATGGCTGTGGCGTTGACGACCTTGATTATGGTGGGCGTCGGGGCTTTGACAGTGGTACAGGCCAGCTTCTTGACTCGTGTGACCATTTTGGGAATTTGTATGATGACCTGGCACTCGACGCTCTGCGGGAATTGCGGTCTTCCTTGTGGTGCAATGCCCTGCCCACCACTGACGACCCAATCTGCAGCGGGCTTAGCAACGGTCGAAGAACCAGTTTTCCCGATAACATTCATCGCATTGTCAACTCTCGGGTTGCGCCTTGGTTTTCGAATCTCCCTCTTGGTGGGAACACCGTCATCCTCATCCATAGAAGCCCCCGGGAGAGAGCTCTGGATTGGGACGAAGCCGGCTACAGTGGCGATTGTCGTGGTAGATTTGACAACCTGGTCGGTTCGAGTTGTAGTCTGCACCGTCGTGGTACTGGGAGATGCGGTTATCGTGACTGTGGTGTAAACAGTGGTATTTATCTTTACTGTACGAGTGCCAGGCTTTTGTGTTGTTCGTGTCGTGACAAGTCTCGTCTTTGTAATGGTGGAAGTAACAGCGTTCGGTGTTCGGAATTTTGTCTCTTGCACTACTTTATTGCTGACAATGGTGAATGGTTCTCTTATAGTGGATGTTTTTGTCGGTATAATCCCGACAGGCCTAAAGGCGTGCACAGTTGTGCAAATCTTGATGGTGTATTTATTCTGCTTGTTGGCGGTCACATTGCAGACCGCGGCTGCAGCAAGGAGTAGACTGGAAATTTTCATCTCGAGAGACGTCGAACATTTGATAGAGAAGCAAAATACAGTAGCTCAAGGTGATGATGAGGAATTTCGTTGAAAATTATCGGCACGTTACCTGCGTGCCCGCAAGATCTTAAAGCTAACGAGATGGAGATCAATGCCGTGAACAGGGTTGGGGTCATATCTACTTATACGGGCCAGAATGCCGTCCAAAATATCGCTCTCTCAGAAGAGTGTGGCCTATCATCTTACATCCTGCCTCTCTTGACGTATGTCAATCACCCATTAGGTTACAAACTAAGCCCACATGCTAGTCATCTAAATTCCAGACACTGCCCACCACACGAGCTATAAGCTTTATGATCGACCATTCAAGCTAAGCTCCGACAAAGTTTGAATGTGATATCATCTAGAACTTCTGGATCTCAACAAGCTTCCTGGGAAATACCATGCACGCTAGCGACTAATTAAGATAGTCATTGACACATCGCAGTCCGCTGACCTCGGAAGGTCCGAGATTGACCAAGAATATCAAACGGTAACCACATATCATTCGGGGGGCGGGCTTTATTACTAATACCACTTTGCCACAATATAAGTCAGTGTCCTCACCATAGAGAAATCACTTTTGAGCAAAATCTCATCAAAACAATGATTGCGAGCTTCTGAAGAGCTTAATACCATGAGACCAGTCTTGGGGGGTCACGAGTACGAGGATTTGGGACGCTTTTCACTCTTTATATTCAGGCTTGAATTAATTCGACCTCTTTGATTGCTATATGTTTGGCTAAGACATACGATTGAAATCAAAAGGACGTCGTGAGGTGATTTTAGGTGTGAATGACAATGAAGTATAGTGGCGCAATCATGTCTTAAAGATCATCCAATTTCTAACGTTTGGTCATAGAAATGCAGTACCCTTATCTCTCTGTGCAGGTTGGGCGGCCCAGCGTCACTGGGACGCAATGTTCTGTCGAGAGGCGCGATGATCCAACGACAATTCGTGAGAGCGCCGAATCACTTGGCCATGTGCAATAATAGAAAGTGTCACGCACGCCGGTTGACTGCGCTGTCGACACACAAGATAAGATATCAGAATCGCTTTGTGTGTTAAACTCGCAGTTCAAAGTTTGTTTCGAGTAGTCGGTCGTAAAGTCCACGATATCGACGTCTAGGCCGTAAGGATTCGTGGTGTTGTGAGAATATGCCATGGGTTCCACATCATCAAGTCCAATGTCGAAGTAGAGAAACCCTGAGAACCCGGCCTGCGTAAGTGAACAAACGTCGCCATCTTAGTCAACGCTGTACGTGGAATCGTTTGGCCCATCTCCCGACTGTTGGACATGGACATCTCCAATGGTTGATGAGAACCCCATTGTTAATTTTTCCCCACATCTTCCCATAGGAGGAAGCACAGTGACAGTAGTCACTCCCTCTGTAGTAGCGGTGGCTTCCACCGTCTTTGTAAGTGAGATGATTGCTGTGGATACAGTGGTTGTAGGCACAATTTTAGTCTGGGTGACAGTGCGTGTAGGCAATGCGGTAGTGCTAGGCTCAACTCCAATTGCAACGCATGCCGCCACATATTTCTTCGCGTCTCTGCATTGTTTGCGGGCATATTAGGGGAACTGGGTAACTTTTGGTGCCACGGCTACTGGTGCAACACCAACAACTCGTTTGTTCTGGATGGATGGGCCCATTTAAGTGTAAACTGTCGAAAACTCCGTGACCACGTTTGTGTGAGTGACGGTAGTTGCGACCTGAGTGAAATAGTTTGTATAGGTCCCAATGGTTCTAGATTCCAATAGTGTAGGGTGGCTTCCATCTCCACTTCAACTGGTTCCAATAGTCCGTCTAATTTCAAATAACTCCGGATTTTAGCCTCTGCACCATGCCACGATTTTTTTGTTCTTTTAGTTCTTGATATAAATAATTATTTCGATCTATATATCCCTCGAGGGGGGCAGGTTTACATCTAGTTACCTCTAAAAACCGAGTTTAATCTGATGTACATGTGAAATAAAAGGATAGGAGTGAGCATTGCCAAGTGATCCTTTACGTCCCCCAATTTTCATGAAATCGGGTTCGCAAGACTAGACATCTGCTCTTGATCTACTTTTCAACCAGTGTCTCATCCTGAATTGCCTGGGCCAACCAGTTGCATCGGCCAAGCGCGATAGTTGGGTCAACACCCCTCACAACTTCTGTCGAATTATGACGTTCTCCCAAAACGAGCAAGTTTCCATCTGAGCCATAAGGTTCGAATGAGAGTATTGAAGGGGCAGCTGGTGTACCATGTGATACAAAGCTAGCAATCCAGGTCTGCAACAGTCTCGAAACCGCAACATCTGCCGCTGATGAAGGCGGGAATGGTGCCCCAGATGGGTCGATCGGAGTGTCATGATAAAAAGTAAATCCAAGATCTTGGGAGTGGATGCCGGGCGAGACCGAGAACAAGTAGTTGTTTGTGCTGTTCTTTAGTCCTCTAGAAGTGAAAGGCTGGTTGCAAGTAAAGGCAAACTCCGCGAAAGTCGTATAAGCACGTTCGAAATTGTTGGTATATCCTTGCGAGCCGTCAAAGATGGGGGGGTAAAGCTGCTCTTGAATGAATTTGGCACTAGCATCGGTAATACCTGGAACCACTGTGCGAATGAAGGCTCCGTATGCGCTCGATGTGTTAATCCTCGGGTCGCCGAAAAGCACACCCTCATCAGCATTGGTTCCAATAAGGCCATGCACGTAGTCAAATTCCCCACTCAGCAGCATCTTAGCGTTTTCTTCGGGAACGAAAACGCCATCGACAGCCGGGTGGAAAGCGCCTTGATATAGTTGCCGAGTGATTACATTGTTGGCGGCGATCAGACGGTCTGAAGGCAGGTCGCGAAGCTCGTCCAGCGAGGACACATTTGCTGTGGCGAAAAATGTTTGCAAAACATCCTCTCTGGCCTGCTTGGAGCCGGTTGGGTTGAAACCCGCGGACTGTGTGATGATTTGCTGGAAGGGAGCTGGTCCACGACGACCTCCAAAGGCCGTCAATTGATGAAGAACTGAGCCACCGCCCGCTGACTCGCCCATGACAGTGACTTTATCAGCAGACCCGCCGAAGAGGTGGACGTTTTCTTTCACCCATTCCAACGCCAGTCGCTGGTCGTAAAGCCCGGCATTGGGTGTTCCCTCGACTTCCATTGTAGGCCCAGATAGAAAGCCAAGAGCGCCGAGCTGCACAGAGAGGTTAGCATTGTCTTACCTCCACACCGCCACTTATTGTCTGGGGTAATAGTGGGATGAAAAACCCGGCTATAGCTCAAAAGAAAATACTGGAGACGGTACTTACTCTGTAGTTCATAGCTACGAACACAAATCCATCATCTCCGAGGTCCTCACTTGCCCGTAATAGACCAGTTGGGTCGTGCAAACCAAGGCCAGTCTTCTCACCGACCAGATAGCCGCCGCCATAGATCCAGACAAGTACTGGGGCCCCCTTTCCTGACCCACGCTTATCAAAAATCTTTTTCGGCACAACTACGTCGAGAAATAAACAGTCCTCTGAGATGCGTGGGTCTTGCGGCGGGTCAGGCTGATTTGCCGATTGCTGCTGAAGCTCTTCGAGGTTCAGTTCTTGGCCTTGTATGTGTCCCAGAACCCACTGCAGGACGGCTGTATCATTGAAAAGGGTCCATGGCTGTGGGCAAATAGCTCCTACGGAGCCATTGTTCACATTCTTGCCATATCTAGCACCTTTCACAGCAGGAAGTACAGGGACCGGTGCGCGGAAACGGAGATCTCCGATAGGAGGTTGAGCGTAGCGGATATTAGAAAAGTTGTATGTACCCTCTTGGTCCTAGAATGACTGGTTAGCCATGATGATTTACATACAATAACTCAAAACACTTTTAGTGCGCGAAAGGGTATAGATGTTGTCTGCAGCAGCATGATAGGGATAGACGCACATTATAGCTGATGGCTTGGTGCCGTTCCTGATACCAAAGATTAGTTCCTGTGGAAATAAGTCAAAGATGACTGAATCTTCATCCTGAAGCATGCGGACGTACGTGAGCTAGATTGACAATGGGAAGCTGTGCCGTCTCATCATTGCAAGTTGCCACGGGAGACGCGGTTGCTTTCAGTATCAGCAATAGCCAGGCGGCGGTGGCGCAAAGATTCTTCATTGTTTAATGTAAGGAGCGACAGAAATTAAGTGAGTTAAAGAACGGAAAGAACGAAATTGTTCACTGATAGTTTTGGACACGTTTGACGGCGAGAACATGACTTTTATGTATTTTTCTGGAATGGACACGCGAGGGCACCTAGCTACATTCTTGGTCGCTTATCATTAATTCTCGGCTTCTCAGGGTTCCCCTGCTCACATCACGCGGCTCATGGGCTAAACCGGTGATCGCTTTGTCCTACTCAAGCACCTCGGATTAATTCTTAGGTTCTCGTATTGCGCCCAGGCCGCGTGCTAATGTCCCTTTCTGTTTCCTTTGTCACTTCTCAACCATCAGAGTCTTTTTTTCTTCTTCTGTTTGTTTTTAACGAAAGAAAATCCCCAGATGTTGGCTAGGGCATCTAGAATGGAAATATTTCTAAAGGGTTGTGACATGACGCGTTGAAGGGGGGAAATCCGCAACAATGGGTTAGGAACCCACCTGCACCGACCCGTGTAAATAATCGTTCCTTGCATCGAGTGCCTAAAAGTCTTGTTTAATCGGGCCTAATCAATGACACCAGTAGCTCGGTTTCGCATCCTGACACTGAGCCAGCGTCACTCTCTGGCATCTGCTCTCAAACGTTGGGTAATTAAGCCAGAAGAAACTTCGAGCACTTGCACTTTGACCTTCTTAATCAATACGCGGACGAAAAATGGCATAAAGCAATGCCAGGTCCACTATTCCAAGGCTAGTTAGCCATCCGCTGCAATAATTAGGTGTCAGCAGCTTGCATGACACTGCCACGCGACGTGGAGCTACGTCGGTGCCATTTGAGCCAATCGGCAAGGCTCTAGGAATTAATCAGACACGAAAAATTAACCTTACACCAACGACGACATGTCCGTTCCGGAGCCCGTGCAGCATTTTGCCGTGCAATCCCATGACCAAGCTCTTGGCAATGGAAAGCCCCAACTTTGATCCAACCGTTAATAAGCATACATCTTGGCATAATGACGACTTCATACCGGAAAGAGTGTTCATTTTGGAATCGGTCCTATAGAGCATGTCTTGGTCCTGCATGGCAGCCATGACGTGGAAAATGAACTGCCGTGGCTATAAAGGATAGCCAAAATGCCCTCTGGTATTCCATCAAGCTCATGACACCAGCTGTTACAATTTCATCTCCTCGTTGCTTTCACACAATAACACGACAATACAATCAATATGATTGGAGGCCACACTGTCGCCCTTGGCGCTATGGCTCTTGCCAACGCCATGACTGTCACGGCTCAGAATTTGTCCTTCGGGGCTGACAATTTCTACCGTAGCTTGAGCGTCCAAATCCAGCCTATCACGTTCCCAACGCAGTATCGAACCAGTGTTACGGGCAACCTCTTCTACCCGCGCAATCTAAGCCGCAGCGTTGAGACCCCAGCCATTGTCGTCGGTCACCCTATGGGCGCCGTGAAGGAGCAGAGCGCCAATCTGTACGCTACCAAGCTTGCCGAACAGGGCTTCGTCACTGTCTCCATCGATCTCCCTCATTGGGGCGGTAGCGACGGCGAGCCCCGCAACGCTGTCTCGGCCGAATACTATGCAGAGGCTTTCAGCGCTGCCGTTGACTATCTCGGCCTCCAGCCCTTTGTCGACCGTGAGCGGATTGGTGGCGTTGGTATCTGCGGCAGCGGCTCTTTCATCATCAGCGCCGCAAAGATCGACTCCCGTCTCAAAGCCATTGCCACCGCTAGCATGTATGACATGGGTGCCGTCACCCGCAATGGCCTCGAAAAGGCGCAAACCCTCGCCCAGCGCAAGGAGCTCATCGATGCCGCTGTCGCCCAGCGCTGGAATGAATCCGAGGGCGCAGTACCTGAGTTGATTGGTGGAACCGTTGACAGGCGCGAGGATGCTACGGATGCTATTCAGCAAGAGTTTTACGACTTTTATCGCACCACCCGCGGTGAAGTCACCCCCCCTGGTGCTCTGCCTAACACCACCACTCACCCAACACGCTCGAGCCAAGTCAAGTTCCTCAACTTCTATCCCTTCAACGACATTGACACCATCTCGCCCCGTCCCCTGCTCTTCATCTCTGGTGATCAGGCTCACTCGCGTGAGTTCAGTCAAGATGCTTACGACAATGCCGCTGAGCCAAAGGAACTTCTTTGGATCCCTGGTGCAGGCCATGTCGATCTTTATGACCGTGTCGAGCTCATTCCTTTCGACAAACTTACCAGCTTTTTCAAGCAACACCTGTAAAGTGGCTTCGTGGGGTTTCTGGTCAACACAGGCTTGTCTGATCGCAGATTGGCTTTAGTTAGCGTATTCTTCTTCTTGTGAATTATATTTATGCCGATTCTTTTTCTTTTTTTAGAGAAAAAAAAGGCAGTGGGGCTTGGAAATAGGAACATATGTACGGGTTTAGGAAACGCGCATCACATTAATGCTAAAAGTCTGTTCCCATATTCTCAAACGGCTCTCGGGCCTTAAAAATCCCAAATTTTTTTCCAACTAAATCAAGACAAACGCTGTGCCTGCAACCACTCCTGCAGTCGCTAATATGGTTAAGATAGCAGCCCCGGCTTTGTCGGCGGCTGTAACCTTCTTCATATATTTGGTCGGACTGTCCGAGTTCTTGTTTCCAGCATCGGCATTTCCCTTCGATGTACCTCCTGTCGAGGACGTGTACACCGTCTCCGCTTTGTTGATCAGCGTGTATATTATGGCGGACATTGCGTTCATCTGAGGACCAACGCCGACGTTGCCGTCATAAGATGTCTTGAGCCAGCTGAAGCCGCACGCTGTACCTTGATGCCCCTTGAAGTTCGTAGTATCTGTGCCTGAACATGTAGCGGCTGCTGCTTTGCCAGTGGCTAGTAGGATAGGGTAGATAGAATCGTATGTATAGGGCGCCATTTGCGTAGTAGCAGTCATCCAACGGGTCAGGTAGCCTTTAAAACTGGCGCTATCGGTGCCACAATTGTCACTTGACTCGCAGAATTGCTCGTATATAACATTGTCCTTAACAAAACGGTTCTTGATGTTGCTTAGCATTCCGTCAACACGCGTCTTCCACTTGCTGCTTCCATTGGTGATATTATACATCACAGCTGCTCCGTGGAGAAAAATACCCGCGTTGTAAGTCCACTCCGCTGTGACAGGGACGCTACAGTTAGTAGTCTTGATCGTGATGCCATCGTAAACTTCGTAGTCGTTGCCTATAAGGTCGACCTTTCCCATCCAGTCCCAGATTTTTTCTGCCCACGTAGAGTAATTATCACTGCCGGTGTAGCGAGCCAGGCGTGCGGCAACATTGAAGAAACAGCCGTTCGAGATACTATTCTTGTAGTCGTATCCAGTATTCCAAGTAAATATCTGCCAGCGCATGCCTCCAGAGCAGTGCGTTGTATTCCATCGAGTGACATATTCGTTGAAGACAGCCTGCGTGAGGGCAAGCCATTGGGGTTGGTCACTAGGAGGATCAGGGTACTTATGTTCAGTGGCAGCCATAGAAGCCACAGCCCAAAAACCCTGATCATCATTTCCTTCTGTCAAGGTCTGATTCGGGGGCATAAAGTCGTTGTCTCCGACCTGATGAAGCAGAGCTTGGGTAGTAATGTTATTATAAGATGTATCGCCAGTCAGCCACCAGTAGTCAATAAGTGCACCGAACATAGCACCAGCCTCCCACCCTAAGAATAATTAGACCGAGTTACAGAACTAGAATTCAATGGTTACTTACAATAGTAAGGGTCTGGCAGATTACCTGGGACATCACCGGTATTATTTCCAGTGTAGTATTTAACCAGGCCGTACGCAGCGGTGGCAGCTCCCTCTTTAATGGAGGCTATCCTTGTTAGTAATGGCGCGGAGTATAGTTCGAGAGTACAAGCTCACATGTGTCAGTCCACGTCACATCAATCGCACTGACTGAAGTCCCCAGGAGCCCTAAGACTAATGTAGTTGTCTGGGGTGTCTTCATTTTGGTCTCTGTTATCATCAAATCAGTCTCTTTCAAAGCGAATGAAGCCTGTAGTGTATCAAGCAGGATGTCCAAATAAAAAGAACACTGCCTAGAGACAAAGCTTGAATCTAGAGAATTGGTGACCAAATTGTCATACAAGCGTTGGTTCCAGGCCACCTCTAACGCGCCAGTAGAGTGCCACGCGACCTCCACCAATATAAATCAGATGTACGAGGTAATGAGGGAAGTAACGTGCAAAAAGAAAGACTGAAGCGGATAAAAGAAATAATGTTAGAGGGAGTGAAAAAAAAAATTGAAGACTTCGGCCTTTAAACGGGCAGCAGCTGTGCACATTTTATGAGGCCCTTTGCTTGTTCCTGCGTCATTCTTTTCGGCTTTAACGGCATATTTAGCACGATCGGCCCCATAGATGGGCCCTTCCAGTTTTCTCATGACCCATACTGTGGGTGTTTTGAGGGGGAAAGGTGGAAACTTCGATTTTCGCACACATGGATCCGTGAGGCTTAGGTGACGATCAAACGTCGCTCCTTCAGCTCATACTGCACTTCGTACTGTGTATAGCCACACTCAGACAGACGGGGATGAGCATCCTATTGCACACCAAGCATCGAAACCTGAAAGCACGCTCTTCTACAGGGTCAGAACTGGAAAATACCCGTCGTCAACAAATACAAAACCGATAGATCTCACTTCAAAGCTTGTCTTCCTTGGCATCTCTTGGCATCGAAGTCTCGAATAATGTTGGTGTTCCCTCCCTTCTTTGCTTGTCCTGCTCCACATGAAATTGTCATGTTACGTATCTGTGGCCCGTGCTCATTGTCATTTCGCCCCTGTGGAAACCGGGCCCGTCAATTCAACCATTTTGGATATAGAGACGAAGGAGGAAGATATTAAAGAGGCGTTATCAGTTTCTGGATAAAAACTCCGATGCGTTACAATAGCACCTTTCGAATATCAAGCGTCGAACAAGCCGTAGAGTTGAGTCATTCTTGTCTAATGACTGCATGCTTCACTACGTGGGTTCGATTCATTCTCAACGGCCTTGGGCTCCATAGATCGTCAGTCTCTTGACTATATTTAGGTTGTCTGACATAAATAATGTCGATCAATGTCAAGATTGGGTATCAAAAAAGAAGACTCCCGAGGACAACTACATAATTTTTATGTCGACCATTGCCGAAAACGAAGCCTCGGTCATGTTTATCCTCACTCTGAGCCTGCTGAGTGCGCGAATGTTCATTTTTTCCCATCTTCGATGTAAAGCAACCCCAAATTTATTCGGCATTAAAAAAAAGCAGTTACATGATGCGTAAATTACATACCCTAGAGTAGTCTTGCTCAGGTAGCCAATCGTTACCAGCAATAAATGACACGCGCAACTGAATTAACTCTATCAATTGTAGGCATCATCTTTCTCTCACAACTGCGGTGATTAACGGGCCGTTTGACCTTGCTCCCCATTGGTTAGCTGAGTGAGCGTTACACCACTAGTTTAATGGAGTTCGTGTGGGGAGAAGGATTCAGGGGTATATCAACAAGGATCTCTCTAGCCACTTGTGGAATTAGGATCTACACGATCCTCCTTTTGGGTCCTCATACCAACTTTGTAGTTGCAAGTGGGCTATTAGTTTAGACAACGTACAGAAATTCGGAAACAAAATTTCTCCAGTCCTTTTTTCACGAGCTAGCACCAAGACTGCTAAGGAGTGTAATATCATAACAGTGAATCTGCAATGCCAAGGCACAAATAATACATTCGGATAAGTGGCTACACGCATCATTCAACCAAGTTCTTCCTCCATCTAAACAAAAGACCATACTGAACGCCTTTCCCTAAAAATAGTTTGGGTATCCTCAACATGCTACTAGAACTGAAGAAACTGAAAGTACCTAAAAGCAAAAACCAAGAGCCCGCCGAGTTTGTAACCGATCGATAGTGAAACATTCGTGTTGTACAATTATTTTTCCATATTAGGCATTATGTATCGTGTCCATCATTGATCGCCAGTCGTGAAGTTGTTCCGTCGGCGTTTTAGCGCTAGTAAATGATGCCGTGCTAAAGGAGCCGACACGTCCGAAGTCTTGTTGTCCCCCACGAATGGCTTCATAGCGGGCTTTGAAATCCAATGCGTCTAATTATAGTTAGCGGAATCACAATTAATGTGGAAGTAGAAGTATAACTACCTCTTTCTGTGTCAAATTTTATACGAATCCGTGAAGCTCCTTGGAAGATTGGCTTTATGATTATTTTCTGGGCTCGTTTCCCGAGTCTCCAGCTCGAACTATATTCAGCAAGAGGTGCGAGTTTTGATATGTCAACTTCTTCATGGCATCCCGGTCGAGCCGTGTCAACTGATGACAACAGAAACGTTATTGTGTTTGATTCGGCCCTCTGCCAAAATCGAATCATTTGTCGGGATGAAACTATGGTTCTGTCCATTTTTATCTCCACTGCTTCAAATGCACCGCAAAACGCTCGCTCTCTTAGTGTTGATTGGAACCTTTCACAAGTGACCTGGTTTTTGAACTTGTATTTTGGGTCAAGTTTGTAAATGTGGTATCCATTCTTGTCAATGACAGTAATCATATGGGGTTTGAGGAAGGAAACCTGTTTGGGCTTTTTGGTCTCGGTCCAAGGGATGGACCCAAAAGGTACTGATAAATGTTACCTTTGTGTTTGAAATGAGTACTAGGTGGGCCTCTTACCGACATGTGTTACGTGGATTGTCGCATCGAGGTTTTGGTATTGCAGGATACGGGACTCATCATCTCGGGCCATGATGTGCAATCTTTCAAGTTTGATTTCTTGATGGGGATGTGGGGCGTTTGTTAGGACTCTAATTCGCGTATTAGCTCGTGCGAAGATGTTAAGGTTATCCTTGACAAACAGGGTTGTTGGAGCATGTTCAAAATTTAAGCTGGAACGACCTATCCCCAACTCAACGTCAGCCACTGAAAAATGCCTTCTTTGCGTGGGATTCATCTTCTTACGAGGTGCAGTCGTATTTAGTGGTTCAACTATTTTCTCGTCCCAGAGACCCATCTCGACCCAGCAAGTTTGCAGTTCATAATCGATGGTGCATAGTTGTTGCTCATTCTCCCCTGGGGGGTTGGTGTCGTCGAGCTTCTGCAACCGGTCCGAAATTTGACGTATTTGTTTTTGAGATATGGAAGGCCCTCTTTTTACTGATGAGGTTACCGTCGTGGAAACCTGGCCCTGTTCGAACGGCAGCGGGCCGCTGGGAGCTGAGACCCTTGCACTAATGGTTTGGTAAAGTGGTCAGTGACAGTGATGGGTCGTTTCTAATACCACTTGCCTAATAGATTGTAGCCATCCCGGTACCAAGATTTGCGAATAATGCATGTCAATCTCATTCTTGTACTTGATCAAAGTTTGGTTGTTTCGGAACGACCACACGCCGCGGAGAACACCATTTACCATGCCCCCACTCTGTAGATTGACTTGTTGTTGAAGGAGATCTTTACACTCTTCAAGAGTTATCTGGATAGCTTCGATGTCATCCCTATTAAGGAGCTGTGGCAAGTCTCCGCCAACGGTTTCTAGAATCTCGAAATGGCGTTGCAGCCGTAGAACTGCTCGACGGAAGTCTTGGAGCTCGCGCGGCGCATTTTGGATCCGATCAAAAGTACTAATAGCAAAGTCCGCTAGCTTAATGACGGCAGATACAGCTCCTGCAACTGTTCCAATCACTTCCATCGTTGCGCATGTGTAAGGTTGAAAACGTCGGGACGAACTCGACAGCGTGGGTCTCGGTAAGAGACTTGGGGAAGAACAGCAGCAAAGAGAGGCCTCGGGAGGGTAGCATGCGTCATCAGCCGGGATGGGACAGCGAGGCTGTATGGCGCGCTCGCACTCATTACCACATCTGCAAAGCCATCAATAGTGGCCTTGAAAGTCGAATTTTACCGCCCGGGGCATGCTTGCTTAAACAAATGGATTTTGCGGGGAGGAACACGGGCACAAATACAGGCCTCTGATTTGACGCACTGATGGCCCTGGACATTATGCAGGGGGCAGGTCGTGTTAAGGTTGTGAGCCGGTGCGGCTGAGATCGCCTTGGCGAACCGGGCGGTGCCGACAGGCTGAAGTGCAGACTACAGCTTGTTGTTGGGTATGTAGACAGTAGTAAGTCAGGTCTCTGCGCCTGTGGCCATGCTCCAAGAATCTTTCACCTTTGCAACCCAGTCGATTCCAACATGGCCTCCCAACCGGTTGAAGGCAATAACGGCCAGAAGTCGCAAGCCAAAAACCATTGGACCTTTTTCAGGAATTACAACAAGGAAGTGAGACACTTGGAAATCGATTATGTATGAATCTGCCTTGTCCAAACCTAGTACCACGCACCTAACCGCCCGACAGGACACTCGAGAACGCGAAAAGCAAATCACCAGAATTGTCGATGATGGTGGCTTCAAGTTTCGCATCTTCTTCGTCGCCGCTTCAGGCTTCTTAGCATCTTCCTATAGTTTATTCGCTGTAGATATCCTCTCCATCGCCCTGGTCTATGTGTACCCACCGGAAAAGAGCTTCGGTGACCCTGGTCTGATCTTCGATGAACTTACGCTAGTCGGCACCATTATGGGGATGCTCGTCATCGGCCACCTTGCTGATCGATCTGGACGGAAAAAGTGGTACGGCGCAGAGCTTTCCATTTTGATCGTTGCAACCATGGGCATGGTCCAATCCTCTACAGGTTTCATGATCGACACTCAGAACGAAGATGGAGGTCGTTCCATGAACATTTACTCGTGGATATCTTTATGGCGCTGGCTATTAGGGTTTGGGATAGGGGCTGAAGTGAGTTCAAATTCCGAGACAGAAGATATGACATAGCTCGGTATGCTAACCACTTTTTCAGTATCCCCTTTCAAGCATCATTACTGCAGAATGGGCATCAACAGAGTCCAGGGGCATCATGCTTTCAGCAGTATTCTCCATGCAATCACTCGGACGCTTATTATCCTTCGCCGTTAGTCTCGGTGCGTTGAGGATGGCGACTCATGATGATAAAGGTGTCCCTGGCACCGACGAGACGCAACAACTAGTGGTCGATAAAGTTTGGCGATGGACAGTGGGTGTCGCCTTGATCCCTGCTGCAATCGCCGTCCTCCTCCGTTTTACGATCCCTGAGACACCAAGATATTACGCAAGTATTGAAAAAGACGCTCGAAAGGGTGTACAAAATGCAACGAGGCTCTATTCTCATAATGAAATCATTGAAAGGGTTGGCACGGACCCTGCCCCCTCACCAGAGCCTGAGAACGAAGACACATCCTTTTTAGCTTGGTATAAAACTTGGTGGGCATACTTGGTTGGGCCGAAACAAGGATGGCGACCCCTCACAATAATATCCTGCCTTTGGGCCGTAATGGATGTACCTTGGTATGGATTAACAATGGATTTGAGCAATGCCCTCGCCACCTTGATGCATGTTCAAGACAAGGGATCAGAAGACAAAGGTGATGCTCTTCACATCTTTCGACGAGAATCCAATGACATACCATGGAACAAAGACTTTTGGGACCCAGACAACACCATTTATGAGATGATCAGGCAAAACGCCTTGAGGTCTATTCTGATTGTCTCAATTGCCTCTCTTGTTGGAAGTATCGGCTCCATCATTATTATTGACTTTTTCCGTCGCAAGCACATACTCTTTATCACATTCATCCTCATCGGCATACTATTTGGCATCACTGGAGGCACCCTGGTTGCGATGAAGGATGAATCACACCTCCCGTCAATCATCTGCTACGCTATCCTCCAATTCATCTTCAACCTGGGTCCAAACACGCTCATTTTCGTCCTTGCGGCAGAAATATTCCCAACTGCATACCGTGGTACATCCAATGGGATAGCTGCGGCATGTGGCAAGTTAGGCGCTGTTCTGATACGTGGCGTGATTGCTGCCACAAACGAGAATAACAGAGAGAATTCTCTCGGAATCAGACTCCTTATTTTGATCCCATTTATGTTTGCATCTGCTTGGATATCAAAATTCCTACCGGATGTCCAGTTAATTCCAAAACCAGTCTCAGTTGAGGCGCTCCCAGAACAAAATAACCACAATTTACCAGGCGATCCGCCAACTTTGGGCGCTTGGAATCCACCATCGGCGCCGACTGATATCGAAATGCACCGTCGCCCATCGGATGTTAGCTCACTTGATACATCGACAAGTTCTTCTGACATGGCACCAGCACAAACTGCAAGGGTTGGCCTGTTTCAGAGACTGAAGAATATTCCACTTGAGGACATTGCACCGAATCCAGCCTGGGAGCCAAGGGATAGGAGGGGCAGTAGAGTAAATACGGAGACGCACTGACGAATCCATAAACGATAAGAGTCAGATTTCATGGAAGAAATATATTGTCGGGAAACAGTACGTTGTTAAAGTGTAGTATTAGTATCAATTAGGTTTTTGGTATAGTTTGCAAATGTATCATTATCATGAATTTTCCTTTTGTTGATATTTACTTGCACCATGGATGAAAGATGAACAGAGATGTACCAAAGCCATGGATTATACAGTGAAGACAGCGTTCATACCGTCGATCCTAAGGGGGGGGCAGCACTTGTACAGTATTCAGCGCTTACGACGTCGTGAGGAGGTGGTATTCACTATAAGCAATGCAGTCTTAGATTAAACCTTCGCTCTTTTTTATTTTATTTTTCGATAAAAGAGATCCCATTGTATAGTTTCACAATCGCCCCAGGACCAAGCCACTCGAAAAATACCATTCAACGTCGGATGCCAGGTGCGATGAGAAATCATCGTACAAGATGTCTGAGTACAGCAGAGAAAATGTCGATCTTGGCTCAAAAAGCTGCTTGCGACAACTCGATGACTCATCGCCATCGCCAATCTTATTGTGCTACTATCATACAATAGTGAAGTTTTTCTTCTCATTGTTACCCGACTGGTCAATCTCGCGATCTAGCAAATGACTAATGCAGACTGAGAAAGGGGTGGTTTCAATCTCAGCGCGGTGTGACTCAAATCAAGTGCTAGGCATATGAGTCATGCTCACTACCGCCGGTGACGACAAAGCGTGGTACAGCAATTGTCTTGGCAAGCCCGAATACGATATTAGCCGAAGGAGCAACTTTGCACCGGAAGTTAGTTAGATGAGCTGATTGCTGTATGCAATGCGTCACACTATATTGAGTCAAAGGTAATCTCTCTCAAATAAAAAATCTCGTGTTATGGGGATGAAATTAGACTTAATATTTAAGGATGTCTAATTGTATAAGAGTGATGGTTCCAAAGCGTGAACATTTTCGGCCAGGTGAAGGTCCATGAATGTGGTTTTAAACCCAGAGCGAACATATAAAACGGTCAGTCCTAGAAAGCTTTTTACCACTTCAAGCATATAATCACGTTTCATGATGAATGTAACATTTCACTCGCCGTACCGAATCTCGTGTGTGGATATTGTTTTGGCAATGGTTTCGCCGTATTCTGATCTTCGTCTTGCTACCCTATTTCTGGCGTCATTCTATTCAAATCACTTAATCTAACATCATTTATTGAAACAGAAAACTTTTTTGGCTTGTTTTAATATCTTAAGATTGCTAAGTGCAATAGATCTCTCTATTGTGTTATAGGGTAGGTTCCCCTCGATGTTACTTTTCTCAATACAATCCAGCTGAGGATTTCAATCAATCAACGGGGTAGAGAACGTTGAATTAATGAAGGAGAATCCGATTCATTTATCTTAATTGTTAAAGCTGAGATATTATACAATAAAATAACGAATAAAAATGAAAATTGACATCTGCAACATCATGTTTGCTTGTCAATCAATTCATGGGTCTTACTGAGTTGTTTATTTTTTAGTATTGGCACAAAAAGTCAGTCAACCGTTGTCTTTTTTAGACTTCGCATCTCAAATATATCGGGTCAAAGATCATTTAATTTGAAGTATCTGCCCACTTGCTTTGGTCAATCGCGCGACTGGGTGAGCATCTATATGGGACATGATGTATACTATGTATGCACATATTGCAACTATGTGATGGTGCCTAGTTTATGCGGAGGGTGTTGAAGTCATGTTCTAGATTCCATGTCGACTAGGCTGAATCGTGTCAGGTGCCACTTACCGCCTGGTATTCCGCCACTAGCGTGGATTTTCGAGACAGGCAGGCAGACATGGATATACGGGAATCCCAGTATGTTGTAATTATTGCTGCCCTCGTGGCTATTGGAGGTAGAAAAAAAAAAGCAGGTAAACGCTCAACTTAACATCAGCACGCCAAATAGTAGCCCAGTCCCTCTGCTTTTAGGTTGTTAGATTTGTAACAGATGATAGCCAAGGTCCTGGATGGAGGGCTGAAGTCATGGCTTGAGCTGAAAAAGTAAATACACTAAAACACGTTAGTCTTGGCTAATGTCCGCCACAACTGTAGTAGTTTTACAGCTTCCTGCGTTCCAGTACACATAAATACAGTACATTGCTTTTTTCGCCGGCTACCCTTGCAAGCCTCAATAGACGTGCTTTACTACTCAAAGTTAGACACCAGCACCTAAGTTAATCTTGAACTTGTGAGTGGCCGAAATAATTGCTAACAGTGGGCGGGCATGCCGCGCGAGGGGGCATCTTGCATCCACAACTGGCCATGTATAAAGAAAGAGATAGCCACATCTCTTGGCATGTTTCATCCTGTCACTTTCAACTTTTGTATAATGCGTTTTCCACTTTTGTCACTTGCTTACGGCCTGCTGCTTGTTCAGGTCCCCGCCTCACTGGCGGAACAGGACGAGCATGGCTTAATACCCCCACCTACCGTTGATCCTTTGTTAACAAAGAGAGCATTCTCCCCGAGTTCACTCCCCGCCACTTGCCCAGTCAACAAGCCTAAAAAATGGACCCTTGCATATGGGGCACCCTCATTCACCCTCTTGTCCATCACTCCAAACAGTGGCACCTATGCCGGCACATATGGACTTTACTCAAAGGCATCTCACAATAGTGTGTCTGTTACCTATGCAATAGGTCCCAAGACTGCACGTTTTGGTATTATCCACTCTGGCAAGACATATTACCTCGGAATCAAGCCGGAGGCTACCCAAGGCCTATATCCTGCTTACTTTTGGACCTCTTCCCAAATGGAAAAGCAAAAGTTATCTTATGCTCTTTGTATTCAATGCACGAGTGGAAACCTTCAATGCTGGACAGAGAAGACTGGTTATGAAGTATACTTTTATTTCTCCACACAAAATGGCGATATATGGACCAGTTTGAAACAGGACATCCCGGGCCTTCAGCACATCGGCACCGGCACAGTCATGCCTTCTCACCCTGTAGGATAAATAGAATGATTTAAAATAAGAATGATGTAGTTCTTTCTGTAGCTAAATGGGTATCAATGGACTTATTTGTTAAACTTCCAGTCTTGTTCCAAGCCGAGTACCTTTTCTAGTGTTGACCCAAGTCAGATATTGATTCGAGGTTGAATAATGTGAAGAAAGCGATTGTGTATCTTGAGCCTATGCCTAGGAAGTAACTACGGAAATGCAAGTAAAGGGGACTGCTCCTCATGGACGAATTCGAACAACAGCAAAGTTCAAAACTTCAATGATCAAGTCAGCCAGATCCCACTACAAATTCCACCTTGGCATATTTGTCCCACAACTGGCGGCGAGTCTACATTGCTTGCATGCGATATTTCAGGTTGTGTGTCATTCATTATTGTTCTATGTCAATCATACAGCCTATCTTTCCGCAATCTCTGCACTGGTGCAGTTACGGCGAATGCAACGTGACCCGTCTCGCATCCAACATTAACATCTCCGAGGGTAACTTGCACGTCTCTCATCGCCCTCGCCCTCTCCAAGCCATCTAAATATGATGCGTGATTCGACGGCGCAAAAGGACTATCTCTTGTGTAAGATGATACGTAACCCAAAACATCTGGTGCCAGCGTCGCTCTCATAAGAACAAGTGTAATTGTCCCCGCGATGAGTAAAAGACAGGATACAAAAATCAAGAAAGCTGCAAATGTCATATTGCAACCGTATTGCTCACCATCTAGACTAGTGAACGTCCCATGGCTAGTGTTGAAGCTTATTAGAGGTTCGTACATGGAATCTGTGATGTTGTCATAGAGGCTCATGTCTGTGCTGAGATTTCCGAACAAATATTCGGCTCCAAACGTAGATTGCCAGTAAGTGTTGTAAAGTATTTCGAAATTTCTGCTGAGCGTTGAGACTGGGACCCGCGAGAGGTTAGCAAACTTGTTATATCCTGTGGCAACGTAGCTATAATCAGGATTCTCGAGCCACATTTCTGTCAATGAGCTACCAGCTTTGGTTGCGTGACTCTGAGCACCAATTGTTGCTAATGGAAACCAATAGAAGCTGTGCGATATTTTCAAATAATAATTGTCCCACCAGGATGTGAGGTTCACCGTGAGATTCCGCATGGACGAGACTTGGCACGACTGATCAATGCAAACGACCGATGACTCCACATCCCGAGGTGCCAGTGAACAGTTTAGGAAGCTGACATCGTCATTATGCCCTTCTTTATTTAATGATGTCATGTTGAATGATAAAACCGTGTCATTGGTCCGAGACGGTTTCGGCAACCCGCCATCTTGAACCACGAATGTTGCTCCTTGGCTATAGACCGTGTAGCCAGCACCGACTCTGTCAGAGGTGTTCTTGAATATCGTACTATTAGGAAAGTCCATGGAATCATGACAATTGATGGCGTAGTATCTACTGATTATGTTGAATGAGATGTTTCCCTTGGTAGGGATGCCCGCAATAGGAATTCCAAGCATAGAGGAGTAGGGGATTTCCTGGTTGTGGTCGACTTTCGTCCAAGATCCGTTTTTAGTAGCATTATTCAAGGTCAGCGCATCAAGTGCGGGTATTTTTACATTCCCATATAAATCCTGAGTCGAGTTTTGCTGCTTCTGGGAGGTTGTAATGGAGGTCATGTAAATCGCAGCATATGAAGGCCATGCCATAATAGCGCTGACCGCACCCTCCATCGAGCTCATGGATGATGCTGCGATGGGGAGGTATCGGACAGAGACATCGGTGGACACTGTTTTTGGTGTGACTTGTAGAAGCCGGAGGGCTGACTGGCCTCCAAGCGGGGAAAGCGCCCATACCAATATCATAGAGAAGCCGAGAAGATATTGGCCTCGCAAGACGATCTGTCTCTCAATTGCTGTAAACAATGACTGGGATCCGATGAGACGTTCAAGTGTCTAATGAGGTTAGTACCGGGTTAGTTGAAGTGTGCAATAACCTCCTCACCCCCAACTTAATTCCACGTTCGGCACCGAATAAACCCAAAGCTCTAAAGAACTTTCCAACAATAGCTGCGAAAATAATAGGAAACACGGTTGGCGACAAAGAAATGGCGTTTTGCACAGCCCGCCCCGTTTGTGAAGTTGGTTTCTTATTGAGCGAGGATGCGGTTGCGGCCAGGGCTGCGGGACCATTTGTTCATTAGCTAGAAGACTTCTCCTCAGTTATGATAAGAATAAATTACCAATGAATAACACCGGAAATATTGTGAGTAATATTTGCATTGAGAATGCGAAGAGTCGACCGCGTCCTAATCTCCGCGGCGACTGCCCAGTCGATTTGGCGGGATTTAATGATTCCGCTTCTGAGCGCGGCAAATGACCCGACTGTTCTGTATCTGGCTTCGCGACGTCGCATTCGCGAGGCCTGTCCACCAACTCGTAGCCTCGGGCGGTGGCGTCCATGTTTTCTACGCCCTCGTTTGTATCCTTGCAGAAGCGAAGGGACACTTGGAAGACATGCTTCCCAAAGACAAGAACGACAAATTCACCATCCAGGCTCCGTGCTGAATTTTATGGGTTTTGAATGTGTTTGTCTCAGCTCGCGGTGGGGACGGTGGAAGGAAGGCCAATGATGCATGGAGTGCGAGTGGCTATGTTTCAGGCCCCTAGATCCTAACCATGCACCTAAGCTCGTTATTCGCTATCAATACATGGAGAGTTGCACCCTTCTGTTGCATGCTCCATTCAGCCGCGCGCTGAACCCTGCCAGCACCACCATCTTGTTCTAATCCTTCGGGCTGCATGCCAAGAACAGTATACTCCGGCGATGCGCATAAAATCAGCGCTGAAGAATAAAAGTAAGCGAGGCTTCATAATCCAGCCTCTCGTAATCGCAAAATGATGATCGCAAGCGAAATCGCATTTAACACTCCATTGGGTTACCAATAAATAACAGTTCTCTCCACGTTCATCTCTAGCTATCATATTTCAAAACTTAGGGTATTTTTACATGGCAATCCATTAAATCTTGATCTTGGACCAAAAAACACCAGTCATCGCCAATTAGCTCATTCATCATCTTCCCTGTCAAAATAATCCGAGTCTTCATCTAATCTAGAAGGCGGCGGGACTTTGCCTTCCAACAGAGACAATGCCAATGCTCGCTCCAATTCTATTAAATTCGTTCCGTTGGCGGTGAACCTGTGGTTGATGTTGAGACTTCGTTGGATAGCTATGCTAAGCTCGTCATCCTCTTCGTCATCTGCGATGGCAGCTACTGTCTGTGAACTTGCACGCTGGTCGTCTGTTTGCGATGGCAAGAAATTCATTTCCAATACTGGTATGGTAGGAAGCACAGTAATGCCTGGTGGCGTGCTTCTCTCTGCATCCTGGACTTCGTTACAGGTTGAAGGCGGCGGCGACGGCGATCGAGGGCCACTTCCCTCGTCATTTCCTCGAAGATCTGGAACACGAGCTCCTGGCCAAGAATATTAGACAAATTCATTAAAACCACTTCAAAGTTCTGGTTTTGAGAAAGGAACTTACGGCGACGGAGAAGCCTACGGAACTCCCAGGTGCTGGCTTCCTGAAAAATCCCCAGAGGATCGTGTCCGGAAGACGATGTTTGAGGTTCTTCTCTTTCGACGTGGGCGTCTTCCCGCTTTACAGGCACCCTAGGGTAGTTTCCAACATTGATCTCCAGCTTTTCCCAGTACTCTGGTGCCGAAATATTAGGTGTACCAAAACTTGGACTCGTCGGCAATGCTGCGGTCAAGGTCAGCTGATGATTCTCATTAGTAGGAATTTCGTCTTACCTTGGGTGGCCTCGGTGATGATCCGCCTGGGAAATCCGCTGATGGGAATAGTATCCTCTCTGCCGTCTTCCGAATCCCAGAATGCGAGGGATATGTTCACTTCTGCGTTCTTGTTGGACACGCGATATATCACCCTGTCAAAGTCAAATATCGAGAGGGTTTCGGTGCGCATCCTTCCTAGAATTTGCGGGCTTATTTCGATGTCGACCCTGGGTCGACCCTGTTCTTCAATGCGGAAGAATGGGTAATATCTTGGGGTCTTCTCTTGGCCGCGCTGCATGCATTGGTCCCAGAGGAAGTCTCCAAGATGGCTTAGTTCGTGCGAATTATTCGGAAATCTGCAAAGAATCCGCCCTAGTAATTATATCATCAGTTTTGTCGCACTCAGAGAAGACTTTGGCCTGTGACCTCACCATCGAATTCGTAATGGCCAGCTCCTATGCCATCATGGCGCATCTTCTCGAAATAAAACGAGGATGCCACGAGCGAGCGACCAACACGCCGGATTTGTCTGCTATACACCGGACTCTGATTTTCAAGCTGTCCCATTGTCTTAGTTAAACTCATCATCTTTTTCTTATCATCCAGTGAAGGCGGGTCGTATCCTAGTCGTGGATCGATTCGTTGAAGGCGCCTTCTTGCATCCCTCATCTTCTCCCTTGGTACGGGGAGTGTTACTTCCCGCTCAAATGTCACCCACCGGATGTGTGAGCTTATGACATTGGACATGCGGGTAAACATCATCTTGAAGTTTTGAAATACCCGGTAGAGGTCGCTGTCGGGCCCAGCTTCGGGCTCTGGATGAACGATCCTGGATACTCTTGGCGATTGATCTGGGAGCGCATTAGGCTTCAGGATTTCCGTCTTTTGTCTATTATTTCCAGTTCCAATCGAAAGCATAATGTCAGGCAGGCGGTCGCGCACATCTGGCCAGATGAGCTTGCTTTCTTCGAATGCGACGTAAACCGGGTTATTGTGGTACACGGCACCATCTACGAAACGTTGACCCGTCTCGGATTTCATAAAAGGCTTGAAAAATCCTGGGGCTGCTGTACTGGCGCGAATCCTGCAATATTTTAGCACCTCATATTCTAGAAAAAGAACTGTCACAAAAGGAACCTACGCCTCCCAGACTTTGAGCTCGTGGTTGGGCTGGTCAGGTCGAAGAAACTCGGTGACTATACCGGTTAATCAACGCATTGTTTTTTTTTTAGGACGATGAAGACTCACATGGTGATTCGTCAGGCCTATTGTAGTTTGCCAACACAACTGGAGTGCTGCCAGTAGCGGTAGTCGCAGTCAGAGCCACCCGGGTCTTGTAATTGGTAGGGTCAATGTAATGGCCTCCAAACAGATGAGAGTCTTCAAAAATAGTCTGAAGAACTTCCTCGAACGGTTTTGTTCGGTATTTCCTGCCCGCCCTGCCTACAATTGGTATGTCATGTATACCAGGCAACCTCCTTGTGAAGGCTTTGTCGGCCAATGTAAGGAACTTTTCTATGCATGTGGAAACTCGCCAATTTTTTACACCTAGACCAACAGCGATGATTCCCCCAGTACTTTAAATCCAACAAGTATTAGTATTCGGCGAATTTTTCTTTTCTGTGGGTTCTCTTCTCTTTCTTAGGAAGAGGTACTAACCTTGTACCGACAATGAGATCGAAAAAGGACTGAATTGGCAGGGATCCACCAAGATAGTTTTCAATGTGACGGAGAACCTCAAGCTCTACAACACCCCGAATGCCGCCGCTAATTAAAAAAAAACGTCAGCTTATTACCGTGTATTTTTGTACAAGTCAACGCATGGCGAAATTACCCGTCAAGACAAAGCAGTCGAACACCAGCCCAGTCAGGTTTGAGAGACACATGCCTCGGTTCTACGAACTCGAAGCCAGCGGCTTGCGATGAGTGCAGCGGGCAACGGCTTAAGCTGACTTGACCCTTCGGCCCAGCAAATGCCCCGTTGCTCCTCTGTCGTGATTCAAGGTCTCCATAGGTCTTCATGCAGGGAGTGCAGAGCACATGTCCACACTGCAGAGGATGCTCAGGCAGCTCCCTCGCACAGCACATGCAAACTGAATGGCTGATGTAAGAAAGTGAGCCGCCCACTTGTTCGAAGAAGCGGTGCAGATTATGCCGATGGACCTGAGCCACCATGTCCTCTTCTCTTGTTCGTGGGTACTGCAGGAGGTAGGCATGGAATCTATCAAGCCAAAACTGGATCCAGTTCAGCCAAACGGGTGCCATCTTCTCATAAGAGAAACTCGCTTCATATGACCCCGGGATTTGTCTCCCCTTGAGTTGATGACCCTTTTGATGTCGTTCCAGGGTGTTGACACAGCGCCCTTTGCCATGGACATCCTCGTACTCGCATGGCCAAAACTGTTTGCAAAAATCCTGGAATGCGTTGACACATGGGTCTTTGTAGCTTTCGTTAAAAAACTCTAGTGAAGGGCCTATGTAAAATGTTAGTTACAACACCATCCACATTCTTGCAATGGCACTCACCTTTCCAGTTGCTTCTGGTGCACTCGAGAAGAATACAGCTGGCAACCATCAAACTCAACGGCTCAAATATTTCCTCGACCCGAATACGTCCCCGCGATGCTTCAAGTTTGTCGCGGACGGAAACGGCTATCTTTGTCACATTGCCAGCGAAATCTCTGGGTATGGGGATGTTTTTTCGCGCTGCCTGAATGAGGTCAAAGGGAGAGTTGAGATTGCGTGAGAAGTGGTCAAAGGCAGCTTGGAAGAGCTCGTCTAATTCGTCGGAATTCATCAGCATCCTGGCCTTCTTCTTGGCCACCATAGACTCCTCGCATGCGGCCTGGATTTCAGCATGAAGCTTCTCGGTTTGTTCCTCCAGTTTCAGATACTGCTCGTCATCCGGGACTAAAACGACGCGGACAGATGAGTAGTAGCAGAGCAGGAGATCCCGCACGCTGCGAACCGGCTTTTGAGGTAGGTGCCAATGTTTCATCAATCTATTGACTAGTTCTGCATCGCGTTCTGACGGAACTGCTTTGCTGACACTCTCCAAAAGTGACTTGGTTGCATAATCGACATCCCACTGTTCAGGTTTGGTTCGCGCATGGGATGCGTTGACGACAATGATGGCGTGAGGCAGACGAGGTTGGTTGGTTGATGCATTGAGCACTTCAGCGGCCCAATCAATTAGCTTCGTGACGACAATGGATTCAAATGTTCTAATATCTGTTAGCCATGTTCCTGACGAGGAAATATGTAGCTTACCTGGGGTTGCGGAGGACAAAGACAATAACATCGGAGAAGGTATATAAGATCCTGGGATAAAAATGCATCACGGCAAACTGTCGCTTTTCTTTCTCGGGAGCATCAGCCCAGTCAATGTTGCGCGAGACCTCTCGCGAGAAGCGCAGCCTCCGAGTGATTCTATGCCTCGCCTTGCCAGTCCTGGACCCTCTTGTACCAGGATTGGGTCGGATGTTGGAATCTCTCCACCTTGTCGACACCGGGTCCGACTCGCCGCCTTCTAGGCCTTCGCTATCGACGTAGAATATGGGACGTTCATCAAAGTAGGAGAGAGGGTCTGCATATAAGTGCACATCACCAGAGGTTGGTACGTTGACGTTCTCGAACGAGCCCACGATAGGTGTTGGAAATAGATCCCTAGATGAGCCGCCGTAAAGGTTGCCTCCGTTCGGGGAAGAAAGCCGCCGTTCGATGAGCATCTTGATCAGAGTGCTCTTGCCGGCGCCTGTCTGTCCAACAAATGAAACCATAGCAGGGAACCGATGGCCACTGCCAGAGGACCCGTGGGCCACAAGGGAAGCATATCGGCCAGAGTCGTGGAGGATCTTGGGCCGTCCGGTAGCATCCCGTTTCACGGCAAACCAGGTAGTCTCCTCATCATCCTTGTGTAGCCTGTCCTGGGTTCTAGTATCAGAAGGCGGATTAAAGGTCTCTCTCAAGCGCAGGTAGACGTCCCGCTCAACCTTCTCATGCCTGGCCGCGGCCGGCTTGTTGGGCCGATGAGGCGACTGGCATGGCCAACACTCGTCGCAAAAGCAGCACATACAACGGGGGCAGTAATACAGCTTGACATCAGCCTGTTGGCAGTCATCGCACGCCAGCCCCGGCGCCGTGGTGGGGTCTTGGCCCATGTCCATGTCTATTGTGCGTGCGCGCCTTGCGATCACCACGGCCTATTGGGGGAGACGAGACAATGCGTTCGGCTCCACGCGGAACGGGCCGAGCTGTTGGTAATCAATGAATGAATGCGGCCGACTTGGCAGCTTTTGGTGAGGCGATTCTCAGCGAGCAGAGGCCAATGAGGGGGACACTAGCCGAGTCCGCAGTCGCGTAAAATGCGCAGGCGAGCAATCGACTTGTTGCGGTTCATAAGTGCCAGAGCTGAAGAGAGGTTCAGCCTCACAAAGACGAAACCACCCCGTTCATTCACAATGTGACGGTGGCCTCTTTTGGGGTCGGGGTCAGCAGGCCTTTTATTTTGGCAAGCGCGCGCCATGCCCAGCCAAGTGGTTCAGCGGCTGATAAGGCGCACTACATGGCCCTGAATTGCTCCACGCTCGTGACTCCGCCGTCATCCTTCAGAGGGGCGTCGATTGGCCAATGGCTCCTCATCCTTGTTCTACGACGCAGGTGTGGCGTTTACTTGCTTCTCATTTCCCCAGCCGAGCAAGGTCAGGTTTAAGATTGAAGACTAGTATTCCTAGTGAGGGGCTGATGCAATCATATTGATCAGACCAAAGAACAAGCTGACGAATAGACTCCAATCTTAAATTTCGCCCCAAGCATCTGCTTGGACTACGTAAGTGGTGGAGGCGCCGATATCCTAAACTCCAAATAATAAAAAGCAAATCGGTTTCTTGCTCATCAATTCGCTATAAAACGCCAGTCTCAAATCGAGACATCCCTATGCCTTGATGCCCATTACAACTCCTCGCGCCAAGGGTATTGAATGCAAGAGCTCGCTCGCTACCCAAGTCCAAATATCCAACCAGCTCGTTAAGTGCCCTAATTCATACTATCCATACAAAAAATAATCGCCGCCGTAGGAGCTGATCCAACCTAAGTATAGTCTTTACAGTTATTTACCATTGCCGTTGCCGTTGTCGTTACCTTCCGCCGGGCCACTTTTCCCTTTGAATAAGCCGATCCGTTTATCATGCTCGCTTCTTAATTGTTTCTCTCCGATTGGTACCAATGTTTTTTCTTCAAAGCCCGCAATTAGCGCGGGATCATGGGCCCAAAACTTTTCTCGCTCGCCTTCAACGCCGGGAGATAGGTTTAATACAGGCGGTGCAACGGCCGCGATGGCCTCATCGGGCCATAGAATTCTGTGTGCCTCTTCCTCGGTCATGGGAGGCTCATTAATTTCCTCCGTCACAATAGAAATGGGGTTGGAAGGTGAGGCTGCTAGGACTGGGGGTGATGCGTCTGCGGCCATTTGGCGAGGTGTTGTCGCCGAACCGGCACTGGTGGATCGCACCGTGGGAGTTTCTGTAGATTGTCGCCGGCCCCGAGTGGGGCTACTTCCGGTCCTTATGGCCGGAGTATCGGTTGATGGCCGTCGGTCCGTCCCTTGTGAGACGGAACTTCTGCCTTCCGATCTGGGTGGTGGAAGTGAAGAGAACTCACTTGCGTCATCATCTGAGTCTGTGTAATCCTCTTCGTCATCTTCATCGCTGCGGAGAGTGAAGCCATCCGCTACATCGGGAGCTGTGGTCTTTAAAACATCAGACTCGCTCTTTAGTACCTTCTCTTCCGCACCGTTGATGCTCGCCAGGGTGGGAGCCCTTGGTGTTTCGGAATTCTTTAGGGTGAGGAGAATATTCCGCATCAATGACAACTCATGCTTCTTGTACGTTTCATAGAATGCCCTGTTTGCCATCGCAGCGGCATGCAAGTCATCAATTTCAGTGATTTCGCGCATGATTCGCAACCGAATACTTTCAGGAAATTCGGCGGCGACCGTATAAGCTCGATCCAATGAAGCCATCCGGCCAAGACCCTTGTTGAGCTGGCTTTGCGGCTCTTGCTCTCTATGCTTTGACAGCGCCCAACCATGACTCTTGCCGCTTATATCATAAAGAGTCAACCCCAACACACTGTTGTAAATATCGTTGACTGCCGCTCGAAATGTTGGACCGGGATCACAGACACCCTTGTGAACTGGGGTTGGGGGAGTGGGGAGTCTCCTCAGCGTGTCCACGATTTGGACCAAACTCCTTGGCGGGGGTTGAGATTGAGGCAGGTGAGCGAGGACATTAGGCCCCATGATGTGAGGCAAAATGTACATTTCATTATAGACCAACATTAACCAACCAAGATTCGTTGCATCGCACCAGTGACTACCCTTGGGGCACCTTGGGGTGCTTGTCAGGTTAGTGGGCGGGACGTTTGTTACGAAACCACCGCGACTGTCCGTCGCGAGTTGGGTCTCCAGCTCCTGGGTCGGGGTTGCTGTTGGGGGTCGTAGGTACTCCTGAGTCGTGTTGACACAGCATGCATGGACTTGAGCGACTTTGGCGCATCTAACAGCCCAAATCTTGCTCTTGATCTTTTGAGGCCATGGCTTTGCTTCTAGCTCCCTCTCATCAACAAGGTTGAGGATGGCAGTCTTGGACATGCGAGAAAAGAGCTGCCGCAAACCGAAGGCGTAACTAATGACTAAAAGGCCGTCGGGCATATCATCCGCTCCCTTGTGCATCCACTGGGGCAGCCAACGATGTTCAACAACCAGCTCCAAAGGTGACGTGCATTTATATCTCATGCAGCACTCAGCGATGGCTACAAACTGTTCAAATTCAACTTCTCTGGGAACCTTGTCGTTGTGCATATGTGCAGCATGAAGCAGAATTTCGAGAGAATTTAGATGATTTAGCTCGCGTTGGGGCATGCGATAGAGCTTCGCCTCGGACCCGTCCTTGCACACATATCTGGTGGGAGGAGCTGGGAGATGAGCTGAGATGTCTTCATCATCGTGTACTTTCAGACTAGTAGCATGACCGCCAAACATGCGACCGAATATTGGAGAAGTTTCGGCGAGCATATGAGATGAGACTCGAAATCGAAGCGCAGGGTCATTAGGTGATGCTTCGGGAGAGATGTTGGAGAATTCAAGGATGGTATCACCATTGGGTGCGATGGGGAACTCCTCAAGAGTGCGATCAGGGGAGATGCCAGATTCGCCAGCCTGAAGGAGCTGTCGAATGTCACTTAATTCTTGCTTTACCCTCTCGTAGTTGCGGAACCGGATCTCATATCTGGGAAACTAAACGGGCGACGTCAGCAGGGACCCACCTAAAAAGTTGCATCATTACTCACAAATTGAGGGTCCGCAGACATGACCCGGGTCACACTAGCATTGCGCATTCGAAGTACAGCTTCTTTCCGAAAGCGCTTGCTCGCAAAGAGAGCATCAATCATATCCTGAGTAGCTTCACGCTCATAGCTCCGGTACGTATCAGCCAAACTGATCTTAAAGGCTTCGGTGAGCGCCTCTAGATATGTTTTCCATTCGCGAATGGCATTCAACCATGTTTCGCTTGACGGGCCTTCCTTTGTGGCACTACCCGACACAACCTCTGCAAGACTCCTCCCACTAAAAGAACTTCGAGTGTCATATATAGCGCCAGGGCTACGGGGATACTCCATGGACGAATCTCGGCGTAGGAGGGAGTCTGTACCGTTTGCCATATCTCGGTTACGTCGGAGGGCATCTTGAAGAATGAGGCGGCACAAGCTGGCACATTGATCCTTGACTTTGACTAGTTCTTTGTAGGCGGTATCGACTTGGTGGGGGTTGGAAGAAGTGGTGCGCATGCGTTGCACCAAGGTCTGGAGCTGGCGGATGTTTGATTCGGAGCTTTCGAAGTTGACGCTTGCGGAGTGTGATTCGGGCGACTTGGGGTGGTGGATGGAATCGGTGTTTTCTGATTCGGGTGTGTGGTTTAGTTTACTCTGGACCCAACATTAGAAACCTGGCACAAGAGAAGCTACGCGCAGGGGCTGGCTTGACATACCGCCCACTTGTCTTCTTTCGCGACAGTGATGCTGGAAATCTTGCGGAGGGCGGAGCTGAGCCGCCACATCTTGGCGCCGGCGGGAGGGCCGGCGCTCTCGGGAGTGCCCCTATGGATCATTTCGGTCCCCATGGAGGGGTCTTCGTGGTTTCTATCGCAGCGATGGTCTGGGGCGGAGCCGGTTCCTCTGCGAGGGCGCATCAAGCCGCGATGAACACGGCGTCAACGGCGGGGCTGGAGACCGGCATGGTAGCCACTGTCGGAGTGCGAGGCTCTCGAGAGCACGAGAGCACGAGAGCGGCGGGGCAGGGGACGGCGGGAAGCTCGACTGGATTGCGCAAATGCGATCGCCGTGTCGCAGTTACGAAGGAACAGGAATGCGGCCGGCCGGCAGCTCGGGGGAGGCAGGCAGGTGTTTCTGGTTATTGACGGCTCGGCTCGATCAAGGGCGTGGTCTCGTGGTCTCGTGGGGCAAAAGGTCTTGGTTTTCGATCGCGGGCCGACGAGTCGGTCGGTGTGTTGTCGTCGGAGGAAAGAATAATCACCAGATAAGCAAGCCAAGAGGAGGAGAAGGCTATGGTCGGTGGTGTGTGGCAGAATGGTCCTAGTTCCCAGTCGCGGGCCAGTGGACGGTAGGACAAAGTCGGCTTCGGCTATAATCGTCGAGGCTTTCGCCGTCGAGTGCCCGTTGCGTCGTATGCCCAGAACTTAAAGTGGGAACGAGTTCTGGGTCCCGGGGGCGGGCGGTGGCGGCGGCGCTGGGGAAGCGAAAACCGGGGCTAGGTAGGACTGGGACTTTGCCTGACTCCTGTAGACTCTGGGGGCCCAGGTTGCCTTGTACGCCAGAGCCTGATCAGGCTGGCGGCTTGACAGAACAGGACAAGGCGCTTTGGACCGGAGTTCCGCAAAATGAGGGGGGAATTGCTGCAGCGGGGGAGATGAGATACAAAGAGCAATTGAGGGTGGGTGGTCGCGATCGAAAGTGTATGAGAAGGACAAGGACAAGGACAGAGCAAAAAAGTACAATGCGAGGAGGAGGGGAGAGAGAACAGAGGCCAGGGCAGGGTGTGTCGCTCAAACACAGTGGGCTGATTAGATCCTGCCAGTCTCGTACTGTGCCACTTGCCTCTGTCGGTGGTGGCTGCATACAGTGCCCTCCAATTGGCTAGCACCGTCCCCGGATGACTGGGTTGGGTTGGCGGACAGGGGCTGAGCAATCCTCCTCCGGCGCCCGGTGAGGCACCGGCTTCCACCAGACGGAGAAGGCAAGAAGGGGGGGAGGATGTCAAACAAACGGACGCTTGTCTTGTCTCGGGAGCCGTGCAGCTAGCCAGTCAAATTGGCGGAGAAGCGGGAGGAATATTTCTCTCTTTTGGAAAGGGTGCAACGAGATGGTGGGTGGGAAGTGGGTGTGAGTGTGTGTGAGTGTGTGTGTGAGTCTTCCAAACTTACACCCAAGGCCCGTCAGCAGGGGGCCAAAGGTGGGCGAGGAGGGCGACAATTGCGGGGGAGGCCAGTCAAGCAGCATGGAACCATGACGCATTTCGGAGCTGGGAATCCATCCTCCTTTTATCTCACCGTGTCGACGCAAATAAAATATACCCTCGTCACCTTGAACGCCAATCGATCCTGACGGCATCTCCAACACATGAGCACCCTCAACATGTTCTCGCCCATGTCTCATGTCAACCATCGTCAGCTGAGCCTTTGGCTAAACCCCTACCAGCCCAACTGCCGCTAACCCCAGAAAAAACCTCGTGTCGCAGCAGCAAGGGCGGTTTCAGCCTCTCAGACAGCACTCCAACCAAGCTCTACTGGCCACCAAAATAGAAGCCCCCCAGGCGCCCGTCCATCGTATTGCAGGCACCTTTTACCCTCGCCGCCACTTACACCACTGACGCAGCACGTTCTGCGCGGGAGTCTATTTCATCATAATGGACCCGTCTGATACGAAAAACTGCCTGATATAGCCCTCGACATCTTCCTAATGGCGTATTTTTAACTGCAACATTTTTAGGACCTAATGAGACAGCAGCTGGCGGTTAAACATGCAGACGAACCAGCGCTGCGGCATAAAAAAAGAAACGCGGGACCCCGTTGATCGTCAGATCACACCCAGACGGAGAGAAGAATGCCCGCACTCACCTCTGAGGCATCTTCGCGTTGTAGACACCCTGCATGCGCTGTGCCTGTATGCCATGTAGATCCTTCTCCCCTTGGACCCCAGAGGCTTGGGCGGTACCTGGATCCCGCTTCCCCCCTGCGACCCTCAGGCCTGGCGCTCGCCTCACCCTGCGGCTCTGGCTAGGCTCCCACATTCACTCAACGCTGATTCCCCGGATTTTTGTCTACGTCAAACCAACCAACGGGCCCCAGATTTTCATATACGTCACACACCCTTTAACTGGGCGTCCCGGAGAGTTTAGGGCTGACAGGCGAGATCGGAGTGTGCCGCGGATGCGAAATTTGCCCAGCGGTGACCGAAATGTGCCTCGCGCAATGCATGTGGTTGAACACGACGCATTTTCACAATGTGCAACCACTACGCCATGTGTGACATTTTTCGCAAGATTGAATTTCAGTTTGGAGGATGGAATAAATCGAGTGCTTCAATTGTTTCCTAATCATGAATTGTCTCATAATAGCCATATCACATTCAAGGCGCCGATTCTTTTGCTCGGCGTACCCTATCACAACCTGTGTCGCATGTCACTGCCCAGTCATTTCGCGTCGCCAAAAACAAAGACAACTCGTCCCTTCTTTCCGCTATCCCACTCGCTCTCAACATCCTCAATTTTGACCTTCCTCACATCGGGCTCGTTCACGCCCACGAGCACGCTCAGCATGCCCGCATGCTCCTGGCTCAACTCCGACACGAGCCACGAGCCTGGGCCGGAGCCCCGCACCGTCACGTCCCGCTGCCGGAGACCCGCCGCTGGCACCGATCCCTCAAGGCCGGCCAGCGACCCAATCTGTACCCATGTGAGCGGCGTCGTCGCTGACTTTGTCGTTGGCGATGAGAGATAGGCATTGATCCAGGGTCCGTAAAGGAAATCTAGCACTACGTCGGCTTCAGCAGCCACGGTAAAATCAGTGTCCGTCGGCGTGTCATTGAGCACGACAATGTCGTCAAGTCCGAGAGCTTTGAGTGCAGCTTCGTTCCTTGCCGCGCCGACAATTCGGGCCGCTCCGAGAATCCGAGCCACCTTGATGGCAATCTTGCCACTGGCACTGGTAGCACCCAGAATGAGACAAGTCCATGCCTTCTGCTCTCCATTCTTGACAATGTCAACCCGCTTCCTAAGTGCCATCCAACTGGCCATGACAGGGTTCATCAGACCAGCGGCCTGGATGGGGTCCACGCCCTCTGGGATCTCAGCAGTGTTCTGCTTGGGCACGTTGACGATCTCAGAGAAGCTGCCCCCTGCCGTGAGGTCTGCCATGGTGCTAAAGTATACAAGCTTTCCGGTGCTGATATCAACGCCCGTGCCGTCAACACCTGGAGTGTGAGGAAGTGGGCCAGAGGTGTAGTGCTTCCCCGCAGCACGAGCCTTAACCAACTGGTGCAGTCCAGTTGCCAGGACACGGATCTGGACTGTCGAGTCGTCTGCGGGTGCGACTGGAGGAGCTACATTGACAATCTTGGGGGCAGAGCCCCATTCAGTAACCTGGGCACTGATCATGCTCATGGCTGTAATATTATGAAATTGATTAAAAGAAGTGATGAAAGGCGTTCTGGGTTGCGAATGGACAAGTGACTGGGAATCCAAACTCCTAAATACGTCTTCACATGCTGGGTAACGCCTTCAGGCGGTTACATAATGCTCGCCTCTTCCATATGTATGCACTCTTACATTGATTCAGCATCATTCAGCATCATCTAATGCAGCTCGGCTACTCTACCTCGCCGAGTTTTCCGATTATCCAGGCGACTCCTCAGACGTGCTGGCTGCGTTAAATATCCGATTTGGCGCCCCATCCACCAGCATTATTTCTAAGCTGCAATTGGTGGATGACTCATGCTGACAGAACTAGGGCGCTTGCTTGGCCTCAATTTGTTGTCGTTATCCACCTTCTGAAAGCGAATCGCTCTCAGTTGCGGCGAATTTTTGTCACCAAAAATGAATAGACGTTTGGGTCAATAACTCCAAGCCAGTGACTCCAGGTAAGCCTTGCAGTCAGCGTTGGTTCACAGCATCAACGCCATTTAGAAGACTATTCAAGTCACAAATTGCCTGCCTCATTGACACGGGCAACTTTATCACAGGCATTGGCTCACAAATGATAGCGAATGAAAATGCGAAAATACGAAAAATGTCTATTACATATGTCCTAGTTATTATATCCCTGACAAGGCTAACATCCAATTGTTCATCTACCCCACGTCAACATCACATGGAGCAGACTACTGCGACCCTTTTTTAAAGCTTTCTTTTTATCTCATTTTTTGTGTTCCGTTACATCTGTCCATGCCTTTGTGACATCCATCTATACCGCTTTGCCCTATGCCCTTCTGTAGCCTGTAGGAAATATAAAGTGGTGCCCTGATCCTCCCAGATGGGTTGTCGCAACGCAATAGCAATTGTGTATATATAAAACGCCTCCCCAGCCATGTGTAGAAGACGCCAACGCCGTCCCTCCAACCAACCAACCAATCAGTCAGCCATCCATGCTCGTCTCCTCGGCCCGCCTTACCAATCTGTGCTCTCACACACACCCATTGCCATGGTATAACCTGTTGCTATGCTCGTTCGCCCCAATCGTACACACATACTACACTCACTCATATTCGGCCTGGACCACATCCAGAACAATGTCCAAGTCTCCCTCCCACGCCGCCCTGCCCGGAAGACTGTCATATCGCCACCCCTTGTCCGCTCATTAAGCACGTCATCCATGGTCATGGTCCGTTCTATCCAAGAGGTACCATTTCGTGCCGCACATCAAGTAGTCCTTGACCCCGAATCAAAGCCAACAGTGTTGTCACATCCATTATTCGGAGGCGGAGAATCCAAGCCGTGTTGGTCAAGCATCACGATCCCACGCTCCTTCATAAATCAACCACCCTTTCGTTCTGACTCGTGTTTGGGGAGCTGTTCGCCAGTTCCAGTCGCGGTTCCATTAGCGGCACCCTTCTTTTTACCTTTGCCTGACGCCTTTTGCCACCCTCCATCATTCTCGCTTTTCGCGCCACGAACGTGGCCATTTTCCCGTACCCCATTGGCGCGCTGTGCTTGATTGGCTTGCTTCTGGGACTTTTGGGGCTTTTGTCCCTCTGTAGGCTCATGAACCCGATCTTCTGATTTCGCAGCGGGTTTCGCAGTATCCGATTTGGATGTCTTGGCATTGGCATGAGCAGCCTTCTCTTGCTTGAAAGGGTACTCTGCTTTTCGTATGACTGTGGGGGAGGGGGTTCGGTGCTCATCCACTGGCGAGAGGTGTGAGAATTCCGGCTCAATTGTGTCAATACGACGCTCTGGAACTGCCAGGTCAAGAGGGGCAATAACCCCGTTCTGCTGTGGCTGCCGGGACATCAAACGCTGCTTAGTGTGAGGCGAGAGACGTGCAGTTCTGCCAGCAGGAACATTCTGCATGATGTGAGGCGTGTTCATGTAGTACGAGCTCATCGAATTCATCATCGCAATGCGCTCTCTGAATGAGGGGTCCTCAGTGTTTGGAGGTGCAGCTGCCACAGTAGCAGAGGCGGGCGCGCTTGACCCATTGACAACCATCGGTGCTCGATCAGAAGAAATCGATGTTGGTGATATGTCCTGAGTGTTCAAGGATCCCACCGAATTATTTAATGGCCCGTCTGGTGTGTGATTGGAAGCATTGCCTGTGTTGACCGAAAGCGAGGCGTTATCATGGTTCGATGCCGCAGACTCATCTGAAGTATTGCTTTCCGCGCTAGAAGCCTGTCGAGGGCTTGTATTGGTTATGCTGGTCTTCAGTCCTGAACCATTCACTACAAGTGGGCGACCTAAATTGCGATTTTGGTTCCCAGCCGGTAGCGAAGCATTCGATGTTGCCGTAGTATTTGTCGAAAATGCACGAGCATGTCCCAAAGGCGAAGGGGACCGTGACGTCCTTCGCATCCTGCGATCGAGAATAGTCTGCGGCAGCTGATCGGTTGATAGCCGTCGTCGTCCTGGACTCGATGTCTGATTCGAGAGGTCGCCGAATGCGATGCCGTTTGACGAGGCCTGCTGCGGTTGCTGAGATTGCTTGCCGGGGCTCGAGTTCTCCGCTAGATAGAACGCATTATACTTGCCTTCATCTGAATGTGGCGAGTCAGTATGCGCTTTGGGAGTCTCATCAAAGTCGGCATCGTCATGCATAAAACTTGGGATAATGTGCACACCGTTTCTTGACGTAGCACTTGCGACGCCATTCATCGACTGGCTCCCAAAGTAACCGCCCGAGGGCTGGCTCGTGGATGGAGATCGTGATGCTGGTTGCGAGTGCGACCTCAACGAACTACTTGACGCAGAGATGCCAGTCTCATTGGTCACAACGGAGCGCTGCAAAGGACGCCGGAAATCTTGAGTTGTGCCATTCGACGTGGTTGCAGCAGGCGAGGATGGGTACGTACCATAACCAGCACCAGTTTGCGGGAAGAAAGATGGATTGAGCGCCATACCGTAGAGAGCATATAAATCGGGTCGGAGGGGAGCGCTGAGCGGCGGGTTATCGAACGAGTTGGTTCTAGAACGGTCCGAGGACTGCTGCCCGGAGGCGGCACTTGCCGACATTCCCCGTTGTTGTTGCTGGCCCATGGCTTGATGTTGCATGAAGGCCGGCGACTGGGCATAGAGATGCAGTTGTCGCATATTTTCTTGATGGTAGGCCATCTGGGTCATGAGGTCCTGCTGTGTGTACTGCTGGAACTGAAATTGTGGGTTTTGGTACCATGCCATGTCCTGCGCCATGTTGACCGGTTGCATAAATAGATTGTTTGCATCGTAAGTCGGAACGCTTGACGAGGCTCGTCGGTTATTGTTGTTGTTGTTACCGCGATAATTATTGTGGCGACCACCTCGGTGGTTCCCTCGACCGCCACGACCGGAGTGAGTCTGTGATGAGCTGCGCAACAGGACAGGCCTCGGTTGGGCTGCTGGTCGAGTAAATATCCGCTCCTCTTCCTTGGGAAAAACGTATTGCTCGCATGCTTCCTCAAACTTTGCTACCGATATTAAATCGAACGCCCGTCGAAGCTCCATATGTAGTCCTCGGAAGGAATATTCGTCGGCGGTGTTGCCAAGATTTCGAGAGACATTGAAGGGCTCCTCAACACAAAGCTGGTTGTTGACATTGTAGTTCCACTTCTTCTCGTGCTTCGTCACTAGTTTCCCTTGTCGTACGGAGAGAACGTTCTTGTCATAGTCGAACTCGTGCGCGTAGAATCGGAAAAACTGGAAAAGAAGTTCAGCCTCTGAAGACTTGTTTTTGCTACCAAATCCATCAAGCTTCTTCAAATCGTCCGCAAAATCACTCGGTGTACCATCCGGTCTATTTAGTTTGTGTGGTGACTGGTGGAGGGAGGGGAGGATCTGGGGGTTCCGAAGCTGCAAAAAGGCAATAATTAGGCAAATCCAAGTATATGAACTTAGCGTGCCGCCAAATGCTGTTCCGTTGTTAGATGCGCGAGCAAGAATGTCCGTGGTTGTAACTCACCAGCATCGTTCACTATTCTTCTCCGGGTCCAGTACTTGATAATCATTGCCAATTGTCGAACTCGAGGATCGATTTCAACATATGTCCTAACCATGCGAGTGTTTTCGAGCGCGAGAGTGTTGTTCACGTTCATGTCACAGGCAAGGCCCAATTGAGGATCCCAGATCTTGACAATCGGTACCTTGGCTGCGGAAATGCATACAACTTTTTCCATACCCCCTATATTCGGTTAGCAAATTAGTCGTCGCAAAACGGTCAAGGGGCTGTCACGCACGTCGCGCGAGTAAGTCAGCAATCATGCAAACGCCTTCCAGTTCGCGCCATGGAGTTGTAATGCAAATATCGACTAAAAACATGTTAGAGATGACCAAATCACTGAGGTTGGCACACGGCGCATAAATGACGAACCATCCGAGTCATCCGAGCATAGCAGGTTCCCCGAGGAGCCAAACAGATGCACCTTGATATCGTGTCCCGGCCACTCATCATTGAAGATCTTCTCCAGCTTCGACACCAACTTTTTGCGGTTCTCCTCGACAGCAGCAGTGGGGATGAGCGTATCAAAGACCTTCTTCATATCGGCAGCTAGCTTCCGCTCTTCCTCCTCTTCTAGCTTGTGTTTTACCGTCCGCAAATCCAGCTTCTCTAGGCGATCGTTGCCGACCGAGTACGGTATTCTTCTCCTCGAATTTATTTGAGCAGTCTCGTATTTGCATCCTCCTAATCGGGGAGGCAATGGCCGTAGTGATGGCAGAGCACTATTCGTTTCGGAGTATGCGGAGCGGGGGGAATGGTTTGTGGTAGTTGTCGGTGAGGGCTCGCGATCCTCAAACGAGAACTGGCGGGCATGTTGGTGAGGAGTGGAAGGAACCGAGCTAGAGTGAGACTGCGCTTGGGCAGGTCCATTTCGACGCTGGTTTTTGGGGTGGTCCGCCGTCTGTTTCGGAGGCATCTTGGACGAGGCCTCCTTGGCTATGACCGGGCGACTCTTTTCCGAGTTCTGGTGTGACCGGTTCCCATGGCCTCCTCCTGTGTTTCCCTTGCCGGCTGAGCCGTCCTTGATCGAGGCCTTGCTACAGGATCGCGACCGAGGCGTGGCCTGTATGTGGGGAGAGGAGACTACAGGAGGAAGCGGCGGTGTCTGCAACCCGCCGCCTCTAGCAGGCGAGATGAGCTTGTTATAGTGTAGGAGCTGGGCGTGGTAAATGTTGGACTGTTGGGGGAGGAGAAAGGGGAGAAAGTCGAGGTGAGTGTGGAACTGAGCTGAGGCCGCGTCGCCGAGGTGAGTGCCGTCGGGAGCGCTGTGGCTGCTCGGGGTGGAGGAGTTCGTCGTCGTCGTAGTAGTCGTGGTCGTCGTGCTTGTCGTAGATGTCGTGGTCCAAGGACTGGGAGGGTAAGAATGCTGGGTTTCGGCCGCAGTGGTCTGAGTGTCCATAAGGAGCAAGCGAGCGAGCCCCGGGACTGCTGGTGGGTGCGGGGAGCAGCAGGTGGGCGTGATGGTGTGTCTTGGATTCAAGCTTCAGGGGATGTTTGTCTGATGAAATGCAATGTGCGGGAGAATTGGCCAGGAGGGGAGCAGTGACGTCGGGAGAAGGCGAAAGGTGCAGGAAATTGTGTCGCCTCCGCATGCAAAATCAAACCAATGCCGAGTTGAGAAAGACCAAGGGAAAGGAGGGCGAAGAAGAAGGGGGGAAAAGGACGAATGGCCTCCGGCGAGGCGCTGTTCGAGGCTAGGTCGGGACGGCTGGCGAGAAAGACGGAGGGTCGTCGACGAGGTAAGAGAACGAAACCGAGGGCCTGGAAGTCAGACGGCACGGGAGCAGGAACAGCGCCTTCGACGAGAGAGCGAAGCAGAAGAATGAAGCCGACGCAGAGCCGTTTCGAACGAGTCCGAGTTGAGGCGCGGGATAATGATGGATGGAGGAGAATGGGGATGTGACGGACGGCGGCGCTGTGGGGGGGCCTGCCAAAAGGGGTCGTTCGGTGCGAGGGACGCCGGGTCGTCGACGCGCGTGGGGGATAGGGCCAAGATTGAGGCTGTAGGCAAAGAATTTGGGCCGCTTGGAGGCTTGAGAGAGAAAATGAAAATTGGATAGATGAAGAGGAGTGAGAGTGGTGAGAGGAGAGGCGACCTGGGAGGGAGAGTGAACGTTCAAGTGCCGTTCTCTGGGGGACAACCTAAGTCGTTCTGGATCTGGGATGTAGCGGATGTGGATGCAGGTGAGTTGTGTGAGAGAGAGGTGTCGGAGTGCGCAGAGGTGGGGAATCGCACTGTACGGCGTTGCTACTGGTGTACTGGGTTCGGGTGCTGAGGGCCCCCGGTTCCTCTCTGACGGGCTGCCACCCACCCACCTAGCCGCACCGGTAAACGGTACCTACAGCAGCGTAGCGCAGCGCAGTACAGCGCATCCAAGCCTAACTGCGGTGACGGTATCTACCTACTTTCATCACCACATTCATTGCCACTGCTCCTCGAGACGAGACATTGAATGCTGGCTAGCTGGCTGGCCGGCTTCCTCTGCTCGCTCGGGGTCCTCACTCACAGACATGACCACCCACAATTACTTCGCCCACTTGCTGCTGCCACCAAAGGACAAATTTTTGAGGAGGGCCCCTCCTTTAGGGCACCTCCTCTCCTTCCGGTGCACCAACTGCTTCCTACGGGGATCTGGGAGGGAGAAGGCGGAGGCTGAGGGCTGGCTTGCCCACTAAGGCCAGCTGCTATTGTTCCTGCGACCACAGGGCGGCGCACATCTCTCTCCCCCCAACACCTGGAGCAAAAAGAAAGGACCCGCCCGCCGAAGCCCGGGTACAGTGCGGCACAGTGCAGGGGCGCTCCACTAGTGCAGCAAGCACCCAAGCATGCTTCAAGAGTCTGTACCCCCTCCCGACCTGCCACGGGACAAGTCTGCGAATGGGCGCGCGAGCCGTGGGGGAGGCCCCACCCCGCCAAGATGGTCCTAGCAGGGCTTCCGCAGTGCTTCCTTTTAGAGGGCTTTCAGCATGACCTCCACTGTGACGGTGGCTCTCGCTCTGTCACTCACGTTCGAGAGGGCGTGTGCCCAGTGCTCACTTCACCTCAGACTCACAGAGACATGGGGGGCATGGGTACGGGCGTGTGCCCGCCCCTCCCCTCCCTCCCTCGCCGGCTCTTGCAAGATGAACGAACATGGGCCCCCGTGAGCCACAGCTAGCCACAGGTTGTGAGCCACAGCGCTCCATCACATCGAATGAGGCCAAACCGTCCATGACATGCATCCCTCTCTCACCATCTCAGTCGGGGACAACATGTTCGGTTGGCATGTAATTAGTCAGCTGAGATGACCCGGATGCCCGGCGGGTTTATTCATACAAATACGATGCTCCAAGGCACGTGTGAGATGCTGCGCTGGTGGCGGCCGAAGACCAAGGAGACTGCGCGAACCAGCTCGAAAATCAAAGACTCAAAGAAGGCCCTTCTGCTTCCAGAGCACCGTACGTCATTCTTACTTTGCTAGAGGGCTTGCTGGCTGAAAGTGTAAGTAACGTGACGGGTCTTTGCATTTACAGTTCAATTACGAGACGAGAGATGGACCCATGTTGCCTACTAGCCGCAAGTCTCAAGGAGAAGCAGAAATGTTGGTTGTCTTCGGGCAAAGCACCCTGAGAGTGCAGGAATGCCAATTCAATTCTCCCCACCCATGTTGTGCCATGCCTTGACATGCGCGCTCGCGTCTCCATCCATCTCCATGCCTCGTGCAGGCTTGCTGCCGCAAAGCCATGTCCCGCAGCAGCAGCAGAAGCCCCCTTCTCCTCTGGGCTCTGGATTATGGATTCTGGACGATGGGCTGGTCTCTCTCGCTCCTCTCTCTGTGGGTTTCCGACCCGAGGGCCACCGCACCACCGCCGTCGAACTCAACTAGGTCGGTGACTTGTCCACCACTAAGCCGACCGTCCGTCCGACTGACAAACACTCCGCTGGTGCGCGTACATACATACACACAGACATACAGATACGTAGGGACATGGACCCAGCCAAATTCTCCGGGTGGCAGAGACGACACCACCAACCCGTGGATAATCCACCCCGAACAGACCAACGGGGAATAAAAAGGGCAACCCCACTCACGCCGAAAGACTCATCGCTCACCTGGCACAGGTCAGCAAAGAGCTATACAGTACGCAAAATTAACTGGGCCAACCCAATTGCACATCTGCTGCCGGCCCGTCTCCAATCGCAACACACCATTTCCCTCTTTGGCTTTGGGGAACAGCATCCGACTGCAGATGCCCTTGCTGCTAATGTAGAATGTGCACCAGCTGCAGAGAGGCTAGAGAAGCAGTAATTCCGGGGCCTGGTTCCTGGATGAACTGTGCGTGCTTAGCGAGGCACCGTACGTAACGCGACCGCCGAAAGGCGCCGCATCGCCCATGGCTCTGCAGCACCGTCTAATGGCGACCTTCTCCAGCATGACTTCTTTGGGCATCCGCTTGCGATGTGTTGGGTGCTCGTATAACACACAACAAACAGCACAGCAAGCAGGAGCTCGGAGGGATCGAGCCCGCTTATGGCCCGTGTCTAGCGCCTCCATCTCGCCCTCCCTAGCACATGGCCACCATGAGCCACCAGCCCGTCTGGCTCCCGTCATAGGGCGTCGTCAATCGAAAAGAAGGCCGTCGCCTGCTCCAGCTCTCCTCATCTCGACGGAGGCTTGGAGCTAGGGCTGAAAGAAAGCTGCATCTGGGGGACGGCGAGGCGCACTCTATTGGGGCGTCGAGGAGGGGGTGGGCGCCGGTGGAGGGTGATTTGCTTTTCCCCACGAGCGCCAGGCAAAATAATAATATTGAAATGCTTCCTTCTCCTCCTCGCCGTACCAAGCATGCACCCCCTGGGGCCTGCGCCAGGTGGTGGTCTGGCCATGGCTTGGCCTTGTTCGTCCTCGTGGTTCATCCTCCTATTCCCACCGTGGCCTCCGTTCCCCATTGAGCAGAAAATTCAATGAACAAAATATCCCGCCCAGTCAAACCGCCTGTATGCGAAATTGTCCTTCCGCGGGAGCGAGCCAATCTACTATACTCCAGAATCTAGTGCCGTCCTGCAGTTCCCACCCTTTTCCCAATCCGCATGCCCAACCTAGATTTGGACCCCTCCCATTTCCCAGCGCGCCGGGGAGCGACCGCGTGGGACGGGGGAACGGCGGAAAGGCGAGGGCGAAGGGTCAAGGGAAGATGAACAAGCAATAGGCGACACCGCCAGAAGGGTTGGGCCAGGGTTCGTCTCCATCCTTCCTCAGTCAGTTCTTTCTGAACAGTTTCTCGCCCGGGTCATGTCTCATCTGCTTCCATGTCTCGCCCCTCCTCCTTGCCCAGTCTACCCGCCCCCCTTGTTCCACCACCCCCTTGTCTATTCGTCGCTCTCCCTTGTTCCAGAATCTTGGCTACTGTCGAATTTCCCTTCCCTTTAATTGAAGCCTGCGGCAGGTAGCGGGCAAATTACCAGCTATTAAAGAGGTCTGGGACAACGGCGGCCGAAATATCCATGATACAAAGAACATGACTACCCAAGCCCTGCCCCCTCGGAGACGCAGATGCGAGATGCAAGGCGTCGGCGGGAGCGTCATCTCCCATGTCTGCACAGCGGCTGCCCTGGCCCCAGAACAAGACAGATCACAAATATAACGTCAGGACGCCAGGCGAGGTAGCATTGCATGTCAGTTAGTCGGCCTCCAATTGCCGCCCCCGGAACCGATATTTCATTCCAGGCCTGTCAGCCAACGTTCGGCATCCGTCTCATCAAAAGGCGTCGCATGTCTTGATGCTATTTGGCAAAAAACCCACCCAGCACCGATGACCACCCTGATGGTAAAAAAGCCCAGCAATCAGAATCCGTGGCAAACCACCGTCTTTGCATGCACGTATCTTTTCTGTTAGTCTATCCAGGCTTGCGCCAATGTCAGCAACGGCCGTATTTCCTGTCGATCACCCTGACCGGACCGAGGACCAGCGCCTGTCCAAAGCTTGGATCCCCGGACTAATTGATACCATACAGACGCGTCCGAGCTTCCCTCTCCTATTCCTTTTTCCTTAGACGCCCTAAGATGCCCTACTGTCCTCCTCGCCCAACCTGCCACGACCCGCATACGGCGGCGCGCACCTCCGTATCGTATTTCATGTACTGCGTGCGTGATCTAATAATATACCTGGCACATTGCGACGTGATCTGAAATAGTTAATCCCCGGCCCTGGGCTCGCCCGTGTTGGTTCGTACCGGATGGAGCCAACCGCCTATCAAATCAACTCACACGTCCATCAGTTTTTCTTGGCGATTGGCGGCGCTTTAGCCTATTCTTGACTGGTTGCGGGAAAGCCGTTGATTCCCCAGGTGTAAATCGCCCGCTGAGTGCCGGCAACAACCCGTCAGCACAAGCACACAGCAACAACGCTTGCTTGATGGCCGCTGACTGAGAAGCGGCAAATAGATCGACTTGTAGCAAACCCCGTTTGTATGCCGTGTTACACCCTTCTTACCCCTTCCCGTGCAAACCTCGAGGTATCCAGTACTCACATAGCCAGTAGCACTGTCTCACAAAACCTTCAGGTCATGCAGTGAGTGACACATAATTGAGTGACACACTTTTCTCAGTTTGCTCGCCCTCCAGCAAACCTGCAATACACACACAAAAAATTAACTCTTGCCGCCGGCTAGACATTCTCTGTCCGCCGTCGCGAATCAGGCAAGCCTTGTTTTTTACAACGGACCAACCGATTTAAAGATGTGCCGCCATCAGATGGATTTAGATACGAGGGCTGGTTCATGCAGCTCTAGTCGCCCCCAATGGGCGCAAGCTTAATGCACCCCTTGGTGACAGCGTATTCAGCATTCCTAGTCTGCCACTGGTGCACCTCGTTGCGGCTGCAATTCAGCTCGTACCACGACGCCATGTGCTACGAGTTAGTCATAAAAAAGAACTGGCCACCTGAAAAAAAAAAAATCGATACCTGATGTAGATGTCCTTACGAGGCCATCCTTGGCCGCCCATCGGATCTGCGCCTTACCAGGCGTCAGCTTGTCTCAGCTACCACACCTTACAAAGTCCTAGAGGCAAGCAAGCAAGCCATCCAGACGCAGCGGCAAAACGTGTGGCAGTCTAGAAAGCAATTAGCAAGCAAGGCTAAGGGGTTAAAAAAGCAAGCGTAAAATAGTGAATACGGATTAGACTATAATACTCTTATTCCTAGGTAATATTCTCCCTGTTTCAACTTGCTTGTTTCTTTGTGTGGCTGAAATAGAAGCGTACATACGTCCATCATGGCGCCCAGGCAAGGTACTTGTTGGCTTTCCCATGCATATATGTCTTGTCTCTCTTTATGCCTCGTGCCACCTGCAGGTCAGCCCGGCTGGTCAATCAAACCCAACGCTACATTCCGGAGCTGTTTATAGATCCCCGATGCCCTTAGCCCGTGAAAAAAAAAAAATTCGGCACTGTCCTTCCCCATTAACGGCAACAGTCGAGACATGTGCACGGCACGGCGCACGCTGCCGGCTTGACACCGACGGGAGCGGTTTCGTCCCTCACGTGGAAAATTTTAAGGATATAGAGTGGGAAAAGAGTAATTAGGGCTAACAGATGTGTGAGCTAACATGGCCATGCTAGCTTTGCTTCCAAGTAGATACATCTACATATATTCATACAAGTTCCGCCGTCAAGGGGGGGAGATTGTGTGAGACTGGTACAAGGAAGGACCTAGTGACTACCTGTCTGTGAGGTCTACTTGCTTCTCATAAGCAGTAAGATCAAGCTCATATGAACGCGGCTTAGGCAGGTGAACGTCAGCCACGGCGTTCAATGCAAGCGCCGACTCAATATCAGCTGAGGAATATGTCACGGGCCTCCCTCCTCGGCAGCAAGCTCGCTCTCCTCCCAGAGATGTGCAGATGCACCTCGAGAGCTAAAAGCTGCCAGCTCCAATCAGGCGCTGATGTGGGAGTCTTGTCGATGCGGCATATCCCGCCATGGCTTGCTTTCCCACGCAGCTCTCCAAGCCATGGCTTTTCTCACACGGATAGTGAGGCCCCCAGACATGTCTCAAAGCCAGCATTAGCCCTACGTAGGATTACTAATGTCCTGCTTGCCGCCATTCACAGCCTGGTTCCTGGCTGGATAAACTATTGTCTTGGTGTCTCTCGGTGTGCATATGCTAGTCTCAACCTGCAACTAGGAGGATCAACACGTCACAATTCCGTAAACTAGACGTTATTTATAAACCGAGCACTCGCCAGTCTACGCTCTCCAGCTAATAAAGATTGAGTGTTCGGGGGAAAAAAAAACACACACATGTTTTCCCAATCCAACAAACCAGCCCATGGGAACACTGCGCTGAGATCCACTGCGTTCGCTCAGTAGCCAAGAGCGGCTCACTCACCTGTGCAAGTCTGCGTCCAGTCCAGCCGCGATGAACCGCCCCCGCCCCCAGAGTTTACAGGACAAGCCACCCCAGACGACACTCAGCTGTAGGTGTCAGACGTGCACGTGTAAAGTGATGACGGCCCCTCCTCTCGTGGCTGGGCTTCAATCGGCTCGGTCACGACAAAGTCCCGGTTGATACACGACACGCCAGGGTTGCAATTGGAATTGTCATCGTGGCAGTTCCGATGGTGCAGATAATGCCTCTTGCTCGCTTCCGACCTTGGGTTCTGTCGCCATATGCTTCCTCATAGCTCCGGGTGGCGGCGGGGACGTGGCCGAGGCCGGTGATGTGACGGGGGCGTGTTATCCAGGTGCAGCATCCCGCCACCACCAGAAGCATCACCACTACCACCACCACCACCGTCTGCACTGGCATATTCGTGGCACGCAATTGCTTGACGCGCTGCAGTGGACGTTTGTCGTCCTTGCTTCCGGTTCTCGATATGCGCAGCCAGCGAGTGCATGATGTGCTTCATGGATCATGGATGACAGCTTCGGTGGATCAATTGGCCGACAGCTTGCAGCAATATATGGAAGAAGCATCGTGGACAACGAGGTAAAACAATGCATGAGACGGCAGCGCGGGGATCAAACCCTTTGCGCGTGACGACACATCAATGCAAAATAACAAAGGCCAGTTGATTATTTGGGTCTTTTTACTGCCCAATACACCCCTCCATAGCGAGTCGTCGTTCAAGTTGATGGCATCAACCTCCTCCCTCGCACCACCGACTTGTCATGACAGCTCTGGGAATTCAGGGACCCCCGGTCACCTAGCGGCGGCAGGGCTCCCACGAGGTCCCCTGTGATCCCCTGCAATCTGGCAACCCCGCAGGGCCTGAGCAGGGCACTGAGCAGGGCACTGGCCCCCTGTAGGACCCTGTCAACTCAGGCCCCGTAGCTTCCAACGGCACTGGAGCACGCCAGAGCATGGGTCCGGGTTTCAGCTCCAGTCAGCCTCAACCTCCAGATTTCGTCCACGACTTTGCGACCAACCGAAAAAGCCCCCCTTTCGACAACAAACCATATCAATCTCCGGCCCGAACCGCATTAGGCTCGCTTTGTTGTCCAATTCGATTCGACGCGGACGGGCCATTTTCTGGTTTTTTTTTCCTCCTCCTCTCCTCTTCCTCCATCCGCGCGCCCTGCTTCGCCAATTGCTCCCGCACCACCTCGGCTCGCACCTCACACCTCTCGCCCTCGTGATAGCGACTGGCTGCGCTGCGTGTCCCCCCCTATCCCTGCCTCCCCTCCTCCCCCCGCCCTCCCCCGCAGCAGCGCAAAAAGCATGTTTTCCAGCCTGACAACCAAGCTGGCCCTGAAGAAGGCCGGCCTGCCCAGCGACCTGCTGGACTTCTCCGGGCCGGCCCGCACGCCGAACAAGCTCAGGAAGAAACCGCCGGGCCCCGACGACCATGACGACGACGGCAGCGCCGGCTGGGGCAGCTGGATGTCCGTCAAGTCGCTGCCATTGAGCGTCCAGCCGTGGCTCAACCCGGCGCCTCCCCCGGTCAGCGTCGCCCGCGTGCCCGGCATTGGCGATAAAGCTCCGACGGACCCCAAGAGAGCCGTTGTTCTCGGTGGCGGCCGCCGGGTTCTGCTCGTGTTCCTGCGGTGTGTTGGTTGTGCGTGTACGTAGCGTCATCCCCGATCCCCCATCCCCACGTCTTGTTCCTTTTTTGAGGCTGAACTCACTCACATGTTTTTTTTTCCCTTTGTCTGCAGTTGCCCAGAAGACGTTTCTCAATCTCCGCACTCTCTCCAACCGCTACGGCGACGCCCTGACTTGCATTGCCGTGTCTCATTCATCCGAGCAGGCCACCAAGAAGTGGGTCGACATGCTAAGCGGCGCCTGGAACGTCAACGTCGTCGTTGACGAAGATCGCGCCCTTTATGCCGCCTGGGGCCTCGGCCTCGGTAGCATGTGGTACCTGTTCAACCCGACCACGCAGGTGCAAGGGTGGAAGGAGAAGGGCTGGCTCGGCGATGAGGTCGCCACTGCTATCCAGCGAAGGGGCATCCCGGAGAAGCCCCCGGTGGATGATGAGGAAGACGAAGGCCCGTCAACCGTCATGGGCAACAAGTGGCAAGAGGCCGGCGCTTTTGCCATTGACGGCACGGGTACCGTTGTATGGGGTGGCAAGGCGTTGCGGGCGGACGATGTAATGGACTTGGAGTTTGGTGCAAGAATACTAATGACATAGGCCGCAGTATCCTGCAAAGGATACACCCAAAAAGAAACAGTTTCATGTGTATTTTAGCGAGATCATGATACGAGGAGTAGGGCGTTGGGATGGCTTTCTGGATTGTTAGCTAGTTAATGATTTGCGTCTAGTCTAATACATCGTTGTAGAATACGTATGTATGTCTCATCACCATTTGCTACATGCAGTGTGAACAATCGTCCAAAAAAGTTTAAACCAAAGACACTTTATCGGACAAGGCGCAGGGTGTCCTTCAGGATATCTCAATCAGGTGTTCACCGTACAAAGATAAAGTACGGCCTAGACTCTGGTGATGAGACACGATCATGCAAGAACACTCGATGCCAATTGCCCTCGAACTGAGCTTCCACAGATCTAATACCCCGTCCACGTATTTCATGGTGTATCCCAGCTTATTGTCCCGTTCTTTGGAAGCGAATGTGCCCTCCAAAAATGTTCCAGCAACCTAACCCTGTACTTTCAAACCCCCGCCTCCCATGGTTGAACCACATTTCTATTTTGTCATGTGACCACAAACGTAGAAATCACACCGTGTGGGTGGTTTTCTCAATTGTGACTTTTGATTGGGACAATTGAGTTGGTGAGGGGAGGCACACAGGTGACTGGACGCCAAGAGTGATGGTTTGCTGTGTTGGGCCCAACATCAACATTCCAACGGCCATTGAGCATGCATGTGTCCCGATGCGCTGTTTTTGAATTGCAAAATGCTCTTCAATAGTACCAATAAGTCTTCAGATCAAGTCACAATCACCCAAAGGAAAACTCCGCCACGCTCAACAAGTCAAGGCGTGCTGTGTCTCTGATCCCCACATGCTCGTCACATCCAAAGTACCGCGGCCAAAAGAGGGGCGGAGCCAGTTCAAAAGCGGAAGCACACATTTCCATTTACAATAATTCGCTGAGCTAAAGTTTAGATGTGTTTCCAGAATTGGATCCCTATGCGTGCCTTAGTTTAACGCAGTAGCAGGGTCTTCACGAAGTTACCTTCTCGATCCATTCCTCCTTTCCGACACATCTCGTAATCTCAACTCCATCCTATCACACTGAGTTAACTCGCGTTTATGGCAGGGGAGTAATGGGTTCTAGAACTTACCGGTACTCCAGTCGGCTCCCAGCTGTTGATCAATGTACTCTGGTATACCAAGCTCGGATCTCCCTTTACTTCATCGTCTAGCTTCTCCTCGCCTTGTCTCCTAGCGTACTGCTTGGCCGTTTTCTCGCCAAAATCCTCTGTTAACGATGCCCCGCCTGTCTGGCCCAGCGCTGCACGCTTCTCTGCTGTGCTACTACGCACGTAGGCAAGGTACGGGGGATTGCCCGGCTTGATGACGTTGTCGGCAGCCATGACGCTGCCTGGTCGCACCAGTTTAAGTTGCTCGCACAACTTCAAGTCGTATGTGTAGGCGGGCTTATAGTGGTCCAAGAACATCAAGTCAATTTTGGTCAGGAGACCTTCGGCGTACAGCCGCCGCAGTGAGGCGTCACTGGGACCAACGATGACCTTGACAATGTCACTCAGCCCTGCAAGGTCGATGAGTGACGTGATAACAGCTGCAAACTCTGGATTGCGTTCCAAACTCCAATACCGCGCACCGCCAGCGCGGCGTACAGCGTCTCCAAAAAGAATGGTAGAGTATCCAACATAGCCTCCAAGTTCGACCTATCAAAATAATTAGGCTGAGTTCCTAGAGAATTGTCCTGAAGCAGTCACTGATGAACATTGAATGCGTAAAATACTCACCATGGTCTGAGGTTTGATCTCCTTGATCAGATCCGTCACAATCTTGCCCTTGTCCTCTCCCACATTCATGAGATATTTTTTAGTTCGTGCATAGACGTCAATAACGGCAAGGATCTTCTCTGGTGACCCGCGTAATTCGTTGATGTTGGGTTGGTTGTATACAAAGTGCAGCAACTCAATCTCCCGGCCATCGTCGAACCAAACCGCATCCTCCTGCTCAACATAGGCCTTCTTTTCATCAAACTGGGCCATGTTGATAATTATCCACAGAGTGTGCTATTTCTTTCGTGCTCAAGGGATCCCAAAAGGTTAACAAGGGAAAGGAAGGAGGAAGAAACCCCCGATTGCCCTTTAAACAGGTTTCAGCCCCTCTCTCCAGAAATCGGTTATTGTCATTCGTGATAAATCCGGGGACAACTCCACACCGAACAGAGGCGGCTGCGGCCTTCTCCCCGGGTCCAAGGCTCAAAACAGGTATGGTGGGCGATGGGATACCTGCAGTACGTAAGCGCCTTTTCGACCCAAATGCCACTTGCTATCATGGAGCCGGGAGATCCGAAAACCCGAGGTGCCCATCGTGATTAAGTTGAAACTTTTTGACTTTCAACCTTTATCGCCATGACCATAATATATACTTTAAGTTGGTCAATAATAATTTAAAGAGTGGTTGGTGCGTGAAACGACCAAGGTAAACGTTAATCCGCCAAGCTTTAGCAAGTCGTTTTTTCGCTCATCAACGGGAATATATACAAATCTATCAGAGCATACAAGATGCCATGGCCAAGTGAGGTTAATTGGTTGTCACACGATCAAGACGAATATACTCCCAAGACACCAAATATCACCTGGCTCTGGCACCGCATGTCTCTGCAAATTACTTCGCCAATACACTTCGACCCAACCTATCCCCTTAAACTAACCTGTTCCTGTACCGACTGACCCCTGGCATTACCGTCACCCTTGAACATCCCAAATGCCGAATTCCCCCAAGCGACCATCTGAAAGCCAATGACGACACCTGTCCTGCCAAACATCCCAGAGAAAACCCAACCCCAAAGCCTGACCGTGTTCCGAACCCAACCCAAACAAACCAAAAGCAAGAAAAACCGAAAACAGACCCAAGAGAATCCGCCCTAAAACCCCAAGTAATGCCTTTTTTTGTGTTGTTTTCGTAATTTTTTTTTTTTTGCCGTATATGATGATTCAAGTCATGTCTTCTTTTGCTGAGTTGAGGAGTGACAAACCGTCCCATGTAACCTTTCCCGTTGCCTTTTCACGCGCGCCAAAACAACAAACACCTTGGTGGAAGACTCCGAACACGCCGCTTCGATTATGCTTGTAGATGTCGCAGCCGATCTGCAGGTATTCCTTTGATTGGAAAGCCGTGATAAAACACCTGCATCCGCGCCGTTTGGGGTATTCGTTGGTGAGTGAGACGTTACCGGTCCCAATAACATGACGAGCGCCGTAGGCACCATGCCTCCCAATTTCCGTTCCAAGTCAATCCCAAAACGTCCAATACCATCCCAAAACAAGAGCATGTCCCAATAAGCTCTCCATTTCCCGTTGCTGACACACACATGCAGAAATCGACACCCCGAACTTTGTAGACGCCGTGATGTGACGATAATGCAACTCCCATTTCAACCGTTCCAAACCAGCAACCAGGCCAAAACAAACAAGACAAAGATTTCAACTCCTTCGCAGATGCCTTCCAGTCCGTTCCCGTTTCCCCTAATCAGACCATCCAGCTCCAACCGGATCCTAGTAGTGATATACTATGTTTTCTTTCCTCCCGAGCCCAGAAAATGCCAGCCAATCTTGGCCACCAGCAGCAAGGAATGACAGGCACCAGCGCCCAGTTCCGACCCAACCCAGACCATTTGACCGTGTCAACACCAAAGATCCCTTACCTCAGCGCCGATATCCCATGCAGCCACAACGCCTCAATCCCAGTATTCAAACTAGGCCTGGGGTAATTTTTTTTAATAATCTCAACCCCAGACGCTGGCAGGGGCGCCAAGGCCAGAAGACTGTCCCCAGACACCGTTACCGCGGCCCCATCCTCCAGGAGATGCAAGAGGTGTGGTTGAGCGCTTCGATGAAGAGGCAGTACCAGGGGTACCCGAGGGTCGGGTACCGATGGGAGCAACGGCGTTGCCGGACTGGCCAGGCTTGGATCCAGGAGCAAAGTCTCGGGGAGGAGATCCGCCGGTAGGACTCGAAGTGCTAGTTCGGCTTTGGGGTCCAACAGCGTTGTCAAAGACCTTGTTGGTTGGGCCAGCAGTCTGGGGGCTGGTGGTGCTCTGTGGGCGAGAGGTAGGCTCGCCGGGAGGGCCGTTGACATCACCAGCAGAACCGGGAGTGCCAGCCTCAGTAGGAGGGGCACGACCAATGCCGTCATAGGTCATGGGCGAATGACCGCGAATGCTCGAAGGGCCGCTAGCGCCAGGGGCACCCGTTCGAACAACGCCGGTCTCATCAACATAGCTAGTCTTGTCGGCAAATGGGCCTTCACCGTAGAGAGCGCTGCGCTGGCGGGCAATCAGCTCCCTGGTCTCTTCCTCGGACATATGTTTGTTCCCGATGGCCATATCAGTGAGGACAGCTACGTAGAAAATCTGTTAGCCAAGATTCAAAGGAAACAGAGTGGATTACAAGCGTGCTGCTCAAAAAAATTTGTTTGAAAAGGGAAGAAAACAAAAACATGGGCAGCGTCCAGTGTCATCCTCCTGAGCCGCCCATGACCAGAATTTTTTCTATTTGTGATTTTTGCTTTGCGATAGTAGGAAGTGCTATACAGTAGAGGGAGGCCTACTTCGCTGGTATTGCTGCTCCGTGTGCAGATTTCGAAGCTCTCGCTCCCGCTGAGCTGCCATCCTTCTCTTTGCCTGCATGACCTGCTCCGCCTCGTTGGAGCCTCGCGAGGGCTGGTGGCGCTGGTTGGCGTAGAAGTTCTGAAGGTTAGGACCCTGAGGACCGCGAGCATCGTCGAAGTTATTGACGGAATGAGGACGGGAACCGGGTCCATGAGAAGTTCGTCCATCTACAAGGGGGCGCGGGTTAGTTGGGGCGTTCTAGATCCCCGCCAGTCCCAGTCCACTTACCAAGACCTGAGCGGGAAACCTGGCAGGGTTGGTTGACGGGATAGTTGAGAAAACTTACGTCGACCACCCATTCCGTAGCCCTTGCCAGACTTTTGCAAGTTCTCGTAGGCTCGGTCAACCTCTATAAACAAGATATGTCATCAGCATTTGATATTCCCCCATTACATGATATCCCCAAGCCTTCTCCACCCAAGTCTGCGCAAACCAAGTCGAAAACGAATCCGTTCTTCATAACTCGGAGGAGAAACTCGAAAATCTCGCACGTGGTATAAAGGTTCCAAAACGTACCGTCAAACTGGTAAGAAAAGGCATAGTCATCCTGAGGCTGCGGGCCGCTGGCACCTGTTGAGCGGACGGGTTAGTGGAAACATGACGAGGAAACATGGTGGCCAAACATACCAGCTCGTACTGGAGTGGTCGAGCCCGTGTGCTGATGATCCCAGTTGTTCTGGGGAGTAGCCGAAGCAGAAGCAGAGGCTGAGGCCGAAGCCGACCACTGGGACTGAGGGTTGTCGTAGTAGGACATGATAGCGGTTATTGGATTCCGAACTCGAGTGTAGAGCAGGATGGCACCGCAGAAAGGTTATCTGCGGGAAATGACTTTGGCCGGGTGACGAAATTAATCTGGCAAGCAAACCGAATTAGCTTCTGAAAATGCGACGAGTCGGGCGGCTGCAGGATGCGGAAGTCGGGGACGAGACGGTATGCGACGACAGGACCGAAAGAGGAGGTGGTGGAAATTGATGTCGCGGATGTAGTTGCGCGGCGTCATCCATTTGGTGGGAGGATCCGTCGAGAACCACCAAAAAAAAAACCGTCAGGCCGTCATCGCAACACGTTGGCAGAATCGTTTGTTCCTTGCATGCCTGCACCACAATATCAACTCACCCGAGAAGGCCGAGTTTGTTTGTCGTAGAACCGCAACGGTATCGTTCGAGAGACGTCGCAGGGAGAAATATCAGGCGGCGCGGGTCGGGAAACGGCACACACAAAAGCTTCGAGAAGGCGGAGTGGGCGACGGTGAGGGCGCGAAATGAGGAAAATCAACCTCGGGCGGAAAGATGCAGTCGACACGCGGGGCCGCTGTAAAAACAGACAGGACGTCTGCAAGGAAATGGAGGCGGAGGCGGAGGAGGGAGAAGAGAAGAAAAAGAGGGAGAGAGAAGCGGCGAAGTTGAGGAAGTGAATCAACGTCGATGGGGCAAGTGTGATGGGGGGGAAAAAATTCCAGGCGGGAAAGGAGAGGGAGAAGGAGCAGCCGGGTCAATCATCAATCAAAGTGGAAGTCACCTCGTGGGGACGGGACCACTTTCAACGTGCAGGTGGGCGCCAGCCGGCAAGGCAAGTTTAGTCGTCACGCACAAGTTGGCAGGTGCGGTGCGGTGCGGTGCGGGTGCAGCGCGGTACATTCGATGGCCGATGGATACGTTGCGATGGGATGGGATGGTGAGGCAAGACCAGGCAAAGGCAGCCAGCGGCAGCCAGCACAAGCCCTGAGAGCGTACGAGCACAGCGCGGTACCTCGGCGGATGTACCCTGTCCATTCTAGGCAGGTCGGTGCAAGACCGCGAGACGGGTTTGTAGGGCAGGTGTAACCCACTGCCACTATGTGCAAATCGCTGTAGACGGGCCAAGTCGGGGGTTACCGTGCCCGGGCCGGGTCGAGGGAGGTACCCGAGTCCATGGTACCTACTCTCTGCGGGCAGTCAAGTCCGTGTTGAAGGTACCTGGTCCTCATCCATACCTAAATTACCAGTCCCATGTCCGCGCTCCGTCCGTCGCTCCCCTGCCCTGAAATGTCTGTGAGATAGCACGCTACCTACCCGCGTCCACCCTCGCCCAGGGAAATTCACCTCCCAAGGGACGACTGTGGGACCATGCAGTGCGTACCTGGTTATCGTCAAGAGAGCGCGATGGTGTGAAATAGATGAGGCCGATCCTGTTGGCGGGTGCTCTCCCGCCGTGACGCCTGTCAAGTAAGTGTGCTGGGGAGCGCTCAGTGCTCCTCCGGGAGGAACACTGTGCAGAGAACTTGTACCCTAGAAGTACAGCAGTACTGGTTCCGCCGAATCGTTCCTCAAATGAAAAAAAACTGGCGATACATACTCGTGTATTCAGGCCAAACTGTACATTTTTTCCCCTCCTCAGCGTCCTCGGCCCACTGCGTTTGTCCGTTGCAGCCCAGGCGCACCCCATTTTGATTTGATAGCCGGGCTAATGACGGGCACTGAAATGACGATGTGTGGGGGGTATTGCGTCCTCTTGTCTTGGCCAGGGTTACCAACGCCGGGTGGGTTGCCAGTGCAGCTGGGGCCTGGGAACACTGTGCGAATACATGGTCACCGACACCGAGATGGTCGCTTGCTTTGCCCGATGAGCAGCGACTGCGAGCAAGATGGGCAGGGATAGAAAGCAGAGAGAAGTCCAACATCTCATCCAACGTTCAGGTACCTCGTGGCCAAGTCCATGGCGTCCTTGCCTACATCGCCACCCACGACCAAGTCTTGTCCAAGTCGCCTCGGCCGAAGCCTGCCCGTCTTCCCGCCCCAGCTCGACTTGCGCCATCCTTTTAGCGCCCAAGAAGCTTTAGGGCCCGGCAGTGCCCTGTGTTAAAGTGTTAAGCCCCCTTTGGCAGGCCTCGAACAACCCTGGATCTCGGTGTGCGCTGTGCTTTCAGGGCCCTTTTCAGGCCGTTGCAGGGCGACCAGCACGGTCATCGGCGGCATCTCATGGGTTGACCGTTGAGTCCTGCCTGCTGCCACTGCCAGAAAAAAGCACAAAACACCACCCTCTGCCAGCTTCTCCGCCATCGATCACGGAAGCCATCCAGCAATTCATCCAATCACGCCCCGCCCAGCTTGTTGGATAGGAAAAAGAAATGCCACAGCGCCAAACAACCGCCGCCGTCCAAGCACAGATTCCGATGTCACATTCTACAACAACTCCAGATTAGACGGTGTGAGCCAGTCAACTTTGTTGAGCCGGTCTGGTATCTGGTGTCCAGTGTCTGGCCTGGAGTTGAAGTCGGACATGTTCGGCCTCCATCTTTTCTCTTCTCGTGTCGTGTCGTGTCGTGTCACGGCTTACAAACACACGCACTGTACACTGTCGCTCCGCTCTTCTCCCACACATCAACTCCAACTCTTCATGTGTGGGGTCCCAAATTTCAGCACTTCGTTGGTTTCCTTTCCTAGCGCCCCCCTTTTCCCGCCGCCACGGATTTGATTGTGTCTGCCCATGCTGCTCCATATTGTGGGTGGGCTGGAAATGTGCTCTCGTTTGTCTTTGGCTTCTCGTGTTGTCTGTCATGTCGGACAACCCCCTTTACTAGCCCCCTCGTCACCGAGCCCTCATGTCTCATCGCCATGCCGCTGATCTCTGCAGCCGCCATCACCTTCCTGCCCGACTGTACTTCATTGTGGCTGCTGTGTTATGTTGTCAACCCGGGATTCTCCAGGCACGCACCCTTGGCCGCGCTGTAGCCTCGACCCCCCCTTCGTTATTCAAGCTAGCTAGCTTGCAATTGCGTGTCGTCTCTCTCTCGCTAGCCCGAGGCTCCAAAGCCTTGCTAATTACCAGCCGCGTCGTCACATACGTGGGGTTCTCCCCAAGAACGGTTTTGGCCCTGAACTGTTTGACCATGCATGCTATTGTACTTTGAGGGTATGGGAGGTTCCCGGTGGAGGCTCTCGGACAAAGATGGGTTCAGAAATGGGCCAGTACATACAAGGGTCCATCCAACCCATTCGACTTGCATCGGTGCTGAAGTCACCAACTGCAAAGCCTAGGTAAGCCCCGGAATTGTGCTATCTCCCCCACATCTCAAGTGGGAGTGTGGCGTGCAACACCGGAACCCAGCTTGACTCCCCTCAGGGCCCAAAGCCCAACCATTACACCGACAAAGGCAGTCTCCATCCATCTCATCTCGGCCCTCGCACCTGGAGAAGCGAGATGGGGTCAGCCGTTACAGCTCAAAATTCCCACGAGGCTGTCACCAGATGACCAGATCAGGGCTGAAGGGCCATGCTCGAGGCTTAAATCGGCAATGTCGTCGTCATTCATCACCCTCGGCTCATCAGCCATTCGCCAAGCTAGCATGTACCTATTATGCATGTACGAAAACCCGGGACCCTTCGATCCCGTTGCTGGCCGCCATGCCCCAGCATTTGGACGGTATTTTATTCAGCAGCATGGTTCGATGCGCGGCCATCCCCTACCAGCCAGGGATCATCCCAATCCTGTTCAAGACTCTTCCCTCCACCTGGATGTATGTAAGTCAAAGCCGGTTTGCGGGCGAAATGGCTGACGGCCCGTCAGTGATAGCGCCCGGGCAGCATCGTTTAGCATCCATCTGCAGCCTCACGAGTGTCTCCCACAACGTCACATAAGCTTCCTTTCGTTTGCAACATGTCAACGCACAGTGCACGAGTTTTCGGGGTGACACATGTTTCCTCCGAGCCGCTATATGCGGCATCTAAAAATTCACTGCCAACAAAATCACACCCACCCGAGACTTCCCCGACTTGCCCAACCCAGGACCTCCATTCGTCCCAAGACTCGTCGCAATCACCTGAAACCACTGGGAAAGCCATCAGCTAAACTTCCCGTCAAACTTCCCGTAACATCGCCGTCTCACCATCCCGCTCTCCGTCTTTCCCGAGCTGTTGGCATTTAGATTCGCCAAGTGTGAGTTACCTGCCGACACCAAGATGCTCGACCGTGAACGCCATGCATATGAGGCGAACACGTGGTGGAACGTATCGCTTCATGCAAAATACTTTGAGAAAATACGCAAAGAGCCGAGATCGCAATGGCCTGTTTGGGTGCGGAACCCGGTGCGACACTTCACCACAACGGGTCAATTTCTCCCACAAATTGCTGACCAAGTCTCGAGCTAACAATCGGGATGACAAGGTATGCCAATGGGATGGACACGGATGATGGAGGAACGGACCCGCCGACTAACCCCCGGTCGCCTCCACACCCTCCATTGACCCTATTGTCTTGCGTTTTCGACCTTGCTTCGTCCGACCTTGCCAGGGCTGAAGATTCTACAACGAAAAGGGCTTCGGATAGCTGGATCCTCGGGACCTGATTCCGATCTGATGCCCTCAGCATGAAACACGCATCGCAACCAATGCTTCTAAAGCGGCAGAGGAAGCATGGCAAAGGAAGTATCTCATACAGCCCATGGATAGCCGCGTAAATTGTTCCATCAGAACAAAAAGAGAAGTATGCCATATAGCTCGTTACCGAAGGGCCTCAAACTCCTGTCAGCCGAGCGAGTTTATCCGTCGGTAGCTCATAACGTGACACGACTAGGCGGCACCCTTTTGGCCACGTCGACCCTCCCTCTGCGTAGTATCAATATGTCTTGACGCTCTTAAAGACCCCGGCTAATGTGAACCCCCCCGGATTCCGGTATCCCACCGGTCATTGGCGGGCTTCACCCATTCAGCTCATTACCACCTCGATTTCTGTGGTTGGTACCAAGCCCACCTAGCACCTTACGGTCCTAATTTGTTGGAATTGTGTGCCCTTTCCATTTTCCCTCTTATTAGCTGGTCCCTTTTTGTTCTCGCCTGCGGCCGCGTGTGCCCTGCAGACGATACCACATCAACATATTGGGTCGTGACCAACCCTGTCCAGCTAGACACCCCGGGCCGTGGTGTTGGGTGATGCAAGGACTTGCATGTGGGTTACGTCAAGGGACTTTTTCTGCATCCTCTTTGTTGCACGAACGTGGGAGACGCAATTAGATTGCTCCTTGCTGTGTTCTCGCCACAGACTTGCTCAGCCCCATAAGGCGAATAACCAAGCCTTGTTCAAGTAAGCTGTTCGCGAATGATCTACGTAAGATTTAAACTTACTGGCGAATGAGATTTGCTATCGTGCTGGAACTGGAAGCGAACCATCACGTCACCTCCGCTCGTATTTTTCTTGGGGTCTAACGCATTCCCTCAATTTACGTGGCGTATATTGGCCCCCACACAAACCATGCCTTTCTATTTAAATAAAATCCTTCGAGTCAAAGAAGCGATTTTACTAATACAAACAACCTGCTATATTGTAGAAATGCATATTTAATGCTCTCGGTTTATGTCGTGTCGGTTTTCTTTATTTAGTTCCTAGGTTTTGGACATATTCGTGGTTGATTGATCCCAATACAGCCCTCAAAGGACTGACTCACAGAGGATGCTACCAATATGTCCAACCAGGGGGGGAAAACCTGCCTGCTTGATCAAAATGCGACCTTATATCCTTATCGCACAAGAATTGTTGGCAAACAAAGGTATCTTGGACATCATTTTACATTCACGAACATACTTCTGAATTATGGCCTACACGTCTTCCTTGCGTTTTTCCCTGGAGCGAGTATTTGTTACTGGAGGTCCTAGACGTGGCACTTGAAGAACAAAGACTCCGTCGCTGAATACATAAATTCATTCCCACTAAGGGGTATAATGTCAGAATTGCAATGGAGGAGGCGGCATATATGCCTTGTCCCTCACGCATCAAAAGTTTTGTCGACTCCAGGGTAGGACATTTTCATGTCAAAACTCTTGATTCTCTCCTCTTTCAGTTGGGAACCCACTTCCTTTGGTTTATACAGGTTAGGGGCCTTAATTTAAAATGACTATATTTGATCAATTCGGTTTTTAGATCCGTAGTCCATTCGAGCAACATTATTTTACTACGATTAGTCCGTTACTTACATTATACCACAGTTGAAACAGGTGCGCTGAAGATTTGCAAGAGATATGAAGGTAGCAAATGTCATTGAAGTGAGGACACGATGTTCCATGGAATGAATATGGAACCTGGAATTTACATTACTCTCCACCGCGGGAAGAAAATATCAAATTGAATCAATCCAGCTTTCCTAATAAATGCTTTTGATACCTCGTAAGCTTCTGGCCTCAATGGCTGACACTGTTCGCTTCTAATAAATTCACTCTATATACATCAGGAACTAAAGTCCACGTAGCCTCTGTTAAGACAAAATTTCAACATGAGCCTATAGCGTTTATTTAGCTGGAATTGGTCAAGTGAAGCGATGTAGGGTCGATGGAAATTTTGACGACCAATGAGTCTAGCATATTAACTTTCGACCATATCCTAAAAATGCAACTTACTGGCGGATTTCTGTTAATTTTGGATCTCTTATATAAGATAGACATGTGCTTCATTTTGACTTTGGTGGATGCCTGTCAAGTGGAAGCTAGTCTTTGCTTTTTACGACGCCGACTGCAAAAAGCTACTAGCAGCAGCACCGCCACTGTTCAGTGCCGAAATTTAGTTATAATTATAGAATTCTCATCTGGCAAATGTCTCACTCATCAGCTGAGGCTAGAAAGATGTGTCACATTGATGAGGCTTGTGCCGAAAGTCTTATTGTCTCATTCACACAGGGAGAAGGGATTGGTTCCATCTACCTGGGGCCTTTATATTTCAATCTTCTTTGGAAATACATTTTTTGTACCTTTGAGACAGCCAAGCCAAGGAAGTCAACAGTTGATGCTTTGGGTGAGCTCTCATAACTGTCATGGACCGGAGTAAATAGCTATACCTTGGGAAAAAAAGACAGGCACGATTCAAGAATGAAGCGCAAATATGGTGGCTAAAACTTTGAATGTAATGGCGAAATTGATTTATTGAGTGAGATGTGTTTTCAGCTATCTGGGATTCTATGCTCAGTATCGGGCGTTGGCAGTGCTCCCGTTTGCTCAATTCGGTCGTAATTTCTCTGTCGCCAAATCGTGAACCGTGATAGGTAATGATAGGAATATACTATCAAATAGACATTGTGAAGAACTATTCTTCCTCCCACTTATCAACCTTTTCACTCATTCCCCATCTCTTCATCCTGGTTTTTATTTTGCTTTGGCCATGGCCACCAACCTTCCAACGGCATATCATCGTATATAGCATTGATCTTGGTACCCGGACGGATACGATTATAGGCGTATACAAGTCGTCCTTCTTTTGTTGCAAGCATCAATAGAATGTTGCTAGGTGAGAGATCGGCGATTCTGAACTCAGACAACTCTTGGAGTGTCCGGGCATAAACTTGCAAAATGCCTTTCCACTGTGGGGGGTGGTTGCAATCCCTCAGTTCATATTGACGAGCCCAAACCCACCCTAAGCGTTGAGAATCCTCGTCGAGATCTTCATGAGAAAGAATAAAACCTGCCTCGGGGATCAAATTATCTTCAGACCAGTAAAACCCATGTTTCATAAGGGCTGGCAGGTTCTTGACACCAAGCGTCAAGTCTGCTTGCCACGGAATATCAGCACCCGCCCGGCCTTCTCCAAAATTCATCGCAGACTCTGTTTGGGTTCTTTAACAACAGAATTTCGATGCCATCATCTCCGTATAGGCAGGGATGTGGTGGGCTGTTTGAGGCACTGGACTCCGAGTAGGCAGGAGGAGACTCCATGTTCACTTGCCTGTTGTTGTGCTGTTTGCTTTGATGTTGATTTCGACCAAAACGGCACCACTTGACGAGTTCTCCAATACTCATAATGCCATAAAGAGTAAACGTGCTCGGCGTTCCCTCTGACCTGGTTTAGGGGTGGGTTTACAAAAATTGACGGGCGATTTTCAAAGAAAGTCAGTAAAGATTTCCAGGCTCAAGAGTAGGAATTGGGATGGTGAGCAGTAACGAGCTATTTCGTGGTCAACGCTGGTATTTATGCTTGTGCTCCAGAACCCGTTTGGATCGTAACCTGGATGGACGGCAGATAAAGTTCAACTGCCCCTGCGAATTACTCATTGTGATGCTATCAACAAACTATTTAGCTAGGTGTCTTCAAATAAATGTTGCGTGGTGAACTTTCTCACACCCGCAGCCTATACTTTCTCTTCTCGCCTGCCCTAGCACTCTCCGTTGCTTCAAAAAACTTACCAAATATGACTTTGTACATATTATCTTGCCCCGTCCCTGGTGTCCGTTCCTCTCGGTCACGCTGATGGGATGACGGGTGCAATGGTTGGTTACGGTCTACTGTTAGACTTGGCGGCTTGTTCTGCGTGCTAGGTGCAGCAGTTGTGGCTGTGGTCGTTTTTTTGAGTTCAAAATGAAGACCAAAGGAGACTGGCTTAGTTGGGCAAGTGAAGATGAAGTAAATTTGTTGATTGTAGCTGTATGTGCCACCTCCATGGCTCTAGGCTGCTGGGAGAAATCATAATCAACCCGTCTGCTTGTCTTTCAGTTGGACATGACATACCTTTGTGGGCTATTTAGATCTAATTATGTTTTGCTCGTTTCTTTTTCTTATTATTTTTTATTCCACTATTAGTCTTCCCGTACTTCGAATCTCGTGAATGTGCAAGAAACGAAACTTGGCCCCTAAGTATTGTACGTTCATACCAAGACCATGAAATAACACCATGTCACACAAAACCTTCCTTTCATTCTTCCTTATATGCAGTGTGTAAGGAATTTTGCACAACGAAAAAATTGAGTGATTACCCCTCGGGCCCGGGAAATCTGACCAGCCGCGCCTTTGCCTGCCGAATAGACCCATGGGGCACCAACTAGGATTCTGTATCTACACAACTAGCTTTTATGCATATTTTAACTTGTGGTTTCCATTCTGGAACCCAGATTCTATCCACGAGATATGAAAATCACACAATGGCTACAGTTTGCACCCTGGTTGTGCGCAACTAGGCCTGTCGCGATGGTGCTAAATCCGTTGTGAAACGAAATTTATTTCTCTCTTTAGAGATCCTGGCTTTTCGGGAACCTCTTCTTGATGCAGCTTGGTCCATCTGCATGCACACCGGCCAGTGAGCAGTTCCTCTCACGCGAAGTGGGTTACAGGGGCGGGTAGTTTGAATGGGCCAGCAGCGCGCGCTGAGTGACTTAACCAGGACCCTGGACGCAGTAAGCGGACCATGAGGTTAATAATGCTGATGCCTATAGCGGGCAAGGACTCGGGTGATGAGCCAAGGCGCGGCCGGGGACGGCAGCCCAAACCAGCCTTATCCCCCGAGGCAATTGAAGACATCGTGGCCAAGGCGCTTGGCAAGGAATCGGCTCACTGCAACCACCCATCACGTAACGGCTGAGCTCGCTTACACCAATGGCAGCGGGCGGTTTGATCTAATCAATCAATCAAAACGAACTACACCAGTCTCACCTGTTCCGATCCCGGCCTCTCCCCCACCCTATGCTAACCTGATTTCGAAATTGAGCGACAGTCGCTTGCCTCCAGGAAGCCCATTTCACCACGCGATGGTTACCCACACGTTGCAGTCGACTTTTTATCATACAGCCAACATGCATGGAGCTATAGCTTCCAGGGTCTGGACACCAAGGTTAAAAGGATGGGAAGCCTTTCTCTTCCGCCGCCAATCTGCTCTCCATCGCGTACACCCAGCCTTGTCGCATCGCCCGCACTGCAGCAATGTCGATCCTAGATAAGCTTAAACTTGGCGTTGGCCGCGACACGCCCAACGCCACACAGGATGTCGCCGCCGCCCAAGACCCAGAAACTCAGGCGGCAAATGACACGGTCCTCGCCGATGAGAAGCAGAATATGAATGACATTATTGACCAGACAATGCCAAGTCAGGATGCTCAGCTAGGTGTTCAGAAAATCGAGGCTGTGACCTTGGCCTGGACCAAGAAATCGCTGGCTGCGGCCTTGATCCTGTAAGTCACATTAACATAAACATCTATACGCGGATCGAGCTAATTTCCATGGGCAGTATCTGGCTCATCTTTTTAACCAATGGGCTCAGAGTCAACATTCTCGCCAGTCTCCTACCCTATGTTACGAGCGATTTCAAGTCTCACTCACTCATGACTGTCATTGAGATTGTGGCCTCCGCCATGACGGCTGCCGTTTACATTCCAATGGCCAAAATGCTCGACGTCTGGGGCCGTGCCGAAGGCTTCCTCGTCATGGTGTGCTGTGCTACCCTAGGCGTCATTCTCATGGCTACATCTCACAATCTTGCCACTTTTTGCGCTGCTCAAGTACGTATCAGATTGTATCCACCACATTTTCGAAAAAGCCAAACGAGCGCTAACAAATCAACCTATCGCAGGTATTTTATTCAATTGGCTTTGCAGGAATCATTTACACCGTGGCCGTGCTTGCAGCCGATGCGACGAACCTGCGAAACCGAGGCATCGCCTTTGCTTTTACCTCTTCTCCATACATGATTACCGCATTTGCTGGTTCCAAAGCTGCCGAGGCATTTTACAAAAATGTCACCTGGCGATGGGGCTTTGGTTCTTTTGCCATCATTGTACCTGCTGTTACCGTTCCCTTGTTCGTGATGTTGAAGCTCAACCAGCGCAAGGCCACGAAACAAGGCATCTTTGTCAAGGAAAGCAGTGGCCGAACAGTATTTGAGAGCATCAAGCATGTAATCATTGAATTTGATGGTTAGTAAACCCAAAAGTATCTTCTAAGAGTACGGAATATTAATTATTTCAATAAACAGCTGTTGGTGTTATCCTATTTGCCTCTGGCCTGACCGTGTTCCTGTTACCATTCACGCTGGCCACCTCCGCCCCGAACGGCTGGAAGTCTGACTATGTCATTGCTATGATTGTAACTGGCTTTGTACTGCTTGTGCTATTTGCCCTACACCAGATGTACCTGGCTCCAACGCCGTTCTTAAAAAATCAATTCATCACGGACAGAACCGTCATTGGGGCCTGCCTCATTGACATGACATATCAAATCTCCTACTACTGCTGGAACAGTTATTTCACATCCTTTTTACAGGTTGTTAATAACTTATCTGTGTCAGAGGCTGGATACGTCAACAGCACTTTCCAGGTGGTATCTGGAGTGCTTCTCTTCATCGTGGGCTACTTGATCCGCAAAACTGGTCGGTTCAAGTGGCTCTTTTACGTCACAGTTCCAATTTACATCTTCGGCCTTGGTCTCATGATTTACTTCCGCCAGCCTAACATGCATATTGGTTACATTGTTATGTGTGAGATTTTCATTTCCATCGGTGGCAGCGTCTTCATTCTCTTGGTGCAGCTTGCCGTTCTTGCTGCCGTGGACCACCAGCATGTCGCTGCTGCACTAGCCTTGCTATATGTCTCTGGCACTATTGGTGGTGCCATCGGAAACACCATCTCTGGTGCCATCTGGACAAATACATTTCCCAAGGCTCTTGGTCGCTATCTACCAGAATCTGCTCTGCCGAATCTTGCTCTGATTTATTCGGACATAACCACACAGTTATCATATCCCGTTGGGAGTACTGAGCGAGTGGCAATCCAGAAAGCTTATGGATACGCGCAAACGAGAATGTTGGCCACTGGAACCGGCATCATGGCTTTGTGTTTTGCATGGATTCTTCTCATCAAGAATTACAATGTTTCAAAGATGAGCCAGACCAAGGGTGTCGTGTTCTAGTCTAGATTGCAGATGCAGATATTTGGTAGCTAAATGTAGACTGAAATATATACCCCCAAGATTATCAATAATACCGATGCAGAGAAGAAGCTCTCCATTTATCCAATGGCTCCGAGACGATTCATAATTAAATATAAAATGTCATGGGCAAACTTGTTTTTAGCTTGATTTGCCCTTGGCATGAGCCACCACAATAGACGCCCTCACGACGTTTGACCGACCAAACCAATCAAATAACCTCTGGGCCAATTTGAAGCCCCCCATTGAGATTCCATACTCTGACAGAGCCCGGTCATGCTGGTCGAGGAATTTTACAAGACCTGGGAAAACATCCTGCGTGACCTCGCGCACTGTAATAGAGCCTCGGTCATATCCGCATTCGACAAGCTGATCCCTGTACTCACCCTCCGTCAGAAAGGTCTTGACAGGACACCCCATCATGACCCCGACCGCTCTAAGAATCAACGTTTCCTTGAGTGTGGCCTTTTCGTTCAATAGAAGGTCAAATACCATAATATTGGCATTGAGGCTGTTGGCCGCGTGCTTGAAAACGGGCTTCCTCGACGGGGAAAAGTGATACAGGCAGTCTAGCGCGAGAAGCCACCTCGCCCCGAACCTTTCGTCCGACAGCGATCCGACAGCCTCTGCGACCCGCGGCGTCCACGTCTCCGGCTTTGCGGCATTGGCGCAGAAGAGCTTGAACGACTCGGCCTTGTGTCCTCCTTCCTCGGTCGCTGCGACTTCACGGTAGAGCTTCCGCTGGGCGGATTGCACCTGGGCCTCGTTGAGTGTGAGGCCCACGTACTGCATGTCCGTCCATCCTGCGTCCTTTGTGAGGCGGGCCAGCTCCCACGTCTGGTCGCCACAGCCGAAGCCCAGATCCAGTATGGCAAGGGAACCACGCGGGGACGGTTTTTTCAATGGCTCCGTGTCAAGGATCCCTGCGTCCTTTACGATTTCCCGGAGGAGAGATGCGCAGGCCTCGGGGAATCTGCGAATTGGCTCACCATGTTCATTTTTCCTTACACGTGTCAGCATTTGACGAATGCATGAGAAAAGGAGATAAATATCAGATTATAGCAAGGTAGCCTTTTCTTCTTTTGATATTTTAGTCTTTTACTTACCAATAGCCCACATTCATCCACATACTGGGAAGCGGCACCTCCAGATTGAGCTTCCAGTGACCCAGACCATATCTGTCGGTCATCCGCAGAAGCGTCACAGAGGCTACCCCCGCCACCACCAATGTAAACAAGATTCCGCCCACAAATCCGACTGCAAAGTCGGAATGGACTTCGAACGACCCCATGATTGCGACTAACGAAGTCAATTGAAGCATAAAAAAAGGCCAAGTCCAAGTTAAACTCGCCGTCACCCCACTATCTTATACCCTGCTATTGCATGCATCATTGGCCAACATGGGACGGAAACCATGCATCTAGGGTAGATATGTTCCAAGTGAAGAAAAATGCGCCAGTTTTCCCAACTCTTCAAGCTGTATGCCCTAGAGTCCAAGGATCGCTCGCTGTACTATTAAAATTGACATGACTCATGCCGGTCGTTCTAATCGTTCTTCTAATGCGTGCAAAGGTGTAAATAAATGTACGAACATGCAAACCATGCTAATGCTCAATTTGTCGCACTCCCGTCTTGCCAGGGAATCCTGACACCAAAGTTGTCTGCGATTCTCATGGCTGACACAACACATCCCTCCAGTAATACCATGCCATCCCAGCACCAAGCTCCTGTAAGCCAGACATTATCCTCTCCGTTGACCCACCCGTCAGCGGCGCTGCCGTCCGTCTTTTTGGTTGTACCCCTCCTCGGGGTATTCATGATTCGCTCAACCACTGCCCTGCTTTCCGTAGACCGCAAAGTTCTCGTGAAGCGGGCTGTTTGTAAAGCTCGCTTAGAATCGGCGAGCTCATCTAGGGGACAGGTGCTCACGACAACACCGTTTGGCATGGTGTGCAACGCTTCCGACCGAGACCCGTCTGTCTCGGAGAATAGGGTTCTGAACATGATTGTCTGTGGGGCGAACACATCACCAGTCCCAACGTGATGCATGCATGCCATTGGCTCCGTAGGGTTGCTGGCATCAACCGTGAAAGAGCTTCGCTCACCGTTGGTCTCGGGGCGTAAGACGGAACTTTCGACTCGAAGCGTGGGAATTGATTGCGAAGCGGCCCTCAGTGGCTTAAAAATGTTGCCTGCAACATCTGGTGACACGGCCAGAATGACTTGGTCAAAAGTCTGCGCTTTGATATGCGCTGAGCTGTCCATTGTCGACTGCCATCGCACGGTAACCGCCGATTGGCCCTCTTCTGGGACTACCTCAACAACCCGAGCGTTGTAATTGGAGTCGGCGATTCCCTCTGCCAGCTTCAATTGTACCTGCTTGACACCGCCACAGACTGTATAGTGCTGCTTCCAGTGGGACAATTTCTTGTAGTTGACAAGATCGCTGGCTGGGAAGGCGAGGATTTCATCATGGGAACATGTCGCAACACTGCTCATGAGAGGAAGCAGGTAGTGAGACACGTACCGCCGTGGTATCCTTATCCTCTCGAGGTACTCGGCGAATGATTCGCTCGGCTTACCGTGTGCCGTCTCACCCAATGGGGCGACACAAAAGCATGCGACTGAGAACCAAAAGTAGCACACAATGAGATAAATCACCTCTGCAATATGAGATACCACACCTCGGTTGCCAGGCCATGGCGGGGGCATCTGGTGCAGGTTTGAAGCGTGGACGAAATAGGTGCCAGGCGCGCCGCCCACACGTTCTGTGCTGTCTGAGCTGGCTGCGCTGCCATTGCTTACCGTCGTCGAGATTGCCTTTGCAAATACGAACAAGAAGCGGATGGGGTGCAGCGGGATGCGCAAGTGGTTGTACATGCGCAGGAGATTGGCATAGTAACCATCAGCAAGGGCGCGCATCGGTAAGTCGATGCGCTCAGTGATGCCCGTCTTCTCATTCTTGACTGCGACTGAGGCTGAGTCGAAGGAGAGCGTACTGGCCTAGGAGTGGAGCTGTGGTCAGCAATGGCCTCGCTTGGACTGAGATGAGGTGAGGATTGACCACCTACGCACCTGTTCAAAAAGAGTGACGGCATACCGCTTTTCGTCGTCGTGTTGTAGCAGGTAAGCTGTTGTAAGACCAGCCAGTCCTGTGCCGATAATGGCGACGCGAGTCTGGCGGACCGCCGAGCAATCTTGCGTTCGATCCATGTCGTTCAACGGCAATTGTGAGGGCGCCAGACTTGGTTGAGTTCTGTGGGAGTGGAGTTTTTTTCGTATGATATTAGTCGACACCGACCCTGCCTCCAATGCTGGTCCGTCATGTGCCGTGCCGAGGCTACTGCATAGTCGTACGTCATTGGGTCGAGACAGTCCGCCAAGCTACCGATAAAAAGGGTTTGAGAAGTGAGAGGGGTGAGAAAAAAAAATAGAATAAAAAGTAGCCGGGCAGGGAGAATCCGAGGCATCAGGTTGTGTCAAGTCGTGTTACGAAGCAATATTGTATTACGCGCGATGGAATGAACGCCATTGACCAATACCCATAAGCTTATTCTGCACCAATCCCTTTGCTTTTTGCCCTTGTGGGTGGCGGGGACGTGCAGCATCTTCCAGGTACAGGACCCTAACGGAACGACCCAGGTGCCGCTACAACCCCCCCAACAAATGTACGAACCAACAACGCCTTGTCCATAGACCAACCAACACCGCCATGGCTGTATCCAATGCCCGCCCAATTGCCATTCTGACGGGGTACATGATCACCGCCGCTGCGTTGACGGCATGGTGCATCACCATCATCAGGCGTCGTGCCAGCTCTGCCCCGCCGAGAGCGTCATCGACTCGTCGCCGCCCCATCGCGATCGCCGTCTTCTCCGGCCTCGCTGCCGTGAGCTTAGCGACGACATGGTATCACATGTTTTGCTACTTCCAGTGGTCCTATCGACAATGGGCCGCTGTACACACGTTGGAGGACCCGGCGAAGCTGTACTTGGGCGAATGGCTTCGCGACACCTCGCTCTTTAAGCAGGCGTGGGGTTCAACCCTCGAAACACCTCCCAGGGCCTGGTGGTCGATGCAGATCTTTGGATTTTGTGCCAATTGGAGCGTGATGCTTGCAGCTCAGGGTATGCACCAGCTTTTCATCCCGTATCAGATCTACGCCCGATGCTAACTATTTATGCCAAAGCCCAAAAGAGAAATATCCCACATCTTTGGGCCTTCATGCTGCTCGGCCAAGTCGTCGCCATCTCATTTGCTTCAAACCTCTCCTTTCTCGCCTTCATCGTCTATGATGTCGTGGCGCCCGGGAGCGGTAACAAAACGCCACAGCCGGTGCCAAGCCCAACCTCGGTGCCACCGTCGTCATCAGCCTTCTGGTGGCCCATTATTCTGGCAATCAATGTGACATCTTCCATCTATATCCCCGGCCAGTTTGATAACCCGCTTTTCTTAAAGTACCTCCTAGTTCCGCACATTTTGGCCTTTGCACCTCTGCTCTTGAACTGGCTGCTGCGTGCTCAAGTGCCCACGCAGTCGCTCAACCAACCATCCTTGGGTATTCAGATTGGTGTCATGGTCACCTTGTTGGCAGCTGCTAACTGGGCTGTTATGGACCAGGGCGGGGATTTGGAGCTTGTTGCCCGCACATTTTACGAGCACCCGGCCGTCAGCAGTGTTGGGTGGGATGTTGTTTGTTGCTGGGTAAGCTACACGGCTTGGCATCTTCTTGGGCAAAATTGAACAGTCACATGAAATGTGGGCTCTAAATGCATGCTACGTAGAGAAGGTTTTGGGTTATGCATTGGAACATTCGATGGAACGAAATGCTGGGCGTTGTAACAGCACATCTATGCATAATTACGTCAATATCGGTTGGCCTGTAGATCTATTCAAGAAATGTCGACTAATCATATGCCAAGCTAGAATTGACCGATCATAATTGACACAGCTTTTACCTATCTTTTTATTTATACACGCAAGTCTAGCTATCTAGCAAGGTTAATGCAGCATTTAAGTGAAATAAAATTTAAACGAATGAGATGTTATTTATGCTATGCGACTCCAGAGTTAACTTAGCTAATGGTCTTGAAGGGAAAGCCATGGGTCTGGTACTATGCATTCACCTAAAAGCCCTTACGGACTGGCTTTGTCCTTATCCCCCTGCTTCTTTTGCCAGAAATTGATTCGAGCAAGGCTGGCATTTAGCAGTACTTCCCCTGTCTAAGATGGCAATGGCCATCGGCTTATTTCTTCTCGTCATCCTCCTCCTCCTCCTCCTTCTTCTCCGCCTCCCTCTTTTCGCGCAACTCTCTGTTTCTCTTGGCGTCTTCAGCGGTAATGTTCATGAACATAGTGCCATCTCTGCAGCCGCAGTGCTTGCAAGCAGTGTTTTCTCCATTAGCCTCCTTTCCTCGGCAGGCGGGGTTGCTGCACAACCAGCGAGTCATCTTGGAAGTTCTTGTTAGTTTTGTTGGAATGTCAATATAGCTGGGTAAGCTTTGAAGTTGTGTTCTGTCAAACTATGGACAGTTGGTGCAAGTGCTGGTGGAGTTTGTTGACCTAGTGAACTTGGCTTGTCGATGGGACTGGTTGCTGAGTGAAGTCGATCTGAGTGCTTGTGGATGGTTTCGAAATATTTCCCCGAGATTTGATTCTAGATTTTATAGAAATTCATGGGTGGTGGGAATTTGGAGGTTGATTCATCATAGTCGAAGCATTCTGTGAACAATGGTGCAGGCGTTGCAGAACACTGTCGAGAACAAACCATTCACCACCACATCCCCAACTCAGAGAGAAAAAACGAGTTGGCTGGGCCACTGTTGGAAATAAAACGTGAGACATACAATTGAAAGCGAGTTGCGATAATATGAGGACAGCAACGCGATCCTGGGGGCTTTTGTTCCAAATGGTCGATTCACTGCAACACAACTATATTCGGCGACAGGACGACCGGATTGTTCCGATGAATAGTCATTTTTTGAGCAAAATAAATATTGAAGTCCATCTATTCCGTGGTCGGAACGGTCCCAATGTGCCAGACAGTCCGATTTACACCTGTCCGTTTAAGTGAACATGAAGCGGCATCATAAAAGTAGGACAAAACTATTCCCTTGACTCGTATCTGAGACAAGAAATCAGCAATACGATTCAATTTTAATAGTTTAGATCATTCTATACGATGTCGGACATCTTAGTCAGAGTCGGACAAGTTCGCTGTAACATAGCCTTGTTCAATCATCACAGAGTGAATCACGGATTGGGCATCTCAAATCAAGTGCATGAACTGGCAGTCAGACGCCTAAATTAAAAAGCTAATTATACAGGATATCTTCCTTCTCTAAATGGCCCGCTTCAGAGGATGCGCTTCAGTGTTTAGCACGTACTCGTCGAGACTGATCAGGTCCGGCTCGCTAAACACGAGGTAAAAGTACTTGAGTGTCTCACCCAACCAGAATGACTCCATGGAATCTACGGCACGTGGCTTCTCGTCCTTGGATGTAACGTCCCACACGGCTGTGTTGGCCAACTCGGTGGCCGTGGTCGAGTTGATCGCCTGGAACATGTCCCACGCTGACTCGACCAAGTCTTCCCGGCCGGTCACACGGTAGAGGATGAAGACACTCTCGATAGCTTCGGGGCGCAGGATATATCGACGATCGGGGATCTCGGTGAACCCCTTGGGCAGGTGCTTCTCTTTGATAACTGCGTCAGCCTCCAACTCCTTGCCCTCCTCGCCGTGTTCCCTCTCGAGAACCCCCTGCTTCCAGCGGTTCTCATCCCATGTACAATGATCCTTGGATTCACAAGGAACCATGAAGAATGTCTCAGGCATGATGCCGTACGGAAGAGCCTTGTAGGTGTAGATGCAGCCCTCCGTAATCTTGGTTGCAAGCTTGACGTCTTCTGGTCGAGAAAATAGTTTGCCACCCAGTGCAAGGGCACCTCCTAGGTAACACACGAGATGCTGACCCTGAGGTTCCAGTGTCACAGTCGTGTTTTCGTCCTTCTTCTCAGTGTGAATCTGTCCCGAAATGAGAATGTCTTCATTTGTGGGCGTCATGGGTCTGAAAAAGTTGTGCTTCGCGGCCGTGTCTATTGCCTTCTCGTACATTTTCTGGTAGACGGGCAGCTGGCCGCCCAGCAGAGCAGCCATCTTGGGCATATATTCATACCATGAATCGGCCATGGCTCCGAGCGTGAATGTTGGCCCAGAGTTGAAGATGAGTTCCTTGGCATTCATAGCCAAGGGCCACAGACCAGGTAGCTCAGTCGAATCCTGAGCTGCAGCCATCAAGTCGGTGACACGCTGCACAGCATCAAACCACTTGGGGTTTCCTGTCAGCTGGGAGAGGCGCGTGAACTCCATAGACAAGCTGCCAATCTCAGCCAGCAAGACACTCTCACCTGCCTCCTGCTTCTCTTTCTTAATGGCAGCGTGGATGTCCCAGCGTGTGATGGGCATACGGTTTGGTGTGTCAAAGGCCTTGTACAGCATGTCACCAACCTGGGCAGCTTTACGCAGTAGGCGAGCGTCGCCACTAAGGTCAAAAGCGGCCAAAAAAGCCCCCAGATACCTAATGGTGGTCTCAAAGGTGTTAATTTCCTTCATATCAGTTTGCGTAAAGTCGATAGCCTGGACAGAATCAACAGCCTCTAGAAACTCCTTCTTCAGATCCATGATCCAGAGGGTGTCGAGGGCATCGACCAGGGTGGCAGCCCAACCACCAAAGGGGTTACGGCGACCGCCTGAAACGGGGGTGAGTTCGTCTGCCATCCATGCCTTGTCATGGTAGGATTTCCAGGACTTGACGAACGTCTCCTTGACAGCGCTGCGACGCTCCTCTCGCTGGGTGCGCGCAGTGGCCGTCTCAGGCTCAAAATCAGCCTGGACCTTGGGGAAGACCTCGGGGGTGCCTGTGGGGAGTGTCTGAACGGTGGAAGGGGGGTAATCAGTGGCAATGGTTCTCCAGAGATACCTGTCATCAGCACTGGGGCGCCAGGCAGCGGGGTCAACAGGGCCGTTGAGCTTTTGCTCCAAGACAACTGTCGTGGTGGTGCGCGTGCATGTCAGGTAGATCAGCGCCAGGGACATCAAGACGACCGCCGACAGGATGGTTCTGTTTCGGGGCAGCATTGTGGCGGTTCACGGCGGTGAATGTGGGGGAAGGACACTCATCGAAAAGGATGCAGGCAGGATCAAGGAAAGGATTATTAAGAAAGAAAGCAAGAGAAAGTTAAGAAGAAGAAGAGTATTAACTGTACGCGGAACGGTGAGTGAGTGCGTTGAAACAAAAAGTAAGCAATTCCCACATGTTGAAACGCCGTCAATGCGGTTGGTTTTGCTTGGCGCGCCCCCCGTGTCAGGGGACTGACTGACTGGGCTGGGGACGAATGCATAATTAACCTCCCCCCCAAATCTGGCAGCATCCATCCAGCAGCATCCATCTAGCATCCGTCGAGCATCGCCGCAACCAGACCGAGATTTCATGTAGCTAACCGAGACCCCTGTCCCGCCCTGTGGCTGGGGTCCCGCTGCCGCCAACGCCAGCTGCAGTCATTGGTGCACGGCACGCAGACGACTCGACAAAAGTGATAAATTTAGGCCAGATCTGACTGACCCATCTGCAACTTGTTCGATTCCTCATTCTGAGCGGCCTATCGTTTAAAAGTGCCGTATCTGCATGTCTGGGATGACCAAACTCAGCCGCCAGGCCGCTCTTCCACCGGCAAAGCCCCCGCGATGCACTATCATTATGATTCATACGTGGTTGGGCTGGAGACATGTCACCATCGGGCTTTTCGGGCTTAATACTAATGAATAAATAAAATAAATAAATATTTTGCCCTATTTCTTTGCGTCTTCTCCTCATTTTCGACTTAATCTCAAAAGATCTCACCAATCCCTAGGTTCTGTTCTTCAGACAAGTCTTCACCATGATCACCAGGCTCCACCAAACCCTAGTGGTATTTTTCATTCTATCTCTCACCGTCTTAACCCGTGCTGCCTCTGCTGCCTGCTACTATCCCAACGGTGATTTGGCCCAAAATCATACTCCGTGCAACGACGACGGTGAAGAGTCGTGGTGTTGTGGCCAGGGGTACGCTTGTCTCTCTAATAAGATTTGCCAAGCCACCGGGGAAGAGTTACAAAGGGACGACGCCGCCAAGTTTGTCCGTGGGTCATGTACCGATAAGGATTGGAGGAGTTCCAGCTGTCCGTCATTTTGTATGGATGATGACGATGACGATGTCGATGGTGACGAGGGAATGGGCAAGTGTGAGGGCACCAGCAAGGACCTGTATTGGTGCATCAACGAGGTCGAAGATAGCGTTAATTGTACCAGCGGGGAAAATCTTCTCTACTTTCCAGGTGATGCTCACTGTGTGGCTAGACTTTTTTTTTTCTTGAGAACGACTGCAACTAACTTAGGTGTCGAATATTAGGAACGCCGACGGTAATCACTACTATCGGCATCTCACCCACCGCAAGTTCTAAGTCGACTTCCTCTACATCGCATAAAACAACCACCACCACCGAGGAGCCATCAAAACTATCGCTACCTGAACCAGAGGATTCCTCCCATTCCTCCTCAGATTCTGAGGCACATACAGACATCAAGGGACCCATCATCGCTGCCGTTATTAGCAGCGTTGTCATCTTCCTCCTTATTGCTTTCATCGGCGTCTTCCTTTGCTTTCGCTCCAGAAGTCGGTCAAGAGCAGCCAAGCTCAAGGCCAAAGCACCAATAGCAAAGGACACCCGAGATGAAGACCATGTCCTTGAAAGTGTTTCCCCTGAAACACGGCCGCCAATAGCGCCTCTATCAACTTGGTACCCGGAGCCGCTAAGACTGGGGACCCCGTTCGAAGCCTCCACACTGTCTCTACTGGAGGATTTACCGGCGAATAATCGCCCTGCGAGCTAAAAACATGATTATTTTTTCCTTTGTGGCTGTTAAAATGGGGGTGTCAAATGTTTGTCACGCAGTGGAGTTTTTTTTGTACTATCAAGGCGGGTCAGTCTGCCTGTAGCGTTGGAGTTGGGGAGTCTTTAACGATAGGCATGCAGCTACCAAAAATGGGCTGCTAATAAATAGAAATAAATAAATACCATTTTGAAATGTGTTTCCGTTGTTTCAAGAACAGATCTAGATCTCTCTCCGCGGTCAATGTGAGGTCCCCCATCACCATCATCAGCCAGCACTGTAACCAAACCACTGGGACCAACACATCCTGCATGCAGAGGCCCCACGATCGACGGATTTAGGACGGAACTAAAGCGGGCCTAACAGCTCAGCCACCTGCGGGCCTGCGCCTCACTCAGCGCAAACCTGGCTTCACGCTTCACAATGCCCATCTCACTTGAGAAAGCATCCCATCAACCCCAGGGCCGACGCTGCGTCCAAGCCCATCGCAATCCATCAACAAATGCGACAGCGGTGTTTCGGTTTCCTTCAGCCTTGCAACTGACCCGCCCTCCCCCGCTCTGCCCGCGATGCCGCCGGCTCTGCAGGACCCGCAGCCGCAGCAGGAGGCGTATCATGACGAGGACCTGGAGCTGAATACGCTGAACAGCGACAACGACGCCGCAACCAGCGACGACATGGATGACGATGATGACGACGGATCCAGTCTGTACCTTTCAGATCCAGATCTTCCCCTCACATCAGACCCTGCCGCCCATCACCAGGGCGAGTCGACGCGATTGCCAAGATGGCTCTTAGACCGGAAGCGTCGGTGGTCATGGTCCCTCTCCCTCGCCTCATCACGCTTTTCCCAATGGACGGCCTCATCGCCGATCATCAAGGGCCTTATCGCCCGACTCAAGGTGCTTTTGCGCCCGCGCCTGACATGGCGCTACATTGCCTGCGCCATTGTTGGTCTCTACGTCTTCTATTGCTTCCTCACCTGGCAGCCTTTTTTCTCTTCAGCCTTGCCCAACTATTCCGGCCCACATGAAGTGGGCATCATCGACATTGAGGTTCCCCTTGACAAACCCATCACCATCTCAGACACCATCCTGCGCGACACGCGCGAGCCCGCCTTCAAAGTTGAAACGGTGCTCTTTACTCTCTACTATCCCGCCGAGAAGGGCGCCCGTTCAAAAAAGTCGGCGCACCCATGGGTCCCTCGCCCCATTAGCCTCACGGCCGAGGGATACGCTCGCATCGCCCATGCCAACAACTTTGTTGTCCGGCCCATCTTCACCTTTGCGCTATGGCTCCTCGCTGGCAGCGTAGGCATCCCCGCCAAGGTCGACGTCCCTATTCTCGGGTCTGAGGACACCGACACCCACCAGGACAGGTTCCCCGTCATGGTCTTCTCCCACGGCATGGCCAGCTCCCGCACCGATTACACCCACTACCTTGGCGAGCTCGCCAGCCGTGGCTATATCATTGCCGCTATTGAGCACCGCGATGGCAGTTGCCCTGGGTCTCTAGTCAAGATCAAGAACAAGAAGGATAAGGAGGTGCTTCTCATGCTGGAAAGCGATCTTGAGTCTGACCCTCCCATGACAACTGAACAACTGAAAAAGGAGCAACTTGCTTTTCGAGACGCCGAAATCTATGAGACTATTCGCGTCCTACAACAAATCAACGACGGCGAAGGATTCGACGACGTTTTCCTTTTAAACTCCCGAAATGAAGGTCACGCTCTAGCCGCTTGGGGTGGCCGCCTCGACCTCGACCAACTCACCATCAGTGGTCACTCTTATGGCGCCACCGGTGCCTTGCAGGCACTGAAAACAGCAAACACAACCTTAACAAACCCGGCAATCGGTGGCATCATCCTGGATCCAGGTAAGGAGAGCGGCCAGCTGAATGCCGAGGTGCCGGTTCCCGTCCTTGTCGTGCACTCCAACTCGTGGTCCAAGACGCATAGTATCTTCTTTGGCCGCCCGCACTTTGACACAGTCCGCGACCTCGTCCGGGGCGTCCTCGACCGCGTCGGCAACGCCTGGTTCCTCACCAGCCTCGGCACCGCCCACACCAGCGTGACGGACGCGCCCCTCCTGCAGCCCATCGTGCTGAGCCTCGTCACGGGCACCACCATGCCCGTACGTGAGGCCCTGGCCGAGTACGTCGAGGTGTCCATTGACTTTCTCCGCTTCCTCGAAAAGAGCGACCCCAAGGGCGTCCTGCGCGAGAAGGTGACACACGAAAAGTACGGCAAGTGGGTGAGCGATGAGAGGAGAAAGGACTTTCCAGAGGACATGGCCAGGCACTGGGAAGTGCATGTAAGTTCCCAGCATTCTGCGTAAATTTTGGGTTAGCCGGCGTCTACGAATTGTTTTTTTTTGTCTACGGATACCAATTAGAGTTGCGATGTATACAGTCTTGATGCTCAATATATTATCATGTCACGTCTCCATCGACCCCTTCATCCCCAAGTAGGCCACCCCTTTCCGCCTTATCAGAATTGTTTATTAGTAAAAAAAAAAAGAACGACAGTAATTGTTCATATCCCTATTTTAAAAATATTCATCCCTCCATCTAACCTCAAAGCAACACACAGTCGCCTCCAACTCCCAAATTCCGTAACGATAAACTATGGAAACCCCCTCTCTCTGACTAGTTCTACCAGCATGTCCTGTGACCACTCATAACAGCCCAATTATATCCCCCATGCAATTATAATCTTGTTCTTCCTTATTTGTGTGGCGAAGTCACTTCATAAAAACGCCGCTGGTGAACTGCCCTTTTCGGTTCCTGTGACATCCCCCAGTGCTCTCTTGCGACGGCTGTCCAGGAACATGTCTACCATCTGCTTGCTTCCCATAACTGGTGTCTCTGAATCCAAGCGTCTCGTCCGTTGACTCTTCTCATCTTTCGCCTCGACTCGTTTTCGAGACCTGGGTGTGGATTGGCCTGTGTGATAGCCAGCTCGAAACGCTGGGGACCCTGATGCTTTATTTGTAAGTTGTCGCTCAACCGAAATTTCTGGGCTGGGGCTTGACTTGGTTGGAGAACCTGACTGCTCGAAAATATGCTGCTCATGCCGCTTCTTGTTTGCATCGTTGCACAAAGAATTGCCGCCATATATGCTGTTAAATGATCGCTCATGAATCCTCTCTGTTGGGCTAGTTGAATGGCTCAATCGAGATTCGTTATGCCTCTCCGAGAGCGAGGAATCAAGCCGTCGCTGACTCCGCGGGGGCACTTTGGGGGGTCCTCTCCGCAAACCAGGCGGTACTATTGCACAAGGATCGTCGTTCTCATCCAAAGGCACGGTTGTCTTGCTCTGATTAGTGTCAGATGTCATGACAGTACAGTTTGAGCGAGCATTCCCTCGGATAGAGCCGAGTGGGTTGCGAATAGGTGATCCATCCGCATCAACTGTCACCACTCTGCTAATCTCTTGCGGCGAATCTATTTCAGCTCGCTCTCTAACATGACCTCGCACTGGAAGCATGTTTTGTTGGATTCTTCCATCACTAATCTTGCGCGATGCATCCGAATCATCCAGTTTAGATACTTTCGCGCTCAGCCATGTCTTCCACTCCACCGAGCTCGCAGAAGACACATCTCGCTGATTTTGGCGTGGTATTTCATACACTGTCTCTTCAGTAAATATTTTTACATCCCCACTACTTTGAGCCATGAGTGGTTCGTTTTGTCGGAGTTTTGAAGACGTGCTCATCGTAGACACTGGCTGCATTGCTTCCTCAGTCCTGCAAGAGTACACGCTCTCCGCATAAGCTATGCGGGCATCATTTTCTGACTCTGAGCTGCTGGGACAACGGGTAGGAAGACTGATCTCAGAGAGCGACCTCAAATATCTTGAGCTAGGTATATCAGTCGATCCTTGTTCCTGAGATACTTTCATGCTCTCACGTAGAGCGCGTCGGTACGGGCTCGCTGTGCGGAACAGATGGCACGTAGGACTTGCAAAGAATGCTGAGCTCCTTTGCGTAAGGGTTGATTGGTTATTAATATGAGTCCTAGTTTCACAACTCTCCTGTGAGATCGATATTTTATCCTCTCCAGCTTCTCGTGCATCGCAAGTTGAAGAGACTCGTTTCAATGTGCTACTCTTCTCAGAATTTCCCGAATTTTCAGGGTTTCCCTGTTCTAATTCGGTTTCTAGTGACTTGGCCGGGTCTCCAAAAACGTCATCTTCGGTTCTGACGCATCGTATAGTTGATGAGTTCCATCCCCCACCTCCACTGCTACGATCAACTGCGCGTTCCAGGGGAGGCTGCATATTACTGAAAGAATAAGCCAATGCCTCTTCTTGCCGTTTTATCTCTTTCATTTTCTTCACGAGTGCTGAGCACACCCGTTGGCTATCGGTAGTGGGCAACCCAGCAGAGCCATCCTTTCGGCTCATGGGCAGCTCCTCAAACGGAGTAGAGGATGGCATACATGATGCATTTTCTTTGATCACAGACAGGTTCTGGCATTCCCATTCCTCTGCACTCGCTGCAGTATTGGTTATAGAGTTCGTCCAACTAGTAACTCGTGATTTGTCGTCAGTCATCTGCTTCTCGACGCTTCCGATGCTCTCGACACTCCCTCTTCTGGATCTTAGCTCCTGTTTTGAAGAGACTGCGTGCAACGATGGGACATGTGAAGGCACTCGCAAAACCGATGCCTCCGTAGGAGTGGTATCCTCTCTCATGGGTATACATGTCTCACCATCCGATTCGGTAGTATGGTATTCATTCTCATGCAGCTCGAGATCTAGTGCGCCCTTGGGCCGCGTAAATAGACCCTTTAGCTTGGTTCGGAGCGTTTTGGACACCTTTCTCGCAGTTGTTCGAAGTCCAGCCTGTTTAGGTACGGAAAGGCTGTGACTGGAAAACGCCGACGACAAGGATGTGCTGTTATTGCTGCTACTTCGTAGAGACTTTCTAAAACCCAGTGCACTCTCATTTCGTTTAGTCCTCGAGCCAAAGAACATGGAGGGGCGAGGTTTCAAGAGCGTTTGAGCTTGTACTTGATCTTTGAACTTTTCCCTCGCTAGTTGTACTGCAAGATCATTCTCTGCGCGACTAGTTGAGCGGGAGGATACTGTGGCACGCCTCCCTTTGAGGATGCTGAGTGACGTTGAGGGTCGAGGTGGGTGATCTGTCACAAGAGGATCGTTTTCCTTTCTGTACACCGTGGCACCGTGGCCAGAAAACAATTTCTTCCCATGCTCGGGGATGCCAGTGTTGAAGTAGTATCCAGGGTTGAGGGGATTAAAGGTTGAAAACATGGATTTTGACTTGCGCAGCCTTCTATAGGAAGAGGGCATTGAAGCTATGTCGTCTTCGGGAGTGTACATTTCATTGAGAACTTGCAGAGATTCAAGGTAATGTTTAGTAAACCCATAGGGGTCTGGTGATGGTTTCAGTGCTGTCCTATTATTCACGTTTCCGAGGACATGCAGGTCTGAGGCGGGAGCGCCAGTCGCTCTTGAAGCCAGATTCCTTCGAGGGCGAGCGGATGGTCCAGCGAATCTCACACTCTTTTGACGCTTGATACCGGAAGCATCCTCAGATACATTTTGGTGGCTTCGTGTGCTGTTACGTCGTTCCAGGCCTTGACTTGCCGGACTGGGAGTCACCTCGCCTCTTTCCATCGCAAAGTTGGGTCGATCCTGAAGTGGTGGAGGCATTTGATAGGACTCGCGATTTTGAGATTTATGATACGAAATCAAAGCTGCAATATGAGCATCACGCTCGGCGGCGACAGGGTCGATTATCTCAAGGAGATGGACAGGGCTTCGAGAAATAGAGTTAGCTGACTTGCTGCGACTCAACGGACGGCGTTGTTTGTTTCTGGCACTGTTCCGACGGAGCATCTCCAGTCCAATGGGTGTTTCTTTTGGGAAAAGCAAGAGGATGGTCTAAACGAGGATTCCACTAGTGGTAGGTAGACCAATGCACCAGTCTCATTGATCTCGGAGGTGTGTGTTACTGAGGTGAAGAAGCTAACCAAAGACTCAAACAGCTGAACAACGGCGAAAATGGAAATCAACAACTGGGAAAGAATGCAACAATGCTTTGACTGAGCATCAGAATGTGCCAAATAGAATTGGACAGCAAAAATCGAGGAGTGAGCATGTTTGTTTGGTGTCGTCAGTGCGTGGATCATACTTTCCAGCATAGTCAACAGCAAGCAGGCAGGTAGGTGGGTAAAGTGCTGGTGCTAATTAAGTAGAAGGAGCAACGTCCTAACTAAGAGTTGAATGTCATGACTACGAAGCACATTATCTGCATACGACGGGCGACAAGACATATTCACGTCACAGTTACAAGAATTCCGAGCAAGTGATACATTACGAAATGTATTGTTAAAAGGTTAATGAGAACGTGTCCAGTCCTTATATGCTGCATGAAACCATTCTCAGCGATTATATCGCAATAACAAGAACAAATACCGTGGGTCTAAGCCCCAAATCCGTACCAAGTGTTACCCAAATAAAACGCACCATCCATAATACCCATCTGCAATCCCAAACCAATGCATAGCCTTGACACCAATGATGATTCTGTTATGTTCTTACACAGCGATCTCCTTGAGGAACTGATCAATCTCCTCATCTACGAGCTCGTGAATCTTCTTAGAGAACTTCTCAGCCTTGCTGCCGTACTTCTTGGCCGTCTTGACGATCTTGCCAGAGACAACGTTGAAGTCATCCTCAATGGCGACCTCGAGCTCAGAGATGGATGAGGGGAAAGCGCTGGACTTCTTGACAGTGTAGGCGCCCTTCTCGAGGATCTTCTTGTAGTCGCTGCAGCCACCACCGTTCCAGGCGAGAACGTTAGGGCTACCCTGGCCGACATCGCTGAGAGCATCCTGAGTACCGATGGCAATGATGTTCTCCTTGAGCTCCTTGGGAGTGATCTCGGCAACAGCGTACTCAGAATCGGTAGAGGGCTGAATGGAGAGGTAGTAGGCCAGAAGACCAGCAATGTGGGGGGAGGCCATCGAGGTACCAGAGATGGTGTTGATAGCGTGGGGGCTGCCGATCCAGGTGGACTGAATGCTCAGACCGGGAGCGAAGATGTCGGTGCAAGTACCGTAGTTGGAGAAGTAGGCACGCTCATCACCGAGAGTGGAGGCACCGACAGTGACGGGGAGGTTGGCCGCAGCAGGAGAGTAGTTGCAAGCATCGGCGTTATCGTTACCGGCAGCAACGGCAAAGTGGACACCAGTGCGAACGGCAGCGTTGACAGCGGCATCGAGAGCCTGAGTCTTACCACCACCAAGCGACATGTTGGCAACGGAACCCTTGAAGCCCTTGCGCTTGCCATCCTTGGCTTGCTTGAGCTGCTCAATGTGGCGCTCAGCGGCAACCTCAACACCCTTGACGACGTCGGCCATGGAGCCAGATCCGTTGGATCGAAGAACCTTGACGGCGTAGATGTGGGCCTTCTTGGCAACACCATACTTCTTACCAGCAATGGTACCGGAGCAGTGAGTACCGTGGCCGTTGCCATCCTCATCGGCATCGCCAGAAGGAACGGTCTTGAGCCAGGTAGCTCGGCCCTCGAAATCGACGTGGTCGACGTAGGTACCAGTGTCGATAACATAGGCATCAACACCCTCACCAGCGTCAGCCGAGTAGAGGTACTTGTTGAATGTACCAAAGTTCAGGGCGCCTCGGTGAGAGATACGAGCAAGACCCCAGGGTGAAGCCTTCTCGGTCTCAGGAGAGCACTTGTCCGTGGTCTCTGAGTCCTGGGACTCGACGGGGCGCATGGTGTGGACGAGGGTATCACGCTCGATGTACTCGACCTGTTTAGATTTGTGTTAGCGCTCTTGCGATCCTCAGGGTTACATTGAGAGACTGTGCGAACTTACATCGGGGTGGTTTCGGACCTTCTCAATGACTGACTCGTGGAAGTGACCTGAGTAGCCCTTGAATTTGCCGATCTTGTAGGTGTGCTTCATGCCGGCAAAGGCGTTGACATCCTCGCCGCGCTTGCGGAGCTCAAGGCGCTCCTGCTCGCCGCCCTTGTGAAGGTCGGTGATCCAGACGTGGTGGTCTGAGGCACCGGACTCATCGACATGGTCCTTGAACTTGATGATGTAGGAGTCGGGGATTTCGTTCGCTCCAACAGAGCTGAGAACGGGGGCGGACTTGTCGTGGATGGTACCGACGCTGAATGTGCTGGCGCTGGCGGCGCTGGCAAAAGCAGCCAGAGTGAGTGTGAATGCGTACTTCATGATAACGACACGACGCAATAAGTGAAGCGGGAGCTGTGGTGGTCTGCCTGCGACCGGAGGAAACGACTAAAAGACAGGCTGTGATGTGCAGCCCTCGGAAATGATAGTGTGGAAGAGGGCGATGCCTTGGTGATGGAGAGAGATGATGGGGGATGAAGATGGGAAAGAAGAGAGAGTTCAGATGGAGAGCAGCCTGGGGTAGATAAACGCAGAGCCGTAGGCGTGCGACAGCTCCGGTGTTGCCTCATCAGCGGGCCAGAGCGGGCCATTGCGGGCGAGAGGGCGAGAGGCGTGACGCATTCGCTGGGGAGTGCGATAGGAGCGGTGGCTGAGCCCCCAACAGGGTTTAGCGCCAGCCGAAACAGCCAATCCCGTGATGCGTCTGGTTCCCAGGGCGATGCGATAACGACACCCGCTTGGATCCCCAGCTACCTTGAGCTCATGATGGCTCCGTGCGATCGCTGACGCTGACACGGTACACCTTGGTTGTGTCGGTAGGCCTTGGTGGCGCTTGGACTTGCGAGTCACGATGCACTCCAGATGTTCGGGGAAACTAGGCGGTATGGGAGCCCAGGGAGCCGCGATACGAGCTTGATTTGCCGGAGAAGCGGCTGCTAATCGCGCGAGGAAACATGACGGCCGTTGGCACATCGTGGTGGTTGCGCACCACCAAACGCGGGATGCAGCTCAACGACTACTACGGCTACCGCTACGGCGACGACTACGATTACAGCCTGCCTAAGACTACACTGGGTGATCAGCCACGACCTGGCGCTGATTGTCTCATCCCCCGCTCGGCTTACGCCGCCGTTCCCGGCCTTGCTGGCTAGCGATCGCCTCGGCCCTGGACTACTGGGGTTTTACCGAGTGAGGCGCGTGTGTAGGTTCTCAGTCCAGCTCTCAACAAGGTCGGTACCTCCAGGCGCCCAGGCTGGAATTGAAGGGGCGCCAGGGCAGACAGGCACCGTGTGCAGGGATCAATGGCCGGAGATATGCACTGTATGACGACCATCATGGTGCCCATCATAGTGCCAATCATGGTGCCAGCGCCTCAGCGCGCCTCGGGCTCAATCAACAATCGATGCCTCGCCAGCCATGAAGCTGCCTCGGGAAGATGGCCCCCACAGGCGTGGGAGAGCTCAGACAAGCTGCTTCGTTACGTGCAGCAGCACATGAACGGACAGGCTAGAGCAAGCAAGTTCCCCCGACATCAGGGGTTGACAACTGCAACTGCCCACGCCTACACCCATTGCAGCGATAGCCTGCCCCAGCCTGGGTGGCCACCCTCACTCGTTGGTGTGCCCAGTGCAGAATGCGGGGGGAGCCACCTTAGCTCGTACTGTAGGTCTCCGATTGGGCCTTCACTGGTCATGGCCCACCTGATCCACTGAGTCAGACGACGTCCCTGGCACGTGCCTGTTGTTGCAAAGGCTGGCGAGCCCCGACGAGCCCTGGCCCACGTCTCACCCAGCGGAGTCACGGCGTCACAGCTCACTGCCCCCGGCTGCAGCCAGCACAGCTCCCGCCTAGCTCCCAAGATCGGAAGTGAGTTGGCCTAGGAATGAGCGGCGAACGTCATGATATGACAAGGCAGCATTTCCTCCGTGTCCCTTTGTACATACATACATGTATGTGCTGTCATCCTGGGCCCTCGGTCAGTTTCAATCCAACCACAATCACAAGCACATGAACACACGGTGCCTCCGGCACTGGCCATCCATGTCTCGGTCCAGCCCAAGCTCGCTCTCTGAGAGCTATCTCCCTCTCTCAAACAGTTAAGCTTTGCTCCGTATCTTGCTCCGATTACGCCATAAACCGCGCCCATTCCAGGCATGGGCTCCACATCTTCGTACCACACTCTGCTTGTGGCTCGGCCTGATTAGATAACCACTTATCCAGATAGCAGGGTGTCTTGAACACCGCTGTATCCTTGGCGCTGAACCATATGAAGAAGCTATTACCACATCACTGTTCCGAGAAGAGGGGCCAAGTTCAGGCCTCAGGACGATATTCTGATTTAAGTGAGGCGAGATAGCCCGTACGCCCACAAGTTGCTCTCTGCCTTGAGTCAACTTGCAACATCGCAATTTGAGCGAGCAATCGGGACTAGTCCTAGTAAGCCATTGCATCATGAGCTCATTTGTTCAGCTCAACAATTTCGCTGCACCATGATACCATGCCGCCGAATCCTTCCTTCCTCATGACATCTTCCATTTGTAAATAGCATATCCGTTGAGCCATCATGAAGTAACTCCAACTGCCACCCAATTACCATGACCGCTTGTGTTGCAGTCATGCAGCCGCTCTCTCGTCCCTTACCCTACACCATGGTCGGCTCTCCTGGTCGGATTCGACCCTACCGATGCAAGGCTGAAAAAAACAAGGGTTGTGGCTGCATTAGGTGAACAGTCCATCTTGGTAAAGGAATCCAGCCGTGTTGCAGTGCTTCGTGTAGTTGCATGCGATATCATGGCCAGCTCTCTTATCTTCTCATGGTGCGGTGGTCACAGCAGCTCATGGTCGGCGAAATGGAGCATGTCACTCTAGCAGTCTCGGTGGCCGCTGAGCCAACAGCTGTCTCCGCATAAGCCCCAGGCGGGGCCACCCTCAGAGGGCTGAGCCACAACTCTCGAGGCTGACCAAACAGTGACGAAGACGGTAACTGACAAGCACTCTGAGTGTTCAGGCTCCAGCTTGCGAGTTCGATTGAGACACCCTCATTCTTGTGTGCCCGCCTTACGACCGGCTCCCGGCGTTCGAATCCAAAAACGCCTCCGTCTATCGTGAAACAGCTGCTTTCGCTCCACCGGTCCGTGGCGCTGCCTGCTGAAGCTCGTACCGCCCCTAACCTCCATGCGCCCCGCGCTCGCAGCCTTAACCAGCTCGAGATCCCGCCTTTCGATGCCGACTGCGACTGACATCGGCCTGGACCCTTGATGGGCTCTGGGGAGGATATTTTTGGAATGAGATCCCCGTTCCACTAAACAAAAATGGCGTCCGTCTCAAGAAGATATCGGTCTTCTACATCGGCCTCTACTCAGGCCAGATCAAAATCCTATGACATTGTCGACGGTCTGCTCTGTAACCTCGTGAAGGATGCCTCGCTCCCTCAAGATAACGGATACCCCGACATCCCACGACTCCTTAAACACCTACGATATATCACACAACACATAAACGCCACAAAAACCCCCGTACACCAAGATGACTTCCGCCATGCCGACGGTTTCGAGCGCATCTTTACGATGCTCCGGGCCTTTTCAGGCTACTACAACCCCGATAAGCGAAGCGATTCGGATATGACGGCCTTTTTTAAGCTCCTCGGCGAGTCTCTAAATGTATTCTCAGCTGCATTGCGGGAACACCCCGGAAACCGTCGATTCTATAGATACCGAGTGGAGGGCGGCGGCTGGGAAGCCTTGGAACAAGTCATCGCGAGTATTGGACTGGGTGGAGCTGAGCCGGATGCGTGGATAAGCTGTCACGTATTTGGGAAGCTTCTTGCCTTTGCCCTTGATGACGAAGGCCTTGATCTACTATGCCAGTCCATTGCCAAGGCCCTTCGCTCCGAAACGGACAACTCTGATGCCAACGAGGACGATGATGGCTCAGAGGAACAATGGGACTTGGTCTTGGCCAAATCAGCCGAGAACATTGCACCGGGCGTGCGGGAGGTCATCAATGGCAAGACTATTCTACGGCACCCTGAGATTTTGAGAGCCGTTGTTGGGTTTTGGACCGCTATTCCCAGAATAAAGGACGGGTCCCCCAGCCCAGCGTCCCTCATTGTGCTGGAAACCATACAGTCTATCATTGCAACCTCCATATACAACCGGGCCGCCGTTCATTCCACTGGGGTTTTGTCACAGTTTCTCCGAGTTGTTTTTGGGACTGATTCATCACTGAGTCTTCCTGAGCGGGAAAAGGTCCTGGCTATCTGTAGAATGCTCATGTACTTGGGCGTCAACGAGCCGGCCGATACTCAGTTTCTCCTCTCATCACCCAGTTCCGAAGCATCTGAATTCTGCCTGCAGATGGCGTCTAAATATTCTGGACCTCCCTTTTTCCAGTTTGATCTTTCCCTAAATGGTTTCTCCTCGCTCGAGCTACCAAGTCTTGGTCGTTCGTTTCCGCCCCAATCAAGCGGTGGGTATACCTTTACAGCGTGGATAAGGGTCGACAGCTTCGATCCTACCGCCCACACAACCATCTTTGGAGTCTTTGACTCGACACAATCATGCTTCGTGCTGGTTTATATCGAAAGAGATACTCACAACCTTATTCTACAAACCTCAGTCTTCTCCAACAAGCCCAGCGTCCGCTTCAAGTGTGTTTCATTTAAAGAGAAGAAGTGGTACCATATCGCTATCGTGCATCGGCGCCCAAAGACTATGACCACCAGCAAAGCAAGTCTCTATGTCAATGGCGAATTTTCTGAACAAATTCGATGCAACTACCCGAATCCACCTCCCCTTTCTAACGGGACTAATGAAAGCTTTGCATCTTTTAACTCCAACCAGAACAAGACCAACCCTGTTCAAGCCTTTCTGGGCACACCCAAAGAGCTCTCAAACCAGATTGGACCTGGCCTAGTATTCTCCCGATGGTCATTGGCCTCTGCACACTTGTTTGAGGATGCTTTAAGTGACGATTACTTGGCTGTTCACTTCGGCCTCGGTCCGCGCTACCAGGGAAATTTTCAGGACAGTCTTGGGGGCTTTCAAACTTATGAAGCGTCAGCTACTCTGGGACTACGGAATGAAATTGCGCATCCCGGGAAGGAAGAGAGCTCAGATATCCTCAGGGCCATTCGCGACAAAGCGAGCACGTTACTCGCCGAGTCAAAGATATTATTGAGCATACTTCCCACTGCTACATTTCCCGAAAATGTTCGATATATGGACACAGGACTGTTGCGCTCATTACCTAGAAATTGCGCTCGCAATCTCTTCCGAGCCTCCGACCAGCAGGGTGCCCCGTTGGCCATCAACTGTGCTGTTCCAAGTCTCCCTGACACATTGTTTAGAGTACAGGGTCTGGCATCCTTTCGAGGGAGCCCGATCGTCACTGTTCCATCATATTTGGACGAGAACCTGTGGCGCCTGGCTGGCTTTACGCCCCTGGCATTAAAGCTCTTTGAGCGAGCTTCAACAACAGAAGATACGGTTCGTGCCGCCGAAATGCTTTTCAACTGCATTCGCCAAAACTGGAGAAACAGTGAGGCCATGGAAAGGGATACTGGGTATGGCATTCTGGGTATGCTGATGCGAGTGAAGCTTGGCTATGGTGGCAGTGGCAATAACGATGTCTCTGTTTCTCGGCTCTCTATCACCAACGAGGAAAGAGACCGTCTGGCCTTTCAACTTTTGAGTTTAATTCTAGGCTTTGTCGGGTACAACCATGTTGAACCCATGGAGTCATTTATCATTAATCCACTTGCTTACCGAACACTGCTGATTGACCTGGATATATGGCGCAAGTCATCGCCACGCATCCAAGAGCTATACTACAAACAATTTGCCACGTTTGCTGTCAAGAGCAAATATCACGAATTTAATAGCCGAAGGCTGATTCGGATGCGTAAGCGAAGACAAACACCCATGACTGGCTGAGGCTAACAACCGCATTAGGTATTGTGAAACGGCTGCTGGATGCCATGAAGGGAGAGGTTGTATCTGAGGACACTCTGCCACATTTTATGGGGGCTTTTGAAATCCTAGTGATATCAAACCTTAGCCAAGAGGTGATGAGGTCTCTCGCACTCTTCATCACGTATGCGTTCCACACGCCGTTCACTTCTCTATCGCGAACACCACGTCCTCCTTCCGCCGTTTCAAGATCCAGCAGTACACCCGCTCCCATAAAGAGAACTGCCGGTGACGCTACACCTGGCGGCCCTTCACTGTCTGGAGTTAAATACTTGACGAAAAAGCAGCTGGGTGTCAAGGTTTTGAGCATGTATTCCCGCATTCTATGCGAAAAGGGCAATATAGCTCATATCAAAAAGTTTGCCCGTACAGTGACGAATAAGGTAAGCGATCCCTGACTACATAACAACCCTGTTGCTCACATTTATGAAGTGGCTATTGTACCTGTTGGCAGAAATTGATCCTGAAGTTGTCATTCATGGCTGCAAGATCCTCGCTCGCCTCTTGGTCATACATGGGACGACTTACACCTCCAAATTTGCCAACAAGTCTGGAGGCTTCACCATCATGGCTAGTCGGCTTAAAAGGTTCTGGGATGTGCCCACTGTTTGGCCCATTTGCTTTAGCATCTTGTTTGGATATGACGTTGCCGAGATCGATTTCGACAGAAACTTTGACTTCTTTAGCCTATTGGAGATTTTCGGTAAACGGAAAGTCATCTACCCAGAATCTTTGGTAGTTATCACGGCGATGCTTCAACATGGACTCAAAGATGTTATGAGACACCAGGATGACCCGGAATCTCCTGCCAAGAAACCGGATCCATCCGCTTCCCCAAGAAAGCAACCGTCCCTCCAGGATATCCGAATCCAGGCAAACTCCATGGACCTTGCAATTGCCCTCGAAACCCGATGTATGTTCACTAGACACATTAATCGTTCGTCCACTAACTGTTTTTAGTAACATTTTCGAGAGATAGCGAACGCATAGTAAGCCATGCTGGCGTTCTTCACACTGTAACCCGATTTCTTCTGGACCTTCATGCCCGTTCGACTGAGTTTCGGGATTTTGCTCTCTCTTCCGAATGGGTGAGATTGTTGCTGGGTGCTCTGTATCCTGTCATTGTTAGCACAGACCCTGTCACGCCTGAAACCGAGTTGAACTCTGGAGACTCAGCCCTCACTTTTGAAGGGACCGATGTGATAATTCGTCCAGTTGGAGGAAATTCATCAGCTGCAACGCCGATTGTGAGGACCAGTAGCGTCGATCCAGTCCCATCACCCCAGTCTACACCGCCCAAGGGCACACCACTACGTAGAGCATCCTCGTTCATTCTTTTGACAGCTCAAAAGTCACCGCCTGGTCCAAGCCCAGCGCGCCTGAGCCAGACACTCTCGCCACAAAAGAAGGGACCCAAACAAAAGCCTAGCAGTGATATTCTGGACGGGCTGGTGGAGTTGGTTGTCAGCGTCTTTATGGATCAACTGCTCGCTCGTAAAGAGTTTCCTGGATTCGGCTTGTTCTCGAAGGTACCCCCTGGGTTTCAAGAACACCAGGCCTATTTCGAGTCTTATATCCTGAGAAACGTAATAACGCAGCTGACAAATAACATCCAGCTGAACCAAAAAGCCATTTGCGAACCTCGAATTCTCACTAATTTGGCGAGATTTTGCACTCACATGTCTGAAGCTATCTTCGAGGGATGGTTTATGAATGGCGCAGAGATTATGATTGAATTCATCGGCATGCTGTTAGAATTTCTCCAGCGGCCTGACATCTCCACCTTGAAGAGCGTTCGACTTTGCCACCAGGCGATCAACACGGTTCGAAACAGTTTATTGAGGATCATACTGTTGAAATTGTCCGACTTGGACAATTCACAGACAACAGAGGTTCAAGCAAATGACTTCATGACCAAGCTTGTCTATTGGCAAATGTCAATTTTAGGATGCTTCTCGTCTGAAGATGACTATCTCAAGCTTTTTTGGTATCAACTTTACACAAAGCTAATTGACGATAAGAAGCCAATTCGCGTGGCGGCGGCAAACTTTCTCCGCATTATTTTGGTACAAAAGCCAAACGAGTCAGCGACGTTGATCCGCTCGTGTATGACTCCAGACCAAAAACAGCTATCCAGGGACTTTCAAAAACTGACTGGGGTGGATGATGAATCGTTCCTGGACTGGGTTGACAAGCATCGGCAATCTTTGGATGTTCTTTTCTTTGGAGGAATGTCCAAGACCTGGGAAGATTTTGTTAGCGTTGAGAATGCTCGCACTGCAGAAACAGCCAGGACTCGCATCGCCAAGCGCAAGGAAAGGCTACGAATCTGGCATATTGAGAACCTGACCACTGAAAAGATCATGGTCAGCCATGACATTGGTAATAGTGCCTGGATGAAGAGCATCTATAATTCGGAATACTTCAAATACCAGCGCATTATGCAGGACCAACAGGATGACCTGGTATTCCTCAGCTCCGGTTACAAGAAAATGGAACGAGACTTGAGGCGGCCAGGCGCAGTGCTGAGCGAACAGACACCGCCAAAATGGAAGCTTGATCGAACAGAGGGTCGAAACCGAATGCGATTGAGAATACTCCCGGATTACAATGTGAATACCGACGAGTATCAACCAAAAAGGAAGGCAAGCGAAGTCGCCCAGAGCCTCCGGGTCAACACCTCTGTGCCTTCAGTAACGACGAGCGCCACGACACCTAGCGCCAAGACCCCAACTTCCAAGACGCCAGTTGGTAAGGCAAGCTCAACAGATATTCTTGATGGGAACGATGGAGCCCAGTTTTCCGACGAACTCGAGTCATCATCTGTAGAGCGATCGAACTCTGGAGTTGCCCCCGAAGATGACTTTGAGCTTGTTGATGATCCGAACGATCCCAATGAGGGCGACGATGGCTTTGAAGATAAAAATCGGAAAGTTATGCGTCGACTGGAGCATGGAGACCAAGTGCAAGCCGCATACAACATCTCCCGTATTATTGGTCTGGACGCGTGTGAAGGCATCCTGATAATAGGAAAAGATGCTTTGTACATGATGGACAACGTGTTCCAGTGCGCCAACGGTGACATTGTCAACGTGTGGCAAGCGCCTCCCGAAGAGCGAGACCCCTTTTCTCAAATTGTCACTGATGCAAAGACATCTGAGAAGCGACAGAGTGGCAAGATTGAACAAGAGTCAAGGCACTGGCGATGGCAGGACGTCATCAGTATTTCAAAGCGTCGGTTCTTATTCCGTGATGTGGCTATCGAAATATTTTTCACGGATGGACGCAGCTATCTGCTCACTACAATAAACCCGACTGTGCGGGATGAGTTGTTTGTCAAGATGCTCAACAAGGCACCCCATACGAGCGGCGCGAATGCCTTGCCGAATCCCGAGGATGGCTGGCGCCTGGAGGCACTGAAGGTCATTGACGAGACCCCTCAAGGATTTGGATCCAAGTTTGGTACATTCTTCAACGCGTCACCGTGGAATCCTATCATGAAGCGGTGGCAGAGGGGGGAGATGTCTAATTTCCACTATCTCATGATGGTCAATACTATGGCAGGACGAACCTTTAACGATCTCACGCAATACCCGGTGTTCCCTTGGGTATTGGCAGACTACGATAGTGAGGATCTTGACCTGGAAGACCCGGCAACCTTCCGAGATTTGTCCAAGCCAATGGGTGCACAGACAGCCAACCGAGTCTCTGGGTTTGTGGAGAGCTACAACGCCTTGGCTGAGATTGGAGAGATACCGTTTCACTATGGAACTCACTACTCATCTGCCATGATCGTCTCCTCTTACCTGATCCGACTTCCACCATTCACGCAATCCTACATTCTACTTCAGGGAGGAAGCTTCGACCATGCTGATCGCTTGTTCCAGTCGATTCCCGATGCGTGGAGGTCCGCATCGTGTAGGAACAAGGCAGATGTAAGAGAACTCATTCCCGAGTTTTTCTGCTTGCCCGAGTTTCTCACAAATGTCAACGGATACAACTTTGGCAACCGTGAAAGCAATGGCGTCAAGGTAGACCACGTTGAACTCCCTCGATGGGCCAAGGGTGACCCGAGGATCTTTATTGCCAAGCACCGAGAGGCGCTGGAGAGCCCGTATGTTAGCGAGAACCTGCACAAGTGGATCGACTTAGTCTTTGGATTCAAGCAGCGAGGCGAAGCTGCCGTGGACAGTTTGAATGTGTTCCACCACCTGTCATATCGGGGTGCGACGGACTTGGATAGCATCACTGATGCAAAGGAGAGAGCCATCATGGCTGGTGTGATCCACAACTTTGGGCAGACGCCTCATCAAGTGTTTACCAAGCCTCACCCAGGCCGTGAAATCGTACAAGCCCCGACCCGACGGCTGGATACCAGCGTGTTTTCACTGGCATGCCTTCCAAACCCGCTGCTAGGTAAGTGGCGCAATAGGGCCCAAAGGGAAACTGAACTAACATGAAACAGAGAGCCACGAACGGGTGGCGTCATTGTTGTATGCTCCCAAGCTGGACCGTCTCCTCTGCGCCTCTCCGTTCCGACTCAACTTCCCGCCATATGACAAGTACCTGGAATGGGGCTACGCTGACAACAGCATCCGCTTCTTCTTCAGCGACAACCGGAAGGTAAAACGCCACTACTCTCTCTCTGACTATCGCCGCCTCGCTAACACCCGAAAGCCGGCCGGCCTTTTTGAAAATCTCCACATTGGCCAGGTCTCATGCGCATGCTTTGCGGACTCCAAGACTCTCATCACTGCCGGCGAGGACTGTGTCGTGTCCGTGTACGCGGTGCATTCGGCCCCAAACAAGCAAGTGGAGCTTTTGCCGAGATCGAGTTTGTTTGGACATAAGACACCAGTAACCACGATTGCGGTGAGCAAGTCATTCTGCACCTTTTTGACGGTGTCTTCGGATGGGCAAGCTTTCCTGTGGGACCTCAACCGTCTTTCGTTTATTCGCAAGCTGCCGCTGGTTCGACCCGTGGAGTGCGCTCGTATCAACGACATTTCTGGCGAGATTCTCCTTTGCTCAGGTCCCAACGTGCTCTTGTACACTCTAAACGGCACACTCCTGATCGAACAGAATGTGTGCTTTGAACGAGATGACTATATCCACTCGTGTGCCTTTTACGAGGGTGCAGGGAACGAGTGGTTAGAAAACTCGCTCATTTTTACGGGCCACAAGCGTGGGCGCATCAACGTCTGGCGAAGGAGCATCACGGCCGGAAAATGGACGCTGGAGCTTCTCAGGAAGCTGGATCACATAGACTATAAGAGCGACCAGGGAGCCAACACGGAGGCGGGCATATCGTGCATCAGCCCGATGCCAACGTGTGTGTATACAGGCGATGACGACGGTCGAGTGGTAAGTCAAGTCAATCATATAACTTTGGGTTATTATGATCTGTTACTAATGCAAGCTCTATCTAGTATGAGTGGAATTTCATGAGCAGGGACAGGTAGAGCCTGGTCTTATCAACCAGGCCGTCAGTTCAAAGCTGTTCTTGTCGACTCTCGCTGTGAAGGCACACGCAGAAAATTGATTTGTGGTAGTGAGATTGGGAGCAGCGTGTTTTAAAGTCATTACATCATTGATGTGGGCGTTGGATTGGCATCTATCTGCATGTTAGAGGTCGGGTGCGAGAAGGTGCATATCACGTTTATAGGTATAGCGGATGCTCTGGATGAGCTGCGAGAGGTTGATGAAAAGAACAAAAAAAGATTTGTAGCGTCAATTGCTGGGTGGACCTCCGGGTTGTCCATGTCGTCGGTTCTATTCCTCCTCTGACTCTCTCGAACGCCGTAGTTTGTACAATGTATGCCTGTCCGCTCCTTTTGACATGTATCATCCTCGGTCTCGTTCCACAGACACCACGGCGGTTTACTCGTCATCGTAGCCGGTCAGCTGTTTCCTTGGGGCATTGGGGACTGCAGTCGATGTGAGGTTAGATATGTCTCGCTTTCGCCGAGCCAGCCTGAGGGAGGGGAGGATATGACGCACCAGGGTAGCTGACGGGGACCGGGGGCGCATCGACGTCGCCAAGGGCCTTGCGGATCGGGGGAACAATGGGCATGGCGACGGGGCCGGCAGCACCGATGATGACGGACCAGAAGAGAGCGGGACGCTCGCGGGCTGCCCAGCGGCAGTACTTGAGGGGGGTGGACCAGAAGAGGGGAGCGGCCGACATGGTGGGCGAGGTTGCTGCTGGGGAAAAGAGGAATTGTCAGCCAAGCGGAGCAGGGGGACGGTAGGGCGGACAGGGCGCGGGGGCGTACTCAATTGGCGGACGGAGATGTCGTGGGCGTGAGTGTCCGTGGTGTTGATGGTCTGGAGGACGACTTCACTGTCGCTGGCGGGCCCCGGGCCAATCGCAGGAGCGGAAAAACCAAGCCGCGGGAGTGGGATAATCCGCTGAAGGGAAGAAAAGGGCGCTAGACTGGATGGGGGGGAGTAGTGTGAGCAGTGAAATGGGGATTTGCAGCTGGTCTTTGGGGAAAATTAGTGTTTTTACTCATTTTATATATCAATTAAGTATATGAGAATTTATTGGTTAGGTTAATAATTTTAAAACTACCTGTTCGTGTGAAATTGAGAGCGTTTTGGTGATTCTCTTGCATCTTTGGTAGATGCTCAAGCTCAATAAATGGAGAGGATGCTGCCGCAATAGGACTAGCGCAGGTCCAAAACACAGAATTTCTGGCTGCTCTCCCAAAGTCGCAACGGCTACGTACTGCAATGCAGCACAGACCCCACAGGCCCTTGGCAAGGCTACGTATCCCTCAACGCAAGCTGTCGCCAAAGCTCCCCCGTAGTAGCGAAGCTGTCCACGTCGCCTTGTCGTCTTGCTTCTGTTCAAGACGCACAACCACAACACCAATCTCGTAGAATCCCTATTGTCGCTTCCACCACAGCTCACGATGCGGTCGCTCTGGGGTCTCGTGACTTTCCTCTTTGCCGCCCTGGTTTCCGCCGCCAGCTCGGCCGGCAACCGCCTGTTGGTGGTGCTCGACAACGTCGAGGACAAGGACGCTTATTCCACCTTCTTTGGCGACCTCAAGGGTATGCACACGCCATACAACCCCGTTGTCTTTCCCGCTGCGGCATTGGACTTACAATTTATTGCGATAGGACGTGGCTATGAAATCACTTACGAGTCGGCCAAGAGCGAGGCCCTGAGCCTCTTCAACCTGGGCGAGCGAAACTATGATCACCTTCTCTTCCTGCCCACCAAGGTCAAGGGTTTGTGCTATCCCGCAGTCGCTTCAATTGTGCGACCACTGTGAATATCCCATCGTGCTAACCGCCTCCAGGTCTCGGCCCCAACCTGACGCCCAAGATTCTCGTCGACTTCATCAACGCCGAGGGCAACATCCTCGTGTCCATGTCCTCAACCCACCCCGTGTCTAGCTCGCTCGTTACATTCCTTAACGAGCTTGACATTACTCTCCCCGTTGAGCGAACTGCTTCCGTTGTCGACCACTTCTACTACGACACCGTTTCTTCCGCCGAGACCCACGATGTCCTCGTCCTTGACGCCCCCCGCAACGTCCGACCCGGCCTCAAGAGCTACTTTGAGATCCCCGGCGCCCTCCTCTCCGTCCCCCATGCCGTCGGCCACCTTCTCGGCGCCGGTCCTCTCCTGACTCCCATTCTGCGAGCTCCCGCTACCGCCTACAGCTACAACCCCAAGGAGCAGGCTGAGACCGTCGACGAGGACCTCTTTGCTGCCGGCAAGCAGCTGTCCCTCATCTCTGCCGTGCAGGCCCGCAACTCGGCCCGCGTCACCATTCTGGGCGCTGCCGAGATGCTCCAGGACCAGTGGCTCGAGGCCAAGGTTGCCCGACCTGAGCAGAAGGCCCAGTTCCCCAGCAACAAGGAGTTCATCAACACCCTCTCTGCCTGGGCCTTCAAGGAGCTTGGTGTTCTGCGTGTCAACAGCATTGAGCACAAGCTCCAGGGCAGCGACGAGTCCAACCCTGAAATCTACCGTGTCAAGACCGAGGTGGTAAGTTTGCGCGCACATTCTCACCCATGTCGCATTCTGTTCACTAACATTAATCGCAGGAATACTCCATCTCCATCTCTGAGTACGCCTCCAGCGGCTGGGTTCCCTTCCAGGTCCCCGAGGGCGATGAGCTCCAGCTCGAGTTCTCCATGCTCTCTCCCTTCCACCGCATCAACCTCAAGCCCACTGCCGAGTCCCAGCACGCCGCTGTCTACTCGACCAACTTCACCCTGCCCGACCAGCACGGAATCTTCAACTTCAAGGTCAACTACAAGCGCCCCTTCCTCACCTACCTTGAGGAGAAGAACACCGTCAGCGTCCGTCACATGGCCCACGACGAGTGGCCTCGCAGCTTTTCCATTTCCGGCTCCTGGCCCTGGCTGTCCGGTATCTTTGCTACCGTGGTCGGCTTCGTGACCTTCAGCGCCCTTTGGATGTACAGCCAGCCCACCAAGAAGGCGGCTGGTGCTAAGAAGACCCAATAAATGATGAATCAAAGGGTCAAGGAAAGCTGGGAATGGGAATGTACAATTGTTTTTGGAACACGAATGGCTCACGGGGAAGCCTTCGTATGTAGAGTAAGGACCAAAAGTGGAATGATATAGAAGCGCATTTCTACAAGGTATCGAATCGAATTGGGATACAATTTATGAGCGATTGTAGCGTACTCTTACTAGTGATTGCCATTTATTGTTGCTCAACTTTTTTGTCACACGTAACCAAGTATGATTGTGAAATAAATAAATATTCCTTCATGCTACCTATTCTTGTACTTTAAGCTCGAGATTCAAGTCGCACCATGCCCTCAGATTAGCTCTCTTGGGTTCTCACTGACAACCCGCGGATGTGAGCCGGAGCTCCTGACATCCATCAGGGATGGATGTCAGCCGCTGCTGCCTGCAAATTTGGCTTTTTGGACGTTGATCATCACTAGGCGGTTTGATACTTGTATCTCGAGCTTCCTCCTCGCACCATTTCCCCGAGCAGGCATGCGTTTGAGCTCAGCCTGCTCCGATTGAAAACTATATAATTCATAAATCACAAGCATCTCGGGAGCCCAGAAGCACTCACTCATCGCTTCTCTCGTAGACCGGAGCCCGGAGAGTCGCGGTAAGGAGTGCTGCGGGAGAGACGTCTTCTTTGAATGTGAAGAGTGTCGGTCATTGCGGCTACTGCGAACTCATCGGCACACCAAAGGGGAGATAGCGTAGAAGAAGAGTCACTCAACCTGCTCAGATCTCTGTTCTTGAGTTGGATCACGCTCTCGATGAATGGTTTCCGAAGAATCCATACCCGGAATCACCATGCTCATGTGAGCTTTTTCGTCACTGCAGGTGAGTCAAAGTGACAGTCAGAGAAGCTAGAAATGGTTAGCAATAGCAAGGGGTGTGTTTGTAAAGCAAGAACCGGGGAGAGGAAAGCAGTTGAACGCCAAACGCCAGACTCCTGACGCCGAGCCCCTCAAACCCCAACCAAGTGGATAAGTATATTTCCCCCATAAGAATATGTAAACCTGAACCGGAACTCCAAACGCCTTGCGCCGAAGAAAGCAGGAAACAGACCAGAAGAGCAACGCAAAAGGGATAGGTAGAAGGGACTAGCAAAAGGGGTAGAGGGGGAGCTCAGGTGGGTATCCAGTGGGAAGTCGACGTGAGAGAATTGTCAACAGGTTGCTAAAAGGCGAGGAATGGACCACATGGGGCGCAGAAGGATGCAAGAAGATGCTGAAAGGCTGCTACAGCTGGTGAAGATCGTGACACCGAGACACTAGAAAAGGTGATGGAAGGGGTAGGCGATGAACTGTCGTCGCGAGAAGAAGAGATGACTAGGGGATTCCGTCGGGGATGAAACAGAGGAGGGGGGGTAGAGAGAAGATAAGGGCCCGTGATCCAGAGGTTGAGTTGCCATGGCGGAGGAAGTTGGTGATTTTGTCCTGGTGGAACTGGAATCCGTGGTTGTAAGCGGAAGGAAGAAGAGTCACTCTCAGGTGAGAGAAGATGAGAATTTATATGGGAGAAAAGCAAACGCCTCACGTGTTGTGCGAGGCCAAAGGTCGCCAGCAGTTTCCAACGGGCAGCTGGCAGTTGATGGTTTATGGCACAGGATTTTTTCCTTGACAGTGAATCATGAATGTCAAGAGATGAAAGTTGAAACTCGGCGCGGTTAGAAACGCGTTAAAGTAGAGAAGGCTGAGAGCGCTAAGCCACATGATGGCGCACGGCTGTGGCGCACACTACGGCCCAAGCATATCCACCTTCCACGAGGCTGGGAAAACTTGTTGGGTACGGCATCCAAATTCCATCTGTCGTCGGTTCGCTGTTCTACGCAACGCCTCCCTTGACCTGATCCCGCCTCGCCGACAGCTGCAATACCGTCAAAATGGTTCGTAACCCTCTTGAAATCCCCTACACGGCAATGGCTCACACCTCGCGCAGGCTCGAAACTCGGAAAAGGCCCAGTCCATGCTGTTTCGCTTCCGCGAAGCCCAAGCAGCGGACCTGGGTATCATCGACGCGGGCCGTACCCGACGCCCCAAGATTATCACCGAGGTCGATGCCATCCCCAGCTGTGAGAAATGGCGTGGCCAGGTTCTCAAGGAGATATCGCGCAAGATGTCGCGCATCCAGGACACCGCCCTTAGCGACTACCAGATCCGCGATCTCAATGACGAGCTGAACAAGCTCATGCGCGAGAAGCACATGTGGGAAGTGCAGATACGGAATTTAGGCGGTCCAAATTACATGCGTGGCGGAGGCAAGATTTACGACGAGCAAGGGCGTGAGATACCTGGCGGCGGGAAGGGATACAGGTATTTTGGGCGGGCGAGGGAGCTGCCTGGCGTCAAGGAGTTGTTTGAAGCTGCAAAGACCAAGGGACAAGACGAAAAGCCGCTGGAAGAAAGCAAGGAACTACGGCGAAACGTTGATGCAGCCTACTACGGCTACTCACCTGACGACGAGGACGACAAACTGCTGGCATACGAAGATGAAAAGGAGCGACAGGCAGTCGAGCACATGATGCAGACGGGAGCAAAGGATGCACCCGATGGGTGGGAGCCGCTTCCCGGCGATTCAGGCGACGGTCAGACCTGGGATCTGCCAACCTTGGAGGAGGTGCAAGAGGAGCTCCTTGATAGGAGGCGGCGGAAGCTGTTGGATCAGTTGTGAGGGGGAGGGAATCAGGTCCACAGAACGGAGATGGGAAACTGAGTCTGGAAGAAGAACTACAGCGCCCCGCACGATAAGCTGCTCGACGTGGTTGAAGCAATACCCGCTGGTTTTGTTCTGCTTCGAAAGCCACGCACGCCGGATCGACGGGGGCTGGCAGGTGTTGCCCGGCTTCTGAAACCTGTCTTTAGGGTTCAGACAGACAGGACGCAGGACCGCGGGGCCGTCATGGTTGTCATGTTTTCATATCCGCAGCCACTTTCACTTGGCCCCATGAAGGATGTGGAACATGACGGAGAGGAGATAGACGTGAGTCATGGATACGAGAGTCACTGGATGGAGGATCAATTGTTGTTGTTGTCGGCACTTTGAGGTTTTTTTTAGGTAGTTGCTGGGTGGTTCATGTATCATGGTTCTGGCGTTACGGTTGATATAGTATATCTTGGTCGAGTCAGGCTGGACGGCTCGCGGGCAACTCTGAAACAAAGAACAAGCACGTTTTGAGGCAAAGTCAATTTCGAAGTGGAATCATTGATTGGCAGGCTTTGAGCATAGGATGCGTTAACTTCCACTATACGACATTCGATGGGGTGTCGGTTCCGCACCATGCACAGTCAGCCTTGTACATAGGAGTATTTCCGGATTCCCCCGCGCTGGCTTTGCTACATTCTGCAAGGCATTTGCCCATCGTTATATCACCGCCATGAGCGAAACGGCCACCACGGCACTCGCCCACGCAGAGCTCGATAAAAAAACGGTCAAAGGGGGTGAAGATCAGTGGCTCTGCGCTGAGGGTCTGAAACATGGTGGTGACGCGATTGGCCCTCCGCGAATAAACGGGGATCAGCTGCTGCTGTGTGGTGGGTGCAACTCTGATGTTTGCATTGTCGATCATGACGATTCGGGTCCAAGAGTGAGCTTGGACGACGAACAGGAGGGCACGGAAGAGGGTAATGGGAATAATAAGTTCTGGGCGTTGGGCTGGGGAATTTTTAATTAAGGCAGGGTCCACAAGTCCGTCTGCCCGCACAAACATCCATCTGGGCCATCGGGAGAATTGGAAGCTGTCAAAGCAAATGAAACAGATCGGGGAAACCCCAAGGTGTCTGTGTGAAGCGTGTGTGTGTGTGGTAATTAATTAATTAGTGGCGGCGCGCCGATGTGATGTGTGTGTGCACGGGTGCAAGGTGAGCTAGATCTGACTTGACGTGTAAGAGAGCACGGATGACAAGCGTGCTCATACAGACGACATGACCTACTTTCCTCTTTTTGCCCATTGCGGTAGGTGAAGATGCCAATCGAGGGGGAGCATGCGAGCTATCCCCCCCATGCCATCCATGACCACAGCTAACATGGGGAAAAGATGAGAGAGAGTCAAAGCTAGCTAGCAAAGAAAAAGAAGAGAAATAAGAAAAAAAGCGCTGTTTCAGTAAAGCCCGTTGTTTCAGTTGGAGCCCATGGCTAGGCAAAGTCTGTTTGCACGGCGTAGTCTTTGGGGACGATCTTCATCATGGCGCCATGTGACGTGGGACAGAAAGTGTAGTGTGTGTGATGGGAGAGCGCTTAGCGGGGGGGGCCACGACGCCGCCGCAAGAGCTGATGAGACACGTCCGTCAGCCGTAGTTGTGCTCACCTCTGTGTGTTCTCGTCATGCTGCGTCACTGACTCTCTTTTTTGGCGTTGCTGTGTGCCACGCGCAGCCCGGGGGCTGGAACACACGGTCAGAGACATAAAAAAGTACACGGACCTGTGGTGGTGGTGTTGCTGCCACTTCCTCCGCCGCCCCAGGCTCCCGGCTCCTCGTGTCGTGGGCAGCACAGCCCCTGGATTGGCTAGTCTGCTCTGTTGGGCGAGGATAGGCAGGTCGACGACCACCGCAGGCAGGGGACCGACAAGACGGGGTTTGCGTTGCATCCGAGGTGGATGCAGTTCAGGACGACGAACGGGGGGACACCCTGGGCTCCCTTTCCCGTTTCCTTCGCCCTCCCCTCCTTTACGATCTCATTTTGGAAGGGGAATCATGTTTCCGGCTGCCCAAGGAGAGAGAAAATCATTCCAAGGATCTGCTGCTACTGCTTAAAACACACACACACACACGGTAGAATAAGCTGTGCGTGCGTGCGTGTGCGTGTGTGTGCACAAGACCGAAAAAAAAAAAGGTAGTGATTAATTAGCTGCATGCTCGGGTGCGATTGGCTCAAGCCACGCGACGCAAAAGAAAAGAAGGGTCTCCTTTTTCAATGCTCTCTTTTCTTTTTTCTGTCCGATCCAGGTGCTGCACCCCCGGTACCTGTAGCTGCAAGGTACGGGCTGGCCCCGAGCAGGGCGGGCAACGCTGACTGGAGCGATGTTTCTCACGCACGCACAGGCGGCCGGCCGGGCCTGCTGCTGCACTGCACTGTTGCTGCTGCTTCTGCTTTACATGTGGTGGTGATTTTTTTTAGGCCCTGGAGAAGAGGGGCGCGGCGGGTTCATTTCTCGGCCGTCCGGTGTCTTTGGGAAGAGTGGTGGGAAGTGGAGCGGTGGTGAACAGTGCTGAAGTGAGCCGTGAAGCCGTTCATGGGGGTGGCATGCATGTTCCCATTCCCATGTCCATCCCCAATTCAACCTTGACAGTGTGATGTGATTCTATGCCTTCCCTTTTACCTTGTCCCCTCTTTTTTTTTTATTCACTCGCGCCCCTTCCTCTCCCCCTCTGCTTCTTCCTTTCTGCCACTTCGTGTCTTTGACCAAGACGTGGACGTGTTGTGGTGGCTGTGGATATACACACGCTCTCATCCTCTACCCACCCCTTTCTACAGACAGTACCTACCCACCTGCTGTCATCCACCACCATCTGCCGTCTGGCACTGACTGCGCTTGCTCAGAATAGGCCCAAGGCGCAGTAAAGCTGTCATTCCTTTTGCAGCTTACTGTTTTCTTTTTCTCTCTCTCTCTCTCCGCCGTCTTCCGCAAACTGCTCCTGTGTCTTTTTTCTTCTCACTGAAACCCGTCCGTGGCGGTTCAAAGTCCCAGTGTCGTCAGGATATCGACCTTCATTCAACTTCCATTCCTCAGCCCCTCCGGAACCATCACCACTTGGCAAATCGCAACCTCCAACACATTGCTGCCCCTCTCTCTCCATCCGGCACCCGAAAACAAAATCAAATCCTTCCTGATCCTTTCGGTTTCGTCTCAATTGCTCTTTAAGCCAAGCAATGCGCTCAGAGTGTTTCAAACTAGACTAAACAAACCCAACTCCCGCCACGCCGGCTGCGCTTCCGCTTCCGAACCCCTGATTTTATTATTAGTCCCCTTCAGCTCCCAAGCCAACTTCTACGGCCCCTCCCTTTGCAGCGCCGTCTCTGCGACTAACTGCGGAGAGCTTGAGTTGGGCCGACTACTTTTTCTTCTTTCTCCATCTCATCTCCCAGTGCCGAGACACAGGAGCTTCCTCCTGAAGAGGAAAAAGAGAAGAACTTCTACGTGTTCCACGGTTCCTGGTCCCGAACCATTGCCACTCTCACGTTCTCTTTGGCCACTGTTATCTCGTTCTCATTCTCTTTTCGCCATTCACTCCTTCATCTTGTTACTGTGGGCACCCGCAAGCCATTTGCTACTGGGCCCATCGCCAAGTAACCCGCTATTAGCACTAACCTTCGACACAAGCCACCACCACAAGCCCGCTACCTGAGCGCGATCTTGTCTACGTGCTGTCAGAGAGTACTTTGTAAATATCCAATTCTTTCTGGTCTGGCGCTTGAATTGCGCTTCTTGTTTTACGGCAAGCCGGACTCTGCTCCCCGGGTCTCGAAGTGTCTGGCTGACACGCGCAAAAGAGCCCAACGTCACTCATTTAAGAAAAGTCCAACAAAGTAGACCTCACTTGCACTCCCCGGAGCTGAGTCTAAGCTCTTCCTCTTCTCATCCGCAAAAATGGTCTCCTTCTTTGGCCTCAAGCTCGGAGGCGACAGGAAGAAATCGCACACACAGCCACAGCCCCAGTAAGTGTTTGCTACTCACTACATCGCTAATTATTTGCCCAGTTGTATGAGTTGTTCTCTAACACGGGAGTCCATCTAGGGACAAGCATAAGCCGACTTCGCGCGGTATCAACACAGCAGTTGAATACGATAGCTATGAACCACTCGAAGAGCCCAACCTCAAGGACCTCAAGGATCTCCGTCGCCTAACAAACAACTTTTCCCGCCCCAACCTCATCCGTCCCGGCACCTCATCATCTACTGCCGACCCTACGCAATGGCGCGCTCCGTACATGGGCGGCAATTCTGCAGCATCTTCCTCTTTGGTTGACCTGAGTGCGCCCATGGCACCAGGCCTCGGCAATCCACGGTTTCACTCCTCTGATGTAAATCTCAACAGTCGACCCAGGAACAGTAGTACTTCGAGCATGCCAAACTCAGGACCAGTTGGTGGCGGCATAGGAGGAAGCGTCTCCGACGCTCCAGCACGACCCGGGACAGCAATCTCCATCAACACCAAGTGGGACAACCCTTTCAAAGTACATTTTGCCGGCCCAGGAAGCACACCCGTATCTCCCATTGCAGGAAACAATTCCCTTGACAGCCTCGACTTCAACCTAGGACGTACCACCAGTTCCCCGGAGCCCATGAGCGCGGTTTCGGGTATTAATGGATATCCTTCACCACCACCGTCTATTTTGGGCGCCGATCAGTCCTTCTCATCCACCGATGGACGCCCTGGAAGCAGCCGCCGCAACGCCCCGAGTGGCCTGCGAAATGTCGAAAACACTGGACCCCAGGCTCTGCCGAGCCCGGCAGCTTCAGTCGCCCGTACCAGCGAGGAAACTTGGGATCCGCCTGTCATCCGTACCGTACAGGCAAAGCGCGACACTCTCACCTTTCACACGCCCCGGAGACAGAGCTTCTCCATGGAAGTCAAGGATGTGGAAAAGGTAAAGGCGAAGCCCATGGTGGAGGGACTGACTGGCAACTTTGCGGCCTTCGACTTTGGAGACGTCGTGAAAACTGGTGCAAGCATGGGAAAACAGAGCTTCGATTCAGACATCAGCCCTACGGATACGAGGAAGCCGAAGCCGTTCCCAGCAACCAGGACGGCCAGTCCTTTGCGGTCGATGCAGTCGAGCCCTTCATTGTCTGAAATGACCAGACTGACACGCGAGCGGACAACAAGCGACGCTCCTTCGGCCTTGTCATCAACCAATGAATCCATCCACCGACAGTCACCGGTGCCCCCGGCGCAGCCTGTATCACAGCCCGTGTCGCAACCTGCACCCAAGCCAGCACCGCAGCCGGCGCCGAAGCCAGCTCCTCAACCAGTCTCACAAGCTCCCAAGTTTCAATATCACGATGTTCCCGCTTCACTTCGACCACCGGCACCTCCTCCAACCACCGCAATCCCGCCAACTCCCACTAACCCTCCTCGCCGCGACACGGCCCCAGTTCCTGCTTCTGCTTACGGTTCACACCCCGGATACATGTCTCGCCCGCTTGACCCCCCTCCGCGAGGTTTCAGACCTCGTGTCGGCTCAGATCCCAGGGCCCGTGGCCTCCGTGTTCCGGCCCCGCTCGTCGACAGGTCCGGTGCAACCGGAGCCACCCGCAGCCCGTATGGCCCTCCTCCGGAGGAAGGAAACTACATGCGTACTGAGAGCCCCGTGGCACCTCCCGAGCCTCCTCGTCCTGAGCCAGCTCGTCCCGAGAGCCCATTCACTCGAGGACTAGAGGGCGACTTCCCCGTTCAAAAGGGCCTTCCCCGAGGCCGTCGACCTCCTGGTTTCGAGAACATGAACCAGGGCGGTGGACTGAGCCCCAGGGTGCCTCCCCGTCAGCGACCCATGTACCCTCCTCCTAAGTCGGCAGAGCCATCTACACCCGTGTCTGCTACTTCTGTCGCCAACACAGCCGACGACTACAGCTCTGCTCTCCCCGACTGGGACGACTTTGGCCGTCCCTCACACCGTTCTGCTCTCCCTGCTCCCCTCACCCCCTTCCGCTCCGACCCTCACACTCCTCAAACTCCTCCCAGCGACAGCACCATGGGCCCTGGCAGGACTCTCTACACTTCCTCTCCCATCTCTCCCAAACCCCCCAGTCTCCCCTCGCCAACCTTTGCCTCTCTCCAAAACACAATCTCAAGCTCCAGCGAGAACCTCGCCAAGACCTTTGAACTGGCTGAAGAGGAAAGGAGCGAAGATGTGCCGAGTTACCCCCTGAACAGGCCGCTCATCTCCCCCGTCATGGCGGAGTTCTCCCGCTCCCTGAGCCCTTCGACCCGCGTTGAGGCCAAGAGGGCTCCCCCTCGACCAAACCCCATCACGGTGCCTCCCAAGAATGGGGAGAGAGCCAATACCCGGGCTCCGCACATTGCCGTGGACAGCTTCAGCCCTGGCTTCATCTGATTGCCCGGGCAAATGATGACCAAGTTTTTTGATGACCGAAAAAGTAAAAACAAAAGACAAAGAACCAAAACGTGGACATGCCAAAATTTTCTAGGTTACACTCTCTCTGGTTTGTCTGTGGTCACTCATGTGGATTTTCTTTTTTCTTCTTTTTGTATATTTGGAACCAAGCGATGATATTGGATTTGGGATCTTATCTTTTACACTGTCCATAAGCGATCTTTTTTTTTGTCCCCCCTTTTTTTTGTGTCTTTTTTCTATTTCTCGGCACATATTACGCCTTCAGTGTAGGCTTCTTTTTCTAGTGATAATGTATAAGGGAGGGAAGGAGGGAAAAGGGAATAGGTAGCCAAACGGTCTGTCATGGCTTTGGGATAGCCAATGCCGTAAACGACGCTCGCTCAAAATCAACTTGTGGAAAATGGTCCGCAGCGCATATTATTTGCCTCTTCATACTTTTTTTTCTCATTCTCGCCAAGTGCCCTGTGATTCTATGTGTTTTACATTGATGAATTGCCAACGCAATACTGCTTTTCAAAATACAATTTGTAGCTTTGAATACGATCGTAAGCTCATGATTTTCCTCCCAAAAATTCAACACCCAAAGCGCCACAGCGTACAATCTTTTGCTGACTATACTATGCATATTCCATTCTCTTTCCTCCTTAGTTCAAGAACAACTTGAGGTTGCTTCCAATGTGCTTGAGGTCAAGCAGGAAGGAATCATGACCAAACATACTCATTTCCTCGCTCAGTTCCATGTGCGTCACGTTGCGGTTTCCAGCAAGACGCACCGCCTCAGCAACTTCACGCTGCTGCCATGCGGGGAACAGAATGTCACTGGCGACACCCATGACGAGTGTAGGAGTATCGCGCAAGGGGGCGAGCCCCTGGATCAAGTCCTCAGGAGGGCGAGAGAAGCCGGGGATGGGAGTATCCGCACCCTCAGGATTTACCTGGCCAGGCTGCTCCTCATATGGCTGCTCAGGTAGGGTGAGACTGCAGGCAGGTCCAGAAAGAGTCGAAACCTCGCCTGCGGCCATCTGCTGCTCCCGCTCAACACGTCGCGCGTGAGTGGCTACTTGGTTCTCACGGCCAAGGTCGAACAAGTCCATAGCCTTACTGACGTACAAAAGACTGTTAGGATCGTGGTTCAGGCACCACTTCTCACCGGCATGATCGAGGTAGGTTTCGACAAGGAAGTCTGGGCATAGAGCGGGAGGCTTGCTGGGATCAGCCCTTCTCCGACCAAACCGCTGTTCCCACTCGGGACCAGAACGGTAAGTGACAGTTGCAATCTCACGAGCGAGCTTCATTCCGGCGTGGGGAGGCACCTTGCCGTAATAGAAACCACGGTTCCAGTTGGGATCCATCATCAGGACCTGGCGCTGGGTGTGTCGCATAGCAATGCTGTAAGGGTGGCTACGTGCACATCCGCTGATGGAAACGATGCGGCTCACCCGCGAAGGGAAGAGAACACCGGCTGCTAGGGATTGCATGCCTCCCATGCTGGAACCAACACTAGCGTAGAGCTTGTCGACTCCGAGAGAGTCTAGAAGACGGAACTGGGCGCGGACCATGTCCTGGATAGTAAGAATTGGGAAGTGGGTGGCATAGCGTTCGCCGTTACCAGGATCCACGCTGCTGGGGCCTGTTGAGCCATAGCAACCTCCAATAACATTGGTGCAAATCACAAAGTACTTGTTTGTATCGAGAGGTCCATCAGGTCCAATGAACTTTTCCCACCAGCCGGGCGCGGGGTTCGTCTCTGTAGAATGGGCATGAGAGGAAGCGGAGAGACCAGTATGGAGGAGGATAACGTTGGACTTGTCGGCGTTCATCTTGCCCCATGTCTCATATGCGACATTGAACTCGGGCAAAATACCGCCCCAGTCAAGGAGCAGAGGTTCTTTACAGTGGTAGTCGAGAGTGGCGCCAGAGGTATACGAGGGCTCGGGGCCGGACTCGTTCGAGCTTGCGCTGTTTGCGGAGACGTTTGCGCCGAGTTTTGCAGAGCGGTTCTCTAAGGCATCGAGACAGGGAAAGGACATTGCCGGGTTGGAAGCGGCGCCGGATTTTCGCGGGGTCGCAGAATGGAGCTGTCGAGCGCCATTGGAACGGGCGTTTACATGGTCTCGGTGTTGGAGCTGGACCAGACTTGCACAAGCAGTCGTGGGGGAGGAGGAAGAGAGGCTGGAGTGTAGACGACGGGTCGTCGCAGCGAGGGTCCGTGAGCGCATCATGAGTCGCAACTATGGGTAGAGAGTGACAATTGGGGAGATGGGGGAGGGGACGAGGGATAATAAAACTCCACCATGATTCGATTGGAATAACTGGTTTGTAATCGCAATGCTGAGAAACGCCATTTCACCTGTAAAACGCACCCGCCGACACGCCGCTTGCCTCGCGGGCCGGTGCCATATTGGTGGGGCCTTGACGGCTGCCGGTCTATGACGCGATTTCACGTGAAATCTCGCAAGAAATTTTGGGTTATCGATAAGGTGATAAGGTGATAAGGTAGAGAGCGTGGTGCCACTTGCACTTACCACCCGGCACCCCGCATTTTCTCTCTTAGTGCCGTGCATTGATTGAACGGAAGAATTGGAGGATAACATGTAAACAGGATGACACAAAAGCAAGGCTGATAAATACTTGAATAAATAAATAAATATGGAAGGGGAGCATAAATCCATTTATCTCCTGCTAAGTATGTTTATATTTATATATTTATTTCATTTTTCCCCTTATCGGCGTTGTCCTCTCATGTTCTGCCAAGTTTTTTTTTTCCCAATGAATGATGAATGACTGCCTGAACTTGGTGGCCCGATTGGGCATGCACGTGCATGGATCTACAGGCCACATTCCGCACTTGACGTCAGCATCGTCACCCCCCATAAACTCATCTGTATCGTTGTGTTACAAGAATACTGTTGCCTTCAAGAAATTACTTTTGTGGCTCGGAAACACGTCATCCCCTTTTCACTTTAATGACATACAGTCTCCCCTAACGATCGTCTGGACCCTTGATTCTTTCCACCTTAACTCGTTCTCACCCAACCGTCGGGCCCCCAACGAATGCTACAATATCTCACCTCCTTCGCCTTCTTCTACATCATCATGGCCCACATCCTCCCCCATCGTGTTATTCGAAATATTCGAAACAATCGTGTCGGACACACTGCACAATCAGGCAATGGCAGTTCCAGCCAAGACATCTTTCGCGATGATGATTTTCACCCAACGCCCAAGGATATTTATGTGGTGAGGGCGATGCTCGGAAAGGCAAAGCTGCTCCCCCCGGACCTTGTCGACATGATTTTCGAGCATGCCGAGTATTGGGCTCACTCAAGCAACGAACTCGACTTTAATGCTGAGCACCAGGCACCTCTCCTGGTTCAAGCCACAAGTCAGACCGAGGATAAATTTCTAGTACGCATCAGAACTTTGAGAGCAATGGCTTAAGCATCAACTAATAAAATCTGGCTTCGATCCTACCCCGTGGGTTTAACTCATGTTAGAGACAGAACGGAGCTCCCCAAGGAGCAGGAGCTTTCCGAAGAGCTTGCATGGGACACGCACGAGGCTCCGCCACTACCACTCGGTAACGAACATGACCCCAAGTATTTTAAGAAAATCCCCGATTATCCAACCCCAAAGCTCGTCAGCCCGGTCCGCAAGGTTGTGTTTTCCATTCGCAGCAAGGACCAGGGCTGGGGAGGAAGCCTCGAAGATCGTGGAACCTACAAAGGCTCCTGGACTTGGTTTGAAGCTGGATTGGAACGGTTTGATGCTGACCAAACGTGTAAGTGGCTGATCTACTATACACGACGTTACACCGCATACTAACCAAGCCAGGTGACCCCCAATGCACGTATGACGCACGCCATACGTCCCCTTCTTCTACAGCCTCGCCACTGCCCGTTTGTGGCCTTCGTTCACTATATCCCGCCGTTGAGGCTGACTCAAATGACGAGGGGAAGCTAAAGTATAAGCACACTCTCCAGCATAACACTCAGTATGAAATTCAGCGAAACAAGACAGCAGTCAAGGATTATCAAGACAATGTGGTGACATGGTCCTATCTCGATAATGTCCGAAGTGATTCAGACGAAGCCATGAAAATAGATGAGGAGGAAGGAAGAGGCCGAGAGACCCTCGATGGTTCTTTTGTCAGGGACCTAAAGCTTGGAGATGTGGTAACCATCTGGGCAAAAGCCAGGTTCCCGGGTTGGGTGAACCATATCGAAAAGGTCAAGATTGAAGTTTACTGGGCAGTTTGATCAGATTGAACACCATTGCATTTGATTTTTAGCAATTGATTTTAGAGCATTGATGATGGATGATTTATAAATTACATGATAAGAAACGAACTAGGAATGTCCTACACATGATATATGCCTACAAACTTTATTCTCCCGTCCTATTCCATTCCCTGTCTCTGTCACTAAGACAGTGGCACTCCTTGTTGGGGCTGAATTTCAACCAGGTTTCCATCTGGGTCAGTCACGTAGATGAGCTCCTTTGTGAACGGAACCAGAAATCCTTCGATAAGTTTCTTCTCAGAAGGGGACAACTGATGGACAACCTCAGGGGGATAGCTGATTGCATTGGCCACTGGACCAATTGGGGAAACATCCTCGTTGTATCGCTTGACAATAGTGATACCGCGATGCTTATCAAGCCGTTCCTGTGTCGCCTTGACGTCAGGAACTATCATGCCAATATGACTGAAGGTGTTTGGAGTTCTAGTCGAGGCAGTGATGCTGTTGTGTGGAACGGCGACGTTGACAAGCTCAAGGAGGCCAGCGACTTTATTCTTGTCACGGACCAGCTCGGCATTGGTCTGGCAGCCGGTGCCATTTTTGCCGCCGTGGCTGTGATCCATGTAGGTAATGGAGTAATGCTGTGACACTCTCAGGGTGAAGAGCTTGCGCATGCCAAAGATGTTTGAGTAGAATTCAACGCTTTTGTCAAGATCCACGACATTAAGCGCGAGGTGGTTGATGAAGTAGCCGGTCGTGGCTGGGTCAGCAGGTGCATCGCTTCCATATTCAACTTTTGGGTACGTGCTGACACTGCGCTTCCCTGGCGCGTGGGGGATGTACGCGGAAGAGAAAGATATGAATTCGGCAGCAACAAGTATGGCAACAGAGATGGCAGAGGAGAACCAGACCATAGTGAATAAGGGATTCAGAGATGAAATTTGGATTGAAATGAAATTTGATATGCTCACGTGTAGAGATCACTGCGTACAATCATCGTCTCGTGGTACATTCTGCTTATATAAATTAAAATCTGACCGTGACACAGCTGAATTGTGTGGCCTGAACAAAGCAACGAAACTTCAATAGTTTGCTTACATGGAGGCATTCACAAAAAGAATCTTGACTTTTAGCTACACTGGCGCCCGGCCATTTCAAAGGCCAAATTGGACAAGATTTTCATGGTACGGGGGGCAGTGTCAGGCTAGGTCTACCATGAGGCTGAGCGGGCGAAAGCTGTTTGCACCAATGTGTGCATCCACGGAGTAAATGACATGAAGCGACTGTAATTTCAAGCACTTAGATGGGGCTTCATCACATTGCTTCGCCATTTTGCCTCATTCAAAGGCCCGCTTTGCAGCTTTCGACATCAGCAGAAGTGTAAGGAAGCTTCCGGCAGCAAACCCATGCAGGGGTTGAAGAGTCGTGATGACCTCGTACGTAATAGTTTCTGAAAGAGAGATGATATCAGAAGGCTCTAGATATCTGCCGAAAGAAAAAGAAGCAATAGGTGAGCGTAAGTGGCACTCAACTATAGCATTATGCATGCGTTAGTTTATTTAGACTGCTCAGAGGTGCGACGAATGATTGCGATTTGCAGTGGTTCGCCCGCGGGAAGCACGAGGACAAAGTGAGCTATCGCTTTGGAGTTGCTTCTTTTTTGTCTCACCGGTGAGTAGCTGGGGCAGCTGCCTGATGGCTCTCGCGGACGGACGCCCGCGGACCGCGTGCTTGCGGGATTGCGTGTTGAGGCCCACGGCAGATGCAGCTGCGGCAGCTACTGGTCGGCATACATAAAGATCGAGACCGGTCAACAGGTCGACAGATAGCTAGTCTGTGGATCTTGTCTTTTCCGGGGTTCCGCAATTCCCAATATGTGCTGCGGCATGTCTAGATAAGCCGTGGAGCTGCTTGGTTGCATTGCTCCCGCGCGGCTGATGCGCCTGCATAACCGTGTGCATACTCCCGTTTCTGCCCAAATGATACCCAGGGATATGTATAACCGGAAGGTCAAAAGGGGACACCGAGCTGAACGGTATGGTAGATCATCAAAAGAAATTCATGCTGGCGAGTGCATTCGATTGGCCCGGCCATATCCACGAGGCTGCTCGAGGCCCCATTCTGGATGCAGGCAGTCACACATTTTGAGACAGCAACAGCTGCAGCTTTGCTAGCGCTCGCACGAAATTACTTGGCATGGTCGAGGGCCGGTGCAAGGCCGAGGACGAGGGTGAGAGTGAGGGTGAGGGTGAGACGCCATCTTGGAAATGCCAACACCGGGAACAAGCGCGGGCAGACGCACCGGGCAGACACACCGGGCCTCCCGGTCTTAGCCAAAGTGATGGGCATAATAATGGAGAACCAACGGGCAGTGGAGCCGGCCGTTTAGGGCCTTGTTTAATTGCGTGTGTTTGGCTGTTGGCTGTTGGCTGTTGGCTGTTGGCTGTTGGTTGTTGGCTGGTGTTCGTGTTAGCCAGTTAGGGAAGCGCTGCCATCCTTGCCCCTCACTCACACAGCGCAGCGCGTACCTACACAGTCAATGGTGCCATTCTCGCAACCGAATGTGACGGTCAAAGGGAATGCGCGTCAGGGTGGAAGGCCTTCTCTTCCCTGGCTTTCTCTCGCCTTCTCTGGTATCTGCCAAGTGTCTGAGAGTAGCGGCCACAATGTTTCGGATGAGATGACTTTCTTTTTCCAAAAGGATCATCTCGGCGGCCGACCTCCACAGCCAGCCACGCCAATCTAGACTCGGCGTGTGTGTGAGAGTGTGTGTGTGCGACCAACAGCAACCAACACAAGTTCATCGTATCGGCGCTGTGCACCAGACCAATCGATTCCCGCTTGCAAGCGCAAGCCTGCGTAGGCCCGCGCAAATGCCATGCATGTCGCACTATGAGTTAGCGCCCACCTCCTCCTCCCAGCTTGTGTGTGCGAAGCAAGTCTGGTTGCCTTTCGCCCATCAGTTGCCTCGTCGCGCCCGGTTTTCCGTCCTCTTCCATCGCCCTCGATTCCCTTGAGGCCCTTGAAGCAAGCCCTTGAAGCGCTTGGCGGTTCCAAGTAGAAAAGGGCCCTCGATTCCGGCCTCTTTGGATTGAATGAGCAAGCTCCAACAGCATTCCACCTTCCAACCATCAACCACTTGGGAAGCCTTCCCGCCGCAGCACCAGTTCAACCATTCACACTTTCATCTAAATTCATCCAAACCCCCATCCTCGCGAACTCCGCACTTTTCCCGCTTGCCTCATCTGATACTCCAAACCCTCGCCCTACCTCTCCTACCTCACTTTTGCGTGGCTTGGCGTTGAATTCTCACTGCCGTGAAGCCCGGCTCAGCCACTCATCACTCACTCCTCGATTGATGCTACCTTGAGGCTCTGCGAGTCACCACCACTTTAAAGTTTCCCGCAATTTCCGCTCGTCTCTCGGTTTGCCCATCAGCCGACATACTCGATTGCACTGCTTGCTCAGTCATAGCGACCACGATTCTTGATTCGTACAAGATTTCTGTACCACGTTGCTATCACCCTTGACCCGCCAGCTTGTACGTTTTATTTACAAGCTACATCGCTGTCACTGTCGCGAAGACTCGATTATACAAGTGCCAATACACAATTGCCCTGGTATACCTGCCGTCCTCGTCTTGGTACAATCAAGGACGACTATCTCATTTGCTTCTTACAAAGGGTGTCTGGCTTTGTGCTTTACATCCCTCGTGCGATAAACACTAGCCGATCTCTGTATTACACAAAGGCGAGAAGCAACCTTATCTATATATCATACCAGATATTTAGCCTAGAGTATTACACACACACACACACACACACGCTTTCCCTCTCTCTCTATCTCTCTTCTCCGGAAAAAAGAAGCAACACCGCAACTATGCCTTCACGCTCTAACAAGGCCAAGCCCGATGTCTTCGATTTGTTTCCCACTGCTGGGGGAGGCAGAGCTGCCGCAAGGAACTCTACTACGAGCACCGCCACGGCTCCCACAGCAACTCCCAGCTTGCGCGAGCAGCATCTCGCGGCAATTGGCGGCGCTCCAACCAATGCAGCAAGAGTTCTTGTCCGCAGGCCTGCTGCTGGCTGCAACCAGCCAGTTGGTGTAGTCCACCACCATCATCATTTTGAGACCCAAGATGTCCCTCTTGAAAGCCAGTGGGACGGATGCCAAGTGAGCGACAAGATCAGCCAGGTCAATGGCCATCGCATCTTTGTCAGCAGCAAGAGTGTCCAGGAATGCAAAATCAACCCCATCAAGGGCCGCCACCTCTTTAAAAACTGCACCAAGAAAGGCACGGGAGTTCAAGTGAACGGGAGTGAGGTTATTGATTTGGAAGGGGATTGCCAGCCCACCTTTCCCGAGTGCGCGGCCGAGTACCTGGACTGTACTTTTGAATCCGTCCCATCCAACGACGTCAAGGTCCAGGGTATCCAGTTCAACGGAGGATTGTTCAGGGGCAAGGGTGACGGAGACAACAAGCTGTTTGAATGATTGATGGAGGTTTTGCACTCTGATGATTTTGCAGTCCAGTTTTGTGTTTCGCTTTCTTTTGTTCTTTTGTTCTTTTGAGATTGATAGTTGTTGATTTGGCTTTTCCTTACACAGTCATAATACGATCTCATTTCTCTCTCTATTAAACACAGTGGTCACATTCATCGTAAATCAAGAGTGGTGGGATGTGTCGCCTTAGCAAAATCATCTCATCGATTGATCTAAACTAAGGAACACCCATCCAACCCTTGAGCTGGCTGTGCTCAGCTATCCAGAGCAATTTCTTTTAATATCAAGTACAAAAAGCTTGCCTATTTCCATAAACCAAGAGGTCCAGCCCAGCATCTAGCAGTGGAAACTCGCGATAAAATTCTAGCGCGTCAGCCCCTGTTGAACTGATGATTATCCTGGGGATACGTGAATCCAAGAACCCTAGTTCTCCCTAGTAGATGGCCTAGGAAAGGCACCGTAAACACAACAGGGCTTAGGCATGGGCAGTTTTTAAAGCGACAGAGTATGCTGGTTTAGGAGCACACCAGCTTTGACGCCTAGAAATAGAACCTTCCCTTTTCGGACGCATTCCATAGGTTCACTGCCTCGTTGAAGTCGAGCTGGTCGTGGTGACGTTGGTGGGCTTCCAAGCGTTCACCAGTGAAAGGGATAGAAAACCATAAAAAAATCTCGCCTTCGATTCGACCATCACCAAGGAATTTGATGTAACTCTTTCCATCATCTCCATAGGATAAGACATCGCTAGATTTAGTACGCCCGCGCCAAATAAATGGAATTCGTTCATGGGACGGCTCCCAAGGGCGCTTGAGGAAAAGAAATACACCACTTATTTCTCCAAACTCGAAACTGCCTCCCAGCCTGCATCCGTGAAGGACTAGTCTTATATTGAGCCCAGATCTGTAACGTCCATGTGGCTCAGGCATGCAAGAGCTTGCGATGTGGTAGTAGCCGTTCAGGTTGCCGAGTGGTTTGAGTTTGACATGCTCGCCAAACGTGTCAGGATCGGGATCGCTAACCAAGTTTGTGTGAAGTGTAGCATAATTTTCGCCAGCATCCAAATGGCTATTGTAAACACCCGGAGAGTCGTCATCATCGCTGGCTTCGCCGCTATCCGGGTGTCTAGAGCCATCACTGTCTGGGTCGTTATCTGGGCATCCGGAGCCATCGCTGTCTTCGTCATTGTCTGGACATCTGGAGCCATCGCTGTAGCCATCGCTCCACCAGTCGCTGTCAAATTCATGACTACTCTCCGAGTGGTCGCGCTCGTTGAGAGTCCGTCTTTGACTCGTGGATGATCTGCTGCGGCGTGCTGAGGTTGAAGCTTTCGCTGACGCTGCTTGACGTTGGCTTTGTGAAATACCGTTTCGATGGACAACCGGAGGCTTTCGATCTGTGGGGGTGGTATATTCTTTCTTGATGCTGGTTTTCTTCTTGGATATGGTTGTGGGAGCAGCCGGTATTCTGGGGGTGAAGGTCGTTTTGTATTTCTCGGCATTTTTTGCTCTTTTGACAAAGGTTTTGGCAAGGGAATCATCTTCTGAATCGTCTATGGCCTCTCTCTTGACGCCTACTCGTGGCTTTCGGGAGGGACTTGTTCTTTTAACAGAAACTCTCCCAGCTGGAGCATTGTCTGAGTTGTCCGAATCATCTATGACCACTCTCTCGAAGCCCATGGGAGAGGTTCTTGCTTTTTTACCAGAAGACCTAGGAGGTATTGAGTAGTCCTCCAAGTCGGCCAGCGCCTCTCGCTTTATAGTCGTAGGGACGGAGTCGTCTGAATCGTCTGAGTATTCCAGGGCGTTTGCATTTCTGAAAGCAACTCGCTCCCAGGATGCCTTCGTCTTGGTTGCACTCTGAGATTTGTCCACAATCTCACGCGCCTTCCTCGCTTCACGATCGTTCTGGGTCCATTCCTTCTTCAGCTTGGCCTCAAGTTCGGAGATGGCCCGGGGAACTACAAGCTTATCCGATCGGACAGCATCGAAGAGGCGCAGTCGGGCGGTAGACTTTTTCTTGGACGGTGGTAGGCCGTAGTGGATGAGCTGGGCCTCGAACCAGTGTGCGGGTTGGTCTTTGTCGGTGCCTTCTCGGAAGTGCTCCCTGAGCTCGCAAGGTTTTGCGCGGCGGTGGCGGTTGTGGTTTGAGGAGTCGACGAAGAATTCACCGTTGGCAAAGGAAAACCCATTCTCGACAACTGGAGGCGTTCCCGTCCAAGTGGGAGCTGAGTCGGACGGCCGGAGCATTTTGGGTCGGAGGACGAGAGGATGTTGATGGGCGCTGCCGTGGATAATTTCAACAGCTCGACCAGAGTTAACAGGACGTAGAGCGAAACGAGTCACTGGATTTTCCTGGAGTAGATGGAGTTGCGCTACTGGGCCGATTTCTGGACAATCAACCTTAGATGGCACTGGCACGCAGTGTCATGCAGTGAGGCCCTCAGAGACGCACCTTCGTAAACGTTGCTTCACAAATGATGCACACCATCAGGTATGGAAATTCATTGATTAAACGAGCTAAACATGATACATTTTATTCAATACATCTTATGTATTGATGCACTTCATTATAATGCACTCATTTCGAATTTAAGCTAGTTGCTTAACACATCTGATGCATTTTCTTTCCGTATCTGCTGCAGGGATACAGAGTCAACCACAGAGGTCAGTTTCAGGTGATGAATGGCATCCCCGTGAGACCGAATTTCGCAATCCAGCAACTCAAGGTCGACCCGGAGTTCCTTTCGTGTAAACTTATCTGTTACTTTTTTCCAGGCGCTCAGTACCCAATACGGCAACTTGAACTCCCAAGTTCCTCACCAGGCAATCGATGCATCTTGCCGGCAGTATATAAACGCACAGGCTTCTCCCTTGGCACCATTCCACAAATTCATAGTCTTTAGCCGCGGCATCGAAAGCGCAACCTGACCAGCATCCCGCAACATACCGGCGATCTCGTTGTAGTCTGATCCAGGACTCATTAATCTTGATGTTAGGGAAAGAGATTCTAACTTATACCATTTCCATTGCGGCTGGAAAGCCTCAAAGAAAAACATGGCATCAACCATAAACGAGACAGATAGGTGTTCGAGGCCAAGGCTTCCTGCTGCAAATGCGGCACCAACTTGTGGAGTTGTGATTCTCATATGATCTCGGCGGTTGTAAGGAGGAAGTTGGCTCAAATCAGCATAGAGAAACCCTGAATCTACCTTGAAGATCGAAAGGTATGTTTCATTGAAATCTTCAAATACTGATAATTTCTTGAGATGTTCGGGCAGGTGCTCAGTCATCGTTCTCGCGTACTCTGGGTCTCGCTTAACTAACGGGGTGTCCATTGCATATAATTGCCACGGTTCGTATACAATGTCCTCAAGCCGAGGAAGTTTTTCCCATATTTGCCATAATGTAGGAGGAGCCCATTGGCGACGGCATTGTCGACGAAGGATGAATTTTGTGACTGCTTTCACTTGGGGAAGCTCTGGTCGGAATTTGAGATAAACACTAGCGTGAATTCGACGTATTGCATCGCTCTTAATAGGAAAAGCCCGTTCTCCGTGTTCCCAACCATGGCTTGGATTGTGTATTGGATCGCTGTTTCGTAGCGGTGTGCCGACATCAAGACTATCCTCTTCACCAAAGGCGTCAAAATAGCAGTGCTTGAGCCAATGTTCAGAATCGCTGAGTGAATATGCATTCAGTTCAAGTGCCAAGCCTTCCTTGGTTGGATCCCAGGTACTTATTATGGAAAATAACTTGGAGATAGCTGCCATGATAATTTTGTTGTTGTCGTGGGTCCATGTCTCTGACTCCCACTGTTGACAGATTCGGCAAGTGTATTTCTGAAGTTCGAGATTTAAACAGACATGCCTGACCAACCCTTGTCGGCGTGAATTGAGCAGTTCAAAATCATCTAGGCGTGATTGGTTCAACTTGAGCCTACAGAATGTGCTCTTTTCAATGGTGTGCTGCCATTCTCTGGAGATGGTGGCGTAAAGCGCTCGACGAGAATGCCGTGTCAGTAGTTGTAGGATCATGCCACGAACCTCCGCCGGCAAAGAAGCCCAGCTAGGCATATTTTCGATGATTTCTTGGGTTTTATTTCGTCGTCAGTCAATAGCTTTCAGCATTTGATTCTTTTGTTTGACCTGAAATCATGCCCATTAAGGTAGGGGGGCACCAATTTATACGGCCAAACTCAATAGTCATCAAGGTCAGCAAACCTTTTCACCTTAGGGTTTTCTTTCTCATCTCAACACATGTATGAAGTTATAGCATTATCTATATTTGACTTTTCACAAATCATCTCATGGCCCGTGAGTTATCATACTTTTGACATTTTGCAGCAGAATAGCCTCTACATATTTGCATGCTCTCTCATTAATCATCAACATCAGTGAATTGCTCAGTTATTTAGTGGATAAATCCCAGCATGATTTCAGTCTTGCATCTGATGTCCCTTGAACTTAGCCCGGCACTAAAAACGATCTCTCCTTCAGGGAGCAGCCATTGCTGGGATTTGGTGTCCCAAAAGCTCAAGTCACGCCTCAAAAGTTGAAACTCAACCTCCTGTGATTCTCCTGGACTTAGCGAGACCTTGTCGAACCCTCGGAGTACCTGATTCGGAGTCCCTTTAGGGGTCGAGCCTTTTGGTAAAGACACGTAAAGTTGAGGGACAGCCGATCCCTTTATCGAACCTGTATTCGATACTTTAGCTTTGACGCTAACGATAGGAGTCCAAAGGTCAGGGTTTCCACCAGGCTGAACAGCCCGGGAGCTATCAGGCTCCGACCTGAGCGATTTTGTGAGCTGCTTAACTTCCAAATGACTTTCTACGTCGAAAGTTGTGTAGCTCAGACCAAACCCGAACTCAAATAACAGTTCAGTTCCATCTGCATCCAGGCGGCGGTAATCGATCATTTGCCCTTCAGTGAAATTTGCCTGCCACGCGGTCGGGGATGTAACCTCAGATTCCGTCAAGTTGACAATCGGAATATCGTAATCTTTGGGATCCTTCGCAATAGAGTAGGGAAGTCTACCTGAGGGGTTGATATCCCCCCAAAGAACATCGACGATGGAATTTCCCGATTCTTGACCTGGGAGATGAGCAGCTAGAATCGCCTTGACATTGGTGTTATTCGCCCAAGGCATTGAATTTATACCAGCCGAATGGGTGATGACCACGGTATTCGGGCATCTACTGGCAACGTTTTCAACCACGAGTGTAGAATTCCAATCCGCCTCGTAGCTGTGTCTGTCTTCTGTTTCTCCCGCATATGTGTTGAGAAACACGAGACAAACATCAGGGATGGGGTAGATGCTTGAGAAATCACCTGCTGCTATAACAGAGTTCTGTAAGATATACTGAACTCTGGCACCGATTTTCTTGGCGCGAGCTTTGATCGCTTCAAGAGGAGAGACAACGTAAGTTTGACGTACTGCGCCAGCGCCACTGCCATATGTGAGGGTTCCAATCTCCGACTTTCTCATGACGACCAAACCTTGGCTGGGATCAGCAGCATTATTCCCAAACACTCCTATATTGAGCGGGGTTTTGAGCGGCAGAGTCGAGTTCACATTCTTCAAAAGGACTGTTGCTTCGGCGCCCAGTTTGCGAATGAGTTTGGCATGATCTCCTCGAACGTCTCGGCTCTCAGGAGGTGGAGAAGGGAGAAGATCAAGAACATTTGCCCAAGCAGCAAAGGTATATCCCATTGACTCGTCAACAAGTGGATAATCAGGCCGGTCCTGACCAAAGTGGAAGTAAGGAGTCATGATACGGCGAATCATTTCATCGACGTGATCTTCAGAAATAGAGCCATTTTTTATCATGACAGTGATATTTGCACCCCAGTAACTGGCATCAACTTGAGCGAGCTCCTTGCTCAATGTGCCAGGCATGTTCATATCGAGCCCTGCATTGATGGATTTGGCGCCAGAGTGGGTTGCATACCAGTCGGATATGACATATCCTTGGAAACCAAGCTCATCTCTTAGAATCCCATTGAGCAAAGAATCATTCTCGCATGCATAGGTTTGGTTCAATCGATTGTAGCTACACATGACACTTGTCACCCCAGCCTTGACAGCATTGCCGAATGGCCACATGTAGAGTTCATGCAGTGTCCTATCATCAATATTGGACGATATGGCCTCGATTTGAGTTCCATCCGGGAGGATTGTGTTGCTTCGTTGAGTTTCTTGTTCATTGCCTATGACATGTTTTGCACAAGCTTGCACACCATTGGACTGGATACCACGGATTGTGGCTTCCATAGCGACTCCTGAAAGATATGGATCGACAGAGAAGCTTTCCCAGTTACGACCTCCCATAGCATGACGACCGAGAGGTCCCGCCGAAGGTCTGTTTAAGAAGTCAGTGCAAGGATCTTCCTTCTAGCCGTGAACCGACTTACCCAAGCGCTACCTCGATGCCCTTCGCTCTGAACTCTTGGCCGATTGCCACTCCACGTTGATACATTAAATTCTTATCCCAACTAGTGCCAGTACTTAAACCAGACGGGAAAGCACTGACAAGATCCGCGAGATTCACGCCATTTGGTCCATCTTGCATACAAAGCCCGGGGAAGTTTACACGCTCGATGGGGAGGATGTTCCCAACGCAACTACCTTTTCCAATCTGAAGCTTTCCAGTAATCATACTGCCCTTCTCAGTCAAATTGAGCTGTGATACGAAATCATTGGCCATTGCCTGCGCAGTTTCCCAACTTCGAAAGGCTGGCACATTTTGGGCTAGTAAACAAGTCAGCACGCCAAGAGAAAAATCTGAGAAACCAAAAATGACACTATAAGCGTACCCGAAAGCTCATGAAGAGGACTAGAGGTTGCAAACTTGAAGAAGAGAAAGAAAACACTCAGGGGAATCATGGTGAGCTTAAGAATATACTCTCATCGGTTGTGATAGTTCTTTCGACCAAATGAGACACAAATTTAGCAAGACTTGAAACCTTTATAGCCATTTGTAAAACCTCAAAAGAACGGCATCTCAATGCCATTCCCCCGCACTTCACTGTTCCCACCAGTAGCCCATTTCAGGATTAAAAGCTCAGCCGAGGTAAATGCATCACAAGGAATTAATTGGTCCGCTTGGTAGTATGATGTGGCTAGGAGCTATCTCGGCGATTTTGACGGTAATAGTATGAGCTGTACGAGTATGCTACGGCGCCGCTCCACCATGTGGTAGCAGCATCTAGGTGGAATACAGGGTCTAATCATTGTGTTTACATTCTCCACATTCGGTCCTTTTCTTATTTAAAATCCGGGGACGGTGCTGATTTAGGCAAAATATCCCCTGATGACTCGATTTCCCCTAGATAACTCCCCGCTGTATTGACTTTTAAGGTACGAAGAGCTTTTCCGGGCCTATAAACACGTACTTGCATTTCACAATTTTCCGGCAGTAAAACTAGAGAGGCCTTTGTATCATCAATTGATGTCTCGTCAAAGAACAAGTTGCGGGCTCGGTCAGGATTTTCCCCAGAAGCACTAGAGCCACAGAGGTGGCAGGTACAATCCATGCTCAACAATTCTAATTGATCCGATACTTGCGCGATCAAAAAAAGCTTTTCTGTTTAGCAAAGGTCTGAAATCATATGTTATGTTAGCTTGAACATATCGGATATACTGAGGAGTCATGGATTGCAGTAGTGTCATCGGATAATGCCCATCCCAAGCTAAGACGGCGAACATTGGTGAACCTGCGCCCCCGATCATATGTCGCGCAAGTGACGAATGTGGGCCAAACCCGACCCATGGCACGACAGTTTCCTTTTCCTATTTATAGCTGTTAGGGCAAGATGATGGAAAATGCAATTATGAACTAGCACGAGCACCAGGGTCCTTTGAACAGAAGAGATCCTGCCCATGATATTGGCCATAGAGAATTTATCTGCGACTGGGGTTCACTTCAGATCAAAGATGATGCAAACCAACGACAAAAAGTTGCACTGAGCCCTCAGACTTGAAAGAAAGGGTGGATAATTTATCTCTACTCAGCTACAATCCCAGCACCAGGGAATTGAAGTCGATGGAAGAGTAAGAATGAAATCGTTGGACGAGCATGGTGCAGGGCCACACAATTTTGCTGGAAAAAATACGACACTGGAGGTTAAACGAGTAAACTGACATATCGAGTATAGGCTAGTTTGTTAGTTCGGCTCGGCTAAATTAAGGCTTGATCCCGCTTTGTTTTCATGGGACCCATGCAATGATCCCCAACCTATTTCCCAAGCCCAATCAACTTTTGACATATGCCGCAAAATAATACGTAACAATGAAGCTAGCGATGTAGAAGACCCTGGACGCAGTCCAAATCAACCTGTGCCATCAGGTTATGGAACTTGGACCACTCACACCCTACGCTTTAAAAGGCTAAGAGTGCCACTTCACCCGTGATGGACAGAAGGAGGGAGGGGATGCTCCGCCGGGAACTTCTAGACTGTATTCCGTAACTAAGGTTTTTACCCGAGGTACTGCATGCATAGGTTAAGCTAAAGCTCTAGTCCAGTCATGTCACGCAATTTACCTTGGGTAATGGTGTGCTGGTGGTAGCTTGAGGTGAGGATTTTTCAGTTGGACTTTTATAAAAGGAAGCCAAGCTTTCTTGCAGCCACAGGCACAAATATTTGCCTTGGATCGTTTCATCTTTTCATCATGAAGTTTTTCGCAGCCCTTACGGCTATACTTGGACCGAGCCTTCATGTTCATGGTCTTAGTAACAGCAAAAACAATAAACCCAATATTGTTTTCATCTTCACCGATGATCAAGACCTGCTACATGGGTCAGTTGATCACCAAAAGGCTGTCAATGAACACTTAGTTGCAAAGGGAACGGTCTTCACCAACCACTATGCCACCGTTGCGGTCTGCTGCCCAAGCCGTGTATCTTTGATGCGTGGCCAGGCTGCTCATAACACGAACAATACCTATATCAACGCTCCCGGGTACGTATTGTAGTTTATTCGCACGAAGCATCTTGTAAAATGCTAACAATGCTAGTGGCGGATATCCAAAATTTGTCGCGTCAGGGGAGAACGAAAATTATCTCCCACACTGGCTTCAGAAGGCTGGCTATATAGAGTCATCTCCCTCATCAACATGGTAGCTCTTTCTTGACACTACATTTAGACATTGGGAAACTCTTCAACGGCAACTCTTTGCTTAATTATTCTCCCGGTCCAAAAGGCTGGAGGCATATTGATGTCCTTGTAATATTTGATTGCCTCTTTGCTACAGACTGGGACGCCACTAATGTTAATTGTAGCTGGATCCTTACATCAACACTCCCAACACCGTGGTAATGTCCGAAAATGGAGCTAGGCCAAAGCATTATCAGGGGTTTCACCAGAGTGACGTTATCCGGATCAAAGCGCAAGTATTCTCTACATACAAGTTCTTATCACACTTACGCTGACTTGGATACAGCCTTTCCCGACTGGATAACCTTCTTGCTGAAAAGAACCCCTTCTTTCTCATGATTGCTCCAACTGCGCCCCACGTAGAAAACCTCAACGATGCCCCAACTCCTGCTGCTCGTCACCTAGATATGTTCGCTAATATAACTGTCCCTGCAAGACCCAACTTCAATCCCGCCGACAAGTTTCAGAAATACAAACCCAGCTGGCTGCGCGGGTTACCGTCTTTGAACTCGACACAAATTGAGGAGATTAATTTCTTATATCAACGTCGACTGGAAGCTTTGCAGGGCGTAGATGATATTGTTGCCGACGTGGTTAAGAAGCTTGAAGAAAAAGGCGAAATTGACAACACATATAGTACGGTGATTTCGACCCCGTCCTCCAAGCGCAATAGCTAATATTTGTAGTCATCTACTCAACCGACCAGGGTTACCACCTAGGCACGCACCGCCACGTTGGAAAGTCGCTTCCATACCTAGAAGATACTAAAATTCCTCTGATCGTCAGAGGTCCTGGAGTCCAACAAGGTGCTATTTCACAGATTCCAAGTACGGTGACTGACTTCGCACCTACATTTCTTGAGATTGCAGGTCTTTCTAAGAAAGACCAGCCGTCCTTTCTTGATGGTGCGAGTTTGGTCAAGGCGTGGAAAAATCCCCAATCTCGCTCTCTGGCCAAGGAAAAGGAGGCTATTAATGTTGAGTTTTGGGGTACTGCTTATACTGAGATAAAGTCCTGGGCGGACGGTGACTACGCACCGTATTTCCCCGGTCTCTATCTCGAAAATGACTACAAAACGATGCGCTACGTTGGAGAGAAGATGTCATGGATGTATTCTAGATGGTGTAATAACGACACAGAATTGTACAACACAAAGGTAAGATTCTTGAATTGCCGTCTCTCTTGCATCTACTAATAATAGCCTCCTTCCAGGTGGACCCTTACGAGTTGACCAACCTTGCCAACTCGACTGATTCCCAAATTCAGAGAGTTATTTCGAGATTAAACGCATTATTGCTAGTCACCAAATCTTGCGCTGAATCAACCTGCCGCGAGCCTTGGAGCGCCATCCAGCCACCAAACCTCAGTCTTGGAAAGAAAGTCAAGACATTAGACGATGCTCTAGATCCTGCGTATGATGATTTTTACTCGTCTTTTCCTTTGGTTAAAATTGATGAATGTCTCAATTATCAACTCACAACAAATGAAGAACCCTTTTATCCTCGCGAAGCTGAGTTCGGGTTGGGTCTCAAGTTCAGGCATAGCACGGACAATTTTGTTGCCATCGAGGCGGATCCCATCAAAAAGCTTGCCAACAATGAGCCACTAGGTGGTGACTTGAGTCAGAGGAATGCAACATACGAGCAATTGATGGAAAATGCTAAAGAGCTTACTGATGAAGAGCTTGAGCAGAGTACCGAATAGATCATTGAAAAATAGAGTTCTTTTCTCTTTCAAGTCTCCTTGTCCAAGTAACAAAGCTGGCCAAATAAAGCCATAAATTAATTCCTTCTGTATAGGTCGAAATCCAATATGTTGCAAGAGTTGAATTGCGCATGGTTCAACTTTTCACAATATTTGATTTTCATGGTGACCATATTTCCACGTGATACCTCCAGAACATACGATTTCCTTATTCTTTTTTCCCGCGCACATTGAGTGAAGGGCGGTAGCGTATTCAAAGCGCTGGGGCTACCGCTAGATGTCTCCCAAAGGATTACCTTACGCCCTCAAATAATATCCTACTTCGTTAAGCCCCATGATTAACGGGCTCATATATAGATTGTTTTGCAAATTTTGACCGATACTCAGGAAATGAAGTTGATTTTTATTGTAATAGAGTTGAGCTAGGCTCATCTATCTTAGTAAAATGAAAAGCAAATATACTCTATGGAATTCAAGTGGATTTTGGGAAATCGTGTTTCGGCCTTAAGGAAAGTTTTCAAACCTGCGGCTCGTAATCGTTAACGATGCCGAAGATGAATTCCTCGTAATGACCCTTGCCCTCATATGTTTCGTTTCCGACAATGCCACCTTTGATGTGACCATTTCCACGCTGGTAAGCTCCACGCTCATCTCGAACAATAAGCTCAGTGCTAATATCCAGTGCGAGAGTTTCACCACTAGGCAAGTTGTACCTGACCGTCAATCCTTCGGTTTCCAGGAGGCCGGTGGTCGGAGGCCAGGCTGCCTTGCCACCCTTTTGACGCACCACCATACTCTCCAAGTCACAACTGACCATTTGGACTTTTCCATCTTTAGAGACAAAAGAACGGCGCGACTCTTGTCCATTATAGTCAAGGAGATTGTACCAAACCACTGAATAGGGACCGAAGCGACCATGTCCCCAGTCCCAATATCGCGGTCCATCAATAATCGATTGATTTCCCCAGTTTTTATCATGATAGCCGACTCCGTCAGAAAATTCAATGACTGTGTCCTTGACTTGGAGATTGACATCAGTCACGGCGTCAGGAACCGCGTTGGCCCAATAAAGACCGGGCAGAAGGTTTTGGGTAACGCCCACCGCTCCGTTCAAGTCGCAAGGATAGTGAGCAGGAGCAATCTAGATATCTTCGTTAATCGGTGATTCGAAATAATGAGCAAAGAAACAACTTACCGATTTAAAATTAATCGTGCCGCTGATGTCCATTTCGGAGGAATCAATGTTGATGGAGTACTCGACTTCTGAGCTGTCCAACGAAGAACCCTTGAAGGAACCCAACCCTTTCCATATGCCAGTTACACCACTTGGGCCATTACTGATGGTAACACCATCATCAGCTAGGGCCTCGTAGTAGAAGTCCGTGCCATTGCTGTATGTTCCCGATACTTGAAGGGCCAATGGGTGAGGATACTGCGAAAATTCGCCCGTGTTGAAGAAGACAATATTTAAAGTCTGATTGGTTGACTGAGAAAATACATCGAAATACCAAAAGTCGGTCGATTTTCGAGCGGCGGGCGTCTTCATTTTGAAGCCATCAAGATTGCCAGCAACGGAAAGATGCTCAACACTCACTGTTCCGTTGAAATACTGTGGTAGGAGGTTGATCGTTTGAGTCGTATTAAAGGCATCTGTTGCAAAACTAGAGCCAATTATGGCTGCAGCAGCAGTCAGATACTTTGTAGACATGGCGCAAAGTTGGACTTTTTGGGAGATGCTAGCGTTGAAGGAATCGATAGAAGTAGACTTGGTGTGAGAGCGCTATGAAAGACTCGATGGTCCGAGAATATCAGGTCCTATTTAAACTTGATAATTTTCCGATCTTATTTGAGAATATCAACAAACCATATTTGCTTCCTCGTACATATTTCCTCGTACAGCACGTACCATACAGCCGAGACTCGGACCGATCGCTAGCTGGTTCAGTAATTTCGAGGACGCAATTTCAACTATTAGTTAAATTACCAAGGCTTTCGTGTTATGGACTCCACCTCCTCACATTTTCCGCCATTGTTTAAATGCCAATTAGTTTAAGCACGGGGTCCTCATGTTTGACCAAGGGTCTGTGAATCGAACAGCTATTCGGAGTTGACCGTCCGAGTATAATTCCTAATTGGGTATAGCTCACCAGGTGAGGTGTCGCTAACAAGGGTTTATTTTGGAGGCGAGCTTTGGCCAAGGCGTGCAAGATGCGAGGGTCAGAGTGATCGTCAGGTATGACGGAAATTCGGGAATGACCAATTCTATGCGAAAAAGAATTCCGAAAATCACTTTCCGCGAGAGTGCTGGGAGCCCAACTCATTAGCCAAGGCTATAGCAGTAGAAAGGCAAAAGAGGCAATTATTGAATGCGCTAATAAACTGAAGTACTCTCCTTGGTCACAACAGTCCAAAAATCAGGGTAACAACAGAATGGAGCAATATGATCAGATTGGACTTGAAATAAACTATTCCTTACGTGCTTCTCTAAAGTTTAATACATATATTTTCGAGGCTTATATCACTCTTATGTCCCCTGGTGCAAACATCAAATTCTCGTTCTTAGAAAGTAACCAGTGGCAAAGATGGTGAGCAGTAAAAAGGATGTAAGTCTAGCTAGTCTATCCGTATAAAGGAAATATTGAAGACATAAAAGAGATTAAATAAATCAAATTCAGAGGCCGCTTGGTGTGCACATATAAAGAATCCGCCTTTCAACTCATCTCGACGCTATCAACTTCCTCCAAGCGTTGTTGAGTAGGGATTTTCGAAGGGTACCAAATATAAAATACCACCATAGCAATGGCCATCAACAATGCGTCAAACACATATAGCGTCCACTCATTCTTGAGGGGATAGGCATCGGATCCCATGACATACTCGATGATGCGGAAGATAGATCTCACCAAGATCAATAGAGATGTCCCATAGAGCATCCACAACATCGACTCCCAGGGAAAATCTGGACATGATAGCGCCTGAGAGTTTGAGCCAAAACCGCTGCCAGAAGATCCAAAGGCCCGATAGACGACATGATGCTGGCGGAACCTAAGATGGAAGATAACCGTTGCGGCAACGAAAACCCCAAAGAAAAGGATCTGGATAACCAGGCCAGCAACAACGATATTCTCGCCTAATTTTGGATCGTTGCCTGCAGCCATAAGGCCAGCCCCTCCACTTTGCACCATAAATGAAAACACATCGCCGACCACAAAAATAGTTGTCAGCCACCGTATTTTGATGATGGAGCATGCTTCTCCTTTAGGGCCTAGGCCTCGCATGATTCGACCAAGAGTCATGTAAATGGAGGCAGCGAACAATGACGGAGGCACTAAGAGGAAAACCGATTGCAAGATGTATGGCATAAGCTGGTCTGTAGCGTTGTGCGCTGCGGCACGACCAATAAAACCGACAACTTCCACTATGAGTTTGGTATTAGCGACGTGGATGGATGTTCAGGTGTTGTTGATGAAACTCACTGCAGCCGCCGATGACAAATGGAATGCAAAACCACATGCGAAAACGCCACATTTTCCAAGTATGCGCTACTGATAACCCCAGAAAAGTCAACAAGAAAATGATTGCCGCTGGCATGGATGGCACGTAGGACCATAGGTAAAAGTCACCCTTGTAGGGCAACAGCTCTGATCTCGGGGTATGCTCCATGGTTATGACAGATGCAAGAGCATAAATTATCCTCTCAGTGTTCAAAGAAGATAAATGAATGTGATGGGATATCAAAACCAAGAAAAATAAAGTTAAGTGGAAAACGAGAGTTGATATGGGAGGAGACAATGAGATGGCTAAATCAGAAAGGGAGAATTGGAAGTAAATCTGATCCGATCTAAGATACAAATCAATGTAAACATACGCTTTATATGTACTAAAGGTATTTCTATGTTTAGTTCATCTCAAATTCTGTGCAGCGCAGCTTCAATTTTCTCCTCGTAAAGCAATGCTCCCTTTCTCGTACCGCTCGGGACAATAGGGGACCACATAACAGCCAACCATGGACGCGCCGTACAGATGGATATGATCCATTTCGGTCAGAGTAAGAAACGCGATATGGCAGAAATGTGTAGAATTAGATGTTCCGCCACCGCACAAGCATTGTATTACCTCATTAAGAAATCCAGGAGACGCGATGTTGGCCTTGGCGCATTGGTTCAGACATGGGAGCTGATTTGGTGTTGCACGGACCGGAATATTTACGAGTATACGTCCCAAAGTGGTATGGTTCGCGCCTCCTGACGAAACCCGCGTAAAAGCACCTATTTGTACATAGCTGTGTTCTACAAACCTGCTGCGGATTCTATACTCGTACCGTACCCTCTTCCTCGTGTGGCCGGGCAAGTCCCATTTCCCGACAATCAGAAAATGTCGCGCCAAAGTCAGCGGAAGTATCATCACAAATCTCGAAATGGATGCCAGGTCTGTAAAGCAAGGCACATGAAATGCGATGAGCAACGTCCAGTCTGCGGCAATTGCAATGTATCTGGCCGCCGATGCAGGTACTCTGCGCAGCCACGGCCACAGGGCGCCCCACGGTATGATCGAGCGCTCAATCCTTCGACGTGGTCGGAGACTTCTCAAGATCCTCCATTGTCAGCTATATTGAACATCTCTCCCGACAATGACGATCACGACGCTGGCGCCGAAGACAAATTATTCACATTACACCATTTCTCACTATTCCACCACGTGGAAAAGAACATGGCCGACTGGATGATGGCAACGGATGCCATGAAACCTCTCATCGATATATATATCAACACCGCTCTCACGACGCCGTATTTGATGAACGAACTCCTTGCCCTGTCGGCCATGAATCTTAGTACTGTCGAAAGTGACGCTGCCGGATATCGAACTCTTGCGGCAAAGTTACAAAACCGAGCATTACAAGGCTTCACAAAATATTTGAGCAACACATCAAGCCCACCGGTCATGTCGCAGTTCCTCTTCTCCTCGCTTTTAGCTCTGCATTACCTCGCCGACAAACTTGCATTCGAGAATAAAGACTTTGACACAACATTCCGAAATATGATAGAATATTTTCGACTACAACGAGGTGTTCAAGTGATAGGGGATAGGGCTTGGACTTCGTCATGCGGCTCGGAATTCTCAGGATTGATGTCCGCGTTGGGAACCGATGAGACATATCATCAGAAAAAGACATACCTCAGCCTGAGCATGATCTCAGAAATGCTCCAGGTATCAGATCTCAACGAAGAATCGAAGAAATCTTGCCAGGGTGCGAACCAAGGCTTGGAATTTGTGTATCAGCGATTAGATGGGCCAAAATCATGGGGAGTGCATGCATTGATGGGGTGGCCAAATATGATTTCACTCCATTTCATTAACTTATTGGAGAAAAGAACCCCAGAGGCCCTTGTAATTTTAACACACTACTGTGTCTTATTACACCAGTTTCGTACTTTTTGGTGTATTGGAGGGGTAGGGAAACGACTTGGGCATGGAATCTTAGAGATGCTATCACCTTATTGGGAGCCCTGGCTTCCCAACATCTAATGGGCAGTGATTATGTTACGTCCACCTTAGCAGCTATGCAAAGTGTTCAAGATAATAAAAGGCCAAATACATATGGACATATAATGGGAGGAAACCTAAGAAAACATGAATATTAATTGAGTATCTTCAGGCTACAGGATAACTATATATGCTGTGGCTATAAAGGCTCTCCTAAATAGCTTGAAGGCGGGACTTCTTCATCGAACAAGAGCTAGCATGTGTAATTTCATCGCCCCATACTAGTTTCCCCTGAATAGCCTAGTAATTCTCTTGAAAAAGCCCTGACCTGTCTTCACTTCAGGGTTTCGTGGCTCTTGTTTGTGGTTCCGCTCTTTGGGACTTGGATTCTTCTGGTCTTGGTTCATCCCGAGGAGCAAGGCAACAATTTCGGTATGCCCTTTGAGCGATGCCCGATTGAGCGGCGTATCTCCGGATTTGTTAGTAATGGTAATATCAGCTCCGTGCTTTAGAAGAAGTGCAACGAGCTCTTTATTGCCGTGGCTGGCCGCGAAGTTCAGCGGAGTCCACCCATCACTGTTGAGCACGTTGACGTCTGCACCATGTTCAAGCAGTACCCCGACTATTTCTGTATGGCCGCGATTGGTAGCAGAGTTTATAGCGGAGCCCGATTTCTTGTTTCTAACGTTGACGTCTGCTCCACTCTCGAGGAGCATCTTTACAACCTGAAGATTGCCACTTCGGCAAGCCAAGATGAGTGGGGTGTCTCCATCTTTGTTTGCAATAGATATCGCCTTGGTGAATCTATCCTCCTTTTTCGCCGTGGTTTCAACCTTGTCCTGGCGTTTTTCATTTTGCTCTCCAGCCAGAGTAGCCGCATCGTACATGTCGGGCCATGCGTCGTGCCACTCTTCGTTCTCTTTGGGAGCCATCGCGGGGGTTGCTCTATGCGGCGTTTGCTGGGGGTTCAGCGAAGGAATAGATTCAGGTGCGGAGGGATGGTGGTGGGGCAAAATAAAAAGCAATAATCAAGAATATTAATTCAAGAATACTTGAGCAATTTTGTAGAAATGACTCATTTCAAGCCCCTCGTTGATCATTCGGGCGTCCCAAGGCTGACACCAGGCAGCAGGCTGACAACGCCCACGTCTGCGCCTTAATGTAACCCAAAGTACTTGGCGAATCAGCCATCTCTTCGAAAGCTTTCAAGCATTTGCAGAACATTTTGGGCAATGGAAATCGCTAGTTATACTACACGTTTGAAGGTCCGCCTTGCCTTGTATTCTGGAAGCCCTAGAGTAGAGTAAGTGATCAAACCACGCAACAGTGGCGGGATCATTCGCAAAAAGCAGAACATATAACAAATACCTCAGCTCAGTAAAATTGAGGAGTGCATATCAAATTGTTACAAGAGAATAGACATCAACGCCTCCCAGACCAACTTCGTACAGGGCGACCTGATAGCAGCCACTCCTTTTTGCCGCTTTTCCCATCAAAAACAGAGGCATTCTAGCGACCAGTTAATCGTCTTAATTATGGTACCACATTTATGTTGAAATTTACAATGATTGAAGCGTAAAATCCGATAGATAACCGTCTCATCTATATCTATTTCTCTACGCTGTCTAGTCTAAACAAATCAGTATGAGACTCTTCGGCTTCCTTACAGGTTCGGCCACATGACCATGGGCTTCTCAGCTCGGGGTCCCAAATTAACCTCGTATTTTTACTTACTTTTATTTCTCATTCAGTTGCTTGGGATCTGGTTGGATCTGCTATTTCTGATAGATACGATTAGGGTGTTTGCGCAACCTTGTCACTCACAGAATTCCCCAATGCCCTATTAATCGCCTTTCTTGGCATAATTGCGCTTTTTGACTTGCATCAGCCCTTGTAGTTGCAATTCAAGACTAAAAATAACCAGTGTTTCAGGAATTATCATGTTATGCCTACAGATCAAGGTTGAGGTGGATGGTGTTGAGGTCGCAATTTAAACTCAGCTCCTTCAAGCTAATGCTTGTACAGTCAGTTTTTTGCCCCTGCCATCAGCTCATTCCAATATTTTCTAATGCCTTAGGCTCGATAACTTGGATGGTTCAGAGATATTGATCATGTGGAATTTAGACGTATCCTCAGCGGCTACGATTTCGTCAGGGGATGTTTCACTAGTCTTCAAGTCTTAATCTGGGAAAGTTTGGTTAAACGCTTACTTATAAGGTTCTTCTGCTTGTCATACTTTCATGTGGTATTTTCCGTCGCAAGATTGTGTGCGCGTTTATCATAACGGCGGAAGCATTCCGGTCTGATCGGCAATTCGGCTCTAAGTGCTCACTCACAAGCTGCGAGACGAGAATGCGTGCGGAGACCTCAGATAGATGAGACCAATCAAGCACTACGAGCGAAACGCCATGCATATTCATTATCTCTTGTTTGAGCCACCCGTCTTATGGCTACCGCTCCGGCGATATTATTTGGACATGAGCGGATCAGGCTGGCGCACTTTTCAGGTCGATCATTGCTGATGGGGGCGCAATGCTCAATCCTCACTAGCAATGTTTACAAGATACTACCCACCTCTGTTCATTTTATTCGTCTAAATGCTATACGATGCAACCCTCAGCAGGGATTTGGCCATTTTTCGGCTGTTGCAACCCATAAAAAGCCATGATGGCTGAAGCAGGATTTAATTCCTGGGCGTCGTTCATACGCTACCGTCTCACCTTCTCAATTCCTGTGGCAGCCAGGATACAGTCTGTTGGGAAACAATGGTACCATAATATTTAGAGCCAGCTGATGTGTCAAGGCTAGTTTATCCGACTACTTTAATATACACAACAGATACCGGATAACAATTCCTCGCATTTCCATACAAATTTTGTATATTAATATTCAGTTAGGCCAGGGTATACCTTCTTCATAGCTGTAAACTACAATCTTAATCCTGGCACGGCGTCAAGGAGAACCAAAAAGTGTGGCAGGCTTATGATTCCGACAAAATCCAGCCACCTTAAGACGCTATCATGCAACATGATCACTCCAACAAGGAAAGTGCAAAAGCATACGCGTCAATGTGTAAGATAAAATCAGCCACAATTTTGAATTAACCCGCCGTATCTCAAGTCATGATGAAATTTATCATTTCAAAATATGACCCGAATATCGTGCTGCGGACCTCATCTAACATCTCCTTAAATCCGCCTGGAAAATGGGTTCGGACAAATTCCAATTAAGGTATTTTTATCCATTTAGGATATTTGATTCCTCTGTTCGATTAACGGCATCTCAAACCCAGGTCTACGCCCGCACTCGACTTGAGATATTCTGAATCGGGCCTTGTGCATTACAAGCTTCAACATTCAAACAACCAAATCTCGCGCCCACCAAGGATACAATGTGGCTTATAAATCTGCATATTTAGTTCAGCTATGATGTAATGATGTCTTCTTTTATTACATCATAACACGAACATCTTCCAGTCAGATCAGGCTGCACGCCGCACTAACGCAAGCACCGATAGCACTCCAGTAGTTTCATTACACATGATTCAAAATATTTATCTTAATGAAATACGAAGACTCTAATCTCCTCGAATTGGTGCTCTAAGGGCATTTACAAGAATTAATATAAGATTTGGGTCGTATGTGCACAATTGGCACTCACCAATCACAGCTTTAAAAAGGGGGCAGTGTCCAAATGAGCATGTACACCTCACCTGTCATTATCAGCATCGATGCGGAGGTAATTCCGTTGATTACGCATGTTAAGGGCTTGGAAGACGGGTATGAACAACATATAAAAGCCGAGGCTCTCCCATAAAAGCTGACGTTATAATTTGATGATTGCCTTCCTTCCATATTAATTAAAATCCAACACAATATCTGACACCAATATACGTCGCTGCCTTATTTAAAATGAATGGCTCTGTCATGCTACTTCTTTTCTTTTCCGTTATTGCTATTGTACAATGTGACATTACCTTTATATCACCCCCTCCATATCCCGATAACCACCAAAACAGCAATAACCCGTCATATTCTGTAGGACAAACCATTAATCTCATTTGGAACTCAAGCAGAAGCGAATTCTCTTTGAGCTTATATCAATTGAAACTTGGTAGTGATGAAAGCATCCCACATTTTCATCCAATTGGTTCTTCCATTGGTTAGCTTCCCTTCATGTGTGTAACAGAAACATGAGGTAAAACTAACCAGATTTCAGATAACATAAAAAAGAAAAGTTACGAGTGGAAGGTCAGTCTTGGAGACTTCAGTATTAAGATTGACCCTGCAAATCATTTTTACGATGCATTCGCGTTCGAAATCGTCGATGACGATGGATACTACGACGATTCCATGCCCTTCAACATCACTCTACCAAAGAACAATCTCTCCACCGGTGCAATCGTAGGCATTACTGTTGGTTCCACGATAGGAGGTTTGCTAGTTATAGGGGCGCTGGGGTATCTAGCCTGGAGATGTTTTCGGGTCTCCAAGAATGTTGTAGCTTGGTACGGCTCCCGCCAACAGGAGAGCAGTAAAGCAAATGATGGAACCTCACAAAACCTACAATCTTCAAATCATCTACCAGCTTTTACTGAGGAACAGCAATTCCGCTCCTCGCCAAAAACCCCCTCAGCTCCTCAGCCTGAAATGCCGAGCGAACAAGGCATGACCCCTCCTCAACTTGAATATTCTCCTCGAAATCTTCATGATTCATACGAAGCCCCCTGATATCCCTCGAATTTCGTCAAGATTGGAATAGTATATGGTTCGAATACGTCGAAGTGGGAAAACGGCATACGGCAGCTGTAAGGACGACGGGGCGGGATATAGTGAGATCAAAATGCATGATCATAGCATTCAGTGATGGCTAAGTTTTACTTTGCATGTGCAATAATAGTTAGTGGTTCGAAATTAAGAGCAATGTATTTTTTCCTTGGAAATTAGACCCCAAGCAGCCAAAATCAGTAAATGCATCCGTTCTAAATCGAGAAAACTTTCTGGCTCGTCTATTTCTACTTGATGAATGCGTTGTTGGGAGCTAAGACCAGTGCAACATGGCGGCCTGAATCACTGCAGAACCACGAACACTTCTATACTCGGTCACAGGCATTTTGGTAAATAAAATAGAAGAATAATTATGACTGTTAGCATGTAAAATATATGTGGAAAAAGAATGCAGCCATGATTTGAGACGCAGGCGTGGCGGAATGGATGACGAGCACACTTGAGGTGCTTGAGGTGCCTGTAGCACACAAAACGCGCAGATTCAATTGGCGTACTGTTGGGCAGACCATGCACCTGAAAATCCGCCTCACGATCAGCCATCTTTCTCCAGTGATTCGCACTTCTCCCACAGGCAAAATGAGGCCTCTTACTTGCGCAAATAAAATCGCAGGCTTGTCCATCGCATCAACTTACCCTTTGCACCTTTTCCAACACCCAGTTTGCCTGGCCCGCGCAATGTCGTCCACCACACTCGCGTCGCATAACATTCCTCTGAGCCTGCCAGCAGGGCTCACGCAGGACCAGCTTACCACATTCAGACCATTCAACGTGAGCGCTATATTTATTTTTCCCCTCTGCTTCTCCTGCGGGACCAACCGCCCGCTGACTCTTCCCAGTCTTGGATCGACACCTTGACCAACTCGCTTCGCCTCCAGACCGATGCGGCTCATCCTTTCCACGCAGACCCTTATGTCTTGCGCTCCATCAACATCCAGTCCTACGACTGGTTCGGTCCTCGCCTCGGCTTCGTCAAGCTGGACGCGACCGTTTCCAACTCTGCCGGCGAAACACTTCCCGCCATCGCGCTCCTCCGAGGACCCAGCGTAGCCATGCTCTTCATGCTCATTCCCGACGACGTGCCGCCCGAGTCAGATGAGCGTTACGTTGTGCTAACTGTACAGCCCCGCATCGCTGCAGGCAGTCTCAACTTTGTTGAACTGCCAGCAGGCATGGTTGATGATGCTGGCAGCTTCAAGGGTGCTGCAGCTCAGGAAATTGAAGAGGAGCTAGGCCTAAAGATCCACGAGGACGAGCTAACATGTCTCAGCGAGCTTGGTGCGCCAGAGGAAGAGGGCGGTGAAGGCCTCGCAAAAGCAATGTACCCCAGCGCCGGTGGCTGCGACGAACACATCACCATCTTCAGCCACGAGCGCCGAATCCCTCGCGAACAGCTCAAGGAGTGGAGTGGACGCCTGACAGGCCTCCGATCCGACGGCGAAAAAATCACACTCAAAGTGGTTCCATTCAAGGAGGCCTGGAAGGTTGGAGCTCGCGATGCGAAATGTCTTTCTGCCTTGGCATTGTGGCAGGGACTCAAAGAGGAAGGAAAATTGTAATCAAATCAATCCAGCCAAGCGGCGTCTATTCGGTCTATCATTACGGTCACATCTAACCAGGTCTACAACTTATATCTCTGGGCTAGCAGAATTCCTTCGGCCAAAGTTCCAATCCGAGCGTCAATAGCACAACCCTCTGCCTCTAGCTTCTTGCACTCCTCCCACAAATTTGCCAGTGGCAAGGTAAACACTTCGATAAATTCGTTCTCTTCGAGCTCGGGCTGCGGGTTTTGGTTTTCGGGCAGGGTCATGTCGACTGTGACGTGGAGCATGCGCAGGTTGGTGTTGCAGAAACCCGGATCATTGTACATGACGGGCGACGTCTCGTCGACGGTGCCCACGTAGCCGGTCTCTTCCTTGAGCTCGCGCACGGCGGCTTGCTCGGCGGTTTCGCCAGGGTCCATCAGACCCGCGGGGAGCTCAATTGTAATCATGTCGATGGGGGGTCGGTATTGCCTCTGAAGGACGATTTCAGTACCAGTGGGCTTGTCGAGAAAGGCGACAATGCCGACGCCGTCAATGTCACAGTCCTTGGGACGAGTGCGGCGCTCGGCAGACTCCCATGTTCGAGATACGCCGTTGGGGTCTTGGTAGGTTAACCTGGAGAAGGATTATGGTTAGCATTCCTGGTCGGGAAACGTGAAATGTAGGTGAAGATCATGGTTACTTGATAAGCTTGATCCATCGAGCCTCGGTCTCGGTCTAGATTTTCCAGATTAGCAAATAAGTCAGTACAGCGAAAATACAAGTGGATTACTTACCAAAGGACCTGTTGATATTAGTTTGGAGTCTGAGACAGACATGGCTGCACTCTGGTATTTCTCTGTTGGGTTGTAACCAAGTGGATAAGGTTTAGAGCCAACGGAGCTGAGCAACACTGAGCAGAGCTGAGCAGAGATGAGCTGCCCCGCCAGTTTTTGGTGGGGGACGAATAGCTTGGAGGCTACGTCACACAGATTAGATGGCTGGCGAAAAATGTACTTGTGCGTCTACCCTAGAGCGATGGCTTGAATGACTCTGAGGAATGGAAGAGAGGATGTGTAAACTCTCGGCCCAATGCAGTCTTTAAATAATAAATTTGTGTCGTAAATTTGGGTATGTCTGTTCTTACTTCCTTTACTGTTCCGGTTGTTCACTCTGGAGGACAAGCAAGACAGACAAAGAGTAAGTCGCAAGTCTTTGACAATAGCCAGATGCATGTCAAATATGCCTTGTCAATTCATACCTATGCTTCTGTTCTTCCATCCTCAATCACCCAGCTTGTTCATTACTGAGAACAACACAAAAAAAAAAATTACTTCCAAGTTGCTGGCCCAAATGTCTCTCCCTCCGCCACAGTCTTGAGCACTGCCGTGTAACTCGAATCCATCGTATTAAAAACGCCCACGTTGCCCCACCACTGAGGTATAGTTACACCAGGGAATGTGATGGCGAAAAAAATGATAATCGTGCTGATGATCAGGCCAGCGTCCAGAGCAGCAGCTGTAGTGTAGGCATACGTCCTCCACCATCCATTCCACTTGGTTCGGATCCATTTGTTAAAGATGAGCCCAAAGATGGCCCAAGTAGAGAAACTAAGGGGAGTGGCAGGAGGAAGCCAGGCCATAGCTCCCAGCATGACGGGCGCGTTAAAGTGACGGAAGAACGCTAGCTTGAGTGTCTTGGTGAGAACATACAGCAGCACTGGCAGTGCAGCGCCAATCAGCCAAAACCAGTTAAAGGCGGAATACATGCCTCCTTCACCGAACATGCGGCGCGGTCCGATAACACCCCACACGATGCTGGAAGAGAAGAAGGCCCTACCGTTGGGACACGTAAAGTGGTCCTTTTGTTCATTGTCGCATATGTCGTCAATGTTGCCCAGTGTCCAGTTCATGACGGCGATCTGCACAAAGGAAGCCCAAATTGTTGCGATAATTTGGCACCAAAATGTGACCTTCGGAGGAACCTTCATGTAGTGCGCCATCTTTAGATCTCCACTGTAGGTTTGCGCCTGGCCAAGGATGATGGTGCTGTACACCTTGAAGATCATGACACCGATTGGACGCCCAGGGATCATGAATCCTGCGAGGAACGGAGAGACGACGTTCAAGCTGAGCAAAATGTTGGAAACAGCCAAGATCATTGTTGTCGGGATGACAAAGACCAAGGCAATGATGATAGCCACAAAGAAGGCCCACCAAGGGAGCTGGGAGTTGTATCCCTCAGTAGTGGCAAAGCCCAGACCAACCGAGACCACGAATAAGGCAGCATACCACCAATCGGGGGCCTCTGAATACTTCTTCATGAGCTTGAGATGGATGTCTGGTTCCTGATCCCGAGCCGCACGGAACCGATACCACACCTCCTTGCCATGATGCAACCCGATATGGACAATCGCGGCAGTCAATGCCGCAAACGAGAGCCCATAATTGAGTGCCAAAGTAGGCGACAAAAAGAGAGGTGAGTAATTTTTGTATTTTTGCTCATCGAAAGTGAAGCTGTCGCCAAGAATTTTGCTCACGTTATAATAGCCTTGCGTATTGTCATAAGTTTGCGAGGTCACGACAGGAAGATAATCTGAGTATATAGCACCGGTGTAAACAATTCCAATCGACGCGATAATGACAAAGAAGAAAAGGCCGATAAGAGTGTTCACATGGGAGCTGGTGGGAGCCAAGATAGGGTCGGTCAGGTAGGCTGTCACGTAGGTCCAGTCAAATGTGATGGGGATCAATGAGAGTCCAGTAAAGCCACCGAAGAGCTGGTTCACAACCACATTCTTGGGCTTGATCCACGTCACGAATGCAAATACAGAGAGTCCCTGCCAGAGAACGGCAGGGATCCAGTAGTAGCAAAACATTGCCGCCGTCACAATGGCGAACCACCGATATCGGCTGATGACCCATCCGTTGGAGTGCACACCATCACTTTTGCTCTTGTCGTGGAGAGCGTAGAACAGCGATGTGTTACCAAACTGACTAGGCCACATCATAGCAGCTGGCCAAATGAGAAATCTGCGGAAGATGCCAGCGAGAGAGATTCCGATCAGTTGTGAGCTGAGAGTGAAGAGCAGTGCGAAGCCCCAGCCGAGATTCAAGTTATAAAAGGGCTTTCCCTGCAGCGCAATCAAAGCATTGGTGCTGTAGGAGTAGCTGATTGAGACGTTGGCCATCAGAGTAATGACGACATGCTCCTTGATGGTAAATGGACCGGTGTTGAGAGTCCACCGAAGACCAAACGTGTTAAACACTCGGGTGGGCATGACCTTGGCCCAGAGACATCCGAGCGGATAAACAAGTAACTGGACCACCAGGGCTGGAAAATTGATAGCGGGGCTCCTATAAAAATGGTCAGTAAAAGATGATTCAATTGATAAAATATGAAACTTGCCTCATGCTCAGGAACATGTTGAGGCCAGATCCAATCGTAACAAAGATCATGCCCAACACCCATGCCCTCACAGTGTTGGCAACTTCCCCGCCGTCGGTATTCCGAACAGCTGCTCGAACCTCCTCATAGGGAGAGTCCTCGGAGAATTCGCCATCTGATTTCCTAGCCTCGCTGCCATCAAAATCCACGGGAGAGCTTTTGCCAACCTGAAACTCGTCCTTGCCGTCTCCTAGGCTAGGCGAGGCACCCGTCGGGGTACTGGACTTCTCGGAAACCTCAATGGGCTCCGGCGAGTCGCTTGAAATGGAGTCGCTGTTTTTGAAAGGGTTCTTCATTGTGCATTCCACGTGGGGAGGAACGAGGAGCAGCCGATCAGCATCATCGGAGGACTGCAACGGTTAAGTATTGCAACGTTAAATCCTGCCCCCCGGGATTGAATTCATATATGGCTAGCACGACAGGCATGATTAACCTTGAACCACCTTTTACAGACATAAATATGCACGTCTCGATAAAACAGACCGCCGAATCGGTCGTTCGACGATGCCTGGGGATAGGGTCGCAATCAAAGAATGGGGACTTCGGGATACCATCATGGGGCCCAACCTCCCGGGCCCTTTTGCACCGATTGTGGTGATCGCAGCACTTGAGCGATCAATTAAGACTCCCGTTTTTACCCTGAACCATTCAATTGAGCTTGCTGTTGCGGCCACGAGCGGGGGTGCACCCGGCCTGCTGGTTGACGCGGAATGAGGGGAAACTTACAAAAGAACCCTGTCGGCGCAATCACGCCCGTATCTGGGGTCCCAAAACGGCATATACCCGCAGATAAGCGGCGCAAATAATTCGAAGCAGAGCATGTTGCACGCAAATCTGGCCCGATAACTGGATGCTTGGGGGCATAGCTAAACGAGTATGGTGTGAGAGGTTGCGCGAAGGCGAAACATCCCCGGACAACCACGTTGATTGTCGGGAGCAGCCTCCGATTTTATCGGCATGGCGTCTGGGGAAATGTTTAAATGACAAGATGAAGGGATGATAGGCTTGCGGCACCTGATCCCGACAGTCTGGCTGTTCCTATATTAGGTCATTAGCAGGATGCTGCCAGTTAACTTCATGCTGACCAGAAACAAAAACTTAAAGAATGAGATTCTCGCACAGGTCGACTATTCCACCACTAACCTGCGTAGTTTCAGAATTGCCTGACTCAGTGCGACAAAAGTTCGTTGTTAGATTCTTCGTCGATCCGCACCGGTCGTTCGACTTCAACATCGGCACATGAGGTGTGTGTCGGATGGATATTCCGACACACACACATGCCACATCAAAATGTCTCCAATACTTTAACATGATTCTTATTTAGGGACAGCACAAGATAACGATGAGTTTTCTCGTTCTGTCTTGGTGTGGTGGCACGCCCAACTCTGATAAGCGAGTTTCGTATTCAAAGCAATATGGAATGAGGTTGCGTCCTACATAGACATGAAGCATCTTACCGCTTTATAGATTTCACGTGGTGATAGATGACATCACTCGAAATTTCTAGAACAGGTACAATCAGCGGGATGGTGCAGGGGGAACCAGATGTAAGCACCGCGAGTGACATCTCAAACCTAGCAGCTGCTCACTACCTCCATATTATTGGCTGATGCGCATCAAGGTTGGCGATCTACAATGCGGTGGCACGTCACAGTATTTGATATCAAGTACTGTACAATGCACATTTCGAAAGGCTGTGCTCCTGTATGTCCACCTTCAACGCCGCTGACCTCGACTGCACCACAAGTAGACAGAAGCAAGAGAACTTTTTAGAAACAAATGTGGTCATTTCATCGCTTATTTATTTACATAATATTTACATTTTTTTCCGAGCAAAAACATTGTCCAGTTGGTCGGGGCCGGGCCTAGAAGAAAGTCGACCACCTTTCAGAGACATCTTAACCTGGGGGCATCTACCGCAAGGCAAACGTGTAACTTTTGTGTTCCATACATAAAATAACTACATGAGGGTTTCTAGTATACATGGGAGTGGCGTCTCTTCTTCCTGAGGGAAGTCGAGCACTTGGATTTGATGGTAGACCCGGAGGTAGCTTTGGGGGTCGACTGAGGAGTGGTAGTGGAAGCAGTGCTGTCAACCTTCACAGGTGTTCCAATCACATCTGTCTCGTCGATGCTGCATACATTTTTGCAAGTGCTCTTGCTAGCAGCACCGTACAAAACCTCGATCCACTGGATCTGCTGGTAGGCAATTCCGTCAATGGGCATGAGACCAGTCCAGGTCTCTCCGTTGCTCCATGCATTCAAGTCCAGCACGGAGGGATCCTTGGGGACTTGGAATGCATTCTTGGCGGTCAGGTATTTATCCATGTACCACCGAGTCTCTGAGGCGGTCCAGTCCACACGGTGGGTGGCCCAATCCTTCCAGGTGAGCCCAGATGGGAGGGTGGCCACTACCTCGGCACCCTCAACCGTGTCGCCAGCATCCGTATACGATGGCTGGTTCGTGTAATGGATGATGTTATCAGGTCCTGAGGTCAGAATCTCGGTGTCGGCCTCCTGAACCAGGGCCAGAGAGCCACCGTCGCGGTAGGTGAACATGGCAGTGCAGGCTCCCTCAGAGCCAATGGTGCGGGCATGCATACGCATCGAGACGTACTGGTACTCGCTGATGGTTTGGAACTCAGCAGCGGTCTGGAATTTGCCTTGACGAGCAGTTCGCATGGTCATGAAGGTATCGCTACCGGGAGAGGCATCGTCGTTCTTCTGAATGTAAATGTTGTTATATGTGTTCTGCATGGGGAAAGTCTCGTTGTCATTGCTCCAGTTCTGCAAACTCCAAATCTTTGCGAAATCGCCTCCAGCGGCAAAGAAGTCGCTAGTGACAGGAGCATTTGCATTTCCATCAATAGTGCTAATGAGCTCTGGGGTGCTAGCGTATTGAGATAGCGAGCGGAAGTCGAAGAACATGTGGTTCTTGAAGTAGGTCGGATCAGTTCCGTTAGTGACATAACAATCACAATCGGAGTCCTTGACCAGTGTTGCGCCGAGGGCGACCGGCGCCACGGCAAGAAGCGAAGAAAGGAGTGACTTTGAAGAATACATAATGAGTGTTGGTGCAGTTTAGTGAATGAACGGATGAAGAAACTGATCGGAATAACGCCTTCGCTACCACGCAAGGGATAAGAGGGTATTAAAGGATATCGAACTTGAGACCCCGGATTTCTTGGTCCTTCCCAATGCAACACAAAATTATATTTGAGGGCCAAACTCGCCCATGAAATGAGGGGATCTCATACCAGGATTGTTATGCAGGATTCAGAAGGAATGGGCGATTGAGGCGAAGTAAGACATGACTTATAAGAGCTCGCCTGTGTGGTGGAGCGCTGGCAGCCTTAATGAAACAAAGGGCAAGAGAATGAGGAACTGCTCTGGAAAAATCCCCCTGTCAGGCGCGTTTGATGATGGGACCATGGAGCTGGTGGAGCGCTGGCCTGATGGCGGCCGAAACGCTAGCTTGAGGCTGGAGCCTGGCCAGGTCCAGTCGTTTGTGCATGACTGGGGACGTCTGATGGGTGATGAATAAACGCGGGAGCAATATTCCGCCCTGCCTTGCCGCCGTGTCACTGTGGCTTTCGACCGTCATCTTGGATAGATCGACGGTGGGATTCCATCTCGGATGGGTGCCGAGGCCAAGACACGGGGTGAGTGGTTGAAGGGCATCACGAGCCACAGCTTAGTGTGCATAGTCTATTTCCCAGCTGTCATCCTCCGATTGGCGGGTTTAAGAGAGGAGATCTGTCGATGGCCCAGCCTGGCGGCCTGGCGGATTGTTTAATTCGCTTATTGGGTGGCGATGTCACGGGGTAATAACCCGGCGGCTGGTTGGAGGTGGAAGTGGGAGGGAGTGGTGTGCTGTGGTGTGGTGCGAAGGTGTGAAGTACAGTACAAGAAATACGTACAACAACAACAACAACAACAACAACAAGGCTTGAAACAGTACGCCCCCTCTACGTTTTTCCAAGAATCTTCGATAAACTTGACAACGCATTCAAACTCCTCCAATAGAAGAGGAAATACCTAGTTGAACAAAATAACACATTTTATTTCAACTTTTCTTCTCTTTTTTTTTAACCATCAAATTGTTGTTTTTTTAGGGCATTGCAGGTGGAGTAGTCAGTCACAAGAGCACAATCCTTCAAGGGGTGTATTGTAATTACAGCTGGCAGAGTGGCTTGCGTAGCCACCAGAGTCGGGGCTTTACGCCATTTTAGTGCGCGGTCGTATCAGCAAGGATGAAAACGAGCAGTCGGGTGGGTTTTTTTTTTATTTCTTCTTTGGGATTGCTATGGCCACACCGCGGGACGATGAGTTCCAAAGATAGCCCGAGCTACAGACTGCAGACTTGAACGTCAGTCGTCTTTTTTGCTTTTTCTTTGACGTCTGCACGAGAAGCGCCGGGACAGAGAACCTCACATCACGGAATAGCAATCCGTGCAGCCGGCTTGGCATGTTGCCGTCCCCCTTTGCAGCCTCGCACTACCAAACAAGGGGACATGCATTCCTGGTCCGAGCGGAACAAATCCTTCAGCTGAGCAGAAATTGGCCAGTGTCCAGCCCAAGCCAGGCGAACTCAGCTTGAAGGCTGGTGTGCCACGCCAAGGGCCGCACTCCGCGATGCTTTGACGGATGGCGCGGGCGAACGTTGGAGAACAATGGGGCGTCCGGCCGGAGCGACCCGATGAAGCGGTTTTGTTGGCCCCGAGTCTATCCAGCTGCTCCCTCCATCAAGAACCGAAAGTCCGGACGCCGCGGGCTCTAGATGCCCGGATTTTCGGACTCTGCGGATAGCCTCAACACACGCAAATGGCGTCGCATCCAAGTGCACGCGCCTGCTTGCGCATTATTATGTCGCCGGAGCTTCGTTTGGCGCGTCGTTGAGATGCTGCCTGGCGTTGACGTGGCCAAACGCTATCGCATTGTGAATGCAGCCACGTCAACGGTCAAAACCTCCCAATTGAAGCAGTGGTTTTTAGTAGAATCTATTGTAGTTGTGTCCGTAATGGCTGCCAGGACGCGACGCAACTTTCCGAGACAGGCAGGATTCAATCCACGCCGCCGCGCCGCAGAGATATCCACTGCGTAAAGCTCTCGTCAGCACGCACACCGCGTCCCTCTTGGCTGCAAAATGCATCCTTGGTGAAGTCCTTTTGCAAGTAATGACAATTCGGGATTGCGCGTCTGTCGATTAACCGAATCAATCCAGTAGATTGTGAGAACCGTCTGCCTGCTGACTTTTCCCAGTCGGGGAGGTCGGTAGGTGCGCTCCTGTGCGCCTGGTAAACTCTCGTTGGTTTCATCATGATCCTTGCAACTTCATCAATCAACCCACGTCTTTTTTTCAATCCCCTCTTTTCCATCCCAACTTCGTACTGTCTCATCACTCTTTCATTATTTAGTTCCTCATCCCGCGCCACGTTCATTCCTTTTTTTTTTTGTGTTGTTGCAGCACAATCATTCATCCGATCAACTCTCAACTAAGCTCTACTCTCACTCATTGGGGCTCGTATTGACAATGTCGCGTAATCGCCATGAGCGCGACTTCGCAGCGGGTTATGACTCCGACAGCGACACAGACAGCGACAGCAGTTTCCACGATGAGGCGACGCTATCAGAGGGGGCGCCTCTGCTGGCGACAGACTTGCCTCCCGACATCGCCCCGTCCAAGTCGTTCCAGCACCGCGTCTTGCTGATGTGCATGGTCTTCCTCTTCATTGTCGAGGTTGGTCAATTCATTATAGAGGCTCCGCTCCAGAAAATTATGGAAGACGTCATCTGCCGAAAATATTATCCCGATCATGCACTCAACACTCCCCGCGTGGAAGACCATCGTTGCAAGAACAATGAAGTTCAACAGATGCTAGCTATGGTTCGTGGTTGGGGCATCGCTTTTGAGAATGCAATTCGTGAGTGTGCCGGGACCCGAGAAGCTGACATGGGCCCTTGGCTAATCTAATCGCCGTAGCTATGGTTGCGCAATTCCCGTTCGGCGTCATTGCCGACAAATACGGCCGTCGCATAGTTTTATTCCTCTCAGTATTGGGAATCACCCTCCAGACGGGATGGACCATGGCAGTCTGTACGTCATTGATACCCCATGTCCTTTGGTTCGTCCGGCTGTGTCTAACATTTTGCCAGTATTATTCCCGAATACCTTCTCTATCTGGGCAATTCTTCCGGGAGACCTCTTCTTCCTTATCGGAGGAGGTGGTCCCATGGCCACAGCTATGATCTGGACCATCCTCGCTGACGCTGTGCCTGTGGCCCAGCGAACTACAGTCTTTTTCCAACTGACAGCAGCGATTCTTATCTTGGGTGTGCTTGTAAATCCGCTGTCGGCCTGGCTGCTCCATTTCGATCCATGGATTGCCATGTGGACAAGTTTTGCCTGCATTATTTTGGGGACATGCTCGGTCGGACTAATTCCCGAGACATTGACGTTTCGCCACCAGGCTGATGACAGACGAAGGCATTCCCAAGTCTTACCCAACGAACCCTTCGATCATGAACAGGGCGGAGAAAATGCTAATTCTATCGATATTGTGTCAACTAAGCCGTTCAAAACTCGAATGCTCCGACTATTCAAACAAACTTGGTTCACTGTCCAAAATGACATGAGACATGTCTGGAGGTTCATTTTTGGTTCAAGAAGCATCATGCTGCTAATTTTTGCTACCGCTGGATATTTGCCGATTCGAATCTCCACAGTTACTATTTTAATCCAATATATGTCAAAAAGGTTTGAATGGGAATGGTCTACGGTTAGTATTATCGAGTCCCCACGTACTCGTTCATCACCATGTGCTGACAACTCTCCCAGGCGACATTCGTTTCAAATGCCGGCAATCTCGCAACAGTTGTATCATTGCTCGTAGTCCTGCCCCTGGTTTCATATTATCTCACCGAGCGCTGCAACTACAATCCGCTGCGAAAGGATATTCTTCTTGCCCGCGCAACGGCAGTTATAATGGCCTTTGGGCTTTTCCTCATGGCATTCTCTGCCGTTCCATGGCTATTCATCACATCGCTCGTTATTACCAGTCTAGGAAACAGTTTCAGCACAATAACCAGAGCTCTGCTAAGCGCCGTTGTTGAGCCACACACGCTTGCGACGCTAAACACAACAATCTCGCTAGCCGAGGCGGCCATGAGCCTGGCAGGTGGGCCGCTGGCTGGCTGGTTGCTGAGCCGAGGAATGGATCTGGGAGGCGCTTGGCAAGGACTCCCATTTTTGGCCATGACCATGTTGGCCGCATTGATGACTATAGCTGTATTTGTTTTTAGACTCCCTTCAGGTGTTGCGCAAGCTCATGAGGACCTTGTGGAGGCATGAGAGAAGGGACGATAATGTGTTTTGTATGAATAGCGGCAAATATTATACATGGAGACTTAGGAGTTCATGGAGGTTATGGGTGTAAAGATTACTTATGATTTCTTTTATATATATATAGATTATGCTTGAACAATAATGAGTACATCTGTTTTATTCTTGATCATTGCAGTTGGTAAAGTTGACACTAACCTAGAGCGCAATTGTGTACCTTTTTTTTTTTTGGGCCCCCGACTTTCCAGAAATAAATAAAGAAGGTAGAAAAATAAGATAAATTAGGAATAAATGTTTATATTTATTTATTTATCTCCGCTGATCCTAATATTTAGAGCACTGAAGTGCTGCTGTGCACACAGTCCACAAGGCACACGTTGTTCTTAAGGCACGAACTTTGCAGTTCTGTAATATCTTCAGCAGGAAGGAAGGTAAGTACCAACCACCTGTCGCTTTCGAATTTCAGACCTCAACACAGATTGCACCTTCCATTATACGCGATAGATGATGCTCGCCGTATAAAATAACAACAACATCATCTTCGCTTCTTACCGTTAACACCAACACTAGCGTCCATACCAACCTCAGCATGAACCCCAGCGCCTTGACCACGGGCAGTGCATGGAACAAGGCAGTAGCACAATGTGCTGGGCCTCGCCCATACTGCGACATTGTTCACCCTGCAGAGCTTCCAGAGCATCAACAACGAGCGACTCTGACTCAAAATGAGCATAAAGTTGGCAAAATTGCTACTTGACCAACAAGATGGTCGGCGGCCATAAGATGGCCAGGGCAACAATAGCCTTGTCAGGTGCGTTGCTGCCTGGGTGCCTGGGGACCCCACCAATTGCGACGTTGTCTCCGCGCATCACCCCGCCGCCTGGGCTTTCTCCACCACAGCTCTAAACCTCCGTCACAGCCTCACAACACAACGGACGGTGCAGCTCAACGACCCTGCCCGCCCCGAATCCATCACGAGTCCCCCTTTGTTCTAACTCTCGTGCAGGCTCCTATACCAGGCCACCCGCCACCATGTCGGACGACGAGGATTTCATGCAGGAGTCCGATGAGGAGCAGCAAGTTCACCGTTCTTCAGCCTCATCATGGGCAAAGCTAACCTTGTCCAGGTACGATTTCGAGTACGAAGAGGATGACGACGAGGATTCCGGTGACGTCGACATTGAGAACAAGTACTACAACGCGAAGCAGCTGAAGCTGTCAGATCCCGAAGATGCTGTCGCCGAGTTCTTGGGCATCCCGCCTTTGGAGGACGAAAAAGGAGAGTGGGGATTTAAAGGGTTGAAGCAAGCCATCAAACTCGAGTACAAGCTTACGCAGTACGAAAAGGTGTGCCCATCAATGTCCACAGCAATGCTCAAGGCATACGGACTGACATTGTTAGGCTGCTGAACACTACGAAGAGCTTCTCACCTACGTCAAGTCGGCCGTTACCCGAAACTACTCCGAGAAATCCATCAACAACATGCTCGATTACATTGAAAAAGGTGCCGATGGTCCCGAGGCAATTCGATGCATGGAGAAATTCTACTCTCTCACCCTGCAGAGCTTCCAAAGCACCAACAACGAGCGACTCTGGCTCAAGACAAATATCAAGTTGGCTAAATTATTACTCGACCAGAAGGAATATGCTGCCGTATCCAAGAAACTCAGGGATTTGCACAAGTCTTGCCAACGAGAAGACGGTTCCGATGACCCCAGCAAAGGCACATACTCGCTCGAGATTTATGCTCTGGAGATCCAGATGTTTGCCGAGACAAAGAACAACAAGCAACTCAAAGCCCTGTATCAACGTGCACTCAAAGTCAAGTCTGCAGTACCTCACCCCAGGATTATGGGAATCATCCGAGAGTGTGGTGGTAAGATGCACATGAGCGAGGAGAACTGGAAGGAGGCTCAGAGCGACTTTTTCGAATCATTCCGAAACTACGACGAGGCCGGCTCCCTACAGCGAATCCAGGTCTTGAAGTACCTGCTCCTGACAACAATGCTAATGAAGTCCAACATCAACCCCTTTGACTCACAGGAGACGAAGCCTTACAAGACGGACCCCAGAATATCAGCAATGACTGAACTCGTCGATGCCTACCAACGGGACGATGTACACGCCTATGAAAAAGTTTTGCAGCGGAACCAAGATATTCTGGACGATACCTTTATTGCCGAGAATATCGATGAAGTAACGCGTAACATGCGAACAAAGGGTGTCATCAAGCTAATTGCCCCCTACACGCGGATGAAGCTTGCATGGATTGCCAAACAACTCAAGATTTCGGAACCTGAAGTGCAAGATATCCTGGGATTCCTAATTATTGATGGAAAAATTAATGGACGCATTAACCAGCAAGAAGGGACCCTTGAAATCATCTCCGATGCCGACTCTGAGCGTATTCGGGCCCTCCAAGGCTTAACAGTGTCCATATCAGAGTTGTTTGGCACAATTTTCAGAGACGGCGATGGCTTCCGTAACCTCGAGAACTCAACAACAGAGGACCAGGCAGTTGATATCCAAAACGTTTCCATGGCAAAAGGGCCAGGCGGCAGCCGTGCGGCCCCTCCTCGAGGAGGCAGAAAACTGAAGGGAATGTAGGCAGGTTGGGTACGAGGGGTGCTTGGAGACCCCGAAAAAGGACCCTGAGTCAAGAAGAGGGCCCTAGCTCTCTCTCGTTCGCTCTTGAAGCTTATTGAGACGTTACTACGACTTGCCACGACGAATTTGACAAGGATGGGCGCATCTGCGCAATGGTCTGTGTTGGGAAATTGGCATGGGCAATAAGTGTATGGGAACAAGGCAGTAGCACAATGTGATGGAATCGACCCATGTTGCGATGGTACTGTGCGCAGTTGATAATAGAATAGACAGACAGACGATGAAGAAATGAAATGATGATAAACATACCCCAGAGATCTCAGAAAGAGAGAGGGAGGGAGCGGCAGATGGATCGAATGACGTCGAAATTGGCCAGATTGTTGGCTCGGCATCTGAATCTTTGCTTTGTCTCATCTGCATTGCTTGCATTGCATGCTCACAACCATCTGGGATGGGAAGGGATGGATGGATGGATGGGATGGGATGTGACTTGGCATTGTGGTGTTGGTTGGGCGTCTATCCAATAGAGGACAGTTGCGGGCATAGGTCTGCGAGGGTTCGTTTCTGGATGATACCATACTGACTTTGTGTACCGCTGGAATGCAGAATGGCGGAACTGACATGTTGTTTTTTTCTGGTGGCTAGTAGGTTTTGCGGCCTGTTCTGGCGGCCATGTCTGCATCTGCATGGGGGAGTCGGTGTAGTTGCACAAGGATGCTCAGAAGTCCCGTGAAGAAGCTGCGGGCAGGGGTGCCGGTACATCTGCCCCAACGTAACAGCCGGAGGAGCAGCGCCAAGAGGGTGGTGACGTTGGTAGAAGGATTGTGTGGCGTGCAGACTGGCTAGGATGGTTTGCATCGACGTGCGAATAGGCGTCGTGGATGGGAGGTGCGGTGGCAGGGCTGCAGCGAGAGATCGGGACGGGCAACTTGCTTATGCGAACACGGCTCGAAGTTGGGCATCACGCAGGCCACGGGCTGCAAAGATTCGGATTGGGACGGGGCAGAGGCTCTACACTACACCCTCGGCCGCGGGCGGAGGGCGGTCACAGCAGGTCTCTCGCGGGTCTCTTGCAGCGAGTGGTGGTGGCACGAAGCTACGGAGAGGTGGGCAGCCATGGAGGCGGCCGATGGGCAATACCAATGGGAATGAGAGGGAGGGGGGGTGACTAGTCCGTTTTTCTCGTCCCACAACGCACAGCCAGTCGAGGGTTCCAGATCATCTGCTCGATGCAGAAGCAAATGCAGAAGCATAAGCCAGCCATGGCCCATGGGAAACAAGAGAGGAGGAGGAGGAGGAGGAGGAGGAGGAGGGGGTGACCGCTGGTCCCGTGCCAGGCACCCGGCGGGTGTAAGTTGCGGCGGTGAAGCCAAGCATGAGTGAGGGGGAATGACCTAGGCTGTCATGGATGGTCATGTATGGTCATGGTCATGGTCATGGTCATGGATGGCCATGCACATAGTGTACATTGTGATGAGGCTTTGAGGGGGTCATCCTTTTTTTGTCTTCTTGATCCTTCTCGGACGAGAGCACCCGTGCGGCCACTTTGTTTGTTTGTTTACAAGGCGGCACGTTCGTGCGGGTGTCCCCGGGAGTCAAATATATTGTTGCCCGTCAGAAACGGATATGCACACCTGATGGCGAAACGCTGGGGGCTTACATCGAGACCACCAGGTCGCACAACGCCCCGGCAGGGACCAGGAACTATGTTCCAATTGCCCGAATCTACCTTTCCCGCAGCGTCTCGGTTGCTCACTGGCTGCTCGCTGGCCGCCGTTGGGGGAGCACGGGAGATGCGGCAGGCGTAAAAGAGTAGTGGTATACGGGATGTGGAAGATGAGCGCCTGCTGTGCAACGCTCGCTAGGAGGAGGCAAAGGAGATGGTGCGACCCTTTCAACGATCAGGATTGCTTCGACAAAGCATGCGGGCGAATTATTTGCCATGTACCTCCCCTCCATACGTGACAGACATCTACATTAGACACGTCCGCGTACCAGGCCACTGGGTGTAATCCATCGTGCTTGCTTTCGTCCTACCATGACTACATGGGACAATCAATTGCTACATGGCCAGAATGCCAACAATGGTATATGAGTGGTCGACCATGATAAAAAACAACGTGTTTCAAGGTTTTCTTTTCTCGGCCAGATGCTCCCTGGACGGCGGCTTATCATGCCGAGGGATCTTTTGCTTGGGATATCCAACCTCTCTCTCGCCTAGGCTTTGTGACCAGGTCAGGAGAGAGAGGTATTCATTCAACCGCACTCTCGCTCTCGCTCAACAGATGCGGCTCGGTGAATTTCTGCGTTTTCAACGGTTCCCCGACTCCCTTTTACCGGTAAAGATCCTCCCCCACCTACCGGTTGATCTAGGACAGAGACGGGGTCTGAGCGTAGGGCGGGAACGATGCAAACCATGTATCTGGTATAGGGTTAATGAACCGACTTGGCAAACAGCGGAATTATGGAGTATTGATGTACGTGCGTAACGTGTCATAACAGTTGCAAAGCGGGACGGAAGTAGGGAGAGGAGCTGACCAATAGGGGCGGCTGGAGGACCTTCGTAGCGTCACCCTGATTGCACGATGCCTGGGCTCGAAATGAGTTGGGCTCTTTTTGACAGGTCAAAAGAAGAAGGCCGGTCATCTATTTGAGGGGGCGGGAGGAGAGGCCGGGGTCGAGGTTCGCTGAAATGGTGGCCGGAAGGGAAGGACTAACAAAATTCCACGTCGGAATGGGACCACGATTCACATTCACATTCACATGAGCACGGGGGCGCGGGCGTGAGAGAGATGAAGAGGCTTGGTTCCCTGCCGTCCGACCGGGACGTAGTGTTGATGTGACGTGCCCATGCACACGCAGTTAGTGTTTAGTTAGGAGGACCTCTGGTCTTGGGGATTCTCCAATGACACGGCAACACAGTACACAGTACGTAGTCACCGCAGTCGCACCGGACCTCGTAACGCGCTTGCACAATAGGAAGGCCAGGCCAAAACAAGGAGTGTAACTGCATCATGGATCATGATTAATATTCTCCTTCCTTGCTGGGTCACCCTTTTTGGAGGTTTCACCGGCGTTATTGATCAGCGGCGCGGGCGGGCGGGCGGGCGGGCGGGCGGTTATCCAAGGTATACACGGCGAGGTGAGTGTGAGTTGTGAGCTGGTGAAGTGGCCATGTTACAAGAGACAGACATACGGACGGGCGAGCTTGGGCCACAGACTACGAGCTGCATGCTACATTAGACACACACACACGTACACACGCACACACACACACACACAAGCAAGACAAGACAAAGGGAAAAAAACAAAAAAACAAGGCTAAAGAGAACCAGGTACGCGGGAATTCAACAACGGCCACGATTGCGCACGGGGCGACTGATGGCCAGTTGAGGCGTCCAAGCTCTGTCAAGCCTCGTTTGACCGGCCGAGAAGGGATGTGGAGTCGTGCTTCGGGTAACGAAACAAAGGCGCACTTGTAGGGATGCGTCAACTTGTCTAGTGGAAGAGAGGAAAAGAAACACAATCACGGACGACGCCAGAGGGAAAGGGGAGGGTGGACCGTAGTCAGCCGCACCCGCCGCCGTCGCCGCCGCGGACGCCGCTGAGCTCCGCTTCGGCCGCTAGGCACGGCAGTGGTTTGAGGTAAAACCAAAAAAAAAAAACATTATTACAGGAATAAAAAAAAAATTCACAGTGCCCAAAAAAAAAAGGATCAAGAAGCTATGACATGGGTGTGTTCTGGACATGGGACGGGCAAGGGTCCGGGTCTGGAGTGACGACGAACGAACGGGGGGGTGAGGAGGAATGGGGATATGGGCTGTACGCCAAATACGAATATCGCTCTTAGTGGTGTTGCCTTGTTTCTTTCTTTTTTTTTTGCCCTTTGCAACCCAAATGCGAACCAACTACCAACTGCAGCAAGAAAGGAGAAGAAGGGGGGGCCCGGCGTCATGGACAATGCTCGGAATGTCGGTGCCGTTGACGTTATCCTGTCGCCGGAGGTGCCGACCTCCAAAGGTGAGATTCGGATGCTGTCATGAAGTTGCACACACCCATTGGCCTCGATACCGCCGCAAGCCTGGGTTCTGGAAGAAAAAAATGACGCTGCAGTGTGGGGTGAGGGTGAGAGCGACAATAGCGAGTTGGGTGGTATAGGAGGGGGAGCCGCTCCACGTGAGCCAGTAGTGCTCAGATTCCAAACTTAGTCGATGTGATGATGGGGATGAGATTGGGACGTGATTACGGATATGATGATGACTAGCCTCCCATCCCACTGGGCTAGGCTGGACCGCGGCCCTGGAACTGGATGTCTCGACTCGAGCGGCCGGAGCTTCAGGCCGAGACAAGAAAAGTGGACGATGACACGGCGGGCTGGCGGGAAGCAAGCAGATGCAGACGCGATGCACAGGTAAGCAGGTCGCAGAAGCAGGAGCGGAAGCAAAGACCTGAATCGACGTTGCATGAGGAAAAAGAAAGGAAACTAGAGAGAAGAAATAGAAAGAGAAAGGAAAAAAAAAGCAACGGTAAAGTGCCGAGGTGAGTGAAGTGTCTGTCTCTTCCCCCACGCCACTACAGTAGCACCGCGGGTATGGTCTGCGAGGTGGATGTGGATGATGAAGGGACATGGATCCAACCATGTCGGCCAACCTGTGTAGGATCAAGAACCAACAAGATGGGAGAGATGAGCTGACTCGAAGGGCGTGCTTGGGGGAAACTAGTTTCGGTTTGGATTTGCCTGTTACCCCCCCTTCTCGTCGTTGTCCGTATTTGGTTGCTAGGAGAGTCTTGTCCGCTCTTTGCCTTGGTCCGGCCGGTATGGGGTAACGGCCGCCGGTGTTGGCTTGGTCGGCTCTCTGCCCTGCCTCTCTCTCTCTCTCTCTCTTGACGTTTTTTTGCGCTCTTCGCTTTTCTCTTTCAACCCAATTGTCCACCGCTGGTGTGTGCTATCATGCTAGCCGGCTTGATTGGTGATGTGCTTGCCCATGACGGAACCCGGTCTCACGGAGTTATCGGGTCTCACGAAGCTGTAGAGTAGAGTGCCCAAGATCCATATGAACCCGGCCGTCGCCCGCACCCGAGGGGCCACAAACGAGAAAGATTCACCAGTGCTCTCTGTCTCTCTGGACGCTACTTGTAATTGCTGTCCAAAGAAAAAAGGACGGGCAGGATTTAGAAGACCAAGACACACATACCGTCACTCACACACAAACAACACTTGCACACTCTCTCCCCTCCCCTCCCATCTCCCATCTCTCTCTTCTCCTCTCCCATTCCTCCTCCCCCTCCTCCCCACACAAAAAGTCTTGGTGATATAATTCTACTGCTTGTCTTCACTCCCCTTCTCTCTCTCTTGCCTACCTACCTACCCCATACTTGCACAGTCGTCGCCTCAGACATACTGGCTCAACTCTCGCGTCTGCCCCCCCCCCCCCGCCCGCCTCTCCTATTTTACCCTAGCCCTGCTGCAGTGCATTCGGTACTGGTGTCAGCCCCTTGTTGAAGGCCCTCCTGTGCCTGAGGCGTGCTCTACCGCAGTGGCATTGGGGTTGCATCTGGCAGCAAGGGAACGAGACAGCGAATCATCACCCTGCTAATATCATCACCACCAAATCCACCGCCGCCACCGCGGCTCCAGGTTCAACTAAGCTTCAAAGTCGGTTTTACATCACGCGCCAGCGCCTTGATCGGCAACAGCCTCATCTGCGCTGCTGGTAGATGGTTTAGTTGCCTTTTTTATTTTTTGTGTCCGTCTCCGCGAAAGCCAGCCAGCCCTCTGGTCCTGCTTCGTCCTCGCCCAGCCAGATCACTTCCCTGGGGGGCGTTGTCAATCCTAAGCCACAAAGCCTCCCCAACCAACCGTCCCTACCGCCCCCTCCCCAGATCCCATCATCGCAAGCACCCACCTTTCGTCTGCACGTAGTCCCTACTACTGCGCGCTACGGGCAAGCCCACCAGCATCAAGGCCGAAGACGCAACGCAACCAGCGCAAGGACCACCTAGCGTGCCTAGCCCTGCACAAGTCTCGTCACCACGTTTCCTGCTTGCCAGTCAGAATCCGGCCGAGTCCAGAAGAGTCCAGAGGACCCGCCGGCCTGCTCGATGCTCACTTGCCCTCACGCCTCACACGCCCCAAGGTCCATCCCCAAGAAGCAACCGACAAGGCGGTGCGTATCAGCACACGACGACATCTACGTCGACGTGGTGTCACCGTTTCCATTCCCCCTCAGGGTCATCCATGCTGCGAGCGCCCAATCTCATCACCTGCTCGGCGTCGTCTCTGTCCATCTCCCGTCCCCGGCCTGCATCGGTTGTAACTCCGCGCTGCTACTGCTGCTCCTCCTCGTCCTGCTGCTGCGACTACTACTGCTCCAGAGCAGCAGCAGCAGCAGCCCTGCCTGCCGGCTGCATTAACAACGACCAGGCCACCGACTAAATCATCAGTGCATAAATTGCTGGCTCGGATATTACACCTCTTTTTTGTCCTGTCTACGTCGCCCGCCTACCTGCCTTTGGCACACAGGGCCGACAGAGGTCGACGTCAACGTCGACCTGCAACGCGGCTGGCGTCTCGCCTCAACCCGTCTTATATCGTCAACGGAAGCAGCGTCAGGTCGCTGCTCCTGGTTCGCATCCGACTCCAAAAAAAGCCATAGCCCATCTCATTCGCTGTGCAGCCGTCTCCTGACCCTCCCTTCCGTGTGCTTGCAAGTCCCCTGCTCGCCAAGACCCCGGTCCACTGGCCAAGGGACGGTTCGTGACAAACGATTACCAACAACGCCCGCCCACTCACGCTAGGCTCACCCGCACAGCCCACTCTCTCACGTCTATCCGCCAGGACGGAGACACCCTTGCCTGTCTGTGTCTGTGGCCTGTGTCTGCTGCTGCGCTTGCGTCTGCGTCTCGGAACAGAGGTGCTCGTCCCCTCCCCTTGCCAGAAACAACGACCCGACCCCAGACCCTCGAGGAATATCTAGCAGCAGGGGGTTAAGGAGCTTGTCGCATCCGACTAGTGTGGTATGAAGGTCGGGCCAGCCTTGCCTCCCCCCGATCACATACCCTGCTCATGCTCATGCCCATGCCCATGCCCTAGCCGCACACTACGTACCGCGCACCAGGTACCACGATCACTGTGACATTCTGCTGTCGAGAGCTTCATGCTTCAAAGCAGCAAGGCCTGAGGAGCCCAAGCCAAAGGACCACTAGCCCCCAGAGGACCCAGGAGCACCCAGGAGCACCCAGCCAAGGTGCCACAAGCCAGCCAACAGACGCCGCCGAGGTCCACCCCTGGCCAGAGGGCTTTGCGCATCAACAACGCCCGCATTGTGACAGCCCCTCATCACAGTAAAGATCACACACACGCACCACCCACACGGCACGCTTGTGCAGCCCGGCCTTGTTGTCAACACGCTCAGGTCCCGCTACTTTTTACCGGCGAAGCCATTTTTGACAGGCAAACAGAGTTTGACTCTGCAGAGGCGAGCTGTTTGGCACGTTGAGGTTTTGTACATGGTAAAAAATACCGAGCGTTATTGTTACTTATTTTAGTTAAGCTGTTGCGCGGAACAGCTGTTCAACATCCTTGGCGCGCCGACAAGAGACGAAACACTACCAAGTGACATACACTTTGCATTGGACGTTTTTCTTTCTTCTTTTCACTGTCGTCTACGCCTGCGTCTACGTCTCCTCATCTCGCATGAAACTACTACGCCTCACAAGAACGTGTGCACATCCGTACTAATCTAATCTCGCCATGCTATTCCTTATCCTGTCGCCAACCCATTAGCTTAAAGAGATCCCTCCTTCAGCTGCTGTCTCCAAAGTCCCCCACGCAAGTTAACTGGAGACTTCTCTGGGTCTCGTTGTCTCTCTCGGTCATATTTCGCCATCGATAAGAGAGAGAACCAACAGACTGTTGCCCCCCCTCCTGATTCCAGTTTTTTCCTTGTTAGCCGTTCTTGTCTCGCTGTGTTCTCTCAATCAGATCCCCTTCCCCCCCTTCATCAGGTATCTCCACCAATCGTCGACGCCATCGCCCACCAACTTGTCCGACGGACCTGATCAACTGGGGCCGTGGTGTCGGGTTTGGCCCAATTGCACTCAGTAACCTCAGCCACTCGGCCAGTTCTGTCAGGAATCACGCACATACGTCGATCGCATCGAAATCGAGTCGCAGCACATCGTCAGCGGGAGATCGCCGCTGTTTTCATTGGTACTCGTAAATTTGGCTGGTTTTGCCCTAGGGCGTCTCGTTACCGACAGAGTCTGAGACAAGGCGGCCCTTTTTGTTCAAGCCTTCTCGCCAAAAGGTGGACCAAGCGAGCGCCAAGTGCCCAACCGTGTTGCCCTGTACCATATCCATACGTGTGAGCACACAGACAAAAAGTCTCCAGCGGTTCCCGATCCTTTGGCCGGGTACGGGTACAGTACCTGGGCGCCAGTTTGTCCAAGGTCCAACACTCTGTGCGACACTCCAAGCCATTCTGTACTACCATCCGTGGCCGTGCTAGCCGCGCCCCTTGCCCCGTCGGGTCCATTTTCTCGTCGATTAGCGCCATTGCCCGCCTTCCCATTCTGAGTAGCTCTCCCCGTCCGCCTCGAAAACAGGCCTGGCCCTGTCGCAGCATCAAAAAATCTCCTTGACCCGTGCAAATTCCGAAGGCGAAGTGGCCTGTGCCATATCCCCCACGGATCAATCGCCAGCGCCCGCAGTGGTGCTCCCGCTAATAGACCACCCGCTAAGTTGCGCTAAAGTCCATTCACAGCGGCAGTGCTAAAAATCCCTAGCTCCAGAGTGAGCCCGGCGAAGGACGTCCATCGCCCATCTGAGGGATCGCACCCAGCAGCGGCCAGCCCTGCTTGCGACAGCGGCTCCCCCCAGCCGGCAGCAAGCAGCAGGCAGGACGGACATCAGCGGTGGCATCAGCAGTAGCATCAATAAGCATCCATCGTGCTGCAGGGCGTGCTAGACTTGCCCAGTACCCAGTAACCCAGCGCCCAGCGCGGCCAGCAAAATCCACCCCGACTGATTCCCAATCGTCTTACCAGACGAACCCCCCCCCCCCTTCCGCCCCCCTAGACCTGGACCTCTCACTACTCTCTCTCTCTCTCCTGCTCGCACCCTCTCGCTCTCGCTCACCCTCGCACCCTCCCCCTTCATACTGTACCCTCTTTTTCGGAGAGCTCCACTGGGTCCCTGACAGGGCTTGGCTTAGGCTAGTCAAAGCCTGGAGAGAGAGCTCGGCAAGGCAAAAAGGCAAGACAGGCTTTCGCTCGCTAACTAAGCCTGTGCCGGGGGAGACTTTCCACCGGGTCCCATCTACCTCAAACCCACGCCCCCAAGCAGCAGCACGCAAAGCGGCGTGCGGCGCATCAGCAGTAGCAAGCATTAGCAGCAGCAGCAAGCAAGCACAACCCGAGCACCGCGGAGCAGCAAGCAAGGCGCAACTTGGCAGCTGCTAGCTCAATCTCACTCGTACTCGCACACCCTGTTCCTCTGCTCTGTTCTGCTCTGGGCCTGCTCTAGGCCTGCTCTGGCCTGTTGTGTTTATTACACTCGCAGCCTGCTATTTCATTGCCCTCATAAGCTCCCCATCTCTCCTTGCTTCCACCACCGCGCTCTTAACCCCCCGTCTTCCCTCCCCCCCCTCATCGCTCATCGTCCCTTTCTTCGCCACACCACCTTGTTTCTACCAACCAAAAATTTAGACAAAGGAAACAAGAAGAGAAAAAAAAATTTCAACCCCCAAAGAGGCATGTTCCAGCCTCAACCAACTCCCTTTGCCTCCTCCTGCTTCGCTTACCATGGCCTAGCTCCCCAACTAGACATTGGGTTTCCCGTGTCGGCCGGAGGGGGAGGAGCAGGTACTCCCGCGGGGCTGCTGTACGGCTCACAACCACCACCACCACAACCGCAAGCTCAATCTCGACCTCCACATCCTCCACCGCAACAACATCCTCCACTCCCACAACGACAGCTTCCCGCTTCCTCGCCCATAGCTTCATCACCCTTTGCACCCTCGAACGCTTCCATCGCCGCATCGGCTGCGTCGCCCTCACCATCCTGCGCCTCTGAGCACCACCACCAACTCCCGTCACCACCCCATCATCATCTGCAGCACCACCAGGCGCGCCAACCGCCCCATCAACCCTTCATCACCTCTTCTACCTTAAACGCCCCCAGGATGGAAGAGCAGCAGGGCCAACACGACATAGCTGCCCAGCAGGCCGCCGCCAAGGACTACCAGATTGTCCACAAGGCAAGCTGCCCTCAAGAGAGCTCTGTCGCTGCTCTTTACCCTCAGGCTTGCATACTGACTCTGGCTGCGCAGGGCCCTCTGGTGGGCGAAAAAGTCTCGAGCGATGCCATCACTCACGAGTATGCCAAGGCGGACCCCGTCTACGTCGAGAAGACAATTGTTCGTCTTCCCTTGCCCGATTCCCCGAACCCATGAAAAATTTCATGACGCTAACGTCGCATCCTCCAAAAACCAGGCTCTCCCACAGAATTATTCCCACTATCGATCCATCCAAGGCGATGGCAACTGCGGTTGGCGAGGTGAGTCAATTGTCCCCAAGATGCGCTTTCGCAATCCAGGCATATTTCACTTTCCCTCAGACTCCCGTCTCCGCTCTCGAGCAGCTCACGTTGCTTTGTCTTGCCCTTTCCGCCCCTGTCTCGGGGACCCTGCTTTTATGTGACCAGTCGGATTTGGGCTAACTGTTTCACTTTGCCAATGCAGCGATTGGATTTTCCTACTTTGAGAAGCTCATTGAGTCTGGCGACCAAGGAAAAGTCGAGGGCGAGGTCGCCCGCCTGATGAGCGTGTCGCGCATGATCACTAACATCGGTGGCTATCCCTACGTTGAGGATTTCTCAGACGAAATGTTTGCCCTGCTCCGGGAAATCGCCCAGAACATGGGCAACCCGCCCGTGGCCTACATGGTGCTCATGGAGCGATGGAACGATGCAGGAGTTACCCCCAGCATCATTTACTACCTCCGTCTCCTCGCCGCCACATATCTCAAGGCCAACGCGGCTAACTACGAGCCTTTCCTCCAAGATGGAGCTGGAGGTATCCATGGCTACTGTGCGCAAACCATCGAGCCGCCCAATCGGGAGATTGAGCATCTCGGCATCATCGGTCTGTCCAACATGCTGCTCCAGCCCATCGACTTTGTTCTGGAGATTGTCTACCTGGACCGAAGCGCGGGCAGCCAAGCCAACACTTTCCGCTTCCCTGAGGAGGCCAACAACCAAGATACCACGTCCCTGGGGCCCATCATCTACCTGCTTTACCGCCCAGACCACTACGACATTCTGTACCGCACACCTCCCCCTCCCCCACCCTCACTCCCAGTGTCGGTATCTCTCCCGCCGCCGCCGCCGCCGCCTGGACCGGTGTCCATGCAGATCAACCGGGTCGACAACTACCACAACACTCACATTGAGGATAGCATCGGCGCCCAGTTCCATGGCATGTCCATGACGGATTTCAGCACCCTGTCCATGCTCGGAATCAACATGTCAATGGGAGGCTTGCCCGCTCTCGCACCCCCTCCTCCTACCACCTGCACAACGGAGCTCAATTTTCCTGCACCTGTGCAGCAGAGCCCATGGGTGTCGCCATATCCGGACGGCCTGCCGGCTCCGACTCCACAACCCCAGCCGCAGCCACCTGTAATGGCATCCCCTCAACCCCCATCCCCTCCCACACCAATGTCTTCCAGCTCGGTCATGGCGTCTAACCCACCTATGGTCACAACTTCCAACCTGGCGTCTCAGACGTCCATGATGGCTGCTCCCAACAGGGCAAACGCCGGCTACCACATTCGCTTCAGCCAGGTACAGCTCGAGTATGAGGAGAAGAGCCAGAGCTGCATAGAGCCACATTTCAATGTGAAGACGAATACGTTCAAGAATAGCATATGGAACCGCGCACACTACGGAAATCCCGACTTTCACCCAGAAGAATGGAGCCCTGAGGACGAGCATGTGGATGGTAGAGTCGGTGGTAAACGGAAACTCAAGAAAGAGGCACCTTAGGCGAGTGGCGTGGATAAGGGAGCCCCGGCGCACTTGGGTGGGATCTGATGGGGCCGTTTGCTGCACCCGCAATGCCAAGGCTCTCTAGGGCAGAGAGAGAGAGATAGAGCATTGGCAAGGGTGACTTCGCCAGGGATTACAAACAGGGACCAAGAGGGAATGAGTTTACTGAATGGGCGGCACTGATTAATACCCCAGGAGTTTCATTTTTCATTTTTTTGAGGGGATCGGAGAATTGGATCATTCAACCGGACGGGGTAGGAAGGCCAGCGATTGCTTGGTGAAAAGGTGTTTGATTTCTTTTCTCTGCATGGGTCGGTCGACAAGCCATCGGGAGCGTTTTCCTTTGTATGCATGCTCGTCAGGATTGGAGGTGGGAAGGTGAATATGGTATAATCACTGACGAATCGGCCACGCACAATATTATCCTTTTTTATTTTTTTTTACTTATTTTTTTATGAGGGAATTTGCAAGAATGGGGTGGATTTTAGCATTATGGGATTGGAACTGGACATGGGTTTATTTTGGCATGGGCTTTTGAATGATTATTTTGGACAGTGATTTGATGGATGATGGAGCATGTCCTCCCATTTCTTTTTCTTCACTTCCTCTCGCTTTTTTTTTTTTCTTTTTTGGATGAACGGGATATGGACAGGGACGCATTTGCTTTTTTTCTCTTGCTCGGTTTCACTTCTCCCTGTTGCGCTGCATTCCTTCAAACTTTGTCCTTTGGGGTTGGAAGCATTCAGCGACGAAAAGGGCATGGGCACGGCATTTTAACGGTGCCAATTCGGTTTTATTTCTTTTTATTCTCATGATGGATGGTGTATCAACTGAAATCATTATTCTTTTTTTTCCTTTTGGCAACCAATGTAGTTCATCGCATTGACACATTTACGTCATAGTATCAAGCTCATAATCTCACTCGTTGAATATTGTTTTTTTCTTCTCCCACTCTAAAAGACAGTGTTACACTGGCTTTCCGCTTGCGGTGGTCTCCCACCACCCTTCTTTTTCTTTTTCTTTCTTTTTTAGCTTTTAGTTAGGCTGGGCCACCTATCACTAAGCGCCCCTGTTGGTGTGTGGATGACAAGGTGGCGGCGTTGGGTGGGTGGCAAGCTTTGGCATAGCTGCCAACGGGATTGGAGGAATGCATGGGGACAAGAAACAAGAGAGCGCGGCTTGTGTCTTGTGTCACGTTGGCCCATCTCAGGGTTCTACAGTGGCTAGTGTACAGTGGAATTCTCTCCGACGGGCACAAAGAGGGTGCGTCAGATTTTCCGTGCCCCCCGTGCATTAAGTGCGTCCGTCACAGTGTCTCATCGCCCATCTCGCATTACTCATGCCCGCGTGGCCGTGTCTGAGTGGAAGAGGGCGAGGTGAGAGGTCATAAAAATGATTCAAGATGCTGGAGGGTTGTTGCTTCGGACAGGGACCGACCGGCCAGAGAGGTGGTGAGGGGAGCACGCAGAGGCACGCAGAGGCACCGGAGGCACCAGAGGGAGGGGCTCGTTGCGAGGAGATCAGCAGAGAGGTAGGGGGCGGGAGAAATCCCGAAGGAGGGAGTGTGGCATGGCATGTGCCCGTGCCGTAGGCGTGCTTCTGATGCCCCCTTCAGCTTGTTTTGAGATGCGAATGCAAGGTGGAGAGGGTGATTTGGACGGTATGGGTATGGGTACAGATGGGTACAGATGGGTCTGGGTGGTCTGGGTCTGGGTATGGGATTGATGGTGGGGAAGGGTGATCACGGCGATGAGCGGGGCAGCAAAAACGTGGGAGCAGGACATGGTCGTGTTGGTTGGCTGGCTGGTTTGGTTGGTTTGGTTGGCTTGGTTGACGCCGTTGAGGAAACTGTCTCGGATATCTCGATGGGGCTGCATTGCATCTGAAAGAACGGGCCAGCCAGCACAGCGCATTCTTGTGCGACGTCCGAGATGAGATGAGCGCGCCGAACAGGCGATGGACGGGGCAGACAGCACACAGCACATCGTCAAAAGGCCAACACGGGCGGGAACCTGATGTGACACAACGGGGTCGATGTGGCCGTCCGTGTGGGGAGCGGGACTGAGGAGTTGTTGCCCTGCCCTGCCCTGCGCGGCCCTGCGCGGCGCCGACCCCATGCCTCCGACCCCAGCGCACATGCCACTAAATCCAAGGCCAAACATGGGCTTCCCGCTGCGATGCTGGAGTCGCATATGTATTATGTGCGTACGTACGTATCATTCCTGGTGGCATGTGGAGGTTTGATGTAGCATATGGGCGGGAAGCATGACATGCAGACGAGAGCGAGTCTCGGCCCCGTGTTTTGGGGGCTCTCTGTACATACATAGGCATATACATACAGCCCGTATTGTCTGTACATACAGACCGACCTGCAAGTATCGGGTGGAGTTGAGCACAGGCAGCGTCATGCCACCCATTGCGCCTCTTTTTTGCTCAACATCATGTACTGTATAGCGCAAAGTCCTCATCTCCATCTCCCTGCATGTCGGCGTGAATCTTGGCGCCGCCCGTCATGGCCGGCGTCGTCTTGCTTGGTGGCGGCGGATGTTGTGGATGCTTCGGCAGTTTTCTTCAACATTGCGCAGTATATTACCTCGGTCCGCACTTCTCATCTCCACTCATCTGTCCTGGTCAGCGTTGTTTCCTCCCCAAAAAAGACCTCTTTTCTCCAACCTTGAGCCCCTTGATGGAGACCGACAGTTACGGGCTGCAGCTGTACTGTACGACTAGGTTTGCCTCAGTTTCCGACTCCAACTCAACCGACTGAGTCCACAATCAAAATCTTTAGAGTTTGATTCCGCGCACCGCCCCGAGCCGTCCGTGTTCCGTGTTCCGTTTCGCGTCCGTGCTGGTCTTTTGACTAATAAATAGATAAGATGGAGTTTTGGTGGAAACCAACCAGGTCATGTGCCCAACGAATCATCCGAGGCGCTACTATATGGGCAGGCTGATTGTTCAGCATCCGTAAAATACCTGACGCGGCATGGCAAGCCCTGTATTGTAGCCCTGTATTGTTGCTCGTAGTTAGTAAACAAGAAAGAAAATCGACATGTCTCTCTGCCGGGCGTGTATGTGCGTGCCAGGCGCAACTGCCAAACAAAGCACGAAATGCGAATGCGACCCCAAATACTTCCAAGGCCTGATACGACGCTCCAGGCAGGGTTGTATTTGAGAAGCCGCGGGTGAAAATTTTTGTCTCCTTTTCCTGGTCCGTGAGCAGCAATGGAATAACGGTTGCTTAGTCTCCAGACTTGTTTGTTAGTTGCCGATGTCAAAGTTTTGGGCTTGGCCTCAGCCATCACGCCACATCGACCCGTCTCGATCGCGTTATCATTTGAGCGACGGCGGAGCTCTTCTCCGGCGCAGATGAGTGGTGCGTCGTAATTAATGATGCTGGAAGCCTAGTGAAAACCCTCCCCACTTGCCGCTGTTCTGGACCCCTTCTGAACTCTTCTGGGGTCATGCAATCATTACTCAACTTCTCCAGGATTGATTAGTGAACCGAAGCTTGAGGACGACGTTGTGCTGGGGGAGGGGAGGGCAGGGCAGGGCAGGGCAGAGCTGGGCAGAGCTGGGGGCAGCCTCCACTATAGCGAGCAGTCGCGATTATCGGGGATCAGATGGGCCACTCAAGGCGAAGACGGAAACATTTGGCCGCGGAGATTACCAGGGTGAGAGCGACAAGGACAATTAAAAGCGAGTGGGTGGACAATATTATTCTGCAAGGACGGCTCTGCATGCAGCGGCCGCAGTACTGCGTTTTGCAGGTCGCCAACGTTGTACCGGCTCGCATCCCAGGTGGATCTCAATTGAACAAGCTCAAGGGTTGGGGCCTGTGTGCGAAATATGGCCCATGGGCCAATTGGAAGCGAGCCCGGAGGGACTGAGGCTGAGGAGCGAGCGGAGTCCTGCTTGGCCTGTTCTGAGCAAAGGGCTGACGAGGTGTAGGGGACTTTGCGATGCTTGGCTAGTGCGAGACGAGGATTGTAAACTATCAAGCGATGAGGGAAGCGACAGGCGCTTGTCTCGCGACGTGATTTGACGGCGACGGCAGATTGAGATGGGGGGCCGGGGCTGGGACATGGCATCATGGAGAGCCAGGATGGGCCCTGCGATGGGGCTGCGTTCACAGGGCCCTTGGTGTGTGTTTTGGTGTGTGGAGGGCGTGGTGGGCGTGGTGGGCGTGGTGAGGCATCGATTGTGATGCTAGTCACGGGAGAAAGTGAGAGAGGGAGGGGGGGCTAGGAGAAGAAAAAGAATGGAACGCGAGCATGATGTCAGTGGTACAGTGTTGCAAGCTGATGGTGGATGCGAGCCTGCGACGGTTGTGATGCGGTGCTGACGATGACGTTGCCTGCCCGTCGCGTAGAGGAGAGAGGCACAGACAGGATAAGCACAGGCACAGGCATGTATGTGTAAATGTCTGGGGTCGATGGTGGTGGCAGCGATGGTGGCTACGTCAGAGATCAGAGAGAGGTCAGACAGATAGAGACGGCAGGGTCGGGGCCGGGAGGGTTGGGAGGAGGAGGAGGGAGTGGGAGGATGAGGAGGAGGAGGAGTTGGGGTAGGAGTTGGAGTCAGCTAGAGTCAAAGTCAGAGTCCAAGATTAGGATTAGGCTTGGATGCACAAGCAAGGTATGTAAACGAGACGAGACGAGAAGACGAGACGTGACGAGACGTGACCAGTCATGACCAGCCATGACCAGCCATGACCAGCCATGAACCAGCCATGAACCATGATGAGAGTAGTACAGAGCAGGCAGTGCTGCGGTAAGCGAGGTAGGTAAAAACTCGCCTCTCCGTCAATTTGGCTCTATCTAGTCCATGGGGTGCATATCATGAGGGCACCTGCCCATCCAGACGAAGGAGCATGTTGGTTGCTGGTCGCCTCCACAATCACAATCCTTCAACAATCATATCACACTCGGCTATAGCATCAATTTCCTGCTCCAAGCCCGTCACTACCCCGTATTTCTTAGTGTTAGTGTCAATAATTAGCATCAGCATTAGTATTAGACGAGGGCAACGGCAATGTAGCTAGGTGAATCAATCACACCGGAACGCCTCGCCACGGTCTGAGGTCTGTGTTGCCGCAGCCAACACCGAGAGCAAGTGACTGACTGCCTTACCCTCTCCAGCTACTGACCGTGGCACGCACCACCAAAAGGCCCCGTCGCCGTTGTCGCTCATCGCCGCATTGGGCATTGGGGCGCCGGCACCCAGAGACAGAAGTCGTTTGCAGAGCTCATTCTTCTGCCCGGCGGCTCTCCCCAGCTCAGCCCAGCCCATTCCCACTTTGCAATATTATACCATTATACTTTGTCTCTCTCTTTCTAATCTCAACTGCCAATCTTAATTTCAGCCAGCGAGAAGCACTGCCGGACCTCGAGTCGCATGCGCCACTCTGCCATCTGTGCTGAACCTGTCCGCGCTGCACAGACAACAACCCCGTAGTCGTTTGGCGGCGGCTCACGCACCGTTACGGGTCTAAACACCTGCCACGACCACGACCCTTGCATGCACCAAGGCATCTTTGGCCTTTTTTTTCTTCTTTGACGTCCATCTTGTCTCTTTATTTCCCTAACCCGTCTCCTTGTCGGCTCGCCTTCGCATACGCACGCATATGTATTCCACGTGCGCGCGCCCTTCCTTTGTCTGATTCATTACTATCGCGCTGTCGAACCGTCTCGTTTGGCAGCATCGCATCGCATCGCATCGCATCGACACCAGCGACCTTCGCCTCATCATCGACGGGCCTCCACGCTTGGCGCATCTAACCAACCATGAATACTGGCTTCTGCCTGTCTTCATTCTCGTCGCCCTCTTTCCTCCCCGATTCTCCCTGCCGCGCGCCCAATCGCTTCAGCTAGCCACGCCCGCGGCGAGTTGAATTCCAATCGCTATTCGATCTTCGCTCGTCCATTCCCACCCCACCAACTGGGCGCAATCCGATCTCCGACCCATTCTAGCTAACGGCTGCCATCACCCCCGTCCGCTTTTCGCTTAGGAACACGATTGCACTATATCCGCGTCAACCCCGATCGATCTTTGCGAACCGATTTTGCGACAATGGCCGGTCCTGACCATGCGCCCGAGTCTGTGGCCAAGTCCGTTTCTGATAAGGAAGCCCAAGATGCCTTGAATAGCCAGCGGCTCGCCCCCGGATTTGGGACAGATATCGACGAAGTCAGCCATACCGAAGACGACACAGAGCTCAGCGACACTTGTTCCAACTACTCTTCAGTTTCCGAAGACTCGCTGCCTCCCATACATGCCTACAACCACAGATATCACGGCTCCGGTCAACTCATGACGCCCAATGACGAATCCGAAGCAGCTCGCTTGTCCTTGCAACATGAGCTCTTCCAGCTCTGCCTTGATGGAGGGCTTATCGACGCCAAGCTACCTCTCGAAGAACACAGCCCCGAAAACCCCCTGGAGATTCTAGACGTTGGGACAGGAACTGGCGCCTGGGCTTGCGACATGGGTCAACGGTATCCTCAGGTCAACATTTTGGGCGTTGACCTCACTAGCGCCCTCCTCCCTAACGACGTGCCTTCAAATGTCACTTTTGAAATTTCCGATGTCACACAACCTTGGGCTGCTAAACAATACGACTTCATTCACATGCGCAACCTTGTCGGTGGCGGAATCCGTGACTGGAAAGCTTTCTTAGATGAGGCTTACATCCACTTAAAACCGGGTGGTCAGTTGGAATTCACTGAGATTCGACCTCGTTTCTTCGACCTTGAACCAGATCAAGCGACCCTCGTTAATATACAAGCCGGCAAGGTCGGCGCAGCCTGTCGCGAATTCGAAATGACATATGCCCTCATGTGTATGAAGATGGGCTTGGATTTTGATCCAGTACCCCGCGTTTCAGGGTGGTTGACCGAGATCGGTGCCGAATCCATTCGAGAACGCGTCGATTGGTTACCAGTCCAGAGTTGGGGCCACGACCATGTTAGTCGAAAAAAAGGCCAGCTGCTGGCCAAGATGATTGAATACGGTAAGTACAACAACCCCTACATGCAACTCTAGTTTGCGCTAACCTGACCCCTGTGACAGGAATGGAGAACTGGACTTTAATGTTGTTTGGTCAGTGTGGGTGGGAAGAGAAGGATACGAGGGCCTTGCTCGAACGAGTAAACGAAGAGGTTGGAAATCCCTCCCTCAGAAGCAATGCGAAAGTGTAAGCCGCCCGTTTTCAAACGCACTTGAGTTTTTGATCTAACCTGCTTCCAGAACATTCATTACCGCACGAAAACCAGAACTTACGCCTAGGGCTTCACCTAATTCTGCGACAACAGCACCGCTCGACACGGATGAGGAATGAATACAAACCAATATATACCCAAATGAGCACGACAAAATCACTTGACACAAAATAGAATCAAGTGTCAGGCTTGGACTAAAAGGTCGGTTGGATAACGTCTACAACCAACCACCAGCCTTGTACAAAATTCGAGATGTAATATGACGTATATACTTGGGCAAGGACAGGTTTCTCAGCCAAGGAGAAAAGCAACATGGATATGTTGGGGTTGTATTATGGAAAGGTCACTTACATATAAATAATTCGCATGCTCACCAGTACGTCGACGAACCTACGGCGCAAGCCTTGGTTGTTGACTAATTACTGCAAGTGAGAATTAGCCTCGCAGATCAAGCATTTACACCGATGGCGTCACCCACTGGTCAAGCCACTGGACGGCTGCCACTAATAGAGCCAATTTTAGCACACGGGGAAAAGTTTCAAAGCTGTGTTTGTCCAAGTTGAGATGAAAACCAAACCATGGCGCATCCGCATTCAACTGTATCCTGACCAAAGGCAACATTGGGGCGTGTGCTCGGAAGTGTACTTCCGCGCAGCAATCCCGCCCACGTGAAAAGATGATGGCTCGTCAATCTAACGATCACAATTTGCAGCGCTGGATTGGTGACACGAATGTCGTACCACATTACACAGAAGTTTATTTAGAAACTGTTCACGTTGGGGCAAATAGCAAGTAGAAAGTATCTGTTTCATAGATTCAAGTAAGTCGTGATAGGCCGTATATCAGTGTCAACCTTGCCAACAATTGGCACTCGGGCTAACATGCCGGGAAGCAATGCCATCAGGGCTCTGACTTGGGCCCGGCAAAGTTCTAAAAAAAAAAAAGAGTAAAAAATGACAAGGTAAGAAAAGACAAATAGGAAAAAAAAAAGAGGACCTCCTATAAAACAAAATGCTGGGAAGCAATACTCAAAACCATAGTCTCTCTTGGAAGCTTTGTGTGGAAAAAAAAGCAAACAAGAGGACCGTAGGGTATCTTCAGCCCCACCTCCACATCAACACCAATCACTGCCATGATATACAACATGCTGTCTCTGTGCGCTATGTAATACTCGTAAAAGTTATGCGGTATACTCTGCACCGTCGTCTAAACTGTCTCAATGTATCGCTTCATCTCCCTGTAATGTCATTGTTAGATACCGAGTTTTTTTTTTTTAATTTGGTGGGGCGCGCAGCAGGGTGCTTCGTCTTCAATGACTTACCAATCAGTAACAGCCTCGTCATACAAGCGCACCTCGTGCTCTCTGGTTCCTCCAAAGTGCTCTACAAAGTCGTCGCCAAACACCTCTCGCGCAATGCTGTCCTTGGCCATGAAGCGCGCAGTCGCCTCCTTCAGGCTCTTGGCCAGGCGCTCACCCTTGTCGGCGTCGCCACCGACGTCCTGGCCCATGGCCAAAGGCGCGCAGGGGATCTCGAGCTTCTTCTCCACACCGCGCCAGCCGAGGCCGAGAATGGCGGCAAGGACAAAGTGCGCATTGGTGTCGGCTCCGGGCACGCGGACCTCGAAGCGCGTGGCCGACGGCTTGGCCGTGGGCGGCGTAATCAGTCGGACGGATGCAGCGCGGTGCTCGAGACCCCACGACACCGTGACGGGCGCCCAGAAGTTCTCGACGAGTCGCTTGTAGGAGTTGATTGTGGGGGCGAGGAGGGGCATCACATCTGGCAGGCCCACGAGAATACCGGCAAGGAAGTGTCGGCCAATGTCTGAAAGCCCGGCAATGTCCTTCCACTTGGCGTTTTCGTCGAGCGTCTCGCGCGCAAAGAGATTCTTGCCGTCCTTGTCCACCAGCGACACGTGCATGTGGCCGCTGTTTCCGGGCAGGCCCTGCTTGGGCTTGGCCATGAAGCAGGGGGTGATGCCGTACTTTGTGCTGACGCTCTTGACTACGTACTTGAACAGAGAGGCGCGGTCTGCCATTTGCGCAATCTCGCCAAACTCGAGCGCGGCCTCGAAGACACCGGGGCCGGACTCGGTGTGCCAGCCCTCAATGTCGCAGTCGAATTTTGCGCACGTGTTGAAGACGTCATAGTAGTACTCTTGGTTGTGGACGGGGCGTGTAAGAGAGTAGCCAAACATGCCTTCAGTGAGGGCGGGGAGCTGGTGGGGAGGGTTCTGTTGTAGGTAGGCGGCGGGGGAAGAGGTGGATTCGTCGGGTGTTCGGAACTGGAAGAATTCGTACTCGGCTGGAATAAGACGGAGCGCGTTAGAAGATCAATTGCTGGCTGGAAGAATAAGCATTTGGACTCACCACCGGCCATTGCGTCGTAGCCGTGCTCCTTGAGCTTTGCGAGCTGCGTCTTGATTAGGCCGCGGGGGCATGCGCAGATGGGCTTGTTAGTGTCGGGGTCGAGGAAATCGACCAGGAAGAAGGGCACATTGTCCTCCCAGGGAATGCGCCGGAAAGAAGAGAGGTCAGGAATAGCGAGAAGGTCATGATAACCGTTCTCTGCGTTTGAGATTTTGAGCTCGCGAATGTACGTCTGGTCGTGCATGTCCCAGCCGAAGATTACAGAGCAGAAGCCGAAGCCAGCCTTTGCGATGGAGAGGAACTTCTTCTTGGAGACGAGCTTGCCGCGCAAAATGCCATCAACGTCAACACCGCCAACTTTGACCATGTTATCGTTCTGGAGAACGGTAGCGAGGTTCTCGACGGTCACAGGACCGTCGGGGATGGAGGAGGAGGCCATTATCGAGCAGAAGAGCGCTTTGAAGCTCTGACACAGGCGGATGTGAGGGAGGAGAGAGGGAGACAGGATGATGAAGAGGAAGGAAGACGGGAAGAGAACAGAGGTCAGAAGGACAAAAACGAGACCCAAAGCTAGAGTTTAAAAACGCAACGGATGATAATGCGACCGGCAACTAACGGCGCAGGTGAACAGTGAGTAAATGGCTGGTCGCCGGGTTGGAGCCTCGGAGCTGTCTCTTGGAGCGGAGTCGCAAGCCGTGCGGTGTGGGGAACTAGCTCATGGATTAGTTTGAGATGCATGAAACAGATGGAGACTGAGCGCCAAATCCACGCAGCGGGCGGTCGAGGTGGAGAGGACTACTACTACTCGCCCCGGCCGAGGACGATAACAGCACAAGGGAGGTGAGCAGAAAGCGGTAGAGGGGGACGGGGAGGGGCGTGTCTTGTGATGTGGGCGTGGGAGCGCGCGGCGGGCGGAGGGGCCGGGCGGCGACACGGACGAGCTTGGAGCAGCGCGGCTACGATAAGCCCCAGCTCATTTTGCCGGCGATAAGGCTTCGGTGACGTACCCTCGAGCTTTTAGCGCAAATCGATTGACTTTGGGGTGAGCGCGGGGGAGGCATGGATGTGATGTTGGGATTTGCGAGCATGGGAAAAACGGTCCGCTACCCGCCCATGGGATTTCGTATCGCGGCTCTGGGGAAGGGAAGGCAAGGGGGGAGGGGCATTTTGCGCATTTGTAACGAAGATGTGTCTAAGAGGGAGCCGCGGCGGAGAGAGTGAGAGAGAGATGGAGAGGCGAAAGAGGAGGTGTAGAATGCCATGATATTCTGGATATGACGGCAACGATGCATGGGTTGTGTCCAAGTCGTCGGCCTGCCTGGGTCGAGATAAGCTATCATGGACGAGAATAACGGCACGCGCGCAGGATACACCTCTCACGTGCTCGTCATATCAGGATGATAGCGAAAATCAGCATCCCTAATCAAGGTGTCCAGAGACATCATGACGAGATTGCAGGGCTTCGCCAACACCAGCCCGGCCATCATGACAGCATTTGATTCTCCATGGCGATGCGCCGCCTCGCCTCTGCACCTTTGCCGCGCGCTCATGCTGGATTCGACAAGGCAGTCATGGCAACGACGACCAACACCACCCACGTCATTGCCGCCAGCGCCGTCCAGCCCTTTTTGCTGATCTCTGGCCCATGTGCAACCCCCCCGCGCACCCGCCATCTTGGCTTCGTACCCGCGCTGAGGATCCCCTGGCCTGAGCTTTGCCCTTCCCCCGGATCTTGCAGAACAGGATTTCCCGATGTGGACAGGCATGCGCACATCAGGTTGAGCCGCCAAAAAAAAAGGGGTCTCCAATGGGATGGTCGCACGCTCTCTGGATGTTCTGTTGTGCTGAGGTTGCCGTTGCGAGATGGCTGCATGGGCGCCCGTCCCGCACCAGTGCAACCCACGATGTAAGTAGCCGCGCTGCTCAGGTCCTTGCTTTGCGGGACGGCTCAGTCCCGCATGGCCATCCATCTCCAGAAATTTGGGCGCGCGAACACACCCTCTGCCGGGCCGACATCGCCGACATCCGAATAGGGTTGCAACCATCTGGACCCTGAGGCTCATTGCGCTCCATGTCCCCGGCAGCAAGCAGCAGGGCATGCTCGCAATTCCAAGACGGGATTTGGCCCAAGGTGTGCATCTTTCACCAGGCATGGCACGCACGCACTCTGTTCATGACGGCCACTGCCGACGCCATCCCGCTGCTCCCAAGGGCCTGGTTCCCCGCCCTGGCCCCCCCACCGCCGGCGCTTTTCTCATTCGATACCGAATTGCCGTGCTTCCCCCCAGCCCAAGGCCGGGCTCTCCATGCCAGCCGCTACCGCGCACCGAGATGAGAGCTGTCTGGGCGGGCCGCGGGGTGCTTGTTTGATAAGCTTCCGGCCGCTAAATTCCACCCCAGGCTTCATGGTTGTTTTGTCGGCCAACTGCTAGCCGCGTTGGGGCGGATGGATGGGCTATCCAGCTAGAGAGAGACGGAGAGAGAGAGATGCGATGCGAAGCCCAAGATTCGAACAGATTGAGGTTGAAGACGATGGATGGCTGGTGCAAGCTGTAGCCGCAGCCGCGCTCGATGCCCACTCGCACCGCCGCCGTTGTCGGAAACCACGGCGAATCAAGCCAAACGGTTGGGCCGCTCGAGTTTCCTTGACTCATCACGGACCGGTAGTGTTTCCATGTCTCCTCCCGTGACCTTGCGTCCCACCTCAGTCGTTGCTTTGCTCTTATCGGAGCTCTCACGATAAGCGCTTCCCCTCCCCCTCCCCCTCCTTGTTGTCATAACACCGGCCAAGCATAAAAAGTTGGCCCTCATCTGTCCACTGCCGGTCGGTTCTTCAATTGCCACATCATATCTTGATTCAATCTCAGATTCAAATCTCAGATCCAATCAGCCTCCATCTCACACATTATTCAATATGTCTGGACGTCTTGCTGGAAAGAACGCCATCATCACCGGTGCCGCTGGGTACGTTTTTCTTTGCCCTTGACATTGTCATTGTCATTGTGTCTCTTTAGAGCTTCAGACCTAGCTAACATGTCGACTTCTTGTATAGTGGCATTGGTCTTGAGACCTCCATCCTCTTCGCCAAGGAGGGTGCCTCTGTCCTCATGTCCGACATCTCCCAGCCCGCTCTTGAGAAGGCCCTGGCCAAGGTCAAGCAGCTCGTCCCCAACGCCCCCCGCGTCGAGATCTTGGTTCGTTGCCCCACTATACGGCTCCATCGCTACCCGATACAGCTTCTAACATTTGTTCGCTTTATAGAAGGTCGATGTCTCCAAGGAGGCCGAGGTCCAGGGCATGATTGAGGCTGTTGACGCCTGGGGTGGTGTTGATGTTCTGTTCAACAACGCTGGCATCATGCACGCCAAGGACGACGATGCCGTCAACACCCCCGAGGAGATCTGGGACTTGACCCAGAACATCAACGTCAAGGGTGTCTGGTACGGCTGCAAGCACGCCGTCCTGTCCCTCCGCCGCAACAAGAAGACCAAGGCTTCCATCATCAACACCGCCTCCGTCGTTGCCCTCGTCGGTGCTGCCACTCCCCAGCTCGCCTACACTGCCTCCAAGGGTGCTGTCCTGGCTCTCACCCGTGAGCTTGCCATGGTCCACGCCCGTGAGGGATACCGATTCAACAACCTCTGCCCTGCTCCCCTCAACACCCCTCTTCTCCAGGACTGGCTCGGTGATGACAAGGAGAAGCGCTTCCGCCGTGAGGTTCACTTCCCCATGGGCCGCTTCGGTGAGGCCGTTGAGCAGGCCCACGCCGTTGTCTTCCTGGCCAGCGACGAGTCCAGCTTTGTTAACGGTCACGACTTTGCCGTTGATGGTGGCATGACCAAGGCCTATGTCACCCCCGAGGGCCCTGCTGCCCCTCCCCCTACCAACAACGCCCTCAAGGACTCTCTCCAGTAAATCATTGGGTGTGCTACGGGATTAATGTGATGTGTGAATAGTGGATGGCGTTTTGGAACTGATAGCTCTGGTAGCTGTGTATAAGTATACAGCGGGGAAACAAATGGGATGATGTGTCAATGAGGAACACTATGAGTCTGGGCCGACAATTGCCACATGGACATGGATCCACAAGCACGGCAAGATGTATGATGAATGGCTTCAAGTAGTCAAGTTCTTGATATTCAAATAATTTACAAAAGCTAAATGCCCCAACTCCGACCCATGCTTTTCGTCAACATTTCCATTTTTACCTCAACTCGTAAGCAACTTTACTCGTATTCAAGCTAGTTGAACTGTCCCTCTGTGTTACCCTCACCCATACTCTTGCTGCTGGAGCTTCCGCTCTGGATAGCACCCAGGATGCCGTCGATGTAGCTGGCACCGCTCCACTTCTGGTGTGTGAGGACCTCGCATCCGAGCTCCTTCTCGGGGCGCTGCACCAGGTCGACGTAGGCCTTCATGCCGTCTTCCTTGAAGGCACGAGACAACTCTGTGGTAATGGTGGCGTTGGAGTGAAGACCAGCCAGGGAGATGAGCTGCAGGACGAAGCCCTCCTTGGCAATATCCCAGATGAAGGACTTGAGGGTCTCGTCCGTGAAGCCGTGGGCCATCCAGTTGAAGGATGGGGACAGGTTGTACACCAGGTTCTTTCCGGGGTACACCTCGCGGACGGCGCGGCCCAGTTTAACGCAAACGTCAACGTTGGGGTCGCCTGTCTCGACCCAGAGGAGATCGGCAAAGGGGCCAAAGGCTAGCGCACGCTTGGTGGCAGCCTCCATGCCAGCACGGTAGTGGTAGAAGCCCTCGCGGGTGCGGGGTACGTCCCAGCTAAAGTATACGGGGGATTTTGTGTACTTGGAGGCGAGGTTGCGGCGCTGGGAGATGCCCATGTCGCGGTCCTTGGCGGTAGCGGCGAGGTACTCGTCAATCTTGGCCTGGTCAACGCCCTCGTTCTGCATGTGAGCGACGGCGGCCTCGTCAAAGGTGACGAGCTTGGTGGACTTGACCCAGTTGGCCTCGAAGGCATCAATCTCGGCACCTACGGCGCCCTTGGCTTCCATGGACTGGATAGTCTCTGAGAGAGGCTCAATTGAGGGGTCAGCCACACCCAGGATGAACTCGTGGTCACGGACGTCAATGGCCGAGGACAGGAGCTTGCCAGATTCGGAGTCAGTGCGGGCAATGACGAGGTTCTCGCAGCCCATGACATCCCACTGGAAACGGGCGGCATTGAGTCGGTTGATGTGCTCGCCAATGGGGACAAGTACCTTGCCAGCGAGATGGCCGCACTTCTTACCACCGTGCAGCTGGTCCTCAAAGTGAACCGCAGCGGCGCCATTTTCGGCAAAGAGCTTGGCCAGCTTGAGGACGGCAGAGAGACCACCATGACCAGTATCACCGTCGGCGACAATAGGTCGCAGGTAGTCGACATAAGGGGTCTTGGCTCGCTCCTCGGGGCTCATCTTGCGGCGGAGATCCCATTGTTTGCGGTCGTGCATGGACTGGGCCTTGGACAGGCGCTGGACCTGGTTGGGGACCGTGTTGTATGGGTAATCGCCAAAATCGGGTGAGACTTCGTTGGTAGTGGTGAGGAGGGAGGAGCAGGCCCAGCCGGAAATGTAGAGGACCTCCTGGTTGGGAGCTTGCTGGGTCATCTGGACGGGGTCGATGGCGCCCACTGTAGACGGTTGTGTTAGTCGATCCGAGGTGTCATGATGGGGGTTTCAGAGAGACAAACTGGTGTGAATTGGCTCGCCATTGGCTGCGCGCTCTTCAATGAAGTTAAAGAGCTTCTGGGCCATGACGGAGCTGGGATATTGGGTTCTCTGGGTGCCTCGCTTCGAGGCAACGTCGGCGGCGCTGTAAGGGCGCTTGATGCCGGCATATCGCGGGGTAGCCCACCAAGCTTCAATCTCCTTGACATTGGCCTCGTAGAGAGCATCCTCAGCGGCGCCGGGCTTCTGGGATTCGGAGAGAAGCTGGAAGGCGTCGGCGGGAGTGGCCGCCGACAGCGACTTTGCGGGCATGGCGCGGACTGAGGTGGTGGAGAGTGTGCGGAGGGCGAGCAACGGCGCTGCTGCGGAAGCTGGGCGAGGCTTGGAAGCGGCGGAGAGCAGAATGCGCCGGGGAGCAGCTCTTGCGACGATTCTCTGCATGATTGGAAACTGTTTTGGGATTGCACGGCTTTCAGAACGGAGCTCGTGCGACAGACGTATGCATGTGAGAAGATGCGACGGGGTTTGTGGGAGAGAATTACATGTGCGATGAGGCTGCTGGGAATACTAATGCATCTCGGCTGATGAATAATGACGGCTGTGGGCTTGAGCTTCCTGGGGCGGGTGGATAGTGGCGTCCTCTGCGGCCATGTACCTAAGCTACCCACTAATTAGGTACAACCGAGCCATTGCCGGGGGCGATGCGCAGTGCCCGGGGGGCAAATCGTGGGTCGAGGGTTGCGAGAGCGGGAAAGGATGCGACACCGGGTTTTTGAAGCGAATGAAAGACGGGCCTCTGCATGGCCGAAGCTGGGTCCGTCTGCGGAGCCAACGCAACAACGCCAGGTACCTACCTACCTGCACCGCAGCATCTCACTGCGCATTTCACTGCCCCCCAAGCACTTTTTCTTTGCTTGTTGAGCGCTGTTTTGCTCAATGCTCCATGTACCTTGGCAATTGGCGGTTAAGTGTTGCCGACGGGATTGGCCAATGGTGGGGCGGCAGCGGCTGTTGCTGGTTGGAGATTGTGGTTAGACCTTGGCTGGAGGAGGCTTGAGTTGGGCCAAGAGCCGGGTCTCTGCGGTTTCCCTCGGTTGTGACGAGCGCTGCGAGATGTGATAGGATAGACGTGGCGTGTCCCGTCGTCCGATGCTGTACACGGAATGCGTGGGCGTGGGCGTGTACAGTTGCAGCGCAGAAAGAGGGGGAGCAGCCGTTGAGGATGCTGCTTTCGTTCACCTAGGCTAAAAGGGGCCAATGGCGGAGGAGGGTGTGCATCTTTTGCTCGTCTTTCTCTCTCCTCTTTCTTCTTACTTTTATTCTTCACTCTCCAATCACCATCTCCTGTCGATCATCTCTAAATCCTGCATCTTGGGAGTAAACCAATTCCCGTCTGAATTGCTCACGATTGTGTGAAATCGACGTCACCACCGGCTTCACCTTTGTCCAAATCGCACCTAGCCATACCCGGACCCCGCAAGGAACCAAGCCCGTGCCCGCAATCGCCCCATTGCCCGTACTTCGCTCTCCCGCCATTCGCTGCTCGGCTCAATTACCCCAGAATTGGATCGAGACCCCACGGGTTTGGCTTATACTGAAAGCCGCGGCTACATTGTGTGTTCCAGCTTTGCCGTCATTGTTTGCTGAGCTGGGCTTATTTTTATTTTTCTAGTTTCCCTCTTTCTGCTCTCTCTCTCTCTCCGAATTCCCCCTCCATCTCACCCCGCATCGTCACAATGGCTCTCAACTTTAGAACGTCCACTCGGGCTTTCAAGGTATGTCCAACACCAACCAGCCAGTCGTGATATTCAATGCAAAGCTAACACGCGGTTCCCCCTCACGCAGCCCTTCACTCGCGCCGCCCTCTCCGGCGCCCGCAGCTATGCCACCGCCGAGCCCGATCTCAAGACCACCCTCAAGGAGGCCATCCCCGCCAAGCGAGAGCTCCTGAAGAAGGTCAAGGCCCACGCCAACAAGACAATTGGCGAGATCAAGGTTGAGAACACACTCGGTGGCATGCGTGGCCTCAAGGCCATGGTCTGGGAAGGTTCCGTCCTCGACGCCAACGAGGGTATCCGCTTCCACGGCCGCACCATCAAGGACTGCCAAAAGGAGCTCCCCAAGGGCAAGTCCGGCACCGAGATGCTTCCCGAGGCCATGTTCTGGCTGCTCCTCACCGGCAAAGTCCCCTCCACCAACCAGATCCGCGTCTTCTCCCGCCAGCTCGCCGAGCAGGCCCAGATCCCCGCCTTCGTCTCCAAGATGCTTGACGACTTCCCCAAGGACCTCCACCCCATGACCCAGTTCGCCATGGCCGTGTCAGCCCTCAACTACGAGTCCAAGTTTGCCAAGGCCTACGAGCAGGGCCTCAACAAGGCCGACTACTGGGAGCCCACCTTTGACGACTGCATCTCGCTGCTCGCCAAGCTCCCCACCATTGCCGCCAAGATCTACCAGAACGCCTACAAGGGCGGCGGTGCTCTCCCCGCTGAGGTCGACCTCGAGCAGGATTGGTCTTACAACTTTGCCGCCATGCTCGGCAAGGGAGGCAAGCAGAACGAGAACTTCCAGGACCTCCTCCGTCTCTACCTCGCTCTCCACGGTGATCACGAGGGTGGCAACGTCTCTGCCCACGCCACTCACCTCGTTGGTAGCGCCCTGAGCGACCCCTTCCTTTCCTACAGTGCAGGCCTCCAGGGTCTTGCTGGACCTCTTCACGGGTATGTTAAACTCAATTGAGAACTTTTTGTACATCAATTGCTAATGCTTCTTCAGTCTTGCCGCCCAGGAGGTGCTCCGATGGATTATCCAGATGAAGGATGCTATCCCCTCCACATACACTGACCAGGATGTCAACGACTACCTCTGGTCCACTCTCAACTCTGGCCGTGTTGTTCCCGGCTACGGCCACGCCGTTCTCCGCAAGCCTGACCCCCGATTCGAGGCTTTGATGGACTACGCTGCCGCCCGACCTGAGATTGCCCAGGACCCCGTCTTCCAGCTCGTCGAGAAGAACAGCAGAATTGCCCCCGAGGTGCTCAAGAAGCACGGCAAGACCAAGAACCCCTACCCCAATGTCGACAGCAGCTCTGGTGTCCTCTTCCACCACTACGGTTTCCACGAGACCCTCTACTACACCGCCACCTTTGGTGTGTCCCGAGGTCTCGGCCCTCTGGCCCAGTTGATCTGGGACCGCGCCCTGGGTCTTCCCATTGAGCGACCCAAGAGCATCAACCTTGCTGGTATCCTCAAGGAGGTTGAGGGCAAATAAACGAGGAATTGAATGAAAATGAAAGCGTAACGTCTTTATGTGGGCATTGTCTAAATCTGTATATATCGGTTCGCGCATGGCTAGGATGGCCCATGTATGACTTGAACCATGAATAAAATCTACTTGATACTTCCTGAAAATGCCAAAAATGTCCCTTTTAATAAATTTCCCAAACGCCCCATCGGGTTTCGCCCGTCTTTCGCTATGCCATGTGTGTAATGTGTCGTTGCAACATCAATCCCGTACTCCAAGCTCAAATATCCTTTTCCAAAACGACGAAATAGAGGTCATCGCGCAACGCCTTGCCGTTGACGAGATGGGCGTAGGGGAACTCGAGCGTCTTGTCTGTCTTGCGGTATCCGCGACGGATGTACCAGGCGATCAGCTCCTCGCGGGCCCAGATGACTTGCATCTCCATCTGGGTCACGCCCCATTCCTCCTTCGCAAAGGCCTCGGCGCGCTCGAGGGCACGGCGCCCAATACCGCCGGCCTGGCGGGTGGGGTCGACGGCGAAGAGGCCGAAGTAGGCGCCGTTTGTGTCGCGGCGGAGCAGCTCGCAGCAGGCGACGAGGCCGCCCTCCGGGTCGTGGGCCATCAAGATGCGGCCGTCGGGCTCGGTGATTTTGGCAATGACGCCCTCGACGTCGATGCGCTCGTCGGCCACGAGATCAGCTTCAGTGGTCCAGCCTGCGCGGCTCGACTCGCCCCGGTATGCTGAGAGGACGAGGGCGCGGACGGCGGGGGCATCGGCCGATGTAGCTTTGCGGAAAGTGAGGGCGACCATTGTTTTTAGGGATTGTGGTGTTTTGGTGGGAGATTTCTTGTCAATTGAAGTGTAATTGTGTTTTAAACGGTGTTCAGATGCGAGTAGATGCTGGAGATTGTTGTTGCGACTTCCTGATCGGACTCAATGGCATATTTATCCAGAGCGCACACAGGCCATCTCGCCATTTTTTTGGTCGCCGGATGTTCCATCTCCGAGATACGGCGCTCGGACTTGCCCGCACGATTGACCCCAAGTTAACGTTCCGCCTGCTAAAAATGCACTGCGCCCTTCGCTAGTGTGGACCATGTCAATTTTTTGACATGTTTTTGACAATTAAAGTGGCGAACGAGTTGAGCACCCATGCTTATCCGCGTTTCCAACGACTTCTTTTAGCGTCTAGATCGATTGACACCATCCCCAAGGCTTGGCGATTTCGAGTTTATTGCCCGTCTCAGCTCGATTAGGCAATCATCACTCAGCCCTAAATCATCACATGCTGATGGCAGCATTTTAAACTCAGCCCAATTTTCTCACTAGCACTCTCGGGCACCTACGTCACCGTCTCTTGCGGCAAAAACGGCACCATTAATCCGTTCTACCCCCGTTCACCTTGCGCACTCAACCATCCGGCCACCCCGATCATGACAGCTAAGCCTCTTGACTTGAAGAAATCGCCGATCACCTACGGCAATAAATTATTGAATATTTTGCGAGGTCTTGCGCCTACACTAACTACTCACCCTATACCCATGTGCTGACTCTATTTATCGATGTTGTCTGGAGAGGGCATTGCATTTGGCTCTTCCCTCATTGGCCCTGTTCTGATTCTTTCTGGAACTCTGATACTTTATCGACAATATTTTTGCAAAAATAATGAAAGTCTTCTTAATCAACAACATGACTGAACTCGGGAACTGGGAGGGGAGGGAAAGCCCTACTTCCTTGAGCACCTATACATATTGCATTTAAAACCTCATTCCAGTCGCCATCGAGGCTAGTTAATTGCAATTATCCTACTGACAATTATCAATCTTCATGTTGGAAAAAGGTGATGGGCTAGCTTATTTTTAATAATAGTCTCTTTCCCACTCTTCCACCCACTCCGTATCATGTTGCCTGCCTGCGTGAGTATTCTTTCCTCCTGGGCCATGTTTAAACTCCTCCTCCCCAATAGCTTGATAGAGCTGATCTGCTGTCAATGCTCCATGACTTTCGAGTAGTTCAATTATTCGATCTCGGGCCAGGATTTGCTCCTCGTCGCTTCTTCTGCATGCCCGGGAAAATTCGGCCTCGTAGTGCTTCTTCCCTGATAATATCTGGTCATAATATCCCTGCTTAACGAAATCTAGAGGGGTTTCCCCAGTATCGGATATTGGCGAGGGCTTGGCTCCCTTATCGAGAAGAAGACGGACGCAATCCAGGTGCAAGTTGGCTGCAGCGCCGTGAAGGGGTGTCCAGCCGAAATTACTCGCAACCGAAGGGTCGGCTCCGTTTTGAAGTAGGAACTTGACAACCTTGGTTGCCCCATACACTGCTGCCTCATATAACTCATGACAACCTTCATGGTATGTGAGATGTATACTGGCACCATTATCAAGGAGGAGTTTGAGCACTGGCGGAATCCTTAGTTGATAGCTCTCAAGGGATCGGGTGGCGACGATGTGATAATCTTACCTCTTTGATTTTCCATGCCAGCATTTGCCAACAAAGCAGTCCTCCCTTTTTCATCTCTTTGGTTCACCGTCGCTCTATAATCCAGAAGGAGTTGGGCCATTTTGTAATCAGCTTTGGCGGTGGCTCGATGAAGCAGTGACTGGCCCCGAAAGTTGATCAAGTCAGGTGCTGTACCCATGTCTAAGAACAACTTGACGACGTCGAAATGTCCACGCTCGAGCGCTATGAAGCAGGCCGTCCTGGTGAACATGTCCCTGATCCTTTTAATTTTTGATTCAAACTCGACGCTGTTGTCTGTGATCATGTCATCATCCTCTTCCGCAGAGGTATCATCATCATGATAAGAGTTCTCCGATTTTTCATCAGTCGCTGGATTGGACTCGATATCGCAATTATACTCTTCCTTGATATTATCCTCTTCACCGAAATCATTATCGTCCAGTTCAGCTTCGCAGCTGTCACATCCCATCTCTCCTATCACATCAGCTCCACTCCCATCTGATTTGAGAAAATACCTCTCTTCGGGCGCAGCAGTGCAGACACTCCCACTACAAGAGCTTTCCTCTACCCAGTAGTCTGCTGACGCGTCGTTGTTTGAGAAGCTCGAAACCTCACTTTCGCTGGAGTCGATATCAAATCCGCTGCTGTATTCTTGTTCAGAATCTTCCCAGTCACTGAAATTTTCCCAAAGGCGTTTGTCTCTCTTGGCTGTCTGCCCCAATTGCATGACATTGGGTGCGGAAGTCTCCAAGAGATAGAGGAGGCCGTCAGCGTCACCTTCATAGGCCAATGTGAGCATCTTCTTGTGATCCTTGAGAGCTAAATCTAACTCAACTCTTTCATCAAATTTTGGTTTCGGGTGGGATGACTTAACATTTCCCGATTCTGATAATCCCGCCAGGAGAGACACGGAATATGAAGCTTCGCAAATATGCGAAGAAGAAAAGCACCAAAATACCCAGTATTTTGAGAAACCCTTCGCCTTCTTCGTTACCAACGGAAATGTTGATTATGTGTTTTACTGTCGTTGTATAACCCATTTCCATCGCATACAGAACAACAATGTGACTTTTCTTCGTCCTGAGGCTCAATTTGGCCTTGCGTTCAAGGAGAATACCGGAAACAGAGTCAAGTCCGCTTCTGATGGCTACATTCAAAGCCGATTGCCTATATGGATCCAGAGCATTGACGACAGTGTTTTCCTCGCTCAGCTCACGAACCAACTGTAGATTACCCAAGAAGGCAGCAATATGAAGGGGTGAAGGAAATTTCCTCCAATGTGTTCTGAATGAGCCCCAAAGACATCTCTGTCCACCCAGAGTTGTTGGATTATGAGGATAAACCTCGAAGTGTAAAAGAAGGCGGCTGTAAAGCTTTCTGCTTAACTGATCCAACACAAGCGAAGAAATAGCATCAAACACATCTTGGTCGTCGTTCAAGGTGTCCAGTTTACGGTGGTGCAGATGCAAATTCGCTCCAGCATACTCTGAGAAAGGGAACCCTTTGAAGTCTGGTCGGGGAAACCCCCTAATCTTTTTTAATTGCTCAGCTGGCGACATAGACAGGGACCTGGCGCAGGAAATGGTAATGCGTTTATCAAAATCGGGGAATTCCTTAGCCCGAGTATGTTGGAAAAAGTCTTGGGCTGATTTGTGAACAAAGCGGACAACACCATCCAAGTCTTTGACGAGAAGCCCGTAGCAACCCGAAATTATCTCGCTCTCCTCACGTAGATACTTTTCGATCTTGGTCGGAGTTTCTGGGTAGGCGTCTATCGCAAGAGCATATCGAAGCTCACCGATCGACAGCGGTCGCTGGGCATAGGACACCTATGCTAAAGTAGACACGGTACAATATTTCTTGCTGTTTGAACTCTCACATATCCTTTTCATCGTGCTTTCATAGCTACCTTGGATGGTATCCGGCAAGTTGTCTAAAACTTCCTCGATCTCGGCCTCAACCTCAACAGCGGCAAGGCCCTCCATATGAAGGCGGGCGATGAGAAACCTAAAAACCAATTATCACAAAGGTCTGTGTGTTGGGAGAAAAATCCACTGTGTTGGATCAGCAACTACTTACATTTTACCAGATGTCCGCTTGACTTCTGACTGTATCTTGCGGTGATATTTGATACAAGCATTCAAGAAGTGGTGACTTTTGATGAAACTGCAAATATATTCATCTAAGTCTTCATCTTTCGCTTCGATCGTGGCCTTTTCAAAGTCGCGCTGGAGTGATGCTCGGTGATTAAAATCTCGCGACGTGATCAAGATCTTTGCATCAGGCTTAATGCGCATAAGATCACTGATGAGACGCTCTCTGAGGCTGTACTCACACTCGTCCATGGCGTCAATCAGGATATAAATCGTCCTGTTTTCAGTAAACTGGCGTAATAATGATATTAGTTCATTTTTTCTGGGTCTTTGTACCTTGCCATCTGTTTTCCCTTCTTTTTGATACTCGTGAAACTTTGCCTGGATTGCGGAATGAATCTCGCCCTCTTTAGCCTGAAATTGGCGCAAAATATTCCCGAGGAGTTCTGTTATGTCGGATTTCGACTTGGAAGAGAGGTAAAGATAGGCTACCATACTGTCTTCTGAGAACTGCACTCGTTCTTTGAGGTGGTTGATTATAATAGAGCTAATTGAATATAAGTTCTGACGAATCTCCATACTTTAATGCACAATATGAAACAAACTTACACCAGGACACTTTTGCCCGCGCCAGCTGTGAGATGTAAGCTTCGGAACATCAAATTTGTGCGTTTGACTCACGTTTTCCTGTGTACCAAAGTAGGTTCAAATTTTGATCCCTCCAACGTTCGAATACTGGAGATTCGAGAAGCCATTTTCCAGCAACGGGAGAGTCAGAAATTCGGTGCTCCAATTCTCTGTGCATTTTAGAAAAGTCCAGAGCCGAAAGCCAATTGAGAATATCGTCTCGGTCGGAAAGATCGCTCGCGATGACCAACTTATTGACCAAATCCTTTAACGATAGGCTTGCATCCAAAGTCTTCATGTCGATACACTCGCGAAGAGCATTATCGGCCTTAACCAGATTTTGGAGTTCTTCATTGAGCTTGTCGTTTCCGCTGATTTTTCCAGCCCACGTTTCTAGGACAGGTGGTTAGTGGAGGCGAAGCGAAGGAAAAGAATACATACTGGTTCTATGCTGTACTTCTTCTGCACCGATCCTACAAAAGCTGAGGCAGCAGATGAATAAATTGACAATGCGCGCTTGAATCAAGCTTGTATTATCCGATTTGACAAGGTGTTTTTCGATGATGGTTAAATCCTCGAAGAGATGGGAAATCTTTCTGAACATTTTTTCGATTTTATCAAAGCCTCCAGAGACCTCGGCGAATGAATTTAATAGCCAGGAGAAGCCATTCATGACAAGCGATGCAGGCGAGGCTGCAGGGAAAGCCTAGTGCTCCAGCCAAATGACGTTGTTGGCTCTGCAAACTTTTATTCAAGGCAAGCTTAACATACCACTACAGCAACGTTCACTGCAAATCCAGCGACCACCACAAAGTTTTGGATCAGTTGAAGATGTGTACCGATTTTTGAGCAAGCAGGGCGAGCTTTACCAGAACCCTGGCGTTTTCGTTGGAAGGCCCGGAGCCATGACCCAGGATTTGGGCGATGTTTAATAATATTGTCTTCCACATTGTGGTCTGCACTAGCAAGAGCATCAGTGAATTCCTTCCGTGCAGCGCTCCAGAGCTCTAGCAGAGGACCCTCGATGACGAAGGTGTTGTTGGTTGGGCTATGATGAGGATTTGGGCGGGCAAGAAAGAAGGTGGCATTTGACAAGAGAGACCAGGAGGCTATCTAAATAGTGAGACACATCACGCTTGGCAAAGTTGAGAGTATCAAATTGATTAGGGATGGGTAACACAGTAGTTAACAATGGCAAAAAGTCAGCTTTCCTGCAGATCCTTGACGAAAGCGTCAACTTTATTCAGGATTTGCTGATGGTGGCTGGCTCGGCTTTAGGTTTACTCTACCACACCATTATGCATTGCAGGGCTGGAAAAATCTCTCATTAAGAATCAAGCTACAAAAAAAGGAATATAGAACCACTTCAGACACACTCTTGCGGTTTAAATCGCAGAAGACAAGGCTTGGTACCACGGCCGTCAGAGTAGTAATCGTCAAGTGCGTTGCGCGTTGAGAACGCAATGCTTGATGGAGAAATGAACAAGTGCTATAGATTAACATGTCGAATGACTTTCTTTTCTTTTTTTCCCTGTAGTAATCGGGGAGAGGTGTTGCAGATCGGCTGGCTTTGCTGATGGTGTGGTGAACCAAGGTGGTTATTGGCATATCAAAATACCAGTGGCAGCATCGACCAGCCAATAGGGAATCTAAGGGCTGATGAGTACGCTGCAGCTAACACTTAGATACTACCTCTGCGCCTATCTCTTTCAAATGAATTGCTTGCTGACGTTTGTAAACTTTTGGTCTTTCCACTATGTCTCAGCTATGGCAATTTATGCTGCAAACATTGATATGCATCGTTACATTGGCAGAGTCATAGACTTGGGCATCAAGGGTGTCAGGCAGAAATGAATTTCTTCATTGTATGCCGAGGGACACGGTGGACTCTCTTTAAAACGGTATGATCTAAGAATAGGGTTGATGGTTACGACGGCAGTAGGGCCGTTGTGCTTGACTCCTCTATCACCTATGGACACTAGGTGCCCTCCTTGGCCCTTACCGGTTGGGCACTGTGAGAATTTTCACCCTGCTTCGACGTCTAGATTTCCAGTAGTTACAACGAGGTGGTGCGGCAGGCTACTTATCGCCCGGGCTTGTGCTGACTTGACGGCGTCGTCAACAGGGTTCTAGACTAGTGACGTTACGGGTCCAGCTGACTCCAGAAAAACGATAACCTACGTGATGGCTCGGACCATAGACACATTTGGCCATGTGAAGAGCTGTAGTCTCCCCGAGCTGCGTGATGATGTCGTGGATCAGTGGTGCGGGCATATCATTTCCGGACACGCACTACAACACTGTGCTTGCAGCGATCAGGAGCTCGGATCGCCACTGGGGCGAGTACGCATGTAACCCCCCAAAAAGACAGAAGGTCCATTGGCCAAAGGTACGTACGTAAGCGGCTGCGCTCATCCAATACCCGACACAGTCAGCCGCATCATCGTCCTTGCTGCCACCAGCTCGAAGCGCGTCCTCCTCGACCTGCACCTCATCGCATACTTGACCATCTCGACAGATGACTTTGCTAACCAGGGCTTCTCGAGCGACTTGGGTGACATTTGTGTGTACTCTGTCGTAGAGTTCATTGATTAGAAGCCGTGGACTTTCTATAGTGTTGGTTGGTGAGCATTTAACGTGATGGGAAGTACAAATCCTTACAATCAGATTGTCCTTAATCAGCATTTCAAAGATGAAGACTCCGACTAGACTATTTTCGCCGTCTGCTACTGCAAAAATGGTACGAATTATATGGGCATGACTGAAAGATATTGGTCCAAGTAATGCATGCTCAGCGCTGGCGCCAAAGTTAATCTATGGAACATTATTCTTCCTGATAAAGAAAACCTATTTCTGTCTGATGGCTGCTAATAAACAAACCTTTGGCTCTGTTTTCAACACCTGGCCTGTTTGTTGGCCCTCCCCTGTTACCTGTTACCATAGGTAGTCGCACCAAAAGCAGGCCGAAACATAGAGGCAATTTCCCCCCTGCTTTGCACTAAAGAACAACCAATGGCATCATGCTCGTATCCATTAAGTTCACGAATCTGCTCATCCTGAGCGAGGAGAAGCAAACAATTAGACTTTCAGGCACAAAAGTACTATCTGGACGAATCCAGAACTCGCCCAGTCATCATCGCTCTGAGACAAATATACGCTCTTAGTTTAGCTTAAAGTTAGAGCATCCAATATTTGCCGGGGCTGGCGGCAAGGCTGGTACATAAGGATCAAAGACGCAGCCGGATTGCCAGCTGGCCCAGTCATGTGGAAGCAAGCAGCATTAGACTCGCTCGGTTTTGGGCCTAGAACATCGGATCATAATAACCATAACTAATATCATCGCTTGTGTTGACAGTCCAGCTGAAGCGCCACCAGTTTTAGGGCGGGTTGTGGGCTGGGACGCCACACGCTAGATGCCAATAGTTCCTGGGGCTGGACCGCCACAGCACTAGCAGTTGAGGAGCACGGCTATCAAGGCATTTTTCTTGAGTGCCAAGACAATTCTCGATTCTGGGCTGTAATTATATATTGCTGATCCTTCTTCGCAATAACTAAGTAGTACAGGTGTGGATCAAAGCATCGAAATCTATTTCCTTGGAGCTACTATTGAACTTTGAATGGCTATCATGATTCGTTTCTTGCTACTCATCTCTTTGGTGATCTGCGCCTGGGCTTCACCTGCCCCGCCGGTAGAACTCTCAATCTTCGATGATGACTCTATACCTTGGGTTGAAGAGTCCGACTTGGACGTCTTTAATCTCTCCGCGCTCCCTCGAGATTTGGGTATTGAGAAGCGCGCACTGAATCTGGATTACACCTTGTACGATATCACCTTGGACGGGCGGAACAAGGGAAATTGGCAGCCTTTCGTTGTCAGCGGCACGCTGCTCATCATCAAGCGAATTCCCTCTCCCGGGACACGAAATGGTCCAAACATGGTTGATGTGGTTATCAAGGTCGGCAGCCCAGTCGGTAACCCCATTGCTGGAAACGTTCAATACGTTACCAATCGTTATCTCAACCCATTGCTCGGCGGTCTTAGGGATTCAACTGGGCTCGACTTTGCATATGTATCGAACACAGCCACCACCGTCAAAGTCACCGTCGATTCATCTCTTGCCGCCTCCAACCAGATTTCTGTCTTTAATGCGAGAAGTGGCCTCCTTGCCAATGTTTACAATCCGGCAACCGGAGGTTTTAGTTTGACCGTGACGAATGGCAAGATCTCGGGCAGAATCGATTTTGTGGGGAGGCCGCTCATTTCCGATGGATATGCACCATACCACGCGACTTTTTCTGGGAAGGTAGTCAAGAAGAGCAAGATCACGTTTTGAAGGTCCAATTATTACTAAAAGTGTTATACTTTGAGTATAGTATCTTTCAATAAAATGTCGGGTAGTTGACGAGAAGCTGCTGATGATTGGACGAAGAAAACTGATCGTGATGTATGGCTTGTATAAGAGTGTTAAAGAGTGTTGAATCGGGATATGCAACAACGGAGGGCATATATAATGAAATAAAACACCTGAATATCTAATCAGGTGTGATTTTCTTAATTTAGGTCAAGGTTGAATGAGAATCGATGCACACCAACAGATCAAAATGCTCATTTTGTCTCTAGTACGTAAGGGCTAATAATCTAGGCAGATCACCATGTACAGTTATTCTATTTGACTCTACGGCAGATTATTCATCTCCGAGAAACCATTTAATAGCTTGGACAAGATGTTCGTTACTCTCAGAGGTAGTCTTCATCGGTACCGATGTGAAGCCATGTGGCATGCCGGGATAAACGTTGACTCGAACATTGATCCTAAAAACAATCATGATTAGCTCGAGATTTGACATATCGCAACGCGGCGATGATGAAATCGAGACATACCCTGCTTCTTCTAGTTTCTCCACATATGCAAATCCATCATCTCGAAGAGGATCCGCTCCAGCAATTTGCACATAGGCAGGAGGCAGGCCAGAAAAGTCCTTGGCTAATAGCGGGGACATGCGAACATCATCAGGTATCGGATTATACCATTCTAGAAATTGCATCACTGCTTTAGTCGGAAGGATCGGAGCCTCGGCATTCTCCTCGTAACTTTTGAAGTCTAGCCCCGCAGGCTGGACAGCGGGGTGAACGACCATTGGCACACGCAAAATCTGCCCACAGAATGATACGCGCTTTGTATCTCTGGCACGTTGAGTGAGCGCGGCAGTCTTAAGAGATACAGATCTAGGTTAGTCCCACCCATTTTGAAGAAAGAGGGGCGGATTTACTATGTTGGCTCCAGCACTGAGACCACCGAGTATCACTTTTTCTTGGCTCGCTCCGAGAGATTTCAAGTTGTCAAACACCTGATAAGTTAGTAATGGTTGCCCATCTAAGTAGTTGAACCTCGGCTGGGCCCACTCACCCAGAGGATCCCCTCCCACACATCCTCCAACCCAATTGGGAATGGGTTTTCCGGGGCTCTATATCATTTTCCGCACATCAGCTTGGTTCCCCTGTCACTTGGGTGCATTAGTAGAAAGCTTAATGGTTTTCGTACTTTCTGTAGTCAAGACTGACGACTGCTATCTGGGCAGCGTCACACACCGTCCGGCAAATGGCATCTTCGCCGTCGAGATTTCCTAGTGTCCACCCACCCCCATGAACGCTAGAGGGGACATTGGATTAGTAAAGAAGGCGAACAAGATAAAACTAAAATGTGCGGAGAAAGCGCTGTCTTACTATATGAGAAGACCACCATTTGTTTTTGGAGCGTCGGGTTTGTAGATTCGAGCTTGGTTGGGGGCCCCTTCATAGCCGGGCACAGGTACATCACTAATAGAAAAGCCGACAGGTTGGGGCGGCTTCGGGCGTGACTCTAGTGCTTGCCGCATCTGATTGGGAGTTCCAATAAGTGGTGGGAATGGAACAATCTTGGAAAACTATTGACATATAAGAATGAAGATATCTCCAAGTTGATATAATTCCATTACCTCTTCCCATTCAGAGCTGATTTTCCCTAGACCTGGTTGACGGTGAATTGAAGGCATTGCAAATAAATATCTTCTCAATATAAATAACAAAAAGTATACACGGAAAATCAACATAAAACAGAAAACAGAGCCATGGGATCTAGATATAATAGTTCATGGCCGAACTCCATAAAAATGCGGAGGTCTAAAAATACACCGCGGAATTCAGAGAAGGATGGAGCCTGGACCAATATTAGCAGTGATTGCTTGGCTGCGCAGTTGGACATTGCGTAGTCAGATAATTCACACCCACCACGGCACGTCCATGATCATGAACCTTATCGGACCGTATTTTGCGGGGTAACTACTACGCTAGCGGGAATCTGGGGAGGCCGGGGCTAATAAACGGACTTATGATCCACGGAGTCCCGGGCTGAATTCCACTCCGTTGCCAATTGAAGTGCAGCTACGGTATCCATTCCATCTTGATTCACCTTTTAGTGTGGGCTTCGATCTCCCTGTTAGGACTAGTCACATTCCTCCTCGGAACCGGACGTATAATATCAACGTTGATATATTCCGTAAAGGGGTCGAGACCCACATTCGGGAGCCGCTGACCTGAACAGTTGAGCGATGTTCAGATGCCACCTTAACTCCTAAAGAAGCATTCCGCGGCCACTCACATCTTAGGTGCGGACCGTGAAAATCGGGATTGAAGCGGACCGTGTTAAGCCCGAGCAGGGGAGAGCGGTCCGGGACGGCAGCATGACGTTTTTCGTTTCAAATCATCATTAAAAAGGCACCAATTTCGGATAGAATTATCGTCTCAACCTACTCAACATTATATGAAGTATTTTCTGAAACAAATTCGACGAAATGGCCAATATCTCAAACTCCGAACAGTCCCCGTTCCTCATCCCAGGAATCGAATTTTTCACAAACCCCAAGTCGAAAACTCGGGCGGGTAATCTTTTTACAGAAAAGCTCACCAAAGAGTATCACAATGACACCGAAACGGGATATCATATTCCTTTTGTGCCAATTGGGCAACCAGAAAACCGAAAAATGAAAGTGGTTACCATCGGCACCGGAATGACGGGAATCATTTTGGCATACAACATTGAAAAGCACTTGTCCAACATTGAGCATGTCATCTACGAGAAAAACCCCGATATTGGTGGAACATGGGTAAGTAGAACTGTGCCCTGACAGCACAAAAGCTTCTTCATTTCGATTAGTTGTGCTTTTCTGCTCACAACTTTTCTCAAGTACCAAAATAGATATCCCATGGCTGGCTGCGATGCACCAACATGTACTTATCAGGTCAACTTTGCCATATCCCCAGGTAGGCTACATTCCAACGAAGAGATAGTTGTGTACTTCATATTAATGGAAATTCAATTTGATAGATTGGGAATCTTTCTACTCTGGCTCCGAATACCTTCAAAAGTATCTCGCCAAAGTTGTTGATAAACTGGATCTGCGCAAGTACATGACCTTCAGTTCAAAGGTCGTGGAGGCATCATTCGATAAGGATAAAGGCATCTGGAACTTGAAAATCGAGCAAACCCTGCCGGATGGCACTATAAGAACAATCAACGATGATTGTGATGTTCTCCTGGGCGCCGTGGGGATTCTTGATCGTTGGCGGCTTCCAGAAATCCCTGGCCTAAGCAAATTCAAGGGCAGAGTCATTCACACAGCTGATAGAAAACAGTGAGATTTCTACCACCTTTATTCTCTGACGATATTAGTTCTAATCTGATCCATGACATAGATGGGAAGAGTATACGAAAGAGAAATGGGCCAATGACAAAGTGGTTGTTATTGGATCTGGAGCTAGCAGTATCCAGACTGTTCCCGGGATGCAGCCACACACAAAGCAGTTGGAAGTATTTGTTCGCACACCGGCTTGGTTCTTTGCCCGACCAGACGACGCCAAGGAAGAAGACGAAAGTAGACCCCAAGGATATAAGTGTGAGTGACTGTTTATATCGCCATTTTACTCACCCGGATTAGGGATATTGAAACTTGAAGCTTATGTAACGATGGTTCTCAGATACGGAGGAAGAGAGAGCACGCTTTGCCGATCGCAAGGAGATGCTGAAGCATTCGAAAGAAAACGAAAACAGGGGCATGATGGTAAGATTAACTTAACTTAGTGCTTCGGTGTAAAGAAACATGCTAATTCGGATACTCATCAATAGCTTCATCACTTGATGGTCAAGCACAATCCTCTTCATTTTAAGGCACGCGAAGTGAGTGCTCCCTGGTCTCACAGCACATAGTTCCAATGCACAGTCCAAATTTCAATTTCGAGTCTAACTAGGTGTTTCACTTCAGGATATCACGAAACGAACCCGCAACTGGATCAAAGATGACTACCTATACGAAAATCTCCTCCCAAAATTCAGTGTTGGATGTCGTCGCATCGCCCCGGGAGACGCATACATGCTTGCGTGAGAATATTCGCTCAAACCCAATTCGATATTAAGTTCCCACTAACCAAAGATCAGTATCCAGAAGCCCAACGTCAATTTGCATTTCTGTGGTGTAAGCGAGATCACAGAGGATGGAGCTGTTGGAGATGATGGCAAACTTGTTACATGCGATACCATTGTTTGTGCAACTGGTTTCGGTGCGACCACACCTGTTTTCAGGAAATAAATCATCTAACTGACAATGATTTCAAGATGTGTCTTACAGGCCCCCGTTCCCTCTTGTAGGTTTGGACGGGGTTGACCTCCGCAAGCAGTGGGAAACGATACCTACCAGCTATTTCGGCGTGCGTACTATCTATGATACTCGCGCAGAACGACCCCATGGCTAATCGGGAATTTGATAGTTAATGGCACCTAATATTCCCAATTATCTGAGTAAGTTTGACACGCGAAAAAAAAAGTGACTATTCTAACTCCGTCGCCAGTGTATTTAGGGCCCAACTCCCCAGTTGAGAATGGCAGCATCACAGGTGAGTAGTGGGAGTAGTCGTCGATTAATTCCTTTGGAGAACTGACATCTCTCTAAAACAGGCCTTCTTGAGGCTATTGTGTCTTATACTCTCAAGTGCATCAAGAAGATGCAGACTGACAATATTAAATATTTTGTACCCAAGCAACGAGTTATTGACGAGTTTAATAGCCATACGCAGAGTTGGTTCAAGGGAACTGTCTGGGAAGAAAACTGCAATGCGTGGTGTAAGTCATCCCATTCTCAGATGTTTACTCCTACCATCCTTCTGTCGCGTACGTGTATGTTGATTGTTTGGTTTGTAGATAAGAACTCCAAGACAGGGCGGGTAGACGCCATCTGGCCGGGCAGTGCCCTCCATTTCCGAGAGGCCATTGACAATCCCCGCTGGGAGGATATGGAGATAGAATACCACAACTCTGTACGTCTTTCTTGTAACCATGGTACAAAATGACCACTCTCTAATATCAATGATAGAAAAACAGATTTGAGTACTTGGGTTACGGGTATGCGGGGGTAGATTTGAACCCTGATCCTAACGCTGATCGATCTCCATATCTCTCCCTAGAAAATCTTGATCCTCGCTTCTACGAAGACTAAAGGCAGAGAGAAATATGGAAGTACATAGCCGTTTCGCAAGTAGTTATGAGTAATTCTTTTTTTCAAGACAACAGAGAAGATGAGAACCAGAGAAAAATCCCTTCCCGTAACTGCTCACGACCCCAAAGTCCTGTGGGTCGTGAATGTCCAGCTGTCCAACGACGTGTCTATGCACAAACCTGCATCTGCACCACCGCCCAACGTTATAGTGGTATTATGAGACCAAACACCAGCGACACGTGACCTAATTATAATTATTTACTAAAATAGTAAAAATATTAAATATTATACTAGATGTTATAACTCTTCCCTAGATATATAACACCAATAAGTCACATATAGCTTCCACCTTGCAACCTAGGCGCCATCAGGCGACCATAGAGGCAGCGGCTTTAGTTGAAAAAGCTTGTAAGTTTGAACCGTTCCCCGCACTTCGCTGTTACGGTCTTTACATACCTTTCGACGGAACTGAATGCGATGTCCGGTTTCCGGGATGAGGCCGCAAGGCGTCCATCTGTAGCCGCCCACCGAGTTTCGTGACATATGCGGGTAATGGGAGATCGCGCTCCTTTTGTACTTGATATGACCCAATGGAAATAACATCTTTTAGTACTAAAAGAACCGGCTATGGGGCCGCTCTGCATTACAGTCACCCAATGGAGTGAGTCAAACTCAGCTGAGTTGGGTCACCACGTGGTGCTTTGCGATTCTGGACACAAATTATTATGACGCGGAGATTCCAACTCGCCTCCAAATACAAATATCCTCTCACTCCCGGAAATAGAAGTTCACTTCTGTGCGACTACTCAGCTATCACGATCATGCCAATAAGCACCGGTGTGAGCCCTCTGGATGGTTGATTCATATATGAAAAGATATATATGCTTCCCAGACGAAGTTAATAACATCGTCAACCATTGCTATCTCGAACACATGGTTGATGGTCCAAGTTTCCACAGTGGATTGTATCCTTGGTATCTTCTAGCACACTTTCAGCCCTCTGCTCCTCAATAGCAGCTATTGGCCACCGGATGAGCTCCTCCCCCGGCGAACCCCTTACGCGGTCTGTAATAAGCTTTATCAACGCGTCACTCCAGCCCCCAAACATCCAATAGTTGGGTTCACGAGACTGGAGAAGAACGCAGTAATATGACAGGATCGCCAGCGCCAAAGGATTCCCCTGCCGTAAGAAGGCAAGATACGAAGTCGACAGCCTTATGGGCCAGCCAAAGATGACCCTCAGTTCTGGCGTCGGGGTCATCTTCGGCATGCCCGTCACGCTTGCAATGACCTCGATGAATGCGGCGACCGCCTCCACGAGGACCCGCCTCTCGTGGTTATCGACGGTGGGCGTTTGATATTTCACAAACGACAAGAGTCCGTCAAGTCGAGGGGCCAGCCTTGCGAGGCAGCTAGGACTCTGCGGCGGCTCGCAAGAGCACCCACTCAGCAACGTCTTGAGTGGCCCATTCCGTATTATCTCGTCCGACGACCTCAGAATGGTGTGCATGCCGTGCATCAGCACAAAGATGTCTGCGAGGCTCTCTATCGGGCGGAACGCGTCGTTGTACCTGTCGCAGCTGGGGAACGTGCCAAACGCGCTGATGGCGATGAAGAGCGAGCTGGCATACAGGGCGTGGCACGAACCCGGCTCGAGGGGCTTCCTCAGCATCGCGTTCATGGTGCTGATGGCGATGCCCTGGTGCTGGGACGCCTGGATGAGATACCTGTGGCGGGCGTCCGCGCGTAGGTACGCCAGGTGCAGGGCCGAGAAGGCGAGGATCTGGTGCAAGAGGAACGGGTGGGAGAGGGCCTCCAGGGGCACATCGTTCTGCAGCGCCGTAAAGGCATGGCAGCAGGGCGAGTAGATGGTGCGGTGGGCGTTGGTGGTGTAGTGGTGGGTTAGCTCGATGTCTGACATCCAGCGGGGGATGTCAGGGTCCCGATTGGCGGAGGAGTCGAAGCAGAAGTGGGAGAAGTATGAGAAGAGGCCGGATGGGTGCTCTGAGGGCGAGTTGCTGGAGGAACTGTGGTGTTGATTCTGCGAGGGGGTTAGGACGTGCAGGGAGTTGGGGCATCTAAAGGATTACCCACCATTTGACTGGTTGCCGGCTGTCCTCGGCGTCTTGCTGGCACTTCAAGAGTCACTGACTGGAGGCTGCACGGAACTTGGTGTCTGTAGCATGCCGTACAGGGGACGTTTTCGTCACACTAGAAGAAGACCAAGTTAGCGACACTTCACCTAGGGAACTCTACAATCTGTGAGGGTGATATTGGACATGTTTCTTTCTCACCTTTACTCTCCTCTGCTTGCATCTCGCACACCCTTTTCGAGATTTCCTATACCCGAGTCGTTTCATAGCTAGAGCCAGTGTCCAACCCAGAATCCGGTTATCGTGCCGACTCTGCCGAGAAGCAGAAGCAAGATAAAAAGAGTATAAGACTACCCAGAGCTTGAACTTGGCAGATCTATCACCGGAGCTTGTTTTCTGCTAGGGCTCGCAACTTGATGCCATTTGATCTGGCTTGCAGTTGTCAACCATAGCCACAGATGATGACGCGGCGGAATCTGGAGTCTGCCATCCTTCGAATGCTGGCCGATTCGGTGCGAGGAATCCGAGAATCCCTGCAGAGGAACTAAACCGGATAGTGTATTATTGCCCTATACTAAAGACACAACCAATCATAGTGAAATACGAAAACGAGGAGCTTATTTCTCACAAGAATGGGGCTGTGTAAGGCGCCCTACGGCCGTGCACAACCCTATCTTGGCAACTGGCTGAGAATCTGCCCACCAAAGCCCCCATAATTAACCTCGAGCCAGAGTTTAAGCTTCTTTTTGCTTTTCAATCAGGTTCAAATCCGATAACGAGACGGCTCCATTTTCGAGGATTAGATGGGGCTCTAGAGATGGAACAATCTTAATGAGGGGTGCCACCTTATTGACGTTTAGCAAGAACCTGAATTGACATACGTAGAGAAGAAGGATTTTCAGATTTGACATGACGAAAATACGATCCGCGCCATGCTGCAATGGATCTTCAAACGGTCGTTTACGTCGATTACCGACTGGCTATGGTCGTTATCGCTTCCCCGTCCCATTGGCGACGCAACCGCTCAACAAGGTTGACTCTGTAGTATATAAGTCTTGACAGTTGTTACATTTGATCTGGAGAAGAACAAACAAGACAATACACGCAGAACAACGCAATAAAAATCGCCTTTTCAACCACGAAACCCGACTCTCGAATATCAAATCGACCATCGAACCGAACCGACAACATGGCTGAGGAAAACCATTTATACAATTATGACCCGTCCATGGCGGCTGCGGTCATCTTCATCGTATGCTTTTCACTGTCAGGACTCTACCACACGTTTCAAGTCATCAAGTTGAGGTCGTGGTACTTTATCCCATTCATCGTCGGCTGCGCTGGTACGTAAAACTTTTCTTTGGGGAGAGGTCCTTGAACTGACCAGATGCAGTCGAGGCGATTGGATACGCGGGCCGAGCTATCAACGCATCAGAGGAATCCGGGCAATGGACTGACGGCCCGTACATCATGCAGTCTCTCCTCCTGTTGCTGGGCCCTCCCTTCTTCGCCGCCTCTATCTACATGGTCCTAGGACGACTCATCGGACTCCTCAACGCGGAGCGGTACTCGATGATCAGGCTCAAGTGGCTGACCAAGGTCTTTCTCTTTGGCGACATTGCCTCCATCGTGGCCCAGGGGATGGGTAAGTTGCAGGCTTTTTCACTCCGGCTGAACCACACGAGCTAACAAATCCAGGCGGCGGCATGCTAGCCGGAGCCGAAACCAAGTCCGACCGCGACAGGGGCCAGGCCATCATCATCGGCGGTCTCATCGTCCAGCTCATCTTCTTCGGGGGATTCATGGTCGTCGCCGTGGTCTTCCATCAGCGCATCCACCATGACCCGACCGACGCGAGCCTCAAGATACGTTCACCCTGGAAGAAGCTGCTCGTGGTGCTCTACGCCGCCAGCCTGCTCATCATGGTGCGGTCCGTGTTCCGCGTCATCGAGTACATCATGGGCGAGGACGGCGAGCTCATGGCCAAGGAGGCATACCTGTACATCTTTGACGCGACGCTCATGTTTGTTGTGGCGGCGAGCTTCAACGTCTTCCACCCGTCGGCCATCATTAACAAGCAGAGCATGCAGAGGATCTACAACTCGGACTCGGAGAATCAGCTATACTCGCTGACCAGCCACTCTCGCTGACCGGCATGGCTTTCAATAACTACGGATATCATCTGATCGATGTGGCAGCAGGAAACGGCGCATAATCGGAGGGGTGGTGCGTTGTAAGGTTATACTTGTTTCATTTGTTCATAGAAAGATGGTGTTTGTCTTTTGGGAACAGTAAAACAGGGGTTTGGTCTGAAGTTTTAAGTCGAGATTGGATCTTTCGCTTGTTAGCCTGACCTTCATTAAACAGAAATTCTAGTAGAATTTGGTTAATCTACCTAATCACAATGGGGAAATGAAAGTGTTTCTTATATAAGATGAATTCTCGTAGAATGGTGCAAGGTGATTGGTCGAAGCGACTGGGGACCTGGCTTAACCCAAGTAAACTCAAGTAAACCCAAATAACCCCAAGTCCAATGTCAGGGTTAATAGTCCCAACCGTGCCGCACGGAAGCGACCAGGGTTATCTGGTGAGGAGTTGTGTCCTTGACCACTCTGCTACAGAGTCGGGTCACACGCTTTGACAAGGAATCCAACACCCGGCTCAAACTAGGTCCTATTTGCTAGTTGAGGTAAGGCAGCTGTGGCGCAAGACGATCAGGCTTAGTTCCCCTTATCGGCGCAGTGGGCAAGCCCATTGGAGAGGAGACATGGTGTTAGGAGCTGGGCAGAGCCCCCGGCGTACGAGCCCTATTTAATAGCTGTTATAAGTGCCTGTAATTGCGAGCAATGCGATTATTGGTTTATATTTTGGCCTGACGGGCTAGTATACAGTGGTCGGAGCGTCATTCTCGCAGCTCTCAACAGGAACAAACGAGAATCAATCCAGTTTATTACAATTCGACAACTAACTTGCTTCCAGAGACCTGACCGTGTCGCAGCCTATCTATTCCAGTAAAAATACCATCGAAACCACCATCGATAATAGAAATTGGTGGCGACTTTACAACTTTTGTCAGTCCTGGGAGACCAGTATAGAAGCGTGCGAGTGCCTCGCGATCAGCAGGCTTAGCCTCAAACCTCGGTCCAATAGGCGATAACCACTCAAATGCGAGACCAAACAGAGTATATGCCAAGATAAGCTCATATTCCACTCCCGGTGTTTTCGATTTCCCTCTATCAAGTAGCGTCACCACCTTACCTCCATTGTTCTTGAGAAGCTTGGCACAAAATTCTGTCGAGCTTCCCTCCGAGAAGCAGTCGACGGCGCAGATAATGTTAGGATGTTCCTTGATAATCTCGTCAACCGCTGTGGACGACCGATAGTCGAACACACTGTCCGCACCGTATCTTTTGACAAGCTCGAATGAATGTGGCGAGGACGTCGTGATCACGGTGCACCCAGCTGCCTTGGCTAACTGTATAGAGAACAGACCCGCGCATGTGGAGCCTGCGTAGATGAAGACTACATCGCCATTCCTAGACGTTCGCTGTTCCGCCCCCCAACCTTCATCCGCCCAGGGCTGGCTGAGATGGACATTTATCGCCTGCATTGCAGTGATGGCAGAGATTCCGTACGTTGTCGCTTCAGTGTCAGTAACTCCATCGGGTATTCGCCAAGCGAGATCACCAGGGACCTTCAGATACTCGACAAACGCACCCCGATCCGTGTAGAGGCCGCCGTGCACGGCACCCGCCACGCGATCGCCCACTTTCCATCGTTTTGTCGCATTACGCCCCGTCTTCACAACCTTACCGGCGTAGTCGCAGCCAATGATACAATTGGGCGGGGAGAGGAAGTCGATGTGTTTGAAATCAGTCGGGTTCAGCGCTACGGCGCAGACTTTGACAAGGATCTCATCATCTGAGATTGTTGGAACGGGGACTTCTGTCAACTCCACTCCACGGCCGATCGATTTGCTCAAGCTCAGGTTTAGGATCCTGGCAATGATGTTATGGTTTGATACGAGAGCTTTCATGATAGCAGCTCCGGGGCCCAATGAAAAACTTCTTTAGCTAGAGGCGTCCTGGCAAGATTGACTCAGGCTCTATCGGTTCATAGGAAAAGGGGAAGTCTCTGGGTAGCAAAGCGCGGCGACGGCGAAGCGTTCGATATCGGATTAAAGGAAGCAGAGAATGCGCTTGAAAAGCTGGACAAGAAGATCAGGGCCCTCGAAACTTGCAGAAAGCTACGGCACAGCAGCTGCGTCGCGTTGTTGGGGCGGATAATGAAGAGAACCTAACATGATATTGACGGCCACGTCTTATATCGATCAGGGTTCCACTCTCGAGACAACTAAGAGTCTTAGAAGTCGACAGAGCCAAGAGTGGCGACTCAGCGGTATGATAGTTGTACCGCCCCATTGGCGCCGGTGTAATGGTTGTGCCGCCCCATTGGCCCCAGTGTGATGAAGCTGTGGTGGGGATCGCAACTAAGCGTGACCGGCCACCCCCACTCAGTAGGGTTTAGCCTCGGATACCATGTAGCTCTGCTAACTACCATCAACCAGCAGCACTCAAATTCGCGTATCCCTAGATATTTTGAACCTGGCTTGACAAATCTATCCAGTCATTAAGTTCTCTAGCCGAAAGCTTCTCCACCCACGACTACCATTCGGAAGGCCTTGGTCACCCATGCTCTACTCCTTATCCTGGTAAGAGGGGACCCGGGTGCCCTTAGATAGGCCGGAGCCCATGCTTGATGGGGTTGTGGATCAGGTGTAATCGCATTCCGTCTTTCTTCTGATGCAATTACCCCACGCTGGTTGCCTTTCGTCACACTACCCCTACGAATGAGCACTTGACTAACGTTGATGGGTTGGGAATAGCGAAACGGTCGTGGTATACCTTAATTCGCCTCGCTTACAGGTCCGGCATCCGGTTCGGGACTTGTAATGCGGGCGTCGCACCCGATCTGTGGAATATTCCCTGCCCCGCGCAATGGTGCAGATAGAACCACCGAGAGGAGGCACAGGGGACTGGTCTTCGGATGTCATCAGGCAGTGAGTGAGACAAAAGTGAGATGTGTTCAGCTACAGGTAAGTAGTCCTAGGACACGCGTGCTAAACGATTGTCATCACTCTATTTACATGTGGTGGATGGCCTGTGAGGTGCGGAGCTGCCAAGCATTCAAGAGACGCCTGTTGACTTGACGCAGTTAGTGTGGCTGAGATGATGCGGCGCAGCACGAGTAAGCTAAAGAAACGTCCGATTAAATCAACGTCTGTACGAGATTGCATCACGCTTGGATTCAATATGGGGCTGTTCTTGCACTCTAAACATCTTTAGAAACTCAACGTGGCCCTGAAAATTTATGGAAATCAATCAGTATATGTTAAAACTCAAGTCTACTTGAAATCTAATGGACAAGGCCACGAGGCCGTCGTATGAGAAGAACAGCCCTTGCAGTGTGCTCTTCGGTATGCTGACGAGACGGAGGATTATCTCAGGCATTAATAACCTCGGACTTATACGTCGGAGTTGGGAAAGAAAGCCAACTCTGGGTAGGAAGAACGCACGCTATTCTGACAGCATTGTTGACGAGCAAGTCCCTTACGCCAAGGCGCTCACAACCACGTGAATGGGGAGACAGAGAAAAAAGAAGGTTTAAGGAACGCATTATTGTACAAAGAGAATATAAGAGATGCCTTCCATGATCATATTTGTTCCACTTAAAATAAGTATTGGCTAGTCATCGCTCAATTTTACGCCTAATAGAGGCTGTGATATCATAGACTCGGTCGCCGTATTCTTCGGTCAGCTTACGCAGTCGCCTTGACCGAGACTTGCTCTCGTCATTGATTCTCTCAGCTTCACGCCGGAAAGTGTATTTAATCATAGATGAGGATATTTCGGGATGGATTTTGAATATATTCTTATAGAAATAGCCTAGGCTATCCTCGGAGGTTTTGGAGTCCGCAAGCCATCCCAAAAAGGCTATAGGTTTTTCCCACCAGGCAGCCCAAAAAGGAGCCCTTATTAGGGCACCTCTGTATACCCTTAGATATTTAGATAGCTATAGATTACAGTTAATATATGACATGGCATAGCCTAGGCTATAAAGCTAGCAGATACGGAATCGCATTTGTGCTGATATTTCTTTCCGTAGAGGCATTGCGTTGTTGCTGCTGTTGTTATTGGAAGGAAGCCATGACTGTAAGGGCGGTAGGGGAAAGTTGACCTTATCCGGCCGGGGTCACTGTCGATGTCGAACAGTTCGGCACAGTAAGCCTATGTAGTGATTGATTCGGGGCGGTAGATAGGGACGAATTTACCCGGCAGGCTAGTCTCCAACTTGACTTTTCTCTGACCCATGCCTTTGCCGCGGAACTCGGCGAAATAGGCAGGGTTCTGTAGCAATGAGCTCGGGATGTGGGATAACTCCATCCTCCCCAATCAAACCCCGCTGTTATTAGCAGTGCTGGTAGATCTTAGGACACACCGTGTGACTCATATTCAAGCGCTGACGAATCTACCCCACAGTCAGTCTGTTTCTTGAGATAAAGCTTGGCGAGTGACAAGAAAGATAAACATTCTATACCTAGACTTCCGAGGATTTCCATCACGTATATCCATCGGGCTCAAAAAGCATCGCATGCATCTTCTTATTACAACATTCCGAATTGGCGAAATGAGCAAACAGTTCAAGACTCGGCATTCTAACAAAGAGGTAGTCGTTGAATTGCCAACATGGACCAAACCTAGCTCCATTCAAATAGTGGTTGGCAAAAAGTCATCTCTGTCCGACGATCTGGATGAGTTTCGGGGCATCCCATTTGGACAAGTGAGCAAGAGATGGGAACATTCAAGGCTCCGCACTCGTCTTCCTCATGATGTTTTTGACGCGACGAAGGATGGGTATAGTCTATTTGGATTATAGCGATTACGTGATTTCTGTATCCTCAGGCTGACTGCTGTGTACACGCTAGACCCAAATGTCCCCAACCTAGCGATGCCAAAAACACCAAATACTTCCAAGCGCACCTGGCATTTCCCGACCTTTGCGAATCTGAATTCGACTGTCTCAACCTCATTATCGTCCGCCCTAGTGCCGCTGGATTATCCCGCGCGGGGATTAAAGAATCATCCAGGTTGCCTGTTATGGTTTATATCCATGGCGGCGCTGGAACCGGCGCTGGCAGCGACCCTCTCCATGGTGCGTAGGAAATGATTTTGTCGTTTATTATATATTCATTAAGGCCTTGAACATAACTATTAATTACCAATAACTTATCACTAGACCCTTCCCGTCTCGTCCTCCGGTCTCTAGAAATTGGTTCTCCCTTTATCGCTGTGAACCTAAACTATAGGGCCGGTGTATTTGGGTTTGCCGGCTCGGTTGACATCCTAAACACTCAAGCTCAAGCCGAGATCAGAGGTCTCAATTTCGGCTTGTATGATCAGAAGGTTGGCTTGACGTGGGTAGCGCGCAATATTGTGCAGTTTGGCGGCGACCCGGAGCATATCACCTTGTACGGCAGCTCGGCAGGAGGCAGTGGTGCGTATGCACACATTCTTGATGCCGATGCGCACCCCGAGAAACCCCTCTTCCAAAGAGCTCTCGTACAATCAGGCGCCATGTTGACACTACTGCCAATGCCGCTAGCGGAGGCAGAGGCCAAGTGGGATAAGCTGTGCCAACACTGGGGTGTCGAGACCGACAGCAGCAGTCAACGAAAAGTGGAAACGCTGCGCCAGATCTCAACAGCAGCCATGCTTGAGTCTGCTCTTGAGAACCAGGTATTCATGCTGCCGCCTATTGCTGAAAACGTGACCATGACCCAGGAGTCTGCAGTATTCCCCCACGTGGATCTATGGCAGGAGATGAAACCTGTCAACTACAAGCCCATTAAAGTCATGATAGGCGCAACTGACATCGAGGTAAGTCAATAATCACTCTTATTGCCAGCCTGCGTCCAGCATGCAAACCTATCGTCAGCTATTGCACTTTTGCTAAACAAGGTCACTACAGTCAGCTGGCCATGCCCAAAGTGGTGTTGACCTTGAAAAGTTGCAAGAAGCATTCGCCAGAAGCTATTCAATAGCTGAGGCGGGCGCCGAGGTATTAAAAGCCTATTGCATTGTCGAGGGCTCCAGCCAGAGTGTTTTACGAGCAGGCTTAGAGCGGTTTCACTCAGATGCAGTCTTCGATCTCGGTATTTACCGGGCGCGAGCCTTGCTAACAGAACAGCGCCGCGCCAAGCACGGTGACGCTACCAGCATTCAGCCCTACCACATTGAATTTGGAAACCCGTTCCCTGGAATCAGAAGAGGACGTGCACACCACGGGGTCGAGATTATTTACGGATTTGATGCGTTCCATGATGCCCTGGCCAATGCGGATAAGGGCATCTTCAAGCCGTATCCAGAGTCTTCTGTTGAGTCCTCTACAGGCTCTGAAATAGAGTCTACAGAGCAGGATACGACTGCTGATTCGGAAATTTACGCCATCAGTCACCTCAAGCTGGTGAATGATTTCCAAGACTATCTGATTGGCTTCATTGTGGGAGAACCCGTTCAAAAGGTTGCGGAGGATGAGATTCTTGTATGGGGCAAAGATGGATCTTTAAGGGTTGAGAACCTTGTGAAAACTTCAAGGTGGGCGGAGAGAATCAACCGGTTGAAGCTGCTTGAGGAAGATATCCCGTCACTAATTAAGGCGCTTTGGAGCCTTGAATAAACGCTAACTAGCTATTTGAGTTAGTTTGAGGGTGGGGTGGCCTTAGGAGCCTAGCCATAGATGTTAAAAAACCAATATATATATAAACAAAGAATAAATAAAAAAATCAAACAACAAGTTCATAACGAGGGATCTGATCAGACCCGGTGCCGTATATAAGCCAAGATCTAGCTATTTAATGCTCCTTCCGGCATGAAAGTCTCAAACATCACGACGCCAAGCAACCTTGATAAAATCTTCAATATCCTGAAGAAATTCCACGGGTCTCTCCAGAGCCGCAAAATGCCCTCCCTATGACAAAGGTCAATTCAGTCCATATGAAGCGAATGATCCATGTGAGCTCTTACCCTCTCATGCTGTCGATAGAAGACTAGATCGCCCTTTTCCTCGACTACTTTTCTCGGAACAGGGATAAGCTCCCGCATAAACCAAGAGTAGCCAAATGGCTTTTGAAAGGGCGGAAATTTATACTGATGGCCGTTGATAAAGGTCCCGCGATATGTATAGATGCATCTTGGCATCGTCTCGGTGAACCAGTACAGAGAAACGTTGGTTAAAATCTCGTCGATCATGATTACGTCGTCAGGCCATTCTAGCATTTTCTCGCCAACCCTGCTCAAAATGTTAATGAATTGCCTGTAAGAGCTGCAAACTCGAATCTCACCACGCCAGGAGTGCCAGGGGACTAGACGAAACCAATGCCCCAATCGTAGCGGGCCTTGTGCTTTGCAGCATAGCGGCCCCTATTGTTGGGGTTAGGAACCGTTGTCCTACACGCTCAATGGCCGCTTCTTCCACGGCAGTAAGAAATGGATCATCGGCGCTGACCTGGTCTAAGCTTGGCAGCAGGTTGACTATGAGCTATTAGAATCAATAAAGCTAGATGCAATCAATCACTGTGCTTACGGTGGACTGCTGCGACCGAGTCGTACGTCGTGGCGAGGAGCGAAGCAATCAAACACCCGACGTCTCCTCCCTGCACGGCATACTGGCTGAAGCCGAGGGCGTTGACTGCTTTGTTGATCACGCGTGCCGCATCGTCACTATTCCAGGCTTCAGTCTGGCTTGGACCCGAGCTAAGCGTGTACCCCGGCAGGGAGGGGACTATGACGTGGTAAGGCAACGACCTGGAGTCATAATTCTTCTGAAGGAGTTCCAGCATGGGTATGAACTCGAGGAAGCTGCCCGGCCAACCGTGAAGGAAGACTATAGGGACGGCATCCTCCTTCTGCGAGAATAGCCCAATGAAGTGAAGATCAATATCTCCCTTACCATCCTCGATGTTTATCTTGTAATTGGGGAGCGAGTTGATCCGGGATTCTTGGGCACGCCAATCAAACTGATTAAGCCAATAGTTCTTAGTTGAGATGAGCCACTGGTGAGAGATACCGTAGCGACCATCTTGGTGCTGATTCTCCCAGGTTGAGGGCCCCGCGCGGGACAGTTTAAGCAGCTCATGGAGCTGAGAGCAGTCCTCGTCGGGGATGTGTAGAGTGAAAGACCTGGCAGCTTTGGGGACTGTATACGGCATTTTCGTGGAGTGAAAGGACAAGTTGAGGAGAGTAAAAAGTTATCAGGCCAGGACTGGACAACGGTACTAAACAATAGGAGCTGACGGGGCAGATAGAGACTAAAAAATTTAAGATTCAAGATGAGCGGTAACTATCCAGCTAGTATACTTATAGGCACATATATTAAGTATTATATCTCGAGACGGTACTTCAACCAGTGCCGAAGGAGCCAGTCGATTCTTTCCTCGCATGGCCGAAACCTAGAGTCAAAAGCTGCGCGAGTAGGGGGAATGAGTCCGGCGATCACCCTGGTCGCTTTGACTCAGAAGAGGAGAATCCCCACATATACAGTAATGACGTTCCAAGAACTCAAAATATGAGTCAAGTAACACATGAGTCATCTCACTGACCGTTTCCCATGGCATGATATCGATACAGCCAGACACTTGAACATCATTGCTGGCGCAATTCCCATGCGTCAGAGGCCAGGTAGGTCATAGTCTCTCGGGTCTCTAAACCCTTGGTTGGAGCATTTCCCGAGTGGCTTCAATGGCGACAGACGACCCTTGATGTCGAGCAATTTCTATATCAACAGGCGTACTATAAGTTGAGCAAATGAAAATTGGTTAGGTTTTGCACTCGTCATAATACTGAGACCCTACTGCAGCGGGTGCTACGGTGCCACAATCGCCTATTCGAGAGGACAACAGACGCCAAGTTCCACTGACACAGTGCGAGAGCTGAGTACCTGAGTACCATCACCAGCCACAAATGAGTTTCCGGTTACCTCAACAGACGAACTTTCTCCAGGTTATCGTACTAGTGCTTTCATATTGCAAGAAATACCATCCATGCCTGGATTTTCCGACTTTCCGAACCAGTTGGGCGAATTCTTCCCTTTCAATGGACAATTGCAGTATCTTGAACCGTGGGGAGGATTGTGAATGATTGTGGCGCAACACGGGAGGGAGCGCGGATGGGCAAACTCTGCTGGAGCAATTTAGGGCGCTGTTTTATTGGCGAACGACAAATCCGAGGCGAAAATCCTTCTTGCCATCTTTTCATATAGAAGTTGTCGCGAAGTTGGAAGAAGCCATTAAATTACTTGCAAGGTTTACCGTCCTATGGATAGGAAGCAACAGGACTATCTCTAACTTAGTTTTGTGGTTGCTTGGCCAATTGCAATTGGAATTGCCGTAATATATTACTCAACTACTTGGAATTGACTAGCGGTGCGTATTCTTGCACGTCTTGTCAACTACAGCCTTTCATCCTCGGCGATGGCCTCAGCCCTGGACCGGCTTGCTGGGTCAAGGTACGGCTTCTCCCCAATTCCAACCGCCCGATGGCCCAGACGGTCACCCAAGCTATCATAATCGTCGGTAGCGCTATGAAACACACTGCGGTTATCCCAAATAGCTGCAGGTGGTTAGCCTTGGTCACTGGCACCCTTCTCGCCGGTTAATTCTTACCGATATCATTCTTGTTCTTCCACTTGAACCGAACCTGCAGATCGTGATTGTCCAGGATAGTTCGGTAAAACTTGTCTAGAAGCTCCCTGCTCTCGCGCGAGCTCAGCTCATTGATGCGAACTGGGAATGGGCCGACGGCGAATAGCGACTTCCAGCCCGTCACCGGGTTCGTTCGTACAATGGGGTGAACAGCTGTCAGTTCAGCGCCGGTGTTGGCGGGGTTTCCTCGTGGTTTCTCGTAAATGGAGAATTTATCAGGGTGCGCGGCTGCAGCCTTGATGAAGCCATCTCCCTTAAATGTCGCAGTCAAGCTCTCGAAGAACTTTTGGTATGGCTCACTAAAGCGGTCGTATAGTTCATACCCCGATGCCCAAAGAGTGTCGCCACCATTTGAAGGAAGTTGTTTTAGTTTCAAGCTCGTGTAGTCTGCTGGGAAGCGCTCGAATTGGATATCGCTGTGCCATACAGCTGCCCCTGTCCGTCGATCATCGCGGTCCTTTCGGTCAGGATTGAGGAATTTCCTTGAAGCGGAAGAAATAGTGCTGATTTCATTATCTTCCGCTCCAAACTCATGGGTGCTGTTTAGAAAAGGATGGATGTGTAAGGTTGAGTCTTTCGGTTTACCGGAGAGCTGACCTAGTCGCTGAACTAAAACTTTCTGCAAGTCATCGGTGAGATTGTCTTGGGCGCGGAAGACGACTACGCCTCTTTGTGATACTTGAAGCTGTTAGAAAAGAGTATTTTGTGGGGTTGTAGGTAGGGGCTGGACTTGCTTGTGATTGCAAGATCGCGTATCAACTCATCGGCGTTCTTCGCGTTGAGGATGTCATCGACGAGGTTGACATCAAGATACTCACGCCCTATTACTGGCGTCAAGTCCTCTTGCTTGAAATGCTCAAGTGCGCCACTGAGGGACAGAGGTTTGGGGTACTGCTTTGTCTCAGGCTGGGTAGATAGAACTGCCTGGATGACAGGAGCGACAATTGTGGTTGACATGGTGGAAGCGGATTCAACTCAGAGTTAAAAACTCAAGGACCCTGAGTACATGTATGGGCATTCAAGGAGCAAATTAGCTCTTGTCTCAAGCAATCATCAAATTTATAGTGCTCGCCTCGGAACATTCTGAGAGGGTACGGTTGAGGTTAATCTTGCCTTGGTCCGGACATAGCGGAGTAAAGCGCCTTGTGTTGCACTTGAGGTAAACGACAGCACAGTCTCGAATCACGACATGGGATGATGGACCAATAAACTATCAGGAATATCACGTCAAATAGGTCGCATCAGAGCAACAAGCCTATCAGCACTTAGACCCCATGTTGCCTGGGTCCACCTCAACTTGGCAAGGATGTCATGTTAGCTCGATTGCTGCGTCACTTCGGACACTCGGCTACCTCACCTGGAACTCGCCCTAACTACGAGATCCGAAAAAGACCAGTTTGAGTGATGAGAAAGTGGGAATCCGAGTTTTTTTTTTTTTTTTCAGGATTGGCGCATCATTCCCCATGGAGTAAATGGATGCTGAATTCAATGGTACAATGTCGTGCTCATTCATTGAAAGCACGCCCACTCGTCAATTGTGACTACTGTTACCCTATCCCTGCACTATCACCTCAGCTCCAGCTGTATGAAGGTACGGTGGGATGTATTTCGCGTTTATTTTTAATATCCCGAGGCTCACTACGGCACCAAACCGCATCACTCGTACTGGAGCGGATGCTCAAACGGTGGTCGGCAAGGCGTCTACGTGGCTCATCATTATCTCCATGACTTTGACGGAATCCTCGCTAGAGCGCCAGCCTTGAATTTCGCCGAACTTCAACTGGCTAGCTTCTGGCCCCGGGTGGTCTTTAGCGCAGCTGGAATTTACCCGTCGTCCTGTGAGCTTGAGCGTTTTGTCGAATTGGCGCTGGAGAAGTGTGATAATCTTGACGAACTTTAAGACGAAGTCATTCAAAACATTGGCGAAGGCAAGTTTGACCCTTTTCAGGCAGTGGGTCAGATTGTTGATTGTGATGGTGTATCAATTACTATCAGCAATGATGCCCCGACAATTGTCGCAAAGATAATTAAGGGACTCACGAACCCCGACGGCGAGAAATTGTCATTTAGTATCTCGCCCAGTACTGGATTTGCCGGCTTTGCTGACACGACAATCTCATCAACGGGTGAACGTGTCGGAGCCCCATTCTTTGTTGTTGACACCTGGATCCGGGTTTTCCTCAAGAAGGACCTCTATTTCGATCTTAGCACCGTGGGTTACGATGAGTTCGCGTGGCTGTTCACCGAGTCTCTTGTTCAGTTCAACTGGCTTCTTCAGTCTGACCCCAACCTGAGCGGCCTACACAAGACTGATCACAAGTTGCTGTCTTGGCATGGTACCGTGGACAATGTTATTCCTTACAACAGCTCTGTCAACTACCGCAACCGGGCCCAAGAAATTGTTGGTGACGAGAATGCTATTGATGATGTTTTCCGTCTCGTCTTGGCCCCCAAGCGGGGCTATCAAGAATATGGATTTGCTCAGTAACCTTACAGCCTCACAGAGTAAGATTCCAAAAAGGTTACCATTTATGGTAAACTTTGTTCCTGTTTCTTCTTTGGTCTTGGGATTGGCGCAATTTGGTGACTTGGGCTGTGTGGTACCGCTCCGGAACAGTCTTTCAAAGGCACAAATGTTACTTGCCAGCTTTGGGAAGTATGATGCAGGGTCTGCGAGGAATCCAATCGTCATTGAAAATTTACGCGTCGCGTGTGAATTGTATACCGAGAAAAGTTTAAGGCGCAAAACAGAACGTCAGAGCCTGCTTGCTAGTGGTTTGTTTAGCATCACGGATGATGCCTCGCGGTAAGACTCTCACGTTGATGCAAATAATCAGGCGGTTGAAGAGTCATCGTTGTTCAAACTCAGCGTCATATTATCCACGGAAGAAAGCTACGGTAAAATCTTAGATAGTTTACTGGACGATGCAGCGCAATTGTAGCTAAGTCTCGAGGGAGAGAACGAGCTGCTTAGATTATATATCACACTCACAAGTAGTCTAAATCACTCATACAGACTGGTGTTACATAGGTAAGATGCCCGGACTAGCCTGCATCAAGATAAAAGTAAAAGGAAGATGGTCACGGCCGCAATTGGCCCCAAAACACCACACTAAATAACACACGAGCCTGACTTATCAATCTGTAGATCCCGGTCCCTGCTTGGCTCGGCCAATTAACTATCGAGGCCAAGTCGTTATCGTCATATCAATTCAGCTAAGAGCGATTGAAAGTGATCAAAACAATAGAGTCACAAATCCTAAGCAAGATAGTGGGAAGCGCGAGAGTGACACAGGTTGGTCAATTACTCTAATTGCCAACAAGGAGACTATTAGACTACTGTCTGAGTGCTAAATCATATTCTTAGAAATTTTCCTCCCCCTCACGCAGGCAGAATCGCCTTTTTGTCATTGTTGAAGCTTTTGTGAAGTTTGGTTCTGTTGCCCATTTGGGCATCTCACGATGCGCCTTGAAAGCTTAGCCGCTGGGTGTGTGCAACAGCCGAAATCTCTTCACATCAGGCTCCAAGAAAACTAAAAATTTGGAACCCTTTTGGGATTGGGTATCCAGTCTTGGTCACTGTCAAAGGCTGGGTATGAGCCTCACTGTCTACATCTCACTGTTCTTCGCCTCACGGCAATATCTACTGTTTCCTTCTCGCAAGAGCAGGTGCCCTTTGAAGCAAAGGCTAGATTCAATACTAATCAATCATATTCTTAGATTAACTTCATAATCACTCATTGAGATATGCATATGTGAACATGTTAAATTTTGCAACTCGATGTTATGGTATCTAAATAAAAACTCGCCAACTGTGCCCAAAGTATAGCCCCTGTCTATACCCATCCATTCCCCTCATTACGTATATGTGATAAAAAATCTAAATGTACTTTATTCTATTCATGGTTGCTTTTGGTATTGTGGATTTGCGATTGAACCGAGATGTCGGTGTTGAGTGACCTTTTAGGAGGAGAAGTGAGGGGCGTTGAGGATAAGACCCATAAGGCAGCCACCGATGGTACCAGCAATGGGAATAGTCATGATCCAGGCAAGGACCAAGAGACCGACTCGCTGGAAGTTGACAGCCTTGAAGGTACCGTTACACAGACCGACGCCGACGGTGGCACCAGTAATGCACATGGAGGTGGACACGGGGAGAGAGTACTGAGAGAAAACAAGGACGGTAATGGCGGCACCCATCTCCATAGAGCAGCCTCTACTGGGGGAGTGGTAGGTGATCTTGTTACCCATGACTATACGGAGTTAGCTAGTTGATCATATCAAGCTGCGGTGGAAAGTAACCTACCCTTCATGATGTTGTAACCATAGGTGATGAGACCGAGAGAGATGGTCAAAGCAAGAACAGCGAGCTGCCAGACGGGGACAGCGGCCTTAGCAGCGGCGGCATCACCAGTCTTCCAGGCGGAGTAGATGACAGCCCAGGGGCCAACAGAGTTACCGATATCGTTGGCACCGTGGGCAAAGGAGGCAGTACAAGCAGTAAGAACCTGGATGAAGGAGTAGAGATGCTCAACCTCGTTGGGATACTTCTTGGCGTGGGCATAAACACGGGCCATGCGCTCACCCTCGGGGGTGCCAGAGATACCAGTTTGGGCGGCGTGGATGTCGTAGTGAAGACCGTAGAGAAGACCAGCAGTGATCATAGCAGGGATACGCTTGGCGAGGATGCGCATGTTGTTGAGCTCGTAGATCTGACCGGGGCCCATGGGGTTCTCGTGGAGAGTGCGCATGGCCCAACCGAGAGGACCACGCTTCTGGCGAAGCTTGGCGTGGAAGCGCTCCTCACCCTGGGCGACGAGCTCCTTGTAGGTAGCCTGAGCAGCCTCGAGGCTCTGCTCGTTGGTGTTGGAGATGTCCTTGGTGTCCTTGCCCTTCTCGCCGGCCTCGGTGATGGAATCAGTGCCGCGGGAAGAGGGCTGCTCATCCTCATCGTGCTGGACAACGGCGTAGTTGGGGACGCGGGCCTCAGAGGCATCGGGAGGGGGAATTCGCTTAAACAGGAGAGGACCCTGGAAGACGTGGTACCAGCGGACAGTGTAATCCTTCTTGATGACCTTGGCGTGGACAAAGGGAACGAAAAAGAGAGCGGCAAGAAGACAGACACCACCACCAGTGCCCATGGTGACAGCAGCAATATACCAGCCGGGCTTGCTGCTGAGCTTTAGGTTGGGGGAACCCTTGTACACAATGGAGAGAGTGCACACGGTGGCAGCGACTAGGAAGAAGAAGGGAGAGGTCCAGACAGCCCAAGGAATGGGGTTCTTGCGAACATGAACAACAAACTTAATCAAAAGGTAGATAATAGAAGCGAAGCAGGCCGAGATAGCGGGAGCCATTCCAAGACCAGCAAAGATAGCACCGAGACCCTTGCCGTCGTGCCATCCCCACTGAACCTGGGAAGCGCCAACGGTAGCAACACCGACACCAGCGACGGCAGAGATGAGGGAGTAGGTGGAGGAAACGTGGGCGGAGTTCTTGGTGCACCACATGACCCAAGAGGAAGCGGCAGCGAGGGCGCAGGTGAAGGCGAGCATCTGAACACCGGCATCGCCACGGAAGGCAGAGTTGGGGATAATGCCGTTCTTGATAGTATCAGCGGTACGGGCACCGACGCAGATGGCGCCGAGAAGCTCGAAGACGGTTCCGAAGATCATGGCCTGTCGGTAGGTGATGGATCGGGAAGAAACACTGGTAGCCCAGGCGTTGGCGACATCGTCTGGAGAGTGTGGGGTTAGATTGTGCGACTGAGTGAAAACTGGGGGTTGATTTAATCGTCGGCTACTTACTGGCACCGTTGTTGTAGGCATCTAGCATAGCAAACATTGTGCCAATGGCAAAGACGTAGTCATATTGATGGAGCACCATGGCGGCGGCTTGGTGGCTCTAGGTGAGCGCGTAGAGTGGTCGAGTTGCAGTTGGTTGGAGATATGACGGGGGGATCAAGGGAGTTTAAAAATAAAAAAGGTAGTAAAAGTCAGTGTGAAAGCAAGGCGACGAATGCGATCTGCGCTTCTAGAAGGAAAGGAGGAGAAGGGAAGAAGTGGTTGCTGCGGATGAGAGACCAGAGACACTCGGACAAAGTTACGAGCCAAGCCAGAGGTTTATATATAAATGAGGCCGAGAGCGAGACAGAGAGGGCGTGGGCGTGTGTGTCTTGTGCAGTGTGTGTCCCATGTCTTGCACCGGGGATCTACAAACGGAGCAGCAGATGGACCCTGCACCTAGGGCGTGGGTCCTTTTTTCGATATTGAAGGCAAAATCTGCCTGTCGTATCTCGCACGAGAGCACTTCTCTGCGGTGGTGATCCATGCTGGTTCGCAGTAGCGGGGGGGCGTGTCGGGGGGCGTGGCCACAGCGTGGTGGTGCAAGTGTGCGTGTGCGTATTTGCCCACTTGGCTCACCGAAGAAGCCACGAGCCTGCAGCGGGTTTGACGGGACCCGCCTGTCGGTGCTTGAACTGGGGTTAGCAGTTGTCTCGGAGGCGTTTTTGATCTCTCGGCTATGATGGTTGGACGCCATTGAATGTGCTGGCTGTGGCGATTGAAGAAGCGTCGGTGTTTTTTTTCGTCTCTTTTTTCCCACGTTGGATCTAAGAGAGGCGTGTACAGAGCAACAATCCTCCTCCCTGAGCACAGCTTTTTTTTTATTTAATTGTGCATACGGCGTAGAATTCCCTAATTTGTCCAAGTTGAACAACAGGATCCAGGGATGGTGAAATGATGGACTATGCCAATGGAAGACGCGTGGAACACTGGTTGGAAGATTATCCCTGGACCCTGAAGAGAGAGTTTGCGCTGTGACCGGGGTGCTCCAGGGCTGCAAGGCGGCCTCGACGGTGATACGAAACGAGAAACAGAGCATGTGCGCAAAAGTCCAAAATGCGTGCCATAGGTCCGTCGCACGCTGCAGCTCGAGTGTTGTGCTCGTCGCTTGTCGTTCGGTTCCCAGTCTGGACAAGGGCCCAGTACCAACGGCTTGGCAATGGGGCAGTTGGGGCGAGTCCACCTGCAGGCCATCGCCCAGGACGGCCCCCAATTCATTGCCCATTCAGTGTGCATTCATTGGGCCATGTCCCCCATATCCGCCCCGATATCCCCTGGCCACCACCCGGCTCCCAGCAAACCACAGCGGGGAGTTGGCCACACGTGTGATCTCCAGCGGCTCTGATAGGGCCCGTGAGCCGCGAGATGGCTCTCCTTGGCCCTTCCCGTCTTCCGTCTCGGCGATCGAACCCTGGCGTCTTGGCTCCTCGGTCGCCTCTCCATCCTTCGGTGCAGTCTCGAAGCGGGCACTCAGCTCATCCTGTGCTCCATCAGGCCCATCAGGTCCATCAGATTTGCTAAACGTTATGGTAAAATTTAACCTTGGAAAAAAGGTTCTCTTGCGAAAAAAGACGTGCAAAAAAACAGAGATGCACCCCCTCCACGCAATCTATCCTCCCCCACGTGCTGCTTGCTCTCTGTCCGTATGGCTCCCGCGCATCCTCACATCCTCGCATCCCCACATACGCCTGTTTGGACTACGCGTTCTGCATCATCTGCAGGCTGAGGTCTGGAACCTGGGTTTTCCATCCCATCAGCCGGTGCCAAGAATTTGGTTTTCGTATCATTGCCCGTCGGAATCGATTGATGTTTGAAACGGCGTCTCCGACCGAAGAAGCCTGGAAGCTGAGAGTGAGATCGTCTGAGGTCCGTCATGTGTGCGCGCACGCTGCGTGGAGAGGAGCCCGACTGCTCCCCGATTTGGCAATTTGTACAGATTCACCATGTTGAGAGAGGTCAGTCAAAAAAGCACTCGTCCATGAATCACTAACAGATATCTGTTTTGTTTCTGCTTCATCCCATCTTCCTCGTCGTCAATTTTCGCATGCAGTCCTGCTTGGCATGAACCAAATCCCCATCACCAAGCCGAGACAAAAACCACAGGCGCATTATTCCCACGCGGTAGTCCCGAACCAAGAGATCGCCAAGCCTGCAAGTCACCCTCCCAAACCACCGCCGCAACGTGATTCCAACCCAGCCTTTTCATTTGCCAAGTCGCCAAGCGCGACAAGACGGAACCCAACGATCGCCAAGCTGTCTCCTTGCCCAGCTCGTCGGAATCCCCATGTTTCCCGTAAGTGCTGTACCTTGCCGCCGTCGCACATGCCCCTCTCATTTGCCTTTGAAGCTACAGGTCGCCAATAAATTTATCTGCCTCTTTTCCTCTTTCGGCCGCCGCAATTAAAACCACAGAAAGTATATTTCTCAATATCACTTTGACCTTCACTACAACACCTCTATCTCGGTTTCGCCAAATCAGCCGTCCATTCCCCATTGAGCCTCACTTTGCCGCAAATACATCACATGGCGGAAACAAAACCATTTTGATGGCCCGCAGCCGCTGACGCTTTCAGCGAAACGGCATTCCTGGCAGGAGACATTAAAGTACCCGCCAACCTCTCTTGGGAAACATACGTTCGCCGATCCTGTCCATCAAACTCGAACATATGCTCTGTGCCACTGTGGACATCGAGGCATGCGGGAAAACGCGGGCCGCGAACAACTACGGCCATAGTAGGCTGTAAACTTGCTCATTAAAGGCTCTATATTCAGTCTCTGAAGTCCATACCCACATCAACCCAAGGCTTGCGCATTAAACCAGCCTCGATAGCTGACGCCGTGGCTTAATCCGTAGAAAAAGTTCTTGCAGCTCATCAGATCCATACCCATCAATTGGTCCGTCGTCAGCATCACGAGGTAGGCCAGCTTTCAATCGGCGCATTAACAAGTCGCCGTTTCAGTGACCGAGGTGTCCATCACGCTGTTGTTACTCCGCTATCATAATGACTTCATCCCTGGCGCCACAGACTACAGCCCTTGGGCAAAGGGCCGTCGGCTGATGGAAAAGGGTCCAGACTCGCACAGATTCCGAAGCGCCTGAGACACCGCATTTTCCGTGTAACCAACCATGGCCCGTCGGCTGCGAGGTGCAAGTGCCCGTGTCCTCGGTTTCCAACGCGGGTAAGGCCCAAGCTAGTCCACACGTTAGTGCATTCACTCACGCGTGTCAAATCTTTTCCTTCGTTTTTTTTTCTCCTCTCTCAGCCTAATTTAGTGGCGTGGCGTGAGCTTTTGAAGGGCGAGGAAGCACCCTCAGTCTAGCGATTTCGGTCAACCTCCATTGACCAATTCCGTCGTTTTAAATGCCCTTCTTCTTTGGAAAGTACCAATAGTACAAAATTTAGGGTGGATGGGGAAAATGCTAATCCAGACTACCGGTTCTGAGTTTGTCAGCGTACCGTCCAAAATTTCGGCTTCAAAACAATCATGATAGAGGCGTGTCATTGCCCTCCAAGTGTGACTATTCCAAAGACATGTAATCCACCTGTGGGTTTAGTTCGGTTTAGAACGACCAAAAAAAATAAGAGAATCAAGATGCATGTTTTTTATGACGATTTGGTTCATGTTTACGCAGTTAGATTCAGGTGCTTGTTCAAAATATAAGGTCGAATATGCGGCCAAATGAACGAGTGGATTATGTAGGTGGTAATCGTAGTGGAAAACAAAGGGCGAAAACTTTAAACCATTAATCCTATCAACAAATTCTTCAAACCGATCTCCAATTCCATTTAATATACCTTGTCGTATTCTCAAATGATCAAAGATCTCCTTTTTCATGCATGAGTTTAATTCTGTGCAACTACCCTATATCCACTGTGTCATCGAGTTGGACAGTAGTTGCCAGACGTGACTAAGGGTGAAATATTAGACAAAAATACACTAGTAAATTTTAATACTAGCGCCTGTATCCCCAGGATTAAGAAATGTTTCTCAAGTTACACGACTTGAAACCGTGTTCGAGGGTCAGGCGCACGAGGAGCGTTGCGCCAAACGCGATTTCATCTCTCTTCCCTTACCCAACTAAGCTCTGACAGTACATCTCCCTCCCTTACAAATCTCAGCAGATTTCTCCGAGTCTGCGCTAGCTAAAACACAGTGTTGGCGTCCCTCGCACGGACAGCGAGTTGACAGGTTTGACCGCGCAGAGTGATGGATCAATTCATCAAAAACTAGTAATTGTCACACCGTGCTCGATCCTTGCAGTCGGTCTTTTTTTACCCCCCAAAAAAAAAACTTGAAAAAATCTTATCATTGAACTGAAAAGAAGATTGCGATCTATTTAGTCGCGCTATATGCTCAATGAGCGGGATTTGTTTTGCTTATGGTCGGGTTGCCTTCATGGCTGGATGCACGCTCATCACATACCAACTTGAGCGATGGCAGCCGAATATCACTGCTAAAATTGTGTATTGCGCCTAATTATCAAGAAATAAAATTTCCTCTAATTTTAGATGTTACTTATTCCATCACCCGCCTTTTTTTCTGTGAACAACTTCAAGGACTTTGGTAAATATCAGGTTAGCATAATTTGTGCATACATATGCAGGATTCACCTGTCCACCAATGCTAATTGTGCATCTATGTGACCACCCTGTTCATCTCAACAAGCTTGCTTATTGGGCAACAAAAAATGGTCATGTGAGTGGCTATGCTCCCGCCAAAGTAGTCTTGCCATGGGCATCAATTGGGCCGAGTGCGAGAGATTTTTCTCCTGCAATGACAACAATGGAATTGCGAAACCCTCAATTTTGTTCGTCAAACGACGTTAAACATTTGAACGCCAATAATGGCAGCAATGTCCAGGTTGGTAATCGTGTCAATACCTACTACAACTATAATGGACCAAATCAAACCATCAATGTTAATGCGAATGCTCCTGATCATTCCGATGCTTTCAGTTCAACTGGTAAGCTTCTGCCTCTCACTGCAGATTCGATCTGAGCGGAAATGTTCATTTTAAATTAGCAGAAAGCAGTGAAAGAGCGAAAAGAACCGACAATATTCTACGTGCCTTATACGTTTGCCCATATAAAGATCGAAAGAACCTAAACCCCGATATTGTTCCAGGAACATGCAAATGGTTCGAGTCTCATACATTGTTTAAGAAGTGGAGACACAAAGACTCATCGAGGATCTTATGGGTCTCTGCAGACCCAGGTTGTGGAAAGTCAGTATTGACGAAGCATCTTGTCGACAATATCATCAAATCATCCAGCACAACAACCGTGTGTTACTTTTTCTTCAAAGACGTTGAGGATCAAAAAGGGGCCACAACTGCAATAAGTTGTATTTTAAGGCAGCTCTTTTTGGAATCGAAGACATTGCTTTCGGATTCTGTTCTGGAACAATTTGAGAGGGAAAGCGATTGGTTCACTAAATCGTTTGATTTATTGTGGACAACTCTTATCACTGCTGCAAAGGCCAGTGATGCTGGCGAAATAATTATTATTTTAGATGCGGTTGATGAGTGTCAAGATGGTGACAGAACCAAACTTTTCGAGGCTCTTACTAAACTGTACAAATCGGAACAGTGTCTCAACTTGAAATTCATCATCACAAGTCGACCTTTCGATAGTATAAGGCAAGGATTCCAGCCCCTCGAGGACAGCAGATTTCCTATCGTTCATTTGAGCGGCGAAGGTGACGAAGAAGTGGAAAATATTTCGAAAGAGATTGACCTCGTCATCAAAATGAAGATCCAGGAGATAGCACAAACTAAGGGCTTGACACTTGAAGAGAAGAATATCTTACTGGAACAACTCATAAAAGTCCCTAATCGTACTTATCTATGGACCCAGCTCACATTGGAGTTGATCAAGCGTGCGATATCCATCGATAAACTTAGCATACTCCAAATTACCACTGCAGTTCCTCAATCAGTCGATGAGGCATATGAAAAGATTCTTTCCCAGAGCTGCGATGACCACAAGGCAAGAAAAATGCTTCATATTGTCGTCGCTGCAGCGCGGCCCCTGACAACAAAAGAAATGGCGACTGCAGTGTCAGTGACACAAGACAATTCATTATACGATGAACTGAGCCCAGAACAAGAAGATCGCTTCTGCAAGACTCTCCAAGATGTCTGCGGCTTAATTACGATTGTGGATTCAAAATTATATCTCCTTCATCAAACAGTGAAGGAATTCCTGGTCCCGATTGATGACCAAGTTCAGAACAAAGATTGTCTCATAAGTACAAAATGGAAGGGGTCGATACAACCACAATTATCCCATTCCATCCTTGTCAACATCTGTATTTGGTATCTGCTCTATTCAGACTCCAAATTTTCGGGTTACTCCAACAAAAATGTCGATAGATCCACATATGCTCAAGACTTACTTTTTCTCGACTATCCTGCGAATAACTGGCCTATGCACTTTCGCCAAATTCCGCATGAAAAGCAATTGGAATTAACAAAATCTGCACTGGAATTATGCGCGTTTAAAAGATCTCGCTTCAGTTGGTTTCGCTGGCACTGGCACAGTAAAAATGGTCCATTTCCACGACGGACCACAAGCCTTATCATTGCATCTTATTTTGGCTTAGAAACTGTGGTCAGGTATTTGATTATGCAAAAAGATGCCGACTTGGATTTCAAAGATCAAACATATAGCCGATCCCCACTCTGTTGGGCCACAATGAATGGCTTCGGGAGCGTGGCGAAATTGTTAATTGAAGGCGTTCCCACAAGCCAAAAGTTTCCATTGCGATACCTAAAGAGGAGACCCAAGATAAATCTTAAAGATATTGATGGCCGAACACCCTTAATTTATTCAATCTGGAATAATGATATATCTACTGCCAGAGCGTTGCTCCGAAGAGGTGCAAAACTCAATTTGTCAGACAACGTCGGTGGGACACCTATAACCTACGCTATTTGCAACGGACAAAAGGAAGCCATTGACCTCCTATTAAAAAGAAGCACCAATAGCAAGTCAGTTGATACCATTCTGACAAACCTGCTATTTGCAGCCTTGCAGAACAATGACGAAACTGTTACAAAAATGGTCCTCGAGTCGGATAAGGTAAATATTGACACATGCTTTCAAGACGATCTTACTCCATTATCTTTTGCTATTAAACTACAAAGCGGGCCTCTGGTAACAATGCTTTTGAAAATTGGTGGCGCAAATATCAACATCAAGGATAAGAATGGCCAGACACCTCTTCATGCTGCTGCTGCTAGTAGAGGAAATGAGGCTGTAGTCAAAATTCTATTGGATACAGGCAAAGCAGATGTTAATATGAAGGATAAGAATGGCCAGACACCTCTTCATGCTGCTGCTGCTAGTAGAAGAAATGAGGCTGTAGTCAAACTTCTATTGGATACAGGTAAAGCAGATGTTAATGTGAAGGATAAGAATGGCCAGACACCTCTTCATGTTGCTGCTGCTGCTGCTACTGTTAGAAGAATGACATTTCCACTCAAAATGTTTTCCAGTACACCCAAAGATGAGAATGGTCCGAAACCTCTTCATGATGATGCTGATAGCAGCAGAAATGAGGCTTCAGTCAAAATGCTATTGGATATAGGCAAAGCAAATGTTAACGTGAAGGATAAGAATGGTCGGACACCTCTTCATTTTGCTGCTATTGGGAGCAGAAATGAGGCTTTAGTCAAAGTTCTCTTGGATACAGGCAAAGCAGATGTCAATGCGCAGGATTGGAATTGCTCGACACCTCTCAATTATGCCTCTAGTTCTGGAAATTATACAATAGCTAGAATCCTACATGATGTTATACTAGGCAATACGCCTCCCGATATGGAGGCTTAGAACTGAGGCGAGCCAACTAAACAGAATTTATTAGTTAGCTGAAAACCACATAATTAACTATGCTTATAACAAATCATCTTCTTAACATTTTTGTTTTTATGAATTAAGTTACCAATATACTGGAAATTCTACTCAACTGCAAAATAGAGATCAGCTACAATTCTGGTCACCCAAGTTTTACCATTTTTATTACGTCGCTATCGGAATAGCAGGCCCACGGTTATTTATTTAAACTAACAAGGCAAGTATATGGAATCTCTTTTTTACGTATCTAAAATTTCTTTTGGAGTTTTACCATATATCTAGAATTGAGTAAATGGCCGTACAGTCCCGAACCCTTCATGAGGGTTCGACATGGCAACACAATATTTCATCATTATTGATCATACTCAGTCCCAATTAGATAGATAAGTCTATTTTAGCATTGAACTTTTCTATAATTTTGCCTTGTCAAAATTCTGGTCACCAGATTGAACTTTGACGGCAAGCTGTGACCTGCGCTGTATTAAATCCGCACTCCCTTTCTGTGCAATATGATATATTCTGGCCTGCAGCCATTCTTCCACTGCTGTCAACAAAGCCTCCACATCTGCGGTGGTATTTCCAGCATGAAGACAGATCCTGACCCTCTCGGAGCCTGCAGGTACTGTCGGGGCCACTATTGGACGCACCATAAGGTTTCTTTGTTGGCAATGCTGAGCAAGGCTGCGAGGGTGGGACGTGAAAAGGGGGATGATTGGTGATTTAGGGGGTTCTTCGTTTAGGTGTAGAATATCTGGCTCTGGCTTGTAATGTTCGCACAAAGATTGAAGCAATCCATGCGTATGATTCGTCAGTTTGTGGAGATTTCTGACGAGCGGTGCCCCGCCATTGTTCATAAGAAAATCGTATGTAACCCGAAGACTGGCTAGAGACGGAAATGCCATGGCGGTGGTATAAATGAGGGTCCTGGCATAATTTATGAGGTATGCTCGTGTTACAGGGGAGGAAAGGACAATCGCTAGTAGAATAGTGTCAGCCTTTGAAGATCGCCGCGAAATGAGGATCAAGCTCACCCCCTGAACAGCTCATGGCCTTGCCAAAAGTGTGCACTCGAGCAAATATGCTACCTTCGAGTCCTAGATTGCATACAAGGCCTCGACCTTGATAGCCGTATATGCCTGTTGAGTGCGCTTCGTCGACAATAATGTGGCCATTGCCGTTTGGTAGTCGTTGCTTTGCGCATTCAATAATCTCTCGAAGTGGCGCAACATCCCCGTCCATGCTGTACACTCCCTCGACAGCTATGAAAACATTTTTCTTCCCTTCAAGTATTTCCTTACCAGCCTTTCCAGCTGTAAGATTCTGGAGGATGGTATTGAGGGGCTCGGCATCATGTTGCTGTTGATTGAAGTCGCTCTCCACGGTATTATGTTTAAAAGGCAGTAATTTTGCGGCTCGGCTCATTTTCATCCCATCATGAACACTAGCATGGATGAGTTGATCATAGACAATGACATCGCCGGGTTGGGGCACGCAGCCAAAAAGGCCGACGTTGGCGTCGAAGCCGGAGTTGAAAAGAAGCCCAGCTGGAGCGCCATGGAACGCGGCAATGTCACATTCGAGTGTCTCCGCGAATGAGCTATTTCCGTCTAAGAGCCGTGATCCGCCAGAGCCAAGAACCGGAGTCGCTGTCGTGTCTGGGGCCTCGGTGACGTGAGATTGGAGCAGCGACAGGAATGCGCGCTGCACGTCAGGGTTCCTGGCCAGTGAGAGGTACGAATTGGACGAGAAATCCACCATGTCCGGGGCCACGGTAGTCAGTCGCCGCAGCTGCGACCGGGACTCGCGGCGTGCGAGCAAGGCCCTGAGCTGGTCCTCTAACAATTTAGGGCCTTGTTCATCCATGACAAAGACAAAGGGACAGACGTGGAACTTTTACAATGCGACGCGTAGTCTAAGCTTTTTGTTTCTCCTGCGGACAATGGGGTGGTATTCTTTTTCGAGATTTCCAGCACAGTGGGGCTGTCTCTGCTTCGGAGGGGCATCCATGCCATGTCTTTCGTACTAATTGATCTGGACTCTCGGCATTTGCCCGTCGATTCGGCCAGTTAACCCTTGGTGAACCAGCCCGCTCGGTCCGTTCGGCTAGTGTCGTGGGGGAGGCAGGTCGAAAAACCTGGACGATGCCGAACAATTGGCACCATCAGGCCGTTTACGGAGACTGCCAATGCTCAATGTGGGAAATGGACACCCACGGGACATCAATTGGGTCTATGTTAATTGAATTGAGTGCAAAAGAGATCCCGGAACAAGCCGACCTTTGCCTTGAGCTGTCAGATCTAGCTGAAGCTGCAGTCTCATCGCGGGGTAGCTTGCCAGCTAGGGTTGCAATGCGGGGAAGGTGTTTTTTGCGATATTTCTTCGTTGAGCATGCGCGGCTCCTTGTCCATGATCAAGGGTCTTTGAAAGCTCACTAGGGTTACAGCGAGAAGATGAAGCTTGAGATACAGCTCAATTGATGTGTAATCTGATCAAAAAGAAAAGAAATTTACCCATCAATTCACCTCCCACCAGCTCTTGTTTCAGCCCCTCTCTTTCTCCCTCTGAGCTTGTTGAGGTGGAGCTAAAAACGGCCCGACCGCGGTAACGGCTCCTTGTCCCCAATGCCGAGCACCGCCGACGTATGCCTCTTTTCAGGTTCAACAATTCGTCATGATCAGCGCCTCTCAACACTTTTATAGCTGGAGGCTCTTCTGAAAACATCAACGGGTTACTTCTCAATTGACACACCCAGCCCTTTAGCTTCCATTACTGAGTTTGCACAATGGCGCCCATCGGAGCTCTGCTCCGGCGCCAGCTGCGCGTGCACCAGGTGTACGGTGCCAACACCGAGGTGGGCAAGACCATCTTGACAACCGTACTGTGCAATTCGGCTGCGAAAAATTGGATGGACAATCGGATCTCGTATCTCAAGCCTGTGTCTACTGGGCCCCAGAACGAAGCCGATGATGGGTGTATGTACTCGAATAAAAGTTTAGCAGCAATGCTCAAATCCGAAGCTAACGGGGCGTAGATGTCGCACTCTGACAAACACCAGACTGACAACAAGTAATTAACCGCAACAGACATATCCAAACCTTTTCTCCAAATACTTTCCCGAAAACCCTGTATCAGTACGAGATCCCTGCCAGCCCACACTCAGCTGCGGCTGTCTCAAGCAAGGTACAGTGACTGTCCCCGCTCAGTTCCCTGTACTCACGCCATCAAGCCCACACCTACCAATCACGAACTCCTAACAAACATTCACGACTACATCTCTCTCCAAGCTCAAAAGGGACCCGGTTGGCTGTTCCTTGAGACAGCTGGTGGTGTTCACTCGCCTGGCCCTTCAGGGACCACCCAAGCCGACCTGTACGCACCTTTGAGAGCTCCTGTGGTCCTCATTGGTGACTCCAAACTTGGTGGCATCTCACAAACTATCTCAGCATTTGAGTCGCTCAAGATTCGAGGATACGATGTTGAAAGCGTTCTCTTATTCCGCGAGGCCATCTATGAGAACTACCGATACTTGACAGATTACTTCCGAGACAACCATGGAATCCCTGTGGGCACTATCCCCGAGCCACCCAACAGACATCAAAACCTGGCGTCTGATCGGGAAAATATGAGCCAATACTACGAAGATATGAATGATGAGGAGTCTATTGACTCTATTCTCGTTCATCTTGATAAGAAGCATGAAACCCGAATCGGTCGACTCCGAGGCATGGCCGCAAGCGCACACCAAAAGATCTGGTATCCTTTCACACAGCACAAGCTCGTACCGCAGGAGCGCATCACAGCAATTGACTCAGCATACGGCGACCATTTCCAGACATTCAATCCCTCATCTCTAGAATCTTCTCCCTCCACAGCCAACGTGCTCCGACCTTCATTTGATGGCTCCGCCTCTTGGTGGACCCAGGGTCTTGGCCACGCCAACCCCAAGCTGACGCTCGCTGCAGCATATGCCGCCGGTCGCTATGGACATGTCATGTTTGCTGAGGCTGTTCATGAACCTGCATTGGCATTGGCCGAGACTCTTCTCAAGGAACTGGAAAACCCGCGTCTCACTCGCGTCTTCTTCTCCGACAATGGCAGTACAGGCTGTGAGGTCGCTGTCAAGATGGCCCTCCGAACTGCGCGCGTGCGATACGGATGGGGCCCCGACTCGAAGCTCGGCATCCTTGGTCTGAAGGGAAGCTACCACGGAGATACCATCGGGGCCATGGATTGTGCCGAGCCGTGCACCTACAACGAAAAGATTGAGTGGTACGAAGGCAAGGGCTTCTGGTTTGACTACCCCACTATCAAGTGCACCAAGGGCAAATGGATTGTCGATGTCCCAGAGGGCCTGAAGGCCGATCTTGGCGAGGGAGAGGAGCATGCATCGTTGGCCGATGTGTTCAACGTCACAGCTCGAGAGGAGGCTGAGACGTGCCGCAAATACGAGGCGTATATTGAGAAGACTCTGGGAGAGCTTCAAAAGCAAGGACGTAAATTCGGCGCCCTCATGTTGGAGCCTGTCATTCTCGGCGCTGGAGGCATGCTCTTCGTGTAAGTTATTTCCCTATTCATCATGATTTTAAGCTGACAAAGTTAGGGATCCCCTCTTCCAAAGGACCCTCGTCAACGTTGTCCGACGCTCTCCTCATTTATTTAGCACTTCTGACTCACCCGCGCCAGTCGAGTCAGACAGCAACACCTGGAGCGGCCTCCCCGTAGTCTTTGATGAAGTATTCACGGGCCTATACCGCCTCGGTCGATACACATCCTCCTCCTTCCTTGGTGTCCATCCAGATATTTCTGTGCACGCCAAGCTCCTCACTGGTGGTCTCGTCCCGCTCTGCACCACCTTGGCCTCTGAGAGCATCTTTGATGTCTTCGTCACTGATGATAAGAGCGATGCACTGCTGCACGGACATAGCTACACGGCGCATCCTGTGGGGTGCCAGGTAGCGCTTGAGTCGCTGCGCGAGATGAAGAATATGGAAAACAATGGTGATTGGGACACATTCAAGACGGATGGCTGGACCACTTCGGGCGAGATTTCGCAACACGGAAACAACCATGGTGCTTGGTCCGTTTGGTCCAACTCATTTGTCGACACCATTTCCCACACTAAGGCTCGGGTTGACAGTGTGTGGGCACTGGGCAGCGTCCTTGCTATTACTCTGCGCAGCGACGATGGTGTAGGATACAAGAGCACCGCCGCTCTCACTCTTCAGGCCCGTCTTCGAGAAGGTGGTGACGAGGGACGGTGGAATGTGCACGCCCGTGTGCTGGGCAATGTCTTTTACATTATGGCCGGGCAAAAGACCACCAAAGAGGCCATCAATGATATTCAGAAGCTCCTAAAAGAATCGCTACTAGAGTAGAAGAAAAATACCGATGCAATAAAACAGTAAACTGACCATAATCACCATGCAACACCCTTCCAATCTAATGTGTTTATACGCCATGCCCAGAATGATAAATTGTCATGCGCCCAGCAGCTCATCCGATATTACAGAACATAGACATATAGGTCCAGTTCATCAACAAACTTTAGCAGCGGCTTAGAATCTTGTGAGCTGAGCCACATAGCAGCTCTGTTAGCTGTCCACAGCGCAATGAGAGCAATGTCCTTTTCCGAAATGAAGACGACTTTTTCGCTTGAGGGCGCCCTCGTCAAGTCTCCGTTGAGGTGCCACATCCGGTGCTCAGTCCTGGTCTCTTGGTCAAAATACCACTTGAGACGCTTGGACGCGTAGTTGTACTCTAGAACTCCAGTGCGCTTTTTGTCACCTTCATTCCGCAGACGTTGGGCCTCGCGGTATTTGGCTGTATGCGCGAACAGAAATTCCAACTCCCATTTGGGGACTAAACGCTGAATAATAATGTGCCCAGCACCCTGCCACGTGCTATTAGTATGCGCAGTCAGTTTCGCCGCGATCTTTGATTCTGTACTCACCATATGATGAACGTAGCTGAAACCAAAATTCCTCAGTGACACGATTTCCACGCTTTGGGCGGGGATTTTTGTATGTTTCTTGGTGTCCATTGGCCCCGGGTGGCGACTTTGAAGTTCTCGCACATGTTGCACTACAAGTTCATGCATTTGCTCCTCTAATGCTCCTATTTTCGCCATCGTCTCAGTCTTAGCCGGTCTTTTACGACTTTCATGGCCCTCATACTCTGCCAGCGCCTCGCACGCCCTCGAGACTATATCTCTAAACGGCGCGTCCAAGATGTAAAGAGTCCCGAGCGCTAATCGAAGAGGTAAGGTCTCAGATTCCTCAAATGACAACGATAAATTTTGATCAAGCTCCAAGTAATCAGCGGTCTTCTGGGGGTGAAATTTGGATTGAACCTTCCATCTGAATGCCTTCGGGCGCACTGGCAGATCCAGGGAGTCACTAAAAGGCAACGTGCGAAGATAACGTTCGTTCAGAATTTTTGTGGCAGGCTTTAACATTGATGTCCAAAACATGTCTTTCCATGTCAGAAAACCCCAATCATCCCAGTCCAAGCTTAATATGAGACCGAGAGCTCGCTCAATATCCTTTCTAGGGAACACCCAGAAAAGATTTCCTTTGTACTTCGTAAAATGTACCCAAGTTCCAGAAATCATTACTGGTTCAGAGTCATAATCTTTTTCTCTTTCGCTCCAGGCACCATCATGCTCCCCGAGGGTCCCATCATATCTCAGAAGCTCATCCTTATCAGCTAACCCGCGACGATCTCTATCCTCGAGCGGAAGGAACTGAAGAATCTTGGGTTCCGGTATATTTAGGCGTTTCATGGCGTTGCCGAGAGATATGGGGATACCATCAGATTCCTGGAGAGAAAACGCAGGCTGGTCCTCGAATATACTCATCCCTCGCATGAGCTCTAGTGGCATACTCGCCTCGGAAGTAGGACTCTCAAGAGATATCACTGTTTGCTGGCCCTCTGGTGTGCGACTACATGGGAGAAAGCCATGCGCCAGCCAGAACAAAGTTTCCATAGAAGATGCGTCGACCTTCGTTTGCGTTCCATGAGGAAACATTTCTCGGGCGGTGTGTGGCACAAACGAGATCGCTGTGAGATAGCTCCACGAGCCCTTGTGTCGCCCAAGCCCTTGGATCATGCCAGTGACGCCATGAATCTTGGAAATTGTCAGGTTTTCTTTCTCCAAGGTCCACTCGCCATACTCGCTGCGACGAAACGAAAGGATGTTGCTATCGGGGGTAATTTCGATGTCTCGTTCATCGCTCGAACTAGACTCGGAACGTGATCGCGATCGTGACCGAGACGGTGATCTAGACCCAGAAAAATATGAGCTCCTTCTGTCTTTCTTTACCCAGTCGAACTCGGGCCCCGGGTGTCGGCGGACTCTTCGCTCCGTCAGTCTAAAATGCCGAAGAGAAGCGCGTTCGCCTTCAAAATCTCGTCTGACACCTGTTTTCTGCAAGACTCCCTTGTCCGAACGAGTTCCGTATCTGCCCAGCAAGCCGAGAAGCAAGATCCAATGTTTACTGACAACTAGGGCTGTGCGGCCATTTACGACTTCGAGAGACCCGCCGCTCTTCACACCCAGCGTCACAGGTCGGTTGGTGGCCCCATCGTGGGGTTCATAAGCCTCGATGAGCTCCGAGAGTTTTGCCCAGCCGGTATTCCACGGGAGATAATCACGCGACCGTATGGCCCAGCGACTCAGTGTCGCACGCAGCGGCACCAAAGGTGCCGTGTCCGGTTCATTGGCAATGTATCCAGGCGATAGATTGGGCACGCGAATCTTTCGCATGACACGGAGGCCCCTTGTCAAATGATAGCCGCGTGTCACATACTTCTGAGGCAGGTCCTGCACGGCGTTCATGGCCCGGTTGTCGTCGCTCAGTGAGGCCTGCAGGGCCAAGAACGGGCCAACCACGCCGATGAGTGCCACTACTGCAATGAAAGCGGCGATCCATGTTCCGACGCTGCTGACGATGTCTACAGCACTAGGGCCGCTGTCGCCCGTGGCGTTTGCGGCTGACATGGTGCTTCCAGGCGGCGATGGATGGCCTGCAACGCTCAAAATATCGGAATCTGCAAGTCGTGTTGAAAAGCACGAGGTTCCCCTAGGTTCCGAGACAGGATTATGCTCTGCTTTAGGCTCATCACCCATGCCAAGCCGAACCCCGCTAGCCGTTCGCCCCTGTTGATCGGAAATTATCCTTGTTCATGGGCCGTTCCAACGCGAATAATACTTTGGATGTGCCAACCACTGTGCAAATAATGGTGGTGATTGGTGGTTTGGATACGCACTAAGCCAATGCAAGATCAGGCTCCAGATGATTGTCTTCAATCAGGCCTCTCACAGTGGATCTCGCAATCGGCCAGGTTAATGAAGTTTGGCATCAAATAACAGTCCGACCAGTAGTCTGGGCATTAGCTCGTTATCACATGCAATCTTAATTGGAAAGCCACAATCAATGCCACTATCCACGTCCGGAGTGACACTAGCCAGCCTGGTGCGCCTACGTTGCGTATGACCTGCTGACAATCATCATTAATTGTATGGCAATTGTGCACGCAATGCGGTCCAGAAATACATCACATATTCAAGCGAAATTAATTTTTTTTGCTGCCAATGCATGCGAAGGAGGAGCTCAATTCTCGGGAGCATTATCATCGTAGAATAAAGCACTGGACCATGCATTCCCTCCTTATTCACCAAAACTCAGGATACCCATTGAGCCACTATGTTAGATCCAGGTCTTCATCTCGTAAAACTAACCTCATGGCACTCCCTAGATATCAACCCTAGCGCAATAACTGGTCACATCACGACTTGATGATAACACGTTCTCTTCAACTGGGAAGTCAATCACCACAACCATCCCCACCAATTAGGCGAGTAGACATCAGATGGATTGGTTTGGCTAAGCTCAAGATAAAGCCTATCTCATCAGCCAAAATGTAGTTGGGTCATCGGAGGTCAAAACCACAAGTAAGTGATACCTGACGCAGCTCGAGACACTTTGGGAAATCTTTACCTTAATTCTTTTTGGGCCTTTTCAATGTCTTCGGGTCGATAACCACAACTGCTCATGCCAACCTGCGTGGCATTAACGTCAATGCGACCAAGAGCCTCCGCTTTGCCACCTGTAAGAGAGTCCATGCCCTCTAAGGAAATGACGATGCCTGAATCGGCGCGTTCAATGGCGAGGAAGGACCTGGCCCGATCCCCATATATGAGTTCCCAACAAGTAACACATGATTCTGAATCTGGCCCAGTGATAGTATCGATTGCTAAGATTCGACGAGAAATATCTCCACGGACCTTCCATTCATCATCAAAAGCAAAAAACATACCGACCCCTTCTTTCCAGCACGTAAATTGATCAACGGGGCGAGAATCCTCATCGAGGGCCGCGTCGTACGTGACTGCGATATCATTGAGCAATGTTTCATGAATGGTACATAATTATCTCACCGGAGACAGAGGCGGATAAGGCTCCTGGAGAGAGGATGCCTGCGATACACACAAGGTAAATAAGTTGCATTTGATGGAAGAGGCGTTGTCGCCTATAGATGAGCAGGTGAGATTAAAGTGGTAGGCAATTTATTAATTGTGATTTTAAGAAGGCTTCAAGATATTCGAAGCGATGGAGGAAGCAGGGAAGCACAATCCCATGGGAGTAGCGGTTTTTTTTATTTTCTAGATGATCCACATGTGCTATTGATTGGTTAAGTTTTTTGCTTGTTGGTTGTTTGGCGTGACTAGGCCCATTCTCTCACTGTGGTAGGTCTTTAGGCATCAATTTGATTCCACGAGACACAGGCCCGCTTAATTTATGCGCCGTCGATGTCTTTTACTTGAGCAATGCTGTTCCTATATGCAAGCTAAATATTCCTTCCTATGGCGGGGCAGTAATGAAAACCTACCTGCTGAATGATCTACGAGGTGAATTCAACAGGCATGAAGGTCTGAGAAAATGCATCATATGACCAACTAAGACCATAGACATCAAATTTTATTCAGCCGCTCGCCCTGTGTGTTGTCGTGTGACGGGTCAGAATGCAAATTGTGGCTTGCAATTGTAACTCTTAGGTGGTCGCGACGCTTCGTCTCGTCGTCGCGCGTTCGCCTGAGTGTTTCATACACTTCTTGAACAATAATTTTGAACACTATTGCTCAATCTTTCGCGGAAATATGACTGGGGCAATGTCGTCACGGTGAAAGTGGCAGCGAGATGCTGCGCAGAAGTGAGAATGATTTAAATCCTCATATAAAGCAGGCAGTGGCTTGAACATGTAATTGACTGCTGAAAGGCAGCAAATGCATCGCTTAAATATGCTATAAAAGTAAGATATCAATTCCCATGTCTTGTTGTATCACTCTCCAGTCAATTGCTACATCTTCTGAGGAACAGCCTCTCGCAATCCCAGCAAAGTCCCTTGTGTTCCAAACCCTTTCAATTACCTCACGAGCTTGGTATCTGTTGTAGATGCCAAGAATGGCGGAAAACTTGAACCATCTACGAACCATATCTCTATCAATGGATTTGCATGCTTCTACTGCTGCAATGAAAACCGGCCATAGAGATATGCTGCCCCCTTCTAAATCGAGGAATTCCGTCATGTCACACAAGACAGAGGTATCTGAGAATTGATCTGAGCAGGTGTGGCATCGAAAAAAAGGCGATTGACGTAGATAATGGCGGCATTTCGAAACATCCTCGAATGTAGGTTGGCAATGTACTTTTGTCGCTCGCTGGTCTGGTCAAAAGTTGGTAAATTGGGCTTGGGGTCATGTTGAATGGCATCTCCTTCTTCATTCAAGATACTTAAGCCGTGTAATGCTTCGGATATGTGGCGTTCTATTACTTCAATCTCCATGTCATTTCTATGCCGCATGTCCTCTTCAGCTCTCTGCAGTGATGACAGCACCTGAAGGACTCCTCGTGGGCTTCCAATGGTATAGCCAAAATCACTCCGTGTGGAAAGAACATCTAGTAGCGATCCTGTACAGCTGACCTTTCTAGATGCCCCGAGCCATCCCGTCTGTGCAATCTCCAATGAAAGCGCTAGGCTCTGAGAGATTACCCAGGCGTGCGATGACTCAGCCCAGGCTTCGCTGTTGAGCATTTGGGCGACCAAGACTGCAGCACCTTGGAAATGGGAACGCCATGAACGTGTTTCTGTGGAATAAACACCCTGCAGAACCAGTCAAATTTCTGCTGTGCTAGAGAGAAAACATTTGCCGAAACTTACATCGATCATGAGCATGGTCAAGAGAGTAGCCACTTGGCAAACAAGCCCAAGATCAGGGGAAACAATACTCATGCGAAGTAAATTTAGGGCAATACCGTAATGTTGAATGGCTTCAACTTTATACTGACTTGACAAAGCGAGGTTCTCGCTGTTTAAACTTGCTAGATTGAAAGCTGCCTGCGCGAGTAGACTGTGATAGAGACTCTGGGAGGCCATGGACAAAATGTTTAGGGCCATCTGGGGATACACGGACTTCCAAGGATTTCTTTCATTGTCGATTGGTATCATCAAAAACGAAATATGGTCCACGTAGTGGCTAAACAATCGCCGTTCTCGCCCAGGTCGATCTGCAAAAGGACTGGCTCTCAGATTCGGTGCATCAGAAATCCCTCGGGTCTGTGCTAATCGCAGGGTTCGAAATGGATTAGAGGGCGACATATGGGGTTTACATTGGCAAGCATCTTGGTCATCATCGACCAGATGATCCAGCTGCCTCAGGGAGTAGCCATTTTGAGTCAGCCATGTAAGTTCCGGAGCTAACATTCGCCGTAACCCAGCTGCATACAGGCCTGTCTCGGGGTCAACCCAAGTTAATTGGACGCTATAGCCTTTGCATGGGGGGTTCTGCTTAGAACATGGACCGCAGCTTGGACCAATGCCGTCACAACGCACATGGCGTTGGCGACAAGTCCAACACGCAGTGAAGCTACGCGTCACTCGTTTCGGCATATCGAAAAAATAGCAAATCAACTGCTAATAATCAAGGATATTGAGAAACAGGGGGGCGTATGCAACACCAACCAATGTACCTGATAAAAACAGCAAAAGAAATACAGGCGGTGATAAACTGATCGCCCGTGGCAAGAAACTCCAGAGTCGTGGTGAAATCTGTATTGAGCGGGGGTGGGTCATCCCTCGGTACAGCTAGCGTGAGGATTGCTCCGTTAGTGCGAACGGAGCAACCCGTGTGAGGAGGTATCGGAAGTATTATATATCCCAGTACTAATTCCGAGTGCTTCCCCGTGGAAAAAGGCTTGGCAGATAAGTTGATAAGTTAGCTACGTGACAAAAAGCTTTCCCCCTCATATCCCTGATGCAATGTATCTCAATCCCGCAGCCCCCGATCATGCATGTTTCTATAAGTGTTGTTTGGATCCGCAAGCTCCTCTTCAACAGATTGAATGGTCTTGACAACTTTGGTCGGTGCACCCAAAGCGATAGAGTAAGGAGGGATGCTCTTGGTTACAACAGCACCAGCCCCCACTGTAGAGCCTCGACCAATTGTCACCCCTATGATGCGCCCTGTGAGCAAGTGTAACCATAGACATCAACTGGTGCCCAGCACTTGGTGCTTCGTCTCACAACACAAACCCATGACTGTCAAATTGTAACATCTCCGTCTCAAAACTACGTAACCTACCGCCTTTCATGATTCCAAGTACTCAATATCCTCCCTAGGTAATATAGGGTATGGCGGGGTTCAACCGCGACTCAAGTGAGGTTTGCCCGCCTTCACGGCGAGAGTGGCGTCGCAGGATATTAACTTAGAGAACTCCCAGGAAGTGAATCAGATAGTTGGGGGCACGCTCGGTTGGCCCGACTAGTGGGTGGTGTATGTACGACATGGTATCCAATTGGTAGACTAAGCTCAATCCTTACATTATGATTACAGGCGAAAGATCTAACAGAAATAAATGTAAATGGAGGGCTAGGATTCCACCCATCTTTTCTCCCACTCACTCGTTTCTTATGCATTCTCCACCTTTTGCGCAAAAGCGCTCCGCCTACGGATCGCATCCCCATAAAAACACAGAGCCCAAGAAACCCCACACAGGGCGAGGCTGATCATGCCCAGGAGCAGGCCTGTATGTGCAAATCCGAGTCTCTCTAGCATTGTGTTGGTGAACAGCGGAAAGACGCCTGCGAGCAGGTTGCGACACAGACTTTGCGCAGCCTGCGCCGACGACGCTGACTGTCCATACGTGTCGGCGAGGTAGTTGAAGACAGCCAAGTAGATGACGAAGATGCCAAAAATAAAGACACCGATCGCGCATACAGACACGATGTATGGCACCCCTGCTGTTGCCGTATACCCGAACCATAACAACCCGACGGGTAAGCACAGTGATGCGCCGCAGCTGAAGTACAATCGTGACTCTGGGCGACGAACCAGCTTCGGCCAGTGCTTCTGGCAGATGTGTGCCTGGGCGATACTTGCAGCAGCGCCGGCCAGTGCGCCGACAATAACTGCAGTGTACACGGCACCGACCTGTGCATTATTGAAATGGTACACTGTCTTGTAGACCAACGACACGCCACTGAACTGCATATACAGTATGGCCCATGCAAAGGACGCCCACGCAGAGAACCAGAAGACGATGGCATCCGTAGCCAGCAGTTGCATTGACAGTGAGAAGCTACGCAGCAACGTGGCGGCAAGAGAGCTCTCCAGGGACGCTGCGACACTGAAGCGGAATGTGGAAGAAAAGTGCCCAGCTACTTTCTCTGGGCTACTTGGGCCGTCCCGGTTGACTTGGGCCCTTGTGATCTGGCTTCTTTGGGCGTTGTTGTCTCGCTCTTCAAGGATCTTGTTGAGCTTCCGACAATTCCTCTGCAGCAAAACGTTAGCCCGCGTCTCTTGGAATAGCAACAGCAGGCCGAGAGTAGTCGCGCCGATGAGGATAAGTTGCACATAGAAGATCCAGCGCCAGTACAGGTTATGCACAATCACAGCCGAGACCAGCGGGCCGATACCTGTGCCCATCATGACGGCGGCCGAGAACAGCGTCATGGGCGTATTGCGGTTCTCCTTGGCGTATAGGTCGCCCACGACGCCGCCCGTCAGCGTGGTGAATACCGAGGAGCCGCAACCCGATACTAGTCGCGACACGAGCATGCCTCCAAAAGAGTCAGTTACAGCACAGCCCAGTGTGCCCAAGAAGAACACAACACCCGATCCCACGAATACCCAGTAGCGCCCGTGCAGCTCACTGGTTAGGCCTAGGATGATGGACGCAAAGCCAAAACCCAGCACGAACACGGTGATGCCGAAGTTGACTTGGGTGGTCGAGAGGTTCCATTTACCCTGCATGTCTGCTGCGGCGAGAGCATATGCCCCAGCCGAGTAGGCGGCCATAGTAGCCGCGATGAAGGGCGAGGTGAGCACGAGGGCCTTGCGCCATGGCGACCAAGATGTGGGCGAGTTATGCAGTTTGACATTGCCGAATATTGCTCGTGTTGCTTCTTCGAGGTCGTCGGGTAGGTCAAATTGGAGTTCGATCAGTTGGATACGCTGGTCATTCCCTGAGAACCCTTGGTCACCAGATTCCAAGAGTCCCGGCATCATGGGAGATAGCCAGGCTCAAGTATCGCGAAGCAGCTATGGGGGGGTTAATTACTGCCAAATAGTTTGACATAGGAGGCGTGAGGGTAGTGTTGTTATTGTGAGCAGTCTCGGTGTGTGAAGCTACTTACGGGTAGTGTAGGTAATATAACACAGAGAGCATATATAGGGAGTCATGACCTACATAAAGATTTTTTTCTCTAGGTTAGTCATCAAGAAAAGAGAACTGGTCTGATTGGCAAAATACAGTCTGCCCATGCCTCGGACCGTGGACCGGAAACTGAATGTGCATCTAGTACGGGCTACAGCCTGGCTCATTTATATTATTGGGTTATCTGTTGTTCTCTTCGACGGAGGTGGAGATGATGCAGGTTGTGCATGACTTGGGACGGGTGCTGGTTAAGCATTAGCCTATCTTCTGACTATTTGGTTGGTCTGCTTGCTGCGTGGGGCATCCCCATTTCCCCATCTCTCCGTCTCCTTCTCATCCTCGGACCGGGTTCCAGAACTTGGGTCCAAACTATCTGCAAGGTGCTTGGTTCGATGATAAGAAAAGAAACATTACCTAATACGAAAATATTAATTTTCTTTTACCTATACAATTCTAGCTATCCAACAGGATCAAAAGTTCAATACACCAAATAAGCTTCCAGGTGCAAACCCAAATTTTAAAATAAAGAGAAAAGGTACAAGACATTGTGATGATATGTAAATGGAGTCCTCCAATATCTTTATGGGTGTTTTTTTTTTACTTTTTTAATTTCGATTATATATTTAATTTGTTCAAAATCCTTGATTTACTTCTGATCTCGTCGGCAGCTCGTTCAGGATCGTGAGCAAAGCCCGTCCATCTCACCATGGCCACGGCTCCACTATCCGGGATGTCTCCACCTCCCAGGCAAGGTCCAGTTGAGGAAAGGGGGGGTGTAGATAAACAATTCAAGGGCATATCAACGGCCTATTTGGGTCGAGGATCGATGGCCGACGTTGGCCTGGCCTGTGCGGTCCTCCCCGCGACCGATGAGACGAGGCAAGGCGTCCTTTGCCCCTCTTTCCAGACGGCATAATCGCTGAGCTTCCCCATCGCAAATCATCGCCCACAGGCAGCCCACCAGTTTCGCTTTCTTGGATGTGTCAACTGACTATCTGCGCCCTACATCAATTAGTTATTAGCGGGGCTTCATGGATGCCGACGGAGCTCCCAAGAGACAGAGGATTTCTCTGGCATGTCTCCCATGTCGCAAGAAGCGGATGCGCGTACGAAACCCCCACATACCAGCATAATCATCCCTAAAAGTAAATCAGTGCGGAACTAATAAGCAATCAAGTGCGACGGCGCTCAGCCGCAATGCCAAAATTGCACCACCAAAGGCCTGGAATGTGAATACCAGCAGGGGGAAAGCAAACGCAAGTGAGTGCTCGCACCGCTGATGATCTTCGGCTACCCTTTGTGTTAGGAGCCAGTCAGACGTCTAATGCCCACTACAGGCCCCCCAGCAAACGATACGTTGAGTCGCTTCACGCACGTATTAATGCCCTGGAAGCGCAGCTAGCTGCTGTCGGGAAGCAGGTCCAAGCTTTCAACCCCCCTAGCGATAATGGCTCCAGTCCCGGTTCCGATGATCGCGAACTTGAACTGGAGTCTGACGAGAGAGATCCCGTACGAGAGGTCTCGGGGCTCTTAGGTCGACTCAATGTGACCAGCGACGGGCAACTTCACTACTTTGGTTCGCAGAGTAACTACCATCTTATACGTGCCCAGATGGGCAGTGTCACAGCGAGGCCGTGGTACGACATGCAGATGCAGGGTGTCGACATCGCTGCGCAGCTCAACAAGGCTGTAGCTATTCCAATTGAACTTCGTGACCACCTGCTCGAACTCTACTGGACATGGCAGAACCCGTGGAACTACATCGTCCACAAACCTTCATTCATCAAGGATCTTGAGGCAGGGTACGGTCGATTTTGCTCACCACTTCTACTATTGGCAGTGCTGGCCTTAGCCTCACGCTTCTCCGATCGTCTCGACGTAAGGACAGAGACCGCAAACCCCGACACGGCGGGCTTGGACTTCCTTGAAGGGGCCAAGATCCTCCTCATGTATGAGAGTGAGACTCCAACAGTGACTACTGTTCAGGCGGCAGCTCTGATGTCCCTCCGGGCTATGTCTGACAGCAAAGACTCTCTCGGCTGGCTATACAGCGGTTTGCGATATCCCCATGCCCTTTGACCTGCTCCGAAGAAGGGCTGGTTTCATATGCCATTCGTAACTAACGCTCTTTCTAGGCAATGCTACGCGAATGGCAATGAATTTAGGGCTCAATCTTGATTGCTCTGAATGGGTCTCCAGTGGTCTCATTTCTGAGGAGGAGGCCGAAGTGCGAAAGACTGCATGGTGGGGCTGCTACAATGTAGACAAGTGAGTGGCTCTGCTGCCTCATCGGGAATATTTGGACCCTCTTCTCATTTCACAGACTCTTTTCAATCGCTTTGGGACGACCTGGAACTACTCGCAAATCCCACGTCACCTGCCCCAAGACCACCAATGACCAGGAAGCTGAGTTCGGCCCGTGGCCTTCGGATACCACAGCATCGCTACCTGGGGCTCATGCTCGGATCATTTCGACTTCGCACTACGTTATTGAGTGTATGACAATTGCTGGGGAAGCAATGGAAGATATGTACATTCGATCCATTCTGCCCTGCTTTGATTCATGCCAACCTATCTTATAGATACGCCCCAAAAAGTGACCTTACAGAGAAGAGCCTCGAGAACATTATTACCAAAGCAGACGTAGCCATGAACACTTTTTACAATACCCTGCCGAGTTTCCTCCGCCTTCCTTCTTTGGCCGGAGTGTCCACTCTGCCACATATTTATCTACTTCAGTTAGACAGCCAGTCTCTGATTCGTTGATCTTGCACATGCTAACTATTACCACCCACCAGCATTCAATACCATGTCGGCCAGATCTTGTTACATCGACCATTGGTCCAAAAGCATTTGGGCAGGTCCACCCCGACCAGCGAATCAATCGACGAGAACCCTCACATGGAAGCCTGCAGGAAGTCTGCATGCGAAATTGTTAAAATACTAAGGTCGTATAAGCGATTCTATACTCTAGTAAGTTCAACCTTAAGCTTTTTGGACTCAATTTTGTTGACTAAATCGTAGCGACATATTCCCATCGCCACCGTTCACAATACTTTCACTGCCGCAGTCCTACATCTGCTTGACATCAAATCAGTAACCACAGCTTACCGTGGTCGTGCCGTTGAGTACTTCAAAGTCTGCGTGGAAGCCCTCCGTGACATGAAGTCGGCATGGTGTGACTGGAGCTCGAGGGCCTCAAGGGCACTCCAGCTCCTAGCAAAAGAGTGGCTCATATTCGAGCACGTTAGCACGATCTTTGCGCACCTAGACCCCCAAAGCGAAGATGCAGACCAGTCCAACATCCTTGACAAGGCAGCTAGCCTACCCGGTGTCAATAGGCCTTCCGCGGCTCGCCCATTAGACGACTCTGTGCAAGGTTTACAAGGGTCAAGCCTGGATCTTTTCCATGGTGAGATTTTCTTTCCTCGGGAGCTTGATGGGATAATAAATGGATGGATGTGGGATGCTCCTTCACTACAGCACACAGAGGAGCCTGAGATCTTCCCAGAGCAGGGGACGTAGAGTACTGGTGGTGGTATCGGACCATCAAGCTTTTCAGGAGGTGTTCAAGATGACGAAAGCGCTTGCACATATATATATACTTTGCCACAGCGATGTCATAATAATTTATCTCTTGCTTCCCAATATGGCTAGCTGCAATGAGCCGTTCGTATAACGACGAGTCAGTTTTTCCATTGCTGTCGCATCCCCACGCCAGTAAATTTACGTGCATGAAGCTGAAGCTACCTTGTCTCAGTGGCCATATCATTCGCCAGCGTGTATGTGCCGCCTCGCAATGCAGTATTCATGCCTTTTGGCTCCCGGTGTCCTTTTCGATGCTCGACCCGCTGTTAGCAACAAGAGACTCGATTGGAGCCTCTCCCACAAGCTCCATGGTAACCGTATCTCCAAAATTCTTCGCAATCTCCTCGAGCGGCAGACCCTTGGTCTCGGGAAAGTAGAGGGCGATGATGAGCGCCGAGAACACGGTGCAGATGAGCATGACAAGGTAAAATTTCCAGCCAATATTCCCAAACGCAGTCGGCGCGGAGACCAAGAGCGTTAGAGATCCGGCGAACATGCCGGAAATTGAGAGTGAGAAGCCCTTGGCGCGGAGATGTGTCGGCCAGATCTCGCTCGCGTAGACATAAGTTGAGGCGTCCACACCTCCGCCGTAGAAGAGCAGATGCAGAAACAGAAAAAATACGGCGGCGATGTTGCCGCTGCGGTTGCCGGTGCCTTCGAAGAGCGCCAGCATGATGATCTCGCCTAGCAGCGCGACGCAACACCCGACCATGCCTCCGGCCATTAACCACTTGCGCCCGACATAATCGAGCAGGACGGCGTTTCCGATGTTAGCAAACAACCCTAGCAAAATCCAGCCGCCAGTGATGACCAACGTGTCGGCTGTGCCGTAGCCGAGAGAAGCATACAGCGAAGGGCCGTAGTTGTTGATGACCATGGTGCCAGTCAGCTGGCCGGCCAGCAGGGTGAAGAATCCGATGATGGCGCGCTTGCGGTAGTGCGACAGCCGGAATATAGCGCCCCAGCTCGAGTCGATAAAGCGTTCCATGTCCAGCTGCGACTTGATCTGGACGAATTCGCTCTCGGCGAAAGACTCGGCCTCTCCCTGGTTTTGGCTGTGCAATTTATGCAAGATCTGCTTTGCTTGCTCTTCCTTGTTATTTTCTACCACTTTTTATCATGTTAGCTGCCTCTAAAAACACCAACATTGCAGTTGCATAATATTTTGGAGCACTTACACCAACGAGGCGATTCTGGAATGAAGGGAACGCCGGCTGACAGGATCATGGCAGGAACGACTTGAATGGCGAGCGGAACACGCCACTGAGCACCACTGGCATTGACGTAAAAAAAAGCTACGCCGAGCCAAGTAGCCAAATTATAACCGACGAGAATAAAGACGCCTAAGCTCGTCAGATGTGTCAATTCGTGTCGCGTTCAATTGTATTTGTCTTACCATGTAGGCCAACCAAGAGACCACGGGCGTGCGGGGGGCCACTTCGCTCTGCCACAGAGGTACCAGCAGTACAACGCCACCAATACCGAAACCAGTGATGAAGCGGGCGACGAGAAACATGGCGATATGCACGGATCCAGCCTGGATAGCTCCCCCGACAATGGAAATCAGCGCTACCGCGAGCAATGCTATCTTACGTCCAAACTTGTCGGCCAGCCAGCCACCCAGGAAGGTTCCCAACAATCCGCCTCCCTGGAACAGGCCGTTCATAGCGCCTTCTAGCTCGTTCGCATTGCTAGCGACATCGAGTCCAAAGTAGCTCAAAAACGTGGGCTGGCCGAGGGTTGTGCCGATAATGGAAGCGCAGTCTAGAATGTTAGATTTACGGAATCGCCGAAATCCCAGGTTGCACCTGGAAAAGCCATGACTTACACCCATACGTAATGCTACCAGAGCAGACAAACGCCACAATCTGGGTCGATTCAGCCTTGTTAATCTTGATGGGGCTCTAAATTCGGGTACTTACCGCGGCATTATACAAGCTCACACGGTTAGACTTGTGTTCTTTGTGAGCTCCCATTGTGTCATAGATGCTTAAATATTTACAAGGAGCCCGGTTTTTCTGGCAGGTGGCTGGACTTTGCCCCTCATCATGAACGCGAAGACATCTGCATTACTTATATCTACAATCTATTGATCTTTTTTCCAGCAAGACTTGGACGTGATCTGCTGGTACTATGCGCATACGTCTTATCGCGGTTGCGGTTTGTCTGAAGCTTAACGAGGCTATCTTCATATCGCGCCATAATAATGGGACGTCTCGAGGTTCAGGGGGGTGTGCCGATAGAGAGCGATAGGATAATGCTCATCCGGGTGGGGCTTCAATGCTGGTGATGAACTCTGTGACCAGACTCCACTCACCAAAGTGCATTAACATCCGCATCGTGTCAGAAGCATGTAGGCGTATTAAATTGTAAGAGATTTGTTTTATTAGAGAATAAATTGGGCTCTGGTATTTTTGTTAAATCGATGGTTTTTAACAAATAATAGTAAAGAAAGGAAAGAGAAAAAAAAGACGGTTATAATTTTTATGTTTAGGTACAACAATCCGAATCCTCACACAACTCCAAAATAGGACTGTTCCATCGTTCCTCTTAAAGATAGGTTATTGCCTATCCGGCCTTGCGAATAACTCTATCTATCTTTCTTATCTTATTCTGATCGCTCAGTCGTGATAGGAAACTTCTTAACCGAATATATTCACCAGCAATGGAACATTGGATGCTGTGAAACGCGACATGGTGACGTTGATCTGCACGTAGCCTTTCCCCAGAATTGCGCATCTCTGATAGGATACTCTTCAACCGGAATTGGCCCCTGGTTTCCTCACGATGTCACAAGCTACCAAGACCAACACCGTGGCATTGCGATACACAAGCTTGCGATGTATAAATCGCCGTCGGCCGCTCTCCATCCAAGTGAACCATCTATCATAACCAGCATCGTCCTCAAAGCTACGACAAATCTCGTCTCCCGCTCTCCACGAACCATCTCAAGATATTCCTGCCAGCCTTACAAAAATGGGCAAGACCGTGAAAGTTGCCGCCATTCAAGCTGAGCCTGCCTGGAATGACCTGCAGGGCGGTGTCGATAAATCCATTAAGCTCATCAATGAGGCCGCTAGCAATGGTGCCAATGTCATTGGATTCCCGGAGGTCTTCATTCCCGGTTACCCCTGGTAGGAGCTTTTGGAAGGATACAGTCCGTGTCTCGAATGTATCGCTGACAGCTATGACAGGAGCATCTGGGCCAAGTCCCCCGTTGAGAACTCCAGCTTCATGAACGAGTACTTCCACAACTCGATGGAACGCGAGTCCCCTGAGATGGATAGGATCTGTGCAGCTGTCCGCGAGGCAGGTGTCTTCGTCGTCATGGCGTACAGCGAGCGCTACCAGGGCACGCTTTACATTGCTCAGGTAGGTCGTCCCTTTCCATCATTTTCTGCATGTCATGGTTAGAGGTGTGAAATTCTAATTTCTGGCAGTCCTTTATCAACGAAAAAGGCGTGATCGTTCATCACCGCCGCAAGATCAAGCCCACTCATGTCGAGCGCGCCTATTGGGGTGACGGCCAGGGTGAGTCCCTGCAGACTGTGGTCAAATCAGAGCAGGGTAACATCGGCGGCATCAACTGCTGGGAGCATACGCAGACGCTTCTGCGCTACTATGAGTACCAGCAGAACGTGGACATTCACATTTCAAGTTGGCCGTCTCTCTTCAAGGCCCAGGACCCCGAGTGGCCGTACCACATCACACCCGAGTGCAGCGCAGCCTTCTCGCGCATCTTCTCAATGGAAGGCGCATGCTTCGTCCTGATCGCCTCGCAGGTTGTCAGCGAGGAGTGCGCCAAGCGGACCAACATCGATGGATTCGACTACGCTAAGCTGCCTGCTGGTGGCTTTAGCATGATCTACTCACCTTTTGGCAAGGAGCTCGCCGAGCCCCTAGATCCGCACGTTGAGGGTATCCTCTATGCCGATTGCGACCTCGACCAGCGCTACAAGGCTAAGCAGAACCTCGACATTGTCGGTCACTACTCCCGCCCAGACCTGCTCAGTCTACGCGTCAACAAGCACGCTGCCACCCCCGTATTCTTTGCCGAGCAGCCCTGACTCGAGGTCCCGTCGCCGCCAACAACTTTGGACACTGAGAAGTCGATAGTCAAGGAATCGGTGAGTGTGGGGTCGGCGACGGAGGATTCTTGGAGTCACGCCGAGGCCGAAGGTATAGAGGATACGGTCGAAACGGAAGAAGTTAGGATGTAGAAAGAGACATATAGTGGCCTCACTGGATAGTTGTACCGTGAATAAACTTTGAACAAAAAATTACCACTTACTCACGAAGTGTACACTAATTCTCCTCCGCTTGAGAGGCAGGTAAGCATAGTTAAAGCTGGGGGCCAAACAAAGGTGGTGCCTTACCACCTAGTTTTGGACTCAGCTCTTCATTTCATGAAATAAACATGATAGTGCCCTGTGAGCAAGTGTAACCATGTGCATCGATGGTTGCGCAGCACTTGGTGCTTACTGTCACAATACAAACCCCTCAATCGTAAATCCCCCTTGTTACCTATTCTATCACTTCACATGCTTCCGAACGTTCCGTGTATTCACTAGGCAGACATGGTGAATACTCGGTGAGAGCCACGTAATGAGGCTGTGGCAACGCCACCACATGCGTGGTGGCTGCAGACGAAACACAATCCACCAAGAATAGACGCAGAGCGCTAGAATTTTATCCGCGCTCATTCTAAATTCCATTTCCATCACGTTACATTTGTTCGGTGTAACCTTCCAATAAGGGTGTTACGTGTGCCACAAATGTACGAGTTTAAGCACCCAAGTTTCTTCCCGACCGTATACATATACCCGGCATGTCCGTTATGGCTGACACGCCGTGTTTGCAGCCTGGGTGTTTTTTTTAAAGGCCTATGGTTCCCCCAGCCGCTTGCAACATGGTGACTTTCGTCATCGTTTCCTTGTCACCCGTCCGACATTCTAGACCTGCCAGAACCGTACGAAAACCTTTCGCATGTGCATTGGCTACTCACAGATCAGCTTTTCCTATTCCTCATGCCTTCGCTACCTTTCAAAATACCGCAGAGGAAAAATCGCTCTAAAATATCCACCTGGTACAAAGAGGCCAAGGCTACAACCTCCGGGCCTCCCTCACGCGCTATTACTCGCATTTCCAACAACTTAGACACAACGAGGAAAAATGGAACGGTTTCCATACAGAGGCGGGGGCGTAAAATAAACCCAAAGAAATTAAAAGGCAAATGTCAAGAACTTGCGAAATGGATTATTACGTTGAAGCGCCAGTTTTGGATCACTTCCGTAAGTCTTACCACCAATCTCTATTTATCCCATAGGCGCCTAACCTCTCGGTATCCAGAAAGATAAAGTCGCCAAAGATCTTAGATTGACTATTTTTTCCATTTCGGCCTCTTCTATTGGCATCGGGAGCGCCATAGTCACTGGAATCGCTTCGCCTCCTGCCCTCGTTGGGCTAGCGATGGCTGTGCCGACGATGACCCAAAAAGTGATCAAGCTGCATTCTCTAAAGGAACGAGCCGGGGGGTATCGCCGTCTTTTCGGTCTCATTCGAAAGCGAGAGGCTGTGGTCATGGTCGTCGGAGGCGCAACCGTCGGGGTTGCCCTCTTCATTATTTGCGCCGGCGACAGCGAGTTTGAGACCATCTGCAACATTTTGGAGTCAGTAATTGACAGCACTAATTCCGTCGATGCGAGTCACTTTTTCGATTCCGTGAAAACCTTTCACAAACATCTTATTTCAGTCGGACCATTAAAGTACACGACTGAATTTGTCGACCTGCTTCCCAATGTTGCGAAGGAGGCATTCGGAGTTGAAGAAGACACTGTGTGGCAAGATAAGCTACCCGCATCGCAATACATAGCAATAGGATTTCTTGCCACCATAGCGCAGTTGCCCGTACAATTAATTGTTGAAGAGCCTGCAAAAAGGTTATTGAATACAGCTGTGAAAAGAAAAGTCGGTTGGTACAAGAGGAAACGATTGATGACGCGTCATTAAGGATACCTGCGGAGATTTGTTGCCAGGGTATGCAAGCATCTGGGGAGCATGCAACTAGGCTGACACATAGAATTCTTACGTTTAATATGCTTAATTTATATTTAAAGACAGTTTCAACCGCCGAAATTTGAAGTTGGCGTGAGCATTTGAACAAAGATACTCTTCCGTCATTCACAAGCACTAGGTCCACCAAAACCCATGTAGGAAGATCACAAAGCCAATATACCCGAATCAAGCACCCTTGAACGCAACAGGCATTTAAATACACGGGATACTCCACAAATTGTTTATCGGCGGGGAGGCATGTTCCCGCAAGAATCCACGTGGAGCTAGAGTGAGTGGTACTTAAACACTCGATCCATACAATTATCAGTACATTCACTTCTGGCCATACTGACCCAATTTTCTTTCTCCCACTCCTTCTTAAATACTAGGCTCAAATAAAGGAACAATTCGAACATTTAAAATGATTGCATTGAGGATAACTGCTGTCGATGACAACACTCCACCAACCTTCCCCACAGGAACAGCATTGCCAGGAAGATTTTGCCTTGCGTCGATTCGGCAGCGTATGAGCAGAAGACTCAGGGATATGAAAACTAGCATTATGGCTGACTTACCATGTTTATCAGTGCGTATGAGATAAAACTCAATTCTCATGACAGTGCCACTTGAGAAAGATAGCAAAAAAGAAAACCAAATTAATGACGGTGCCATGGTTTTATGGTATGGCAATCCCCGCTGTCACATGCCTTGCTGCACTTTTCGTGGAGTAGCACCTATCAGAATTTGACACAAAGCCATGATCTCGACCAACCAAGGCATTTTCCTTATGATCTCATGATCTCCCATTTTCGATGACATAAGCGCAAGACGGTGTAAAAGAGGTTTGGTTGGTTGAGATGTGGTCCATATGTCAAGGCAGTATGCCAGTCTTCTCACCCGCATGTATTTCCTTGCTCAATGGCACAGCACAGTTACACCAATACTAATCAATTGTGTTGATTCGTCGAAATGTTATTGTTCAATGTCACACGGAAAAACTCAATATAGACGACTGCTTGTTCACATAAATTTCACGGATAGGGATCAGAGTAGTTGTTTCGACGATGGGTATAAAATTGTGTATTCCCTCTGTACGCCAAGTATATATGACAACGCCGTGCCGTTCCAAAACAAATGTCGCTACTATATTCCAATCGATGCACACAACAGACATCCGTACAACAAGAAAAAACGGTGTATAAAAAAAACCATGCAAATTCAGGGGAGGTGGGGAGGGTGGTTGGGTTACCAGAGTTGTGTAAGGGGGAGCGATAGTGAGTGAAGCCCATAAAAAAATCTAGAGGGGGGGGGAGATAATCCTTTGTTGCAATAGGAAAAGATGGGCGAGTTGTAGTGGGAAAAGCTCGTATTTTTTGCGAGACCCCATCTTGTTACTCGGCGTAACTCGATGCGGTCCCCGCATTCCCAGATGGCATTGCAAGCAAGGATCAAGCTTCGACCTGCAACTGTGTGGGTTTCAGGCTGTCATGTTTCGTAGCGTCTTTTTTTCTTGTCCCAAGCTTCCAAAAAAGGAGAGGTTCGTCAGTTCTAGAGGGAGCCAAAAAATGAAAAAAGAAAGAAAAAGAAAACGTTCAATACCCAGGTTGAGCCATGTTTTTTTCTTCAAGGGTATTGCTTCGCCATGATGCGGGTTGCCTCTCTAGGCCTTCTTTGTGTGATTCACACACCATTCGTCCCCTCCCCATTCAACTCTTATTGTTCGTTCTAGACAAAAACAAAAAATCGATTCCTTTTCATTTTTTGCTTTTTTCTCTATAACCTCTGCCACCCGCCAGAGCTATACTCGTGACCCTGGTTTGCAGAGTTCTCGCCATCCTTGAAGCCCATTAGTTCGTGGCGCTCGGCCTGGGCCTTCTCGTCGGCAGCCTTGGCTTCGGCCTGGCCCGCGCGTCTGGATCGCAAGTACAAAAACGCGATCGCACCAAGGCCAAGAGCGGCAGCGCCTGCACCACCGGCATAAACGGCAGTCTTGGTTGCGGTAGGCAGAGACGCCCATTTCTCGGCGGTGGACTGGCTTGGCTTGGTGTTGATTGATTCGACAGCGGTGGAATTGCCCCTGTTTCAGTTGTGTAAGTGAACTGCACGAATACCTTGGATTGTTTTGCAATTGTTTAATCATTGCAACTTACTTGGTAATGTCAATGCTCTCCCAGTCACCAGACTGATCACCGTAGGTGTATTCCTTGCCGGAGCTGTAGTCCTCTACCTTGACACTCTTGACATACATCTTGTAGGGGCCAGCGTTGTAGTCAGTGTCACCACCGGCCCACTCACGCGTTCCCTCGGGCATTCGGGGGTCACCACCGGCCCAAATGCCGAGGCTCAGGCGCATAGGAGTCTGGGGGTAGTTTTCGGTTGAGTTGGCGTCGGCAGGCAGGAGAGTGCGGACCTTTTCGCCATCGGCGTACCACTCGATGCTCTCCTTGGTCCAGACAGTTGTGTAGTTGTGGTAGTCGTCTTGCATGCCGTTCTTCATGTAGTGGTACTCGCCCTTGGAGAAATCCTCGCGACCCTTTCCAAAGTAGTTTGTCGAAGCGTGGGTGTTGTTGGAGCCAAGGAATTCCCAGTCGACCTCATCACGGTCATCTGACAGCCACATCATGGAGCTGACAATTCCCTTGCCAGAGGCAGCCTTGAGCATGATCTCGGTGCGGCCAAAGAAGAAGTAAAAAGTTGTTCGGATGGTAGGCGAGTCGCCCTGGTTGTTGATGGTGAAAGTGGCACCGTTGTCGGCATCATATGGGACAATGCCGACGGTCGTCTCCCAAAGGTCTACCGAAGGAGTGGTGTTGAAGTTCCAGTAATGTGAAGTTCCAAAGGCGGGATCCGCAGGACAATCGGTGGTGTTGAGAGGGTTGCAGTCTGTGGTGGTCTGGGCAAACGCGAGACCCAAAAGGGCCGCGGCCGGAGCGAGATATCGCGAAAGCATCGTGTACTAGTGGTATATCCTGCAGAGTCGAGGTGGAATGATGCTGTATTACTCTCTGGTTTCGAAAAGGAGGGAATCCAAAGTTGGTGTCAATTGAGCCCTTAGAAGGAGTGGACTGGTCTGCTTCAGACCAAAGTGTGTCAAAGGAGTGACTGGTGTGAGTGAGTGACAGAAAGTGGTAGAGTAGAGGGAACGACTGAAACGACGCTGAAAATGAGCGACGGGGGGGTTAATAGCACAATTCAGTGCAACATGGGGCAGCGGAGTGGGACAAAGCAGCTAGTGTTCGGAAACGGCCCAGGAGAATTAAGGAGTGATAGGATCCTAGGAGGGCGCCTTGGCCATAGCAGTAAAAAAAAAAAGTCAGGAGGCCATATCTCCATCCAGGCCAGGCTTGGGACAGTTGCAATTTCAAGGATACCCGCAAACGAGTCCCGCTTCCAAGATCCTCCACCCCGTCGCCTTTGCCTCAAGACGGAATGGCTCCCGTCAAGCGAAGCACCACCAGCCGCGCGTCTTGGGGCCAAGCTGCCTGGCTGCTCTGTAGGTGAATGCGGCTTCTGCTTCTGTGCCTGTCCTGATTGCGCCCCTTGCCATGTCTAGTCCTGGAGCCAAGAGGAAGGCCGGCAAGGGGTCGCACCAGGGACGAGACACGAGCAACTCCACTGGGCCGGCAGAGATTGGCCAGGTTTTTGCCTTCCGAGGGCCCCTCTCCCAGAGGAACACCGGCCGGATTCTAGGCTGTGGCAATTCTGAAAACGGGGCCGGAGAGCCGTCGTTATCAGGTGGTTCAGGGGGCAAGCAGGTGAATGGCTCAATTCCAGTCCACGGCTAGCCTGCACACCTCTAGTTTGTGCAGATCTGTGGCATTGCAAATTGGGAACATCAGGACAAGAACGCACAATGATGCAAATGGATGGGCAACACACACGCACGCGCGCGCGAGACCACACGGACACATTTCTGAGGGGGGAGAGAAAAAAAACAGGATACGAATAAACCGTCCCCATAAACCCAATGGCCGAATCACAGTCGGAGAGCTTTGGTCCGATCGTCCCTTAATAAACAAATCACCCGCAAGTTTAACTCAAAATCCGGGCTGTTAATGCATGGCGATTCCCTGCGCAGGTCACGCCAATCACCCGGCGAAGCAGCCAATGGACCCAGTGCAAGTGCACGCGCGCACATACATACATACACACACACACTACACGCATGGCAGCGACATCCGCGCGCACGTGTTTGGCACAATTACGCAACCCAACACAATTCAAAAACCACATTTTTGCCTGTCGACGACGGCCCGCAATGACGGTGAGCGGTGGTGGAAATGCCATGCCGCCGCCTCCCAGCAGCGCGTTTTCCGGGCACCGAACGTTCCCAAAAATAGGCTCGTTGCCCATCTCTGTGCCCCATCCAATTTCGCCCACGACTGTCAAGGACGCAGGGGGGGGGGGCTACCACCTCTTGGCCTGGATCGTCCAGCCAGTCCAACCAAGAGGCTCCGGGTCATCTCAATTTCCAGATTTCCGGCCGGGGTGCCCTGAACGCCAGGAGGCGGAACAGGCGTGGTGGCCGCATTAGCACCAACGACGGGCTCCCCCAGTGTATATCCGTCGCCGTCTCTTCCACCTGCAGCGAGCTTCCTGCTAGGCTTCGCTGGGTCCCCGTGGCGCGCCTGTCCAGCCAAAGAAGGCCTCCCGGCATCTCGGCGACGCGGTGCCGGTTCTGCCGGTTGTCAGGCTGCGCCATCGATGGCTTAACCATGGGTGTGGGTTTTTGTTTTTCTTTTCCTAGTTAGCATGGCACTGGTTGGGTTGCTTGTTGACTCGGACCGTCAGGGGGTCGAGCTTTGGATTTGTAACACTAATTTCTCTTCTTTCCATCGTCGTGCAACGTCGACAGAGAGCCAGCTCCTACTCATGATAAGGAAAGAAAAAATAATAAATTGCCCGAACCATGAATGAAACCATTTTGCGTCAGCAAGGAACAAAGGAGACATGATTGAATGAATGAAACAAAAAGAGACTGGTCCAACCCTCTCTCCCTCATCCAGCCCAACCAAACAAACACGCAAAACACCCCCAGCCAATCCTGCACCTTCAGCGCCACATCGGGAAATTTCCCCAAAGACATATCTCGGTTCCTGGTTTTTGGCTTCTCACGGCCCATGTCCTAAAAACAGCAAATGATTAGCCATCATTCCACAAGTAGGATACAACGTGCCGATCGTTTCGTCTGGACCTTCGTCATGGCCGGCTGCTCCCTCTTCTCCAAGGGTCCTGGGGCTGAGAAGAGGAGGAGGGGGAAGAAGAATGAGGGGAGGGGAAACAAATGACGATGATGACGATGGTTGTTGGTACTTACGTCCGAGGGCCTTGCCCAGCTTTGATACCTCGCGCGCCTGGAGCTGCTTGATCTTCGCACGTCGTGCATCCTCGCGCGCCTCCTGCTCGAGCTGCTTGACTCTCTCGCGGGCGTCGCGCACGCTGGCCCGGGCCTCTTCCAGCGCCCGATCAGCCTCCCGTTCGGCAGCCTCTGCGTTCTGCACCCGCTGCCGGGCCTCGAGGACGCTCGGGTCGTCCTCGACCTCGCCGTTGCCGTTGCCGTGCCCGAAAGTCCGATGTAGCATGCCCCGCTTGCTGCCACCAGTTCCCTTGCGGAAGAGCCCTCCTCCTCCTCCCTCTTGGTGGTTGGCCGTGTGGTAGGTCGAGGAGCTCAGCGACGTCATGTCCGTCGAGCGGGTTGTGGTTGTTGGGCTGGGAGAAGGAGCCCTGCGGTGGAAGAAGCCATTCTTCTTGGGTTCCTCATAGATGGGCTCTTGGACGGGTTCGGGAGTTGGTGGTGAGGGCTCCCGGCGGCGGAAGAAGCTGTTTTTACGCGGCTCCTCGTAGGTCGATTCTGGTGAGACAACGGGTTCTGGCGAGGGCTCGCGTCGACCTCCGAAGAAAGGCATGGTGAGTAGTTTTATTTCACAGCGGCACAAAAGAGGTAGGTAAATGTTTCGGATTATTGTTGGTGTTGTTGTTCAGCCGTCGGTAAGTACATTCAAATTGTGCCAGATTTCATCTCAAAGTAAATTCATCGTCGTTCATGGGGGGACATTTCTCATCTTATTATCTCCGAATAACTATGTAAACATCATTATGCCTTGATGTAACAAGTTTTGCACTTTCATCGATTCCCAAACCTGCTTCTGGACAAAAGCAACCGTATTTGGTCTGGCGATTTGCGCGGTGACGTCAAATCCCTGTGTAGGGTAGGCCAATCCCAGGGTCCAACCAACAAGATCAACCAGATTAGCCAATGATGATGGTCAATGACGCATAGGATCCTGGGGATTATCCGTCATGGAGGTGGTGATAAGCACCAGAATCGTAAGGTCGACCCTGATTTTCACGGTAGATGACGCTGTTTTTGGTAGTTTCATGTCTACACCTGGAATGCAGCTTATGTCGGCTAGATGTACATCTTTCATTGGTGTCTTCCCGCCATCTCAGGTCATGGAAGAGAGGCAAGTAAGACACAGCGCAGCAAATGGATGGAATAGACGAAATGATATAAAAATAAAAAGAGATACGACCAAACTAACTAAACATTATATGGGTTGACAGTTCATCATCTAATTAAGTGCAGTCTCATCGCCCCGCTTGCAAACCAAAACCCCTCGCCAATCGTGTCACTTTCGTATAGACAGACAGACAACACAAAAGACAAGATCCTTGTGCGATGCCGAAAGTTTGCTCGTACCGTGCAGCCCCCCTCCCAAAAAATTCCCGAGTGCATGTATGGAGCTGGAGCTGCTCGCTAGACGATGCTGATGTTGAAGATCCGGGCTTGCCTATCTCTGCATGCGTGGCAGCTTGGCTCATCCAATAATGGCTGGCTGTCAGCTCGCCATCATGCAGCTCGTGTGGAAACGGCTTCCGAGAGACATGCAGCATCCGGACCATTGCGGAGGGAACAGCTGAAAAAGGATGCAATCGCCTGCAGCCCTTTACGAAAACACGGGAGCATCCATATGCATCGACACGTCCGATCTCCTGTCACAAGGGTGGCGGTGCAACCGCAACTGCATGGGACACCCCCAACGCACCCAACAGGAAGCCGAGGCGCCATCGACGCACATGTTCTGCCACATCAGCAAGTCTGCTTACTCCAAGCGCCCTCTAAAGCTTTGCGCATTCACAGCCAGTCAGCCAGCCACAGCGACGCGCGCAGTTCGCATCTCGAAACAGAAAATTCGCATTAAAACTTCGCTTGACTAGGGGGGTTACATGCCGAGAGGAAGAAAGAACAAATAAGCCGGCATAAGAAAAAACTTTAGATCTAAGAGCTTTTCGAGGAGCACAGGAATTTGTCTCACTGCCTTTCACCCACAGACTCCAGCTCCGCTGCGTATCTCCAGGATCCGACAAAACGTCGTCCAATGAAGCGACAACAAAAAGAGGTTAAAAAAATGATAAAAATAAAAAATAAAAAAGCCCACATGCAACACCGTGTCCCTATGTGCATATATGCCGCATCCGATATATACAATTGATGATACCCGATCCTGTCTCGGGTCAAAGGTCTGAAGTTTTGAGAAATAATTCGGTCGTAGAGTCACCCTGCGTTGAGGTGATTGGAAAAAGCTGCGAGACTTGGGCGACAATGGCCAAAGGGGAAAATGGCCGCCAAGCCAATGGACCCATTGCTAAACGTCATGACATGGCGGAATAACTCGCTTTCGAACTCGTTTCGGAAATTCGACTCATTTGTAGCTCGTCTTTGGGTTTTGAGTGGTGACGAGGTTTGTGGCTGAGCTGAGGCATTGGGGCCCAGCCTCTCACATAACGACACACTTGCCCTCTTCACGATCTTTCTTGACGCTCAATGCCACTCGGGCGGCCTCGGTAAAGGCCTCGTTGACACCTCGGTTCTTCATGGCGGAGCACTCGAGATATCGCAGTGCGCCTATGCGCCGGGCCACCTCCAAGCCTTGGTCGTAGGAAATCATGGGTCGCTTCTCAGGTTGCTCTGTTGTCTCGGCATCCTCGTCCTCACCACCTTCACGCAGATCGCACTTGAGCGCGACGAGGACGAGCTTCACGCCCGGGCAGTTGTCGGCGATCTCGCCGACCCACTTGGACTCGACGTTTTCGAGCGAATCCTTGCTGTCAACAGAGTAGCAGAGCATAATCAGGTCGGTGTCGTCTATTGGGCGGGCCTGGGTTAGCATGTGGACGCGGGGAGGCGACAAGGGGATAAGGAGGGGAAGCAGGGTGAGAATTACCGTAGGAGAGCGATCTTAACCGGTCGAATTCCTCCTGACCGGCAGTGTCCCAGAGGGACAGCTCGATGTGGACATTATCGACAAAGATATCTGCGGCGCTTGCATTAGTCTAGCTCAGGTGGACGGTTGAGTTTCGCCCAAGTCGTACCATGAACGTAGTTTTCGAAGACGGTTGGTTCGTAGACGGTTGGGAAGTAGCTGGCGCAAATCATGAGACGAGTTCTGTCGGAGCAGCGACGAGCGGCTGCCAGTAGCACGGAACACATACCCTCTCGTAAAAACGTTTAGCAGTGAGGTCTTTCCTGAAGCACCATCACCCCTGGATTCAGGTCAGCGTTATGTCGTGGAATGCGGTGCGTCGCAACAGGGCGAGCGAGCGGGCGGGCGACAGAGGGTCAGCCAAACAAACGTACAGCAGCACCAGCTTGCGCTGGACAGTTTTGGAACCTCCGCAAAGAGCAGGCATCGTGTCGTGGACGCGGGTCGTCGTCGTCGTCGGGATGGGAAGGAGGGAAAGAAAAAAGAAGGATCAGAATAAAAATAAGAAGAGAAGGACAGGAGTCGTCAAATATCCGACGTGGCTATTTGTCGAGGAAGATGCTGGTTCGCCGTGCTGCTGCGGACTGCGGGTAACGGGGGTATAGCGTGGTAAATGACGAAGAGCTGATGGTGGTGGCGCGCGCAGGCTGCTGGACGGATGCGGCAGCGGGTTCGGATTCAGACACGGGGAATGAAAATGGAGACGGAGACGGGGTTCTGTCAGCGCCGCAATCGCAACCGCATGCGACTGGATGTAACCGAGGGGCGGAGCTGGTTGGGAGGTGGTATCGCGCTGGGTGTTGAATGGAGCAGGTGGGTGATGGTGGTGGTGGTGGTGGAAGTGGTAATGTAGTGTAGTTGTAGCGTGGTGCTCGGTGGCGGGACGTTGCAGAAAGGGCTGGCGAGTGGGAAGGGAAGGCTTTCGCGGGATCGGCAGTGTCGCAAAACGGAGAAACCCAATCTGGCACGAGCAGCGAGGAGGGAGGGAAAGTATGTATATGGAGGCCGAGAGAGGCGTCGAAACACTAGCGAAGAAGCAAGAAAAAAAAAAGCGATCAACCAAGGTGCGCGCGAGTGGGAGGGATTTAGATGGGGGCAAGGAAATGAGCCACTGGGGTGGAAAGAGATGAAGTCAGTGAAGACGGGATGGTGGACGCAGACCAGGAGGGGGGATGGAGCAGGGATCTACTGAGTATTTACCACTTCAGCCCGGCTGGGCGCGTTGTGCTACACGCTGCGCTGCACGCTGCTGACGATGCGATTAGCACCCACAGCGGTAGCCACAGCGGTGCCAGCACCAACAGCGCAGCAATATAGAGTGTGCGGGTGCGCTGGGGGCTAGCGTAGCGGCCAGCAGAGCCAGAACACCTCAAAGTGTGGGCTGCTGGCACAGTGCGCTCCCCATCCCAGCAGGCCAACCCCCCCGGACAGCCGAGAGGGGGACCACCCGACCCGAGCTAGGCCGAAGGAGGTGTTGAGGAATGACCACCACAACCTCTGATTGGGCGACAGGGCACCTGAACCGCCCAGGGGCGCGACCCTCATTCGCGATTAGAGTAGGTACAGTGCATCGCGTATTTTACCCTTTTGCCTCTGCAAGCTGATGGAGATTGGCCTCAGCGGTCTGCTTCAGCTCCAGCTACTGTACGGTATCGTAGGCTAACTGTGCAATGCAACCCCCCGTGCCCCACTGAGCAATCTTCAATCTACGCCGCAGTGGCCCGCTAGCTCCCTCTCTCTCTGTGTGTCTGTCTGCTGTCGTCTGCTGCTGAGACTTGTAAAGGAGGGCGAGGAAGGGAGACAGACAGACATGACATCCGGATCTAGTGCGCAAAATTGGGCGAATTGCTGAACAGACCGAGACCGGAAACGAGAGCCCTGCTGCTCTCAATTCGAGGCTGTCTAGATTGTCCCCGGACCCCCAGCATGGTCCCTTCAATCGACCCTGCGCCGTATCCATGTAGCATGTTGATTCTTGGGGACAGACATTGACCACTAATCAAGGTGCTGATGCGCTGACTCGGGGAGAAGGGCTAGGTGGCGTTTGTGGCGCACGATGGATGGGGAAAAGCAGATGCTGCAGAAATAATGACGCTCGCATGTACAACATGCGTATGCGTGTGTATGTGCGTACATATGTGCGAGAGAGGAGAGAGGGGAGCCGTGCAACACCAACCCGCCCAAATCAAAACCAGGCACCAATGTCGACATACTTTTTTAAAACTTCCACTGTGTCCAGCGTTCGTCAGCAACAGCTAGCTCTGGTCTTTTTTGCCTTTGTCCTTTATTCGGGCTCCACAGCATCGGTAAAAAGTTTGTTACTCCTCATGGCATCCATCGTCCAACTCTCCCCAACGCAAGCCAAGCCAAACATGGAACAAGGTCGTTGAGCAGCGGCCTCGCGCCATGGGCCGTCCAGGGCCATCTTGGGATGAGTGACACGGACGCAAGGCGGGAGGAAGAAGGATTCCATGGCATTCTGGCCTTGGCCTGATCGCCTTCATGGATGGATGAAATCTCCACATGGTCCTGTGGTCATAGCCAAAGGGGGTCCCCCCAGGTCCAGGTCCAGCAGCAGATTTACTTGCTCTCAGCGCTTCTCGTGTCTGCGAGCGAGCGAGCGCCGGCCGGGTCGAGTTTGATGCGCCTCCCCCAAACCCCCCAAAGCGTCTTCCCCCAGGGGTACCGAACGGCGCGAACGGCGAACGGCGACAAAGGCTTTGTTTGGTTGACAGGGGATGGTGGCATTCTACATAGTACGTGGCTTGATCTAGTCATGGCCTTAGTTTGCAGCGGAGCTACATGTTCCGGAAAAAAGGGTAGCGTCCGTCTGTCAATCATGCCTGTGCATGAATCTTGCTTCTTTGCCGTCTGTCTCCCTGTGCATTTTTTTGTTTCTTTTCTTCAGCTAAGCATGGCTAGTTTATGACTTCACCGTGATCCAATTCCCCCTCATCGCGTACAGATACGAGGGGAGGGGGTCTTTTGGCACGTGTTTGCCACCTTTATTAGTTTCTTGATGCCATCCACTTGTTGTCTTGCATGTGTAAGCCGACATGACACGCCAGCACATTGCAGATCAGGTCGCTTGACAGCCGAGGAGATGAAAATATGCTAATATAAAGATTGGATTATATTATATTAGTCACAGTCCTGCTTCATTCACTTATAAATATCTCTCTTATTTAGTTGAGTTTTTCGTATTGCAAGTTTTAAAGAGAATAAATGTTACCCACATCCGCGCTTGTATTCGTTGGCTGAACGAGGATCGCACATCGTAAGCCACCGCCGCCCTTCACAAACACCACCATGCGCCTCCATCCTATCAGCGTCGGCCCAATCTCGTATAGCTGGTTGAAAGGTGGATAAATATAGACATGACGCATTGCTATTCGGGCCATTTTAGCCGTCCAAGTCCATCTTCGGATACATTGAATTCATATCCTTTGCACACCGTATACTAATGTCAATTTTGTGCCCCCTACTCAGGGATGATTCGCTCTATGCGCATTAAATGACAGATCCCGTCCCCTACCTGCAAGAACCACCAGCAATTAATCAAACAGGTTAATTGAAACCGTACCCACCCAGACGAACCATATGACCATCAATTCATCCTGACCCCACATCTAATTGTCGTCCCTTTGATAACCCTGTCGTCCACGACCCATCCGTTCCGCTAGGTCCAGTTTACCCGCCTGGCGATGGAGACCATTCACAAACCCTCGATCGCCCCCGCGTTCTCGCGCCCTGTCATCGGCTTCTCGTAGCGACCGTTCGCGTTCTTCCAAGGCCGCCAATCGCTTCTCTCGGTCGTCATCCAATTCGGTTGCTGCCGACTGCATGGCTGCCAGCTTTCGCTGTCGCTCTTCCTCCTTTGCCTTTTCGTCTTCCCCACCGCGATCGCGTCCTCCGTTGGAAGGCTGACCTCGATCACGAGCGTCGCCGCCATAGCTTTTTCGTGAATCTCGCTTAGAATCTCCGCGGTAACCATTTCGTGAGTGGTCTGAACGATTGTAGGGCTCTGAGCGCCTTCGGCGAGAGTGCTCATCTCTGGACTCTGAGTCGTGTCTTCGTTCATCGTTTCGTGATCTGTCTTCATCTCGGCGTCGGTCTCGGCGGTCATGGTCTCCATCATTGTCGTGTCGGCGTCGGTGCCGATGCTCCCCTCTGGACTCTGAGTCATCGCCATGTCGTCGTGACCGGCGGTCAGACGATTCGTCTCGTCGCCTGTAGTTGTCTTCTTCTCGATCTCGTGATGTGTCGCGTCTCCGCGGGCTTCGCGATCGCGAGTATGATCGTCTTCGTTTGTGTCGTCTCTCATCTGACTCAGGGCTGCGGTGTCTGTGGTGTCGCCGACGGTGGCGCTCCTCCCTTCGCCTTGATTTGTCCTTGTCCTTGTCTTTTTCGCCATTGTCGCCCATGGAAGCGAGAAGCTGGCGTCGCTTGACCGGGTCGTTCATCATGGCCTCATATGCTGCCTGCTCCTGTCGCTTGATGGCAAGGAGGGGATCATCTCGAATCTTGGCAGCTGTGTCGCGCGCTGTGTTGGCATTCTGCAGGGCCATAAAACTCTCCTGCCCGGCATTCTTCTCCAAGTGCTTATGATCGTTTCCCTTGATGAGATTGTCGATACGTCGCTTGCCCAGCAAGTACGCCTCGGTCTCTTCTGTGGTGCCTGTCTGTCCATCGGTCGGGCCTTGGTACATCCAGTCGACGCGATCAACGCGCTTCTTTCCACCAGCAGCCTCTAGTTGGCGCTGCAGCTCCTCCTTCGCTCGCTCCTCCTTGATTTCATTGATGCGCTGTTGGGTTCGTTTGCGCTCGGCGAGGGCCTTCTGTTCTTCTTCGTAGACGGCCTGCTGGTTGCGCCGCAGCGCGGGGTGGAAGGATTTCTTAAGGTTAAGATCGCCGCCTCCCATGATAGGCAACTGAGATTGCGCAAATGTGATGAAGAGTTGCTGAAAGAATAGTGTTTGCGTTGCTGGCGGGGTGGCGATGGATGTTTGGACTTGACTCCCAGCCTCCAGGCAAAAATCCGCCTTATCGGCGGCTAACGGCGCCAAATCGCTTATCGGAGCTTACTGACCCTTGTAGCCTACCCTGTAGTCGGGCTTCAGCCATAATAGCAGGCGATCGTTTCTCAAGTTACCATGCGGTCTAGGTCTATAAACTTAATGCTAATATCGTGTGTACGTGTAAAGTGTAAATCTGATTTGACATTATATTAATATTGCCTATATCTTATAGGTCGTGCCTACCCGGCCAGTAATGGTTAAAATCCCACATCGCTAAGCTAGATATTCGTATCTCCACTATTAGAACTACTAAAGGAAGAGCATGTTGCATGAGCCACTAGAGATTGGATATTCACATTGTATTGTACAGTCATGTCTGATTGTCTATTTTCCACATTGCGGGTCGTTTGCGCAGCCATCCTCTAATCCTAGACCACTATCACGTCCCATTACATAGTCGTACACGCATATTTCCCGCCATCGTCCAACTCATGATGATTTTGGCAAATTTACCAGCTGGCCCTCTTCACTCCAGGAATGTTACCAGCCATTGCCTCCATTCGGAAGCAGAACTTAAATGGTTAGATTATAGATCAGAACTGTATTCTGGGCTGTGTCGGCTTACTCGTGACATTTTAAAGTCGCTCAGCACACCACGACCCTGGCCTCCCATGATACATCGGTTTCGGATCTGGGTAGGGCGAGTGTAGCAGTGCATCTGACTCAACTGCAGTTGAGCCTCGGCGCGGACTCGAGGAGGAAGAGAGGTGTTGCGGATAATGTATCGGAGGGCTTGCCTGGAAACCAGCTTAGTTAGCGCAATGCTCAATTGATACAGGGAACATCATCTGCTGCTTGAAAAAAGCCAATCCCAAAGCCGCTAACGAGAATGCGATTGTACTCTCGTCGTCTGTCGCTGGGTCAAGCAATCAGACGATATGTCGGAAATCAAGCCTTGCTCACCTCTCGGTCTCGTTCTGCTCAAAGACCTTGCGCTTTGTGTGGTCACGCAAAACGCGGACGTTAACAAAGCAGCCCAGGTCGAGCTTCTTCGCGCGGAACATCGACATGGCGGGCAATTGGGAGTCGAATGACGATGATGCTAGTGGGAGGGATTGTCGCTCAGAGAATCTTCAGTTGGCGCTGAGAGAGTTTTACCGGTGAAGTGCCGGGAGCAGTTGACACCGCCACATGCACCGCCACACAAATGTTTCACTCGCCACATTATTGACAGGTGTCGTTCAGAACTTCAGATAAGGATAGGGGATATTTGGAAGACTGGATTCCGACCATTCGGTAATCTAATTTTCAAATTTAGAGGGGGAAATTCGTAATATTGCTAATAATTTGTAATAGTTTATTTTTTTTGCTATCATTGAACTCAATGGAGAGAGTTGGGGTATCATGTCATTGTGTCGTCTTTTTCATGGGGCAACATAGTTATTACACAGCAGACTACGCATTCCTAGCAAAGGTGGCGTAGCCAACAATCAACGGCATTCATCTCATCTGCGAGATAAATCCTTTTTGGCTCAACTAGCGTCTCTAGTCGGATGCAATTGCTAGGGGACGTGCTGCCACGGAGCAATCTAGATCTGCCCTTGCTTAGAGCAGCGTCCAAATGAGGAAACGCATCCCCAGAGTGGCAGGTTAGTTTGGATGGTGGAGCTGCGCCGTCCACTTGGAAGGGCGGGACGGACAGTAGCGCCACCAGCCCGTCTGCGTCCGACCGCAACCAGGGGATCTGACGCAGTGGAAAGAGGACAGTCTTTGCACGGTCCCGGATTAACTTAGAGATACGACGAGTCTGATTCCTTCACTCCATTTCTACATGTTGCAGTTGCAGTGTGCTACAGCGTCCATCTTTGTCGTACGATTGCGCCCCCTTTTCACTTAATCTGACAGTCAATCGTCATTATCCGACCCCTGCAGCTGGGCCATGGCTGCGGCGGACCCAAGCAGCGAAGGCCTCCTGAGGTCGGCCGAGAGGCCATCTCAAGATGAAGAAGGGAGCTATGACCTTGACAACCTCTCAGACTCGGAGTTCCTCGACACAGACCCTCTCTATGAGTCCCCGGACAAGACTAGGGCGCGAAAATCTGGACGACCATGGCAGTTTTGGTTCATTACCATCTTTGGCGGCGTCCTCGTTATCTGGGGCGGCGTGACGGTGATATTGGGATTCGCTCGGGGAAAGCCTGCCCCCCAGCCGCCTGATAACCTGTCGCCGCCATGGTATCCGACTCCAAAGGGAGGTTTTGCAAAATCGTGGGCAGAGAGCTACAAGAAGGCCGCCGAGCTCGTCTCCCGCATGTCACTTCCGGAAAAGGTCAACATCACAACCGGCACTGGATGGAGCATGGGGCTTGCTGTCGGCAATACCGGACCAGCCAACGGTGTCGGCTTTCCAGGCCTTGCTCTTCAAGATGGTCCGCTTGGACTTCGATTCGCAGATAATGCGACTGCATTTCCTGCTGGTGTGACTGTTGGTGCTACCTGGAATAGGGAACTAATGTACGAGCGCGGCAAGGCACATGGTTTAGAAGCCCGCGGGAAAGGTATCAATGTCCTTTTGGGACCCGCGGTCGGGCCTCTTGGAAGGATGCCCGCCGGTGGGCGCAACTGGGAAGGATTTGGATCTGATCCATACTTGCAGGGTGTTGCCAGTGCGCAAACTGTTCGAGGTATCCAAGACCAGGGCGTCATGGCTACAATCAAGCATTTTATTGGCAACGAACAAGAGCACTTTCGCCAGGCTTGGGAGTGGGGATTCCCCCATGCGATTTCATCCAATATTGATGATCGCACGCTGCACGAGCTGTATGCTTGGCCATTTGCCGATGCCATCAAAGCTGGTGTTGCTAGTGTCATGTGCTCCTATAACATGGTTAACGATTCCTACGCTTGTGGCAACTCTAAACTTCTCAATGGAATTCTCAAGGATGAAATGGGCTTTCAGGGATTCGTCATGTCGGATTGGCTCGCACAGCGATCTGGCGTGGCAAGTGCCTTGGCCGGACTGGACATGTCAATGCCTGGCGATGGCCTGAAATGGCAAGATGGTGATTCTCTCTGGGGATCGAAGCTTACCATGGCAGTCCTTAACGGATCAGTACCGGTGGATCGACTCAATGATATGGTTGTGCGCATTGTTGCCTCATGGTACCAGCTTGGACAGGACGACAAGGAAAAGTATGACGGCAAGGGACCAAACTTTTCATCTTGGACGAATGAAAAAATGGGTCTTATTGCCCACGGAAGCTCTTCACCACAAGATATGGTGGAAGTGAATAAATATGTCAATGTCCAAAGCAACCATGCCGAAGTTGCCCGGAAAGTTGCCATTGAGGGAACTGTTTTGCTAAAGAACAATGGGATTTTGCCCTTGGGCCGCGATGGAACTACAAGCGACTCCAAACAAGCTAAACGAGGCGACAAAGTTCGTGTGGGCATCTTTGGTGAAGATGCGGGTGGTGGCAATGGCCCCAACGAGTGTCCTGATCGCGGTTGTAACCAGGGCACACTGGCCTCTGGATGGGGTAGCGGTGCAGTTGATTTCCCCTACCTTATCAGCCCCGTGGAGGCGTTGCGCAAGGAATTTGATGACGAAAAGGTTAAAGTCACTGAATTTCTCTCTAACACGCTGAGTTATGAGCGGAACCGCGATATTCTACATGACCAGGACATTTGCTTGGTTTTTGTCAATTCCGACTCAGGCGAAGGTTTTATCAAGTGGTCAGATGTGGGCGGTGACCGTAATGACCTTTTCCTGCAAAAAGGAGGCGAGGAGCTTGTTCTTGAAGTTGCTAAACACTGTGGTGATGGAGCTGGCTCGACGATTGTGATTGTCCATGCTGTCGGACCTGTTGTCATGGACAAATGGATCGACCACCCTGGGGTCAAGGCTGTGTTGGCTGCCAATCTCCCAGGCCAAGAAAGCGGCAATGCTATCGCAAGCATTCTTTTTGGAGACGAAAACCCTAGCGGAAGACTACCTTACACTATTGGAAAGTCTCTGGACGATTATGGCGACGGCGGCCAGGTCATGTATCTGGCAACTAGCATGGTGCCCCAGCAGACTTTCCGCGAAGGACTTTACATCGACTACCGACACTTTGACAGATACAGCATTCAACCTAGATTCGAGTTTGGCTTTGGGCTCTCGTACACTACTTTTGAGTACAAGGACTTGAAGATTACACAAGTGAAGAAAAAGTCCAAGTCTCCTGCAAAACGACCAGACGCGGGCGCAGAGCCGCCCAAATTTGACAATACCATCCCCGATGTCAAAGAAACCCTGTTTCCAAGCAGCATTCGAAAGCTGACCAAATTCATCTATCCTTACATCAATTCCCCTGGCGATGTTAAGAATGGAAAGTACCCCTATCCAGAAGGTTATGATGTGCAGCAGCCGCTCTCAGAAGCCGGTGGTGATGAGGGAGGCAACCCTGACCTCTGGGAGACTTATGTTACCGTGTCAATTGTCGTCACCAACACCGGAGCAAGGGATGGCAAGGCTGTGCCGCAGCTGTACTTGTCGTATCCGGAGGTATCGAGTGGTGTCACGTTCCCAGTGCGAGTACTTCGTGGCTTTGAGAAGCCATTCCTAAAGAAGGGCGAGAGCAAGACTGTCGAGTTTAATGTAACAAGGAGAGACTTGAGTTATTGGGAAGTTACAAAGCAGAATTGGGTCATGCTCACTGAAGGCGTGTACCACTTCTCCATCGGCGAGAGTTCGAGGAACTTGAAGGTCACAGGTACTTGGTAGTTTTTGTAGTTTCTATACGAGTTGCTGTTCGGAATGGGCAAAAAAAACATTAAACCATCACGGGGGAGGGTGGCAGTAAAGGATCCTGTTGCCTGTCCCGACCTCCAATAGGATCTGGGTCCGTAACGAGTATTGGCGGTTCCAAAGTCCTATGCTGAGACTTTGTCTTTTGATTTTATGCTATTTAGGGTAGCCAAAAGGCCATTATTTTTGGAGAGTGCTTATATGGATGGCTAAAGGAGCGGGTAGGGCCGATGGCCGTGGCTTATTAGGTACAAACACGAGGAGCGAATATCTGGCGTTATTCCTTTACTAAAGCAAATCGGAGTGGCAATATAATATGAGGCAAAGGTAGATCTAATGTAATAATTAAGGTGATTAGCTGTCTTTGATCAATTACCGGTGGCCTGTGTGCGGTTGTACGAGAAATCGCGGTCTTCACGCGATTCCCCTGTCATCTGCTGACATTCATCGGCCGACTGGTCCACGAATCGCGATGCTAGTTTCAATCTTGTGAAGCGAGCTTGTAATCACTCAATTCACCGGCGCTTGGTCCCGCGTGGCCAAGAGAAATAGCTTGAGCATATTCCCCATCCGGTAGTACGTAAGTAGACCGCCATGACAGAGCGTCATTGAAGCCGAAGATCTTCGCGCGTGCAATGCTAATAATAACCGCGACGGGGTAAACGTAGATCCTGAAATACCGGGCCAGTTCCAGGCTATCCGGGACTAGTGAGCAAGCCAACGAGTCCCGGGAGACCGCGCGCACGCGCCGGTGAGAGAGTTGACACCCACATCTCGATCCACTGACGCGGTTTAGAGGTCACAGCCTCAATTGGTCCTGCATCTGAATTTAGTAACACATCTTGGCCGGAGGAAACCTCGCCCGAGCACGGCTTGATTCAATCGCCGGCGGGGTTGGGATTTGAGCAGCTAGAGTTCCTGAAAACAGAAACAGGACTGATGCTTCGCCTCCCATCATCAAGCCAGTCTGTGCCCATCACGCTGTTCCCCGGACCCCAACGCCCTTTATTACAAACACAATCCCGAATCCCATCCCCACAGAGGAGAACAGGCCGGGGGTTGAAGCGGGTCGGTGGGTTCTGGAAGCTCAGATGAACCAACACAGCAGCACCAGCGCGGTCAGACTCCCAGGCTCAGGCTCGCAGCTAGCTAACCGCCCGCCAACCCTCCCTCACCGACCCGCCGGAACTCGCGGGGAGGAGATGCCACGCGGTGCATGCCGATGCTTCTTTTTTAATGGGCTGAGAAGCATGCAAGAGGCTGTGAGCACGCACGCGATGCCAGACCATCACCCTTGGCTGATATAAGCCAGACGGTGGTTGGGCGGCCGCTAAGGCTGACGCGGCGTGGGTCTTTGGGGAGATGCGGTCCACAGGCGTCATTCGAGGGGCACGAAGGCCTCACTTCCGGACTTTGGAGTGCTGTGCATGGCCTGGAAATACCGGTGTTTGGAATCGTCTTCCACGGTTGATTACGAACGCCAGTTGCGAGATGGGGGCTGCGGTGCGAATGGGAATGACACGGTATGACACAACAAGCTCGAGAGCAAGGGTCATGCGATGACTTACATGCAAAATGCGGCTATGCACCTAAGCTACCCGCCCCCCAAGGTGTAATTTGACAGGGCAGTGAAGGTCGGACGAGGGCCATTGCCGTCCGCGGAGCAGGGATGTCCATCATGTCACGGACACGGACCGGGTCCAAGAGGTCCAGGCCGAGTCTCGAAGTCTCCGCGGGCAGGCATTGTGCAGTGCGGTATGCATTGCGGCACGCCGGCCTCTAAATCCGCCATGCGTGCTGCTGACCTTGTTTGGAGGCTTTGGGTCCTTTTTGGACTGCTCAGGAACCGACCTGTCCGTGGGGTTTTCTCATGTGCCGCGCCTAATTCGCCGTCTAAAATCTGACGTGGATTCCATGCCCTAGGACCCCAGGAAGCGCTCGACCAAGATCCCATGTCTGTGTTAGACCCGTGGGGGCCAGAGAGTTGTGCCTTGGAGGGAAATTGCCCCTTGACCCAGGGCGGGTTCACGACATCATCTCACTGAAATCGAGAGAGGGTGGTGCCGTTCCTTGGAAATCTGACTGCCGGTGGTGGCAGGTGAAGTCATGAAGATGAGAGCAATCTCACCGACTGGAAGCCTTATAGTGGTACCGCTCCCCCGGTTGTCAGCCCCTTGCATCATCCTGGGACCGCCAAGAATCTAGATTTGGTGAGCTGTAGCTTGCTTGCCCGAAACCTTTACTGCCCTCCTTTACCGAGCTGTAGGGCTGCAGGGACATCGGCGGCCGAAGGATTAACATCCCCTTGTCGTCTTGAATCCAGCTCTCCACTCAACATCAGAGTCTTGCGGGAGCTTCCCGCCTGTCTAACCCGCCCTGGCCCCCTCGGCAGAGAGTGGAATGGTCTGAGACATTCCATAAGGCCGTCTATCAGATTATCTGTCCAAGTCCTACTGCCAACCCTCCCTCCACTGCCCGTCTTTCATCGCCCTCGGCCAATACGAGATTATTCGTGTGAGAGTGTGGCTGCGGCCACAGAACTCGCCGCTTGGGGAAGTCTCCGGCTTTTCCAGGACTGTGGCGGTTCGGTAACCGAATGGCCTTGAATGGAATCAAATGCAAGGCTTGCGAACATCTTGTATTCTAAGTTGAAATATAATTGGCCCCAGTATTTCTGCCCAGCTCCGGCGCGCCCTTCTAATCATACGGTGGGCATCTGACTTTCTAGGCAAGCAGCGGGACATTGGGGGCGATAGGATGCCCCCACTAGAAAGACAAAAAAACCCCTTCAAGACTTTTCCCCTACGAGGAAGCCTATTAAGACTGGGGCTTAGACTTTGAAATAAAGGTCTGTGGAAGCCGTTATTCTTGTCGATCATTCTCGACCATCTCTCGCACTAAGTACATTGCCTCTTATCTGTTGTCCATTATCATACATCATTACAATGTCTTCCCGCCGTTCCGGTGCCTCCTCTTCCAAGTCAGGACGATCTAGGGTTAGCAAAAAGATTCAATGCTACTTTTTACCAGAGACTCTCAATGGCTAACAGTATTTTCAAGACTTCAGTCAAGTCAATCATCAAGTCTCTGACGAACCACAGCGTCAACACCCTCACTGAGCTTTGTCGTATTGAACGCATAGCCGCATCATGCGAGGACGAAGCAGACGCCCGTGCCTTCCAAGAACCCATGACTGCTGCGTGGGTGTACTACGTGACCAGCAATCAACTTCTGATCGAGCTCCGAGGGTTCACCACCAACTACCCCATCTCCACCGATATCGTCAATGACGCATGCTTGCGAGTGAGAGGAGACCCTGAGAGCAACCGCAGCTGGAACATGGCTTGGTTGTGTCTCATGAAGATGAGAGACGATGGGCTAATACCCGCATACGCTGCCATCGAGGCGTCAAAGCCAGAGATGTGGGGATCGACGGTGCCAACCGAAGAAGACGTGCAACAATTAGCGTCATGCTTCGAGTATGAATGGAATGTGGCTGTTGATACAATGCTAAGACATTGGCAAACGCCTCCTTCATGGTATTGAAGTGGCCGAATTAGGGCCGTGGGCTTTTTGTTTCTCTTTTCTTGTTTAGCGTAAATGTGTATGGGATTATAGACGAAGGATGGGCATGTCATATTAGCGCCTGCACAATTGATGAATTTGACGTTTTGAGATGCATTCAATAGTATTAAGTGGATTGAAACAAATCATTGTATTGTATTGTCGAATTTGGAAATGTACTTCACTTTCTGAAGTTTTTGTTCCCACTGGAGGGCTATTTTGGAGAGCCAACCTAGGAATTTTAAACCAAGCTTATCTTTTATTACCTAAACATTTGTACCTCATTTTTCTTTTTAAAAAGTGCCGTGGGCCTGTCTTAGATGTAGCATCGATGTATCAACATCCTGTAGGACACAAGTGGATAAAGTGTATGGTGTGGACTTGCAACACCAACTAATAAATTGTTTGCTGTGCTATGGAGGATATTGCAGGAAGCGACTCCGTTTGGCAGGCCATTTTGGAATATATGAGAAGACAGTGATTTAGAGTATGCGTACCTAAATTACAAATTCCCCATTGGGTTCAATAATGAATATTCATTAGGAGAGACCTTGAGTCATTATTTATGCAATACCGATAAAATATTCCGAAGCAAGTAAATGACGAATCTTGAAGCAGTGTAAGCGCCGGGCCTGCACCAACTTCCTTGCTTATGTAATTAGAGCGACATCTTAGCCGCCGAGGCGTACGTACGTTGGCTTCTCAGCCTCGTGGTGAGAGAAATTAATCTCGCTGATAAAACTTAACAACAATAACATTTGAATTGGGCGTAAAATGGACTACCTCCCCCTCCCCGATTCGCCCGATGGGGTATTTCATGAGAAGATTCCCTATCTTGCCGAAGATGATTATGATGGAGGCGATTTTGATACATTTCCTCAGAGGTGTGGCTTTGACGTCAATGTCGTCCTTGAAGAGCCTCCGACTAGGATTGCATCTCTTGCTCAGTCATGGCTATACTTTGGTAGTATTCATATCTTTTTCAAGACCTTTGGATACCCTCCAATCGACCTTCGACCTTTCAAGGCTGAAATTGGCGACACGGAAACAGGTGGACCCTTCGTTGCCTCGACCCATCTGGTTTCCCTCTTGGAAGACTGGTTTGACTCCGTTATTCATCCTGCATACGGGCACCTGGCACCTATTCACTATGAAAGAAACCCTGGAGCTCATATCTCAGCTTATGAACTCGCTGATCTTAGGAAGCTGAAGAGTGCCTACCTCGATCATTTACGGGTAGCTATGACAGCTGTGTCTCGACTGGAACAAGCTCCTGTGGCTGAAACAGCGCCTCTGCCACTCATATTTCTGTCAATAAAGACGCTTCTGATTAGCTTTGCCGGGATTTTGGAAGCATCTATCGTTGGGCTGGACTCTGCTTCTAGTTTTGAAAAACAGCTACAGCTGACAGATTTGCCCGACCCAAACTCCTTCTCCAGCTACACCTGTTTGAGCGATAAAAGAGAACAACCCTCTCCAGCAGCATCTATAGTTTTCAATCGTCTCCTGGAAAGAGGATGGTGTTCATTCCATGCAAGACAGATTTGTTCTCGTTACAGCTACCCCGTCGCCTATTATCTGAGCATGTTGCCTGCGCACCCGTCTAAATCCTTTCATCAGCGCTGCACTGAGAAAGCCTGCGTGGCAAACAATGTCGACATGAATAAATATAACACTAGACACGTTGAAGACGATTGCAAATGTGAAATGGTTCACGTAGAGCCAGAAAAGCTGAGATCTATTGTTAGATCCGGAGGTGTGCCGATAATTTCTGTAACGGAGGATGCAAATGGGGCCACGAAATTAAACTTGGCTGAAATGAAGGAAACCCCTTACATTGCATTTTCTCATGTGTGGTCAGATGGTTTGGGTAACCCCCGTGGGAATGGCCTTCCTCAATGCCAAGTCCAACGACTCGGGAAATGCGTTCGAGATATCACATTACCTGCCTTCCAGCTCAGCGGAAACTACGCATTTGTGGGAGCTTTAATGTGGGATGTACCAAAGTTGACCTCTGATTGCCGTTCAACTTGGTTCTGGATTGATACATTATGCATCCCAGTCGGAGCAGATGAGGGAACAAGAATTTTGAAAATCAGTGCCATCAACCAAATGGCCGCCATCTACGCGGCTGCAAAACAGGTGCTTGTTCTGGACTCGAGCATGGAAAAACTTTCTATCTCTGCTAGTACGCAAGATGTTTGTAATCTATTCGCTCGAATTAGCCTTATGGCTTGGATGACCCGGAGCTGGACTTTTCAAGAGGCTGCCTTGGCAGCCGATTGTCGGATACAAACAGCGGATACATCTTTCGACCCTTTACGAGTTTGTTTGGAAAAAGAACCTAAACAGTTGTTAAAGGTCTTTTTAAGCCGCAACAAATGGCAGGTCACCCGGAATATGGCTAGTCTTATGGTGACCCAATACATCCTAGTCAAACAAGTCATCCAATTTGCCTTGTCCGATCAAGAAAGCAGTGGCGAAAACTGGGAATCGTTCATTACCCCGAAACTTGCTGGGAAAATTGTGACGAGACCTGTAACAATTCAAGAGGCCATTCAGTTTGTGATAGCTCAGCCTTTAAAGTCCGCATTGCGCGATGAGTTTCAACTTAGGAGAAAATCTACCTATGGTGCGAATACGAATGATCAAGGTTTATACCTGGACTTTTTGCGTTGTTGGAACGTCCTCAGCCAACGAACCACGACTATGCCGGATGATATTCATATAATTCTCGCCAATCTACTTGATTTTAATGCATTCGAAATTCTCAGCATCACCAAACCAGAAGAGCGAATGGCGAAAATCCTCCATAGCATACCAGCCATCCCGATGGCAATGTTCTGTGATAGTACAAGCCGCCGCTTCCGACCCGACCTTATGCATAATAATCGATGGCTGCCTCTGTATCCCAGTGGCCGTAAATTTGAATCAGCTGCTGGGTTCGAATGGCATGGTAATCTTCTCATACTTGACTCTGCGGATGTCTACGGTAGAGAGGATGAGAATGACGATGAGATTGCTGCTCCTTTGGTTTTCGAACTGCCGCTTACAGGAAACGCGAAACAAATCACTTTTGTTGAGCAAGTAAGCTCAAGGGTATATGATGTGATTTTTCATCGGCCTGATGATGACCATGCCGAATTTGCAGAAGGCGATTTCTGCAAAACACTAGTGGTCCTTGAATCTGAGGACCAAAGCCAGAACCCAGCCAACAAATCTCACAGCAATGAACCTAGGTCTGCAGCCTGCTTTCAAGTCATTAAATCGGATACTCTTATAAACAGTCAAATTACAACTCAATCTCAAGAGGCATCACCAGATCAAGGAGGACTTCAGCCCCACACAGAGTTTCTTCTCGTTTTCGACTGCCCCGCGACGGTAAGGCTGAGGGCCGACATGAATTCATCTTGCCTAAACGAAGTACTTCTGACTAATATTACGGGAACTCCTATCACTGAGCCATTCAAATTGTCTGTAAAGACAGGTAAGTTATTGAGAGTTACTGGTATGTCTAATCTTTGGAATCCTCATGAATACTGATCTTCTGATCTTCATCAAAACAGATGTACCTGAAATAAGACTGCCCCTACTTCGTAGGCCACCACCACCACGCATGGGGCTTATATTTGGTGGCCTCCTATCTGTGCCCTTCATTTTATCACTTGTACTGGATCTTGTAGCCGGGATTATTCTTATCGTTGCCTGCGCCAGAAATTTCTACGGCATTTCAATGACTTCGAGGATAGGCGCGATGGCCATCTTCATCTTTGACATTGTCAGTGTTTTACGCCGCCTGATACCATTCAATGCGATATCTTTCTACCAAACTGTTTTATTTACTATTTTACGCATGGCTATGGCAATACTTTACTTGGCTCCCATTTGCAGATCATACGATTCAAAACAAGAAATAGGACAGGCTATTGGGACGACAGTTTTGACAGTCCTAAGTGGTGGGATTATGATATCATCGTTGACAATATGGAAGTATCATTTAGCCCCACGAATAATTAGCGCATGGCAAGATACTTTTGATCCAAAATGGAAACCCGGAGAGAAGGAGAGCATCTACTACGCACTTGGCCGTTTGGACGAGCGTTACATTTTGGTAGCTCGCTCTTGACTTTTGGATCGGAATTTACTAAAACGGAATAGGAGCAATATGTAAAATGGGTAGAAGATTTGATGTAATGGGGTTTTGCGTATTTGTTCTCATCAGAAAGTTCAGGTGTTACGAAAAAGGAAACAGAGGGAGATCTCTGAGACACCTGGGCAAAAAGGTCCACCGGGCCTTGATTGGAAGCACGGCTTTCCCTAAGATCTATAGCCTTTGTCAAGGGTGACGTCCATATCGCAACACTAGCTGAATCAATTTAGCCTGCCAAGTTGATCACACGCAATTATAAGACAGTGTCAAATCTATGACGAAATCGGCGGTGAGATATCAACCAAGGAAACCCCAACCAAAAACCAGAGATCGTTTCTTTTGGGCAACCAAAATTTATCCCAGAGGTACCTAGTTATGGCCGTGAAAATTGCCGTGGTCTGTTAGGATCCGTGGAATTCTCTGCACTAGGTGGGGAAAAGATCGTTTAACAATCATATTGGTAGCGATTACAGAAAGGAATACTAACCATAATAACACATGGAGGGCTCAAGCGTCTGCCAACTCTGGACTGTGTCGTCGCATTGACCTATGCCCTCCGACGTGCAGAACTAATATGCGTATAGTCGCGCATTTCTGATGCAATAATGAAGTCACACGTTGATCATGCAGTTCTCTTATTGGATAAAAATGGGTGGCAATATGCATGCTGGTTCAGCACAGGATGCTTGCGGTTGTCTCACTGCTTTGTGGCCAATTCAGTGAGCTGGATTGCGTCACTAGGAAAGCTGCTTGTCTCTTAATGTCGATTAGATAATCAATCCGAGCTCCACTAATACGCAGATTTTGGGGGTTTGGTGATACTATATGTCTCAAGGCGGCAGAAGGCTCCTCATCGTATCTTGCCAAGACTTTTTTGTGCCGCAGCAATACCCAATAACAGTTGGGAATCTCGCATTAGTCGAGACATGCATATGCTTATGCATTTGTAAACATCCAAGTTGCCGCTCAAGTAAAACACGGGGCAAAAAAAGGTGCTAAGTGGAGGTATACAATCGTAGTCCAAGCTTGAAACCAATCAGAATTGGCCGGCATGATCCGTCAGAGGTGAGCATGACCTTTGGTATCAATTAGGTGGCAACTTTCAAGACGCACCTGATTTAGGGTGCAACTACTATCATAGTTGTGGCGTTCTGTCCCGTCCCGTGTTGTAGTGGGGACATTGTCCGGGTCAGGTGTCTGGAGGCCATATTGTGGTGGATATAAAGACGTGGTCATCTCTCATCATTTTTCTGATTTCTTTCTAACTCAAGTTCTATCAGCTTTACAAGATTTTGATTCTCAATTTCGAGTTATCCTCGTCTGCGTCAGCCAAACGTCTAACACTCCGCTTTTTCGCAAATCCATACCCTTCACAAGGTTACTTAGCAGAAGATCTATCTACCCAAAGAACTTTTGGAAAATGGGTTAGTGATGCTCTTTAAAGCAATAAAATGTTCACTTGCTCAACAGAGATTGCTTTTTAGATTCAGAAAACGATACGGTTCCTACCACCGTAGTGGACGCCAAAAATGTTAAATTGGGAGATTTTCTCATGCTCCAGAATCGTCCCTGCCAAGTCATAAGAATCAACCAGAGCTCGACGACTGGTCAATCGAAGTACCTGGGAGTTGATATCTTCACGAAGCAGTTGCATGAAGAAAGTTCCCAACCCTCCAAATCCAGTGAAGGCGAAGATACCCAAACAATTAAAGCTCCAGTTTTCAAGAATTACAAAGTCCTCGATATGGCCGATGGCTATGTCACCGTCATGACAGAGAGTGGCGATGTTAAGCAGGGTCTTGCAGTAGTTGATCAGAGCAATTTATGGACTCGCCTTCGGCAAGCTTTCGAGGCAGGCAAGGGAAGTGTTAGTGTTCGTGTTCTTGAAGATAGTGGTCGTGAAATGGCAGTTGAGATGGATGTCAAATGAGTCTACCACTGCTTGGCAAAAATTAAGAATAGCTGTTGGGAGAACTCAGTATTCCTCAGTAACTGAATTAGTGTGTTGTGTAAAGATGTGGGACCAAGAGGACCAATCAAGCACGCATACCGAATGTGTACTAGCGCAAGACGCTATAGGGCAAGGACGCCCACAACAGTATCATGTAGTGAGCGCAGGCGAACGGTTCTACGGTTCGTCAAGTTGAAGTCTTGGTAATAAGAACAGAGATCTATTGCGGTCCCATTCGTGCTTCACCCCAGTCGTGAATCCAGTTCGTTACATGTTGTAACTTAAATTGGTGCCTCAAACAAATTATCTCAAAATATTAAGTGCATTCCTGAGAAACTCCAAGTTCGCCCGTTACCACGTAACCAAGCCTGTGTTTCCTATTCTTTCCATCCTCCCTCGAAATAATGTATCCACCAACCACGTCAGAATATTACACTCACATCTTTCCTACATATCTCATCTTAAAATGGAGGGCTTTAACAAAGAAAATAATAGATTTTCAAAGTGATGCAAGTAGATAAACAGATTTATTGACACATAGGGCGAGGTACTTGAGCTTTACCTTTTCTCCCTCCCTCCCTCCCTCCCTCCCTCCCTCTCTTTTTGATGCTGTTGGAACGTACATATTTTCTTGTTTTTAATTTAATTTCATCCACCATCTGAAATCTGTTCTGAATGTTTAGTTTACTGTGGTTGATCTCTTCTGAAAATTTGGGTCACCCGAGTGTGGTACGACTTGGAACTTGCTCATGATTGATGGGTCGCTCTGGCTAAACTGCATCTTACTAGGGAGACTCGCCTGTCCCTTGCTTTTTATTGACTTGATTCGAGCTCCAAAGGGTCCGTCACAAAGCGACACAAAGCGGTAGAAAGCGGCAGAAGATGTCTCATTGTAAGTTTGCCATGCAGAAGTAGTGCCTAAATATTGTTGGCGAGAACCCCCTACATACCCGCATTAACTGAGACATGCGATTCTACGACAGTCCCTCTTGCCAGTCGAGCGAAACTTGTGGCAAAAAGTCTAGCTAACCCAAGATAGAAACCCATCAGAATTGGCCGATCTGACCCGGAAACGTAAACCTGGACATTTAAACACGGGTGCTGGTGTTAATTGGATAACGCTTTGGGGGCACTACCGATTTTAGAATGTAACGACTGCCAGAGTTGCAGCAATTATAATAGACACGTCACTGGCTTCCTTATTACGTCCTTTGTTGTGTTGGGGACTTTTTTCCGGGACACGAGTATCTCAAGGCAACATTGCAGCCGATATAAAGAAGCGCTTCCCCCTCACGTTTTTCCTATTTTCTTTTTGGAATACTCAGGTTCAACATAAATCGACAAATTTTCTATTATACACTTCAATCTATCGTAGCACTGCTGTGCTCGATCACGCTTCTCACATAATCCAAAAGACACGGCGTGTCATCGAATCAAGGAAGCTAGTAGTCGCGCTTCGCTACGTTGCGAATCGTTTACCTATTCGCAGATTTAACACCTTGGACCGGTAACGATAAAAGAGCAAGTTTGAGCCATCCAAAGTATTTGAAAAAAAGGCCCCCGAAGACCCAGCAGGTCAGCCACGTTGCTGCCAATACTGACACTGGCGAGATCAAGGAAGGTCTTAAAGTAGCAAACTTTTACGATTTATGGAATCACCTTCAAAAGATTTTTGATGCGGGCAATGGAGCTGCTGTCATTGTTGTTGGCAATGGTGAGAGTGAACTTGTGGTTAACTACAAAGGAAATAGCTAATTGGACTTGAGTATGCATGAGTTTATTGCTCCTCTTAGTCAAAATTGAAAATATATGTTGAGAGAAACCAGTGTGTCTGGGGGATCGAATCAACTTTTTGTAATTTGAATTCATAATGAGATGAATCACATCTATTTCATCAATTTGCGTTATGTCGGAACAGGTTTCCTGTCTTGATTTCTTCCCGTCCGTCATTTTGCATCTTGAGGTAACCTACCTAATACCCTGACCTAATCCCGTTAATTATTTAGAAACATTTATTCCTGATAATTTATACCTTGCGACTAAATGGAGGTCCTAAATAACTCGGCGACACACCGTCGCAGTCAATCACAACCTTTTCCAATACCATGTTGGGATGATTCAACTTGACTTTGAGGTTATGGGATCCTGGCTGTAGTTTGGTTTTGGGGAATTCATGCTTCCGGATCCAAACGTTGTCGGATGCGGCAAAGAACCATCCATCGGCAGAAGCCCAGCCTTGGTCTGCGGCATTCTTGAGACTCTCTGGAGTAACCTTTTGTAAGGTATAAGTTGCCCCCGAATCTTCGTCTAGTATCAAATCGTATTTCATGACATCTTCGGGTGAAAAGTCTAGTGTGGTGGCAAAATGCAACTCGACATTACCAGATGATTCTGAAAAGAGATAAAAAGGGTATTCCAGATACTGCACCTCCGCATTCTTCTTGAGATCGGGAACAAGAGTGACGGAGCCCCCCTCAAGTCGACCAGCATCGGGGAGAAGCATGTATGGGGCGTTGATAGAAGTACTGGTTGCCGGGATGGAGACATAGCCACTTGCTTCAACAAAACCCTTTTGAAATGACTCTGGAACTCGGCGGTTATCGATTGGCAGATGAACGTGCTCGAAGTCTCCCTCCTCGGAGCGGATGCTGATGAGAACTTCCTCGTTGAAATCCTTGGGCACTATGTCCCAGTCGATTGATATTCTAACCCGGGCATCATCTTGGCCGGGGATAAGCTCTCCTGAAGTCTGGGATAACTTGATCCAATCGTGGGATGCCGAGGCGGACCAATGGAAAGTTGGCACACCGCGCGTGTAAATGTCAAACCAACGTGTTTCGGGGCCATAGTAGCTCATAGGCCTCAAGGTCAGGCCTGGAACGAGATCTCGTCTGCTTGGGTGCGTTCGCTCGGATTCTTCATTGATGCGTCCTGGGCGAACACCCTCGTGATCCTCCACGGCGATGCCCATTTGGCCAACAATCGGGTTGGAATTCTGGCGCTTCTGGACAAATCCGAGGCCGCTGATCATATCACGAGATGGCGCGTGCCAAGTCTCCTCGTACCCGTAGTGTGTTTGTCTGAGCATGTGATTCCACTTTCCGTTCAATAGACCATGATATTCCTCCGACAAGTCAAAGTCGGCGTCGAATAAATCGAGAGCATCTTGAGCTGTCTTGTTAGCAGAATTGCGTCTTTGGCGGGCAAACAACTGATTGTGTGCTCGTGTAACTTGCAGTGCGACGTATATGTACGACGCCTTGACTTGGTGAAGGATGAGCTGGAAGGAGGCTGGTTTTTGTTCCTCAGAGACGCGGGCATGAGTTGCCTCGGCTTGTTCGAGCAGCTTTTTCCAGCGACCCAGAATATTATTCGCCTCGTTGTAGTGAAGTACCGAGAATGTCTCGGGCTCAATATGCTCGTGCTTTCTAAGTGCTGCGAGTCGATCGTACTGATACCAAATGGCGCCAACCTCGTCGGCAAGGTCAGAGCCAAATTCCCGCTTAGCCAACTCCTTTAGGAAAGCTTCAAGGCCGTTGGATTTAATATCCTTGACGTTGTACGCGAGAGCCATGGCGAAACTGATTGGTACTTCCAAAGGTTTCAAGTCACCGACATTGAAGACCCAGATTTGCCTTGCATTTTTCTCGTAGGCCTGTGTCAACTGATGCCAAACTTTTCCCTGTTTTGATTAAATGAGATACTACATCTGTAATATGGAACCAATATGAACTCACTAGTGAGTTGCTGTTGATCCATTTATAACTGCGAGGTGAGCCGACATACTCGAGATGATAATAAACCTTGCGATGGTTAGACGATGATTGGCACAGAGTACTATTCGACTTACACCGGCGCCACCGCTTCGTTTAGATTCCTGCTCGGTGGGGAGTCTGCGGACTGTTCCAAAATTGTCATCCTGAAACAAGAGAGTCACATCTTCGGGGACATTTAAACGTCCCGACTCAAATAATGATTGAACTTCCTTGTAGATGGCAAAGAGTTCTGCATTGGTGATTAGTGGTGTGACTAAGCGGTGGTTTTCTTTGGAGGAAAAAGTACTTACGGGGTGCTGCATCCTCCCGCCCGTACACTTTTTTAATCACTTGCCGCTGAGTATCAATTACATCTTGAACAACAGCGGCAGGATCCTCGCAGAGCATCTTCTTGTCATACTCGCCTCTCATTCCAAGAGTAAAGTAAGACTCGCGACCCTGCGCTCGACTTGCACCGTCCTCAAAGAACTTTGTGATTTTTTCCTTGTTCGTCAACCAGTTCCAGCTTCCATCGGGGTTCTCGCCGAACCACTCATTGGACAGGCGTTGCATGGGTTCGTGGTGAGAAGTGGAGACCATAATCCCATATTCGTCGGCTAGTTTCTGGTTTTCTGGGTCGTCGACAAAGAATGAGGCCCCCGGGTTGGGGTAACCCGGCCACATTGCCGGCCAGAGAAAGTTGGCCTATTCCCGTTTTAGTCTTTGCATCTCCTTACAAGGGAAGAGGGAATTTTCCCACCTTTAGTCTCAAGAGCAGCTCAAAGACATTTTTGTAAAACGCCGAGTTGTACTTCCCATACTTCTCGAGTACCCAGCCCGTCAGTGCTGGAGCTTCGTCGTTGAGGAAGATGCCCCGATATCGCACGCTTGGCTCTCCATGGGTAGTAGACTTTTGGAGTGCGTGTATTTCGGCATGGCGCTTAGGCGGCACGTCTGCCCACCAATACCAGCTTCGCCTGGTCAGTTACGCGACCCATCTGATAAAAGGGCCGGGGAAACTCACGGGGAAACGCCAATTTGCTCAGATAACGTGTAAATGCCAAAGATGGCACCTCGCTTGTCGCTTCCGGCAATGACAAGGGCCTTTCCGCACGTGGCAAAGGGATTGTCCACAACGGCGGTGGCAAAGGACTCCCACTTGCCTCGGATACTTGTTGTGTCGAGCTTCTTTTCGGCCTCGAGCCGCTGAAGGATGCGGCTAGACTCAATGCTGCCCACAATAATGGCCGTCGGGACCTGAGGACGCAGCGCGTCATCGTCATCGTCACCGGCTTTAATCAGCGTGCTCGGTCCATTGTCTGTGACCCGGCCGAAGTCGTGAGTCAAGTCCTGGGCCGCCCTCTGGACACCTGACTCGTCGTGGCGGTCAACTATGACCGGGGCGCCAACCAGACTGACGGAGCCGGCAGAAGGCCGAAAGGTGACAAAATTTTCCTCAAACATGATGGTTTAGGTATTATCTCCAGAGCTCCAGGGATCTAAGACAGCCAGCCGGGGATAGATATAATAGGCCGGGTTTGCACCGTGTTATTCGCATGGGAGGAGAAAGAAGCAATGGCCGCTCCCCGCATGGTGCTCCGAATCGGCCCAGGAAATGAAGCGACATTACGTACATGGCTCTGCTAAGGCCATTGCTAACGGGCAAAACAGGAAAGCCAACGAGAGGCCCTAGCAGGGTCACGAGAGAGGGGAAAAGGCGGGGTTGGGGTTGTAACAAGGGCGCGCGACTGGATCTCCGCAACTAGTCCCCTGTTCCCCATGTTTTCTCGTACTAACTCGTCTGCCCCAGCTCCGCAATTTGGGACGGAACCCACGCTGAATTGGGTTATGGGATGATTACGAGTCAGGCCCATCTGGGGTATTGCTCATTAACCAAAGGCCGCGGAACGTTGCAAGCGGCGATACCCACCATTTGGGGGCAACGCTTTGGTCCAATGCCACGATCCCGTTAGCTCCCATCCCGGGTCAATTCTCAGCGAGGAAATGCGTTGGTTTATGGAGCTGCGATCCTGGCTGCGCGGCAGGGTCTGTTGTTGAGCTTGGTCAGTTGACAAGAGTCAATGGCACCCTGTGTCCCGGTCTCTCCAACGGCCTTGGCGGACTACATCTTCCCCCCCTTCCCCCCATCTTGGCTACCCCAACTCTTGGCCAACTTTTTTTTCTCCCTCACCACAACCTCTTCAACAACATCCATCATGGCATCCGCAGCCAAGGATCCTGAAGCCTCCGGCCACTCGCCCGTCGTGGCAGAGGTCGAGTCGTCCGGCAAGGACCACACCAACTACGACCTGGTGGACAATGAAGTTGCCCAGTATGCTGGCGCAACCCGAATCGACATTGATGAGAGCACAAACAAGCGCCTCAGGAGGATGATTGACAAGCGAGTCCTCGTCGTTATGATGGTCACATACTTTATCCAGTCTCTCGACAAGGGCACAATGTCGTTTGCGTCCATTATGGGCATCAAGGACGACGCACACCTCAGCGGCAATCAAGTGGGAATAACTACCGGAACACTATCCCCGACTATGCGCTAACTGCCTTTTGCTAGTACTCGTGGCTCACTACCGTCATCTACCTCGTCGTCCTGGTTGTCGAATACCCCGTGCGTCCACACCACCCGATGCCCCGTCTCGGGTCTCTCGCTTTCGGTTCCTCCCGCTAACGGCTGATAGGAAAACTACATTATCCAGCGTGTGCCAATCGCTAAGTGGCTGTCGCTTAACGTTACCCTCTGGGGTATCACCCTGGCATTGCACTCCGTAGCCAAAAGCTTCGCTGGGCTCGTGGTGCTCCGTGGCTTCCTGGGTGGATTCGAGGCCGCGTGCCAACCCACTTTTGTCCTTCTTTCCTCCATTTGGTGGGTCATAGTCTTATCCGGGGCCCCTCAAAGTGTTGTTGTTGACCCTGGCCAAATAGGTATAAGCGCTCCGAGCAGGGATCCACCATCATCTTCTGGTACAGTGAGTCCACCCATCCAACCACGGAATACGAGAAATCAATTGAGCTAACAAAATATTCAAGTGATGAACGGTTTACAGCAGGCAAATGAGACCTATTCTATATTAAAATGTATTTGAATGCTAACTGTTGATAATAGATCATTGGTGGATTGTGCGCTTTCGGTTTCTCCTTCATCCCCGACTCGAGCCCCATTAAGTCATGGCAGGCACTGTTCATGACATACGGTATCTGTACCGTTTTTTGGGGTATCTTTGTCTTTTTCTGGATGCCTGATTCCCCCATGAAGGCCAAGTGCTGGTCTGAGGAGGACAAGAAGCTCATGGTTGAGCGTGTCCGTGAGAACCAGACTGGATTGCAGAGCAAGGTGTTCCGAATGGAACAGGTCCGAGATGCCTTCAGTGACCCCCAACGTAAGCTGGCTACTCTGTCTTTCGCAAAAATAAACCACGAATGCTAACATCTTTTCCTAATAATAGTTTACGCTTTTGCTCTTATCCAACTTCTTACCACTTTACCCTCTGGTGGTATTGGAGCTTACGCCAACATCATTGTCAAATCGTTTGGTTTCTCAACATGGGAGACTCAGCTTCTACAGATGGTTATCGGCGCGATCATGATCTTGGTCATGTGGAGTTCCGCTTGGTTTGACAACAAGTACAAGCAGACCACCTTTACCATGATGGCTTACATCCTCCCCACCATTGCCGGTGTTGTCGTCCTCATCGCCGTTCCATTCCACCCCTCGAAGCGAGTCGGTCTTCTCATCGCCTACTACATCATGTACAGTTTCTGGGCCTGCTCTGGTCTTGCTCTCGCCCTGGTTACCCGAAATGTTGCTGGATCAACAAAGAAGTCCGTCGTCATTGCAAGCAACTTCATCTTCTGGGCTGTCGGAAACTCAATTGGTCCTCAGACCTTCCGTGACCAGGACGCTCCTCGATACTTCCTGGCCTTGTCCATTGTGTTGGGCTGCTTTGCTCTGTTGGAACTTGTTTTGTTTTCCCTTCGAACCTACTACATTCTTCAAAACAAGAAGCGAGATGCCAAGGTGGCCAGTGGCGAAGTCATTGAGGATGACAACCTCACCCACGCCTTTGAGGATATCACTGATCGGGTAAGCATACATACTTTTAATTCTCACGTTACAAATGCTAATATTTGTTGATTTTAGGAGAACCCCCACTTCCGATATTCGTACTAGGAGTGTTATGTTGTTTGGAATATTAAAGGGCTATACTAGGCTATGAAAGAAGCTGTGGATATCTGATACCCTATCTATGCCAAGCCTTGGTATGCTTGGCATACGTAAATATGAAGTGCCTATAGCTGAACATAGCAATTGATGATTATCATGACCAATCTATGCTGGAGCCCCGATGCTGAGAAAACATGCAATTCTAGGCAACTCTTGAAAAGAGTCCCATAAATAAATAAATTTATTTATAATGAACATAAAAACTTATTTATTATAAATAAAATTATTTATTTTCATATTCTTTGAAGAATTTTCCTAGGTTAACCCTAACAAAATATCTTCATGTATACGCGTAACAAAATATATGTGCACTCACAACACAACCCACTTTACAACCGGGCATAAGTAAGCAAATAGTAGAATACAAACATGATTTATTTCACTTCTTGAAATGTCAGAGTTAACCAAGAGTGAAAAATGGCCTCGAAAAGGGGCTACTGCTGTGGGTAGTGTCCACTTTTCACACCAACGATATTTCCGTTCTGGCTAACAACCATGTTCTGTTCACTATTAATAGTATCACGTAGCACACTAGTAAGTGGTCCATGTCAAATATTAGCATGTGATCTTCCAATTTTGATTGGGGACAGTCTGGTAAATGCGGAGAGCCGCCGCTGTCTTAGCCAGGGTTCTTTGATATGGGAGGTAAGCTTGGGGAACATATTCCCAGGACATGTTCACGAAATGTGAAAACACGAGACGAGAAAGAAGCTAGATTCTACTATAGAAAATGTGAGATTGGATTACAAGGAAAAGAATTAATCATGGGTGGATTTGGTGACTGTTTATCGAATGCATGAGTTGCTGGTTTGTGAAATGAACAAGAAGCTGTCCGGTCTACAATTTGTCTGTTGTGATTGCACTTCCTGGAAAATAGATTAGAGAATAATCAATAAATAAATACACTTGTATGTATTGTTTATTTATGTTTATAAATAGCCAAGTTCTTTAAGTCTTGGTTTATGTTTGTTTCTTCTTATACTTCTTTTTTTCTTCAGCAAGTTTACACGAGATTCTGCCCAAGAATCTCTGCGTCTCGCTGTATCCTTTAATTATCCTGATTTTGTTGTAAAATGTGTCTTGTCTGAAACCAAACCGGTATTGCTCCTATCCACTATGTTGTGGAGAATATAGTCCAAAAAATTGTTTGCTCGTGTACTCTTATGCGCGTCATCTATGGTATCATAAAATTCTTGTCCAAAACCACTTGCCGTAACCAAAATGCAGATATTTAAAACTGCTTCATGCAGCGTCATCATTCGAATGATGTTCTGATTCTGGACCAACCCAGTCGTCGCTCTCAAGGCCGCGTCGCTTAATAAATAGCGAGGCTACCCAGCCAGCGATGGCAAGCCCACCGAATAGGCTCCATGCTAGCACTTCACCCTTGGGGTGAATGCGGGTGGATAGCGTGAATAGAGCGCCAGAGACAAAGGGCCCAAAGCTGCGACCAAGGGCTGACAGAGTTTGGGCGATGCCATTCAGGGTCCCGAGGCTTGCGTGAGATGGTGCTGAGTTGGTGATCTGGAAAGAGTTAGTGGAGAACCGGAGAGGGAAATTGGTGAGTTTGTTCTTACCAGCAGCATGACACTTGACAAACCACCAACTGCGCAAATGTTCTTAATGATGAGAATGGTGCCCATCTCAATGTACAGCCACAATTTTCCACTGCCCAAGCCAAACAGAGGAGGATCGCTGGCGTAGCCGATCCATGGCATCAAAAGCATGCACAGGCCAATGCCGAGCAGCGAAATTTGATATGTGCCCAGGTTTCCAGCTTTGGCCTTTAGCGGCTGGAAAAAGAAGGCCTGGAAGATGATGGTCGCAACGCCAGCGAGACTGAGACTGATGCCGATCTTACTGGGCAGCAAGTCGCGACCGGCAGGCGGTGGACTATCGGCAAAAATTGGATACAGGCTGTTGAAGGAAATATTGGAGAGCTGGAAGACTAGATAGGTGCAGAGGAGCAGGAGTGTGGTACCGCTGATCTCGTGCCAGATTGAGCCCGCAGAGCCTAATTTGGAGTCGGTCTTTTGGGTGTTGTGGTCCTGTGGGTCTTCTTCCTCCTCGTCCTCGTCATCCGAGATTTCATGATTGGGAGCCAACAGAGGCTGAGTATGCGAATGACTGCGAGGCCATCGCGAGCTCCATGAAATGCGCGGCGGGTTCTGCTTCCTCTTGGGGAGCCACGAGCTAAGTTTCTCGACCCACGCCGGCTTCACAAAGCCCGCCTCATTTTCGTCTAGCGTCTCCTCGAACCAGATCCCCACCGCAATGACGCTGCAGAAGAGCAGGGCGGCAGCGAGAACGTTGGGTCCCAGGAAAGGGTATTTTGTGCCCGATTTCACAAGCAGGCCACCCAGCGCAGGCCCCGTAATGCCACCGAGCGAGTAGATTATGGGTAGATATGTGAATGCGCGGCTCTGGTTGCTGCGATCCGTGACCTCGCCTAAGACGGTGGGGACGCAGGCGGCATTTCCATTGAGCAGGCCCATGGCGACGTGCACGACGACAATCTGCCAGTACTCCTTGCACAGGCCAAAGACGCAGAAGCAGCACATGAGCGAAAAGGTGCCCATGATGAGCACGGGCTTCCTGCCAATGCCGTCCGAGGCGTATCCCCAGAGGAAGTTGGTCGACAGCTGGGCCAGGGCAAAGGCGCTGGCCAGGGTGCCCACGTACAGGCCGCTCTCGCTCTCGGGGATGCCTGGCATGGACGCCACCATTTCAGGGAGATATGGCGATATCGAGTTCAAAGCTGTCTGCTCGGCCAACGACAGGAAGGCCAGCAGAAGCAATTGGCGTACGGGAAGAGGCGTCTCATTGTCGTCGGGTTCCGAAGCCTCGGAGCTGATGTCGGAGGGTGGAGGTGGCTGCTCGAGGGGCGTCTTGGGCGGTGTCGTTGGAAACGTCTGGTAGCGGTGGGAGCTGCGGCGCATGGCATTGATGGAGGGGATTGGAGCCCCGGCGTGAAAGGAGCCAGAAGAGGTGGTGCGCGGGCCTGGAGATGCTCTGACGGGCGCCATGGCGGCGGTGGGGGAGTTGTCGAGAAGACCAGAGCAGAGCAGGATCACCAGCGTGGTTGAGGCTGGTGGACTGTGCGCGCTCAGCAGTGGTGACGTCGATGGAGATCGATCTGATGATGTCTTAGAAAAAAAAAAAAAAAAAGTCGGATGTTTGGCGGGGTGCAGAGAACACAACAACGCTGCTACGAACTAGCAAAAGGCAGGGCGTGATGGACAGACGACGAGGCGCTGGACAGATAAAGAAATGCCCGTCTCGGAGCGCACCCGTGCAATTGGCCGACACAAAAGAGCGACGTGCATGAGAAAAGTGAGACGACACGGTAGAGATGTATTTATTGTCGCAGCGCCGCAGCCTTGATTGGTATCACGGCGCCGCCAAAAGCCCACCCATTAGCTAAAAACAGAATGGCGCCCTTCTGCCTGTGGATGCGGGGTTGCCAAAGCAGCTGCTGGGCTGACCCGCGTGAGGCTAATTGTAATTACACGAACGGGACAGAAGAGAGCAGAGGAAAAAGAAAGGAAAGTCATGACGTTGGTGGCCAGCTCGTCGCAGGGTTTGGCTTGCTAATTAGTGATGAGCAAGAAAGACCAAGATGGGATGACAGCTAGTTACAATTTTTAATATTTTATTTTTTTTAATGTTTTCTAACCCATCATCACCCCCCACGCCACTACTCAAAAGACGCCCTTATTAGATAACAAACCTGGAACAGCCTTGCCCGCACTAGGAGCTGGTAGCGGCATCCAAAGCTAAGCTTCCTCTCTACAGCAAAGCTCCAGCGCAGTTAATTAGCGACTCAATCTACGCGTCAACCGCCCTCATGTGACCCTAGCGCAACGGGCCGTCGCTCCATCGCCAATTTTCCCCGTCACGCTACTTTTATCTCCTTTGCTCGCGATAATCACAATGCACTCACTACGCAATCAATCACCCACATCCACAGCCTGCATCAAATCCGAGATGCGACATTCCTAGTTTGGATGCCACATGCACAAAATTCCTTGCCGCAGTCTCGTGGCCCCGTTGCGCCGCCTGCCACTCGGCTCCCCCCACCACACACCACCTCGGAGCGTTGCACATTCACTTGCTTACAGTCTCAGACATGCAGCGGCCAATCGCGTATACGGCTTTACTAATTTCATTTCTCTTCGTCGTGATTTGTCATAAGCTACCTTTGAGAGCAAGCCTGCCCTTTCCTAACTTTACATAACGCGTGCGTTTTTGCTCATTAAAACCGTCCCAGCCATCTCTCCCAGTGCTCCCTTCCCAATAACAAGCCCGTTTACAGATATGCCCGCAGGAACTCGACCAGCGCCATCATGGCCATGGCCTGGCCGTATGGCATGCTGGTCCTGGGAATGTCCTTGTAGTGCTGTAGGTCGTGGCCCATGCCTGTGCCAAAGGATGTGTTGAGCAGCTCACCCTCGGGGCTGATGTTGTCCAAGACGGCCTTGACGGCCTTGAGTGCCACTTCCGAGTACTCCTTGCCAATGTACTTGCGCCTCTCGGCCTTCATGATGCCGTATGCGAAACCGGCTGTGGCGCTGGCCTCAACGTACGAGCCCTCCTCCTCGGGAACGTCGAGCAGCGTGCGCCACAGGCCGTTCTCCAGCTGGACCTTTGCAAGCGCCTCGCACTGGCTGTTGAGAGTGTTTAGGAGGTGGTCCCTGAAGGGATCGCTGGGGTCCAGGCCGAGCAGCTCAATAAACTCGGGGATGACAATGGTGACCCAGCTGTTGCCACGGCCCCACCGGGCGTCGGCAAAGTTGTGGCCGCCGTCCTTAAAGGTCCAGCCGTGGAAGAACAGGCCCGTCTTGGTGTCAAACAGGTACTGGATGTGGAGGAGGAACTGCTTCTTGGCCTCAGCCACGTAGTGCGGGCGGTTCAGCAGCAGGCCAATCTTGGCCAATGGTACCACCGTCATCATGAGGGTGTCGTCCCACAGCTGCTGCTCGTTCACCTCGAGGTAGGTGATGTGCTGCATGCCACCGAACTTGGTCCGGGGCAGGTCGTGGTAGGCCCACTCAGCCCAGCTGTCAAGCCACGGGAGGTACGTGGGGTTGCCCGTCTTCTCGTAGACGTAGGCGAGCGTCAGGAACACGGCCATGGTGTTGATGTTCTTGCCCTTGTGGCCCTCCTTGAAGCGGGCCTGGAACCAGTCCTCGATGATCTTGAGCCACTTATCCTCGCCCGTCAGCTCATAGTACTTCCAGATGCCGTACAAGCCAATGCCGTGGGTCCACTCCCAGTCGTTCCAGCCCTTGGTGTCAATGACTGTGCCATCGGGAATGGTCATCAGGAACTCGCCAGTTGTGTCCTTGATGTTGACCAGCTCGTTGATGAGCAGCTGGATCTGCTTGTGCACATGGTCGGCAGCGATGCCGTGGACGTGAGTGGGCATGATGGCGGTGGTGGTGGTGCGAAGTGAGAGGACGGGACGGGGGTGATGATAGGCAGGAACCTGGACTACAATGGTATGGATGGCCTTGACACCAACGGGGGGCAAACGTTATAGTGCGCTCGGCCGAGTGTGTGTGTTGGAGTCTCAGTAAGCAGAGTGTTCTGAGGTGCGCAGTTAAGGCGGCTTAAAAGGGGGGGTCGCTCCGTCGTGGGGCAGCGACTGGTGGGTAATCTGAGCGACGATTCGGCCACGGAGGATGCAGGTTCGGTCCGATGTCGACCGAGGATCTGGCACTCGTGTCGTAGAGCGGTGGCATGAGTCCAAATGCTGCTCTTCTCCGCACTTTTCTGGCTGTGGGGGTGGGGGTTGGGGGGAGATTTCTGGGGGTGGGTAAGGGACTAAGCTGCCTCTTCTGGACCCTTTCTCCCCATTTCCTTTCCTTGGCTCCCCTTGTGGAATTTGACGGCGAGCACGGATTGGGTTGGCTCATTTGGGGGCCCGTGAGAGCCACGGATGCCCGGGCGAGTACTGGGCGCGCCTTCTACCGACATGAGGGAGAGCATGTGCCGAGCCGCCGTCTCGACGAGAGTGTTCGGGAATCTCTTGGCGAGCATTGGCATCGAGTTGGAGAAGAGGCGGGCAGATTTGGAGACGCTGCATGGCCATGATGGAGTAGCAGCGCGTAGTAGCTATGGCAGCAGGATTCAACAGCATGGCATCCACCAACAATGCATCCCTCTCTCTCCCAACATGACCCCATAATTACCTTTTTTTCAGTCTCCAGCCGATCGTATGGCCTTGTCGTATTCAATGGGCCCTCTACTCCAACGGTTTAATCGGATCCTGCGCCCATACATCACCACCCCGGTCTGCTCCACCAAAAAAACATAACCAATTTTGTCCCAGCGATGCAGAGCTCGACACACCGGGGCCCGTGCATACGCACTCGACCATCGGTGCTCGGGTCAGACACTCGCGAGGAAAACATCAGATCTAACCTCTGGCATGTTTTCTCCATTCGTATCTGGAGCCAGCGTCTGGGGTACGGGGAATGGGGAAGACCACCTTTAGCGCCCTGGGGTCCCCGAGATCTCCGGCTGGGGGGAGACCTTTTGGCAGATAAAAACACAACTTAGGCCCATGCCAATCGAGAGCTTAATGAGTCGGTTGCAGCTTTAGGTCCACAACAGCTGGTCATTTTTTTCTCCCTCTCCCTTCTGTTGTGTGCGGCATTTCCTCCAAGTCCTCATCACACATCACCATGGCTGCTGAAATCGGTGACTCGAGGGACATTGTCTCCCAAAGCGCCACCAAGAAGCGCTCCGTCGATGAGGTGGAGCGCCCTTCGGCTGATTTGGAGAAGCCAGTCTATCACTCGGAGCGGGTGGACAAGGAGCTTGCGGCTTATGCCTCGGAGGCGCGCATCGAGATCTCCGAGGAGCGAAACATTGAGCTTCGCAAAAAGATTGACAAGCGAATTCTGCTCGTCATGATTTTGACCTATTTCCTCCAGGCCATTGACAAGGGCACGCTTTCATTTGCCTCCATCATGGGTATTACTAAGGATACTGGCATGGTGAATCCCGATGGTTCCACAAGCCAACAGGTGAGACTATCCACACCGCACACCTCTTTGATAACAACAAACTAATTATTCCACCAATCTACAGTACTCTTGGTTGACGACCTGTATTTACATTGCCATCCTCATTGTCGAATACCCCCAGAACCTTCTTATCGCCCGCCTGCCCATTGCCAAGTACCTCAGCTTCTCCATCATCGCTTGGGGTGCTTGTCTATGCTGCCACGCCGCCTGCACGAATTTTACTGGCCTTGTCATCGTTCGAACTCTTCTCGGAATCTTCGAGTCTACATGCCAGCCTGCTTTTGTTATTCTTTCAGCGATGTGGTACCGCCGTGAGGAACAGGCCTCCCGAGTGACTTACTGGTATAGTGAGTATAGCCTCAACGTCTTCTCTTGATACCATGACTAACTAATGAATGGTGATGAACGGTGGCCAGCAAGTATGCCTACCCTCTTCTGTTTATTTCGCTGTTTTAAACTCCGTCTCCAAATCCGTGTTTTCTTTTCGGCGGACAAGGTGACCTTCGAAACTAAGGATAGATTAGGTGCTAACCAATTCTCAAACAGATTGTGGGCGGTCTTCTCGCTTATTGCTTCTCTTTGATTAAGTCCGGTCCTCTCAAGTCGTGGCAATGGCTCTTCCTGTCATACGGAATCATCTCAGTGCTCTTTGGCTTCTTTGTTTTGTGGTGGATGCCCGACTCCCCCATGCGAGCCCACTGCTTTACTGAGCAAGAGAAGCACGAGATGGTTGAGCGCGTTCGAGACAACCAGACTGGTCTCCAGAATAAGAAGTTCAAGAAGGAGCAGTTCATCGAGGGTCTCCGTGACCCTCAGGTCTGGGGCTATGCCCTCATCTCCATGTGCACTGCTCTGCCAACATCTGGACTAGGTGCATTTGCCAACATTATCATCAAGAGCTTTGGATTCAACACTCTTGAGACCCAGTTGCTTGCCATGGTCCTGGGCTTTTACATTATCATTGTGCTTCTCAGCTCCGTGTGGATTGTCAAGAAGACCAGCCAGAACCTCCTTACTATGTTGGGATTCTGTATCCCGTAAGCTTTTCTTTCCAACGACCGGTTTATATCAATCTGACAAAAATGGCAGGTCATTTGTCGGAACAATTCTTTTGATGACACTCCCCAACAAGACCAAGGCCCAGCACATTGGCCTTCTCATTTGCTACTATATCACCTTGTCCTTCTGGTCTGCAGGCACCTTAACCCTGTCCATGATCTCGCGAAACATTGGTGGGCAAACCAAAAAGTCTGTTGGTATTACGATGAACTTTGTGTTCTGGGCTGCTGGAAACGCCATTGGTACGTGACCCATCGACAATACTAATCCTGCGATTTTACTAATTGTTCTGGTAGGACCTCAAGTATTCCTTTCACACGATGGCCCTCGATACTTTACTGCTTTCGCTACCCATCTTGGATGCTACTCGCTCCTCGTCGTTGTCATTGTCGCCCTGCGATTTTATCTCGTTGCACAAAACAAGAAACGAGATGAGATGGCCGCACAGGGTGTTGCCGAGGCTAGGGATGACGCCATGGTGAGGGCTTTTGACGATCTTACAGACAAGGAGAACTTGAGCTTCAGATATGTTTACTAAGAGGCTGAGGCGGAATGATGGCTCAATGAATGTGTAATAAAATGGAGATATAGACTGAACCTAATTGACGCACCCCTATCCACAGCCATCGGAGATTTACTGGACTGTCCTGATGACTGAATGAGAAGGCAGGCTTGCCATTAGTAGGCCATTGTCTTTCATCGATTTGTTTTACTTTGATATTTTCCCCCTTGTTTAATTGCTCTTTCACAACTTTTTTTTGCAATTGGATCCCTGCAGATGTAGCTCCGAATGTTAAAACGAGACTGTAACGAACTCTTTTGACTTACGACTATGCCCCGATCCGACGCTACTCTAGTATGTATGTTCTTAGCATCGAATCGCGTAGTCGATTCGTAATTTTGGTATAGCATTGGTGGGCCCCATTTCGGTTCATGATAAGCAAGTTTATGCATCGCTGTTCACAATTTCACCACGTCAAGTGAGAACCTGGCGTAACACATGCTGGTATCAAATTATGGTGGAAACCAGAACTTGGGACTTATTGCTGAAGGAGACAAGGCTAATGTAACCAAATGCGAAAACAAATTAGGCACAGCACATACTATTCCAAAAGTACCACGGAAAGCTGTACTGCAAAAATTATCACCGAATACGACAAGGCTAATGTAACCGAATGCGAAAGCAAATTAGGCATAACACATCTTATTCCAAAACTACCACAGAAAGCTGCGCCACAGAAAATTATCACTGAATGAGACAATGACAAGATGGCCAAGTGTGAATGTCGCTTTATGTTGTCTCGTCCACGCTTCATCATGATCTCCTACAGGCTTAATCAGGAGAACCAAAAATCTCGCTATTCATTACTTGTGGCTTCACCCTCAGTTCTTTCAATCTCCTTGGTTCTCTCCGTCTTCTCCTTCTATTCACATCTTGCATTCTACTACCATTCGGCCTCATTCATCATTGCATTCAGCCATTCATGGATGACACCATATCACGAACTTGGGTAATTCTCCTCACTTCCTCTGGGTATTCACATTTGATTTCATTAAAGTCAACCTCATTCATTGCTACATTTAGCGATTTATGGACGCCCCCCCGTATTCCAGGACCACATGATTTCCTCTCTTTCTCCTGGTGTTCGCATTTGCTTCATTATATTTGGATTCGTTCGTCAGCTCCTTCATCAACCTCAACACCCCTTTCTTCTCTGATCCTCTCCTTGTTTTCACGCTGGATGTCATTAATTTAGCTTTGATACCGTCGTGGAAGCCGACAGGCGCGACTAAACACTGTAGTCTTAACTTGAAGCAGTCGCGACTCATATGATCTTTGAAAGCCTGTCTACAAAGTGTGGAAGCTGTGGCCATGGCGCGAAAGAGCCGTCAATTATTTGATGCTTGAAGGTCTGCCTACGATCTATGGAAATTGCGGGAGTGACGCGAAATAACGGTGAGTTGTCTGCTGGCAGCTACAAGCGACGCGTGAAACTGCTGAAGCCTTTCCTGGCGGACTTTGAGTGCAAAGTTGTGACCTGAGTCTGCAGTTGCGGCGTGAAAAGGCTTAGTCTTTTACTGGCAGGAGCCGAGTGCAAGGCTGGCTCAATGGCATGCGTTGAGCGCGGAGGTTATTGACTTGTGGATACTGATAATGGGGGCATTGGAATTTTTATGTTGATTGTATTTAATAACTTTTTTTCCATGATCATTCATTCAGCGACGCAAGCTTGTTCTATACATCGTATATCTACAGCGTCGGCTAGTCTTCATGACTACTTGCCCTAGTCGAACTTAACCTAAAAAAAACCACCATTGCATAGCCAAGGGCTACTGATACGGTTTTGGTGTCTACGCTCACTTGGCTCCCTGATGTCAGCACATTAGGTTGTAAGTAGACGCGACCAGAAGTATTATTAATAGACCAATGCGCTGCAATACTTGATAATAGTAAAAGGTATGGAAATTGAAGCTGTAGGTATCATATGTAAGAAACCAAAACCAATATGTCTGACTAATAGTGAAATTATTGTAAATATATTACTGTAATATACTTTTGAATTAAATAGAATCCAAAACCTGGACTTCAGATACTGTGAATACGAAGTTGGTGTTAATGTGTCTGATTGCAGAAACTTAAGCCGCAACACCCTTTAATATTAAGTTAAGTTAGAAATCATAACTGTAAAGAATGTCTTAGCAAAAGCGAAGACCAATATACTCAACTGCGAACCAGACGTAGATGTAACTCACCTTAATCCTAAATCAAGCTAGAAACCACACTGTAGAGTTCATGGCATTGGGATTAAATACCAACGCGCTCCATCGTGAAACAAACTAAGATGCAGCACACCCTAATTCTAAACCAAGCTAAAATCCAAATCGTAGTGGCCATAGGTGTAGAGGCTGAGTCAATATTTGCAACTGCGAAACCAACTTTATGCCATCTCCTCGACCCTTCACTGAAAACTAACCAAGCATCTCATTACTATCACTTGGATGCATCGCCAATTCATCTCATCAACTTCTTAATTTCGAGACTTCTCCTCCCTTTCACATTCGGCTCCTCGGTGGAATTTTTCTCTATTACAAATCTGGCTTTGTTAGTTTATTCATCTCCAACTCCCTCTTCGATTTCGCAGTTCGCCTCCTTATGAAATTCGGCTTCGTTTACTACCATTTACGACTGCATTGATCTCCCCATCTCGCGATGATCTCCTCGATTTCACATTCCGCTTATTCCAGCATTCTGCTTCGTCCATCGCCAATTACCACTACGTTCATCTCCCCATCGCTTCAACTTCTCCTTGATTTTACATTTGGCTTCATTGATACGCGCGAAAAATTATCCGACGCTATCTATACCGAAAATTTCTCCCTAGCAATTCGACTTACAAGCTATAAAGGTAGTGTGAAATGATGGTGAGTTATTTGATTGTAAAACTGGTTGACGAGCTCTGAACACGGCAGTCATGGCGTGAAAAAATGGTGCGTCGTCTGATGGCAAGAATGGTCAACGAGCCTTACCTGACGGCGAGGTCCATATAACAGTCATACCCATAGACAGCAGGTGTGGTGCGAAACGGCTCATGTCTTTACTAATATATGCGGAGTGCAGAGTTGTGGCTCGAGACAGCAGTCTTAGTACGAATATCTGAAACGGGGGTTCTCCTAAAATCAACAAATATGAGCATTTGTAACGTGAGAATAAAAAGTATGCATGCTTACCCGATCAGTGATATCCTGGGACTTATTGTTTTTGACTTGGCTTCTCATGTGCGACATGGAAATGAGGGTAGACTTGCAGTGCATCAAGAATGCTGTGAGAAGATCAGCAAAAGAGAGTATTCCGATTCCAACACGGCTGACAAGCCTGACCGACCGACCAACTGGCAGCCCTGGTCTTGGCGTCTCATGCGATGCGATGCAATCTCAGCATGCTGTGTGACGCATAGTGCCTGAGGCAGCGACAAACACACCGGCCGGTCAAACAAACAAAGAGTATGTGACTCAACAATGAGCCATTGCCTTTTTCCCTCGATTATTTTGCTTAAACTCTTCCACCGCTGTTCAACTGTTGTTCTGCAATTTATTTTTCACCCTCGCACTCGTCGCACCCGTCGCACCCTTGCAAAGTCGTCGGCCGCGAACGCTAAAACAAAGATGGCGCCAGCTTCTACTCCTGTCGACCCACCACCACCACAGCCAACGCCCCAGCCAACGCCCCAGTTGACACTCCAGTCCGAGTCTAGTGCCAATGCCTACCCCAATGCCTTTCCACTATTGAACCCGCTGGACAAGTTCCGCGTTGCCATTGCTGACGAGCTTTCCAAAATCTCCGGTGTCGATAGGAACTTAATTTTCAACAGTCTCGACCGATCCTTGTCTCTCAGCAATGTCGACCTGATTCTCGCTGTCCCTCGCCTCCGCATCAAAGGCACTGCCCCAGCCGAACTTGCTCAGCAATTACTTGCAAAGGTTTGGCTCGTCGCTTGTTCATGAAACATCAATCTGACACTGAGCCATAGTTCAAGTTAAGCCAAACCGCCCTCATTACGACTCCCGCCGCCGAGGGCATCTTTCTCTCCTTCAGCTTCGCCCCCAATGAGCTTTCGTCAACCCTCTTGCCCATGATCCTTCAACAAGGAAACGAGTACGGTTACAACCTCAAGCACGGCCTCAAGAATCCCAAAGATCCCGAAGCAGGCAAGAAAACCATCATCGTCGAGTTTTCCAGCCCCAACATTGCCAAGAAATTCCACGCAGGCCATCTCCGCAGCACCATCATTGGTGGCTTCCTGGCCAACCTATACGAGAAGTCTGGGTACAATGTGGTTCGAATGAATTATCTGGGCGATTGGGGTCGTCAATACGGACTATTGGCTTGTGGCTGGAAGCGATATGGAGACGAAGCTGCATTTGTCCAAGATCCCATCGGCCACTTGTTCGACATCTATGTCAAGATCAGCGCCGACTTCAAGCCTGAGGAGGATGCCTACAAAGCTGCCACTAAGCGGGGCGAGGACACCTCTTCTCTAGAATCAACCGGCCTCCTTGGTGAGGCCAAGGCATACTTCAAGAAAATGGAGGATGGTGATGAGTCAGCCCTGGAGTTGTGGCGTCGCTTCCGAGAGTTAAGCATCAGTCATTATCAGGAGACATATGCTCGACTCAACATCCACTTTGATGTTTATTCGGGAGAGTCTCGTGTTAAGAAGGAATCCATGGACACGGTCGAAGAGATACTCAAGCAAAAACAGATTATCGAGCTCAAGGATGGCGCATGGCTGGTAGATTTCAACAAGTATGGTGCCAAGGGACTCGACATCGCCATAACCCGCAATCGTAACGGCACATCCAACTACCTGCTTCGAGACATTGGCGAGGCTATGCAGAGAGACGAGGAGTATCATTTTGACGAGATGCTCTATGTAGTCATGTCTGAACAAGGAACCCACTTGAGTAGGCTTTTCAAGATTCTGAGTCTCATGGGTGATCCGTTCGATGCTCTTTCAAAGAAGATGAAGCATATCACTTATGGTCGGGTGCGTTGTTCATCGCCATTTTTCACTTGCTTGAGTCCCTTTATTTTCCTTTCCCTTCCACCCCCACCATCCTTTGCTGAACTCTATTCCCTGAAACTGTCGGACTCTAACGAATAACCAGGTGAATGGCATGTCGACCCGAAAAGGAACCGTCAAATTTCTCGACGACATTCTAACAGACGTCGGCGACTTCATGCACGATGTTATGCGTAGCAACCAAGAAAAGTACTCACAGATTGAGGATCCCACCCGAACCGCTGAGATTATGGGCATATCTGCCATCATGGTACAAGACATGTCGGGCAAGCGAATTAACAGCTATGATTTTGATTTGGAGCGAATGACTTCTTTTGAAGGAGATACTGGACCATACTTGCAGTATGCGCATGCGAGATTGTGCTCTATCTTCCGTAAGGTAGACTTTTCGGTCGATGAGATGCTCAAAGCAAACTTTTCTCTCCTTTCTGACTCACCCCATGCTATTGATTTACTTCGGGCTTTAGCACAATTCCCAGACATTGTCAATCAGGCGCTCAAGACTCTGGAACCAACAACCATTTTAACATACCTCTTCAAGCTCGCACATAAGCTGAGCTCGAGCTATGCTCATTTGAAGGTTGTGGAACCAGCTGAGGGCCCCGAAATGTCCCTTGCACGTGCAGCATTGTATTATGGCTCTCGTCAGGTTCTTCGCAATGGAATGGTGCTTCTTGGAATCACCTTGATTGATCGGTGAGTCTCAATTCCCGTTTTCTGCTGATGATGCTGTTTCTAAAACCACCTAGGATGTAAAAGTACTGACCGGGTGGGACCTGCTGGAACGGTTGGACAAATTCGTCAAGCTTACAAGGACGTATGTTGCAATGCAGTGACACTAGATGCAATTTACATTGGGTTGGGGTGGGGAGAACACAGCTGAAAAGTGGCAACTTCGTAGCAGCCAAAGCATAAGTCTTCATTGAAAGCCTCTTTAAACTAATCCGAGACGATGTCTCATCACTTAACGGTATGCTAGATACATTCTTTTCAATGAGCAAAAAAGCAGTACACAAATGCCCAACCTAGACATGACACAACATTCCTTGACTGCATCGTCCAGCGTGTAGGGGTGAAGATGTCTAATCAGAGTGCTCTGGTGGATTACATTCTAGTTTGAGTGCTTATGTTCTGAAAACGAACATACCTTAGCATTGTTTCATCTTCAACATATGGGATGTTAAGCTCAAGGGGATTACATACTGGTCTTTGAATGACCACATCCCTCAGTATAGCACTCCTTTGGAGTACCACTGGTGCAGTCGTAAGCTGGGTCTCGTTCATAAGCTGAGCAAGAGCATCCCTCAGCCTTGCAGGAGCCGTAATAGTATCCCATATTCAACAAACAGAAGTCTAAAAGCGTTGAAACTGAAGGGGTTGCAGATGATATTCTTTCGGGAGAAGGAAATTGAGGTCTGGTGAATTGTTAGGAGAGAGAAAGAATGGATCTGATCTCCTAGCCTGAACACGCGTTTTATAGATTTTAGTGTTTGGCTAATCTGTCCTAGGAGCCTCACTTGTAATCTTCCCCTCTCCTTTGTGACGAATTGCCAAGCCCATAAAACAGAGCCTTCGGGCGGCTCAACCAATGAGGCGGTTGCTTGAGGTGAACAACAGACTGGATTCCGAAAGTGTTGCAACACAGAGCGGGGTATTTTCAAAAGTACCATTCGACATCTTCCACGAACGCGATGATTGAAGCAGTAGATTGAAGCAGTGATATGCAGTTAGCGAGCATCCGTAACTGAGGTCATGGGCGCGTCCGAGGACTGCACAAAGACAATGCGATTAGTTAGGCCGGGTGCTGTGTAACACCCCATTCAAGGTATTCTGAATACATTTCAGAAAGGATTTACTGACTCTCTTAGTCAAATTATGTCATAGTGGCCAGTGACATCCCGCCAATGCTCGTGAGAAGAGCGAGGGGCCACCAGAGTCAAAAACGACTGGCGGGGGATGTGAAGTCGGTTCTACTCCACACAGGAAACATGGCCATAGTTTGAATAAAAGTAAAGACGTGATAATGGCTATTTCGGAATATGTGATGGAGAACAAGAAGGGCAAACAGAAAGAAAACGTGAGTGTAGTCATGAGACAGCAATAGCCGAAGGGGCTGTTAGCCTCCTGGAATTCCAGACATTTTGCAACAATACTAGACACTTGAGCAAAGTCTTTCTATCCAATCCGCCCATTTGCTTGCAATAAAATTATTTCCATGATTTTGGGGCTTCTTTCTATTCAGACAGACTCTAATTTCCTTGTCGCGAAAAGTCCTACCTTATTCAATGTTATTACATGATCGACTGCGCAAACTCTGACCACCATGACTAACATCTACTTTGTGCTCCAACTCTTTCATACCTCGAGGAAAAGAACAAATAAAGAAATAAACAAAAGAAAAGTCCTATTGTAGCCGTATGCTATTGGGCAATTTAAATGTTGTGAAAGAATTCGTTCTCACCAGCAACACCTTAGAATATGTTCACTCCAGGTCAATAACCAGAAAGGGTTCCTTGTTGCGACTTTGCGGCTTATCAGCGACATCAGAGGCCATCTTATTACCAGTAGGAATATCGCGTGATAATAAGGCAGGGTCGAACACGCATGACTTGGGTGCCTGAGAGCACCTCGCACGCTTGCGTCAGTGAATTAACGGCCTGACAGGCCTACGTCAACCGCACTGCCTAGTGCTACTCTGAGTCTCTGGGAAGCTACGAGACAAAGTATTAATACGCCGATGTGTCTCGATTATTTTGCGAGAATCGTTTTGAATACTCAAATCTACTCGACCTCTGTTCTATCGCGCTGGTTAGCCTGTATCAATACAGATTAGCGTCTCAAGCCCCACTCGCACTGGAGTCGTTATTCTGGCCATCATCTGCTTTCTCAACCTTGTGCTCAAGCATAACATCTTTGCCAATTACCAGCTATGAAGTACGTCAATTTAGGCCGTAGCGGTCTCCGCATTTCACCCATAGGAGTAGGCTGCATGAGCTACGGTGATCCAGATGGTCTTCTGAAGTGGTCCTTGTCTGAAGAGGATACTCTCCCCATCCTGGAGCATTGCTACAAAAGTGGCCTCAACTTCTTTGACACGGCTAATTGCTACTCGAACGGTCGTTCCGAAGAGATTCTCGGCAAAGCCATTAAGCAATTCCAATGGCGACGACAAAACATCGTCATTGCAACCAAGGTCTGGGCTCCCGTCGGTCGGGGCAAGGAGCAGCCATTGCTCATGACCGAAGACGAGCGAGATAGCCAAGGGTACTTGAACGAGTACGGGCTGAGCCGCAAGCACATTTTTGACAGTGTTGATGCCAGTCTTGAACGCCTTGGCCTTGACTACGTGGATCTACTTCAGATTCACCGATTTGATCCTCGAACCCCCGTGGAAGAAACAATGGAGGCTCTCCACGACGTTGTCAAGTCTGGCAAGGTGCGATACATTGGCGCATCATCCATGTGGGCACACCAGCTGCTCGAGTACCAATACACAGCACGCATCCATGGCTGGACGCAATTCATCTCGATGCAAAGCCTCTACAACGCAGTCTACCGCGAGGAAGAGCGCGAGATGTTCCCTTCCTGTGCGAAATTTGGCATGGGCGGTATTCCTTGGAGCCCAGTTGCTGGGGGCTTCTTGACAAGGCCATGGCAGGCTGACACGCCCACGCAACGTAATGAGGGGAAGGACGCGGGATTTTTGGGCCAACCCCTCTCTGCAGAGGACAAGCAGATCAACGAGAGAATTGAAGCCATCGCAAAAGACCGCGGCGTTTCCATGGCAATCGTGGCAACTGCGTGGGTTTTATCAAAGCCATTTATTACTGCACCGATTCTAGGTATGAGCTCAAAGGAGCGTGTTGACGAAGCTATTCAAGCAGCCTCCTTCGAGTTGACGTCAGCTGAAATTGAGAGTATTGATGAACTGTACGCGCCGAAGAAGGTCCTTGGCTTTTCTTAGATATTCGAGGGAAGTTGTCTTGTTGCATAGTTTCCAAAATAAATTCTATATGTTAGCTTCTAACTAGACCCACAACCAATTGTCGTCGTGATTTGCATGCTTTGAGCAAATATTCTGTCATGATCTCTCAGATATCCGATTTTAAAAAATCAAGTCATTTCACTAAGGTCCAAGAATATGCTAGATCCAATAACTCGGCCGTCTCGCTTCATGCAATGACCGAATATTAGTCTTGGCGCTTTTTCCACACCGCTTTCCTGATCGCGCCATAACAACATGCAATGACCGAACCAATCATACAGGCCATATGAGTGCTATCACGTGCCAAATGAATTGTCGCGGCAGAAATTTCTGACCGATATTTTGCCCTACAATGTGACCTAGGAGCTTCAACAAAGAGTTTGGTTCATCACTCAATATCTAGGGATCCAACGTATTTATAGTTGGAGAATCCTCCATATGCAAAGATAAGTATTAAGAAATAAATAAAAATAAGCCCTAAAATATTATTTAGAAATTTTATATGATTTTATTTGAATTTATTTTTAGAGGCAGCAGAAATCTGGAAATAAGCGACTGAGCAACGATGTTTCCCAGCCATGACACAACAACTTAGCATAATTCTTATTTAATACGCTGAATGTCAATGTCAGGACCCGAAGATGTATCGAGCTAAATAGACTAATATTAATCAGAATGTTCTTTTAATACTAATATGAAATCCTAAATTAACCCATTGTTGATACGGAAATGGTGTCAACACATATGGAACCCTGTAAGTGTGTGCCTTAGGCACCCTTGGAAGGCATATATAAGCCCGTTACTAGGGTAGATAGAGAAGAAGACATTAACCTTCCTACTACATATCATTAAGACCCCTACTGTTCTAATCCTACCGTATCAATTGTCTAGGTGTCGTCGTAGTTCTACCCACCCCATGACGGGTGATCCTTGACTGGAAGCTTCTGCATTCAAGAGAGCTTATGGTAGAACGCACAAGTCACAGTCTCATGCTAGCTCAGCCATTATACCCCGAGCACTAACAACGCAGAAGGAGAATGACTGTGGACCAGACCGGTCATGCTAACCACACCGGTCTGTCTGAATATTAGAGTGGGTCGAATCGGTCAAAGCCAATGCTATTCAGTCTCGCGGACACGAGGTCGGATAATGTCACTGTGAACTTATTTGATTGTAGTGATTGGTGTTATTTAGCACGGCACATGTATCTTTATTCGTGACAACATATAATCAGTCATTATCAAGCACTTGATGACGCTGTCTCATGAATTTACAAATCTTGGCGGCCATGCCACCCCACAACGCTAGCAGTCTGCACGTAAGCAATAGCTTGTTGGGAAACGCAGCCATTATTTCGTACATACACCGCATTTTCCTTATTTGGACCATGTGTTGACCCTCATCAGCTAGCCTCAGCGACCCAATATTTGTGGACCTAGCGTAGTTATTGGTGCCCGCTCCCTCGCGTATAATGATAGTCGCCGAGTACCTATGCTTGACCTATGAGGCCTTGCCTTTGGAATGGGGGCATTGACGCCACATGTGATTTTCAGCGATGATCGGAAATGGAGGTAAATCTTGTGATAGGTTCATATGGTGGGTAAAATACTGCGTTACGTACTAAATCGGAAATTTCCGCTGCAAGCCAGTAGTATCGCTTACTTATTGTCTCGCTCTACATGTTACCATTGGTTCATTCTCGAATTCGTATTTCTGCTCAATATGAGACAATGAGACATGCTTCATCGGTCAAGCCTACAATCTGCCGGACTATCCGATTCAGCTCAGATTTTCAGGCGGATTGGAGAAAGACTCAAGTATAAATATCAGGAAATCTCCTAGAAACTTGCTTCTTCAGCTCAACTCAACACTTTTATTCAAACCAAAATGTCCATCAACGAGATTGCCATCCGTACTTCAGTGGCTGCCGTCAACAGCAGCGCCAGACTTCGTGTCTATGAGACTGATGTAGAGGGCAAAATCCGAGAGGCTGCGTACGAGGGCAAATGGGTTGGCGGCAGTTCTGGAAACGTCATCGCTCAGGGCAAGATTGGCACTCCGATTGCTGCAACCTCGCTAGGCCTTGATAGTATCCGCGTTTACTACATCGGCGCTGACAACAAGGCCAAAGAGGCCGCCTACGATAATGGAAAGTCTTGGGTAAGTAATTCAGCAGCTTAACATATGGTTTGCCCCTGGCCCAGAGGTGACACCATTCAACATGCTAAGAATACTCATTACCTTTTGCAAAGATCAAGTGCTAATACCTATTGCAAATAGTACAACGGTAGCTTCAGTGAAGCAGGCTTTGTTGTGGCACCATACTCGAGCATTTCTGCCGTTTTCCTCGGCGGCCATAGCATCGTCCGTGTTTACGGACAGGTTTCCGACAACACTATCCAGGAATGGACCTGTAAGTCTATCAAAACAGAGGCATTGTCTTTGATGGAGGCCAATTCTACTTTACATGAGGCGACTCTATCTTAGTTCTCAAATTAAATTCACGACGCTAATCTTGGATTTCATTTAGGGGACAACGATGGCAAGGGCTGGAAGGTAGGCTCGAATCTCGGGCCCGCCCTTCCGGGTACGTCCATCGCTGCCACTACCTGGGGCGGATCACCCTACCACATCCGGTGCGTAACAGTCCTTTCGCTTAAGCCACCAACACTACATATTGTTGCATCATCTAACGGAGCCGCAGCGTTTATCTCCAAGACTCTAGTCTCAACATCATCGAAAAGGGTTATGATGGCTCTGGTTGGTACGATGGTGGACTGCACTTCGCTAACGGCGTGACTCGCGCGTCGCTGGGCGTAACTTCGTGGAATGAAGGCAACAACCTCGGAATCCGCCTCTATTACAGTGCCGCGGACAACATTATCAAGGAAAAAGCCTTGGACGGCGGCAAGGGTTGGTATGATGGTGCGTTCTCGCAATCTTCTCTGCCTGCGTCTAACGTGGCTGCCATCCCTCTCCCCATTTTGCGCGTGTACTTGCAGAATGGCACCCAGGGCACTGCCGTCACTGAATTCGCCTGGAACAACGGTTGGGGTGTAGGCTATAAAGCTCTGCCTCCTGCTTAAACCCAGTGACATGTGCGGCGGATGAGATGTTATATGCCAAGTCCTTAGTCATGTCGCGGATTGCATGGGGGATCAACATGTAGTTCTTGGCGGACTTGAATCAAATATAACATATCAAATGACACTGGTTGTTTTCAATTCATGTTCCATCAATCTAGATCCAGTGAAAAGTGCCACATTCGCAAAATTTGCCTGATGGTCTATGAGTAGCCCCTCACTTCTAATTTCCCAAGTAATTGGAATGCCGCGAACAAAAAGAAAGTCATGTCGATTTAGATCTCTCCATCCTCTTTATTCATATATCCAACACCTTCTTCAGGCTCTGCCTTTATGGATTGAGAATCCTCTAGAGTGAAAAGTTAGCCACAAGTCGAAAATAACATGAGACATGATACGGACTTCGAGCAGCCTTTCTCTTGCGGGCTGGCTTTGCTACTTCGGTCTTCTCCGCAGACTCCAGGGAATCCTTCTCGGCAATTGCAACACCGCCAACGTAGTCGGGATTTGAGACGATGAGGAACTTCTTTACCGTTCGAGTATCGGAGGGGAGGCTGACATTAAGGGGTTGGTCCTTTGAAACGCGAAGGGCGCTGGCTCCTCGTCGAAGGTTGTTCGCGTTGGCGGGAAATCTCTCAGCGAAAAGCTTCCAATTCTTGCTCAGTCTTTCTTCACTGAAGCCTGGTCGAGCTAGAAGCGCGCCGGCCAAGTCGGTACTGGTTGGGCCATCTTCAAGCGGGTTGCCGGTTTCCAGGGCAAGCTTACACAATCGATCCAGAGACCGAATGAAACCGTCTGAGCGAGTCGCGTAATTCTTTGGAGACTCCATCTAAAAGCCTGTTCAGTTAGAAGGAAGATCTCCAGGACCATGAAATTCTTCGGGATGTGGTGGGGCAGAAATGGAACAAACTTGCCTCATAACAGTAGCAAGTGTGAAAAGATTGAGAAATAAACGCGTAGTGTGGTGTAGTTATCGACAAAAAAAGAATGAATTTAGAGTGACGATGTCGAGAACAATGCTTGGTGAGGCCGTCGCGGTCAGCAAGGAAGTGTACCGAGAAAAAGGTTCCTTGATCAAGAGGGAAAGATCAGGGTGTACATATTTGACACGGCACGCTTAGGCCAGATTAAGGCTAAGGTACCTTAGCATTATTTGTGAAATTTGATAAACAGATCCCTCCCAGCAGCTGTCAACAGTTGCACCTTTGCAGCCTTGCCTGCGCCACTTTTCATCCACCTAGCAAATTGTAAGATGGCCTCTTTCTCATGACGCGTTCTCTTACCTGTTGCTCTTATCGGCCGCAGTGTTGTCACCGGAGGGATGTTTTGTAAAGCCGATAATTTAGCTCCTCGAGAACTTCTCCACTAAAATGCCCAGTTTTCAAGATGAGCAGTCTCCTAGTCCTAGAGAGCTAAAAGTTCGCGACAAGCAGTTGGGTGTCCTTGACGAGCTGGGTGTTCACAACAAGTAGCTGGGTGTCTCTGGAGGGTCAGAGGTTCGCAACGAGAAGCTCATTGTCCTTGGTGAGCCTGATGTTCACAATAGGTGGCCGAGTGTGTCTGGAGGGCTAAGAGTTCGCGTCAAGCAGCCCGCTGTCCTTGGCCAGCCGGGCGTTCACAACGAGCAATCTGTGTCGCTGGCGAGCCAAGAGTTTGCTACGAGCAACTTGCCGTCCCTAGCGAGCCAGGGATTCACAGCAAGTATTCTGTGTCCCTGGAGAGCCAGGAGTTCTCTACGAGCAGTCTGTCTTTTATGACTCAGATGGAAGAGCGATTTCTCGACATGATCTTCTAGGCACTAGAGCTGGGTTTGGGATGGACTTGGTACGTTGCTTTCACAGCAGATTGTGCTTAAAGTGGGCTTTTTAAAAATGGTCGTGGATCGGAGCTTCGGGCATCATTGGCAATTGTAGTCTTATTTCGCACCTTTCAAATTATTACGAAGATTGGATCGGGACTGGATTGGAACGTCTCTGGTCATTACGTGCTTTTTTCGCGACATTCAATTATCTAGCAGACCGAGATTTTCTAGGTTATGGAGCAGAATTGACGATCAAAATATTTTTCACATAATCTGAATTGGCTCCTGGCAAAAGTGAATTACGCCCGTCGCAAATCATGGACGAGATTGGCAGACATCGCCTACTTTCACAACGAGTAAAAATGGAGCTGGCCAACAAAGTGAGCGAGGTCATGGATGAGGTTGGCGCACATCACTTATTTTCACGACAAGCAAAATAGGCCCATCCAAAAGAGCTCAAATTTTGGGCGAGATGGGTGCAGGCGGCAAGTTTTCACAAGATGCCAAAAAAAGAGCAACAAGGTGAGAATAGCAAACACTAACCTCGATTTTTTCTAGTCTTGATCACACCCATATCGCTCCTCTGCGACAGAATTATTTAACCGCCGATTGTTCTCGTTTAAAGACCAACTTTTTATTTTTTCCAGTCGAGAATATGGAGATGCTGCGTTATTGCGCCTCATTCCCTCTCACTCAGCCACACTGGAGCCTGGCGCTAAACCCTGCTCAACTCCTCCTAGTAATCAGTTCGGGATGCGAACTGCGCTGCGGGGCTGAGGATGCCCGTAAGCAAGGCATTCTACCGATAGAACCTGACTCCACCCCATGTTTCTCATCTTAAAATCACGCGGTTCTCTGCTCTCGGTGCGAGCAACTGGCTTTTAAGAGTCCTACCTCGCTGTTGTTTGTTTATGCCATCCGCACCAACATCGAGGAGAGACCCCGCACTTCGGTTTATTCCGACCTCTCCATCACCCAGAGGGTTGCGCTCTTTAATGATCCACCGCAATGAGGCTAATAAAGACGAAAAAATTAGTCGAAAAGGACGAAATCTCATTCGAGATTTTCATGGAGGGACTAATACCCGAATATGCCATTCTTTCACACACCTGGGAGGGAAATCAAGAGGTTACCTTTGGAGATTATAAAGCTAAATCATACAAGGCAAAGAAAGGGTACAAAAAGATTAAGAAAACATGTGAACTCGCAAGAAAAAGACAGCCTCCAATCGAATATATTTGGGTCGATACGTGCTGCATCGATAAGTCAAGCAGCGCAGAGCTGACCCAAGCAATCAACTCCATGTTCAAGTGGTATCAAGCAGCCAAGATTTGCTACGTCCATCTCGGCGATTTGGAAAAACCTGAAGCAGGTCAGGCCATTGACCGCGATGTCCTTGCCAAATGCCGATGGTTTAGCCGAGGTTGGACGTTACAGGAGCTCATAGCACCGGACGACCTCCTATTTTACTCTAAATCCTGGAGTTTAATCGGGTCCAAAAAGAAGCTCATCAACGAAATAAGTGCCGTCACAAGAATTGAAACTGGAGTGCTGGACAAAACTGTTCCTCTTTCTTCTGTTTTGGTGGCCAAGAGAATGTCATGGGCTGCAAACCGAAAAACCGCTCGTGAGGAAGACATTGCTTACAGCTTGCTGGGCATCTTTGACATCAACATGCCACTTATTTACGGCGAGGGAACCAAAGCATTTAAGCGGCTACAGGAAGAGATTATGCGATCCACTTACGACCTGAGCATTTTTGCTTGGAAGCCGGTCGACGATAATCGCAAAGGCATGTATTGCGGATTTCTAGCCGATTCACCAAGAGAATTTTATTCTTGCTCGAAATTGGTCCCAGTTTACAAGTTCTGGGGAGGCCAAGGAGAGCTGGTAGTCACAACTATGAGCCTGCGATTGAAAGCCCCAGACTTTGAGCTCCGCTACAATGGAAAGAACCAGTACGCTCTCAGGCTCAACTGCAGGGACCCCGATAACAGCTCGGAGGGAGAGTGCTTGGCCATACCTATGCGGAAGATTGAGCCACAAACATATCTCCGAGCTCGAACTCTTGCCTTGAACAACGAGCCGACACTATTTAACTTTAAGAATTGTACCACTGACGACATCGGGTACCAAACCATGGTTCTTCTTATGAAACTGCCAGAGCCTTTAGGGCCTCGGTCTTTACGCGATGGCGAGAGCAATGACCTCACGTCGATGACCCGATATGCCGCTGTGCAAGTCAGCACCCATCCCGACTTTTCATATTGGAATCCTCAGGCATTTGAAGGATTTCCTCGAAAGTACTGGGACGTCCAAGACCGCATCTTCTTTAGCACACACGGCTCGACGAACAACTGGGGGGCGATATCTCTAGGAAATGATGATGGAAACACAATGGCAATCTTCCTCTGTTATTGGTTCAAGGACCGCAATGGGTGGGATTGTAAAGGAACGCTGATTGGAATGCACGATGCCAAAAACTGGATGGAAGTCTGGCGGGAGTTGTTCATCTTCGCACAGGAGTTTGACTATCGTGCCGACTACGTGCTCAGTCAATTGAGCTACTATGGGGTGGATTTGCACAGAACAACGACCAGCGTCACGGGGCTCCAGGGTTCCAGCAAGGTGTTTTTTGACATAAAAAAGGCCAATGGTCGAGGCATATGTTATGACCACTTTTGGAAGATTAACATAGGGTTGCAGTGATAGAAAAGATAGTTGTACGCGTTGGGTGAAAGTCATTCTCGTCAATCAGCAGGACGTCATGACAACCACTCTTCAGGGTTCGTTTGGGCATCCCTGATGATTAATTTATTGTTACTATTATTATTTTCGAATGATAAGTTGTATTTTCGGTCGGTGATTGGATTGAAAATGTGTCTGTTCGAGTCGCGAACGTGGCGATGTCTGCAACCTCTTATTCTTATCCCATCGTCAGCAGCCATGCATTTTGAGCACTTCTCGAAGTAGGTTCGTTCTGTCGCCATTATAATTGTCGGAATGTTCGTACTCGGGCTAGATGTAAATTTATTTTTGTCGGTCGCACTATGACCGAGAGTAAGGTATTAGCAGTAGGTCGGGTGAAACCAGGGTGGTCGACAAAACTTGCTTGCTACCCCATCAGCTGAGGTGTACCACGTCCTCCTCGGAAGATTGTACACTTGTGACTTCCTCACCTTGGACATCACAGAACTAGATTGCTTTGAACGTTGACTCAATGGCTAAAAATAAATAAATAATGATAAAGGAACATTTATATTTATAATGTATTATTTATTTTATTCATCTAATATCTTTATGAGAGAGTCAGACAAGAGGTAAGGTAATATTCCAAGGTCTTTAATGTACCACCGCCGCCTACCCTGCATCTTTATGGCTTGCGTTTCGTTCTGTTTTATTTTGCCTTAATTTCTCCTGAATTCATCTTCTCAAGGCTCATTTCTAATTTAAGCCTGGTTTTAGTCTATTATCTATGATTTGCTATGATTTACTGCATGTCCATTCCTCCTTACCTTTGTTTAGGCTACCCAAAAATTATCCCTCATTCACTTTGTTTTTTTATATTGCCAAAACTCCACATGGTTCGAGTTAATGGCTGCCAACGTGCCAATCTCTTCCCCCCGCTCGTCAAGGGCCTTGGTACCAGCCAACCGCACCCTGTTACAACCACTACAGAGGAGAGACTCCATGGCGTTTATTGTCCCGCATAGAGTATGTGGACTTGACTCAATTTTATGGGTACACTCCCACATGGTATGATCTTCACGAGGATCAATCTGGAGGGGCGATCCACTAGGATCCACAGGCATAATGTTGTTGGTGACAAACCATCAATCTGCCACTTTTAGGAAAGGCTGAGAGAGCTCACTAAGAGGATGGGGGTCACTGGCGGTTTCGTGACGACTATTGGATTCCTTGATTTGGAAACTAAGCTGGGGGTTGGAACGCCACTTTTATTCCAAGTACCTGTGACCATTCACACGGGGTGTCATTACACCCAACAGTGATATGCTTACAATTGGGAGGCTGTTCATTGGAGCGGAGCGACTCTTTCCAGCTCATCAGTCTTATGACTGCGGCAATTGGGTGCTTTATCAAAAGCCAGGGCACAAAATCAACAGGCTACCACCGCCTCTCGCGTTAAAAGTGGAATAAGCTTGCCAATAGTTGCTTGTGGAACTGCAACACTGCATTGTGGCTTAGAAGGTAATTTGAACCTCCATCTGTAGTCTAGATTTTGCTCTCGATGTTGTTATTTGGGGATCAAACGGTAGCAACTGGTGTTTTACTTGGTCCATGGTATTCCCGCCTATTCATACGCTACCGTGCATGCTGTGGTGCTGGTGCATGCCAGTCAGCAACGCCTCGTCACCATTCGAGTTGGCTCGCGAAGATCTTTCCATATTGGCTGCTTAGAGGCATCCATCAGTGGGTCTGATCGTCCTTCCCGACATGACCTGGAATCATGAACGGCCCCTGGCGTGAACACGAGCGAGTGAATGGGTGGACCCTTCAGTGATCTACGGAGGCATCCCACATCCCGCATGGGAAAAAGCACATCAGCACATCAGCACCAGAGCCGGAGAACGGCGACTGCTGTCAGAGCTCGCGGCTGCAACCCTGCCCGATCAGCAAATAAGTCTATTATCATGTGTAAAACTTTGTCGCGCCATTATTTTAGCAGCTTCCACATTCGGCTGAATGCAGTCTGGTTCTGGACCAGATGCAGCCAGGTTTGGGATGGCCCAGCGACCAACACGACACAATACTACGCACTACGCACTACTCACGACACGGTACGTGGGCTAGAGCGTGGGCGCAATCCATTCCACCGGTGTCACCCGCGACGATAATGGCATGAACCTGCATCTGCCGATCTAAGCAGGGCCGAGCGTTGGGCCATCGTGGGATGCAAGCCTGGGCTCGATGGGACTCGCGCCTTGGCCCTGGGCCTTGTCGGCTGGGCTCGAGAGAGAGCACATGCTTGGAATCCGACGAGATTTTCGCGCGCACGCCTACTGCGGCTAGCGCGAGGGTGAGAAGCAGGGGCCGTTCGGTCATGGTCGGCAACAGAGCCATCTTGGCATTGGACATTGGCTGCTGTGTGGCGCGTGGGGGGACAGGCGATGAATAATGCCATGTCCCTCTGGACGGGCGCTCGCGCAAATAGGCAAAAGCGATGGTGCCAAGGAAGAGCCCTTGTCAGCAGCATGGCCCGGATCATTTGCAATCATGACCATTGGCTTGGTCGTGGGGGACGCGAATGAATGGAGAAGAAAGAGCTCAGTCAGAGAGGCGCTTCAAAAAAGCAAAGTCTGGCTCGTCATGGGCATGTCTCAGCTCCGCAAACCGGACACTCTCACCTCACCTCACCTCATGCAGCAAGGACTGAACAATCCCGTTGGAATAGTCTCGCTCGATTGCCTTTGGCAGCCCACCACACGTGGCGTTCGGGACAGCCCAAATGGCAACGGGAAGCCATCTTCGCCAAGCATGGAACAGGTAAAGCGCGCAATAGCGGCCGCCTCCACCCCGTGTTGCCTCTAAACTAGAGTGGGAGCTGCCGGCCGAAGCCTGTCGCCATGGCTGAGGGACATGGCTGACTCTGGCTGGAGTTGTGTGCACTGCCGAGGGCACGACGCACATTGTCCAGTTGGTCTTGGGTTCGATCTTGACAGCTACAAAGGCCCTTTTGCTGTTGTCAGCCTGTCTGTCTGCAGGCCAAGGCCATGCTCAAGACCATCAGTCGCCTTAAACGCGTATCGACTCCGATCTGGCGCGAGCCAAGACGGGCACCAACACCTGATCACGACGGGTGGGCGAGCTGATGGGCGCTAGCAAAAAAACTCAATAGCCGCAATGTAACCAAAATGTCTCTGCTCTTAGTGAAGAAAAAATCCTTCTTTTTTCGCTCTATGTCAGTCGCCATCTGCGGAAACGCTGCCTGTGCTTGGCCCGGCATTCGAGATTTCGGCCAAGGGCTTGTGGCCAGTCAGCATTTTGCGCCTTTCCCGTTCCCCACCAGCTTAAGATGAGGACGACTTTTTAGGTATTACGCTTAAACCGACCCCCAAGCCACCGTCTGGAGTCCCGACAGGGGTCCCAGGCCGAGTCAAGGACACACTGCGCGCTGTCCGGTCACGGCCCTGCCAGCCTTGGCGAGGAGCCATTTGTCGTCGAGGAGGGCTTAGTGCCATGTGGCCGGCCATCTGATAAAATTGCGCTCTCGAGGCTGAACAGGGCGCGGGAGCGGGGACAGACTTGGGCTTAGTACGTACATACAGACAGTAGGACTCGATTCAACTCGACTCGACTGCTCCTGGGCGAGCCATAAACTGGCAGCTCGGGGTCCGATTCGCTTATCCACAAGCCAGCAGCATGTAGGGCAGTAGCACGACTGCAAGGATGCCAGTGTGCCTGGTGGGGACCAGATGACCGGTCCATCACGGCCAACGTGCATTTGACGGCTGCTTGATCGCGTTGAGACTCTGGTCTCCGCACACGGAGTGCCCATGGCAGCTGTCTCCATAAAGGAAATGCTTTCTTGTTAGGGACATAGTGGCTTGAACAGATGCCGTGGTGCACTCCGTCATTGGACGGCTAGCCTCTTCGTGCTACGTACTAATGGGGGGGGGGTTGCCAAGCTCACACAGATGAAAGGTTTTTTTATTTTTATTTTATCTCGATCATCTGATAAGACAACAGCTCAAGTCTGGACCGCTGATCAGTGGCGTTTTTGTCCCCATCTCCGTCTGGCACACGCACCGAAGCTGATCAATCTACGGCCAATAGACGGCCGTCGCCGAGAACAACCGAACTGGAACGACCCCGCAGACCCTTGGAGCGAATGCAACCATTGATGGAGGGATGCTTGAAGCGAGGCTAGCATGGGGTGGCGCGCTTTCTGGCTCGTCACATCCCACTCCGCTAGTTGCTGCTGAACGTGGGAGTTCAGTCCGGCCCTTGAGCATGGCGTTTTGAGCGTGGATGGCAAAAGCCTAGCGGCTGCTTCATGCATCTCATGGTACGCCAGAGAATCTATTAAACCCCGTCCATCGCCATGTCTCGGCTCTTACCTCTCCATCCCAGCCTTGTTGTCTTATCGGCTTGAGACGTTCTTCTCCCCCCCGCAGAACAACGTCTTTTTCTCCCAGCCCCGAGGTCCATCATGGCCACCACGGTCAACGCCTTGTCCTCCACGCCAATTGGCGAGGATCCCCTCCATCTCGCAAAGGAGATTGGAAGGGATCTCCAGAGGGAGGTTCCAGAAGATCTTGAGAAGAACAATTCGCACAACCAAGCCAACAACGATGAGAAGCCTGATCTCAGCGATGAGGAGGCCCAAAAACAGGAAGGTGTGAAGCGCGTTGAGGCAATCACTACCGTTTGGGACAAGAAGATCTTGGTCGTCATGTTTGTTCTGTAAGTCTCACCCATGTTTCCACCATGCCCAAAGATTTCTAACAAAAGAATCAGGCTCTATCTCGTTTCATTCGTCGACCAGCTTCTACAGTCTGTGCAGGGCTCTCTGATCCCCTATATCACTTCAGCTTTTAGCCAGCATGGTCTCTTGGCCACCACTGGTATCGTTGCCACCATCATTGGTGGTGTGTGCAACCTTTTCATTGCCAAGGTCATTGATATCTGGGGCCGAGTCGAAGGTTTCCTCTTCATGCTCCTCCTCGTTGTCATTGGCATCATCCTCAAGGCTACTTCCACCAACGTGGAAATGTATGCCGCCGCTCACACTCTCTACTGGGTCGGTCACCTGGGAATCGGCTACGTTGTTCTGATCATTCTGGCCGACATCACCTCGCTCCGAAACCGAATGATTATGTTTGGTATCAACTATACCCCCATCATCGCCACCACCTTTGCCGGACCTCGAATTGCTGAGCTGTTTTACATCAATGTCAACTTCCGCTGGGCCTTTGGTGCCTTCCTGATCATCCAGGTCTTCTTCTGCATTCCTGTCGCCGTCATTTTCCTCTGGAGCAAGCGCAAGGCTGTCGCACTGGGTCTTTACCCCAAGCGCCCCAAGCAGCGCTCTACTTGGGATTCTATCAAGTACTACGTTGTTCAATTTGATGGTATGACATCTTCTAGTCCCCTCTTGATGAGCGCCTAACTAAATACCTGACAGCCCTCGGCATGCTTCTCATCATTGCCGGATGGTCCTTGCTTCTCCTGCCTTTCAACCTGGTTAGCTACGCCCCCAAGGGCTGGAAGTCTGGATACATCATTGCCATGATCATTCTTGGCTTCTTCCTGCTTGTGGCCTTTGTTATCTGGGAAAAGTTCTTCTCTCCCGTACCCTTCATTCCTTTCAAGTATCTCTATAACCCCACTATTCTCGGTGCTTGCTTGATCAATGGCTTGATGTTTTGCTCCATCTTGTGAGTAAAAGTTTCCTTCGGGTATTTCAACTTGGATACTAATCGTATTCAGTTGCTGGGATGCATACTACGGCTCCTATCTCCAGGTTGTTCACCGACTGAGCATTGCCGACTCCGGTTACGTTTTGAACGGTCTCTCGCTCATGGCTGCCGTTATTGGACCATTCGTCGGACTGTAAGTGTGGCTGCATTGCCTTTTAAGGTTTCTCTCTAACTTCGTAAACAGTCTTGTCCATTACACCGGAACCTACAAGTGGCCTTCCATTGGTGTTATCCCATTTGCCGTCCTTGGAACAGCCCTTCTCATCCACTTCCGTACTCCCGAAACCAAGGTTGGCTACCTCGTCATGTGCCAGCTGTTCAACGGTGTCTACAGTGGTGTCTGGGCTCTCACTGCCCAGTTAGCCATCATGGCGTCTGTTACTCACCAGGAGATTGCCGTTACCAACGCCCTCTTTAGTCTCTTCGGTTCAATCGGTGCTGCCATTGGTTTTGCCATTGCCGGTGCTCTGTGGACCAACATCTTCCCAGTCCAGCTTCAGGAGAGGCTACCAGCCGATGTCAAGGACCAGTGGGCCACCATTTATGGAGACATTACCATCCAGATGTCGTACGAACCCGGTGACCCCATCCGCGATGCCATCGTTGGTGCTTATGGTGATGTTCAGAGGAAGATGGTTATCACTGGTGTGGCCTTTATTCCTCTCTGTCTTGGCTGCCTTTTCATGTGGAAGAACATCAACGTTCGAAAGCTGGAGGCCACCCATGGTACTCAGACCAAGGGTACGGTTTGGTAAATTCAGTTGGTCTATGGAACCATTTTTTCGTTATTAGCTAAGCACCAGGGTTCTGCCCACCTGCTTATTTCTATTTTGTTGTGGTTCAGAAGGCTATGTTCCTTCGCCAGTATGTAGTTACACCCAACTGGTTAATGTACCAGAGAAAATACATGATAGGAGATAAGATTATTAATTGGATAATTCAACATGCCAATCTAAACAGAGCAACTATAGCAATCGTTTTTCCAAGTAATAATCTGTTTGTCCAGCCAAACCCCTTTTGTAGAGTCTGTGGTATCGTCGCCATCGGAAATTGTAGTATGGTCTCGTCTGCGTGACTCGCTTTAACCAGTTCTAGACACGGAGTGTCACATGGGCATGGATTTGGTAGGTGAAGTTGACTCGCGGTATTGACGATCGACTCAGATGAGAAATCTCCAAGCGCACTTAGATCATCGGTGATTTATGATAGTAGCTTCAGCGTTAGACTGATACAGCTGAGTCAACAATTTGTTTTGATTTCCTCCTATTCAGTTGGGATGGCGAAGAGCGTGCCTCAATAAGCTTCGGGGAAAAGAATTAAATAAAAGGAGAAAGAAAGTAGAAGTAATGTTGATATAAATAGAAAGGGGGAAAGAGTTCAATGAACGGCAAAGCGTTGTCGGGGGTAGCGATCATCCATGAGAATCCTCCCTGAGGCATTAGTAGGTTGTAAGCGTGGTGTCATACCGGCACTACACATTCCTTGGCACCTTCTCAGTGAACATAATTGAACATACCGGACATTGCAGGGTGCTATTATTATTCGCCGAGTAGTTCCAAAGACGCCAGGTCCCGTCCTTAGCACAGTGGGCTTGCTCACCCTTCATTTATCCATTGGACAGCAACTTCTATCCGTGGAACAATGGAACAAGAAGACGACTGAAATCTCCCAGCCTTGATTCTTTGTCAAGTTGCAGTATTTGTGGGTAAATACAAACAGCCGTACACTGAAGGTTGGACAGTCAGGGATGCACTCTGAACCAAAAGGAAGTATCATCGATCATCATTCATGATACGATCTAAACACGAGTTTAAATGCCATAAATCACTGTTCTCTTTTCTCTCTTCCTCGCCTTCAGTGGCATTCTAGTTGTTCCCTCCTGTACACAAGTGGCTTTGACCAGTCCTGTTACGTAAGAGGATAGTGCCTCACAGCACGACACCATCCCCAAAACGAATGCGCATCAACCTAGCCAAGAATGGCTAGGCAATCCCACCGCAGCACCAATGGTAGCTAGAATCATGGTGGCCATTGATCTGATATTGAGCGAAGCATACGTCGCGTCATTCGTCTGGCTGTACAGCAACGCGAATCGTGCGGTAAACCCGCTTGCTCATAGTAGCAGAACTGCGAGATTTTATTGTCTAATGAATTGTAGAATACAAGTTTCCAGCCAAACAAGATAGTCATCGTTGTTTTTTGACAGACCCTACAGCCATGCTGGTCCTTCATTACCCCATACTCCAGTGCTTGACATGATCAGTGACAGTCATCAGTCCTTTGATCAGCGCCTCAATTTATCGCTCCCAATATACTATATCCACGCGTTCTATGTAACATGGATTCTTTGGCGACGATTAGACTATTTTTTGTTGGCTTCTTCTCTGGTATTAAATTTATGCAAATGGTCGATGACGAAGTACCCTTCTCATAGTGATGGCGTTGAGGTAAATACTCAAATTTTCTATGGTACAAATCAATGTATTTAGGATTATTAAGTCTCCGTTATAATGACTATCTCGCTGTTCAGACAGTGATACACTCGCGGTTCAAGCCAACAGAAGTCTCAGGGAAGCAGATAAAAAAATAAAAAAAGGAAAAAGCCGGATGCCTGTCCATTGATCAATCATATGATTCACTTGTTCATCAAATGATCATTTTGCCATTCTTGATGAATCATTCCTCTGCCTCACGTAATCCCACCTATAAAATAATCAATTCGCCCTTCCAAAATGCAACATTATCGAACAATATCGAACCATCTACGACTCAAAATCTCCAGCATCTTCTGATAACCACAGATTTACCATGTCGTCTCAAAATGATACCAATGGCACTTGCCCCACTCTTAAGGCTCATGAGCAGCTTCACGCTGATCAACAACCTTCCGATGTATGTTTCTGCACATGATCTACCACCAACCATACAAAATTTGCATCAACATATGATTACTACTTTGCTCGGATTTTGATACTAATTTCAATGTAGCCTGAAAAGAGAGCTATGCGAAAATGGCTTTGCTGTTCTTGCCTGCCGAATTACTATTTTCCCATGAGCGTCCCCAACTGCGTTTATTGCACTCACTATAGGTGCATTCATTGTGATATTGGGATTTTTATGGTGTAGGTCCAAAGACCTCAGTCGAGTCATCAAGCCAGAAGGGGACATCAACACATTGCATGATTGTTTGGCCCATTTGCAGCTCCTGTCTTTACAATGAAAGCTCCACTGCAAATACAAGGCCAGGAAGCTTTCTCCTACTTCTGCAATTTCGATTCAGCTTTGAGTCTTCCTTTAGTAGTTTTCAATTAACTAGTTTCGGTGATAAAATCCAAGCTCATTTTATTCTACCATCGCTACCCTTGGTGTATTTTGCCCTCAGTCATCTAAATCTTTCCAAGCTAATGAGATTTCAAAGCCGTCCGTTGATATCCCATTGAAAGACGTGCATGAATTATTGCAACTGGAATCCATATCAATGACGCAAATAAAAGCAGTGCCCAAAAAATGGACCATTTATTTATGCCGAACGGGACCGCGTTCGTGTTCACAGACATCATGGCGCAAGCCATCAATACTGGACAAGTCTTAATTAAGTAGACACATGATATGTCAGCAACAAGATTACGAATGACAAACCAGACTTACCGTGAGCATTATGCAAAACGTAATTTCTGCGTATAGTGCGTTTTTATGTGCTTGAGAACGAGATTGATTGTTCAAAATAGTCTCTAACTAATCAAATATCAACATAACCATTATAAAGCGATGGATTTCATGTTTACCTTGTGTCCGTAGCGATCACATAGAGTCTCAAGGTCTTTCAGCTGCGCGAGATAATGTTCAAGGGTTGTAAACTGGCCCCTTATTTCCAGAACAATTTCAGATGCAGTGTATTTTAGTTCAGAGATAGCGCAGCCTCTGTTCCATAATTCCCACTGATGTATCGTTCTCTCCAGGGTACGAGTTATTTGAAATAAAACATCCTTAGCTTCAGTTATCGATTCCAGGGATTCCAGTACATCATATAACTGAGCATTTGGAGGACCTGATCCATTCTTGGTGGTAATTGGGCATGTTTGTATCTGACATTTGTTTCATCAGCATGCACTCCCATACTGATCCATCTAGGAATGAAAGCGAGCCAAACAAAACTTACATAGGTCATAATCTTTTTTTGCATCCAAGATACCACGTGATTCGTTTCAAGGCAGATTTGCTTTCGTACTCGAGGCTCCATAACGATAGCAAAGTAGGATTTCGGATCTAGCGTCGAAATATGAATGTCGTTGTCTGCCATGGATATGGGATCGATATATCGGGTATATTCAATGTCTCTTATTTGTTGATACTTGCCCGATGCTTTCTCCTTGACAATCAATGTCGAAATATGTATCAACAAATGAATAGACACTCCAACTTGTATCAGTCCCAATAATTAGGATTGATGTCTGTGCTTCAAACAGATAATCACCTTGAGTTGGTGCTGATTCGTTTCTCCTTGAGAGAAACCGCAAATCAGTAGTCCGCCTCAAAGGTATTCCAGGTTTTCTCTCCCGGTAATCTTTCAACAGATTATGCGGCGGTAGTTTCCTGATAGCGTGAAAAGGTACGTCGAAGGCAAGCTGGAAACAAGCTTTCCTGCCAGTCTGCTCAAATATTAATCCCCAATGTACGATAAACTCAAGCCGTTTCAAGAAACCCACCGCAAATATTTCCCCAATAAAATTCTCGGAGAACAGATATCGCCGTAAAAGATCCATTAATCCCTGTACATGATGGGGATCTGCAGTGGCAAGTAGGGCCGCTGCTGCCAGGGGGGTTGGATTGATAACAAAACTTCATCATCAGTTTAGAAGATTCTCGAGAAGAGGTTTAAGGCTTACATTGATCGGTGGCTTGGCTTTTGTGGCCCAGCAATATGATATTGTCGATCTATATCCTGACTCACTCCCAAGGCAGCTGCCCCTTGCGATATTATTGAGTCCTATGTGAAGTTAGGGTAATGGGAATAGGTTGTAGTGAGCGGACAAAATTAGCCCGACCTTATTTAGCAGTGCACTGTACAGTCTATCCTCAGTGACAGATCCATTGAAACAATAAACTCCATCCGCCCAAATATCAACCATGGCAATGTTCTCGGACACTAGGTTAGAATTTCTGGACATGAAGCTTGAAATATCAACATTGGCGCAAAAGTCAACGATATGATCCAAAAGCATCATCGGCCCATGATTGAATTCGCTATTATTTACCAGAAGTTCAATCAATTTACTGCTCACTCTCTCTGAAAGTGCATTTTCTTCAATTGTAGTCCTAGGTTCTGATGAATGAGGTCCAAATATTGTTGGCAGAGGAGATGCTTGGCCAGTTTGGTTGGACTTGTCAGTTCCATACCACAACCAGAGTCCAGCCTGTTTTAAGCGATGAAAGCGACTTCTCCGTTGCATGTTGATGTTCTGCGGACGGAAAATTTGCTTGGCGTACACAGGACGGTGAATAGAAAAGACTGCAGTTTAAATCAACTCCTGAGAAAGGGGCCAGTTTAGAGGAGCCAATTCCATCACGACTCTGAGGTGGAACGATAAGCCCACAGCCTCATCCATTTCGTTGCTGCCAACTGGTGTGCATATCATATATACCGTGTCAGGGGATCACAGTCAGCCTGATTGGGGAATTAAACGAAATCAGGTAACCGTGAGCATCCACAGCCTTCAGTGTGCTTTATATCAGACACGTACCACATGATAGAAATATGCCCGTTGAACTGCTGCCTGTGCTATGAAAATAGATTCCTTCTGATCCATTTGTGAGACAGGCGAGAATGAGGCTATGGGGGGGGGGGGGCCTCTTACTGATATGGCTCAGTTCGCGAATCGGGCAGCAATGCTGTACAACTAAGTCTACGGTTACCGTGATATGCATTGAGAATTGCGGTCTAGGACCAGTCCTATTCATTTCAATTTGGATATCGTGCATGCAAACAATATTCATGCAATTAAGTCGCCCGCGATTATTAAATTGGTAAATACAAACAGTTTAATTAGTATTAGAGTGGTGTTTTATATTAAATGGTGCCTCCGGCTGCAGTGTGTGTGCCTTTTGTAGACTTTTAATAAGTTAGCGAGAACTTAGCAGCTTGAGGAGTGTGTGTCTGGGCGTTAAGCATCTCGTACCCTAGAAAAATAATTATTCATCATAAATAGCAAATAATGAAGTTTAATAGGGTTTCCTCCACTAAAAAGCTATTGAAAGTGGTACAGAGATCGGCTTTGAGAGGGGTAGAAGATGAACATTGTGAGAGTACCATATTTTACCATCATATTCCTTGTTTCCATGCACATCCTCTTCTTCTTGCTTTTTACACAAAATATTGTATCAGTTTGTCACTGTCACTTGATTGCTGTTGGGGGGAGACTATGGTCCCGCCAGGAGGCATACGATTGTAGTTTAGTGAAGCACAACATTACAACATGGTGGATGTGCTGTGCACTGGTCAAGCGCACTTCTTTGCTCCTAGAAAAATCCCGCAGGTGCACGAAGACTGTATACAGATTTCATCTGAGAATAAAATACGTAATAGAATTTCAACTCAAAGGCAGACAAGTGTCCTGCGAGGAAGTGTCACTGCATAAATCTCCGATTGCTCAGCCCGAACGACTACAAATCCATCGGGCGTCATTGCGGAGGGATGAGGGGTTTGTGTCAGCACTGCCCCAGTCCCATCCGTCCTTGATGAGCTCACCGTCGTACAACCAGTCAGCGTCGGGGAGGAAGTACCAGTCCCACGAACGGAACTCGTCCCGAGTGTTTGCACAGGTGTTGAGGGATGTCTTTCTTGTTGAAAAGGTTGGATGGTAGTAGAAGCCTTGGTATACCTTGGCGTGGTTGAGATTGTTACCTCCTTGAAGGAGGGGATGATCGCTAGCATCCAAAGTTAGCGGTGTATGTGTGCGACCAGCGGTGAATTTTCACATACTCGTTCACGGTGTTTTGTATCTGATCCCACTTTATATAATCCCAGCCACTGTGCCACCCAAGCAGTGTTCCAGACCGAATCCATTGCCCATTATCGTCCCCACTCCAGATGACGATTGAGTTCTCCCAATCATTTTTGTGGCCCGAGTCCTTTTTGAAGTAGATGCTGTACGCCACTCTCCATTCGTTGTCATTGCATTGTCTCACAGTATAATACACCGGAAAGGGGTTCCCGGGGGTATTGACTCCCTTCCACTCGCCAGGGTCAGCACAGCCTTCATTTTGGTTCGAGAAGCACAAGTCGGAATCAACACCCTGAACCTGCTGACCGTTGATCTCAGCAGCCTCAGGGTAGCAGGGCTTGCGGCCCCAAGAACGGCCGAAGTGGTACATGGGAGCGGCGGCAACAGCAGCATCACGGCCGCCATCTGGTAGCACAGAGTTAGAAATTCTCCTATTGTTTCGCTTGGCGTGGCTTAATGGAACGTCACTTGCTCTCAAAGGCGCTAAATGGTATCGCATCATTTGCCATGGCCGGGGTGGCCATGAGGGCGATGATTCCGGATAAGACCGCCTTGAGGGTCATTGCGATGCGCGTAGGTTCCCGTGCTATTTCTCGAGCTGACTTTTGAAACTCGGAGTTGCAAGACAGGAGGGTTCTACTTATTTATGCTGTTCGCCATCTGATTAACGATCGACATGCTGTTCCCAATTCGGCAGCTCGAATCCTTCGTCGGCCGACGCAGCAGGTAATTAGTTCCAAACTGGTTGGCGACAATCATCGAATCCTTCCGAACCTTGGTATTTTTGGAACTTTGAAACAAAACCCCTATGGTCTCTCATGAACCCCATGCAGAATGCACCTATCGAGCAATTTCTTTGGTGCACCGGCAATCGCAGCAACTCTAGAAAATTTGGCTTATTGTCCTAGCTTTGAGGCCATCTGTGATAGGCAGTTTAGGTCTCGGGCTTACTCAAACGCATGTGCTCAAGGGCTAGATGCAGTGCCATGCCGGAGGATCCAGACTCATGCGCTCACCGCCTCCAGGGCACGTTTCACTATGATTTGCTCCAAAGGTCTCACTGTAGCCTCCCTGTCATAAATGGCATTATCAGCCTTGAATGGAAGTAGTGTAAACCAAAATTGAACCCCAGAGATTTACACTACATTTGGTTAACCCAATAAAATTCGCTGCTGGCCAATTTGCATTTTGTTTCATATTTTCCGGGTCTTCCGTCAGTAGGCCTCACCCATTAGCTACTCAAGAAAAGTCTATTGTGGTAAATATGAGTATCATGACACAGCCTGCTCTGCTCCATAGCACGAAAATGCCCTCCGACCCTGTATTGCAACCTCAAAATCTAACGGGCGCACCAAACTGAACAGTTGGGTTATTCCTCTTGAATAGTCAAGAATTTATGCTGTAGAAAATTGTCAAACTCGGTATGCATGACGAACGACGATTAAATTTTATTGTCGAGCGAATTTCACTGAGTCAACAAATCATTGAGGGTATTTCAAGGTCGCACCTGTGGTTTTGGGGTCGGCATCAATTTTTCATCACATAAAATGCAGCGCGACAGGACCCAAAACTCCTACGAAGCACAATATTGCATCTTCAAGGCGGCAGAGAGCCCATTCATCGTCGAGGCTTTTAGTCTTACACCTTGCTACGGATTCCAGCCCATATAGCTTAATTCTATGATTGTAAAGCATGATATTACCCAATCGGACAGAATTGTATGTGGCCTTTTCGAGTTTTCAGTTTACCACCTCTGTGCTCATATTTCCTCACTCATTAGCCACATCATATCACGATTATGGGAAAGAAGAATCTCCCAAATTCTCTTCATTCATGGTGATATCTTGGGGGTGTGGGTTCGAACCCTCGACCTTTCAATAATTAGCTTCAGTCAGCGGGTTGGTTGGTCTGGCTGCAACACCAGTCGTAGTGATAAAGGGCCTCTGGTCTCAAAACCAAGGGGATCACGGCATACGTCTTCAATTAATGTTTTTCGCCTGTTTTTGAGGCTCTATTTGTGAGAGACCATTGGATCCAACGGCCCTAGTGATATTCATGATATTTGTTTGATTTTATAGTATTAGGTGTTATCCAATTTCCTTCCCTTTGAGCCGTTGACCTGCCTTATGCTCAGCCTTCTGACCTTTTTTTTTTTTTTTAGTTCTCCAGGCTATATTCGTTTTGTTCTACACTCGATTCCGCCGCGTTTCAATGAATCATGCTTGTTCAGCTTTGTATTTTCGGGGAGTCTCTCAGGAATGTCATATATGATACTTGCCATACATTGAATTGGGGAGTGGGAAAGTGTAGGGTAGGGCCAAACTGCTCAGCATGTTCAGCAACAGACATTGTTTAGACAGCCCTCGTGTAAGAATTTCCAAATCGACACCCGAGAATGTTAGAATTAACCGCAAGGGACTAAATAACTCAAGATATCCGAATCTCTCGACAATCTCTTCCGTGGTGAACTGCCATTTCCGCTCCCGACTTTTATATTTCCGTGCCTCGGCCCTAGACCCCTGCCACGACTATGCCTAATGTATTCAATCTCAGCCCATGCGATGACACCCCGCGGCCCGGCACCTGACGATGCTAATGACTCTTGCTCCTTGTCAACCCCACATCGGATTTTTTTATACTGCTTGTTTGGCAGTGGTCCCTGGCTGGTCCCGCGAGCTTCGTCCCCGCGTTCCCCGCCCTGCAGCAGCTTAATCCGACCAGACTTTTAGACTTACAAATAAGGAAGGTTGCGAGGTGCATATTCCCGAAGAAGAGATCCAGAAGCGTCGGATAAAGTGAGGAGGTGGCCATTTCTGGGTGTATAAATATGGGTTGAAGGCACGAGCACCATGTACACAAGGGCGGGTAAATAGAGACGACGACTGTCGGTAGATCAAGATTAAGTTGAACAAGTACTACTCAGTACAAGATCAATTACCAATTTTAAAAAAAGAAAAGGAAAAAAAAAACGTCCAGAATGTATTATCCTCTGCTGTCACACGCCTCTCGGTGGGGTCTCCTTGGACTCCTGGGTGCAGCGGCGGCACAGTCGAGCAGCTCTAGTACAGACTTCTCAACGTGGTTCAACGTGACGGAATTCGCAGACGCGCAGGCGTACAACCTCTCGCGCTGGCAGGCTGAGGCTCAGCGGGTTGCATCGACGGACCTGTGGCAGGAGTACCAGCACCGATGCATCAACTCAGGCCAAAAGTATCCTGAGATTGGCAGCGCGGCGCAGACGGCCGGGTTTGTGGCGCCAGCCAGGGCGTTTGACTCGCTCATCTTTGTGGGCGCGTCGGGCGTCTCATCATGGGCGATTGAGACGGGCGACGGGCTCATCCTCATTGACGCAATGGACAATGCCGACGAGGCCCAGCGCGTCATCATTGACGGGCTGGCGGAGTTTGGCTACGAGGGCGCAGACATCCGGGCCCTCATCATTACTCACGAGCACTTCGACCACTACGGCGGGGCTCTCTGGCTGCAGCAGACGTACAACATGTCCGTGTACGCGTCGGAACTCGCCTGGGACGCGCTGGCGGACGTCGAGGGCGCGCCAGTGAAGGACAAGGTGCTCTCCGATGGCGACAAAGTGACAGTGGGCAACTCGACGGTGGAAATCTACGCGACGCCGGGCCACACGCCCGGGTGCATCTCGCTGCTGCTGGACGTCTACGAGCGCGGCGAAAAGCATCTCGCAGGGCTGTACGGTGGCGGGGGGGTTCCCTCCAGCGCCGACGACAAGGCGACGCAGATCGAGTCATTCCAAAGGTTCGCGGACCTGGTCCAGAGGCGCAGCGCCAGCGTGCTGCTGTCCAATCACCAGACGCAGGACCACACCCTGCAGCATCTAGACGTGCTCGCCAACCGGCAATGCGACGGGAGCGAGTGCACCTTGCCCAATCCCTACATAGTCGGGACCGAGCGCTATGTGCGCTATCTTAGGGTTATGGCACTGTGCGTGCGCGTGAGGGCGGCGCGGGTGAATCAATTCTTGAGGATATGATTTTTTTTGAGGGAACCGACCGAGGCAGAGAGGACGACGGGGAAGAGGGAAAGGCGAGCTCGGGTTTCACCACCCCCCCAAAAACCAAAACACTTCCTTGGACAGCCAGACAGAAAGCAGGTTAAATTCTTACGTGGGATTCTAGATTCAACATCATGTATTTTTGTGGCGAATTACCGCCGTCCAGACCAAACCAGACAAAAAAACGAAATTGAAAAAAGCAAAGATGCAGTTTAGGGTAGCATTATAGCGGTCGCACATTGATGAGGAGATGAGCAGATGAGGGGCGCTTGTGTCGATCACTCATACACGCGACAATATATTTAGGCTTCTCGCCGGGACGCTTTGTTCGGCGTTAGCCCCAGAGCTTCTCATTGCCCCATGACTCGGGAGTGAGAGCCGCCGTTGGAGCCTCCTCATCTTCGTCTCGTCTTCGTCTCGTCTTGTCACTCGCCCCCCTTGGCACGCCCACACTACACTTCTACTACTTCTTCTGGGCTTTTTTTGGACGCGCGCCTCAGCAGCGCACCCAGCGGGATCCGCGACAGGGATCCCACTCCTGCTTTACACCGCTAGGTCAAAAGCAGGCAAGGCGGCAAGCAGCGGTGCGATCTGTCATATGAGAACCGTGTTCTCTCCTGGCAACGCAAGAGTGAGTTTTGGCAGCTAAATACAGATTGCCCCGGCTGGCATTTACCAGAATTCCATCATCCAACGTCATCCCGATATGGCTCAGAACCAGAAGCCAAACTTTCTGGTGATGCGCCCCGCCCCGGCGTCCAGTCAGGGCACGGGCGCGTCAGGCTCGGGGGCGGGGCTAACAACAACATCACCGGAGGATGGGTGGGTGATACGCGAGCACAGGCAGCGCCGTACGCACACCAAATCCAGGGCTGGATGCTGGAATTGTAAGACAAAAAAGGTCAAGGTACGTACGTCGTGTAATGAGATTGATGGAATGAAATGAATGGGTCGGTCAGCCAATGTGCGTGCAGCGCAGTGCAGTAAAAGTGCAGTGCGTGCGTGTGTTGTGTGTAATGATGTGCAATCTGCAATCTGCAAACTGCAATCTGCGATCTGCACCATCATGCAATCATCTGCAATCTGCAATCTGCATCATCATGATCATCGTCGTGATCTGCTTGCTGCTGTGCGGTTCGCAGCATGGCCCGCGACCCAATCCAATCCAATCTAATCCAACCCAACCCAACCAACCAACCAAACTGTGATGTGATGCTGAAGCTAACAAACTCGTCCTCGTCCAGTGTGATCAAGGCCAGCCCAAGTGTGGAAAATGCACCAAAGCCGGCGCCGAATGCATCTACCCATCGCCAGCCATAGCCCAGTCGCGGCGGCGGCGCACGCGTCGTGATGACAAGCACCAACAGCCGCCGCGGCAGCAACAGGAACAGCAGCAACCGGCGCTATCACCAGAGCTGCTGCATCAGCGACAGCAGCAGGAGCAGCTACAGCACCAGCACCAGCAGCTTCAGCAGCTGTACCAACAGCGGCTCTCGGCGTCGCTCTCACGCAGCTCGCGCTCAGGTCGGTCCCCTCTGAGCCAGCTGATCCCGCTGTCACAGCCAACCTTCCGCCCAAACATTCCCATGTTTCACGGCCCTAAGCGGGCCACCTCTGGCGCCCAACTGATCCACCATCTGGTCAACAACTTCCGCACCATTAGCGGCAACTCGATCCCTTGGGCCCTGGTCAAGTTCTCGCACCCGCACCTGCTCAGCGCCTGTCTCACCATTGCCGCATCGCACCTCGACTACCACACGACCGAGTCCCATGCGCACCACCTGGCCCAGCGCTACCAGCTGCAGTTCCTCTGCACCAACTTCAACGAGGCCCTCAAGCAGCGATGGTGCCCCGGCCTGGCCGACTCGCTGCTGACGACGTCACTGGCCCTTCATATGCTCGTCTTCCTGACAGTTGACAGCGAGGACCCCAGCACGTCCTGGGTCCGGCGCACCGATCCCGGCCGCCTCGACTGGCTCGACTTCCAGCTCAGACTGACGCCTCTCGTCCAAGGCATGATGAACTACCAGCCGGTTAGCGCCCTGCCAGTCCTGTACGCTGCGACCACCAGCCCGCAGGACATGGTGCTTAGCCAAACAAACGAGCTGCATCCCGCCCAGATCCCGGTCCACTGGTGCGGCCTGCTGGTGCGCAGGGATGGTGACACATTCGACCCCGACGAGCTCTTTAGAGGTCCCCTGAACGCCATCTACCAGACCACATTTGCCGATCCGGACCCCTCTAACCTGTTTCAATACCTCCAGCTCGCCGGCAAGATGGACCACAGGTTTCTGGCCCGCCTGCAGGTAAACGACGAGAGGGCGCTTTGGATTTTTGGCTACTGGTTCGGTCTCATGGGCAAGATGAACGTTTGGTGGGTGCGACGCCGGGTGATGCGTGATTATTTCGCAATCCTGGACTTTCTCACCCCTTTCCCCAACAATCCCAATCTCGATGAGCCCACCAGGAACATGTGGTATCTGTTGCTGCAAGAGCTCATCTTCCTGCAAAATAATTGGTGGTGGCAAAACATACCCCAGCCGATGGGTAACATGCCGGTGCATGGGCTGACGGAGGCTGAGGTGGTGCAGGAGGTGATGGAGGTGCAGGAGCTGCCCATTGCTATCAACTAGTTAAGCTATATCTGTATGTCTTGTAATGCTGTCGTATTTTGTCGCGTCTTGTTTTTCTTTTTTGTTTCTTTTTTGAGTTTTTTTTTGTTTCTGACCTTTTTTGTTTTTTCCTTCTCGTCTGTTCTCTGTCCATGGCTTACTGGAATGATATGTTATGTTATGATATGATATATGATGATGCAAGGCGTTTGCTCGTCTACATGCGATACAACCCACTGCGGGACTGCCATTTGACAGGAACCATGAAAATGAAATACCATTGCTACCTTGACCACCCTCTGGCTTAGTTTCCGTCATCTCTCATGTGCATTGGACGGGGTGCGCCCTGCAGGCGAGATATCGCATTGCGCACAGATGGAAACGAGACGGCACGAACCAGACTGGCCGTTTGGCCTTTCTTTTCTTTTCGCGCGGGAGCCACAAGCCGGGGCCGTAAGCCGCCCGAAACACCAGTAGCCGACGGGTTCATAGCGCAGGGAAGGGGGATAGTTTTTGTTTTGTTTACTTTTTCGTTTTTTTCTTGTCTCTCTCTTGCTCCTCGTCCTTGCCCTTCCACTCTCGCTTTTTTGGCGTGAAACACGGATGGCTGTGCGCAGTTCGCCGCCACCAAGTGAATGAGGCTTAATTCTCAAATATGTTGGCGGGATTGCCTGCCAGGGAACTATTGGTGGTGGCTCATTGTTCCTTTTTATTATTATTGGGGGAGTTCGCCAACTCGCTTAACGAACATGAGAAAAAGCACAAATAGATGAGCATCGAACGACTTCTCCGTCATGGGCGCTACATATATAGCTGCTTGCATGGGTGCTGTGTATGGGAATCCCGGCTACGACAGGATGACATTTTGCGGGGTTCGCAAAAGGAATGCTGGCTGGAGACTTGGGAGGTATCCGTAGGCAGGCATCGATAGCTTATAAGCCTCCCTCTTTAGCGCTTAAAAACACAAGAGAAAAGGAAACATGGGAAAAAACTTTTCAGTCGAGGGGGTGCCATGGGTGACGGCGTGCTCAATTTGGATTGATGGGCGGGGATACAGGCCGCCAAGGTGAAGCTTGCCAAGCTGAGCATGTCTCCATTTGCCCGCAATGGCAAGGCTTGGTTGTCATTGTTGTGTAGCTTGAGTCTCGCACGTCCACATGGCCTGATGGAGGGGAGAACTTTTTTTTTTCCTTTCATTTTTTTTTTACTCTGGTCTTTCTGGCAGTAACACAAGCTATCGGTGCCCAGAGCGCACTACTGGCAAGCTACCGAAAGCATATCCCGTACCCAAATAAGCCGGCGTAGCCAAGCCCCCCCCAAAAGCACAGACTAAGCTGTCTCGCAAGCTCTCACGGGCTTACGGTGGAACTGTTGGTTAAAGCCGCCGGGAGCGCACTGACAAGACGGACCTGTGCAACGACGGGTGAGTGACTCAAAAAGCAATCAAAAGCTGACCCCCCTCCATCCCCTCTCTCCCTCGTGGCTTGGACTTGGATGCAACCCGCGACGGCCTCGTCAGAGGACGAGACACGGCGGCGAGACAACCATGTGCGGACTACAAGCTACCCGCCACAGCCGAGGAGACGGGCTCGCTTGCGTGCGTGGGCAACAAAAAAACAAAAAAACAAAATGACGGTGGATGATGATGGATGTAGACGAGCAAGAAGGAAAAGCAAGCAAACCACAAGCCATACCACGAGCTTCTTCAGGCTAGGGCGGCCCCAAGAATTGCAAATCAAGCCCCCTTTCGGCCAACATATGGCACCTTGACTTGACAGGCGCGAGGCTACTCGAGAGCACGCGATGCTGGATCCGGAGCAGCCTCCGTCTAGACCGCGGTCTGCTATTTCCCCTTGCATACGTCCCGCTGCATCCATCCCACGTGGCGAGCAAGAGGCCAGACCAGTCCGAGGGCGCGCAGGCCAAAAAGACTTAAAATGAGTATGCGGGAGGGACAATTGCCCATCTCCACCGAGTCAGCGACGACAAGATTACCTATGGCGGGCTAGCCCATGCCGTAAGTGCCAGATAGGTGGCTTGCTGCTGTGTCTGCTTGTGATGCCCCGGGCTGGTTTCCAGTAAGTTGCAGAAGCAGCAGCAGCAGCAGTAGTAGCAGCAGCTCCTCGTCCTGCTCCTCCGCCTCCGCTCCTCGTCCGCGCGCGCGTTGCGCACTGATGCTCGCAATTGCCCCAGCAGCTGCTCAGAGCTCCCGCCTTTGGTTCCCGTTCGTGCTGGGCTGTGCTGTCTGCTGTCTGTTGCGGGTTGCCCTCTGCGATCCATGCTGGGAAGATCCCCCCCTCTCCCCTCCCCTCGCCATCTCTCTTCGAGTCTACCACTACTACCCCGCCCGGCCACGGTCGTCTCACCGTTGTAGTGTCTCAATCGACGATGCGACTGTTGGCTGGCCAGGGGGGCTGGTCCTTTCTGTCAACAATAGCGAAATGTCACTGATCGGAACCCGGTTGGGGGGACCCAGCGCCTGGCAGGGCCCCCAAGGTCCAAGGTGAGCGAGCGACAGGGACCAGGGCTGTCCCCAGGATCTCGCAGCCACTTCCCTCAGCTAGCTGGCCGCCTCCCGGAGTGGGAAGTGACAGTGTCTCACAGCCCGCTGCCGTGATTGGGCCCGGCCCGACAGTCGTGGGTGGCCGCAGCAGAGCTGGCGTACGCACCCATCTCCTCTGCTCTCTGCTGGACCGGGGGCGTGTGTGTGGAGCCCGTAGTGTATGTAGTGTAGTGTAGTGTGCACTGCTGTAGTGCAGTGCGTAGTGCCCCTTTCGCCCAGGCTTTTTCAGCGACATTCTCTTGGGGCAGGTCTCGGGTGATCGATTTAAGGTGACTGGTCGATTGCCCCGAGCGATGCAAATGCTCCGATGCGATGCTGCTACTAGCCCCCCAGGTCCCGAGTCCTGTCGGATCTCGACTCGTCGGGGCTTCCCCATGCCAATGAGATCTGGGCCAGCCTCATGATACGAGGTGACGCCGCCTCTCGTTCGAGCTGTGGTTCTGGGCGCTGTCGTCCTAATCTCTTTCTCCATGGCTCTCTCTCTCTCTCCCCCTCGCGATAATCTCTGCTCTCGCGTTAATCGCTAATGCTAATGGACCTTGACCTTGCCTTGTCCAACGCTCGCTCGCTCGTGTGCTTGCTTCTTCCCTTGCCCTTGCCCGCTCCTTGCTATTCTCGCTTGTCGCCAGTGTCAGTGTCTCGCTCGGGGGCATCCTGGTTTAGCGTTTTGGCTGCATCGTCATTTGCCAAAGCTTGCTTGCACTCGTCCGCATGGTGATCCGTCCACCCCCGGCAGCATGCTCATCCGTAATCGTAGGCCGCAGCTCTGCAGCAGAATGGACCAAGGGGTTGCCCAATGGCTTCTCCCAGTGACTCCCAGAGGCTGCGCCTTGGCTTGTTGGCTTGCATATCGTGTCGTCGTCCCCGTCGGAGCCCCTCGCCCGCCCTCTCACAGATACGGAGCTGACTACCACCTACACACTACTGCTACACTCACATACTCTCTCACACACACGCGCATGATTACATACTGCCTATCTGTACTACTCCTGGCACTACTGTAGCGCAGTGTGCAACCTCCAATCCCCATTAGCGTCTGGCGTCAAAGGTCCTTGCCAAGCTATGCTCTGGTGGAGGCGTGGTCATGGTCATGGCCATGGTCATGGTCATGGTGGTGGAAATAGTAATAGTACATCGTACAGTAGTGGTAGTGGGAGTGGTGGTGGTGGTGGCACCTTGTGGTGTTACTCCGTACCACGCTGTCCAATCTGCGCTCCCAGGCTCGCAGTCAACACAGACGGCCCTACGCTCTTCTCGGCATCTGGTCCCTTTGCTCGGACCCTGTCCTGGCAGGGGCTGCTCGATATCGATACGACGGTGCCGTCAATTGGCCGCCGCGCCCAGTCCATGCGCATCTTGCCAGGGGAATGCCCGTGTCAAAGCGCACGTCCAAGGTAGTGCCGGCCCTGGCCCTTGGCGCGGCGATCCTGGAGCCAAGGTGGGTTCCTGATCTTGGGGACACTAGGGCAAACAAACTACTGGGCGCCCCGGCAGATCCGTAGTGCGCAACGACGCCATCTCCACAAGGGCCCGTCAAAGCGCGACGGCGTCCCTCGTCCCCATCCACCACCATCCACATCCCAATCCACATCCCAACCCACATCCACATCCACTTCCAGACTCGACGCAAAGCCCACGCCCCTCCCCCCTCCTCGACACCTAGGTGCAACACACTCGGGATGTCCTGGGAGGGATGGTTGGAGCTGGACCGAGCTGGACCGAGCTGGGCTGCCTGCAGCGCCATAAAGCCTTGCAGCTCCCACAATTGGACCGTCCCCTAAAGAGAGGGCCTCGTCCACTTCAAAGCTGACCTCGTCTCTCTTCTCAGCATGAACACTCAGCACCTCACTGTGGGTACAGAGAGAGGAGACAAGGAATACTCCTTCATCGAAGCCCTAGCTCTTGGACCCCGCGAGTCCTTGTCCTTGGTTTCCAAAGAGGCCCTTGGTCTTGACTCTCCTACTTCTCCCACCTTCCCTACGCCTCCCAGCAGCCTCCCAGCAGCGCCGCCCTCACGACCTGTCCTTCATCAGAAGTCGCCCCCTCCCAGCATCCACCAGAGTGCCGTACCTCGACCTCTTGTCACCAAGAAGAGCGCCGTCATGTCCGGTTCCAACAAGGCTCAGGCCCAATGCCTGGACCTGTGCCACAAGACCACCTCGGTTGGTGATCGTGTCTCGATCCGCATGCTCGAGTATCTCAGCACCGTCACCAAGCAGCCCCACGGTCTCGATGTCCTCGCCCACGACTTCCTCGACACGTGCGAGATTCTCTTCTCCATTGAAGCTGGCCTCGGCGAGTGCATTCGAACTAACCAATCCTTCCCCTCCGACGTCATCTCTGAGCTGAGCAAGAAGTTCCGTGTTACACAGGCCGACTTCCAGCTCCTTGACCAGTTGCTCGCTAGGTTCCTCGAGAATGAGCGCAAGGGCGCCATGGGCCGCATGCGCCGCGGCTGGGGCAAGCTCTTTGGCAGCGACGACATTGAGAAGATGATCACTGCTCTCGGCAAGACCCGAGAGTCCCTGCGCATGAGCGCTCTCATGTTCCAGTGGAGTCTCGGCAGCGAAAAGATTGAGAAGGAGATGGGTATTGGTTACACCGGCCTCGCTGCTGCCCTGGATCGCATGGACAGCCGAGCTGGCATCAGCCGAACAAAGACCTCTGACCACCATTCCAACTACCGCCCCTCATCTTCTTCCCAGCATCGCGGCATGGAAGGCCACGGTGCCCCCTCCATTGTCTCCTCGCAGCCTCCTCTGCCTCCTCTGCCATGGGCTGAGCGCTCCTCTTCTATGAGCCAGCACGACCACGGCTCCAATGCCGACCTGCGACACTTCAGCAGCACCACTGGTGGCCAAACTGCTAGCTCCATCAACTCCAACGACCGATATCACTCTGGCACCACTGCTACTTTTGATCGCTTGAGCACCTTTGACGAGGCCCATGAGACCCAGTCACACTCAAATATGTCCGAGACGGAAGCTACTCTTGAGGAGCTTGCCGGCCTCGACCTCAACTCATCCAAGGTCGTTCGCCTCAAGGCCGACCCCTCTAGCATGCCCCGCTGGAACCCCCGTAGCTCGGCTGGTTCTGAGGCTGCTAACCTCAAGAGCGCTCTCCTGTCAGCTGTCCGCGGCAAGAACCACAAGCTTGTTGAGCAGCTGCTTGACCGCGGCGTCAACCCCAACACTGGCCCTGAGCAAGTTGCTCTGAAGGAGGCTGTCATGAATGGCGATGCCGAGAGCGTGCGTCTGCTATTGCTCTTTGGCGCTGACCCTAATGCCTCCGATCGTGAGGGCATGACTCCTCTGCTCGCCTCCGTTGACCGTGGCTCTCTTGCCTCTGCCGTTCCCTTGCTCAAGTACGGCGCCGACCCCAACCTGTCGGCCGCTCACGACCACGAGTCGCCTCTCTCTGAGGCTTCCATTCAAAATAAGGTTAACTTTGTTCACCTGCTACTCATCTATGGCGGTGACCCTAACCAGTTGACCGCCGGCGGCGACACCCTCATCATTTCCGCCACTAATAAGAAGACACCTAAGAAGCTCATCGACCTCATCCTCGACTACGGTGCCAACCCGGATGCCAAGAGCAGGGAAGGAAAAACGGGCTTGTTTGACGCTATCCAAAACGCCCGTGTCGACATTGTACAGGCCCTGCTCGACCACGGCGCTAACCCCAACTTGCCTGGTCCCAAGCACATGCTCTGGCCTGCCACCTACCAGACCCCTTGCTTGCAAGCCCTGCTTGCAGCTGGTGCCGACTACAAGAAGGCCCCCGGTATTATGGAGCTCGCTACGAGTGTCAACAACATCGAGTCAGTCCGCGTGCTACTCAAGGCCGGTGTCGATCCCAACGCCAAGAAGGATGGTGTCTATACCCCTCTCTGCACGTCCATCCGTGATAACCGTCCCGACATCTTTCAGCTGCTGCTGACCAGTGGAGCTGACCCCAACACCCCTGCTAGCGAGTATCCCGCTTTCAAGTGTGTTACACACAACCGCCTGCAGTACCTCCCTCAGCTGGTGCAGGCCGGCGCTAGCTTGACATCGCCCAAGGGTATTGTCGAGACTGCTGTTGCTGTTAACAACACCGAGGCCCTCAACTGGCTCCTGGACCAGGGCCTCAACCCCAACGAGAAGAACCCCAAGGGTCACTCGCCTCTCAGCACCGCCATTCGCGAGAACCGCATCGAGATGGTCGATCTTCTCCTCTCTCGCGGTGCGGATCCCAATATCCGTGGCCAGGACTGGCCCGTATGCATGGCTGTCCGCCAGCCTCCCATTCTCAAGCGCATCCTGTCGGTGCTTGCTGAGCCCCGCGCCTTCAAGGGTGTCATGGAGATGGCTGTCGTTGCCGGCCAGCTCGAGTCCGTCAAGCTCCTTATCGCCGCCGGCGTGTCCGTCGAGGACAAGAACGGCGGTGTATTCTCCCCACTTACATCCGCTATTCGCGAGGATCGCCGCGATATCGTTGCCTACCTCGTCAACGAGGGTGGTGCTGATGTCAACGCTCCTGGTGAGCATCTCCCTATCGTCAAGGCTCTAAGAAGACATCGCGACGATACCGAGATCCTCGAGTTCCTTCTCGAGAACGGTGCCGACCCCAACAAGGTCTACCGCGGCTGGAATGCCATCATGCAGGCCGTCGAGAACGGCGATGAGTCGGTTCTCCGCCTCCTTTCCGAGAAGGCAGGCTTCGACCTCGAGGTCCGTGATGAGCTCGGACGATCAGTCACCGAGATTGCCGCCTCCCGAGGCTGGGATGAGGCAGTCAGCATTCTATTCGAGGGCCGCATCAAGCGGTAAGCAACGGCGTGTATGAATGTTTATTTCTTGATGTACGATGACTTGAGGGCGAATGGATTTTACTGTGATGATAGCCTACGGGTCTATTTGGAGTAGGGAGGGATTGGTTTCAACTTTTTGGGAGTTGGACGGAAGGAGGGTTGAAGGCACTTTGCGCATCTTCCGGTCACATTTTGTCCAAATATTTTTTATTCCCTTTCCTCTTTGTACATTTCGATTCCTAGAGCAACCTAGGCCCAGATGTAATCCCCCCACGCATCCAAACGATGCTTATTTTCTTTGTTCAATACCATTTGATTTAACGCACAGATACTTTTTTTTTTCCTTTTTAGTTTAAGGACACCCGAAACGTTGGAAAATAAATTGGAATGATTAAAATACCTGATTTGATCCAAGCTATCCCGCAAGTGAATATAAATCCCGGCACCATCTCGGAGCCCTGTCACCTTGCACGGGCACCAGGGACCCCTAGCACACCGAGTGGAGGGGTTCGTCAGACCCCTACGCCCAACAGCGAACCCTGGGGCGAAAGGATGGGAACCCTCAGACGAATTAGTCAAACTCTAACGAGAACCCTACTCACCTCTAAGCGACGCCTTAACCGAAGTCATAGCTGATACCCACGCAAACTTTGAACCACCCTGCCATTACCTCATTCAATACATACTAGAATGCCAATACTTATCTCGCTAACACATATAATAATATCATACCAAGACTATGACTATACACAGCAAAAAAAGTTTTCAGGCCAAGATGGGCCAAGGCCCGACTGAAAGCTACATCTACACCCAGTGAGTGAATGACTCGAGCAAAATACCAAGACACAAACATGTTCTGTTACAGCAGAATCCAGATGTGGTAACCGTGAAACGTTAGGGGTTTGTTTAATTGGTTTACACCATGCTCAATTTTTTGGTCTATATATCTTTTTAACATTTTATGAAATTCTTGGCAAGCGTTACCCAATCCTGGTCCCCCTTGCCTCTCGTATATGTGTATATTTCGTTATTTCCTTTCCTTTATAGCTTGTTACCCATGTTTACGTGAACCGCCTTGATCTGCGAGTAGGCCTCGAGGCCGGCCTCGCCCAACTCGCGGCCGATGCCGCTCTGCTTGACACCGCCAAACGGCACGCGGGGATCGCAGTCTTGGCTGCTGTTGATCCAGACCATGCCGGCCTCGATCTCGGCGGCGACGCGGTGGCCGCGCTCCAGGTTGGTGGTGAAGGCAGCGGCGCCCAGGCCGTAGGTGGTGTCGTTGGCCAGGGCAATGGCCTCCTCCTCGGTCTTGAAGGTGGTGATGGCGACAACGGGGCCGAAAATCTCCTCGCGGAAGATGCGCATGGAAGGCTTGACGTCGGTGAAGACGGTGGGGGCGATGAAGAAGCCCTTTCCGTTCTCGTTAATCTTGAGACGCTCGCCGCCGGTAGCGAGAGTGGCACCCTCCTGCTTGCCAATCTCAACGTACTCGAGGATGCGGTCGAACTGGGCCTTGGAGACCTGAGGGCCCTGGTAAATGTCCTCGCCCCACTGGTTGCCGACCTTGCTGACGGTCTTGACGGTCTCGAGGAACGCGGGTAGGAACTTGTCGTAGATGCTCTCCTGAACGAGGATTCGGGAAGTGGCCGTGCAGATCTGGCCCTGGTTGGACATGATACCGAGGTGGGACCACTTGACAGCCTGATCAAGGTCGCAGTCATCAAAGACGATAAGCGGGGACTTGCCACCAGTCTCGAGGGTGATGTTCTTGAGGGTCTTGGCGGCAATGCCCATAATGTTGGTGGCGGTGGCAGTAGAGCCTGTAAAGGCAATCTTGTCAACTAGAGGGTGCTGGACCAAGGCAGCGCCGGTCTCGCGGCCCAGACCGTTGACAATGTTGACAACTCCAGGAGGGAAACCAGCCTCCTTGATAAGCTCAGCAAAGACGAGGATGCTGAGAGGGGTCTGTTCGGCGGCCTTGAGGACAACAGTGTTACCGCAGGCAAGGGCAGGACCAAGCTTCCATGTGGCCATGGACAGAGGGTAGTTCCAGGGGATAATCTGGGCGACCACGCCGATGGGCTGACGGAGGGTGTAGGCGAACTTCTGGGGAGTTGTGCTGATGGTCTGGCCGAAAGTCTTGTCGGCCCAGCCAGAGTAGTATCGGATAACACCAACAGCCTCCACCAAGTCGTTGTTTAGGGTCTCAAGATAGGTCTTGCCTATATTGGAGGTTAGAATGGTTTCTTAGAGCGATATTGTGACTTGGTGGGTGGGTCGGCGTTGTGTTGATCAATTCGCGCGATGGGCAACTTTAGAATTGCCAAGACAACTCTAACAGAAACAGCAACAACAATTCAAGGAATAAAACGTACCGTTGTCCCAGGCATCAATGGTACTGAACAACTCCTTCTTAGACTCCATCAGATCAGCCAACTTGGCCATCAACTGGCCTCGGTCAGAGCCGGAGAGTTCCTTCCATGAAGGGTGCCTCAACGCGGCATGGGCAGCCTTGGCGGCATTGTCGATATCAGTGGCATCAGCGGCTTGCACAGTGGCAATGACCTCCTCAGTACTATTGCGAGTTAGCAACCTGCAAAGATGATAAGAAGTTGTGAGGGGTTACTGACGCCGGGTCAATAGAAGTGATGGTCTGGCCTGACGACGAGGCGACAAACTCGTTGTTGATGAAGAGACCGGTGGGCTGGGTGAACTTGACACCGTTGGGAGCCACCAACTCGATAGACGGGGGAGCCATATTGAGGGTATATTAAAATAGAATAAAATAAATACTAAGTAAAAAAGGACCCTACACGTTGCAATGCGGTTGGGTTGGGGAGATAGTGGAGGAATGAGAGACGACAACGGCAAGGTTACTTGGATATCTTTTTATCGACAACGGGGCCGAGATCGGGAATGGTTGCACTCGAAAGCAGATGCCGCCTTGAATTCGTTTCGAGAAGGAAAGCAGTCAGTCACGATTAGTTGACTCGGTCGGTATCGCAACACGCCGCCGTGTGACGTCGCAGAGCAGCACCGCGGGGTAGCCAGAGCGGGGTCGCGGAAACCTGCCTAAACCAAACGAGGGCAATTGGCAGCACATTGCACGATAGCTACCGTTTTGGGTTTTGGGGTGTGCGACTACGCCAAAGCGGCATGTCGGGTGAGACTGCAGCGGGATCCATTGGTCAAGCGGGTAGCGTCTTGGTGCATTTTTTTTCTTTCCATTTTTGATGCGGGAGTTACGGGCTAGCTAACGACTACTCCAAGTCATGATGATAAGGATTTCGGACCATCTATCTCCACTGGCACTAAAAGAAAAAACCAAAAAAAAGGCTCGTTGTGTTGTCGTCCTTTTTGCCACTAACTAATTGGTCCCGCCTCCCTCTTCTACCCATCTAATTAGATCTTGGACAGGCCCAGGCGCTGAGCCTCCTCTTCCAGCGCGCGAGGAATCTCGGCCTCGAGGCTTTCCCGGACCGGCTTCCACCCGAGCAATTCGGCAGCCCGGCGCGACTTGCTCCGTGCGTTGCTGCCGAAGAAGACGGACGCGGCGGGCAGCAGCGTGTCAGCCACGGCAACCGTCACCTCCTCGACCTCGCTGGTGCTCAGCAGGCCCTTTTCCTTGCCGGCGTCGGCAATCTGCTGCGAGATGTCGGCCCAGGTCAGCGTGCCGTTGCTGGATGTGTAGATGCCATTGTCGCCCCAGAGCTTCTCGTCCGTGTTGGCCTTGGCACCGGCCTCGGCCAGCGCAGCGAAGATGGTGCCTAGGTCGTAGACGTGGATGTTGCCCCAGGAGCTCTCGCCCTTGAGCAGGCGGATGGCCTTGCCCCTCTCGAGAGCCACCTTGGCGAGAGTGGGGATCTGGATGCTGCGCTGGTTCTTGGGCCCCTCACCGTGGCCGTAGATGATGGGCGGCATGACAATGGCCGTCTTGATGTTGGGGTTGGCCTTGGCCGCGTCCAGCAAAAAGTTGTCGACGACGCGGCTGGAGTGCGCGCGCACAAGGGCGCGGAGCTCGTCAATGTCGCCAAGGTCGTCCCAGACCTTGGTGGTTGCGACGCCGGGGGTGAAGCCGGGCGCGGAGAGTTCACCCACAGCCAGGGCGCTGGCGCCTGAGATCTGGATCCAGAATGCTACAAAAAACGTGAGCCCATGTCTCTCTGCCATACCAATAATTTTAAGTAAAAGACTCGCGTCATGGGGAATTTCTTACAGGGAGATGATCGCTTAGACAGACCACGCTGGATGGCCTGGAAGCTGCCTAGGTGCTTGTTTGAAGCGAGGTCTGCAGTCGTGTTAGCACGCAGCTCGCATGTCTCATTGAGCTGGGGTACTTGCGCAAGACAACATTGGCCTGGGAAGCCTCCTCCTCGACAATCTCAGAGTCATCGAGGCTGCCGACGACAGCCCGGACGCTGGGGAAGACTGATGTGACGTGCTTGGCAGCCTCGCCGTCGCGGATGAGGGCAGCAATCTTGTACTCGGGGTGCGTGGCCACGAGCTGCTTCAACACCTCTCCTCCAACATAGCCAGTGGCACCGGTGCTGGACCCGAATTAGTCTGCGGTTCAAAAGCCTGGCGCAGGAAAATGCACGTACAGGAAAATCGAAGTCATCTTTGCGATATTGCTTTCTTCCTTTCTTTGCTCGTTATTTTTTACAAAAAGACAAGTAAATGCTTCGTCGTTGAGCGCAAAATGAGTCGTGCTTTTCAATGCCCTCTCCCCTCACACGTGAACCCGCTACGATGGCGCCTTATATTTCTCTACAGCATCATTTAGGCCCTGACTAAGCCGCCGTTTCGATCGGAAGGGCTTAACGGATGCGGGGATCAGACACAAGAATAGGACAAAAGGAGCGAGCACGGATTAATAATGAAACAGTGCTTAAATTCCACTTTCTTGTCATACGACGAGTCATCTATGTAGGTTCGTGTCCCTGATTCGTAAACCCACCGCGGAAACCTGCCTTTTTGTTTTTTTGTACTTGGAGATGGCGCCCACAGACGTTGCCCCCCACATTACGCACGTGGTTGGCTGGGATTATTAGTTACCAACGACGCGGTGGCATGTGGGCCGCATCTCGATTGTGATCATCGACTTGGCGAGATCCTTCTTTTTTTTTTGTGTTCTCTTTGTGCTACCGTAATTCCTGGCCAAAAAAACGCCTGACATGCATTGATATGAAATGACCTCACGTTTAGGCCTTGAAGATTCCCTCGAGGGTCTCGAGGAAGATGTCGGCTGGGGAACAAGTTAGCAATTGCCTTTACATGTTGGTGGGGATGAGGAATATATTTATCTTACCGTGATGCTCCTGGAAGACCAGCATGGGTCGCAGGCGAATAGAAGAGTCGCCGCTGCCGCCCATGTTCACACCCTTTGACTTGGCCGTCTTGATAATCTCGTCGCGGCGGGGGCTGTCCCAAGCGATAAAGGTTCCGCGGTCCTTGCCTCGGAGGTTCTGGATCTCCTTGGGGTAGCGCTCAGCGAGCTTCTCCAAGTTGCTGTAGAGGTACTTGCCGACGCGGGCAGTCTGGTCAACAAGTCCGAGACGCTGGATCTCGTTGTAGATGCCGCGGAAGATGAGGGCGCGGGCAGGGTCACCCATCCAGGTGTTGAACTGGCGGTAAGGCTTGTCGGGGCGCAGAGACTTGTTGGCGTAGAAGAAGCCAGCAGCCTGGGCCTTCTTGGAGAAGGTGACCATGTCGGGAGGGCTGTCGAGGTTCCAGTGCTCGTGGGCCCAGAACTTTCCAGTGGCACCGACACCAGTCTGCACCTCGTCGACGATCAAGAGGACGTTGTGCTTCTTGGTGATGCGTCGGAGACCCTGGAAGAAGAAGGGAGAGGCGTGGTTGTCGCCACCCTCGGATTGGATGGGCTCGATGACGGAAGCAACGACGGGGTTGTGGAAGTTGGTGATGATGCGCTCAAACTCTGCGAGGCAGCGCTCCTCCTCGGCGCGGTTCTCAGCGGCGAACTGGTCGAGGGGGTACTTGAGCTGGGGGAAGGGAGCGGTAGGCCAGTCAAAGGCAGGAATGTCAAGCTTGTGGATGGGCTTGCTGTGGGTGGTGGACAAGCTGCCAAAGAGGCGGCCGTGGAAGCCCTTGGAGAAGGACAGGATGGAGTAGTTGGGAGCACCAGGGGCCTTGTTGTTCATGGCAGAGTCAATCTCCTCCTGGGTGAAGTCCTTGTCACCACGCTCCTGGGCACGTCGCCACATGAAGGCGGCCTTGAAGGCAGTCTCATTGGCATCAGAGCCGGTGGTGGAGGTGAAGACCTGGTTGAGACCGGGGGGAGCAGCCTTGAGGATACCAGTCTCGAGGATCTCGGCCCAGTTAGTCGAGGGAAAGTTGCCTAGAGCTGGACGGTTGATGAGAGCATCGACCATGGCGGGGGAAGAGGCAATCTTGGCCAGCTCGGGGTTGTTGTAACCAATGGGGATGGAAGCAATCTGCGCGAAACTGTGGTTGGGTGTGTTAGTCTGCGTGTAAGACAATTGGACCCAGGGGTGTGGGTGACTTACACATCAAGCAGGGTGTTGCCATCGCCGTCGACAACACTAGGGAAGGGGGAAAAAAGTTAGTTGTCATGCTTCGAGACTAAAAAAAAAAAAAGACATCAATTGGGTCATCACTTACTAGTTACCGTTGCACTTGGGGTAGTCAACCAGCATGTTCAAGCTGCGAATGTCAAAAACATTGTCGAGCTTCTCAATGGCGGCCTTGGACTTGGGGCCGGGGATGCTGGTGTGCACAGCAGGCTTGGAAGGCTCATTGACAAAGGGAGAGGCATTGAGCTTTCGCGCCGTGCTGGCAAAGCCGCGGAAGGAATGGCGAGGGCTGCTGGTGCGAGCAGCAATGGCTCGCAGAGCCGAAGGGTTGCAGGTGGCCTTGCGCATTGTGAAAAGAGGAAGATGCAGACTGTGGGACGGGACAATGCAATGAGCAACGAGGACGACAACGACAACGAGCCATGTCCGAGAGGCCAATGGCTATATAGGCAGCAGCAAAGCGGCGATTAGGCCTGGTATCAAGCGTCTCCATCCATTTGCCATTTACACGATGCGGCTCGCGACCTCGGAAACGTTGACACACGGCGTCTCGTTTGACCTTCTTGCTCGGGACATGCAGATGGGCCCTCGTCCGCAGGGGCCGGCGCTAGGCTAGGACCCCTGGAGCCGCGGCCTCGATGGCTTCGACCTCGTGGCCACCCCCGTGCGGGGAGTTGGTGTGCGCTATCTCACAGGGGTCCACCCCAGGCCCGCGGAGGCATTCCTTTCTCGTCGGGCGCCCACGCCACTCCATCAAGCTTCTGGATACAGAAGGCGGCCGGTTTCTCCCCATGGATTTCCATTTCCTCTCGCATACAGCCCGAGTTCCAGCGCTGCAGGATCAGGCAAGTCCTGTTCATCTCGTCGAGTCCCTCCCCGCCCGAGTGCTTCTTCTCCTCTCTTGTCTTAATCCCCACTTGCCTATCCCGACCGCTTCCATTGCGACTTTGATTGATTGACACTGGGTCTGACGCAAAAAAAGCCGACAGCCCCATCTGCACAGCAGCCCACATGACCAAGGCAAACGGCGCCAGGGTCGAGAGAACCCGCACCTTCACCGGATGTCGCACCTGTCGCAGCAGGCACGCAAAGTGCGACGAGGCACAGCCCGAGTGCGGCACTTGTCGCCGCCTCGGCCTGGTCTGCGGCGGGTACGGGGCCCGCCTGTTCTGGATCACAGAGGACTCGACCCTCCGGCCGGAGCAGCAGCAGAGCCACCGGGGCTCCGAGTACCGGTATCCACTTTTCTCCGGTGAGTATGTCCGTTTACTTGAGTGGGAATTGATGGATGTAGTGGCTGATGTTATTTTGCCTTTTCCTGCCAGAGGCTCAGCGCCGTCTCATGAGTAATGAGTTGTGCGAAAGTTTAGGTTGTCAGTCTGCCGTCGATCTCCTCGCTGATATTGATCTGGCGTGCGAAAAGCTAGAAAACGCCGGCAAGGGCGTTTCTGGTCTTCTTAAAGGCCCCTTTGGTGCTTTTCATTCTCGTGAGGAAACATTTTCAGCATCTCCCGACTCATCAGCATCAAATGTCACTATTCCCGTCGATCCGAGCCTGTCAACATGTTCCGAGACCGATGGGCTTATCGAAGAGATTCACCGGCAGGACTGGGCCGACCAGATCAACGAGACCAACTTTGACCTGTTTGTCAACTCTCTCGATCCAAACTTGAGTCTAGATGGACATGTTGGCAACAGCCCCGGTCAATTTCTCATCTCAGACCCTTCAATGACAAGCCTTTTCATGGAACACACCCCAGCCGTTGAAGGACTGTCCCTATTTAGCCCCAACTTTGTTACCCGTGCCATTGACAGCGGTGCCATGACTGCCGATTCGCATCAAGAATCTCAAACTCCGCAGCTGGAAATGCCACCAACACCACCAGCTCCTCGGCTCATGATGAGCCACGGGGGCAGCCATGGTCTCCCAGAGCACGCCGAGTCGCTGCTTAGATTCTACAAGCAGCACATCGACGGAGCCTCTGCCGCCATGCAAACACGGCGAAAGTCACCCTGGCAGCTGATTTTTCTCCCATGCGCCCTGGAAACATTTGCCGAGATTTCACTGTGGAATGGGACGTCACATACCCGCTACACAATTCTTTACACCCTGCTCGCCCACAGCGCGTTCCAGCTACACATGACAAATAAACCCGGCTCCTTTGCTAACCAGTGGCGCGAAGTCGGCTCACGGCATCAAGAAAAGGCCCAGCAACACTTACGAAGCGCATTACAGCTGGAGATGTTTGGCTCCAAGCAAACCAAATACAAAGAGCTCCTTATGGCGATTCTAGCTCTAGCCATGACTTCGGTTGGTCACTCACTCCCTGGTCCGTCTTTTAAGCTTTGCTAACTCCTAGCAGCTCTACAGTGGAAGTCACGCTTTCCGCATCTTCCTCCTTGACGCTGAGAGGTTGATTCGCTTGCGCGGATTGATCAATGCAAACCCGTACAAGATCCGAATGCTGCACCACATGTATACACATCTTCGCGTTATTGCAGAAAGTGTCTCTATTGTTCCCGAAACCCAAACCCTCCCATTGACGGAAACTTCTACTCGCAATTTCCGCCTGACAGAAGATTCTCTCAACATTGGCCTTGATCCTGCACTCGAAAAGAGTCTCGAGGTTGGATACAAGGATATCCATCTACAAATCCAGGGACAGTGGAAGGAGACTCTATACCCGGTCATCTATGGAATCCCAGAGAGTCTGATGACAATGCTGTCACAGACCATTTCTGTAGCAAACGAAAAGCAACGACTGGAAACACTAGCACGCTGCAACCCCAAACTATCGCTTGATTTTACGGAGCATGTTAAGGCTTTGGAAACCAGCATTTGGTCTTGGTCATTGGATTCAGAGTCGATGGGGCCACAACGTCCACCACAAGGCGGCAGTGAGGCTGGCCAAGAGCTCATCGACCACCCACACGCAAAAGCCATGGCGCAAGCCATACACCAAGCGCTCGTCATCTACTTCTACCGAAGGGTATATGACGTGAATGCCATGATTCTCCAGGACAACGTGCGCAAAACATTTGAGTATCTGGAGCCGTGCCTGGAGCACATGATTGACGACCAGGACTTTTTAGCAAGCCTTGCATGGCCCGCATTTATTGCTGCAAGCGAAGCTGTGGGCTCTGACCTACAGGAAAAAGCGCTAAAGTGCCTAACCATCACAGATGCACGGGGACTCTACTTTACACCTCAGCCAGCAAAGCAGATTGTCACCTCAATATGGCAAAGAAGGAATACTACAAAAGATTGGACCATGAGTTGGCCGCGTGTTCTTTTGGACGGATAATGATTAGATATGAATCTTTGTAAAATTTATTCGGTGGCATTTTGTTTTAACTCATCCATTCGCAGCCTTTTTCTGTTTTTTTTTTTTTTTAGATCCAATGAATACCACGGGCCGACTGTTCACGTTTACAAAGTCACGATTCAAAAGAGGAAAATATTTGTTCTTAGAATATTTTTGTATTATATATTCAAATGTTCATCTATTCATTTACATTTATTCCATTTTTATTTCCCATTAAATTTTTTGTCTCATTTACAGCACACCAGCGCCCTTGAGGGCAGCCTCGAGGTCAGCCTTGCCGTCGCCCTCGAGAAGCTTGAAGGGCTTGCGGATGCCACCGGTAGACCAGCCACGGAGCTCCATGCCGGTCTTGATACCAGCACAGTAGTTGTGGGCCTCGAGGACCTTACAGACGGGGAAGATCTTGGACCAGAGCTCACGGCCGAGCTTGAGGTCGCCGTTGACGGCGACGGCGTCCCAGAGCTGGACGGAGAGCTCGGGAATGATGTTGGTGGCACCCCACACGGAGCCCTTGGCGCCGGCAGCGAGACCGTAAAAGGTAAGGGTGTCCCAGCCGTTGAAGGCGGTGATTCTGGGGTGGTGGTGGAAGAGGAGGTCGGTAAGGGCGGGGGCGTTGCCGGAGGTGTCCTTGAGGTAGTGGACACCAACTTCGCTCAGGTCGGCAATCTCCTGGGGGTTGAGGGTGACACCGCTGGCAGAGGGGATGTTGTAGTAGACAATGGGGAGACCGCTAGCAGTGTGGATTTCACGCATGTGCTCACGGAGCTCGTCCTTGTTGGGGGCATCGTAGAAGGGAGGGACAACCATCAGGGAGTGGGCGCCAGACTTGGCAGCGTGGACAGCGAGGTCAACGGCGGCGGCGGTGGAGAGAGCGCCAATACCAGCCATGATGTGGCCACGGCCGTTGGCAGCCTTGATGACAGCCTCAAGGGCGATCTTGCGCTCCTCGGTGGTGAGGGCAGTGAACTCGCCAGTGCTGCCACCGGGGACAAAGCCGTGGACACCGGCATCGAGCATGCGGTTGACGTGCTTCTCGATCTCGGCGCAGTCAACACCACCCTCGGGAGTGTAGGGGGTGATGAGGGCAACCATGATGCCGTGGGGGGTCTGGACGTTGGCAGCCATTATTGCGGATTATGCGATTTCAAGGATGGGATTCAATTAAGAGACGAAGATGGAATGAGGATGAATTGAATTGAATTGTAAAAGAAAAAACAACAACATCTTGTCAAGTAATCGACATTATATGTATCGCAAACAGTTGCATGACTTACACTCGACAACCAGCCAGCGCTATCATGTGTGTGAGTTACCCCGCGATCTAGCGCGGGGCTGTCGTGTTGCAGAATGCGTTCGCCTTCCAAATTGAACTTTGGAAGGTTTCCGCGCGTGTGCTGAGGCCAGCCCGACTTAGTGCGCTGCAAACCGCCGCGACAGCAGCCAACTAGAGGCGCGACCGATGATCGGATCGGTTGGCTAGCCGAAATCTGTCAGATAGCCAAGGCACGCGTGACTTGCGAAGCGGCAGTTGGATTCGACGCAAACCGTGGCCACCCGTTCTTGGGCGGATTGACCTGCTCTTACAGGCGACACGCGGCGTCTTGCTTGAGATTGCCGCATCGCGCTTTTTTCGCTCTCAGAGATTGATTGGATCTAGTGGCTATTGCAAGTCCATATGACGTTGCATTAATTTGCACTGCTCGGTCTTGAGGTTTCTACGCCGACATTGAAAGGAAATTTGTCGCGATGTCTGTTGTCTTGTTACCAGGTTAGGTACTGAAATCAGCAACCAGTTCCGCTTTATCCAAACAAGGTAGCAGCGTACAAACAAAGGTGCAATTAATTCCGATTGGTATTTTTATTCAACTACTTATTTTAATTCAAGTCTCCGGAATTTCCTTTCTTTTTTAAAGATTTCATTCGCTTGGCTAGTTCTGCGACTTTTGATCATAATAATTACCCTACAGACGTTTACCTCACATCAGCCAGTGTAGTGCAAACTAGCCCAAGCAGTGCGACCCACCAGCTAAAGTTGGCAGTTGAACCCGAGCTGCTTCAACTGCACAGGCAATGCAACACAACAAGCAACAACAGAACACAAAATGTCACAGAACACAATCTTTGAGAACACTTGTACGAGGTCATCAAAAGTACAATTTTAATCATGGCATCTATGCAACGCTAAAACGCTAATAAACTACTTTTACAACTTGGCCAAACGCCCATTTGCATCTAGGTACCGTAGGTGTTCCCGGGTAATATCCTTCACCGTCTTACATCTAGATCAAGGTTAGCGATTGATCGAACAACGCGTCGCAAATATATGGCCACCTACCCAGCGAGAGCCATTGTGGTCTTGAACTCATCGTAGAGAAGTTGGAGAGCCAGCTCCACACCTTCCTGTCCCTTGTACTATTTTACAGGTATAATTAGCGTGGTTCAATCTGGAACATCAACTTGGTACTTACGGCGAGACCCCAGATGGGTATTCTGCCGATAAAGCAGTGGCAAGCACCCATGGCGAGGGCCTTGAAGATATCGGTGCCTCGTCGGATGCCGCCATCAACCGCGACAGGAATCTTTCCGTCGGCTGCAATCACACATTCTCGCAGAGCGTCTAATGTAGCAGGGACACCATCAAGCTGTCGGCCACCATGGTTGGAGACAATGACGCCGTCCAGGCCGTACTTGACGGCCAACTCCACATCCTCGGCACCGTAGACACCCTTGATCCAAAGTTGGAGCTTGGTGTTCTGTCGGAGCCAGGGAATGGCACTGTCCCAGTCGAGTGAGGGATCAAACTCGTGGCTACTTGAGCCCTCGTGCTTGTCACCACCAAGCTCACTCTTACCATCAGAGAGCAGATTGGGCCATGCTAAGCCATCGGGCAGAACAAAGTTGTTGCGCATCTCATTTAGTCGACGGCCCAACACGGGCACGTCGACCGAGAGAAATAGAGCCTTGCAACCAGTAGCTGTAAGATATAATAGTTAGTTCACAAAGACTAAAGTAATGGGTTGAGAGATGCCGTTGCAAACTCACCCTCAGCTCGTCGGAGGATTTGCAGTGTAATTTCACGATCCTTGACAACGCACATTTGCATGACGTAGGGGTTTCCCGTGCCTTGCGCCGTTACATTCTCGATAGATTCGGTTGCATACGACGACAGACCCATGCAGATGCCAAACTTGGCTGCAGCGCGCGAAGTGGCAAGCTCGCCGTCGGGGTGTGCCAGACGATGCATGGCAGCGGGGCTGAATCCCAGCGGCATGGAAGTCCTGAAGCCAAAGAGCTCTGTACTTGTATCTACATTATCGACGTTGACAAGCACGCGAGGGCGGATCTTGTAACGGTTGTATGCATCCTCATTATCCTGAAGGCTGGGGGCGTTGGGTTAGCAGAGGTTAGATCGGCTAGATCGTCGATACGTACGTGATCAGATCCATCGCGCCGCCGTTGAAGTAGTCTATAAAAAGGCATCAGTCAGCAGGCAAGGTCTAGGTGCCATTGGCCGAGTTGGCGGCACGTACCGCTGTACATCTTGGGGATGTTTCGGCAGCCATGCTCCTTCAGGTCCGCAATGGTGTGGACCTTGACGTCGTAGCTCTTTGCGCGGTTGGCCATGTCTACAGATTTGAGATAAATTGGTTAAGGATGGAGAAGATGACCAAAAGCTTAACTGCTAGAGGCGAAAGAGACTACTAAAATACTTGGAGCCCGGGAGGCATACCTCCTATCTCGGGGTAGAAGCAGCTGTGTTGTGAAGCCGGGCATGGGTATGTGACCCTTGCTGACTATCGGCTGCCAGATCTATGGGTTTGGTGGGGGTCTCTCCCGACTCAACAAGATGAGCTAGGCGCATTGGTTCATGTGACTTTGTCTCGCATCGCATCTGGATCTGGGTGGTGTTATCTCGCCCCGGCCGCGTGCCCATCCGCCGGGATAGCCTGCCTTTCTCGTTTGGCGAGCCGGCTCCCACGGGCGCAACCACAAAGGCCAGCACGGCCCAAGCTAGCGTGGCCAAGACCCTGCTGTGCTGTGCTGTGGGGGAGTCCCTAGCGCCGCAGATGTCGGGGGGTAGCTCGGCATAGCTTTTGGAGAAGGATGGACAAGCGCAATCCCGCGAGACCAAAAGAAATGTTTTTTTGTGTCATATCAACTTGCTTGCGATTGACAATGGCAATTGCATCGCATCGGCGTATCCACTTGCCTCATTCGCGCGATCATGTGGTTCAATTGGAAAGCGGAAAGCCAAAAGCGTTGAGTAACGGGACGCCTCCCGAAGTCATGATGTATCATGTCCCTTTAAGAGACCCAGGCGACCGGAATTGCTTTGTCCTGTCACGATCATCAATATTCATTCGTCTCTGAATTGAGTTGAAGCGGCATAATGAACGTCTCACGAGCTGCCCGACGCGTCCCTCCCTCCTTGAGGGCGCGCACTCTGTTGCGCTCCAGCCACTCGGCTGCGATGCGCCCTTACCCCACGAGTTACAGCAAGATCGCCAGTCCCTTGGCCACTGACAACTTCATTGGCAACAAGTTCACTCCCTCGGCCGCCACCAAGTGGATTGATGTCCATGACCCTGCTACCAACAATGTCGTGACGCGCGTGCCCGAGTCCACTGACGAGGAGCTCAAGGCCGCCGTCAAGGCTGCTGAGGATGCCTTCCCTGCTTGGAAGGAGACCAGCATTCTGCGACGCCAGCAGATCATGTTCAACTTTGTCAGTCTCATTCGACAGAACTGGGACCGTCTCGCTGCCTCCATCACGCTCGAGCAGGGAAAGACCTTTGCCGATGCTCGAGGTGATGTCCTCCGAGGTCTCCAGGTTGCCGAGACTGCCTGCGGTATCACCACCCAGATCACCGGTGAGGTGCTCGAGGTTGCCAAGGACATGGAGACTCGTCAATACCGCGAGCCCATTGGCGTTGTTGCCGCCATCTGCCCCTTCAGTGAGTTGAATTCTCTGGAACCTTAGCATCGCAGCAGCACTAACAAGCGTCTTCTACAGACTTCCCTGCCATGATTCCCCTCTGGTCCATCCCTATCGCCACCATCACCGGTAACACTCTGATCATCAAGCCTTCCGAGCGCGACCCCGGTGCCGCCATGATCCTCGCCGAGATTGCCAAGGAGGCCGGTTTCCCCGAGGGCGTCATCAACATCATCCACGGTACCCACCGCGCCGTCAACTTCATCCTCGATGAGCCTGCCATCAAGGCCGTCAGCTTCGTTGGTGGCAACGCTGCTGGTGAATACATCTACACCCGTGCCTCTGCCAATGGCAAGCGTGTCCAGGCCAACCTGGGCGCTAAGAACCACGCTGTTGTCCTGCCTGATTGTAACCGCAAGGGCACCGTCAACGCCATCACTGGTGCCGCTTTCGGTGCTGCTGGTCAGCGATGCATGGCTCTTAGCACTGTTGTTCTCGTTGGAGAGGATACTCAAAGCTGGGTTGATGAGCTCGTTGAGTCTGCCAAGCAGCTGAAGACTGATGGTGGTTTCGAAGAAGGCGCCGACCTTGGTCCCGTCATCACTCCCCAGTCTAAGGCTCGCATTGAGGCCTTGATTGCTTCTGCCGAGGAGGAGGGCGCCAAGATTGTCCTTGACGGTCGTGGCTATGCCCCTGCTAAGTACCCCAACGGCAACTTCATTGCCCCTACCATCATTGATGGTGTCAAGACCCACATGAAGTGCTACAAGGAGGAGATTTTCGGCCCTGTTCTCGTCGTTCTCCACGCCAAGTCGCTTGAGGAGGCCACTAAGCTCGTCAATGAGAACGAGTACGGCAATGGTGTCGCCATCTTCACCAACTCTGGCCCCAAGGCCTCTTGGTTCCAGAAGAACATTGAGGCCGGCCAGGTTGGCGTCAACGTCCCTATCCCTGTCCCTCTGCCCATGTTCAGCTTCACTGGTAACAAGAAGAGCATTGCTGGCGGTGGCATCAGCACTTTCTACGGCAAGTCTGGTCTTAACTTCTACACCCAGACCAAGACTATCACCAGTCTCTGGAAGGGCGAGGAGGAGGCTGACGCTGGCAAGAGCGTCAACATGCCTACCCAGAGCTAAGGGGATTAAATATTTAATGAAAGGAAAAATGGAAAAAAGGGAGATAGAATAGGGGATGTGTTCTTTTGGCTACATGACTACATTTACGAGGCCAGGTCAGCGTTAAAAAATACTAGTATAAAAAATCTCCCCTTTGGTGGGGGGGATTCGAAATGAAAATGTACACTCAATTGTTATGATCATGCAGAGGTGCTATGCATGTTATTCAATCGTCGTTTATTCATGTGTGATTTACGAAATCTCGACGCCCTCCAAATACATGCCTGCGTAAGGTTGGCCTGTGGATCACCTTGTATGTGCCAAGGAGGCCGCGGGATGCGGACTGGAGACTAATCTGATCGGGTGGGCTGATAGTGGGATACCACATGTCTATACCCTGTGCCTTTTGTGTTCTAGTAGCAATAGCTATCGATTTAAATTGTGCATAGAGAATTTAGTAATTAGGGCCATTGTATTCAAGGTATACAACAAACAAATGGTAGTTCTTAGATATCCCCTTCTAGTAATTATTATGGCGAGAAGGTTGTTTGTCCCTTTATCATATTTCGTGTAACTCCCAAGTTTTTACATCGTCATTTCTTAAATTCTTCCCTTTCTCGATGTAATGCATGAATTTAGCCTTTAGGCACTAGATTTTAGTTGTCATTTGGGGTATAAGAATGCATCACAAGCAACAGGGGACTGATACTTAGGGGGTGTGGGGAAAAATGCCGTGTAGATATCTTTGTGCATGGAAACGGATTTGTGGCATGATATAGTTCCGACACAGAGTAAGCTATTCCGCAGCGCCATGTGCTTTTATTGTACGCTTTGCTTTCATGATCTTGATCTTGAATGGATTTAGTGAACAATAAATGCCAAGTTTAGGTTCTGGCGTAGTGTGGTGGCATAGCAAGCCTTGCTGCAGGTGCCTTTCTGCTTCTCCTTGCGACTAAAACGGATACATCTTATTCATGTTACTCGATCAACTTTTGACATTGACGAATCCTGTAGTTCCGCAAGAAGCGATACAGACGCTGTGACACCTAGTTAGGTGAACCACACCGTACTTTGGCTAGCTGACACGGCCGCCACACACTAAGACGGATAAGCTATCGGCTGGAATGTGGCGAGGAGGTCGTACTTGTGCTACTATACCCGCGGAAACTTCCCCAACTTGCAATCAGACATGGCTCGTGCTCCACACCGTTGCACGTCTTAATAACTTTGATTGGAAGTTATGTTGGTAGGACCCCTACCGTTTCTCTCCCGAGCAAGCGGATTCTGACTCGTAATTGTGTTGCCATTTGCCCGCATAATAAACTAAAGTTGCATGCAGTATGACCCAAGCCAACGGTTCCAGCTGCTAGCCCGTCGAAATGATTCGCAATGAAGCCCTGTCCGCGGCTACCCCGAATCCTGGCCCACGCCTGGAACCGTTCGTCGTGTCCCCAATTTTCCATAACCCCATTTCCCCATGGGGCCGCGTAGATCTATGTCAAATCATTAGTGGAACTCCCTTGTCCACTCTTATCTGTACCTAGTTTTGCCAAGCGATAGCTGCTAACGATTTTTGTCCTTCGCGACCGTGGTGTGAGGGGAAGCTGAACGGCGCTTGGGGTCTTTACCGAGTCTAGACCACCGGACGTCATTATCTCACCTGGACTGACACCGAAGTCTGGCGTTGTGTTGAACTGTCGAGGAAAGTTATCACGCACTCGTTTTTACTGGTCGCTCTCAGCGTGCGAGAAAGGCTTCCGGATGAATACATATAGACCGACATCGTATCCAGGGAAATGTCTCGGATCAATTCACTCTCACCCCTCACCCCTCAATTTAGATTCAATCAAGAACTAAATTCCTTCACCATCATTCTATTTGGCCCTGCAAGTCAACTTTAATTCTCCTCAAACGTCCCATCATGGATAAGGAAATCTCCAAGAATGAGGCCACGCTCGATCGTGCCGAGTCGCTATCGAAAGGCGAGATGGGGGGAAGTCCCCTGCAGCCTACCACGACCCAGCGTGGCCTCAAGTCCCGTCACGCCCAGATGATTGCTCTGGGTGGAACTATTGGAACCGGTCTATTCGTCGGTTCTGGCCAAGGCCTCCACATGGGCGGTCCTGCATTTTTGTTCATCTCTTACATCATCATCACCCTCTTGCTTTATGGCGTCGCTACCGCTACTGGTGAACTAAGCGCCTATCTACCTGTTCCTGGATGCTCAATCTCCTATTACGGTAACCGTTATGTGTCTCGAAGTCTGGGCTTCACTCTTGGTTGGGTATACTGGTATATTTTCGCCATTACAGTGCCGGCTGAAATCAACGTCACCACAATTGTCATTCAATACTGGAACCCCCCAGTTCATACTGGTGTGTGGCTTACCATTATTGGCGTGGTCATTATCGCTTGCAACTGCTTCCCTGTCAAGGTTTACGGCGAAGTGGAATTTTGGTTCGCTTCAACAAAGGTCATTGCCATCCTTGGGCTTCTGATCATGTCGGTCGTCCTGTTTTTCGGAGGCGGTCCTAGTGGTGATCCTCTTTACTTTGGATACTGGAGCAATCCAGGTCCGGTGAATGAATACCTTGTTGGTGGCGCAGCAGGTAGACTATGCGCCTTCGTTGGCACCATCACCTTTTCCGTCTACGCCTTTGCTTTCGCCCCAGAACTGTTGGTTGTGACCGGAGGTGAGATGGAATCTCCTAGGAGAAATATTCCCAAGGCTACAGTGCGATACTTCTACCGTCTCGTCACTTTCTACATCCTAGGCGCCCTGGCAATCACATTCCTGATCCCCAGTAACCACCCAGACCTCCTTGGAGGTGGAAGTGGTGCTGCTGCCTCTCCATGGGCCATTGGAATCCGAGATGCGGGCATTAAAGCTCTGGACTCTGTCATCAACGCTGTTATTGTCTTGTCTGCATGGTCCGCTGGCAATTCCTACCTTTACCTTGCAAGCCGTGCGCTCTACTCTTTAGCCGCTGATGGGAACGCGCCTAAAATCTTCACTCGCTGCACCAAGTCCGGTATCCCCTATTACGCGACGGCTGCTAGCGCCTCATTCAGCCTTCTAGCTTACTTAAACTTGGCGAGCACAGGTGCAACTGTTTTCAACTGGTTTGTCAATTTGATCAACACTGGCGCTTTCCAGAGTTGGATTTGCTGTATCATCATCTATTTCCGCTTTCGCAAGGCGGCTGAGGTTCAAGGGATTACCGATCTCCCTTTTAGGTCGAAGCTGCAGCCCTATGCGGCTTGGGTTAGTCTTGTTGGTTTCTCTATTCTCCTGCTGCTTCAGGGCTTCAAAGTTTTTGTCAAAGGACACTGGGATACTCCAACTTTCATTACCTCTTATATCGGTATTGTCATCTTCTTTGCGCTCTATTTTGGCCATCGCTTTACCATTGGAAGTAATGACAAGTGGGCGTTGCGACCGGAAGAGATTGACTTGCATTCCGGACTGGCTGAGGTACTTGAGCTCGAGACTGAAGCTCCCGCACCAGAGAAGTGGTACCAGAAATGGAAACTGGTTTTTGAGTAAGGGATTTGTCAAGTTTCTTCCTAAGTAGTATTCGTGAAATAAATCATATTGTATTGATGTTTTGTCTAAAAGAAAGTGCCTGTTCGCGCCGGGATCCATGGTGATATTTGTAGCTTTTCTGACGAGGGAATTTGACGTGTCATGAGTGATGATTCAGAATTTTAGTGTAGTTGGAAAACAAAATAGCGAGCTCAGTTAAGTGGGAGCTCCAAAGCTACAAAGCTTGCAGATACAACAACTTTGCGAGATTTAACCATGCTAATCGCAAGTTCCTCACGAACATAAAACGGAAGTTCCTATCCGATTTTTACTTTGGTAATGTTTAATTTCTGATTGTAAATGTTTGCTGCATGCCAATAGGTGGATGGAAATATTTCATGACCCCATACCCTCATTCGGAACTGAAACTCGAACCCGAACCCGAACCCGAGCTTGGCCGGCGTAGTCCTAACCCTGCCGGAAACTTTAGATTTGGGGGTTCGTGGCTGTCCAAATCGTATAGTAAGTACCGCATTGCTCGGATAATTAAAATTATCATATCGAATTCATCTCGACAAACTTTAATCCCCAGTGAGTGAGCTGAAGAACCAAACTAAGATGTTTCTGGTAACGTGTATGCTGGACCTTGGTAACCCGGCTAACTAGGGTACTGGACGCTTATAGGTAAAGGGGGAGTCTATGGTTACATGGAATCTCTTCAATCAACTGCCCTGCCACTGCCTTGCTTTCACAAAATTGGCATGAAATTTATAAGCAATCCAGCCAAGTATGACATTTAACAAACCATAAATAGGACCCTAACTCCCGTTCCTTCTTACTTATTTAGACACTCTTACACAAAATTTCAAGCAAAGCTGAGCAGAACTGCCCTTAAACCATGGTCAACCTTCTTTCAGTAACTGTGGCATCCTTGGTTGTTCCAATCTCCTTGGCTGCCTGTACTCCACAGCCCAGAGATGAACCGTCTAATACAACCAATACCAATAATCTCATTTCCGGGACCACTGTTGATGTAGACGGAACACCTACCTCTATAATCGATGCTACAGCATGGTCTATCATTGTGAGGCTCAAAGACTTGTATTTTATATGGACTGCTTTCTGACCAGATTCAAGTACACCTACCCTTTCGCTGCCTATGCTAATATCGCTGGTGGCCTAATGCCGATGGCCGGAGGGGCGAACAAGATTTTACACCAACGAAATTTTCCCGAGCCTGGGGCGCGAGATGCTGGGACCAACGTCGATGTTCTATATTCACTAGGCATATTCGACATCTCACAGAATGACCTTGTTCTGACTATTCCTGCTGTTGGAAATGATCGATACTGGAATTATGCCATTTATGACGTGTTAGTGTGTTGTCATTTCTTATTTCCGTTGAATTTTATTTATACCGAAGTAGGTACGGGGAACCAGTCGCAGAAATTAGCATTGCCAATAGTAATGAGGCTGGTAGCTACCTCATGCGCCGTGACGCTAAGAATCCTGTGGGATTTGATTCACCCGCGAATAACACCAATTACAAAGGCATAGTCACCGTAGGATCGGCGTATGGGTCATTCCTATTTCGAATTGGCATCAATTCCAATACGACGGAAGACAAAAATATTATCAACAACTTGCAGGATCAAGTTCAACTAGAAACTGCTGATCTATCTGTGGCATCATCCTTGCCGTCATTGGATGATGTGGCCCGCAATGGCAGCCTGCTTGGGATCAATTCGGTCGAAGATCAGTTGAAATTCGCGGCAAAGTTGATGAAGTTTACCCCGCCTACAGTCTATGGCGACTCCAAAAGAATTAACGCAATTCTACATCGAGCTGGAATTCGGGATGGTGAGTACCGATCGCCGACACAAACAAATCTTACTTTAGCTTCCACAATGGCCAATTCCACCATTGCAACCGACATTACTGCTCCAGAACACCTTGTAGATCTGGGCAACGGTTGGACCATCCCGATTTCATCATATCAAGGGCCATTTTTAACTAGCTATACGGCCAGAGCATCCGTTGCGTTACTTGGATCACGACAGCAATCACAGAAACAGACCGTGTACCCAGCTCATGAACTCTACTCAAATCAATTCACCCTTGCTAATGATACTTCTATGCTTATCTCCTTTCAAGGAAAGCCACCAGTGATCAGTCCTGGGTTCTGGAACATCGTTGTATATGGGCCGGGACTGAGTCTGGTCGCGAACTCTATTAATAGATATGCAATTGGGAGCCAGACCTTGGATATGAAATATCCAAATGGCAAGCTTGTGTATGGTGCCAATTCTGATAATTCTCAAGATGGAGTTTTTCAAATTCTAGTCCAGCGGGATACATCTCCCCCACCATCGAATTGGACTGGAAATTGGCTGCCTTGTCCCGACACATTTACACTTTTTTGTAGGTGGCCATGTCTTGAAGCGATATTGAAGCTAACGGATGGTTTTAAGCCCGGTATTATCTTCCTGGGTCGGACATCTTGGATGGGACCTATCGATTCCCACTCGTGGAGGAAATACCAACTATTGCGACCAACTAGCCTACTCATACAAAGACAAGACTGAACCAATTTTAATTCCACTCCCACTGATGAGATACTCTTCTCGGATCTCCAGGATATTTTCCATTTTTCCGTTTGACATTCATCATGTATTTATAATGATTTATTATCCAAGTACCAGAGAGTAACTATTTGAGAACATAACCTGTCGGATTGGGTTTATGACCAACTTGTCATAGCGAAATGCATGGTTGGCCGAACATCGTTCTGTGACTGCTGAATTGATTCCATGTAGCTAAGGGATGTGGACACTCATCAATATTAACTAAATATGACCGAGTCAAGATGTTGATGAGATCCGAGAGGCTTCGCTGTGGGTTGCTTGATTTGGCTCCTGTCCCCGCTTTGTGGTGAGGGGCAGATAAGGCCTAGCGACACCGACCGGGCCGAGATGTACGGCGACATCAATCACAACTATTTTACAAATTGGTAATCAAAGGTTTGTCGAAATATGGCCTTTGAGAATAAACAGAGCTAATGGGACTAGGTTTGTCGACCCGGCGAAATTAATCCGACTGGATTCACACGCCTTCGACTGGAGCAAGATGCGGCAAGGCGGTGCCAAGACGCGGAGGAGGGTCCCGAATGCCTGCGAGCGCTGTCGGAGGCAAAAGATCAAGTGTTCTGGTACCAATCCATGCAGAATATGTGACCAAAGAGGCATCGAGTGCCATTTTCCCGAGCAAAGCAGAAGGGTACTAGTAATGGAGAGGTACGTGATTCAATCAACGGTTCTCCACCTTCTCATGCGATAGTAGCACCCTCCATCATCTTAGAAGCAGAGTGAAAGAGCTTGAGAGCAATAAGAGTGCATGTAACAACTCTAGCCATGACATCGGGTGTTCGTCCGAAGAACCCCGAGTTGGCGAAGTACACCACCAGAGTTCTACGGGCTACCCAGCATCTGAGGGTGATGCTATGGAACATGAATCGGCTGCAGAGGCTATTGACCCAGTCCTACTTGACGAGACTAATAATAGCGAAGTGTCCAATTTACTCGCACCCGACAAGCCAGTCTATTTGTCCGATGCGTCAGGGAAGCCGAGATACTTGGGCAAGTCATCCACCTGGTCATTTAGTTATCAGGTTTTTCGCATGGTAGATCGGCATCAAGGCTTGACCAGCTCTCCTAATATGTTGAGGTCTCTTGATGGCCATGTATATGATGCAGGCCTGGACCAAGAACTCGTTCTGAGCCCTTCGGATTTTGCAACACTTCCATCATTAGACCTTGCCCTCTACTGTCTTCAAACCCTCAAATTTAGGACTCAGCCTTTTTTTCATCTGTTTGACGACAAATTATTCACAGAGATGCTAAATTTATTCTATGAGGACCCAATCAAATATGCCCAAAACAACAAAATTTGGTTCGTCCACTATCTACTAGTCATGGCGCTGGGGAAAACAATCATTAGTCAACACCGCGGCGCCGAAAACCCAGCGGGCACAATTCTTTTTGCTTGGGCAATGCGGTTTTTACCAGAAATAATATCGCCTCGTGAAGACCTTTTTGAATCAACCGAAATTCTTTGTTGCATTTCTCTCTACTTCCAGTCTATCGACCATCGCGTAGCCGCTGGTCTCTATGTATGAAACACGGAAGACTCTGGAGTCATGGCTTTTGCTAATATCGGGCAGATGAGCCAAGCCATAAAAATGGCCCAATGCCAGGGGATTCATACCAATATACATCAAAGTGATGTTGGGTCTCATCTGGCGACCCGGGGTCGCAATATTTGGTGGACGATATATACCTTGGACCGAATCTTCTCGTCTCTGCTTGGTGTGCCAATATCCATTCGGGATGAAGATATCGGTGCTCCATTTCCAACAGCTGTCAATGTGGACGCTACAGCCGCTGTGATGGCAACCCATGTTCGAATTTGCCAGCTGCTCGGAACTGTGATTACTAGTGAGACGAGAATTTTGCAAGCCAACCACAAATGCTAACTGAAGGCCTAGCCGTCTATAGCACGAAAGAGGTGTTGAAGGAGACCTTTATCCCAACAGCTCGAAAGGTGCTAAAGGAAATATCTGAAATAGCAGATCAGGTGGTGTTCATGTCCAACCATCAATTCCACGGAATTTCCCGCGTCTCTGCGCATATTAACCTAACATATCATCAGGTATGCTCGCACTTTCTGTAATCTTTAGCTTGATAGTAAAACTTAATCCAAAACTTCAGTGTGTTATTATGGCAACTCGGCCCGTGTTGTTTCATCTACTTCAAACGAGAATGGAAGAAGTTGATTTGTCGGCCACATTCCCACTTCCCATTTCAATTAGGGGACTGGTTCAGGTTTGTGTTGATTCCGCAATTCAAATTGGGAATATACTGGCTCAACTTAAAGAACATAGTTTGCTAAGTACTATCAATTGCCATCTTCTGTGTGACATGCCGTTAACCATTTTGCAGATTCTTTCTTACCCTTCGACCTAGAAGCAGCCCATTCAGCAGCTCTTGTTTTAGTCGTCGCCTCTGCCATACATTCTCAACTTGAGATACGTTATGAATGGCTGCACTCCATATTGGATGCCCTAGGGGTCATGGCACAGGGTGGGAATCTAGTGGCAAGTGCGCGGATCGTCGAAATCCAGGAACTCTCTGAATCATTGGGAAATTGGAATCCGGCAGAGAATCTTGTCGATGCAGACGTATTTACAGAACAATCCCTGCAACAAGTTTCCGCGATCACGATAACTGATACACTATCTATCCCTGATCTAGGGGATCCGTTCTTCGATGGTTGGACTACTGCAAAAGGACTATCTGGCTCACAACTTATAGACCTTGTCGATTCATTGGATGTTGGGAATATGGAGGATTTTTGGATATAACAATGACCTAATAATATTATTTCCGATGAGCATTTACTTCGATTTGGTCGGTTTATTTTACAGAGAGATTGTTGGATATCTATGTTTAATCAAAGCACATGGTCTGGCCAATGATACTTTTACTATTTAGATAAGTTTATTATCACTTTTAATGGAAGCGTTATCCCAACCCGGTGGACACCTAGCAGCTGCTTTTGTCGCAATTCTAGCATTTTATGATTTATGGTCCTATTCGTAAGACTGTTTCAATCATGGCCGTGTACTTGTAACTCGGACTCCAGATAATTAGCATCGGGTATTTTTATTCGCTCTTAAATCAGCTTCTCATGAGACTACAATAGCCTTCTCGATATCATACAATTTTTCGTCATTATTCCAAGTTCCCAGACGCCTGTACCAAGCCTTCATTTTCAGAACTTTATCGAATCTTTAAAACAGCCTTGCCAAAGTTCTTGCCGGTCAACATATCAACGAAACCCTCGGCGGCATTTTCAATACCCTCGGTGATGTGCAGCTTAGCTTTGATGCTGCCTTCCGAAAGCCACTTCTGCACATTTTCCTGGTGCTCCTTGAAGTATGCAGGTCCGAAGCCGGGAGCACCGACAAGGAAACCTTCCATGGTGATTTGCTTGGCGATGATGTTGACAAGGCCCTTGATGCCCTTCTGCTCCTCATAGGGAGTGTTGTAAATATCAATCTGTTCAGCGTTAATAAAAAACTATCTCATTGGATTGGATCAATATAACTTACCAAGCCACAAACAGGAATTCGTCCGCGGACATTGAGGTTTTGAAGAGCAGCCTCAAGATGGTCTCCTCCGACATTTTCAAAGTAAATGTCGATACCCTGGGGAGCAAGCTTGGGCAAAGCCACCTGAGGGTTCTCCTTCTTGTAGTTGAAACCTGCGTCAAAACCCAACTCCTTGGTGATGAACTCGAGCTTCTCATCAGAACCGACCGAGCCAATTACAGTAAGTCCTTCGCGCTTGGCGACCTGACCAACAATTTGACCAACGGCACCAGCGGCGGAGCTGATGAAAATGGTCTCACCCTTCTGAGGCTTTCCAATCTTGTGGAGACCAGAATAGGCAGTGAGACCAGGCATACCCAGAGGTCCAAGAAATAGGGCCGTGTCGAGGCCGAATGGGTTGTTGACTTTACGGACAGTCTTGAGAAGCTCCTTGGGAACATAGGAGTACTCTGCAATAGGAAGGTGTCCGGTGATGAGATCTCCAACTTCGAAATCGGGGCTGTCACTCTTCAAGACCTTGCTGAGAGTGCCGTTGGTAATGGGAGAGTCCAAGTCGAAGGGGGGAGAGTAGGACTTGATGGCGGGGTCGCGCATCTTGCCTCGCAGATAGGGATCGAACGAGGCAGCCTGGATCTCGACGACGAGACCACCTTCAGGGACATGCTCAAGATCGATTGGGCGATCTTCGACAGCGAGATGCTCACCGGGCACGGGAACTCCCGTGGGAGCCTTCTTGTAGATAAGTGTCTTGTTGGAAGTCATGGTGAACAAGTGATCGCGACTACAGGGAATAGTATCGAATGTGTCGTATTTACCGGCTGTCTGGAAGCAGGCTTTGAGGTTTATATGTAAAATGCATTGCGGCGGGGTACAACTGGGCGATTGCCTCAATCGAGAGTCCAACCCGAGCAGTACGAGGCCCATATGACGCAATTGACCGACTGAATGGGGTCGCTCTACACCAAATGCGCGCTGTGACGCCGAGACATTGCTGAACAACGATGATAGGCGGGGTTCCAAATGCGCCACTCGGCGATGTACGTAGCGCTTGCGCAGACTCTTGAACGAAGCCTCGGCAGCTCGCCGGTGTAGCGACAGTGCGGCCTCTGTGATCCATTGAGTTCATGCGCCGCAGAAATGCATTTATAATCCATTCTAGAAGAGGGCGGAAAGCTTGTTTTCCCATCCCTGTAACAAGAGATTTATGTACGACTCGATTCGTTGATATCTCAGCACTCTAATCAATAATTACTTGATAGCTCCGAGGCACCGAAAGAAATGCTCCACTCGAGCCGAGGCACAGAGGCATTCTTGATGACTAACCCGGATTTTTGGACACATTAGTGCTAGTGCTGAAAAATCGGTGTCCGCCGTGGTTTAATTGGTCCTACGTGCTACTCTTATGGTCTGCATTTGGTCACACCATCAACTAATCGGGATGGAACGAGCCAATTTATGACAATTTTCGCATTGAAGATGCTATCCTTGATTAAAATTAGAATACTGTACATACAGAGTATTCCCCTTTGACGCCCCACCTCGACCTCCTTCATGCATCATCCGTTGGATATCAACTAGCTAGTAGGCATGGGTGAATACCATTACTAGAGATCAATAGCCCAGTCAATGGTTCCCGCAAAGTTCAAACTCTTAATGTAGTCAGTCCACCTCTTTTTCGTGGTGTCACTCATGTACGCGACCCAGTTCACGTTACCCAAACCTTGAGTCGAATACGTCATGATGTCGGAGTCCGATGCAGCGTCGTACCAAGTCTGCGCTGTCACGCCCGTCTTACCAGCCTTCGCATCGGCAATGATTTTGTCAATCTCAGCGTTCGCGAGGTAGCCTGGATATCCCGTGCAAATGCCAGGCTCGGCGTTGGACTGGGAAAATGTGCCAGTAAACGTGCATGCTGGTCCTGTGCACTTAGAGTTCGACATTCTGAAACTGCGACCGTAGCTGGAAATGCCAACGACAATTTTAGTGGCAGGGACACCAGCTTTGGTAATCATTGACAGAGCGTCGTGAGTTTCCGTCTTGTTGACGTGTGATCGGAGGCAGTTTCCATTCGGGCAACCCGAGCTGGCATATGGATTGCCATAGTCTAGAATGGCTGTTAGTGTAATTACATTGATTGACTTGCTAAAGCCCATTGTCCATGAAGATCATAAGTCATGTAAACAAGATAGTCGATGACTGCAGCCATTTTATCCACTGCGAATGGCTTCAGATACTAGTATGCTGCGGGCAGCGCAACCGAGATAGTCTTTCCGCTAGTGCCAATCTTGCTCCTCATCAAAGTCAAGAACTGGAGGTAATTGGTAGCATCGTCGGTTGACTCAGAAGATCCAGGGTTGGGTGTTGCTCCGGGGTATTCCCAGTCAAAGTCAACTCCATCAAGGTTGTACGCCTTGAGGAATGCCATAACATTCGAAGCAAACTTCTCACGGTTGGTAGATTTCATGGCATCTCGGTAGCGCTGGAAGGTAGCGGCATCGGTTGAATCAGCCCAGCCACCAAAAGAAACTATTTTCTTCCAAGGGCCCTTCATTTTGACAAACTTTTCAAACTGCTCGCTGACATCGTAATTCATACTGACATTGAAGTCCGGCGCCAACCTTGCAAACGCAAAGTGCATGTGTGTGTATGCCGTTTTGGCAGCAAGGTTGGTCACGTCCATGTTCAAGCATGGCCGCTCGTTGTTGTAGGCCTGAAAGTATCCAACGCTCAAGAAATTAGCGGGCTTCTTGGAGTTCCCAGCAATCGTGTTGCCACAGTTGGAAATACATCCTGCGGTACCAGCTTTGTAAGTGCCAGGGGCCCCGCCCTGAGCAGTGGTGTTTGTGCAAAACTCGCTGGTAATGCCACAGAAGCCAAATCCAGAGCAGCAGGCCTTCAAAGGGCAGGGGTTTAGGTTGACCAAATCCCACCCGTTCTTTGCACTGAGAGGCTTCCCAGTCCCGGGTTTCTGCGGTCCACACACGGCTCCAGTGATTGACTTTGGCATAGGTGCTTTGCCTGTGCTCAGACAGATGCGCTGGCCAATCTCCAACCGGTAACAACCGGCCCAACCCCACGTATTCTTGTTGACTTGTCTAATGAAGTCTGCAGTAATGCCGTAGCTTTGGCCCAGAGAATCACATCCGTCTCCTGCCTTGATGGCATAGATCGCACAGGTACCATCCTTTTGAGGCTTTGGTCTCATGTCTGGGAGGGAGCCGGCAGAACAGCAAACCCATTGATTGGGGACAAGGGTAGAGCAGAGGTTCTTCTTGGTGTTGTACTTGTTGAAGTTCGTCTGGCTGATACCGCATCGTGTAGCTAGCCGAGCGCAGCTGTCTCCGGATTGGACTTGAATAGCCTTGCAGTCGGCTCTCGGAGTGAGGAGATTATCAACACCAGTGAATCGTGATCGAAGTTCAATGCTTCGCTTCTGACTCTTTGCTGGAACAAGAACGCCAAGGTTATAACTGGTAGTCGACTTGCCTTGGATATCGATACACTTTCCATTTGCCCAAGTTTAAACAGCTCGGTGCACTTTGGAAAAGTCTTTAACAGACCCAACCGCAAACAGACCGACTGTTTGGGATCTCTTGTCATTGGCGTCGCAAATTTGCAGCGCCTGAGCTCCGCTTTGGAAACGATTAACTGTGGAATTCTCGGTTAGCTGAAGGTGCAATTAGGACATCAAAGCTTTTGCATTCTCCGATGAAATGGGTAGAAGAGGAAGCCTTATAAAAGTGGAATACGAACTAGAAGCAACATCATGCTAGAAATTCAGCTAAATCCTCACATCTCGAAAGAATTTACCTTGACTGAGTAATTAACGCGGAAGCACTGCCCTTCTGGACTTCTGCTCCGATATACATTCCAACAATACCAGAGCCAGACTTTGCAAACATAATAGTTTGTCCACAAGTAGCGCCATCGGTGAGATATTGAGCAAGCAGCTGTGCTCCAGCAGCAACATCTGCACCCACACTAACAGTGTTTGGGGCACTGAAAGTCACCGTGTACTTCATGTTGGACTTTTCGGCTCCGCAGTTGTTTTCGATGGTGACGGCATCGCTTGCTCGTGCAGTCAAGGCGTGATCGACTTCGCGGCGTGCAGGGCTGGAGGGAGGGCTGTACTTGGCGCATGTTTGCATAGTCGCAAACTCGCTCGGTGGGCTCTGAACGTTGAGGGAAAAAAGGAGAGGGACTGAGCAGCTCGAAAGTTCGCCGCGGCTGTGGATTTCTGTCCACTTGGATGGGTCTGATCCGACATCTTGACAGAGCTTGGGACAGCCGTCGGTGAGTTGACTGGAGATGTTTTCTTCGTCGGTTGGGACGGGGTCGGCAGCGGTAACGACAGACAAGAAGAAAATGCAATGAAGAAGAAAATAATGAGTGACTGGTAACGACGCCTGGAATCCATTTTGACCGGACCCGCCAGAAGCGTCGCAGGAGATGTTTAGAACGAGTGTGGTTTGTAGTTGATACAGACAGACAGACAGACAGCAGTTGTCTGACATTTAAATGGTGTCTAGGTCATTGCTACGGACAGCCAACGGAGCCGGAAATAACTCAGAATCCCATAAGGCTGGTATGGGCCTGCAGCATGGGTTTACGATCGGAACGAAGCGAAAGTGCCGAGCGGTCCACTTTAGGCATCTTGTCTCTTCTCTTGTCTCAACGCTACGCAGGTACGTGCGAACTTGGGCCCGGGCAACTAATGGGCGTCCCCATTCCAGGCAGGCTCAATTTCGACCATATGCTAGTCCGAGGAGATGCGAGTGCCATCATCAGGCTGCTGGTGAGGTGAGTATGGAGTTGGTTCCAGAGTGAAGCCCCTGCATGGACCCAGCGATTTCGTCTCCTGCCCAATAAACGATGCCTGAGCTTAGACTATTGATTGGTATGACCTCAGAGGCTCCCTCGGGGCGATTACAAAGGGTCCGCTAGTCGAAACGGGGAAGCTTGGGGCACCAAGATTTGAGCGAAGCCGCAACTACTCTAGCCCTACCGCAATGCCAAGGAGCTATGCTTAAACTAAGGTGCTGGCGCTACGATAGATTTGGAAATAGCCGGTGTTAGAACCAACACAATGCCCTAAAAAACCATCAACCAACAACTCGAGTCATCAACCAACAGGCTTGCGGTGTATTTATTGAGGGGCTGGCACGGATTTTTTGCCGCTTCATTTCAGGCGCAACGTTGCGTCCCTTGTTCGCCCATTGTGTGAATAGCATCTGTGCCGGGGGCAAGCATCAAACCACACGGACAAAGGACAAGTATGCATGCAGTTAAATAACTTCAGGGTCAAGTGCACTGCCTTCAAATCCAAATTCCCATTTATTTAACTGGTTTGCCATCAGACTATGCGCGCCACGCAGCCTAGTAAATGTCATTTAACTTCTTGTGACAACATTTGCTAATTTCGTCCACGACCTATTTTCCCTTCTTTATTTCCGTTATATCACCATGCGACTAGTAAATGGCTTTCCATTGGTTTGCTTTTAGCTTCTTTCTCCTTACAATAATTTACGTAAATTCTTTTCCCGCATTTAACAATTTCCGATGGTCAAGTAATCGCCCATACTACCAGCTCCCTACCAAATGTTCTTCCCACCACCATTCTGTTGCCACCAGCTAGGGGTCTCGTAATAGGATGTGCTAGGCTCCCGTGATCCATAATTGCCCATTCATTCTGAAGGAGCATGAAGTAATGGCGTCTTAGAACGAGAGTTGTATGTTGAAGTGGGAGATTTCTCCGATCTTATTGTTCCAAACTGACAACAAATAGAAGATGGAGTAAATTGATAGTAAAGATTATTTTCAACTGTTTAGCAAAATATAGAGTAGACTTTGCAAATCTTTCGTATCTGACAATCAATGACCGACGCCCTGATTTGCCTCAATATGCTGATCTTTCCTAGCGGAAAAAAACGGAAATGGACCACTGTCGAATTAAAGCTAGCAAATTCGATTGTGCTGCAGGGCTCACTATTATGCCTCTTACCTAAAGACACAGAGCTGTCCTCCCTAGTTATGTCGTATTAGTATAGTTAGATGAACGAAGGGATACAAAACTGAGCTGTTGGAATATCTGTAACTCCATAGATATTTTGAGAGAAAACTACATTATTACACTGCATACATACATTCTTTGGCCTGACATTCTATAGGCTATCAAACCATGCAAAGATAAAACACGATGGTACGTCAAGAGGCCATGCCTGGCGCATCGGCGCATCGAAACTGTTTCGAAGACGTCATTTCCGAGCTCCATGGGTCGGTGTATCGCAATGTTGCAGGCTAAGATGCAAAATATTTCCCCCATCCCTTCGCACCGGGGACGGCGCAGAGAGGCTCGAGTTCTAGTTCCAAGCCCCAACCCAATGTCGACACAACCCTGAGCCCCATTCCTCTCCAGTCTGCACTGGACCTATCTAAGTGGTTGGACGATTTTCGATGTCAACAACTCGGCACCGCCCAGAACAAGTTCGTTCTTGATAGCATCAGAGACGATTCAAGCAATGAGGATTCGAGTCTGTGTCTGGTTAGAAATTCTGTGTCCGAGGGCTGTGTGCCTTTTCCTGATGCTACGATTCTCGTGCTGGGTTTGGTCCAGACTAAAACGGCCTTGATAAATGCAGATGAAGGCGTCTTGAGCTTATGCGAGGCCGCCATTCGTGTCTTTGCCGCTCGCCCCGATCGTCAATTTCTCCATGCATTCCGTCTGTATAATTCAAATATGGAGACGTGGACATTTGATAGAGCTGGATCATATAGCAGCAAAGCATTCAACATTATGCAAGAACCGCATCGTTTCAAACATATTGTTACTGCATATATGCTTATGGACGACAATGAGCTAGGCCTCAACCCGGTTTTGCGACAGGACGATAAAGGTCTATTCTTGGGGCTCAAGGAATCAAATCAACCTTGGGGTGCAAGACTGTCTGTGGACAAAACCCCATTTGTGATGCAGGACTACCTAGTGGGACCCGGAACAACTTGCTTCAAGGCATATATTCCAGACAAGCCAGGTCAAGGGCTAGTTGTAAAGTTTTCCTGGGAGCAGAACGAACACTCGGCCGAGCAGAGGCTCCTGAGATTCGCCAATGAAAAGGGTGTCTGGGGCCTGCCCAAGCTCGAAAGCCATCAGTGCTTAGGCGACATTGCGCGTCTCCGATGTGGCTTGCGGTTTGATCAGCCATACGAATTCTCGCTTCCTCGTCCAGACACCAAAGACAAAGATGAGGCCGGCCAATCCCTAGCATCAACACTAGACACCCTCCTCCCGGCGAAGCAAGACGCCAACAGCAGCCAGGTCCAGCACAAGACAGAAGCCAAATTCGACAACCTCAGGCTTGAGTGTGTCGTCACGTCCCCGCTCGGGCGAACACTCGATAATTTCTCTTCGACGTCACAACTCATGTCGGTACTGGCAGATATTGTCAAAACACTTCGCTCTCTCTACCTCCAGGCCGGCATTCTTCATCTCGACGTGAGCCCACAAAACATTATCATTGTTCCCCACCAAGAATACGATGCTCCAACGGGAATGCTCATTGATCTAGATCTCGCGCTCGATCTCACAAATCCACCCAGCGAACGACGGCTGATAGGGTCGAGAGGCTTCATGGCCATTGGCATACTTGGCGGTGACGATCACACGTACCGTCACGACCTTGAGTCTCTATTCTACGTCTTCTTGTGGATGGCTATCTGCCATGATGGAACTGTGTCGTATAATATCCCAGAGACTAGTCGCCTTAACGCGTGGCGCGGCACTGACTTTTTAGCCGTCTTTCATAAAAAGAAGCACGACATGCAACCGACAGAATTTTCGAAACTGATAGAGGAAGAGTTTACACAGCCCTTCAGACGATACCTGCCTTTGGCAAAGAGCCTCCATGACTTGCTGTTTCCTGTCAGACATGGCAGGATCTTTATTGGGACGGATCACGATCCGTCTGCTATAGAGCGATTATATGCAAGCTTGATGGACGCATTCAAACACGACGCACGCCACGACTAGAATCGAAATTCCCCTCGGGTTTCAAGCTAAGTGGGCCATGGTTAAGCTGCGACGCAGACACATCCTTGGCTGTCAGGGATGAGTAGATGGGGGAACAAATACATTTCCTATCGCGCTTCCACAGATGATTGCAGGTTGGGTGTGGGCAAGGAGTGTCAGATTGTGAAGGACCAAGTATACCATCAAAAAGTTCTGCTGGAGTGGATTTTGGAACAAAGTCGTTTAATTGAAGCTGATCAGGGGCTATAGACAGCCTGATGGAACCTGGAAGAAGAAACGCGACACCGCCGAGACTTTTGTAGACTCTAATCCGACACCTCACGTTAGAGATGCTAAGGCTATGATCATAGCCGAGGATAACGCTCGAGGGCATGTGTGGGAGAAGACGGAATCAGGGAGCTGTGAGAATAGAAGCCGCCACTGGGACGGACAGGTCTTTCGATAAATTCCCTTTGCCGTCAAAGTTTCCAAGTCTTTGGTCAAAAAAATTAATTATTCTTCTTCTCGGTCGATACAAATACTCGTCCCAATAAGCCTAATGATATTCTCCTTGTTGAGCCACGCCCAAAAACCAGTACAAGCCCCTCTCAGTCACGCACAGACACAAGAATGGGCCACATGCAGCGTAGATCAAGACAGACAGACGCGTTCCTCGGTGGCGAAAATAGTGGTTCCTGATTCAAGCTTCATCCAATATGCCCGGCGATCATGGTTGGCAAACAAGTGTAAAGAGAACAACAAGCACAAGCGCCCACCCGTATCAACCTCATATTCTCAGCAGCACACCAATTCCATACACCATGGCAAATCCCCAGCAGCGGCTGTAATGAGCCTGCGTCCGCATTAATTCGGCAGCTCCAGCACGACGTCTTTAAGCCGGTTCGTCTTCATAAAGGTCAAATTCCACGACAAGCTTCCCATCGACGAGGTTCAGGCCCCCGACCTCAATATATGACTGCATAATTCATAAGTCTTGATGCGTAATGGTAGGAGACTTGGACGCATTTGATCAAAACACGCAAAGTAAATCTAGTTTTATATTGGCGTCTTAGAATTTACTCATAAAGCCCTTAAAATTAAACATGCCCAGAAAAGGGTTTTCTCATCGAAACCATCTTTACGAACCCAAAATCTTTGCCCTATGTTTCAAGGTGGGAAACGATATACCAATGGCAACAGGATACCTGAATGAATCAAAAATAATGAAGAATGAGCGGGTTCAGTATGGCCAGATTTCGAAGAGCCGGAGGTTTCCTAAACAAGTAGGGATTACACGTAAGGATCATATTGACAAAAGAGACTAAAATATAGGACCAGCATACTCATGATTGACTTCAAATCTTTACTACTACACACTATAGATAGCTTCGATAGATTAGCTTGGCCATGGCAGTAACAACTAGATCAATCTGATCCGCTCAGGGCTATTCACAGACCATTTAGAGTGGATGAGAAGTAACTCAGCTTTATCATTAGCTTGCGCATGCTCTTGGAATATCTGGAGATACCGAAACCACACGTTATCAAGCTGCCTAGTCTTTTATTGTTACACGCAGGTACTTTGACAACCCAAGATTATGCCAGGGTCAAGTTAAACACTATCCTCACTCTTCAAGCAAAACATCAACCACGCGATCAGCCTTGCTAATGTCCAGTTCATACTCCTCCAGCAAACCAATAACGTCAGCCGTCAGTGCTCTCTTAAGCCGAGTGGCGGGAGGATCATCTTCCATCATTCTAACCATCTCACGCACAAGTTCTATCTCGGGATCATCAGTGTTCGCAAGTCCGTCGGTCAAGATAATTCTAGTGGCCTCGAGACGGTCGTCGTTTTCGTCAAGATACTCTTGCAGGGCGCTGATTACAAATTCGTGGAGCCGCATTCCGGTACCGTCAACGATATCATCCGGTCCAATTTGGGCATAGAATGAGTGGCGCTCTCGAATTGCCTGGCCTAGAAAGCCCCGGTCAAGAGCCTCGAAATATCGCTGCACTGCACCACGGTTCTATGCGTTTCGTACCTCATCGGCATTCCATTCCCAGTTGCGCACATTAATAAAACATAAGTCAACATCCCTCGGGATATACATTGTGGTTGCCACCGAATGCGTCTCAGAAGCGATGGATGTCGGAGTATATGCCAAAAAGTGAACGAAGCAAACGAGAAAGCGTCTAGTGATGGTTAACTTCTGCGGTCCAGGATCAAAAAAAGAAAAGTTTCTCTTTTCTCGGTGGCAAGGATCAAATTTCAACCTACTTTACCTGCATTGAGGTTACTGACTTGTTGATTAATAGATAAAGGGAGGTATTATATCAACTGAGGTCGGGCAAGCGCCTGATGAGAGGGATTACGTCTAAATAAGTGATAGACAGATATTAAAAGTCACGTCAATCCCTGTACCGTGCCACGAATAATAGCCCACTTATCTTATTTTCGGGTTTTTTTATTGGCTTCAGCGATTTCTTGTTGGTACGATAGGTAAAAGTGGGGGAAGTCACTCTACCGCAGATATTCAGGGATTGTATTAGGTCTACCAACAACATGGAACGATGATTCCACAGGCTAGTGGAGCCGGCCAGGCAGCAGCCGGGGTGTGGCGGACGCATTTTCGTCTTCAAGGACTATCGCTTGATTGACATCCCAGGCCATTACGCACTCTACCCCCCACCTGGACTAAATGGGGATAATCTTCTGGCCTGGGTCGCCGAATCTCTGTTGGGCACTTCAGTAGTTGAAGAGAGACGCGTACATCAATGAAAGAAGATAACAACTCTCATACTGACAGTTCGCAGCCCCCCTCGCATTTTTGAGTAGCCTTATGGCATGGTCAGCAAAAACTTTGGATACTCCTTTGAGAACTAACATCTATCTAGATTACCCCTTTCATCTTTTCATTTAGTCTTAGATAGGCAAATACAAATGTATTCTCTTTTCTTGTCTGAATTAGTTAATTTCAATTAAAATATTGCAAAAATATTAAGATTATGCTTCTTTTTACCCGATACTTAGTATCGAGTGCGGTGAACCTTCACATCCCGATACCCCACCCCGTACAAAGAGAACAGCCCCCGAAACCACCGGTACGAGAAATTAATTCAAGAACCTTTGTACTTAACTGATTTCTTGACCGTGGCAGTTATGGCAACGCTGATAGTTTTGGTAGGACCTGTGAGTTTAGTAGTACTCGTAGGTTTAGCAGTGCTCGGAGGCTTAACGGTGATGCTACTAGAGCTCGGGCTGACCTTTATTTTATCAAGGAAGCACAAGATGGATAAAGTACATTGTCCCGCCTGTCGCTGGCATTAATAAAGGTGATCCATTTACTCGGAAAAGTATCACTCACAGAATTCAAGACCCAGCCAGGGTTACATTGACAACCAGATACACACATGTCAATGCATACTTGATTGGGATCCGACGTGCATGTCTGAGGGCAGGGTGATGCGCAATCTGAGTACGTTGCCCCTAGCTAGATTGCAGATGTCAATAAGACTTTGCGGTTTTATTTAAATGGAATTAGTTTCAACTCACTCCGCATTGTTGTTGTTGTCTTCGTTGGTTCATTGGGCTCGCCATGATACCAACCACGGAAAGCAGGACGATGGAAACGTGGAACTTCATTGTGAGGTTGTTTGACCAAAGTGAAGAATTTAAAAAGCTATTAATATCGGATTTGTCTATGTCGGGAAGTTCAGATGACCTGTGCTATGACACTGGTTTAAATAAATGTGAGGCTACCCTTTGCTGAACATTCCGGAGGCTTGTTGCCTCATAGTGATAAGAGTCTCGGCAACAAAAGGTCCTCACATTAGACTTTGAGCTGAAATCGCCTCCACTATTACTATCAACCTATTGGCGGTATTCAATAAAGTCAATAATTTCTAATTATAAACCAGGATCGTCTTTGAAATCTGCCCAGACCAGAAAGCCACCTTGGTCCAGGCCATGAGGTTGCTCGGACGATACACTTTAATGTACGACCAGACAATTGCCGACCGTCAGGGTCAAGAAATTCAAATCACGCCTTATATTTCCTTTTCCACGGAGTAGATTTACAAATTTTATCATCGCCTATTTATTGGAGAGTAACAGCTTAGCCCACGATCAATCCTCATGCTGGGAGAGGGTAACCCTACATCACCGCACCGAATCTCGATTTTGGAAAGTAAGATCGGGATGATCATCCGACAGCCATGTAGATCTCATCACATTCGTAGGGACACGATATAATCTTGCCTGTCACACAGGGAAAAGAGTTTCGGGGCGCAGAAACTTTATTATGAAGGTGACGGATTCCGGACCCGATTTGAGAATAGAGTAGGGGCTGAGTGAGAAATGGAATGGACATCTCCACCATGACCAGTAGCGGCCAAATTCCGCCGCCGGTCTCGATCGCTTATAAGATTAGAGTAACCCAATATGATTTGGTGCAGCCGACACAATCGCCTCATAGGTATGCTCTAGCCTGTAGACTAAATCTTAAAAGGCGATGCGCATGCAGCATCCAGACTAGTTTTACATAGCACCTAAGAAAATGTTGGACTTCGACCCAGTAGAAAATGTCCAACACAGTCCACGATTTCATAAACTGCCTACTGATTGAGCTCATTTACTAATGCAGCACGCATCAAAGAGAATGCTGACTTGAACTTGCCAAGCACTGTATTCACAACTAATTAAGAGGTCCAATTTCAGCGGGTTATTACAACATGCTTCTTGCATTACTAATCGCTAAGCCTGAGTACAAGCTGGCAGTCGAATTGCACATGTACATTTGTATCAATGATCAAAATCCATTCGTTAGAACCGAATTAAACTTTTGCTACTTCGTACTATTTTCCATATTCTACACACAAACGTAATCGCCCAGTTTGTAATAAATTACAGGAGTGTCCCCCTATGTCGTCATTGACGACCTTTACGAGTTCAGTGGTTTCTTGGGTCTTCGCCCCTAGACTTACAATCACCATGCTCGTAGAGACATCAAAGATTCAATGTATTTTAAGATTATTGCAAAAGCTAGCCCCCAAACACACTGGAATATTCTATGTCAACGGTATCCACTTCGGTTCTCCCATAGGTTCTCACTCCTACTACTACGACTTCGTAAGTTTTGAAAACCAGAACAAAGAGCAATGTGGTTGATATTCCGTGTACGGTTTACTATATTTATCGTGCATTATGCTACAGAGTCCATCTTCAGTGGATGCGTACTGATTAGGGCATAGGAGGAGCTAAAGGTGGTCTTGCTGCCCTAAATCCCCCGAATTTTCATTACGATGACGTCAATTTCAACTCAGTTGAGAATTCCCTTAGGTTCAATATTATGGTAAACTCAGTCACTAAAAAGCTCGAACGGAAATTGGTAAACTCGAAATTTATTTATAAAAAATATCTAAGAACGTAATTCGTATCCCTCATTCAATGTCGTTCAGAGCGCGCAGGTCCAAGATAGACATGTGCGTCACTTTAGGCATGCTCAACCTCAACAGTTTCGGCCTTCTTCTCCGAATAAGACTCGTCAACATCAGCAAAAGCATCAACAACAGTGGTGCTAAACTTTCGGGCGCTAACACCCTTCTCAAACAAGATATCAAGCTCGGCATAGGTGCGATCCTTGGGCTCGGGGAGACGGAAATATGTCCAAATAGCGCAGCAAAAGCAAGTGCCAGCCCAGAAGAATCCTGACTTGGCACCCCAGTCCCAAGCGGAGGGGTTTAGCATGCGAGGAGTGAGGACGTTTGTCACGATTCCCACAATATTGTACATGTTTCGGGCGAGCACAATCGACTTGGTTCGCAGGCGAGTGGAGGTCAACTCGGCGACCAAGGAGTAACAGACGGGTCCGACAGTGGAGTCATAGGTGAAAGTGTAAACCAAGAGCATGGATCCAATGGCCCACTGAGCAGCAACATTTTCTTTGCCAGCAAACGAGGTGCATCCGATGACAAGAAGGAAGAGGCACATGAGGAGTTGGCCAGACAGGTACAATGTTCGTCGACCGAACCAGCGCATCAAAAACCACGAGGACATGGTTCCAACAGCACCGATGGCGTACTGACCAAGAGACATGCTGAATGAGTTCTCAACAGCCATGCCAGCCTGCTGGTAGAAGTAGGTGGAGTATCCCATAAATGTTGAGCCGCAAAGAGTCTGAATCATCCAGGTGACACAGACAATCTCGGTTCGGCGCAGACTAACCCCCTTGAAAAGATCCATGTAAGAAGTTCCCGACTGTGCGGCCTTTTCCATCTCGTTGGTGTGGACCATCATAGAAATGGTCTCATCGGGCTGGAAGGGCACCTCACTGTTGCGGGTCGTGAGTCGGCGCAGGGATTCCTTGGCTTCATCTACGCGACCCTTGCGAACCAACCACCACGGAGATTCGGGAGCGAGCCAGATGCCGACCATCAGGGGAACGGGCCACATCCACTGCAGAGCAAAGGGAATCTTGTATCCCCACTTGTCGCTTCGGGAAACCATTGCTCTCAGGACACCTGAGGCGATGAATTGGCCCATGACCCAACAAAGGTTAACGTACGTGGTAAGGTAGGCTCGCAAGTGGGTAGGGCAGACCTCGGCTGCGTAAGTAGTCGTCAAGGTCTGGAAAACACCCCACGGGATGCCAATTAGCATCTCTCCGATGAGCAGCTGAACCAGGGACTCGGAGAAGAAGATAATGAAGATGAAGCCAACGCAGCCCATGAGGGCGCCAATAAGAGTCTTGCGGTAACCAAAGCGGTCTGCAATGATACCGTTGATGAAGAGACCCAGAATCTGGCCACAAAGAGTGCCATTGGACAGCCCGGACTGCCATGCAGCCGTGAGCTGATAGGTGCCATCAGGCTGTCTCTCACCGAATTTTCGTTGAAACGGTGGGTAAGCAAATAGATTGCCGAGAAGGACCACATCAAAACCTTCCATGACAATGCAAGTGGAGAGGAAAATGGACCAGAGGCAAGCCTTGCGGTAGAGCTTGAGAGAAGCAAGCAAGCCCATGCTGTGCTCCTGTTCAGTAGCCGCAGCTGCCTCGTGGGCGACAGAGGCGTTCACATTGACGTGAGCTGCCGATACACGGCGGACCGGACCATCATCGTGATCGGTTGGGGGAGCCATGGTCAAGTCCCGAGGCCAGGAAACAATTGAAAAGGGTAGAAGATTGTGTTGCAAGCTGAAGAGTGATGTTTAAAACAGATGAGAGTGTTGTCTGTGATGAATGCATTCACAAGGTGTGCAATGCCCCAGGATTATATACTTGTTTCGCCGATGAAGTCGTCCAGGGAAGAAGACGGCGACTTGACGGGATGCCGCCAAGTCCAGTCGCGTGTGCTTGGTTCCAGAACGGTGGGCTTAGCCCGATTGATCTGATGATTGGTGTAAGCGAACGTGCGCGGCTTATGGTGGCTGGCCCGGGGAAGCCCGTTGCTTTCTTTTGGAGCGGGGAGACCAGTATTGCACACCCGAGAAGATCACGGTACCTCCCAAGGGAGCTCTTCGAATGGTCCGTTTGTCGGTCCGGTATGCCAATTCGGCTGCCTTGTGTAGCCTCACATCGTGCAGGTATTGGCCATTCCAAAGCCACGGCTGTCCATGCCGCATGTTTCAGTCGCCTAAGGAGAAGGCCCGAACGCCCATAATTGAGGTGGCTAGCCTTGATGAATGGCAGCTCGCGAACTGGTTCCCAGTAGTTTGGGCCCAACAACCCACCGAACTCGAACCACGGTGATCCTCCCCCCCCCGCTGGGCCAGCCCTAGACCCTCCATGGGGAGCTTCCCCATGGGGGATGCGAGCTAAGGTTTGCGGATCTAAGCACATCACTCTTAGCCTTTCAGGCACGCTACTTGTCGGACCGACAGAGTTTTTGGCCTCAAAGCGATTGATAATTTGAGCATCGTTTGAGGCTGCATGTGCCTGCATGACCACATGTCATTATGGCGTTTACAGATCTCATTTGCATATTGATGTGTGCACTGAACCATTCAGGCAACACCTGCTTGCATGTGTATCAAGATTGGACGGACGATCGTGGATGGATGGTTGCACTCGGTGAAAAAGGAAAACTTTTTCCCACAAGAGGGACAACACTCTGGAAATGTTTGCGCGAGCAAGCGTCAGCAAGGTATTTACTGATCTCAATCGTGGTCAATGCAACCCAGAATGACAAGATCGATGTCCATTCACTGGTGGAGTGCAGATCGATCGGAGCATTTCCCCTTAATCCTTTGGTGTGGCGTCTTGGCTCCGGTAATAAGCCTCGGACCGACATTGGGCCAATCACAATGCCACGACGATTCAAGTCAACCTGCAGCCCAATCGCAAGAGTTCTCGCTTCACAGGCCGCACGGACTTTTGCATCGTGGAGGGGTCAATGTCGGTCCGACGACAGTGGGAAATGCTGGGGATTTAAAGGTAAACTACGACTTTCTCGGCCGGGGCTCTGAGCCAGACGGTATCTGAATATACCTCATAGAGGCTCTCGTTAGCTTCTATAACTCTTTATTTTGCTCTTCGATAAAAGCCCGGGCTTTGATCAGCAACACAGGGACCACCAGTTCGTGCCCCGCATTGTATCTTGGCCTTTGTCTTTTGCCCTGCACCTACAGGCTACAGCTAGAGGCCAGTCACAGCTACAAGCTACCTACCCCTCACACACAAAACTCACAATGACTGTCACCGGCCATGCCCGGCAGTGGTGGAAGCATGCTGTCATCTACCAAATTTACCCGGCTTCCTTCTGCGATTCCAACGGGGATGGCATGGGCGATCTCCCAGGCATTACGTCCAAGTTGGACTACTTGTCTGACCTGGGTGTTGATGCCATATGGATCTGCCCCATGTACGACAGCCCACAAGTCGACATGGGGTACGACATCGCCAACTATGAAGATGTCTACGCCCCATACGGCACACTGCAAGACATGGAAACCCTGATCAAGGAGGCCCATGCCCGGAAGATCCGTGTCATGTTGGATTTAGTTATCAACCATACATCTGACAAGCATGCATGGTTCCAGGAATCACGCTCCAGCAAAAGCAGCCCCAAGAGGGACTGGTACATCTGGCGTCCCGCCAAGTACTCTGAGAGTGGTGAGAGGCTACCCCCTAACAACTGGCGGTGCAACTTTGGTGGCGGGAGCGTGTGGGAGTGGGATGAGCAAACTGGCGAATATTACCTCCATCTCTTTGCCACTGAGCAGCCCGACTTGAACTGGGAGAACCCAGAGACCAGAAAGGCCATTTACGCCTCTGCCATGGAGTTTTGGCTTGAGCGTGGAGTTGATGGCTTCAGAGTTGATACTGTCAACATGTACAGCAAGCCTCTGGATTTTCCTGATGCTCCAATCATTGACAAGAACGAGCCATTCCAGCCAGCTGGCTTGCTCTATTGCAATGGGCCTCGCATGCACGAGTTCCTCGGTGAGATGAACGCGGTCCTGGCCAAGTATGGAGCAATTACTGTGGGAGAGCTCCCATGCACTCCCGACATGGCCAAGGTCCTGCGCTACGTGAGTGCCAAAAACAAGCAGCTGGACATGGTCTTCCAGTTCGATGTTGTCGACGTGGGTTTCGGCCGCACACACAAGTATGAGACAACATTTAAGAATTACACGCTCCACGACCTGAAGAAGGCTGTGGGACAGACACAGGGCATCATTCATGGAACCGACGCATGGACCACGGTCTTTATGGAAAACCATGATCAAGCTCGATCGGTATCTAGATTCACGGATGATCGACCAGAGCATAGAGTTGCCGGTGCCAAGCTGCTAGCTTTGATGCAAGGGTCTCTTAGCGGAACCCAATATGTCTACCAGGGCCAAGAGATTGGTTCGGTCAATGCTCCCAAAGAATCGTACCCTCTGGAGAACTATCTCGATATTGATAGCTATCTCTTCATCAAGATGGTGAAGAAGCGTCACGGAGAGAACAAGGAGGAGCTTGACAAGGCATTTACGGCCCTCCAGCACCTTGCACGAGACAATGCCCGTATCCCTATGGTATGGAGCGGCAAGGCCAAGTATGGAGGCTTTTCTGAGGAGGCCGAAAAGGCTGGAAAGGAAGTCAAGGAGCCGTGGATGAAAGCCCACCCGTTGGCCAGCGAGATAAACGTGGCGGATCAGCTGAATGACGCGTCAAGTGTTCTCGCTTTCTGGCGCAAAATGATACAATTCCGCCGCGAGCACTCTGATCTGCTCGTGTACGGTGATTACCGCGTGCTGCAGCTCGAGGACCCCCACACTTTTACCTTTGTCAAGGAGGTCGGACCAGACAGCGCAAAAGCGTTGGTGGTGCTCAACTTTTCAACAGAGCAGAAGTCGTGGTCGCGTCCCGACGCGAAGGAGATCGGCTTCACCTCTGGGAACGAGGCCAAATATGTACCCGTCCTGTCGACGCACGAGGGCGGCGACGATGGCGCAATGCTAGCACCATTCGAAGGTCGAGTCTATCTGGTCGATGTTTAGCGAGGTGGGAGAAATTGCTTTTCGGTGGGGTTAGCGTGGCGGGGTAAATTTGGGGCGCGCTCACACGTGGAACAGGGCAGACGATGAAGCTACATATACGACTATATAATACATCTGAGACGCGGACAGGAAAGAAAGACAGAGAGATGTATATTATTTGACAGAGCGAAACAGGAAAAAAAAAAAGCGAAGAGCCGCAATCGATATCATTACACCATTCCCAACCCTCATTTCCTTTGTTCTTTACGAGCGGCACAGCCATCCCAAGCGACGTTAACATTTATTTTTCGCACAAAAGGTCACCTACCCTACACCACAACTCGTCATCGGGTATCGCCGAACCCACTATCGCGAGAGCCGCATGGTGGTGATTGGCCGCCCCAATCTCTCCGCTCTTGTTGACAACTTCTCCACCTTTGTGCTTCCACTCGAATGCTATACACATTGGCGGACGACTGGGTGACTTCTGACGCATCATGCAGTGAAAAGTAAGCGAGTGAATACGCGATTGGACTGCACACACTGCCCACACTGCCCACATCCCCATGACGAGCAGGGCCACCCGCGCCTGCGACCAGTGCCGCTTCCGCAAGGTGAGGTGCAATGGCGTGCAGCCGTGTTCGCAGTGCGAGCACCTGAACCTGCCGTGCGACTTCTCCGCCGCCCCGGCCAAGCGCAAGCCCGCCGTGCGAGGCCGCCTGGTGGCCCAACTACGCGACAAGGCCAAGTCGGCCGCGTCGCCGCTGGCCCCGGCCCCGCTGCCGGCCTCCATCGCCGGCCTCGTTGACCACGACCCGGCCTACGCCCCCGGCCCCATCCGCTGCGCCTCCGTCACGTCCACCGCTAGCTCCGACTACTCCCGGGACTTCTTCCTCGACCTGGTCCCGGAGTTTGAGGATGTCGTCTACCCCGTCAACCCCATCGTCACTCCGGCTGAGATCCGCCTGGCCATCGACAACATGCACCAGAGCTACGAGGACGCCGCCCTGGTCTACGCCTTTGCCGCCGTCACCGTCAACCTAACCCAGACGTCCTGGACCTTGCATGGAGATATTGCTGCCCAAATCACCGACCTTGTACGCCACAGCCTGGCATCTCACCGCATGGCCGATGTCAGCGATGTTGCCGGCGAGGGCAGCCTGGGAGAGTTGTCCATCACCATCAAGCGCGCACTAACCTGTGTCTTTATTGAAATCTGCCAGATGGCCTTTAAACGATACAACCGCAGCTTTGTCATACTCAGGGAAGCCATATCCATGATACAGTCTCTCCATCTGCAACTGTGCAGCGGAGATGCTCCCGTTGACAAGGCAGAGATATGTCGTCTTCAAAGGCTCTACTGGGAGACCTTTATCCATGAACGTTTCCTAACCATCATGTCTGGGCACCCATGTATGGTGCCGCCACTCAGCACTGGAATCCCATATGCCGACCCGACTATCCCGCCCCATGTGGACTTGGGCTTTAGCCGTCTCATACACCTCTTTTTGATTATGGACGACGCGTTTCTATCGCATTGGAGGGGACAGCAGGATCCAAGACACCCAGGGCCTGCCATGACCGCCCAATGGATCGAAGCCAAGCAAGCACAGCTGGACCAAGACGAAATGAACGCTGCCGAGGCTGAACGTGCTCTAAGTGCAAGTGGACAAGGCAATCTGACCGAGCTACAACTGGCCGATCTCTTTGTGACGAGGCTCTGGCTACGTACCCTTGTTTGGCAATTGGCTCTCTCCCACGGCTTGCTTCGGTCTGCACCTCCTCAGAGCACACACCAAGGCCTCTCGCTTCATTTCCCTGCTCAGAGACTATCAATACAGCTGCGCAGCCTTGTCAGTCGCCTTGGTAGTGTAGCCTCTATAGGAATCCACGGAAGCGGCATTCTGCAAAAGCTGTTTGAGATTACAAGTACCATTGCAGACGTACTGGCACTGCCTCAAGGGCCTGGACAAAGCCAAGAAGAGGCCAAGGCGAGAATGGAGGACTTCATATTTTTGGTCAAGTTTTTGTTTAGCTTTGAGCGGATTCAGAAGGAACAGAGAGACTATCTGAGGGAGAAGTTGGAAGTGTTACAATCCATGTATACGGTGGTGAATTTTGACGAATTGGCGGGGAGTCCGACGTGACGAGAGCATATATCACGGGATCTTTACATAGTTTTTGCGGCGATGATTGGTTATTTATGTTTGACGAGCTCGGAAATGAGAGATATACAACTCCAAAGTGAGACACTAGATGAAGGCACTAGCAATGCCCTGAATCATCACATATATTGACTGCGTTGATTATGTTAATTTGGAGCCATCTTGCAAGGGTATTTCGTTTAATATTTCTGATTTATGGAATCATTGGTCACTTTGTTAGTGATCTTAAAGTGTCTCACCTCGCCGTGTTCGATCGGGAACGTTCGATCGGGAAAATGAGTGATTTGTGTCAAAAGTCCACGTTGGCAACATGACGTCCGTCGTATGATTTGTAACTTGCTTGCTTTTTCCCCTCGGAGGCGGCTGATCGAACAAAATCTTCGTGCTCTTGACGCCATGTGGACACAAGACGGCCACCGATAGCTGAGTCTCGGGCATGTGTTGGCCAATGAATGCATCGCTAATTCTGGTTGCCTAAGAACTTATGCAGTCGCATTGTTTTCTCGGCCGGTCCATGGAGGTCTAGTTCTGACGATGCAACCGCACTAGACTCTGCGGCTGGGTTCTCGACTTCTATTCCTATTTAGACTTTCCAACGGCGCAAGCAAAAAGCCTGGATGCGCGGAATGTCGGCACACTACTCGACTCATACGCTACCTATACGTGGTCGCTTCGAACTTTGTCTCAGAACGGCCGCTCTTAAGCAAGACCCAAAGTGCCAACTTACGTGTGTTCAGGAGGCGGTCCGGACTGTGGCGTCCATACACGGGGCGTCTTTGCCTGCGACACGCGTAACCTATGATATATCACTCAACTGGGCGGTCGTATTGCGTCTTGTGGCTGCTTCCTAGGAGGGATCGACGGCGCTCCGCTGATAAGCCACAACCGAATCAATCGACTCTTTGGGCAATCGGAGACGCCGAGTTTGCCAAGCAGCGCCAGCTTGGCAGGAAAATCGCCGAGAGCCTTGGCGACGACTGTTGTAATAAACAAGCATATCTCAGACAGAGTTATGCATGTATGTATGCCAGTTAGCAGCGGTCAATGGACTGCGGCGGTGTACGGTTCGTGCTCTATTTTACGGCAGAAGCGACAAAAGTCAGACATGCTTCTTCTCGTTTCTAGAGCGCTCATGACACTGCAAGCTTGCCATTGGACCTAGCGATCCTGCTGCTGCACACAAGACACACAGCAAACCTGGGGGGGAGGGCCCGCTCTGGAGAGGAGGTGGATAAGGGGACATCATGACAACATGTCCCCTAAGCTGTTTCATTTCCCCATTTGCCGTCGGTCGATCCAATTCGTCCATGACAAGCCAAGAGCCTAAAAATACTTGGACAGTCCAGCCCTATGACGCGCCAAGGTGGGTGTGGGGAGTCCGGAATACGGCACCGCGCCACGCATTGGCCGCGCCGGCTTCTCGGCATCGTCACCACAAACTTGTGGGCCGTCTGACGAATGGGATCCAGCTTTTACCGTCAGGATAATAGCCTACCAAGCCTGGCGCAGGAGCAGTTTTTCAAAAGGGCACCGTTTTCTGCACCCTCCGACTTTCAATCAGAGCACTACAGTGACAGACTGACCTCCTATCATGAATCCACCATAGTCTGTGATCCTGCTCCTTCAACTGCACAGCCTCACTCGACCACCTAGTTCCCACTGCCGCTGGAACACGCCCTGGACGGAAACAGACACTAATTTGGACCCTCGAGGTTCGTTTGGGCCGATTGACATACTGTTTCTCATGGCACAGAGCGGTCAGGTGATGGTTGAGACGCCGGTCTAGCGATCCCTCAAAATCTCGTCGCCATGTCGCACACGGACATTTCCACCACAATACGCCCCGAGAGCGATGCGATACCTCTCACAATCATCGAACGACCTCAAGAAATCGCATTAAATGGCGAAACAAATGTCGAAACGAATGGCACGGATGGCACCCGTGGCAATGTTGGATTTCGCGCCCCAGGTCTGGATAAAGTTACCCTTGTAAAGGGACGGAGGACTTGGTCATACCTCCCCGGCCTGCGACTTGAACACAACCTCCACTGGGCAGCTGGTCTGCTGGAGCTCGCAAACTCTGGAGATTTTGCAGCAAATATCTGGAATGATGTCCCGGTCCCTGTTTATGCTATTGTCTTCATGGCCATCGGAGGAACCGTCGCAGGGCTCATCTCAATCCTCGCCATTCAGGATTCTACACGAGCATGGCACAACGTCAAATTTCTCCGCAACCAGCGCCGCCAGCTGAAAAACCACAGGCTGCAACAAATAGATGAACGACAATCTACTCGAGAAATTGATGTGATACTTGACATCACAAAACGCGAGCTGTACAACGAAGTCATCAATCGCTGGGGCATGGACCTTCTCATGGGCGGAGGTGCAGTTCTCATCTCCATCGGTACATTTATGGCCATTGGCGGAGAGAATCCAAAGGTATTCGAGGCCAGTAACATTCTCTCCGGATATCTCGGAAACGCGCCCATTGCTGTCTTTGGCCTCGCCAACTTTGTCTGGGGAATGTACATGTGGTCGAAAAAGAATGGGCACTCTAAAGCAGCCAAGAAGAACCTTCCACAATCGACTGCGCTATCACAAGTGAAAACATACTGCTTTGACATGCAGGTTTTCTTCGCCGTCAATGGAATTAGCACGCTCGTCGGAGGTGTGGGATCTATGCTCACGGCCACCCAGTGGTGGGCGTACGTGATATTGATACCAGTCATTATCTGTTCATATTTCTGCAACTACTGGTGGCGCAGGCGAACCGGATACGACCGACCCTGGATGGATTTGCCAATTGAAATGGATATAGCATGTCTTGTTCAATCAATCGAGTTTTCAGAAGAGACCCGGCGTCTCATTGGCAAGCACCCCGAGGCCGCCATCGCGCAATTGGTGCCGGACCCTACCTCGCTTTCAATGGTGCTTGACAAGTTTGTTGAGCACGGATTGTTCGAGGCATTTAGCGTGCGACTTATCAAGAACCAATCGATCAGGCTAGCAATTTCCAGCGACACAAGAAGAGTGGTGGACGTTGATGCATCCCAATTACTGCTGCTATCAGACGAGCACCAGGCGATTATCCTCGACCTCGCCGGAAAGTTCCTTCGAAATGCAGGACCCAAACATTTTGAGCATCGAACAAGATTTCTCGCTGAAGTCTTGAGTACCTATCTAGCCAAACTAAACACAGAACCTCCTTGTGAGGAGCAAAAAACCACAGGTGCGGAAATGACAGCTTCCCTGCAACGGCCGGTCCCTGGGTAGCCGAAATAAGGAGCGAGTACTCCATGTACCTTGATGGTACGCTACTTACTGGGCCTGTCATATCCAACATCCACAAGGAGCCTATTAATTTTAGATCAAGAATAACTTTGTAATTATTTTCAATACGATTTTTCTAGGTTCCAGCCATTGGTTGTATCGGTGTCCAAGGGGTGATTCCAAAGGCGACAAAATATGCCGCGTGGCGATGAATCAATTGCCTCAAAAGTCAATCTTCGCGGGTTTTTGGCTACTAAAATACACGACGACGCGTGGGGCGCCCTTTTCTGGGTCGGCAGCACGGCAAATCCCTGCCCACACAATTGGCTGGCGCGGATCTGGCTGCCGCGGCGGGCGAGTGTCAGACCGAGGCGACGGGCTAGTCTCATGATAATTGACGGACCACCATCTCGGCCCCCCTGACTCAAGATTTGGTTGTCGGGAATTGTCAGCAACATCAGACCTAATTTAGGGAGCCCCATGATCTGCGGTGGGGATAATGCATAACGATGTTTCATGAATGTGCTGCATGCATTTCAAGCCTTTATACTTGGTCATGAGATCTTAGAATACTTTAGAAGCCTATATATATATACATGTACGAATGCTGTTGTACTATAAACGATGGTTGCATCGACGCTAGACCAATAAATCGTCAAGACTGCCCAGGAGCGGTCAATGTCATGGCATGCCTTACACCTCGACTGTGAAGCTATACGACTTCTTGCCCTGCAGAGTCTTTGTGGTTTTTCCAAGTTTAAAGACTCCCTTCGTAGTTGAAGGGGCACGAATTTGAACGGAAATCTTCTTGGAGGATCGCTTCCACTCGACACTTACTTCTCCTGAGGGGAAAAGGGGAACCGTTGCACTAGCTTGGTTGAGTCCCATGTGGATCCCCAATACCGGATTGACAATCCAATTTTTGTAACCAAATCCGTCGAGGCCGTCTGCAGTCCGTAACCCAGCAACCCATTCAGTGAGGATGTAAGTTGCAGCACCACCCCACGGATGACCCAGACTGGTGAATGCATCCAGTCCTGGGAGTCCATCAGGTGTCAAATATTCCCAACTTGCTCCGCTACTAGTTTCGTGGTTGGAAACCATGGCACCCCACTCGCTGGAGATGAGATCCGACGCTCGCTCCCAGTCCTCTGCTCTAAGAATGGCTGGAAGCAAGAATCCATTAGTATTGGGCGAGATATGTGTATCGCTGTCGTTTGACTCGAGATTTGAGCTGTCCTTGTATCCAACCCCAAGACGTAGTGTGTCCAAGACAGAAACCGCCGAAACCGCTTGTTTCTGGGACGCAACTCCCGAGGTCAGGCAAAAGGCGGTGCTGGTCACCGAAAAGCCATCGGAATCTGCCAATGAAATGCCATAAGCACCCAGCTTGTCGTTCCATAATTGATCATTAATTTTTGTCGCCATGGTCGCTGCAAGCTTTCGGTATTTGGACGCAGTGGTGCTCTTTCCAATAGCTTCGGCAATGTCTGCAGCGCCATTGAGTGTCTCAACAGAAAGACAAGAAACAGCCGACCCTGCAGCGGCATCGCCGAGGAAGGCAGAGGTGAAGTGAATCAAGCCGTCAGTAGAGTTGATCTTGCCAACTAGCCAGTCAAGCTGTTTTTCCCACTGGCCCCACGTCTTCTTAGCATAAGAGACATCGTTGCTGTGTCGCATATAGTGGTAAAATGACAAAAAGCCAAGATTTTGATAATCATCGAGGCCATAAGCTCCATCAGGAGCAAATGCGTCCGTGTTTGTAGGATCGTATCCCAAATTTGGGCTAATGGACAACTGTCCATTCTCCAGCTGAGTCTCCAACAGAAAATCCAGTGTTCCTTTGGTATGATCGAAGCGACCAGTACTGGATCCAATGATTCGGGACGTGTGATAAAAGTCTCCGAGCCAGACTAGACGATCTCTCTTGGGCCCATCGAGACAGACGGCTGCAAGGTTCTTCTGGGTGCCATACTCACTGAGTACATCCTGGCTCGTCAGCTTACTGGTGTAAAGCGTTGATCCATTTGCGGTGTCGTAGACGGCAACATTTCGAAAGTATGCGGCATGATCTTGCCAGGCGCCAAATCCGAATGACCCGGCTTGAGAGATTGCACTTCCTCCGATGTAATATTTGGAAAGGGTAGTGTTGACGATTAGCGATTTATCCACAAAGACTGACAAGTAACCTTGAGGATCAAGAATGGTCTTGATGCGGTACCATGTCTTTTCTTTTGCTGTAAAGGGCACATAAAACGTGTCGAGATAATAAGAGGTTAGTGTGGTTTGATTGACAAAAGCATATCCGCTGGCAAGTTGGATAGAGTTTGGTGGAGTCAACGTCTTATTGGTGTTGACAAAAGTCGATTCGTTTGGAAGCTCCCCCACGATTTGCAGATGAAGACCGCCAAATCGTCCAAAAGCGTTTGCCTAACTCGTCAGTTTTCGCCTCTTTGATGCAATTTAGCCCTGTACTTACCACAGTCCACCAAGCTCCACCACGATCAATATATGCGTCGAACTCGAGGGTATAGTTTGCAAAAGCGGCGCCCTTGACAGTTTGTGCAGGGCGTTGGTTGGTGATGTAGACGCCCCGCTCTGAGTCGACCTGCCAAACGGCTCCCTGGGAGCCCTTATCAAAACAAGAGGTGATTGCACCTCTCGCACCCAGGTCCCAGATCTCGTTCAGAGTTTTATTGCTGCTTGAGAACTTTCCGCTAAGGCTGTCTGCTTCAACTGTGGCAATGCTGGGTTCAAATCCGATATTTCGAATTGTGACAGTACCCTTCGTCAACAGCCTGAATGTTTGCCAGCGTTGGCCTCCCTGCACCAGAAACGACTTCACTTGCCCCGGCTCTGTAATGTTGAATGTTTCCACTCGAAATGTATTTGATTGAGCCACATTGAATGGATAAGGCCCATCAGCGAAGGGGAGATCGAGGTATATGAATGCTTCGCTGTACCTGGTCTCTAGCTGAACCGGGCCACTGAGGTCAACGACTTCGAAAAATGGCCAGCCTGCACGCTCCGTTCCATAGTCGACTGTGGCGAAAGGAAACGTCGAATTGAGCGTTATGACCTGCCTCTTCGATGTCTGCGAAGAGTAGCCTTTACCTACTGCGATCCCTTCTGGATGAAACGCCGATCTGGAAACATCTCTTGTGTGAGATGCATAGTTCAAGGCTGCAGCTGACGTGAGGGACAGCTGCAGAAATCCGACAGCAGTCGCAAAGACTCTCATCCTTGAAGTTGTCAAAAGATTCACGAGGCAGAACTTGACATGGCTGCGGGGTGGCAGATCTCTCCTCCGCCAACCTTGATTTATATCCACTCTCGAAACAATGCCGTCTAGGTTTGCCGCTAAAGCTTGGCTTTTAGATTCGGCTGAAGATGCGCCGAAGTGAGGCACCTCGTGCTAGAAATACGGACCGAATGACCCATGGTAATTTATGGCTGGTCATAGCTCAGGTTGGAAGATGTTTGACACGCTTTACGACTATGGGTGTAGAGGAATTCAGGCCGGTTTTGCGGTGCCATTGTCTCTATTGAACCAAAAAATCCTGTTAACTTGAACTCACATAAATGGAACATTAAACGAAGCGCGTTTTGTTTTATTTCGCTGAGGACATTACACAAAAATATGCTCGGGGTGATGATGCGTCCATGTTGCAAGGCCCCACTCACTGTTCGGTTCGGAGCGGGATAAATCAACACTAGCGTATCAGGAGACCCAATCCCAGCTTGATATTGAATATGTTTTCAATGTTGCGACAAGTTGACATCCTGCTTCGGGAGTAATTCACCATTTCTAAAGTTGGATATGTTTGATTGCATCCATATGGAATAAACTACTCCCTTGTAATTGTGTTGTTCAATTGATGGGATGATGGGATTCATCCGTGGCCTCATACAGTGGCAAGGGTGAAAGCCCTCGGTATACTGACAATCGTTACATCGGCCAACTTTGTTGTCATATGGAGTGTTTTTGTGGGGGAAAACATGGAGCCGTTCGTGTCCTTGGGGAAAACATCCCCGCTTCTCTTGGCCTTTTGCGGGGTAACACATGGGCGAAATAAGAGCGAACCGAACGGATGATTCAGGTCTTGATTCGGCTCGGGAAATCCGGACTGGGCCGAGACAAGACAATCCAGCTAATAATAGCAAAACCTACATACGTCGATGTTTATGCCATTTCGATCGAACTGCAATTGCCTGGGCAACCTCGGCGAGAACCTTTACCGATATGTAATATTTAATTAGAAAAGCCTGTCGCACGTGGAGGTTGTGGCTGCACTAATGTGTTGCTGTTAAGAGCGATTAGCACGCACATAAAGCATTCGCATCAAACTGTCGGAAGTTCCGAGGACGCAATTCATCTAGTCTCATCACACGCAAATCATATCATCGTGCGCTCTCAACAGTCCAGGTGTCTGTCACGGATTTTGATGACCCGGGAGCTTTATTATCGGCGAAAATGTTAAAAAAATATTTTTTGTATCTATGTACAGGTGTGCTGTGGTCCACGCGAAGGATTATTTCTATATTCCAGGATCCCGTTTTGGTTGCATAGCACCTGTGGCCATGCCTTGTATTCGCCAAGTGTTGAACTTTTTGTCATAAAAAAATCACAGTTTTAGTTTATTTGAGAAGAAAGAAACGCCAAATTAGATGATTTTGTTGGCGATTCGTCGAACCATGCTCTTTGGTTGTTCTTCGCCCTCGTGCTCCTCGTAGTAACGACCTGACCATAAATCCATATCTTTTGCTCGTACAAACTATAATTTTAATCTGTTAGAAGCTGTCGCGATGTAGTTGGGGAAGGGCTGCTAGCTCGTACCTTGGATTTCTTGATCAATTTCCATGCAATGATGGGAATGATGAAAATAGGGATTCCGATATAGGTAGAAATGAAATCGGACGCGGACCAATTGCCCTTGAGAAATACTGGGAAGCCAGCCACCAGAGTGATGATTGACGAGCCAATGAATCCGAACCAAGCCGTGTATGGTTGCCAAGGCGACTTCCAGGGAAGAGAATCGCGGCTGACTCCCTGGACTTGGAGTGCGCGATGAAACCGAATGTAGCAAAAGCAGAGTGTGGCCCAGGCAATCAGACCGGCAACAGTGCTAAGGTTGAGGAGCCATGTGAAGGCCTGAGCTGCTCCTCCGCTTCCGAGACCTGCAAATCTTGTTAGTATGTATGTACAATGCGTGACTTTAACTCTATCCCCAGGATAAACTTACTCAAATATGCGAGGGGACCGAAAAGCCATGCTGTGATGACGGCAATCCATGGGACACCATTCTTTGTAGTTCGGCCAAAGATTTGGGGAAGCTGTCTATCCGTGGTCATGGCGACAATCATTCGAGAACCAACCCAACAGTAAGAGTTTCCAGCCGACCAAGCCGAAATAAGAATACAGGCGTTGACAATGGAAGGCAGAACCTTGATGCCTGCCTCCTTGATTGCAATGACCCATGGTGAGCTGTTTGCATTGCCAGTTCCAGATATCAAGTCGGGGTTGCGAGGGTCAACGATAAGTCCGATCAGGAAGGCACCGACAATGTAAAAGAATCCGATTCGGTATGTCACACGGCTGGCGGCTTTGGGAATTGCACGATGGGGATCGACAGACTCGGCGGCGCTGATGACAACCGTCTCGACACCAACGAAAGAGAATGAGGCGTTGACAAAGGCGGAAAGGAAGCCGAGAAAGTGTCCGGTAGGGCCAGTGATGCCGTTGTAATCGACCCAGGCTCCGGGATCGTTCCAGTAACGGAATCCAATGGCGTCGTGGGTAGGACCGCCACCGGCAGTGATGACGATTGCGACAATGACTAGACCGATGAAGCAAAGCACTTTAATTGCTCCTGTCGCTACCTCGGTTTCACCATAAAACCGGACGTTGCAGAGATTAATTGCTAAAATAAGCACGAGCCCGACTGTGATGACCACTGCTGGAGATATGTCGCTCCAATAACTGACGAGCACGGCTGAGGCAGAACATTCTGACGCAATTGCAATTGTGTAGCAGTAGCCATAGGAAATAGCGAGAGAGAAACCAACTGCCGGGTCAACAAAGCGGGTAGCCCAATGGGGAAAAGAACCAGCGGTAGGAATCTAGAGGCATTAGAATTGATGCGATTCGTGCAAGTGAAAGCGACTTACGACTGTGGCCAACTCAGAAATACTCTGCATGACACACCAGAGAACAGCTCCAACGACGACATAGGCTAGGAAAAGACCAGCAGGACCGGCTTTGGCATAAGCCGCTCCGGTTCCGACGAAAAGACCAGTACCAATTCCACTGCAGAAACCAATCATGGTCACCTGATAATTCCGGAGTCGACGTTGGGTTGCGCCATGGCCGCCGACATTGAGCTGGGGCTCCTCCTTGGGATCATGGGGCTCATTTTGGTGCAAAGTTTTCACATCCTGAATCGCGTCTTGGTGCTCGGGCGAGGAACGAGATATGCCCGCATCGTTGGTGTGGGACGCGACACCCATTGTTCTTCAGTCAAATGAGCTTGCCTGTAGAATGAGCAAAGATGGAAAGAAAAAGCAAAACAAGGCGCAATCTTCATGTGGAGGCCCGTCTTCGTTTTGTTTTCTAGAAGGCGATTGCGCCATCGCCTAACTGCGGCATATTAGTCCAGTGGAAAAAGGGTCTGCTGATGGTGGATACCAAGCTAGGCGGTTTGGGCTTTTCGCGAACGGGTCCCTAACCAAATTGGCTCACCTCGAAATCAGAGTGGAACTATTATTCAAAGGGGGTGGGTCGTATGAATGAAAAAAAAAAAAGATCTAGAACGGGTTCGCTTGGTTGCATTGAATGCTACTCTGCTAACTGATGAGTGGAAAATCTGCTCTGCCTGCATGCAGCAGTCCCATATTTGAGATCGACGATGGCTCAAACAACCTGTCAGTAAATCGACCTCGAGAAAATAGTAGTTGCAATGCTAACATGGCCTGACTTCTTTCTCATTACTTTCTGGAACACAATGAGACGCATCATCAATATCCACATCGCATCATAATTGGCGAATGGCGAATGGTCCAAGTGGCATCACGAGCGGCTCCGATGCCGGGGATACTGGTCTAATTTGCCACGCCCTGACCCACCCTCTAGAGATTTTTACTCTCCCATGACGGTCGGAACTGAAGCGGCGAACGCGTATTTTTCGCCATTGGTCGAATACTGCATTTATTTCAACATGGCCCTCGTCGGGGAGAGCGGTTTCTCTTCCGAGAATGGAAAATGTGCCACGGTACAAGAAAAAGTACTAAGCGAGGGTATAAATAACTAGTGTACTTATGAAAGTTCTTCCCACACAGCCACATCGTATTCTCAAGCTGGATCGGGAGTTCTTAGAGAAAAGAAATACTCTCTGATTGCAACAATACATATTGGAAAAAAGAAAAAAAACTCGTAGTTGTGGGTGATATCCTCAAGTCAATAAATAGACTTTCTTCTCATGAACGGGGACCCCAAATTCAGCCCAGTCGTCTTCTTTCAAGCTAACTAGTTAGAACTAAAAGTCCTTCCAAATCTAAACGATAGCATTGATCGAGATGACCTTCTTAACGACCCCTGTTCACTGGAAGAATTGTCTTCCTGAAGAGATCTGTCGTCACTTGCCATAGACCCTACTCCTGAATCTTCAGAGGTACGTGGATGGTTTGATGAGAACATGCTGTCAATCTCGGCGTTTCTATATCCCCTCTTCTTCAGATATGATTTGGCGGTGTTATCTTGTATATCCGCCTGGGACACCTCTGCTTCATTATCCACAAGGAGTTTAATAATCTTTTCACGTTTTTCTTTTGGAATATCGGCCATGCATGCAATCATCAATGGAGTTTGTTTGAGTTCGCAACTAACATTGACCTTCGCGCCACCGTCAACTAGTTTTTCCACAAGGTCAATTCGCCCTCTCCTGCAGGCCAAGTGAAGCGCAGTATCTCGCTTGGCCATTGAGTCTATGGTGACTGGCTCTATATCTTGTCTGGCTGGCGTGCTGTTTCGACGATTGACGACACTGATTAACAGCTCTAAGGAATTAGGGTCCTGGCATCTATGCAAAGGAGTCTGCCTTCTTCTGTCTCTGACATGAACCAAGCATGAAACAGAGAGCAATGCTTGCAAAACCTTCTGGTTGGCCTTCTCTGCCGCAACAAGCAGGGGGGTATCACCGTTCCGATCTTCCACTTCATAAAATGTGCTATTCATGAGGTTGGGTAGAACATCTGGATCTATTTCAAGATCGAGAGCGGCTTCATGAAGAGGTGTGTTTCCTTTTTCGTTTTTTATCTCAATAAAGCGGAACTCTTGGCCTTCCTTGGTAATTGAAAATCCTTTGCCGAGGCTCCATTCACGAGTCTTCGAAAGCTCAGGTGAATCTGAAACCTGGTGCCGTGCAAGTGTTATTTGAACCAAGTCTCGAATGCCTTGAGATTCAGTGAACTGTCCTCCATGGTCATATTGCTGTCCCAGTAATTGCGATAGTTCGTTGATCTTGGAATGATATTCCATCACATTCATACAGAAGTAACCTCGTAGAAGTGCAAGACGAAGGAACGGGATAGCCTTTTTGGGTTCTTCTAGTCTGGCATATAGCTCACCGACTTTGTGATTTTCCTCACAGGCATCTATCGCGCTCTGTTGGTTGGATGTTTCACGAACAGCCATGGCTAGTTCATCCAATCGTTTTAGAGCCTTTTCATGAGCCCTTGAGTCATATTTTTTGCAAGACATTAGAATAGTGATATACGTTTCTTCAAGCGAAACATGGCCAGGAACTTCTGGAAAGCTAACCTGGCAGTCTCTCAGTTGTCCTGCCAATTCAATGGCATCAAGCTGAAAGTCGGCAGCGATGGTAAATAAGCCCGCATCGAAAAGTTGACTGGCTCTATAAAATGCAGCTTTAAATCTGCATCGAAGCTCTTCCACGCTGACATGTTCCATCAGATCTGGGAGGCTTGGATGACGAGCGGGAGTGGAAATCGGGGATGATAAGTTTGTTTCAGTCGGAGCGTTCGGTGGCGGGAAATCACGGGCGGCGGCACGCTTAGCAATCGTATGCGAGGATGTCTGGAAGTCTTCGAGCAAATTATCTTCGCCGGGGCTGCTTTTGACGTGTTTGTCAACCTCGTCGATGAATTCGCTAATTCTGGCTCTGGGTCCAGGTTCCCATCTAAAAGTAACAGATTAGCCTTTAGTTTATCAAGGTCGTGCATAAAGTCTTAACGAACAGTAATAGCCCGATCGCACTAACTGAAAACAGGTTTATGTTGCGATCCACTCGTTTGCAAAACTCCTTATTCAAAGTTATCTCGTTCCAGAATGTTGCGGTCGATCTGGCTTTGAAACGAGCCAATGCTCCTTTACTCGCCACCCTGTCAGGGTCGTAGTTTGGAATTTTCTGCAATAGCTCATTCAAATCTTGCTCAAACACTGTTAAATAGCTTCCGATGGCTTTGCAAAAGTTTTCTTCACCCTCGGCCAACTTAGAGTGCAACTTCGTTTTTACCGCTTCTTGCATCCGCAAAGAAGCGGTATGGAGGACCTCCCCCGTAGTTTTCCAGTGCCGGAGATTTTTCGGAGCATTCTTGAAGGAGTTGATGGCTTTCTCTATCCTTTTCCACGTTTTGATATTGCCATCCACAAGTGAGAGAAGGGTTGAGATAGGATTAGCCATGCTGAGTGTGCTGACTCCATATCGGCGTTATGGGACCTTGCAAGAAAGCAAAACCCGGGGAAGTGGGGAAGCTGGGGTAATAGATAATAAACTGAAGAGATTTGATGCATGGGTGTCCTTTCTATTCAACTTACACGCTACGGTAGTTTTTAATAGGTAATGATAATTAGGAGGAGTATGTCACCAGAGCATACGGCACTTCGGGAACCTGTCCGGCCGTCATGCATTGCGCGTCTTTTCTTTTTATTTCATAAGGCAACTAGATGCCTTGTGCGGAGAATTGAGGCCCCAAGCGCATATGTGGCTTCCTTGTCCTTGATTTATTGGAGGGACAGGGTCCTTGCATGCAGGGGGCTGGTGCAAGTCTGCCTCGCCAGTAAGCCAATTGAAAACAAGGCTGAGGCCAAAGCAAAGGAGTGACGCCAAGTTAGACATTTCAGGCGCCATGCAACGGTGACATGCGGTTTACTCGAACAGAATGTCGCTAGTTTCAAGCTATTTGATAAATCTTACAAAAAGAAAGAAAATGCAACAGTGGTGCGCCTTAATCACACCCCAGAATATGCTTCTGTCACGCCACATTCAACCGGTGTTACTAGTCTTAGGCATACCCAGCGCCCACTTTCTGCCTCGTGCTGCAGTGAGCTGAACTAGGGTGATATTTTATTTAGCTGATGACGTGTCTTTGCACTTTGCTGCTCGTATTCAATAGTCTAGTTCGTGTTTGAGTCACTCGGTCGATCGCATGCATCGGGCTTACCAATCGCAAGCTTTAATAACTAGCATGGCGACCCCTCCATCCTCTTGAGGCCTCTTTGGATGATGCAGCCTGTCTTTGCACCTGAACGGACTATGATTCGCCCCAATATGGCATCCTCTACGGCTAGATCTGAGACATCAGCGGCCCAGACCATGTCTTGGAGACAAAAAATATTAGATTGGACACGGGATCAGATCGACACTCGAGAAGGGGGGTTTGAAAACCTGATATGTATGTGCTGCGCCTCAATCGCTTTTAAGTGTTTACGGCTAACTGGTTACTGGTTCTAGCCCAAGCAACTGAACCCGACTTCCGTGACGGGATTGACAAGATAGACGCTGCACTGCCCCATGTGCCCAGAAAAGAGATAGAGAAGGCAGCTGAGGTTGCAAAGGATGGATTGCATTATTATTATGAGGCAAAAAAGTCTGCCGAAGAAGGCTATCCCGGACTTAGACGTCAAGAAAAAGAAGAGAGGGATAGTCTTATTGAAGAACGCGAGGTTCTATTTTCTCAGAGGGGGATGTGCGTCATTATCTGCACTGTCTCTCTAGCAGCATTCTTGCAAGGACACGTTCAATCCTCCATTAACGCAGGGAGTCTTTTCGCAGAAACAGTTGGCTTAAACATGAACCGGTCCCGCGCAGACTCCTCGGCCGAACCCTACGATTTAACATACGACGGAGAGTGGAAGCTCGGGGCCATGAACGCTAGTCCTTTTTTTGCTGCTGCTCTTCTTGGAGCTCCGCTATCACTGCCCGTGAACTATTGCGTCGGCAGACGCGGTGCGCTTGGGATTTCTGCGATATTAATCATCGCAAGTTCACTGGGCTCGGCGTACTCGACCAATTGGATCCAGGTCCTTGGAACTAGAATAGTTGGTGGGGTTGGTATGTACTTGACTCTCTGATCCTTGCCCCCGTAGGATTGAACTGAAACGCCTAGGTATGGGTATCAAAGCCGTCAGTGCCCCGATTCTCGCATCCGAGACAGCAGTTGGGTACTGGAGGGGGTCCACCATTTTGGCTTGGCAGTTGTGGTGAATAGTTCCCCTTCACACTGCGACGTGCATCATAATGCTGATACATCCTTAGGGTTGCTTGTGGAATAATGATTGGATTTGTGATCAACATAATCATTGCGGCTGCAACCGAATCATTAAATTCAGACGACAATCCGGATCATCATAGCCAACGATATCGCGCCATACAGTTCATCTTTGGTGCCCCAACGGTACCCGGGATACTACTCCTTGGTGCTGTTTGTTTCTGCTATGAAAGTCCTCGGTTCTACATGCGCCCCAACACACCAAACTTTGATATTGATCAGGCTTTCAAGGTTCTGCAAAATGTTAGAAAGACGCGTGTAAGTATAATTGACCGCAGGAGCAAGCATATGTCATCTGATTTGTCGAATTTAGTTACAAGCCTTAAGAGATCTATTGATAATGTGGTGGCCGAACAAGGATGAGCTTCACGACTACGCCAAAATGGATTCTGGTTTAACTTATTCTGGCCGCATCCGTGCCGTGCTTAAGCTCTCAGCTGACCAATATTTGACTCTATTTAATGAGAGGGCGCTGAGGAACGCCATATGGAGCACGTGCACCGTTGCTTTGGCGCAACAACTGTGTGGTAGTATGTCTATCCGAGATAAGTTTGCTTCTCTTAGCTAACCGATTACGCAGTCAATGTATTTGCATTCTATTCTAGTACGTTTACCTCTTTATCAGAGTTGAAAAATGCTAAATCATCCTAGATAAGATCTTCAGTGATTATGGGGTAAAGCAGAGCATGCTATATAGCTTCGGCTACGGTGAGTAATTATAGTTCAGGAAAGTAATGATGCAGTCTCATCAAGCATCTAGGTGCCGTAAACTTCGGCTTTGCTCTGCCGGCCATGAGGTTTGTCCGCATCCTAATTCTCATGATTTTATACTAAATTTTGCTCCCAGATCCATCGATATCATGGGTCGAAGGCGGTGGCTTCTTCTCACAGTTCCATTTATGAGTGCTTTTCTTATGGCTTCCGCTGTATCCTTTGTGACAGACTCGAGGACTAAATTAGCAGACGGTGCAGAGCCGACGAATCACCATGTTTCTCCAAGCATTCCAGGAGTGGTATTCATCTTCCGTAAGATATCCCATTCGTGATTCAATGTCAAGTACTGACATCGGTTGAAGTCTTTGTTGCCGCATATTCCCCTGGTCTTGGTATGTCGTGCAGTCTGTATTGATGCCGAGTCACTAACCCAATCAGGGCCGATACCATTTACCCTTGCATCAGAAAGGTGAGGGAGATTTTGCCATGATTCATATTGTTGCTAACGTACCCCAGCTTCCCCCTTTCTCATCGAGAAGCAGTAAGTCGACTGCTACCCAGACCACCACTAAATTTACTAACTTGGGAGGGTGCCTCTGTCGCAATATCAATTAATTTGTTATTCGCCGGACTCTTAACAGTTTTACTACCAACAATCGATCATACATTTCGCATGGGGGGAACTTTAGGATTTTTTGCTGGAATGAATATACTCGCATTCGTGTTGATCTACTTACTTGTCGTGGAAACAAAACAACTTCACTTGGAGGACCTGAAAACGGTATACGATAATCCGAAAGGATCTTTCCTACGATATCAGATAACAAAGCAACTTCCTTATCTTTTGAAAAAAATCTCATTCAGAAAGAAGAATGACAAGCCACGACCGTTCGACGAAGGCGAGAACCACGGAAATCCAAATGCAACAGAAGAAGTCGAACTAAGGTGACAGATACAACCGCATTAAACAATTTTATTCAGCCTTTATGATCTTCTTTATCAAATAGAAAATAAGATCAACCGCATATAGCTATATTGCATAATACTAGCAGTTTCATGGCTCTACGTAGCGAAAACCTAAGAATTTATTTGTGTCGTGAATTTGATACGTATCCCCACAATGATTCCAAAGCCACCCAAATACCGAACAACCTTGCATCCAAAACACAGCAAATTCTGGATCATCCTCTCCCCTTTTTTTTAAAAAAAAAAAGACCAGTCGTTCAATGCCTTAAAAAAGGATCATGAGTCGAAATGGGTTTGTTTGAGAATGTTTCAGCGGGAAGTAAATGCTTTCCCAGAAACATACATAGCACTGGTTTTATAATAACCACATGTATCTGTACAAGACTACAAAGAAGAAAAATCCAGGAGTGTGTTCAAGAAGGCAAAGTCGTTGTTTATGTACGTGAGGCCAAGGCTTAAGCGAAGCCAAATTTCCGGTTTCCGTCAACATACTCTACTTTCGTATTTGCGCCATCCGGCTGACAAATTATTTCCCTACGAAGGAAGTCCAAAACTCTGGCTAGAATTTATTTGAACTCTATGAAATTAGATGGCCTTGAAGATCTCTAGTAGGATAGCGCATGGGGTTTGAAGATACTTGCCCCACAGCTTTCAATCCCACCCGTTACCGCGCTTAGTAAGCGGTAGACTATCCCGTCACTAAATTTAAGCATAAGCGCGATGGTGTTCAATTCAAGAGGCTCAGTGGCCTCGGTTTTGGTACCGTGGAGGGATTCGGTAAATGTGTACAGAGTCTAGAGTTCATATCTGGCATCATAATGAGCTAAACGTTTGTTGAAACGCGGGCGGACTCTTGATGCATACGTTTTGCCACTTGCTTCAAAAAGAGAAGGATCGCGATGAACACAATATTCGATGCCATCATGAAGTTCAATTTACTAGATAGATGTGCAGGGTAGCGGTGAGTATGTCCATCCCTATGACAAGGTGGTCGGAAAATGCCAAGTTTGGCGAGAAATGGTCTGGGCGGGAGTCTCCACCAAATTGGCTCGGAACTCACTGTCCGCCTTGCTTCTGTTAGCCAATTCGGACAATAGCTCGGTTTCTCGGGACCGAGGAAATGTCGATCATTGAAAATGGTTTAGATAGTTTTCTCGGTGTATTGAGATGGCTAGCTGGAATGGCATATATAAAGAGCAATGTCTTCGCGATATCCCTAAATTCATCACCCGCAATCAATCGCATCATTTCATCCTTTACTCAACCTCTCAAGAACCAGCAAACAACCCGCTTTCATATTCGACTTGAAGTAAATATTCAAAATGAACTCTCTTGGAAAAGCTCTTCTACTTTCTCTCATCGGCTGCAGCGCCGCAATGCCAAGCCCACGACAAGAGTCGAAAATTGCCTTTCCTACTGATGTAGGCTGTGGCGAAGTGAATGTTTTCTACACGTCAGTAAACCAAAAATTTGAATCCTCACGATGTATACTAATTCGAAGGACAGTGGACTCACCGCTTACCACCCGCTGGTGATTTCGCGAGGTTTTGACCCGGTCGCCACTGATATCGCACTACGCAACGACACTGCAAATCTGGTCAAAGCTGGTTACAACGTTTATGGTAAGGGACTGTGAGTTGATGAATGAAACAATGGTTAATTTGGTTTCAAATGCAGTACTATTCCAGGGCCCTGATCAGCCAGTCTCAAACCTCGGTGACCGAATGCAGGGAAGAACTTGGGGTGTTACTGGTGTAGGCTGGGGCATCAGAAACTCCACCATGCTCGAGCTTGTCACCAGATTTGAAGGTATTACTCGACATTCAGGCACAATTTGAAGATGCTTTGCTAATCCTTTTTTATCAACGCAGACAACCTCATTGAATACCGCGAGAGTGCGCCATTGACGCCTACAGTTTTCAACTGGAGCCCTATTTCACTTGCGGAGTCGGTCATTCGACGTGTTCCTTTGAACGAGGATTGCACCGATAAGCCTGGCACCCTATACGTAAGTCTCTCAGATATTTGACATTTCATAAATCTAACGAAACTATGATAGGGATATGAGGAAAACTGCCCCCCAGAATTGTGTGAAAAGGTCACTGTTGTTACTTCTGGCAGCTTGGAGGAGCTTCTTGAAGGAATCGAGTAGTGAGAGATTTCTTGAAATACTTGCACCATTTTATATCAGAAAAGATAGACAGAATAGACATTAGATATGAGGGGATGAGTATCGTATAGATAGAAGATAGACTGGATAGAATTTCGTAGATAAACATTAGAAAAAAGGAGGGAAAGGGGTTTTCATCTCGTAGGAGATTTCCCCTGCAAACCATCTTTCTGCCAAATGCTCTCCCTTCGATTTTATCTTATATTTGTGCTCTTTTGTCGGGGAATCCGTTTCTGTTTAATTTTACAATAGAGAATCTCGTGTCAAATAAGGGATGAATAGTATTTTGTTGAATAAGCAGGAATTAGTATTTCGGATCAACATTTTGTTATTATTGCGGTTTCGACCTAAATCAATAGCGGATAATGGAGCAATGGGCCTGCATATCGCGATCTAGCTAACATGATAGAAACGGTGCGAACTTTGCGCATGTTGCACCCTGGCAATGGATTTGATTGGAATGACGGAGATGTTTATACCTTCAGGTGGTTCTATTTTTTTCACTTGAAATTTCCCATCCACATCGTCAAAGCATTCCCTATCTAGATTAGATTAGAATGCCCTGCTCCGCGGAGAACTACCAAAAGAGGTTTGGTCTGACTGTCTGTGTGTGCCCCGCATTGACAACATCAACTTCGGTTGGGTCGGCGGAGAGGGAGACTTGCTGGAACGAGAGGTCGCAGTTGATGGATCATTAAAATCAATCCATGAGTTCAATATCACGACGAATTCGAAGTTACATAATAAAGGTTATGTGAGAGAGCATGGCAATGTCCTTATATCTGCAATGGAATGCTAACAAGCCCACCAAACCACCACAAGAGCACAGTCCTGGCTGTTTTTCCCGATGGAAAGTTGGCCACCTCGAGCTTTGATCTATTTGATCGATTGTGAAAGGTAGCTGTAGTACTAAACCAATATATTGTTGTCCTCTACCTTGCGAAACTGCTCTGGGTAGCTACTCCCGTCACCATGCGAATATCTCACCCATGAACGTCTGCATCGCCCCGCCCATAACTAGATATGGTAAAGCAAATTAGGAAAACTTGCCGTAAATACAAGGCCAAGAAATTTACCCCGCATTTCAATACACCATTCCTGGTTGCGGGGACAATTCATGGTTACGTTGTGATACCAAACGCGGCATGCTGATAATTCATCTACTGATAAGCAGATTCCCTCCAGGTTTAAAATAGCCGGATTTACCCAAAATTATTTCCTTGAAATTCTTCAACATTAACATCACTGGAAACTTCTGACCAAGTAAATATTCAATACCAAGCACGGCGCCATGTTTTATCTTGGGCTTTTTCTCACCAGTCTCTGCTTATTCTCAATCATACCAATAATTAAAAGAGTGTGTCATACTCATTTGACTACCTATAAATCATGAAATCTGACCTAATGCCAAAACCGGAAGCAATTGAGCAGGTTGAACCGTTTCAATTCAAGCCAGTTACCACCAATTGAATCGCTGCGTAATTTTGAGTGGCAGAAAGAAGTACCAAAGGTTCTAAGACCATTTAAACCCATTTACAACATCACCATGGGTATAAGTTTGTTCTAACATGACGTAAATATTTTGGCTAATCATTAACTCAGGCATCCAAGCCGATGATCTCTCTGAGCTAATCACCATCGATAGCAACTACCTTCAAAGAGTGAGAACAAGGTGCAACGTCGTCACTGAGTACAAAAGGACCGTCCATGGGTGTCTTCCTGGTGGCAAGCATGCAGTTCGAGAGTTATACTCATATCTTATCTCGCATCACTTACCAACACGGTTTCCAACACTGTTTAGATTATCCGAGAACACCAAATTCCACAACATGGTGACAGGGAAATCATTCCCATTGCAACCACCACAAGATCCTGAAGCATGTCTGAGGACTATAGCCGAGACTATTGACGAGGATATGTTCTTGTTGGAAGATGATGGCGAAACCCATACTTGTCTTGCATTCCTTTGCTGTTTTCCCACAGGATTTGATCCTTCCACCAAGCTAGGCCAAACATTAAAGAAAATTCATGATCCTGTGCCTGCATATGAAAAAATCGGTCTCAGCATGGAGCGATTCTTCCGAAAGCTTGAACCTGGTAAGAGCGTCAAGCGGCTGAATGTAAGTGTAGAATCGATTCTTGTTGAGCAGAGATACAATTTCTAACAAAGCTAAGTGGGCCATCCAAACTCACGGAGATTTGATCAACACATCTGGAAACCACATCAAGGAAGGTGATGAGTTTGTTGCCGACGAAGAAATTGATCATTCAAATGTAGTGTTACCCGCTATGGATGGGGACCTCTCTAAATTGTCCAATGAAGAAATACTAATCCTACATGTACACGACAGGCGCATTTAAGAGTCGAGCTTCAAACCCTCACTCGACTTCCAGAGACAAAATTTGTTTTCTTCTGCTTCAAAACGTACCTTTATCCAATTAGCGAACTGAAAGCTGAAGGAAATGGCCCCGCTCTGGCCGATGCGATTGAAGGATTGCAGAAAGGAAATGCACCAGGGATGTACAAATATAAGAGTGCAATTCGATGGGGCAAAAGTATTGCCGAGTATTTACGTTCTTAGGGAGCCATCTAAGACGCTCTCGGTGATTATTAAAAAAATAAAAAAAGTAAATTCCATGAAATGATCCCATCCTGCTTTGTTTATGGATCCCAAGTCATATATTGTTCCAATTCAAGAGTGACTGGCCAACTTTTGGTAAAATTAAAGAGCATCAACATGTTCTCACTTCTGAACACAATTCACATCACTACAACCTGCGTTATTTCTTTGCAATTAGCGCTGTTTACCAGACAGCTCCAACGACTACCAACACACTTTCAGCCCCGTCGACGAGATTCAAGCCACACCTGAAGCATGTGGAAATGTTAGCGCACAGCCACCATTTAAGATAACCCCGCATCTAAGCGGCAATTTCCCAGCGCGCTCTCAGTTTTTAAGACACAAGCTTCGAGCATGTCTTATGAGCGGCCAAGCAGCCGCAATGAATTTGAAATCGCAATCATCTGTACTTTGAAGTCTGAATACAACGCCTTATCTCTAATATTTGACGAGTTCTGGGATGCTCAAGGCGACAGCTATGGGAAAGCCGAGGGAGACGACAATTACTACACAGCCGGCCGCGTGGGCAATCACAATGCCATCCTTACTCGCTTTCCACGCATGGGAAAGGTAAACGCTTCCAAGGGTACCTCGAGCTTACGGTCGAGTTATACCAAGGTGCGGCTAGCCCTTCTAGTTGGTGTATGCGGAGGACAACCCTATGGCCCCAATGATGAGGAGATCATACTTGGGGACGTGGTCATCAGCAAGGCGGTTATACAATATGACTTTGGAAGGCAGTATCCTGACAAATTCAGGCACAAAGACACGATTGAGGACAGCCTTAGTCGTCCCAATGCCGACATCAGCGGTATGCTCGCAGTCATTGAGACCGACCGTGGGCTAGATCAGATGGAAGAACGTATTACATTCTACCTTGAAGAGATTAAATCGGGGGTGAGAAGACAACCGCGCAGGTATCGTTACCCCGGAATCTCAGAAGACAAGTTATTCGAATCATCATACCGCCACAAACACCACGGAATGCCTCCGTGCATCTGCTCTGAATGCCACGCGGATTCAGAACTTGTCTGCGATGATGCACTGAATGCGACTTGTGACGATCTCGGGTGTCATGAAAAGTATCTCGTTCCTAGAGAGCGGCTCGATGCTGATGAGCAACCTCAGCAAGAGAGCAACCCCGCTCAACAAGTAATGGTCCACGTGGGCATATTTGCAAGTGGAGATGCCGTCATAAAAAGCGCCAGTTACAGAGATCAACTCAACAAGACCACTGGCGCAATAGGGTTCGAGATGGAAGGGGCAGGGGTTTGGGAGCAATTACCATGCTTGGTGATCAAAGGAGTATGTGACTACGCTGATAGTCATAAAAACAAGCGATGGCAAGATTATGCAGCGGCAACGGCGGCGGCAGCGACCAAGGCAATTCTAGAATTGCATGTACGCGCCAATAAGTCTACTCCCGACTCTAGACCAGGTGAGTGCCAATTACGTGATCTTACTCAGGGCGCATCGCTCACAATGACATAGATGACAATGTTCGGACGAGCATCGCTGTCCCTTCTGGCCCTACGCCCCCCTCTCCACCTTCCACTAATCAAAGGAACGAGGCCCAGATTCAAAACGAACGTGCGCGTTTGGCATTGAAGAATATCCACGTGGGAGATGACGGAAACCAATTTGGTATTACCAACGGTTCCGTTGATGTAACGAATGCATCAGGAGGGAATCGAGCAACGCAGATGTTTGGTGACATGTCGGACTCGGCATTATCGACCCTACTCACTGCATTGACGATGCCGAAGCGAGAAGAAGAAAATGAAAAGAAGATTAAGAAGACGGAGGAGCATGTCTTTTCGCAAAGCGGCGGGGGAAGCTCACCCACTCGATAGAATACATTTGGCACAAGTCGACATTGTCGAGACTTTCATGTCTAACATCTTGAAACATCATTTTAAGTTGTCAAATTAGATATAGATACGATAAATTAATTGGCTAGGAGTACATTAGTGGCATCAAAGCATAATAATACTAGAATTACTAAATATTACTCCATCTGTCATTCCTTAAATTTTGCCGCCACGTCTGCATCAACCATAGTCAATCACCAGTACATGTCATGAAATCCATCAAAACCATCAATTAATGCTCAAATTTCATCTATTGAGGCGTTCATGTACCCAAAACCACGTTTAGCTATTGCATTGTTGCCCATTACCGTGGTTGTGATGAAATCGATCCTCAAGATACTGTCCCAATCTCATGCTACATAGCTACCCGGGACCATAGTAACTGATACTTCGGAGGTCTCATGTAGTCACGCTTCTAGACAGCACGTCGCTAATCGAAAGAGATTGTTGATTGGCAGGAGATAGCCGTCGGTTGTTCAGATCAGCTCCCAGGTTACTCCATGAATCGGTCTCATCTTGTCATGTCATGATGCTCATGCATAGGCACGGTCTGATTTCTGTTACCCCTCTCTCTCATTCAATGACTAATTTATTTTGAGTCGATGACGAATAATTTCCTCTTTAGTATTCCCAACGACGGGCGCCAGTGGCTTTTCAGCCACAGCTCACTTGATTGCAAATTTTTCTCTGGTGCTCACTCAATTGATCAGGGCGTACGAGGAATGTGCTCGAATTAACCATAATCATACTGTCGATCCAACGCCACCCCCTCAAGCTAGCAATAAGCCCTTCGACTCATGAAAATTACCCGGATGCTGGGGTAGGGGACGGATGCGGGGGCGGCGTTCAGGTAAAAATCTTATGAGAAAGGTACAGTCACACCATTGGCATGAGGACGCGACAGAGTTTGCACAACTATGCACCTGCATAAATATCCTTCATTATTTATTCAGAGTTGCAATCTGAATTGAAACCTGCTCAGCTATTCTCGCGGGCGCATCACAGAAGGCGGGGTTTTCCATCAAATAGCAGTCGTCTGATGGCATTCCTCCGTCACAATGACACATGGCCATTGTGCGCAGCAAAAGCCAATTCACACGGACGCGTTTTTTTCTTCGTGCTCTCCGTTCCCGGAACCAGTTGGATCGGGCGATCGGCACACACTGCCACTGGCTTGGAGGCTCGTTTATGCAAGCTGAGCTGACTGCTACTATGCTTCTCCTACCCCACGTGTCAACTACATTCACGTTTCACTTCCACACTTCTCCGGCCAAGCATAGGCTTTGGGACCTCAAGGTTGCCCTATGGTCTGGTCTGGATTGACTCTCACTCCGCATGACGGACTGTAACTCTGCCGTCCCGACTGATCCAGCGTCAATAACCAGTATGCGGCAGCACGTGCCAGCCAACAAGCTGTGCTCTCGGTTCTAGACCTTTTGGTGACGCAATTGGCAACGCATACTATGGAGGAAAAATTAATCTTGGGTATCCGAGCGTACACGAGAACTGAGGCAATAGATGGCCCCCAAGAACTGATCCATTGGCACGTTGCGCAAGCAGCAATTAGCAGAGCAACGCCCTGCGCCTCGGCTGCTTCGAAACACTCGCGTCCTATTTGGGAGCTCAAAATTTTCACCTCGACTCCTCGTTTGGTTGCAATTGATGGGGGTTGGTGTAAGCCTCATCGTCATGGTGGCTGCGTTCCCCGCTTCTCGTCTCACTTCTTGGCCTATTGAAGCTTGACGATTCACCACTAACTGCCGATTTCCCCGCCTAGTCTCGGCTGTCCCTGTCAAAACTTAGAAACCACATGTCAATTCCAACATGGCCTGTCTATACTGCCGGTGCGGATCAGTTGATTCTGACCGTGATCATGATCGATGCCGGCGGGGGTCGATCCATAGTTGCGTCAACGCGTGCGGAGAAGTGTTTCGAATACAACCTACACATCCGGAATATGCACTAAAGAGGTCTTTTTGCAACTGTGTACTGCACCCCATTGCGTTACAAATCTGATACTTCGGGGCTGCTGTGTAAGGCTATATTGTAACCCAAGAGGTGGGTCGCACGGCCCTTTTTGGCATCGGCCTTCATTTACACAATAGTTTCATCAGACAAGTTCGAACAACTCAGCCATGATAACCATCTTGACACGGCACGCCCGCCTGTAACCGACGCGGGGAAGTTGCCATTGCCTGCAGTCATCATTTAGTATTCCAACCTGAGTCTGAGGGTACAAAGTAACGTGTGTAACGACAGTCCACGGACTGTAAGCTCTGCTTCCGGCGTAGCCAAGTAAGTGAATGGGATTCCTTGGTGGCGCGTAGGTACTCGAACAGTCCGATACAAAATGTTGGGGCGGCCAGGAACAATACCGTAGGCTGAGAGTTCTTTTAGTCAAATGAGGCTTGTCTAACGAGGTACCAGAACATAAAAATACCCTGGTGGCGCGTTGGGAATACATCTAAGTGAAAACAGGGATAACCTGCAACGCCACGCTGGGTCAGGTATTTCGGCCGTCTCGTCCGTGCATTTGGAGACATGGATTGCAAAGTCACTTTGAATACATCGGATGAATAATGAGAGTTTCACCGGTAGAGGAGCGGCAGCAGCTTGAAAGCTTCATTGGGAATGCGAGGTCGGACCGGAAGAAATGGGTTTTGTAAGCAGAAGTGAGGCCGAGGAGCCGGTCTCGATGAATATAAATTCTGGGCTTCCTCCCGTCTTTCATTGATTTTATTCTCATCATCATCACATCTGGCACAACAACAAACAACACTTACATTTACAAGCACTCTACAAGAGCAGTGCTTTTCAAAACAACATGGGTGACATTCGAGGCTCCTCCCCCAGTGACAGCAAGGTCGCCATCGACCCCTATGCTCTCGTCGAAGCTCTTCTCGGCCAGCGATTCGAGAAGCCAGAGTCCAGCGGATCTAGCGTTCTTCGGGACGACTACGATGACCTCGGCGTGAAGCTCGAGTCCCGCAACTCTGGACGTGGCAGCATGAAGCCCGACTCTCCACCCAAGAACGTCCGGGTTGGTGCTGTCAACCCCTATGCTCTTGTTGAGGCTCTCCTTGGCCGAAGCATCGACCGAAACTCGGTGATGTCGGCTCAGATCTTGTCCAACGTTCTTCAGACCGACTATGATGAACTCTTTGACATGAGGAACTCTTCTGTCCTCTACTCTGGACTGAAGCTCAACCAGAAGGAGCGCATGGCCGAGATGTTGTCCGAGAAGGACATCAAGATTCTCCAGGAGGAGGACTTGATTACTCCTGACCTATCTGAGGCCGAGAAGGTCGAGGATCTTGAGAAGATTGGCCTCAAGGACATCAACAAGACCCGCATCAAGACAGCCCGCATGCAGAACGGCAAGCTTCACTTGGTTCTTGAGGCCCAGTCTGTTGGCCGAAAGGTGACCAACCGTGATGTCACCAGGTCCATCAACGAGCTCATCAACCCCTACAGACTCGAGAAGGGCCAGTGGACACCCCCCAACAGCACATGGCGCGACATGTACGACCAGTTCTTCCAGAACTCAGCTCAGCGCCTGATTGGCAACATTGCTTCGTTTGAGATTGACGACAGGAAGAAGACTCTCCACAAGTTTGATGACCCCACTCAGGGTGCTTGCAGCAACAGCTGGCTCGTTGCCGCTCTCTTCTCCGTCTTCTGGTCGGATCCCAGCTGCATCAACCGCGCTACCCGCGTCCACCAGTCCCGCGATGAGAAGAAGCGACTTCACATCCGCTTCCATGACAAGGGCGGCCACAACAACTCCCGCTCTGAGACCGTTGTTGTCAACTATGAGATCCCCATCAACAACACCAACAACCAGCCACTGTACTGCCGCTCCAGCGATGGTGCTGACATCTGGCCCTCGCTCTATGAGAAGGCCTTCGTCAAGTGGATCACCGGTAGCTCCAACGAGCAGCCAGATATCACTCAGGCTCACTCTGGTGACCCCGTCAAGGCCATGGCTCAGATCAACGGCCGTGAGCCCCAGTATTTCATGACCCACAACCACTCTAGCGCCGATCTTCTTGGCCTTGTTCGCCGCAACAGCTTGAACTTCAAGACCATCAACCCGATGGTCGCTTTCACCTACGCCACCAGCAATGGCAGCGAGGAGAACTCCCCCTACCGCGGCAGCAATATCGTTGCCAACCACGCCTACTCCGTTCTGGGATACGCTGTCCAGGGCCAGAAGCAGTACATCGTTCTCCGCAACCCATGGGGAGTTACTGAGCCCATTGGCTTGACCAGCTACCCCGGTCTTCTTGAGCGCATCGATCCCACTCAGTGGCACCCCGCTGCTCTCCTCGACCACGGCGGTCTCTTTGCCATTGAGGAGCAGGCCTTCAAGCAGGTCTTTGCTTGCCTCGGTGTTGCCAAATAAGCTCATCCAGAATGTCTACGGCCTGACCAGCCTGAGGTCGCATTATCGGCAGCTCTAGCCCAATTGATGCTGGTATTGTTGCCTCTACTGATACTTCTGCTGGTCTAGGCCCATATATCGGGTCCAGCGACGGTCTCGAGGACGATTGGCCCGACTAACAAAAAGTTTGATGGAAGTTTCGTTCTCGGCGGGTGAGTGATTTAGTGGATGAGGGGTTAAAAAATTCGACCAAAAACAGGAACGAAGGAAGTAAAAAACGAAAAACCCAATTGCAAAAAATGGCGGTGGTTTGGAATGGTTGAGGTGGTTGATATCTTAGCCCAAAACTTAAATTGAGTAATAAAATCATATTTTAGGGCAAAATCCTTCTGCATCTTTTTCGATTTGACGTGACTTGCCGAGTTTTCCGGTAGTATATTCTTTGCAGTCGCAGGTAATCGACTAAGCCTGTTTCTTTGCATATTAGGACTGGAAAGGTACGGCTTGGTGACCATATCCGATTCAGTTGGTAAGTTTGAATCGAAAAAATATCGTCGATTTTTATTTACTTAGGTCCGTTACTTAATTGGCATGTTGACGGAAAGTAACGGTTCTATTTTACAAGTATAGTGCTTTCAATATTCGTCAAAGGCTGCCCTACTTAGTAGGCCTGACATCATTGGACTGGGCTGGTCGAGAAAACCAAGCTCCCAGAAGAGCCCAGACAAGGCTAAAAACAAACTTGTACTGACTTGTCCCATAGATCTGTCCGCGTGCTTCGATCCTAGTTATGGACTCGACATTGTGTGTTAAATGGGGCCAACGCCCTGATTCCTGAACATATGCAACCATCAGATCATTTCCATTTGTTATCCCGCCTAGATATCGTCACTAATTGTAAGAATAATTGCTCCCATCATGTGGGGGATGCTCTTGAGCTGGCTTACTTACCGCTGGTCCATAAGTTGCCATCTTGAAACCATCGATACTTGTCGCCAACCAAGATCATTCCTGAAAATCGTTTGACAAGATCTGTCTGTAGTCCCCTCGGTCCGCTCACCCTTTTGCCCTTGAGGATCCCGGCAGCGCCGCACAAATAAATACCAGTGCAGACACATAATATGTCCACTCCAGGGGTATTAAAGTGACCTCGAAGCCACTCTAGACCACCTTCGTCAAACTGAGCCTCTGGATCGGCGCCCGGGATCACAACAATGTCCAACCGGCCTGGGGCCACATCGGCATCTTGGTAAGAATGTGTTGCTTTTATCATCATGTTGGATGTGAGCGCGATGTCATATCCCTGCGCTGGCGTTGTAATATATGAGATGATTACTTCAGGAGCTTGCAATTCATTGTGAGGAACCACTTTGTCAAGAGCGTGCATGTGGGCTTGGGACATGGAGCCGAGGACATCAATGGTAGAGATGTCGAGCAATTGTGACCCGGTTGGCATGAACGCCCCAATGCGGATACGGTGCGATGCTGTCATCGTCGAGTTGGGTGTGGACTAAAAGTTGCCGAGGCTGAAACTATTGTTCGATGAAATCTAGCATTTCGTATCTGAATATTTAGAGCGAGGGACGGCTTATAAGGAAGAGCAAATCAGCTCATCGCACAATTGGCTATGCTTTTCTCATTCGATCAATGAAATGTTACTTCTTGACAAAGCTCAGCCGAGTCGCAGGTAGCACAAATATTTGCCGTGCCATCCCTGATCCAAGGTCAATGCTGATTGGTTGCTTCGCTGTTAATGCCGAAGGATCTCGGAACTAACCAAAAAGTCTCCGCAAACTACCCGGTAGTCCCTCCGACCCGATAGCTACTCAGATCATTGACCACCTAGGAATGGGATGAGTTCAACCAGAAATCACACTGATGTCGAAAGAAAACAGCTATATGAACCAATAAGGAAGCAAAAAAGAACAAGGAAACCCCAGCTCTTTCCAAAAATCTAGTGCCTAGCCATCTATGCACCCAACCCCGTTCAAATCCAACAATTCTTTGTCCATGTTTCTGCATTTCCACTGAGCGGGCTTTCCACTTGGTGGCAAGACGGTCACGTTTTCTGCCGCTATATTATCGCAGCTCTATTTTTTGTCAATAAGTATGAATTAAGATGGACAAAGGGAATTACTTACGTCCTCGGAGCTGCAAATCAATGAACCAACGACTGGATCGTTCGCAGTTGACGTTGTACCCTAGAAATTCTTGAATAAGATATCAGTCAATATCATCCCTGAGGGGTGTTCTTCGCATGTCGATGCGTTTACCGCCCCATAGCATTGGTCTATTTTGATTGCTGCGTCGTTGTTTTTATGATAAAAGCGGTCGTAGGTAACGTTGCGGACATAGCCAGTACCCCCCCCACCAATCCATCCATCATGCGTTACTGCTCCCTCCCCAGGCCAGACCTTGAGTCGTGCGCCATCAGATGCGTTGCTCATGGAAATATTGTAAATGTACAAATTTTCTATAATGTCAAATGTGCCCGGATATTGACCAAGAGAACCAACAGAAATACCATGCGATGAATTGCAAACCAAACCTTGGACAATAACATTGGTGCTGTTAGGTTTGAAGGAGACGCAGTCATCATCATGGTCAATGTAGGAATTTTGGATGATTAGATTATCGGATCGATAAGTGTCCCACCCATCCAAATTTTTGGCAAAGTTCTCGGAAGTCGAGCGCGAGAAGATATCAATATCGGAGATGATGATGTCAGAGCTGTTGGCGATGAGATTGTGCCACTTATCTGTTAGTTATTGAATGTCACTGAAAACGCTTTCACTCACATTAGGAGATTGGCGCAATCTAAGACCCGTAATAGATCCACCATGCCATCCATCCGTGACGAAAAGAGTTGGCCTTTTGATGGAACTATTTTTGGCATATCCATCATACCAAACTTGACCATTTCCATCAATAGTTCCCACACCAGCGCCATACAAGTTGATATCCTCGCCACCCCAGAGCCACCAGCTAGATCCATCTTGAAATGGATATTGGAAGTTAGTTGATACCCACTTATCAATTTTATCACAGAATTTGATGGTGCCAGTCAATGCAACGTCCACATGTTTGAGAAACCTAAGATCCATAGGTGTACAAACATTGTACTCCTTGTTTAGAACAATTGTTCCACCATTGTTGCATTTCTTCAAAGCAGCAATGATCCTCGGAGCATCATCATGGCCTTTGGGACCCGGGTTTACAATACAAGTTTTGGTACGAGGGCGCGATGAAGGGAATGGTTTGTATGGTTGAAGAGGGCTTGGTTCTATGTGCGGGCGTTTGGCAACGTTTGCATACGCCAAGCCATCAATAGTGGCAATAACAAGGACAAGTATGGCGGAAAGCTGCATTTTGTGTGCCTTGAGATTTCCCCGGCGGTGAGAACCCTTGAAGGACTTGAAAGATCATTGTTCAAATTAAATGTAATTACGCTCAAGGGCATTAAAGTAGAATGGTATCACATATTTGCTTTGTTGAATGCTGTTCCTTCTCAAACTAGTAATCGCAGCCAAGGCTTGATCATGTTCGTAGGCGGGGTATTTTAGCCTGAATCCATATTTACAGTAGTGTCATTCGATGTTCAGAAATCTTGAACATTGTTTGTTTCTTGGAAGAATTTACACCATACGTTCGTTCGAAAAGGGCAAGAAGGAGATGGGCATTGCGAGCGATCCAATACGCGGTTACTAACCGTATGAGACAAGCGAGGCGGAGAATCGCTAAAAAAAAAATCGCAAGAAATGAAAGCGCGATCAAAATCTGACCCATTAACCATAAATTTACACTTCTTTGGTTGTGGTTTATCCGCACGACTAGAGTGCTTAGACTTGTGCCATCCAGGCAAGCCTAATTCTAAATAATCCCGAAGCGGCTTCATGGATTGCTCCTCCGTCCATTTTACTCGTCACGTATTTGCCTCAGCGGGGCGTCGGCCGCGTCAGACAAGGGCACTTTCTCGGCTGTTTTGGATTAGTGGGGGATTGGCTCCAGCTTCAGCCCTCATTTTACAACCCATGCAGCGGGAATAGCTCAGGAATAAAGACGGACAATTTTCCACCAATCCCTTTGTTGTATGACCTGCATTTCCACCGTCCACGTCGTCCCGGATTGCTCGGTCATCAAATCTGCTCTGTTCAGGGACGAAAGGAGTACCCTTGAATTTCGCGATAGATCCACAGAATGGATTCGTCGGGTTGCTACACTGATGAGCCCCTGTCATCAAGGCAGGCCCGGGCTACCGTTAGTGCTACCCCTTTGGCGAATATTCTGGCCCGATGATCACTAAAATGATCCTTTTTGTGAGCAGAGAAGAAAAATCCAATGACGTCCGGCAAACAAAGCCGAGACGGGGTCTATAGCCAATATTGGTTGAGCAATGACCGATGAAACGAGTCGTCTGAGGCGAGTGCTCAGTAAGTGGAGGCTTCAAGCTCATCGGCATCTCTAAAAGTCGATGATCTTCAACGTTCTGATCGAACAGTGGGGCGCCGGGTCGGACTGGTCATTTGAACCGAGGACGATTTCATAACTGGCTGGCTCCATCTACCCGTTTATGCATGTTTGTAAACTCTTTTGTGAAGCTTGACTCGGCCTACTTGATTTTAATTGGGTGTGGCTTGAGTCCATAAACTCCTTCATTCATTCACTTCGTTCTCGCTTTTAGCAAATCATCAACTTTCGGTGTCCGGCAGCACAGCACGTGAATCCGCATGCGGTGAGCAACTCAATTATTGTTGTTGGCCTTATCTTTTTCTATTCTCAAGGATTCTATACGAGAGACATGCCTTAAATCAAGGGATGCCTACCTGGACGTCTTGGCGTTGGCCCGGCGCCATATTCCCGTTTCGGAAAGCCCACCATGATTTTCCATCTCCACCAATCCAAGCTGGGTTCCCCGCAGGTCTACCAACAACGGATAATTGGGCTAACTTGGCTCGGATAATGTTTTTCCACAACTGATGACGGCATGTCCGTACAGTAGCTCAAATTTAGAGGACCAGAAGGTTTAGAAGCGTTCGTCTCGTGTTAACAGTGTAGGGCAATTGACAGACCAGGACTCTTTTCATGTTGGTGGGGCGCCCAGCATAACATGCGATGAAAAGGGTTACATTGCAGGTGCACTCTCATTTGTTTACGTGTACCTTGTCTTTTAAGATGTCTTTATAACTCGGGTCCTCGTGGAATTTTCTCATTGAATCTCTAGGGCAATTACTACATTCTTTAATACAGACAACATGAAGGACTTTTTCGTTTACACTCTACTTGCAGCGGCTGGCGCCGCAGCCGCACCGGCCTGCAACAAGTCCCAGTCCTATGCGAAGTGGATGACAGACTCTGTCATTAGCCGTGGCATTGCCGAGCCTGGTTTCCATTATTCCTATGCAACCCTCCATTCCGGCTTGCAAAATTATTATGAAACAGCGGGCAACGAGACCGTGTACGACTTCTACCGGGAGCAAGTCGATGCCTTGGTCCTTGCAAACGGAAGCATTGACACATTTCCCTATGCCAAGTACTCCCTTGACAACTACCGATTCGGCAACAGCATCCTTTTCTGGTATGAAGAGACTGGCGAGACCAAGTACAAGCTTGCCGCCGATGGCATCAAGGCCATGCTCGACAAGCACCCACGAACGCCAACTGGTGGTTTCTGGCACCGTGACCCCACCTACCCCAACCAAATGTGGTTAGACGGCATTTACATGGCCGACACCTTCTATGCCAAGTACGTGTCGCTCTTCCAGCCAAACAACCAGACCGCTTGGGATGATATTGCCCGTCAATTTGACAACATTTACAACCACACCCGCAAGGCCAATGGACTGCTCTTGCACGGATATGACGAGAGCAAGACCGCCGTCTGGGCTGACCCCGTTACCGGCGCGGCCCCTCTGGTTTGGGCTCGCGCTGATGGATGGTACTTCATGGCATTGCTTGAGGTCTACGCTCTTTTCCCCAAGAGCCACCCTGCCCGTGCCAGATTCATCCAGTACTTCACCGCTCAGGCTAAGGGATTGAAGAACTCCCAGGACGAGCTTGGTGGGTGGTGGAACATCATGGACACTCAGTACGAGGACGTTGATGGTAACTACCTCGAGAGCAGTGCCAGTGCCATGTTCACCTTTGGTATGCTCAAGGGCCTGAACCAGGGCATCCTTAAGAAGTCCGAGTATGCTGCACCCGCCAAGAAGGCATACAAGGCTCTCATTGACCTGTGGGTCACCGAGAACAACAACGGAACGATCAACTGGGAGGGCACCGTTGAGGTTGGAAGCCTAGGAAGCAACGCTACATTTGAGGTAAGCTTTTTCGAACGATAACACAGAAATAATACTAACTATTTCTAGTACTACTCCAGCATTGGTCTTGTTCAAAATGACTTGCGTGGCATTGGTCCTTTCATCAACGCCGCCGTTGAATGGGATCACCGCAAGTTCTAAAAAGTAACGCGTGTTAATGTTTGATTGTTAAAATTCTTCAACGCTTGCAAGAATATTAGGCAGGCAGTACATATATTTGAGATGTCTATAACTCTCCATTGGAGCCATTTCCCAACCATGTATTACTAGACTCGTGTGTTCAGCAAGCCTTTGAGAGATGAGCATGCATTCGAAGAGTGGTTTGCTTCTGCAGTTGACCTAGGAAAAGTTTCAAGAAGCGGTCAGTCATATCCGTAATGGAATCTTAATTATGCCCACAATGGTTCTGACCATTCGAGGACAAAGAGTTCTGGAGTAGATACGCAATGCACATTACATATGGGTAACCTCGTTCCGAGTTTCGAAAAGTGAACTTTATGTCAATTAGATGTGATTAAATAGCAGGGAATACTCGCTACCTAAGCGAGTAAGTAGGTATCTTATATAGGATAGATGAAGAATCGGTTTTCCAAATCAGTCAAATCCAGCATAGAAATATCAACCTTTTTGCGCACAACAGCACCATTTTCATCCAGCTGCGTCACCTCTCCTAGCTGATGAGATTTTCTTTCTTCTTCAGTGAGTCCTTCAGCCCATAGCTTGCGCTCGGCATTCCTGCGCCTCAAAATATATTGAATCACAAATAGAATCAGAGGCGTTCCAAACCAGCTGACAACGATCTGCGCTATCCATGCTCCATAATAGCGCGGGGCATCGCGGGGCACCCAGATTTGAGGGGAAATCAAGTTTGCAACGCTATAGCCAAGCATAAACATGACGTTGCGAGTCAGCTTTTTCGTATAGCCCGCTGCAGATGATGATGTCCAACCAAGTGCTATGATGTAGGTATTTCCATATGTGTGTCCAGCCAGCAGTAAGCATGCCAGCATGGCGAGTTTCTTGTCCCAATCAATGGCGACCATACCGATTCCACCTGCGATGGCTGGTAAACACCACACAAGCCCGTGCAGAGCTAAATTTGACGGCCACCACCGCAGTGCAAATGTACCAGCTAAACAGATAATGACGCCGAAACCTCCACCCGCAGCAGCCACTAGTGTAGAACCTAAACTAGTCACACCGAGTGCTTTGGTGATTAGGTTTTGCTGTCCATAGGTGAGATTGTTTGACATCATCAGCGTAAAAGCCTGTAAGCAAAATAGCCACGACACAGGATCACGCAGAGTTTCCGAAAATTGCGCCTTTTTGAACTGCTTTTGCTCAATGGAACTCTGGCTAGATTCGTGGACACGCTTAATAACATTGACCTTCTCTTCGAGAGTCAAGAATTTTGCTTTAGCTGGGTTGTCTGGGTAGTAGAACCAAACAGCCGCTGAGAGAATAATAGAAAGCCCACCAGTAATAATCATAAAGAGTTTCCATGGGAGGACGTGGCTGTTGCTCCATAAGAGTCCATATGAAATAAACGCTGCGCATATTGGTGCAGCCGCCGAAGTTGCCCAAAGGAACGGCTGAAGGAATGATTGTTCATGGCGGATGAAAAACATTCCGATCGTCATCTCCATAGCAGGAACGACAACGGACTCACTTGCGCCTAGTAACAAGCGCAATACAACCAGCCCGGCGTATTTTGTTGCCACACAATGAAGCAAGACAGTGACACCCCACATGAATATTAGTCCAGCCACGAATTTTCCAAGAGGAAGTTTTTGCATAGCATAGTGCCCAGGCCATTGTGCTGCAAGGTACCCTATTTCAAACTCTGTTAGATAAATGCAACATAAGCGAATGGTCAGAGGGGTACGGAATGTCTAACCGACGTAAAAGAAAGTTCCTAGATTGTTGTATTGCGCTTTGCTTATCCCCGTTTCTTCAAATAGACCTAGAATAGCAGCGTACCCAAGGGTGGACTTGTCGATCTGTAATATGTGAGAAGCATTATCTCATCGTTGCTGGCAGAGCACTTACAAAAAGTAGCAAGTTGATAGCAGATAACAAGCCCATAACATAAATGTATAGCTTGCGTCGCAATTTCCTTTCATCTTCGGGATTCAATGGCCCAAATTCATCCCCGTGCTCCTCAACGATCCGTAGGGTGACATCAGCATCTTTTTCTGAAACAATTGCAGTCTCTTGAAAGATTTCTGTGCTGGAGACCTTGGCCTCAGTTTCAGAACCCATTTCAGACGATTTTTCTAATTTAGATAGTAGACCAAGTGATTGAAATGCAAATTGGAGGCTTAAATACCGTTCTGAAAGAAACGGAAAAAAAGATGGATGTAATTGTTATGAGTAATCTAAGATTACCATCACGCCAGACACGTTCCATTTTTCCAGTACATCGCTTATATGATAAAATAAAACTTTCCCCATTTACGATGCGTTATTTATTCTGTTAGGGGTATCGTTTATTTCGTGTGTCATATCGATCCATTAGAAAAAAGCGACCGGATTGCGACATGAGGTGGACCGCTTGCGTGATGCGACGGCGTAGAATCAACGTGACCCATGGTGGTAAAAGAAAACGCGATGGTAGAATTGCGATACATTTGAATAAAAAGCTGCTTAATGATAAAATTTTCATTAATTTTACTATCCGATTGGAAATAGGAATAAATTGAATTTATCTAGTCCAAATTTCAACCCGAGCCCTGCATGGGAAGGGTAAATTTATTTGTGTTAAAATGTAACCGTGAGCTCAACTTATCAAACAACAAAGATCAATTTTTAGGACAGTCATATAACAAATAAAATAAAAGATGTTCTCCAAAGAAACCTGCTTCTAGAAGTTATGCAATGGCAACGCCTAGGCCCATCCTTCTCTGCCTTGCCCGGACCTACCGAACCTTATCTGCTCAACTGTGCTTGTGACAATAATGCCGGTGCACCAGGGCTGAGATTGATTGGACAGGCAATGGAGCCTCTCTGAAGAATCACGTTACTATGTTGAGAGGGATAGGCTTGCACCAGACTACCAATGTATAACCTCTTTTAACAAGATTACCAATCACTCGATTTCAGCTACTTCAATAGACGATCGTAGCCATGGGAAATAGCTAAAAGCTGACCAATTAGCCAACCGCTGCAATGACACAACAAGCTTGCAAATCCCTTCGAGAGTCTCTGTGGAGCCGATTACAACTCGATGCCAAACTATGGTCTCCCGCTTTTTAGTATTAGGAACTTCTTTCTGGGTTGCAGCAATGAAATACCAAATGTGACCTTGGACAACAACACCGGGGAGATATGTTGGCGGCTTTGAGCCACACGAACTTGACTTTGTTGACGTCGAAGATTCGGGAAGATTGACAGAATCTTGGCAAGTTGAGCCTCGTTGATTCGTAGAACTATCCTTAGAGCCAGTCTGGACAGCATTGTTTGACTCAGATCCACCAGCAGCTGTTGCTGTATCTCCAAAGGTTCTTTGAATCTCGCTGATGTGAGCCCAATGAGCTGCAAACCAGGTCCCGATTTGAACCGAGGCAGTCGGCCAGTCCTCGACTCTCTTGGTTTCAATACTTAGACTGAGGGGGTTTAGTCTAACTGCACCATATGAGCTATGACTTAGAGAATTGTGGCCGAGTTTCATGGCGGCATCTTCCAGTGCATAATATAGTGCGGATTTATACCGAGGCTCAATGCAAATCCCAAAATCTACCTTTTTGTCGTATCTTTTCCCATTCAATGTGATCATATATGGTAATGCGATTGAAGCCGTTGTGCTGTTTCTAATGTTAGGTAAATGGATTACAGTGGAAGGCGAATAAACTCAAGAAAGTACTCACATAAGATGGGGGGCTACTTTGAATTCTAGGAATTTCCCATCCGGCCCTGCCAGGTTGCACTTGGCATGGTCAAGCGCAGCAACTAAAAGAGGATAGTGCACTTCAGTGTTCCAAGCCGCTTCCGAATGTTGGTCTCGATGGCAAATAGCGGCATTGTCCCGGATACGAATAAGAGAATTCCATGGTGGTAAATCGCCAATACTTTCACGGTAATCGGTGACATCTTCATAGATAGGGCGTCCCTCCATAAATTCGGTTATGGTTTTAGTAAAGCGTGGAATATCTTTGATATCATGTATTTTATTCTATAGGGCGAGTTAATAACATTTTCTTGTTGTCAACGGGCATATGGACTGACGAAATCTTTGGTAGAAACTATCTTTTCGCCACGGCTATATTGCCTGATAGATTTAACCAGATCAGAAAGAGGTAACGGACAATCATCACTGTCGAACAAATCCATTGAGATGATTCGGTTGCCTTTTAGGTGAAGGAGGCTCTCCCGTGCGCTCTTTACTGCGCTAGGAGTTTCCACCGTGCCAACTGCGTGGATACTAACAGGATCTGAGGGGCGATTCCATGTTGAATCTGAATAGTCGGTGCGAGGTCGCTTGTTTGGAGGCATGGTTGGTGATGATTGCGGTTCGTGGACGAAATCAATACTCACTTCGCAGAGTGGGCTGATCTCCGAAAGCCATGCCTGTATACAGCCTTTGGAGTCCATTGCTGTGGCCTTGGATTAAGTATGTAGGAATTTCTTTATATTCACTTTATTTGATGAATCAAGTTATTTTTGTAGGAAGTTTCTTTGTTGGCGTAGCTCATCAGAAGCACATCGATGACTCAGCCATTTTGTGTGGCTTGACTATGCGTGAACAAAGAAAAGAAAGAGCGGATGAACACCATTTATTGGTAATTTAAGACAATTCAGTGAATCAATGATGCAAAATCAAGGTAAGAGATTATATCAGTCCTAAAATCGACCGAAAGTGGCGGCGAATCTATCATTAGGTTGTACGATACTTATAGTCATGGTACTGTTTGGTCCACTTATATTTTAAAGGTTTGACACATCCTTTTGGAACTAGTCGGTATTTTTCAGGATTCAATCATAAGTCGGTCGATCACGGCTCTGTATAAAGATGAAAAGAAAAGTTCTACCAAACATGTCCCTTGCTTTTCTTAACGCTAATAACATTTATGTCACGCCATACCAAAACACTGATAAAGCCCACAACCCAAACTGCACTCCCCACAGCCAACATTCTCATTTGAGCATCTCCGTAGGCATTCTGAATTGCAATTCGAGTCTCCGACCCAACTGGATATGACAGTTGAGTTGAGATGTTCGCATAGATTTTGGCCAGATTTGGGAGCTCTTCTGCAGGCAAATATTTCATTAACCTTTGGGGAAAGATGTTTTGCCAAATAGCAGAGGCAACAGTCAGGCCAATGGCGCCGCCAATGTTGCCGAACATCCCCAACACGGCCAAACATACAGCAACATGTTGATGTGAAGCGGCAGCTAGAATCGCAATTTCGTCACAAACCATGATGGTGCCTGCGGCAATAGACAGAAATATTTGACACATGATGATATAGCCAACACCGCTTCCGATTTTGCAAAAATACATCATCAAGCAAGAGCCAATGATACTCAGTGGAATTCCGACATAGAGGCACACGGGCTTGAATCGGCCAGTATTGTGAATCAAGACGCCGACGGCAATGCCACAAATAACGGAGCAGACCGCATATGATTGCACAACATAGCTGGCATTCTCCACACTAAGGTCGTTGACTACCTGCAGGTAAGAGCTAAAGAAGCTATTCCAGCACCAGAAACTAATAAATAGCGTAGTCGATAGTATGCAGGCACCCAAAACGGTACGATCGAGGAGCAGTGAGTAGGGTATGAAAGTAATGGTGGCATAATACTTCTCCCAAATGACGAAAGTGACAATGAGTAAAATGCCGATGATTGACATTCCAACAACAAGTACTGGATTCAAATCTTGTATTGTATATAGATTAAATGGTAGCAGAAATAGGGCAACACTAGAGGATAGCAGAATGAGGCCCACAGCGTCGAACTGGCGGCAGTAATGGATAAAGGACTGCATGGTTGTGTGATTGTCATCTTCTTTGCAATTTGGAATGAGCCCCAGCTTCTTGGCTTTCAGATAGTTGTTCAATAAAAGACTCAGAAGAGGAAGCGTGACGCAAGGTATGAGAATTGCAAATGTCCCAAATGCCCAGCGCCAACCGAGTCCATTCAGAAACCACGAGCATATCGGACCAGCCAACATGCTCGCAATCAGATTCGGTGAGCTCACAATGGCTTGCATCAATCCCCGGTTGCGCAGAGACGAAGTGTCGGCAACGAAAACAGTTAGGCTGTATTGAATCCCATTGTTTCCGACCGTCTGCAAAACTTGGGCCGCAGCGTAAGCCTCGACGCTATTGCACATAGTCATCATGACAAGTCCGACCGTAGCAAGCAGGATGCAAAAAAGGTAACCCTGCGGGCGACCAAAAACATCTAGGATCTTAGCCAGAGTGAGGTTGGTGACACCGCCAATGACACTGCTCAGGATACCGACTGTGGGCGTAAGCGAGTGGAGGGCGAAGGTGGAAGTGACATAGGGCGTGAGGATACTCATAGTGCCGGAGAGAACCCCTTCGGCGAAATAGATCAGCCAGATCATGACGTATGCAGAAGCCAGAGCTCTAGTGGTCCAAGCCATAGTCACAGCTTCGATATTCTGGACGCCGGGTTGGGCATCGGAAACTGGGGCAGACCCGCCATCGTCGCCAGCATCTGAATTCGCATCCTGATTGTGATCGCTGAGAAGGGGAGTGTAGGGGCTAGGCGAGTCGCCCGTAGAAGTTTTGGGTGGTGACCTCATAGGTCGTATAGATTGTACCTTGAAAAAAAAAGGAAGAAAATAGGAAAGACAAGGTGGAAGACTCGCAAAGTAATTGAGGCGACCGGGAGATTCGTCTCTTGTCAGCGGGCGAGGACGGGCGCTGAAATAGGTCAGCCATGTCATCGAGTGGAGAATAGAGATACCCAATGAATGAACTTGCTCATTCTGTGGCCCCTCATGCACAGCCTGGTTAGCGCGTAAATAACTTGCGCATTCTGCAGGGCTTGGCAAGGTCTTGTCATGTAAGCCTGAGTTCTGCCGCTTCCTGTTTTGCTCTTAGACGCAAGCTGTTTGATGCCTGCGTGACACCATCCTCTGGTAATCGGACGTTTATTTATGATAGCTTTTCATAGCATTGGAAACCTTGGGAAGCTCCAGCGTTTTTGGGCGGATCATCTCATTCAGTATAGTTTGGCACATCTGCGAAAAATACCCAAGGGATGCAGCTACGACGGATTATTCTGGAGTAAGGAAATATCTAAAAAAGAATTATTCAACCTCAACTTAAAAAAAAAAACTCCTAGTAAAAATTTTCATCTAACAATCTCATCTCCAGTAAATCTAGACCCAACAAATTTCCGCGCAATGATTGATTAGCAGCTAGTGTCTACAAGCTCTGCATACTTGGTGAATTCCTCGTCCGCGTTAAACATCTCCAGCTCCTCAGGGTGCGTGCCCAACACGAGCTCTACTCCGCCGTCCTTCTTCATAGGGAAAATCACCAAAAATCGGAACCGACCGTTGCCCCGCTCTAGCTGCGGCCGCATCGACTCGGGCGACCCTCCGTTGCCGAAGAACTGGTCTCCGAAGCAGATGTCATTCATTGGGAATAGCATCATGTTAGATATCATGGCATGCATATGCTCGAGACCCATATTAGCCGTCGAGAATCTGCTGTGATCAGGAAGAGATTGCAGAATGGTAAATGCATCATGCACCACAGAGGGAGTAATGCGCGCGGCAGACTGGCGGAGTAAGTACGCGATTTGCCCGATACTTGTCTCTGGAGAGCAGAGCGTCTCTGTGGGCATGCTGGATCGGTTTAGAATGAGCAAGCTTCCCATGTACGTCGATGGGAGTAAGGAAGAGAAGTATGGTCGGCCGTCAGTGGGAAGTTCGAGGATAGACATGTCGTCAGGTCCAAAAGACTGCTTGCGGACCTCTTTGGCTACACGGTATCGTGCCCGGATAGCAGCGCGCCAGAAGAAGGCTTGTACAATGTCGCTGATGGAGGTGATGACGCCCTTGGATTCGGGGTCGGCCATAACATCTTGCTTCATCTTCTCCAGCTTCTCAGGTTTGATGAGGAACAAGGTTGTCTTGAGACACCTTTCGGCACGGGGTAGTGGCCAGACAGAGTGCAAGGGGAAAATGGGCCGAGGAGGGAGCGAATTTGCACCCGAAGGCTTTGTTGTAATTAGAGCACTCTTATCAGCCACCAAATCTTCTGCGGATGCGTTGGTCTGGTCCTCGTCATCAGGGGGCAAGAATGGCAAGAAGCCCCAAGTCCCAGGATCGACTTCGCTAAGCGGCTTAACCCAGCCCTCCTGCTCGTGAATAATTTCTGGTAGGCTGTGATTGAAGCTTTCGGCGTCGAACCAATCACATGTCGCCGACTTGTCGCCTTGCAAATACCTGCAGTTCTCGGCCCAGGCCCTGATAGCGATCATAACGCCAAGGCCATCAAGGCAGCAATGGTTCAGATCAACGGCAACGATACAGCCGCCCTCAACAAAATTGGCCTGCCCCGAGAAAATGTCGGCAGGGAACTTGGGAAATGGATCATCTCGAAGGACAAGGCTGTCTTTGAAGGCAGAGGGTGCAAATTCCGAATCTCTCAACTTGTCGAAGGAGGGTAGAACATTGCTGAGATCTTTGTACACTAGGCGGTTTCGGGCTGAGGCGGCCATGTGCAGTGGAGGAATTGTAACACAGAGGTCTCCCTTGGTGTAGCCAGTCTCCTGCTCTGAGCAGTGCATCATTTTGCCGCTGAGAGCTGGAATCAAATCGAATGTGCGATTGAGACCCTCCTGAAGATTTTCAAATGCCTGCTCAAAAGTAACTTCCTCACGTAGTGGGAAGTAGAATTCCAAACCCATGCCATGGTTTGGGTTGACATAGTCCAGAGCATTCAGCCTGAAGGACTGTCGCGCCCTGTGTTGCGCAATCATGCTGTTCAACTTGGCCGCGTCATCGTCGACCACCTTGTGAGATGAATCCCCTTCATTTGCCTTCTTCAACTCGGCTGCAAGACGTGCCACAGTAGCAGAAAGACCGGCAATAGTGGGGTTGGCATAGACGTGACGGGGAGCAATCTTTTCACCTAACCCGGTGGCTGCTCGGATGGTCTTGACAGCGGCAAAGGCACCAAGAGAGTCCAATCCAAGATCGAACAAGTTCATTTCTGGGGTAGCCCCCTGGATTTCTGGGAGTGATGAGGCGATGATATCACGCACCCCGTTTTCGATTGACTCAATTGAAGTCGTATCAATGGTGACATTACTCGGGAGATCGTCGTTCCGAGAGCTGTAGAATCTCTCAATGAAATCAGCGTACAGTGCCAATGTGGCAGGTCGTTTCACAGTAGCTTTGTCGGTTCGGATAAAAGGTTTGTCAGCTTCAGCAAAAGTGACAAAGTCTCGCAGCAGCTGGTTTTTGTGCCGAGACATGGAGTTGGCCTTCTTGACGGTTTCCCAAATGCTGTCAACGAGCTCGTCCGTCTTATGCGAGGGGTCCTTGAGCTCAATAAGCAGGCCAGCTTGGGGCCTTCCAGTTCCAAAAACCAGACACCCGTTAATTGCAGGGTGAGTAGTAACAAAGGCTTCTGTCTCAAGAGGTGAGATCTTGTACCCGTTGGACAGTACGACGAGGTCATCGCTTCTACCTTTGAAGGCCCACAGGTTGGGGTTGGTAGGATGTCTCATGTACAAATCCTTGAAGTTGATTGACTGCTTCTCTGGGAAAGTGTGGTAGATTCCCTGGAACAATGGCCAGTGTTCGTTGCGATGAATCCAGTGCTCATAGGTGTCATCATCGACCTGCTTGAACTCAAATCCAGAGTATGGGTGGAAGCAAAACCAGAACCAGTCCTCCCTTTGCGGCACCAAGTTGCCAATGAATAGACCCTCGGTTGTGCCGGTCAAGTTCAAAACTCGAATAACCTTGTTGACCTTGCCAGCGCTAACTGGACTCACAGGCCCGCCAGACGCGCAGATAAATTTGGATGACTTGAGCTTGGCCAACACGTCAGGTGTTTCGCCAACCTCATCACAAAGAGAGGGAACCATGCTCCAGATGTCAATCTTGGCATGTTCCGCAAGAGTCTCTACCAAGTTCACATTGGGCAGCACACCAACCGGTCCCAAGATGCATTGCAGGTTGAAGAGAGCGGGCATGAGAATATCCATAATGATACCGGCACCCTGTAGTTGATGTCAGCTAGCCAATTCCCTACTCCAGAAATTATGAAATTCTTACATGGCTCATAGGAAATGACGAGTAGATCCTATCGCCCTCCTTCCAGTTAGTTGTCCAAGGGAGCAAACCGTCGTCACCTTTAACTGGCGGCAGTAGGCGCACCGCATCCATAGTACCAATCAGTCCGTGGGACCAAGGAATAGGCTTGGGAACGCCTGTAGTTCCAGATGTATGTAGGAAGCAAAAGGGCTCATCAATGGCCTCTTCAAATATCTTGGTGTATAGAAAGGGCTCTGTTGACTCGGCATCAAGAAGCTCATCAAGCAAAGGGAGTTGTAGAACGCTCATATCACGCTTCTCGAGGACTTCCTTGACTAAAGGCACTGGGGAAACCTCACTAGCATTGACCCAAATGTTGCATTTAGTTGCCTCAAGAACTGCCAGTGCACCTTCGGTGTTGTTCTTAGGTGAGAGAAACAATGCCTAAAAAAATTCAGTTACCTAATTACGGACGCGCAAATGGAATGTCATAGTCTTACCGCATAGCCGGCCTTGACGCAGGCATATGTTAAAAGAATGTGCCGCAAATCATCTATACGAGTTGGAGAGTTAGTATGAATAAATAATTTCGGTACAGTCATTCTTTTTATAACTTACGAGGTCCAATGTATCCCACAGCTTGGATCGACTCGGGCTTGCCCACTTGGTTTTGAAGCCACCAAGCTGTCTTGTCAACTGCCTTTGTGAACTCGCGGGCAGAAACGTGTCTAAAATCAAGAGCATCGCCGGAAAGCTTGGTCAAAGAGAAAACGGTACGCTCTGGTTCGGCAGCAGCAAGGTTGTCCATGATTTGAGGGATCAACCTTTTGCCGTATGGTGTAGCAGTGGCTTCATTGATGTCTTCGGACAAAGCGACGCTGTTTAATTTAATTTCCACGATGGAATCGGGACGGCTCGAGGCGAAAGTGGGAGGAGACTGTGTTTCAGGTGTGGTGGCTGCGCTGTGTTTACCTTTTGCGCGGGGTGAGAAGATGGAGTTGTTGGGTGAGCCAAGAGAAGGTGAAGGGGAATGTCTTTTGGGTGTAGATGCTCCGCTCAGATATCCACTGGCGCTGACGGGCGTGGCTGGTCGCAGGTAACTGGCTGTTTCCTGAGTGATACCGAGGGCATCTCTCTCGCGCGATACTTCTTTGAAGTAGCTGGGGCGGCCATCCTCATAGACGAGCTCCAACCGGTCATCCTTGTTAAACTCACCCATGGGAGCGCTGACCCACTCTCCATCGGCTAATTGAGCAACACTGCAATGCCATGGGGTTGTGAATCCGGTCTTGGTGTTAAGCAAGCATACTGACAACTTGTTACCGGCTACCGACTCATGAATGGAAAGTCGGAGATGGTTCGGGAATGCTTGCTTCACTGCACCAGCAAAGGCCTATATAGAATAGAAAGGTCAGAAATTTGATTGACTAAAAGAATGTCCATGTTCACTTACATCACCTCGTATTAACATCTGCTTAGCAAGAAACTTGCAATCCCTCTTGTAACCGTTGGCGGTTCGATCCACTCCGAGAGGAAAGATGTGTTTTAAATCAGACTCCAAGAACCGCTTGTATCCAAGGTAGGTTAATTTTGTGTCCGGGTTGTTGGCGATCTCATGGTCGATATTAAGGTCGGGTCTGCCGTGCTTATTCAGCAGCAGTCTGCGGAAGTTGGTGCAGTTGGCGACATAGGTGATTTCGCCAATCTTCTCTGGTAGGGGGAAGTCAAGGAGGTCCTTTATTCTGCAAAAGCTAATGTGCTTAAACTTCTTTTGGATGACCATCTTGCGGAGAGCCTCTCCGTAGGCCCAAGTGTCTTGGTCTGATATGCATAGCAAGTCTAATAATATTAGCCTAGGTATTAATGATGATCATGGAAGCAAACTTACCATTGTATGTGATGCCATCTGAGATGATGGTGACGTGAGCTCCAGGTGCGTAAATGTCCTTGATACGTTTGCACATGGTGTTCAACCTGCTAAGGGCCAGTTCTTCGGCCTTGTCGGGTAGATTACCGAGAACCTTGTAAACCTTGTTTGCAGACTTGAATGGGAATGCGGGGAGGCATGATTCAACTTGCTTGCCTGCCTTGACAAACTCAGCGATGACGGATTGGAACTTGTCCGCGCCATTTTCCAGCCGATCTTTAGAATCATCAAATTTGTTGAGTGCATACTCAAAAATGATTTCCAAGATTTGGCGAGAGATGTCATCGACTTGGTTGATAGCTTGTGAAGAGTCGACAGAGTCGCTGTTGGCAACAGCAACAGGGCTGGCGTCGACAGGTTCCACCGCCATGTCAACGGTCTGAGACATTATCTGGGAAGGAAGGAAGGAAAGAATTTAAAAAATTTAAAAAAGATTTAAGGTATGATATGGGGTATCAAACGCACTGCAAGTTCGCAGATCACTAAGTTGGAGGGTGCAGATGGAGCGGGAAAGCGGGAGATAATATAGATGAAACAAACTTTAGCTGGACCACGGGACCGATGAAGTCAACCGATATATATCAGCGCTCGCGAGAGTGAAGAATTTGCACATGTCTGTTGTACCAGACACCTCGACCGTTGACCCATGTTAGCCGCGACACGGCGCCTTGCCGGAGTAAGCGGGCGATGCCGGTCTGATGTGAGGACAGGAATGGAATCCTAATCCCATAGCCCCATGCGCGGTGATGCTAAAGATGGGGAGTACGGGGTGCGAAATGCCATGTTGCCTGCTCGCAGCGTACGGGGAGCCCCGACCAACTAGCGCCCGCAGAGCACATTTGAGACAAATTTGAGGCCAATTGTCAGCGCTTGTGACAGGGCGTGCATGCATCCAGCGCCCATGCAAAAAGGTGGATTGCCGACGCAGCCCAGGATGAGCAAACTTAGGCCAACGCTACTGGCTTGGCAACAGTGAAGGTTGTGATTTGGCACCGGACTGATGGGCCATGGCCAAGCTGAAAAGAAAGCGACGATTCCGGTTGCTGTGTCACATAGCCACGGGGCAGCGCAGTTCGGCGGGTGGATGTTGGTGCTGCGTTGGTGTTTCGGGCACCCTATTTTCAGACAATAGGTTGCAGCGGCTAAGCAATGTGCATCAGGCCGTTGCGCACTGTGTCACCATGAAGGTCCCTCCCGAGTTGTCGTCTTGATCCATCCCGTGCACTGCCGGTTATACAATAACGCAATTGTCCGACTCTCCCAACGGCAGGTAGACTTCTCCAATTGTAGTACTAGTGTATATATAGACCAACCTAGTTTCTCTCCCATTCGTCTGAAAATCCCGCTTCCAGCTAAATTTTGACCCCATTCCGCAGTCTCAACTGTTGGTCATGTCCCAAGCAAACCAATCATCCAGTTCCCAGTTGGAATCTCACCTCAGCGAGATGCCGAAAATTCAGGAATTGGAAACGCTCAGACCCTTAGGCATGTTTCAACCCACCAAACACCATGGTGACCTATCAGAACTTGTTGTCTAACACATTACCAAAGGCAAACTTGAACAGGTCTCAGCTTGCTGCCACCACCTCGGCTTCTTCAACAACGTCGGCCTCTCGGCGGAATACAAAATCTCCTCGTCCTCTCCGACTGTGACAAACTTGCGTCACCTCATCTTCACCGCGGTAGCAAATGTCCTCCGTAAGCACCGGGTACTATTCGCTATCCCTGTCAATGAAGACACACCGGAGACTTTCTTTGCCTCGCTCTCTTCAATTGATCTTACCCAATGCATCATCTTTCTCAGACGATCCCAGCCTGTAAATGGCGCTGCAAAAGGGAAAGATGAGGAACTCGACGCAATCTTGCAGAAGGAGCACAATACCGATTTCAAGTCTGAATTCGGTAACTTGCCCTTCTGGCGCTTAATTATTCTGCAAGCTCCTGGGGCGGAAGACGAGTTTACGGCCTCCTTCATTTACCACCATGCCATTGGTGACGGGGCTTCTGGTATGGTGTTCCACAAAGAATTCAGCAGTGCTCTAGAAGTTGCTTCCTCCTCGCCTCCACTTGATGCCACCATAGTTTCCACCGTTGAGCCAGACAAGACTTCTTCTATTCTTGAATCCCTTGAGGAGTTGCATCCTCTACCGATCAATCCAACCCCGCCAAGTCCTCCCACAGTAAGCCACAAGGTATGGACGGGCAACCCCATCTTCACGCCTTGCAAGTCTCGCTGGGCGTCTCTTTGCTTGTCACCAAGCACCTCGGGAAATTTCTTCCAGGAATGCAAAGCCAAGAAGCTATCGGTCACGTCCGTTTTGTCGTCAGTTATCGCTACGACCCTGTTTAGTATTCTTCCACCAACCGAGGAGGCTCTTAGCTGCACCATCCCAGTCAGCTTACGGTCATGGCTCAAGGTACCACGCGAATTTGCAGATGGTGCGATTGGAACTTATTTCGACGCCACCCGCGTGCAATTCACCCGGCCGGAGCGGCCCGGCCAGGGCTTGCAGAAATCTGATTTCGCGGACGGATGGGCAGCGGCTCAGCAAGCATCCAGTGGGTTGCATGACTACCTCCAAAATATCTCACCCTCTGGGGAGCCTTATACGAGTATTGCAGTCTTGAAAACTCTGCCAGACATCTCTGTCATCTTCAGTTCTATGCCTGGCAATACCCGTGGGGAATCCTTTGAGGTGACAAATGTCGGGGTATTTTCGGCCTTTAAATCTGAAAGGCCTCCTCATTGGCACGTGGGAAAAGTTGTTCTCAGCCGAAGCGCTCTTGTCACTGGGCCTGCAGTCACCCTCAGTGTTGCCACGGGCGGGAATGGATCAATGACCATCGGCTTTAGTTGGCAGGACGGGGCTTTGGATGATGATGTCATAAATTTTCTGAGGCAAAGGGTTGAAAGTCATTTTGAGAAATATGAAGATGTGCTAACAAATTCGGCTCACGTGCAAGGGAAGGGACGATTCAAGTCGTGCACCATACTCTAGTTGGGTGGGATTGATTGTGCAAGTAGTGGACGCGTACTGTGTGACATCACAGTGTCAGGAGGGCGTTGATAGATTAGGACAAAGTAGAAAGATTGATCATCAGTTAATACGATGTTACGTTCGGTTGCCACCAAGCACGGCTATTTTTGACAAACAAAAGTCAGCATGTAGTACATGGACGCATACATCGTTTGACGCGTTTTCTGTTTGACGTCGCATCTTTTTCCCTTTTTTTTTCTTTTTTTTTTACGACAGCTGCCCCATTCGTACGAGACCGGTAGGGCGGCATGACATCTCCGCGAAGGTTGCGTTGCATGAAACGCCAAACGTGCCTCTAGGACTTAGCTTGTTGTAAGCATAATATGCACGCCGATCCGGAATCGAGGCAGTGCGCTGCTGGGTCCGCCCATCTTCTAAGCATTGCGTATTCGGGGATCTTTGCATAGCCTCTGACTGGCCTCGGCGCCCGCATCTACCCGCACCTTGGGGGCCCAGATCTGCGCGCAAAAAGACGCAATATAACAGTCTTCAGGCACCCGCAGGGCCTCAAAGCATGCCCACGGCATAGTAACGGGCACTACAAATTTGGATTTACTCGGGCCGGTTGTGGTTTTCGCCTCCACGACAATTTCGACCAACTTCACAATGGCCAACCAACCACCCACATATCCTTTTGCTTACTCCCAAGCCGCTCGCCTCGATGACAGGATCGACATCCCACGCCCAGCCATTGACCCCGTGCTTGCTCCCATAGTTGATTCGTATCTGCTTCCCGAAGAAGTGGATCTCAACTTTATGCGTGGCCTGTCAGCTGGCGAAGATGACGCCGCCTTTGTGTACAATGCTGACACAGTCATCAAGAGTGCACCGCATCTCAAGCACACGGAGCATTCTGTGCCAGGCCCCGATGGTAACGTTATCATCTTGTCCGTGTTTGCACCCAAGGAGCCAACGTCGGCTGCACTGCCAGCTTTGTACTATATGCACGGTGGCGGAATGATTGCGGGTGACCGCTTCACCGCTGTACCCGAGCTTTTCGATGTCCTCGAGGACATTGAGTGTGCTGTGGTGTCTGTCGAGTACCGCCTTGCGCCAGAGACCCGCGCTCCGAGCCCAGCACAAGACTGCTATGCCGGTCTCGTCTGGACATCCGAGAACGCCGCTAGCCTAGGCATCAACCCAGCAGGCATCGTTGTCTGTGGTGTGTCGGGCGGCGCGGCTCTGGCAGCTGCAACATGCCTCATGGCCCGAGACAGGGAGTCCCCCACCGTCCCCATCAAGGCCCAAATGCTTCTCTCTCCCATGTTGGATGACAGGTGCGAGACGGTCTCGGATCAACAGTTCGAATATGGAAGTCCGTGGTGTGGTGTCACAAACCGCATGGCTTGGACTCATGTAATTGGGGCGGACCGGGGCACCGACAAGGTTACATCCTATCAGTCGCCGTCCCGAGCTGAGGATCTATCAAACCTTCCCCCGACATACATAGATGCTGCGGAGTGCGAGGTATTCCGCGACCCTGCAGTATTCTACGCTATGAATATGTGGCGTTGTGGGTCAACATGTGAGTTGCATGTATGGCCGGGGGCTTTTCACCTATTTGATGGCATGGACAATCCTGATGTACCGCTTATTCACGCTGCCATAGAGGCAAAGAAAACATGGCTCAAGAGAATTATGCAGACCAAAGTAGTGGAAGGTCAATGATGCCGTTTTCGAGGCCCCCAAACTCTCTAAATCTGAAAATTCTCAAGATCTACACACTAGTTTCTCTTGGTTGCTTCGTCTCACTGTGGGTCCACTTTGAATGAGGTCCCCAGAGGATGCTTCCCCCGCCTTGGTAATAGCACAGACGGGTTCATGTTCAAAAAAGGAAAAGAAGCATAAAATCCCTGCAGAAGTCGTTCGTGTCTTAAAAACCGTCCGTTGTCTACCCGCGTGACTGCAAAGATGGCGGAACAAAACAAATTTGCGATATCTAATACCCTTGGCGGCGCTAGGCACAGTAGCTTAACCAGACCCGCTGCGGCGCTGAGTGAGTTAAATCGAGCTAATTATCATTGGTAGATCTGTGCGGGAGCGGCTCTCGGGCAACCAACGGGAGGGCAGGGGTATGGCTGGGCCATGCACACGGCCAAGAAGAGAAAGGGCCATCAGGAAACACAGACTAATCCTGTTCTTATCGAAAAGCCGCTGCATGAGGCCTGTATACATGATTTGTTCACGCCATCCACGAGCAAGTAGATGAGCAAGATATTTGCCAAGCCCAAGAACCCACTGCTAAGGTCATCTTCAAACTACTCATGCAAGGGGGGGTGTTGGACCAACACGCTCAATTTTGATTGAATACTTGCTCAGCGTGTCGCACAAGGAATGTAGCTGGCAATATATAGCAGAACGCCCCGTAAGCAGTGGCTTTTCAATCAGTCAAGACTCACCTTTTGCTCTTATTTCCCTCTAAATGCGCCCTTGACGCATTCGTTTTGTTCCTCGTTCTCTATCGCACACAACATGGGTGAAGTTGAAGGGCAAACGGCGCCGCCCCGCGCTGACGGGTATGATGAAAAGGACCGAGCCGTAGGAATCGACGAGGTGGGCCGCGACACTAAATCGCCGCCTAACGGGAACGAGACCATCGACAAGGAAGCCCAGGCTGGTGTTCAGCAGGTGGAGGCCATTGCCACGGTGTGGTCGAAAATGTCCCTGATAGTCGCCTACGTATTGATCTGGCTTGTCTACTTTGTCGTTCTCATGGAGCAAGCAGCTTCAGCCTCGCTGGTCCCCTACGTGACCTCAGCTTTCCAAGAACATTCGCTCACGCCCACTGTCAGCGTCGTTAGCGGCGTCATAGGAGGGGTATGCAACCTTACTGTCGCCAAGGTGCTCGACATCTTCGGGCGACCACAGGGATATGCCATGTCCCTTTTTATCGCAACCATTGGTCTCATCATGATGGCGGCGACCAATAGCGTGGAAATGTACGCCGCCGCGCAAGTTTTCTGGACCGTAGGCAACAATGCCCTCCTCTACACTGTCAACATTTTTGTCGCCGACACAACAGCCCTGCACAATCGTGGCCTTATGACAGCCTTGACTTCGTCGCCCAACATGGCCACCATTTGGATTGGAGGCCCCATGGCACAGGCCTTTCTCGCTGGCCCTGGCTGGGCATGGTGCTTTGGAGCCTTCTCCATAATCGTTCCTGTTATGTGTCTGCCCTTGTTTGTTGTCATGATGTTCAATTACTTCAAAGCTAAGAAGGAGCATGTAATTGTGATGGAAAAGGGATCCAAGACTATATGGCAATCGTTTCTACACTATTGTCGCGAGTTTGATATCATCGGCCTACTTCTTATCACGGCAGGTCTGGCACTATTCCTATTGCCCTTCAACCTTTATACTCTACAGGCTGAAGGATGGCGATCACCGTTAATCATCTGTCTGCTGGTTTTCGGTATAGTACTCATCATCCTATTCGCCTTGTGGGAAAGGTTCTTTGCGCGGGTCACATTCATTCCCTACTCACTACTGCTTGATCGAAATATGGTTGGCGCATGTGTGCTTGGTACCGTCCTTTTTATCAGCTACTACTGCTGGATGAGCTTTTTCAGCTCGTTCCTCCAAGTTGTCAATAACCTCAGCGTAGGCAAGGCCGGCAATGTCATTCAGGTCTATAGTCTTGGTGGCAGTATATTCGCCATTGTCACCGGTTTAGCCATTCACTATACTGGTCGATTTAAGGCCATTACGCTATATGGCGCCCTACCCATTTACACTCTGTTTATGGGTCTTATGATATACTTCCGAGAGCCAGACATGAGCATCGGTTATATCGTCATGTGCCAAATTTTCATCTCGTTTGCTGGCGGAGTAATAACGATCACCTCTGCAATTGCAGCCATGTCCTCTGCATCTCACCAGGATATTGCAGCAGTTATGGCTATTCTGTCCATGTTCTCATCCATTGGTGGTGCTGTTGGAGCAACAATTGCAGGAGCTATTTGGCAATCCATCTTTCCGACCAAACTTGCCGAATACCTTCCTGTTGAGGAGCAAGCAAATCTTCTCAATATTTATTCCATGATTGAAATCCAACTTAGTTATCCAGTGGGGTCTGCTACTCGAACTGCCATCCAACATGCCTATTCTGACGCACAGTCAATGATGTTGACTGCTGGCACAGCTATCTGGGCCGTTGCATTCATTGCTGTTGCATTTTGGAGGGACACTAATGTTAAAAATATCAAACAAGTCAAGGGCCAGGTGATTTAAGTCTGGATAAATTATTCTTTCTCGGTGGCATTTATTTGGGCACTAGAGTTGAAAGTCGGATTAGCGAGTTGATTGAAAAGACAATGAGTCTTAGTAGCGTTCTGCCCAATGGCACTGACGAACATAGAGATATCGCGCAAATAACTTTACTAATAATCATTATTTAACTGATATTGCATTCTTGAATGAACGTAACCTCTTAAGTTTATCGAATGGTCGATGCTGCCCAACACTACTCATCCTTCGACCACGTTTTTAGGATTCTGATATATAACTCATCACTAGTAACCAAAATATAATATCATTCAGCAAATTTAGACAATGTTAGAAATTTACCTTGAGGGAGAGCATACCTGCTCCTCTGCTGTATCATCACGTATAATCACGTATAATCATAGCTTGTCATACTATAAGCGAAAAGTATATTCCATGCTGAATCTCTTAAAGAAAGTATTATTAAATCATTAAATTCGTTATTTCATTCGTTTCAGCATTACCGTCGCATCCTTCTCAGGCTTGCTCGGTTACCCCACCATGGCCAGATTAGCAGACAATCTTCCATCCCTTCCACTCCCCGTTAGCCTCGTTGCACTGGCTTGTTTGAGCTGTCGTCTGCCCAACGGTACACTGTTCATCAGTGAACAGCAAAACTAATTCGATATTAGAGAATACTCTTCCAACAGATAGAGAGTTGACTTACGTTGACATCCTGCGTTGATGTCTGTCAATATCACAGACTTGACAACATCGACGTTGAACCCTGTGCACTGATCCAACTCGTCGTCAAGTACGGTGTAGACGCCCAAATTCTGTGCTGAACAGCCATTCTCACCGAAGCCACGGAAATCGGATACGTGAACTACGCGAGAAATGGCAGCAGCCGAGGCGCCCATGGCGAGGGCAACAGTAGAGGCGAAGATCTTGCTGAAGTGCATGATGAAGTGTATAGTGAAAGATGGGTTTTTAAGCGGTAGCTGAGGATGTTTTCTCAAGTAGAGTTTTTGGATTGCTGGGTTGATGAGGTTCTCTTAGATGCCGTTGGATAGGTTTAAATACCTTGACTCTTTTGGAACTCCGCACGACATTTTCCGAATACCCGACCGCCGCAGCCGATTATTCCATTATCCATATGAAGGATTTGCTGTCGTGGATCACTGAAAGCGAATGAATATCCTTACACTAGATGCTTAGTGTATGGCGCTTGAGGTTGTGACTACCAATTTCTCCAAGTATTCCAACCAGTTCATCTGAGAGGATACAGCAACTACCAACGAGTGGCTTGGATGATCAGCCACTACCAGAACCGCAAGAATGACGTAGGATCTGACACCACGTATACAATTGACGTATGCACTTTCTCAAGGTTATCGCGGAACGGGGTAGTACCCGGGATATCCCTGCATGGCGATCGGTAGGACAGTCCAAAGAAAGATACAGAGCAAATAATAGCAAACTCTTTTAAATTATCAATAGATCGCTATGAAATTAATTATTGTGACCCCCCATGCTCCACATTGTCTGATAGCCGGACATAGCACAAGTGAGATCAAATCTTTTCCCTCATCGCGGATCCTCACCTGACAGAAAGCTGAAGCACCCATAACACCAAGCGACAAAGCACTTTGCTAGCCGTGAATTTCCATGCATATATTGTTGCCGCAGGCACATACTCAATCCAATCGGGCCCTATTATTAGCATAAAACGTATAAAATCCAGCCTCATTTATGGGGAATTTTGTGAATCCTTCACTGTGCTGCGGATTGAATATCCACTCTGGCGCAGATCTGCCCACCATTATGACAGCATTCATTCCCCACTTCTCTTTGCCACATCCATTACCGGGTCAAGCGCCCTCTATTCCTGGGCATTACCAACTACATGTTGTTATTTCTTCTATGGGGCTAAACCAGGTTTGCGATGACGTACGGGAATAGCAAATGAAAAGTAGTCACATAAAATTTCCAACTTTTGCAAAAGGAATGACATCTTTGTTCGGAAAAATTGGTCGGTCTACTGCTGGAAAAGGTTTACTATCCACAGTAAATGTATCTAATAAATAGCATCAAAATCCAGAAAAGAATAGTGTTCTCAAAGTAATGCCTCATGATACTCATCCAGCAATCAAGCATCCGTAAGTTAATTTACCAATCTAAACGTCTTGATTTTCCTCCTGCAAGGCAACCTGTGCTGGTGGCGTTATCAATATTCTTCATCATTTTTCGGCCCCGAAAGCCAGAAGCAGTGATTTTACGGAATACCTGGCTGCGAAATTGACTGTACAAAGACAACACGCCGCCACCATCTAGCAATGCTTCCTCAACTTCGGAATGCTGGTAGTGAAACCTTTTCTGTATTCCTTCAACCTCAATAGTCTTTGAGTCCTTGTCGATAGTGACGAATGAGTTTTCGTGTACATTTGCATAGAATTCCGGGTCTTGTATTTTAATATTGTATAGCCCCATATTAAGCTGATTTCGCTCATCTATTTGTGTTAGCAAACCTTGCAGTATTGTAAAACCATAACACCCACATATAAACGCGAACCCTTTGGCAATCACAGCTTCAATGCCGGCACCCTGCAGTGCTCTCACAGCATCTTCTCTGGATGACCCACTACCAAACCCATGGTCTGCGACGCTAGGCAAATGAGCTTGAAGTATGTACTGGTGACATTTCTAATACTTACATGATGCGGGAGCCTTCTTTTGCTCGTTCTCGGAATTCGGGTCGAAAGTACTCAAAACAGTGGCTACCGAGGTCGGCATTGTCGATTCCAGGCATAAATTCGGCCGGAATAATAGCATCGCTAGCGTTTGTTAGTAACATCTATTCCGTAGATTTGGCAGGAGACTGAACTCACGTATCAACATTCTCTCCGAATCTCTGAACCTTTGATTGGATGACGTTTTTGCTCTCTGTGGAAGAGAATGGAGAGTTTTGTAGGACACTCAAACCATTCACACTGGTATTTGATGAAAACTCAGGCTCAGGTTCGCTAATAATCGGCAAGCTTCCGACATTTTTTTCAACGCTTTTTATGAATTCTTCGAGCCTTCGATTGTCAAGACGACCAAGCAGATGGGCAGGATCAGCCACTTTCATGTCAAAGCTGGATGCTGCAACAACCGCTGCTGAAGTTATGTTGCCAATACTTCCTTTACCCATGCGATTGCGGAAATTTCGATTCTGAGAGGAGAGCCAGACCTCACCTTCTCCAGCCACATCGACGTCGTTGATACCAACACAATAAGAGCACCCAGGGGCGCCAATCTCAAATCCTGCCTGTTTATAAATACTTAAGAGGCCCTGGCGCTCCAAATTCTTTATGATAGTCAGGCTTCCAGGTGTCACACGTCGGCTTCCTCGAGCCACTGGCACCATACCAGCTCGAAGACCAGCATCCAGCACCAATGCCCCAACCACCAAATCTTCCTCGGTCGTCGTACAAGCCCCAATAAAGCATCCATCCAGTTTCATTCCCACCTTTTCCAGGACTGGAACTACATGATCGGGGTTTGGATAGAGCGCGATTGTTGATTGGACAGTCGCAAGATCGATAGTTCTTTCCTCAGCATATCGAGCGCCCGGGTCTGCACGGAAATAGATGCCTCCATCTCTATGCTCTTGATGTGACCGATTAGCGATCCATGCTGCTGTTCTTTCATCAGCTTCAAAACAGGCTCCCATCCCACCGAATTCGGTTGTCATATTTGCGATGGCAAACCTTGCATCCATGGACAGCTCTTTCAGAGAAGGACCTCCATATTCCACTGCTCGTTGGAATGCAATTGTATTCCGCTTAAATAGACCCAGAATATGCAGAATGACATCCTTTCCGCTCGTACCAAAGGGGAGCTTCCCAACAAAGTTGATTCTGCAAACTTCTGGCGATCGGAACCATGTCTCGCCAGTCACCATTGGCATAACCACGTCAGCGGCTCCGAATCCGACTGCCAATGCACCCATGCTTCCGGCCGAGCATGTATGAGAATCACTGCCAACCACAATCCGTCCCGGTTGCGCTCGTTCGCGTGTGAAATCAGTGTGCATGATGCTGGTATTAGCAGGCAGGAAGTCGATAATTTTGGCCTCACGCTGAAACTTTTCAGCCTTTTCGATCAGGCCTCGCTGTCGTGGCCGATTATTTGTGCGTGGGTCAACAGTGTGGTCAACAGCAAGCCAAAGGCGGTCATTGCGATGTAAACGTGGTCGTCCCATTTGATTGTATGTCTTCTCCATTCCGGCCCAAAGTAGTTCTGAGGTGATAGTCCAGTCAACCTTCACACAAATCATCTGTCCCGGCTCAATCTCTGGCTTCTCCAGACCAACCGCTGCATGCGTGATGATCTTTTCTATGACACCCATTGGACGCCGATTGCTTTCGGTTGAAAAGGACTGCATGGCGGCTGGCTGAGCCAAAGGTGATTCTGCTGCTTCCACAGAGTTAAGGGCCTCGAGATAGTAATCAAGGTGATGTAATAGCGTTTCCATAAACTCATCTGACGTTGCAGAACCGCCGAGATCGACAGTTCTAACATGTGACCCCACCAACTCGATAGGATCCAATGTCCGACGAATAGCTTTTCCCAGAGCTTCAGCTTCCGCATCCAAACCCAATGATGTCTTGAGCATCATTTGGACTGCTTGAACGACACCGAGAGGGTTCAACAGGATTCCACTAGCCTTGATATTCAGTGGCTCAAAAATCCCCGGTTTCCCCTCGCTCTGCTCTCCTAAAGTTGAAATAGCAGCTGATGCTAGAATTTCTTGAGAGGGAAAAATACCTCCCACCTGGTCTGAGAGAATATCACCAAACATATTTTCCGTCAAAATGATGCCATTTAATTTTCGGGGATCCGACGCAAGCAGCATGGCAGCTGTATCTACCAAAACATGGTCCAGTGCAATTTGCGAGAACTCTTGTTCAAATACTTCGGTGACAACAGACCTCCACAATCTGGATGTAGCCATGACATTGAATTTGTCAATAGAATGGACACTCTTTGGAGGACGAAACTGCATTGCATAATGCCCCGCTAGTCGCGCCAGTCGTTCAATTTCTTGGCCAGTATACTTGGCTGTATCGTACGCCTCGCCATTATCATCTGCTTCCTGTCTTGGTCCATAATATATGCCGCTAGTGAGATCACGAATGAAGGTTATATCAAGACCCTCAACCAGGTCTACCTTGTATGAACTTTGCTTGGCCAGTTCCATGGACGGGAATGACATTGGTCGAATATTGGCAAAGGTTCCTAGTTGCTGCCGGAGAGCCAATAACCCCTCCTCGGGTGGAATTCCATACTTGGAATCACCACAGCCACAAACAACAACAGCGTCAGACGCTCGACATGCTTGTAGTGTTGAGGGAGGCAGAGCGGTTTCAAACCCTGTTGCAAGAGCCGTGCCTCCAAAAGGGTGTGTCGAAATTTGAAATGAGACCTTGCCACGAGCGTTTTGGATCAGCTCCAGCACTTTTTCAACGTGACAGGCCAATTTCGGACCCAGTCCATCGCCTGGAAGCAAGGCAATGCGGACAGCCTTCAGCCCATTGGTGCTTTCCATCTCGACAATTGGCGTTACCGGTGACAGGTCAATCCAACAAATAGCAAATGCTTAAATACTAAGAAGTTCAAATAAAATTACATTCCGACATCGGAAACTGCTTTTCCGTATCTTGCGTTCATATTGACCGCTAATGACGAGATTCAATACTAGTTGCACTGCCCACAGACCAATCCGGGCCGCTAGTATCCGGCCATTGCCGTAAACAATGTGCCGTCTCCGCACCTCTGCCTCAAGCGTGAACAGGTGTGTAGAAGGTGTGCACTCCTGCATTCCATAATTTCATTTTTTTTTACTAATCAACAATCACTCCATCGATTTACTCCCACTGCAAGGATCCCCACATCTCAAGCATATTCGCATCCCCACACCTGCCAGGAAGTACACATGATAGACCCAGTAGTTATTCCATGATACCCGTCTAGTATACCTGGATTGATACACAAAAATTGCAAGTGTAGCCCTATTTTATGCGCTGCATTCTAACCAATCTAATTATTAATGAGAATATTGTGCTGATGTACTTGAGAATACAAACAGCCGTGGCACCATCAAGCCATGACAAACAAAATATTTGTTGAGACAACAGTATCAATTCCCTGGTTTCAATTTAATATTTGTTTACGTCAAATAATCTAGTAGCTCTAATAATTCCATTGATGACCATTGGCACCATTCTTCCTTTCTTCATACTGATAGCGCTCCTCCACTTCGTAATATTTGTTAAACCCGACGCCTTCGCAAACTTCAGAATAAGAAAGCACAACCGGAGGTTTCCCAACCAGGAAAGATGCTTTAACATTCTCCAGGGTCTCTCTAATACTCTTCAATTTCGCCGCAACCAATGTCCAAGGGTAGGCAACGGCACAGTAACCAAGCTCAGCAAGATCCTTTGCCGACAAATTCTCAGTCTTGCCGCCCTCGATAATATTGCCGGTAACTGGGAAGTTCAGGTCTTTTCGAAGACGGGCCATGGACTCGCGGTCAGGAAGTGCCTCTACAAAAACGGCGTCAACGCCAATTTCGATGGCCTTTCGCGCTCTCGTCAGGGCTTCCTCGTAGCCATGGATAAGACTATCGGTTCTAGCCAGAATCCAGATATCTTGGCCTTCGTTTCTCGCGTCCACAGCTGCTTGCCATCTCGCGTAGGCTTCTCCCCTCGATACAACACTTTTGCCAGTCGTGTGACCACAACCTGAACTCAGTCAGCTGGTAACGTCAGTCTTTCATAGTAGCAAGTACTCACGCTTTGGCCATGTTTGGTCTTCAATCATAACTCCGGCGGCACCAGCCAATGCGAACCTGTTCGGAATTATTAGAATATATCATGCATATATCTCGGAACTTCATACCCTTCCACTGTACGGCGCACGTTCATCGGGCCGCCGTATCCAGTGTCGCCATCAACTACAACGGGGACATTGGTGGCCCTAACCACTTCCTGGACCTTGGATGCAACTTCCTGGAACGCAATATACCCGGTGTCAGGTAAGCTGAAGGCAGATGCCATTGGATAGCCTGCAAGAAAGACAATTGGAAATCCGGCTTCTTCGCATAATCTAGAGCTGAGCGCGTCGTAGCTGCAAACGTGGGCAACGATTTTGGATGGATCCTCGTGTGCCTCTTGCATCAATGCTCGGACCTTTGAGGCCTGGATTGACGGGATAGCTCCTCGACAGTTTCCATATTCAACTTTGACAGACTTCCCATCCGACTCAATGGCAGGGTAGTTGGCTGCCTCAAACTTGAAGGGGTAGGGATTAGTGTTGACAATTGACTTGGACATGATGACTTTGGATGGAAGGTTTCGATTCGGTTCAAATGCTTTTCGATTGTTGCTTAGGCTGGTTGTAGAATTATGATGGCAGTTGAGACATCTTTATACTAAACCGACGATTTGATTCAACTGAAGATGTTCTTCTGATGAAATGTCCGAAAATTCCGAAAATCCCGATAATCGGACTGTGAAACACTATAGTTGTGGTCATGATCTACCCCCTCACTGACATTGATCATGCGGCCGATATTTGCGAAAATCGGCTCAGAATCCAGGCTACTCCTGAATTCACAACGCGCCACCTACAGTTAGTTAGTTAGTACTGGCAAACGACCCACTTGAGACTGGGGCGGACACGAGCGGACCGGCGCGGATACTCACGGCCCGGTGTTGAGCGGGGAAATCAACAGAGTCCCGATAGGCAACATCTTTTCCCGCCTGGCTGTCCATCATTGGAAACCTTGGCCGTGTAATTGGCGGCCGTCGGGGGATTCCTTACCCTGCCTCAATCGGTGCACAACCGCCGAGTCGCAATGGACAGCCCCGAAACCGCCAACGACTCGCGCAAATTCAAGCGAAGTTATGTTGCCTGCGTCTCTTGTCGGGCACGCAAGTCCAAGTGCATCATCCAGGACAAGCCGCCCTGTTCGAAATGCCGTCGAGAGCATCGTGAGTGTCAATTCAATCACCGTCCACGGGCTCCCAAGCACCGGGACCCGCCCAAATGGACCAAGACAAAGCCAACCACGACAAATTCAACCGTCGCAAATGACTCCACATCGCAACCATGGTCTGCACATAGTGGGCTTGATTTATTGAGTTCATCGCCTCAGGATCCAGTCATCGCATCGGGTGAATATAATCCAGATCAGACACAGGCTGAGTCGCCCTCCAATCCCATTCATTCGCTCTACAATCGGGTCAGGTCCACCGTCATCACTGGCCCCAATGTTGCTCTCGATATTCTGTCCGACGCTGCCCATCCTCAATATAGCGTCAATTCTTCAGCCCAATCCCGCCCGCAGTCCGCTGAGTTCTCCGATAGAGCACAACCTGGAGGTGGTCCGAGAGTCGAGCCAGGCGGATACAGCGGGTCTGGCTTCACTATCACAGTTCTCTCTGAGCCTGATGATGCCACTCTAGATCTGTGGGACAAGTGTCGATTCGTACGCCAGGGTTGGTTCACCGCTCAGGAGGCAGTCACATACATTGATCTGTGAGTACCATTTGCATCCGTCTCCCTCGCTTCAATTAAACCATGGTAGTTTTTTCGAGAAACTATCCTCTCTCTCTCCCATTGTTGTAGACCAATTCCGCCCTCACTCGGCTCATGTGCAACTTGTCACCGAGGAGGCCATGTTGTGCTGTACCCTACTTATGATCTCTTCACGATTTTTCATGCTTCCAGGTGCTGGCGGAACATCAAGGAGTCACTATGTCCACCAGCGTCTTTGGAATCACTGTGAAGTGCTAATCAGAAGAATCCTCTTGGGACAAGAAAAGACGTCGACTTCTAAAACAAGAGCCGTTGGAACAGTTGAGAGCCTGATGCTAATTTCGGATTGGCATCCCCGAGCTTTGCATCTTCCGCCAGAAACCGACGGATGGGATGGATTGCTGATATCCCCCGAATATAATCCCATCAATCGGCAAAGTAAAAACAATGAGGAGCCCTTTATCCGCTGGCGCGAGGATGTTTTTGAGCCAGCCAAAAGGGCAAACAGGATGTCTTGGATGCTTTTGGGCGTCGCGACAAGCCTTGCTAATGAACTCGATATCTTCTCGAACCACAACCACATGTCACCAGCAACCTCTCGTCCAGAAGCACTGCGCAAACTTCGAGCTCAGAAACTTCTTTATGTCTATGTGACTGAAACCGCCACAAGATTAGGCTACCCATCCGTGATTCCTGAAAGTAGCTCGATTGTGGCTTCTCACTTCCTCCTAAAGGACACAAGCGATCCAGCACAGCGTTCGTGGATAGCCTACATGAGCATGAACATCGAACTGGCACAATTATCTCGTGCTGCTTCCTCAATGTTTTTCCAGTCTACGGCACACCTTCAAGACCTGGTCCTCAGTGGTCGTTATGCTGATCTTTTGGATCATTTTGCAATTTCATTGTCCAAATGGCAACAAAAGCTAGATTCGCTCGGCGAAGGTGAAATCCTGTAGCCATCTTAAGTTTTTGCCATCAGCTAACCATAAATATCAGACTTGAAACATTCCATTTCCAACAATCTACTAATCGAATTTTATCATCTCAAGGCCTGCACAGGGGCCATTTCAATCCAGGCAGCGGTATCCAGAGCTGCATCCTCAGGGTTCAACGTTGCCACAAGAAGCTCTGAAGAGGCTCTATCTATCTTCATCACCTCAAGAGATGCAAGGTTCCTCCAGGATGTCATTTCAGATAGTCGAAAAGTCCTCCAAATTGCTACCTTGACAGAATTCAAGGAGCACCTTCCCTTTTCCCCAGCACGCGTAAAGATTTGTGTCATCTCCGCTTCTGTTTTCATGCTCAAAGCTCTCAGTGTTGGTTCTGCAAATGTGGATGTGCACGATGCATTTTCAATCTTGGAACAGTGCACCACGACATTAAGGTCATCTCCTCCAGATGATATGGACTTTGCATTGAGATATGCAACCCTCATCGAAAAACATACAGCGCATCTACGTGCACACCTCACGTCTGCTCGTAACCAGGCACCTGGAGAGTCTTCTTTTACAGGAGACGTGAGCAGCAACGTAGACAAATCTGCTGCGCCAGGCACATTTAACTCATCATTAAATGGAGAAAGGAATGAGAATGGCATAGATTTGGATATGTTGGCTCTCGGAAATGGGGCAGATACATGGACAGCGCTCCCTTTTAATTCCAATATCGCACCATTCAATTCAGGGTGTGACCAATTATCCGTAGGTTTGGATGTGGATGCACTCAACTTTTTATGGAGCTTACCAGATATTGATCATGGAGACTTGAGAATCTCTTGAAGATAAATTAGGATGAATATTCTCGCCAAGCACAGTGTCAAACATTTCATCAAGTGCCGGGGCCTGTTCTAGCCACGTCGGTCCGGATGGCCCGCTCGTACCCGGAAGGACTACGTCTGTGAAAGCAGTCCCAGCTCGGTTTCTTACGGCCATCTTGCACGTGGTCGTTCGTACACGTTCCAAGAGTGGTGGCGCCAAGGAGATGCAGTTCATGCCCCTCACGCTAGTCCAGCTTTACGTGGGGTAGTCTGGGGTAGTCCGGGGAAGCGAGATTTCATCCCAGCTCTTGATCATTATTTAAGATGGAAATTGGCTTCCATTTCCATGATAAACCAGCTTCCAGATTGTGTTACTCTTTTAAATATATCTTCTTCGCAGCAACACTGCTTTTTAAATATGTCTGAGGCTCCGGCCAATGTCTCTACTCGATCCATTACACAGAATGAGGATGAGAAGGGGCAGTGCTGCCATGTAGAAATGGCCAAGGACCAGAGCGTCCCTCAAACCAATCCTTCCGACATACGCAAAAGCCCAGCCGAAATTCGTCTTGTGCGCAAGATTGATTGGATCATGCTTCCAGTCCTTTGGGTTATGTATTGGTTCAACTACCTTGATCGCAACGCCATTACCGTTGCACGTTTGGACGGACTAGAGGAGGAACTCAATCTCACCTCAACAGAATATCAGACCTGTGTATCAATTCTCTTTGTTGGATACATTCTCGGCCAAATTCCAAGCAGTAAACATATTCAGAGGCCATCCCCTTTACACAAACTGACAAGCCACAGATATGTTGATGACTCGTATACGTCCCTCGCAGTTCATGTCCGCAGCTATGGCGCTCTGGGCAATAGTCAGCACCCTTACTGCTGTATGCAAAGATTTCAAAAGCCTTCTTCTTACTCGTTTCTTCCTCGGAATCACAGAGGCACCCTTCTATCCTGGAGCACTATATATGCTCTCCATGTTCTATACTAGGAAAGAAATTGCAACCCGCATATCTATTCTTTTTACTGGCAATATTTGTGGAACGGCATTTGCAGGCCTCATCGCTATTGGCGTCTTCAAAATGGGTGGCGTCGCGGGCCTCGCAGGATGGAGGTGGCTATTCATCATACAAGGCTGCATCACTTTCGTTATATCCTTATTTTCTGCCTTTATCCTTCCGGATGAGCCCATTAACACTAAATGGCTCTCTGAGGAGGAGCGCCAATTGGCTCACTCCCGTGTTGCTATGGACACAGTCCAGCTCAGAAACAACACAACCACAATTTCTGGCCTGATTGAAGCCTGTCGAGACGTTCGCCTCTGGATTTTAGTGTTTATGCAACACTTCCATATGGCTGCAAGCAATTTTAAGAATTTCTTCCCGACCATTGTCCAGACACTCGGTTTCGGTCAAACTACGACACTAATTCTGACTTGTCCTCCATACCTTGTCTCGGGAATAGTTTCAATTGCATGGGCAGCCAATTCTGGTGAGTTGTCATCAAATAAGAAACATTTTATATCCTAATTTATGAAAGGTCGTATGAATGAGAGGACATGGCATATCACAATCGCTAAACTTGTGGCTATTCTAGGCTTCGTCTTAGCCTGCACAACTATGAATGTCGGGGCAAGATATTTTGCCATGTGCACGTTTGCCAGTGGAGTTTACGCTGTAAATAGCGTCATTCTTGGCTGGGTTGCGAGCACATGCGGCCAAACAAAGGAGAAGAAGGCGATTTCGCTCGCTTTGGTAAACAGCATCGCATCATTGGGGCCAATATATACCCCTGTCAGTTAGGCTTACCCCAAAAAGAGGATTCGGTATCTGACCATGAATTAATAGTACCTATGGCCCACCTCGGATGGACCACGATACACAATCGCCATGATGAGCAGCGTTGCTTTTTCTGGCATCTCTGCGATACTGGCTTGGGTTATGAGGTGCATGCTTGTGAGAGAAAACCGCAAAATCAGACGTTCCAACGCTGAGGAGACCTTATTTTACGTCTACTAGACTCTTGTTTTGGAAATCGCAAATCTGAAGAATTGATTCATATTGTTGCCAAGAGCTGTCTTGTTGAATTCATGAACATCCTGTGTTGGTTTGTTTTCCAAAGTGCAAACCACCTCTCTCCAGCATTACATCCAATTACATTTAATCATAAATACAACCACATTTTAGGATCGGAAACGGCAACGATGATGGTGGCCATCCAAAAAAAAATCCTTGATTCTTCCTCCTTTCACGTCGCTTAATCGTAATATCGAAGCTATAGGTCCTCCTCCTCAGTCGATGCCAACTTGAGTATCACGCCCTCGGGCGTAGCACCGGACTTGTAGTACTCGTCCGTGTTGTAGGCGGGGTTGAAGAAGTCAACATAAACTTCGGCAATGCCTCCAGCAGATAGGCATTGGATGAGGGCAGGTCCGACCTCATCTCGAGTCTCGCCACCGTCGATGGTGTTAGCAACATCTTCCAAGAGCACGGCGGCGGGAGTGTCCTTGTTGGTGTTTTTGAGGATCACGCTAACGGAGCCCTCCTCAATAATGACCCTCTTGGAGCCAGGGCCGAGGTTGAATAGGACACCAGCATGATCATGTCGTCCATCAGCTCGTAGCTGATTGCCAACGTGGGTGATGTCCTCAACCTTGAGGTCAAGAGGTTCATCATCTTCGTGGTTGAAGCAGTGAAGGGCAGGGCCGCTAAAGCCGCCACGGCTGCGAGGGCCGCGATGGCCGGCACTCACGACGTTGGAGGCTGCAAGCAAGGCCACGGAGAGGTTGAGAAGGGTTGAAGAGAACATTATTATTTTTTGGTGTTGATGGATGACGAGAGGTCAAGGGCGTTGATTAAGGAATTGAATATGGTAGAGATGAAGGTTGACTTGCACGACTGGTAAACATAAGCTGAAAAGCGATTAAGAAGATATTTATACATGTGCAAATGGCTCAACCTCTTGTGCTCACACCTGATCCAGTGGCTGAAATTGTGAGACATTACTTCTGAGCGGGCCAATTGCGGATTTACACACGATGGGTATTCCGATTCAGACCCACAGCGGCAGAGTTGGGTTGAGGCCATCACCAGCCATGCAGCGGTCGAGCCAACTTAGCGGCGCCAAAGAGGGGTGGTGAACCATGTCTCCCTTCTCAAATGCCTAGCCAACAACTAGCAGGCGTTGACATGGTCAAAATCACCAAGACATGGCTGAGGCTATCCACAAAGTGTGAGACATGGCGCGGGCAGACAACGACCGACATTCGAGGCCTGATGGCGTTGTTTGTCAACACAGTAATGACTGTTACTCGGGGAAACGCCAATTATCCACTAAATGAAAGGCTCTGAGTTAGAAATGGCGGAGACGGAATGCTCAGCGGTATTCGGTCAGCTCCCCATTCAGGTGCCATGTCTCACTAGCTGAGCGCTAAGAAAGCGGACTGACGCAGACCACTAGCTCAGATCGACGGACATCAGGCCGCCCCCTGCATAGTTGCCAGGTTCCATGCTCATCGAGCTTGCCCTTGTCCTGACTGCCCCGGCATAAGCGAACTTCGTCCGGGAATAAATATTTTCCATCTCCGCCATCCGCTTTAATTAGGTGACGTCAGTCAGGAGAAGACTGCGTCCGTACATACAGCGTACCTTCAACCACCACCCACCATATGTATTACCCTATATCGCGCTCAGCAGGCTTATTTTCCTCCCATCTCAGCCACAACGTCTCTCTTCAGTCTCAATTCAACCGGAAACATTTTCTAGCTCAGAAATTGAACGTCCAGGCCAATTTAATTCCGTACTAGATGATAAGAAACCTCAAAATCAGATTTCTGGCTGTAGAATTTGGGCACCATTTGCTCCTCTCATAGCGCGAACAAGTGGAGATCAAACCTCTCACCAAAGTTGATCAAATTCCGAGCAATGCGCTTTTCCTAATTGGGACAAGTGGTAGGTATTTGGAGTGACGCCTGAGGCAGAAAGCCTTGTTCGTTTAGGACAGCTACCTTCACAAGAACAACAGCATTGATGCATTTCGCGCATCCCTGGCCTCTCTGAAGCAAGCGGATAGGCGACATTCTCCCCAAGGTCAGGATTCCGGCAGGCGCTTGGGCACATTTACGTTGCGACATCCTGGCATGGCTGGCCGGACATGCAAGATCTACAGGGCTTTGTCCATTTACGAACATCTCCCGCTTATGTAATGTCTTTAAAAATATCCAAATAAATTTCGCGGAACTCGTCAACGGTTAGAGTTTTGATCCCACTGAGCAGCGTATCCATGCCGCTTCGTCAATGTGTATCTCGATTCCGCTCACCTAAGCGGATACAAGTTCGACGGCATGCCGTAATTTGTCCACATTGGTTTCTCTGTCTTCAACGACCAGGTTATCGCCCGAAGGCCCATCAACTAGGGTTGTATTTGTATGCGAGGATCCAGTATCCATCCTCGGCGACTTAACTGTCCACCCGAATACCCGTAAAATAAGAGTTGCAGGATATCGATCACCCAAGATCCATGCGTTTTGAACCGATATTGCTTAGAAATCGGGGCCACCCTTCCGTGCAATACCCAATCGATTGTAGTTTGACATGTCCGCTTACTCATCATTTGAGTGGCATACCTCAGCCATGGTATAAAGGATGAAGCTTCCCTCATGCTATTGAGATATCGCCTCATAGACCATAGATCAACATCTATTCACTCCTTTGAATTTCTCCAAGGCTCCTTTTACAGGTTATATAAGCACCTCTGCCATTGCAAACATGTCGAATTTCGTCAAACCCATTCCTCAAAGCATCTTAATCTTTGGGGCTGCTGCTCATATTGGCGGGCCGCTTGCAGAATTTCTAACACAAAATGCCCCGTCAATTAAGCTGCGGCTGGCGACAAGCAGTCCAAAGAACCGATCCATCCTCGAAACCAAATACCCGAATGCGGAGGCTGTTGAGGCAAACTACAGCGACATCTTATCCCTATCAGCCGCTGTCAAGGACATAGAAGGTGTTTTCATCATCACGCCAGGTGGCATGCCGGAGGCGCCTGCCATGACAAATCTGGTCACTGCCCTGCAGAAGGAGAATAAAGCCATCCATATTATTCGCCTCATGGGTGTATTTCCCGAGATTAATCAAAAGCTGGTTACTCTGGGCGCCGGAAGTCTCCCCGCAGAACACCCCATCGCTAAGCGTATTCTTGACGAGAGCGGCCTTCCTGTCACGTACGTGAACTCAGGGGCCACTTTCATGGATAACTTTTGGCTCCAATTCAAACCTGTTTTGAAAAAGAAGACACTCATCTGGCCAGAGCATCGGGTGCCGTTTATGGATCCTCGTGATATTGCCGAAATTGTCGGCAAATTGTTTCTTTCAGACAATGCCAAACATATTGGCGCATTTCACACCATGAATAATGGCCATGATTGGCTGCAGTTTAAAGAGGTTGCTGAAATCATAAGCGAAGTCCTTGGAGAACCTATTGCCTATGATGGAAGCTACGAAGCCTTCTCGGAATTTTACCGGCCTATTATAGGCACTGCAGTTGATATCCTCTGGAGATTTTTCAAGTACGAGGAAGCACATGAAGAGATATGGGCTTTGAACAACTTTTCAGAGAGAATTTTGGGAAGAAAGCCCCGAACCGTTAAAGAATGGCTGTTGGAGCACAAGGAACAACTGCTGAAGGCTGCTTAGGATCAAAATGAAGAGATGTATGCTATAGTTATCTGAATATCGATGAAGGTTGTGGTTGTAATAAATAAGGGGATAACTATATTCTCGGGGAGAAGCAAACAGTGAAAATGTCCCAGGTACCGAAATCCAAACTACAACAGGACTTCCTTTATGCATCTAATAAGAATGCAACTTCTTGTGCCAGTAGCTCATGAATGGGATAAGTAGGGTGCAGACTATTCAGCCATAAATACTCGTCCACTGCATAAGTACAATTATCCCATTGACTGTCTATTTCTGGAGTCCCACTATTTCTTTCAGCTTCTAGTGTTATTCTTCGTTCGTATTAGGTACTCACTTTTTATAAGCATCGCAGTAAGTTGTGGTATTTTTATACTCTTCCGTTTGGTGGAATTGCTTGGGATCGTCGATGACTTGGTTGAATATGCCGTGTGCATCAAAGAGGAAGATTTTGGTATCGCTGTAACGTCCCTCAATATCCCGTGTCAGATTTTCTACTCTTTGATTCCATTCGACAGTAGCATTTTTGGCTAAGGGAATCCTCGTTGAGGCACGACTGGACTGAGTCACACGAGGAGCCCGCTCTATCGGTGGTATGTTGATGAAAAGAAAATTCCGGGCATCGTATGAATAAAGTTTTGCAATCAAAGAGTCGTAGCTGGAAAACATTGCTGATTGGATGTCGGATGAATTTTCAAGAAGATAAGAATTGAAAACGTCATTGATGCCGAACCAGATTGCAAAGAGTGTAGTATTGGAAGACCACACACTACCGTTTCCATAAAATGGGATAAAACGGCTATCTAGTTGGCTGACGAGATCGTAGCCATTGTCAACTATGGAATTGTTGATGGTGGAGCCACCGACGGCCAAATCATAAGTCAAAAGAGTTGATTTATTGTACTGAGTGGTCAAATAGCCGACCCAATTGGGGCCATTGGAGCTTGTCCTGCCTGGGTAGCTTGGATTTCCTAGTGGATTGGAAATAGAAGGCTGGGGCTCGGTGCTGGGATCGAACCTCGTTGCGGAATACGAGTCGCCACTAAAACGATTTTATTAGACACAGTTTTTTTTTAAGCCAGTAGAAAGTCTCACAACACGAAAACTGTCTGTAAATTGGAAAAGTTAGTCCAGTACGAGCTAACGGACTTGCTGGTGCGTCGACCTGACAAGATCCTGGATTCCGAACAGGACAAGAATGAGAAAACGATGATGTTATACAAACGCATGTTGTGGGACTGAGAAATGTAATTTGTAAAATATATGGAAAAGTACCTAAATATCGTAGAAATTAGCTGTATTTATACTGGACATAAAGTTGAGGGACCGCTATTGGACTCATTGATTCGTGGGATTTTCATTGCCTCGATGGAGATGTGGCCTCCTTGGCGATTCTTCTGCTCGAATGGCGAATCCATCGGGCGAAAGGATCCCTGGCATGCTGCTAGATTCCATATATTGAGAGGTGGTCACATCGACGGAGGGTGGCTCGGACGAATGTCTTCGGAGTTTACATCTCCTGTTTGGGTTCCTAAAAGGTTTTAGCCCCTGTCATGACAGATCAAACCCGACAGTCGTCTTGGACGAAAGAAACCTACCATCCAAAATGCCATTAGGTGATTGGCTGTTGCAGTACATTAAGTGAACGCATGCGAATATTCGGGGCTCAGTTTTCCCCCTCGGCCTCTCGGTGCAATTTGCGCCCGAGGAGAATTTGCCTAGATACTCCATGTAACCCACTGCCAATGCCTAGAGCTGTATCAGGGCTAGCCTTCATGCCCATGTCGCTATCGGATGATCTCACATCCGAATAATCAATTATCTTTATTTGCGGTTTACGCTAAAAATACGTTTTTGCTGGCGTTTTGTGATCCTTCATTCTACGAACCAGTTAAATTTGTATTCCCTTTGTATGGAGAAAAGTATAAACGCGGTAGTCACCATTGCTTATTTTCTCAGGCATTAAAACAATATATTTTAATAGTTTAAAATTATTCTAAGTCAATAAAGTTATAAATCCTGGACATTTATCCCACCTCGTATGCACTCAACTGGCCATTCAATCCAAGACAACCAATCGTTTTCGACTAATGCCCCTTCCACAACGTTGCATACATTACCGCTCCAGCCACCCAAGTACCAGCAGTCTTGCTCATAACAGGCTACCATCGCGGCATAGTGCACTAGAATAACCAGTGCCATCGGCTCACCCTTCCTCAAGAGCTCTACAAATTCCCCTGAAATAGTAATTGGCCAATTCCAAATACGGACCGCACTCTTGTCGCTATTACGCATGACCGCGTATGTACTTTGCAGCTTACTAATCGCAGAGAAGCAATGTGTTCGCACCACAATTTCGTTGGCAAGGAGCATGGAGTTGGGTATACGCATTATGGGCACGAGCTCGGCTAACTCGTTTAAACGTGTCGCAAATGCACCAGTCGGTTGACCCGGTGGCGCCGGCTCTGAGATTAAGGGCCTAATTGAGCTGGCTCGGACGGCTGCCCACATGGATGGGTCACGAAGTAATGTTCCAACACCTAAAGAATTAGCACAAGTTTCGCTGCACATTGAAGGAGCTGCATGTGTGCCGCCCTACCTTGAACGAGTAAAAAGCATTGGGCTATGTCGGATAGATTTATGCTGCTAGCCCCTTGACTCCCAAATGTGAACATGCCGGAAAGGAAAGTAAAGGCTGAAAAGAGGACGGGTATGTGACAGTTGTCAGATTCGACGTCTCCAATGTGAGCCGTAAACAACTTTAGAGCTGTATTCTGGTGTTCGATGGATGCCAGCACGTGGCCCTTCTTCTGATCCGGATTCACATGCGCCATGTGCAGGGCCGAGAGTGCGAGTAAAGCATGCATTAGGTATGACTATGAGATATATTGAGTGAGCACAGTGAAGAGATGGCAAGGAACAGGTCGAATTGGGCCGTCGACTTACACGAGAGAGGGCGAGATGCGGGACCGTCTCTTTCCAGACACTAAGTGTTTCCGGCCCCCATGCGAGTGTTTTGTACACGTTAGTAGAGTAATGATGAAGCAATTGAAGATCGCGCATCCATTGCGACTCATCAGTAGCGGAGGCCAGTGTTGTGCTGCTGTATATGTTTCCCGGTCCTTGGTTGGTTGGAAGATTGCTAACCACGTAGCGCACTTTGCTTACAACATCTTCGAGGTCTCTCAAAGCTTGGTCAGCCTTTGATTTCATGGAATCCGATTCAGAAACCGAAGTCGAGATGGCGGAATTTGCATGGTCGGAAACGATGCTAGCGCTTTGGGGAAATCCACCGTCGGCTGGAGAGGTGCACGAAGAGGTTTGAGACAAAGCGTCTGCAGTGGGAGATGGCTTTACCAAGCTGCACGGGGCTCGATGGCGTATACAATTCTTGCACGGCTGCTGTTCGTCACACTAGATGATGGAATTAGTGCTATGCTACAGCTCGGTGAGCTTGCAGGGATCGACAGTACCTTGACACGGCGAGCTTTGCAGCGGATGCAGCCGTTCCGCGACTTTTTGAACCCGAGGCGTCTTGAAGCCATACTTGATGTCGCTGGAGGGCATCTTACTTGCCGAGATGGGGGCGCGCAAGTGGAGTATTTGTAGATGCGACGGCGACGACGAAAGCGAATCAAGCGCTATGGGGACGTGGGCTGTGCTGTGCAATAGGGTTGGCGCCGGTCGCGCGGGACGGTGGGTGCGTCGAGAGCTAGCTAGCCTTGATTAATCACGTCGCACCATCTTATCCGACGACGAATGCGACGACGAGGTCAGGGTAGTAGTTGATGCAGTGAAGCAACTTAATAACTAAAGCACGGGCGCGAAAACACGGACGCTTTGGCATTTGCACCGCCCTTTCCACATCGCGAGGAGCCTCTATGCGCCGAGGATAGGATTCAGCCCAACATCAACGTTTTGATCAACACGAAAAAGTTAATTGAGATTATTTCTTCCGTCATGGCTGGTGACAAGCGAATCCTTGGCATCGTCTGGGCGCAATAGACGAGACTCTGACCGCAAGAAAGGGAGGATTAAGAGCATGAAAGAGAGATAAATATGAGGATGATGGCCTCGACGTTTTGGAATCACTCAACCATCGTTTTCAACTCATTCACTCACTCACTCAATCACTCACTCACTTTGTCTTTGGCTCAATCCCAAGTTTTCAGCAACCAGCATTCTCTCGGCAACTTCCACCATGAAGACAATCAGTTCTTTCGTCTCGTTCCTGGCTGCTTTCATTGCAGCCAAAGAAGCGGTAACTACGCACACGGCTCTTGTTCTCATTCCCATTAGCTAACTTCTGCCAGTCTGCAAAGCCGTTTGAATTTCAAGGTGGTCAACTTGTCCGCCGGGCCGAAAACCCGCCAGTAACTGATTCGCAAAACTTCACGGCACCTTCTTTCATCGGCTCTCCAGCCAAGAGCCAGCCCCTTGCGCCTAAGCCAATTTTTACTCCCAACGCTCGCCAGGCTCACATGGACGGTGGCAACACGCGCACTGACGACTGGTCTGGCCCTCTTGGAAACAGCCCCAAGGTATATGGCAACACCGACCTCGTTGCTTACATGTTCTGGGAGGATGCCACAGAAGACTCGTACGTCCTGGCCTCTATCAGTTGCGGCTCCAACCCGCCAGTATTTTGCCTCGCAGCACTGGACCCAGACACATTGGATCCCATAGTGCAGTGGTCAGAGACAAACCGTACCGCCATATCCAACTATTGGCAAATTATTGATGGGCGTGCCACCATCCCCACCTCGGAAGGGTTTATCGTTCAGGTTGAGCTTTCCAAGGCTCAAAACGGATCATTGGTCTTCGAGAAGGTTGGAGAGTTCGACGTCTCGAGTGCCCTCGCTTCGGGAAGCATTGTTGCCACCACAGGTGTCGATGGCAGTGGCAACATTTGGTTCACTTCAACTGCTGTGCCCCTGTTGGGCATCCCTGGCACCCCCACATCTGGCGTTGGCTACATTGATACCAGTGGCGCTATCCATTCAATTACCCTGGAGAACTCGCTTATCGAGAACGGCGTGGCTTTGAACGACGGTACGCTGTATGTTGTCACCGGCCCCGCTGGCACCGCTGATCATGCAAACGCAACTGGAAACTTCTACGCGTTCCAGGCTGGCACCGATGGAGTAAAGACTCTGTATAACGAGACGTATGATGCTGGTAGCGGAATCAAGCCTGGTGGTCTGTCTCGAGGATCTGGCTCTTCTGTCAGTCTTATCGGCCAAAAGTACGTTGCCATTACCGATAATGCTGATGAGCAACTTCACGTCCTCGTCTACAGACAGGCGGGAGCCCTCGAAGACGGTAAGAATGAACCTCTCGCCTGTTCGTACCCTATTTTCCCACCTGGATCTGGCGCCAACGAAGCCAGTCTGACAACCTATTTTGACGGCACTACCTACGCCGCTACTATTCCCAACTGCTACAATTCGCCCTGGACTTTTGGAGGAGAGGAAGATATCAATGGCTCGCAGAATAACATGACTGGTATGAGTCCCGGTGTCGCGCGAGTCGATATCACCGATGATGGTGTGTGCAGCTTCGCTTGGGAATTGAACGTGCGAGTTACTATGACAACTTTGTCGACTGGAAACGGCCTTTTTTACGCCTACACTCAAGACGAAGAGCTCGCCAACCAGGGCCTCTATGCTTGGTATGTTGTGGCCTACGATTTCAGAACCGGTGAGGAGGTCTGGCGTGCACACATGGGAAATGGCGGCGTCTACAACACTGGTCTTTCGCACATTCAACTGGGCCCTAATGGACGCATCTACGAGGGTCTTACTGGTGGTGTGGCCTGGATGCAAGATGCCTAAATTATTATTGGCTGCTCATTTCTTGTTCTATTTCTTTCGACCATACTCACAGCGTTTGCTTCAGTGACCAGGTCAGAGCTGTCCCCCTAAGAAGGGATACTTGTCTTACTATACTTTTTCTTTACTGAATGCTAGCTAAAGATACAGGATATTCATAAAATAAACCCTGTGATTTCATTTGTACCAAAGGTAGTTTGTTTGGTGATGGATCCGACTCATTAGGAATAACTCATCCTGTTAGGTAGCATGAATTATCAACAAGTATATTTTATTATATTTTAAGATTCCCGTAGATTTTGAATTGGGATGAATGGAGATCGATATCTTGTAAAGTATTGAATAAAATACTTTGTGTCAACCAACACATCTTAAATCCCATTACTTTTACATGAGAAAACGCCACCAACGCTTCCGGCTTTGTATTGGTCAATTATGCCCTGCACACTGACATAGGTACCCAAGGTGAGGTAAAGAAATCCGGTGAGAACGATGATGACATTTAATCCAACAGAAAGCAAATCCAAAATGGAGTTTCTCTTAACGCCCGCCTTCAAGTCTGCGTTACGCATGCGGAAATAGGCGAGACCCCAGAAGATGAAGCCGAACCAGCAGTTGAACAAGGAAGACATGACGGACAACACTGTGAATCTGTTAGATGTGGAAATTGTTGAAAGGATGTAAAAGGAAAACGATTACTCACACGAGGAGAAGAAGGGGATGATCTCAGCGATAATAAAGGAAAATATCCAACTGATCAATAGAACAAGTGTCCACCAAAACCACCCTTTCACGGTGTGCTCGGTAACATGCTTTGAATCTTTGAACATGCGGAAAAACACGAATCTTCCGGTTACTGATGCATAGAGACAACCAACGAAAATGATGGTTGGAACCATGAATGAGTAAGAGATTTTCTTGTAAACGTCATCTAAAATCCCAAACGCCGGAGTCACCATGTATTGATTGCCGGTGTATGCATAAATGACTGAACCAACAATGCTAAAGGTGATGATCTCGGCGATTGTGCAAGCCCACAATGCTTTAGGAAAGTCACTACCGAGGTTAGTCATTGATGGGATGAGTAGATTGCATTTTTGAACAGAACCTACCGAGGGTCACGCATTTCGGCAATAAAGCTTGGTAGAGTAGTCTGTCCTATGAACGTGTAGCTCATGTTCATAAATGCTGACATGCCAGTAACAAGTGTTGTTGTTTTAGGGGTCCAGACTGATATGATTGGCTCGCCGTCAGAAGGATATCCAGCGGGTTTGCCCTGAGCACCTGCAAATGCAGTAGCCAAGAACACCGAAATGAAAGTAAAGAAAGCGGAACCAAAACCCAGCTTGGACAACATGTGAAACGTCCGTGGTAGTGATCCTAGCCAACTGATGACTGTGACAACAACAGCAAACGCGACTGTGCGACATGCATGGATGGTGTCGCTCTCTGTCATTGTGTTCAAATAGATGGCGCCAACAAGAACATGCAATGCTTGAATGAAGGTGTTGTTGAGAACGAACATGATGGCTGTCCACCACCACGCCCATTTCTTGTTCCACCACAACATTTGACCTACGTCGCAGACATCTCTAACTTCGGGATGGCGCAAGCAAAACTCCCACAGCACCAAGCTTGTATAGAGAACAAGGCCAGCAACGACCGCAGTCAGGATCAGCCCGGGCACCAGACCAAGCAGGCTATAAGACCATGGAAAGCTCATGATGGAGAGTACAATATACTCGCTAAAAAGCAGCCCTGCAGTCTTTTGCCATGAGCATGTTCGGTACTGAATGCCATTGCCTTCTTCCGACGCAACCTGTTTGCCAACAATATCCGCAGTCGCCTCTTCGTTGGAGTCGCCAAGATCGGCAAGGAGATGGGCTGCGACCGGTTCGATACGCGGACCAATGACGACATTCTTGCCTCCAAAAGTTGATGCAAGCCAAGAAGACCCCCTAGGAGGCTCGGCGATTTCAATATCGGGATCTGCAGACTTGATAATTTGAGACATGACAGATTGTTTGCTGGTAGTTGCGCCTCTGGATGAGCAAGGGCGCTTTCAGGGACTTGATCAACTGTTGAAGTTAAATACAAATGGTTCTGCGTTTGAGGGTAAAAGGTAGCGGGAAAAAGGGAGACTGTGAAGGTGCTACGCGCCGACGATGCGTGATTGAAGCTTATTAAATATGGCGAACCTAGGTCACGCAAGTCTTTCATTTCTCCACTCCACGTGGACGAACTGCTCTCAAGATGCGTGCTTGCGTGTTTGGGTCATCGGGCGACGATCCGCTTCTTCGCCAAGATGCACTACTAGAACGGAACGTCTGAGCGACCATCCGATAACCAATGCCATTGCGTATAATCACGTCGACGGAACGCGATGCTTGAGGAACTGGTACGGGCGTACCATGTTGATTGGACGCAGAAACCGGGGTGATCCCGCCACATTTTATTTACCTCTGCTGGAACCTCTGTCGTCGATCCCGAGATGGGAATAGCAGATGGCGTGCTGCAAGGAGGCTATTAGGGATTTACAATGTGCATTCGACACCAACGTCGCCAAGGCCGGAGAATAAGTCCGAGGATCAAGCCCCGTGGCAGTCTGAAAAAATACAATACGACGTCTCTGCACTATGTTTGAGCTCTTCTTACGTCTCAATTTGAGAATTTTTACAAAAGAAAGACAGAAAAAAGAAAGCCATATTTTTTAATCATCACGTCTCACATGGCACAAGGTCGCATTCAGGCAACCAAATATTACAACCAGGTTTGGTGAACGCAATCAGCACATTGGATCACGCAATCGCTTGCACTCGTACCAACACCAATGATTCAAACACACAGACTGCAATCCACTTCAATCGTGCTTTAAGCTTCTTTGCCAAGCTTATTTTCTTTCACCATCAGAGGCGCTTAAACATTATGGAGTCAAAGCACCACTGCCTGTTTCACGCTCTGTGTTTTTGGGCTTTTGAGTTGTAGACCCACTGTTGGAGGAGTCAGCACACCGCTCATGACGCAATCTTAATTGTCGCGCTTGATTCGCGTTTTCTTTTCCATTCATGTTTGGGCATAACGGTATGAAATAATACAGTCCACCTGGGAAAATTGAAACCAGAGTCTAGTGAAGTCAGAGAAGGATTTCTACTGGTCTTCTCATGCTCATGAGAGTGCAGGGGGAAAAGAGCAAAAATATACAGGAGCAAAAATGTAGCAGTCGCGCGAGAATGGGCGGCGCTCTGGTAATTTGTTCATCCTGGTCGATGGGAAAATAGAAAAGATTCGGCGATAAGGAGATGAAGTTGATTGTATCTTGGTTGGGCGAATCAAATGGCCAAACTTCGTTGGATCTGCCACCGTTCTGGCTTTGGAGCTCCCTCTTGGTAGAGCCCACGATTTACCAAAATAAGGACATGAAAAATTAGACCAACCAGGAAATAAAATGAAATGAAAGCTATTTAGCACACGAAATATGCTTTGTTTACAGAAGCGTGGTTCCTTTTTGCTTTCTTTCTTGGTTGCTCCTAACCTACCCTAGAGCATATGCCAACTTTTCTCATCGCAAAACCTGAACCACAATTACGTCTAGATCTCTCAGCCATCAGGCAACTTTCGTAATCGCATCGATAAAAAACCACTCTACACGCTTCCTTCTCTTCGCATGAAATTTTAACCGCCAGATGTCACCTATTTGGGCATAGCATTTAGTTGAGACTAACATGGGGCAATGATCCTCTACCACCTATAACTATACCCTAGGCGAACAGTTTCTATGCGTAACAGTCAAGAAGCCCTCGGTAGCCTCTCGAGTGATGGAAGTATTGGAAAGATGTGGTTTTGATATATAAATATTCTGAATAACCGAAAAAATCGGTAAATCTTGATGGCTCAAATAATGTGTATATGTTTGTGTGCTTCATAATATCGACAACATTGAATTTTAGTTTTATGGAGGTGGTTGATCGCTTGGACTAGCTGCTATGATATTTTCCTTTTACTAATCATCTAGTAAAGTAACCAAGAAAAAGAATGACACAAAGATAGAGTTTTACATTCAGACAACTGTAATAGGCCAAGCCCCTGGCGTGATAAACCGACTGAGCGTATCCGTATTCCCGTCCCAGTATTAGGTACCGCCACTGACTTTCCTATTCTATAATTACTTAAGCAGCTCTGCGGTAGGCCTCAAGCCACTTGCGATAGAACGGGTTGCGTCCTTCCGCCCGCTCTCCCTCATTTGCGGGCTGTCGCTCTGGCACATCAACCCTCTCACCGTCCAGGCCTGTGTTTGTGACAGCGTTCTGCTGCTTGCCGAGGTAAAAGTCAGGCATGAAGAAGGTAGCGACTAATGGCACGACGGCTAGGAGAAGAGCGGCAATAGCGATGTGACCGTTGATGTGCGAATACGCGCGGATGGCGCCTTGTCTGACGGGGTCATCGAACTCGTACTTGGTCCGTAGCGTCCTAATATTCCCATAGAGCGTCTTGAGGGTTGCCTGATCGACTCCCGGCATCTCCTTTCTCATTTCATCAAACATTTCATTGGTCCAGATGGCTGATGAAATGGCGCTGCCAATGGACGATCCCAATGTAGACCACAGAGAAAGCAAGGCAATAATTGTAGCCATGTCTTCGTGCGGCACTGAGGCTTGACTGCCTACGCGGGCACCAACGATATTGAATGATCCCAGACAGAAGACAAGCTGCGCAACAACCAGGCGGGCCGTGTCCTGTACCATGTTGCCATTGGCCTTTACTAGCAGACCGTAGCCAGTCAATCTTCCGATCGCGCCAAAGACCATCAGTGTCTTGTAGCGGTGTGTGCTTCTCTGAATGAGACCAACAATGGGTCCCAGAATACTGAGTCCCATAGTTGTGATTCCCAAGAATATGGTCCACTCGTAAGTGGTCCACTGCTTGATGATGTAGATGTACGAGGAGAAGTAGGTATTGCGAGTCGCCGAGGCCGTTTGGTTAAAAGTGTAAATGGTAACTGCTGCGAGAAAGGTGCGATTCTGGAGGATATTTTTCGTCATGAGTGGTCTGGGAGCGAGGTAGATTTCGAACAAAACAAAAGCAATGAGCAGGACGAAGCCGATGACGAGCATGGCGATCATGCTTGCGTTGCCCCAGCCGCCATCCGCATCCTCTGCAAGAGTGAAGGGTAGCAGGATCAGTGCAAATGAGGTTCCGAGAATAACAAGACCTACGATATCGATGTCAATTAGGCCCTCGTAAAAAAGTTTAATCCAGTAGGAAACGCCCTTTGGCTCCTCAGGGCCACCCGCGGCTCCAGTCCTCAAGCGCTTGGAAGCAGCCATGGTAACCATGCCCAACTTCTCTCCTCGCCTCTGCATTGAATACAACGTAAAAATGGCTGGTGTGAGCAAGACGGGTACGAGAATGGCAAACATTCCCAAGCCCCATCGCCAGTTGTCAACGAAGCCCTCAGCGATGAAGCCGTTGATAGGCACAGTGATGACGAAGGGAATGGACAAGGCGGCACCGAAGAAACCTCTCCACTCCAGAGGCGTCAAATCACCAACAATAATGTCGCTCAATAAGTCCAGTCCAGATTTTCCGACCGAGGTGAAGCAGATGCCAATCGTGTAGGCTGCAAAAGTGCTTGAGCTGGCTGCGACGACAAAACCAATGACGTAAAAGACGAGGATAACAACGTAGGTGGTGGGACGCGACGTAATGTCTGCTAGCTTGCCGATAAACGGTTTGCTAATGGCGCGGATGATCTGGCTGGCGGTACTGACTGCTGCGAGCGAGCTATGTTGCCCAAAGGTGGAACTAGCCATGGTGGTGAAGATGGAAGATGTGATTCCCTGGTCAAGCGCATACGCAAACATAGTCAGACCGATAGAGACTCCCAGCAGCCAGAGTAATATCTTGCCCGATCGTCCCGACTGGTACAGGACTTTGTTGAAGGCCTCGACCTTGCTAACTCCAGTTCCTGCAGGGCCCTCACTCGAGTCCGAGTCATGAAGAACCGAATCTCGCTGTGAAGAGCCGACTTTAGAGTCGTGGTCAGCTCTTCTAGCCCTATCAACTGCTTCCTGGCTCAACTGGGGCGAGTTTGATACTCCGTCCCCATCGTTGGCTTTGGGCTGACCAGTGCCCGGAGCTCCATTTGGCGTCGACATGTTGTCGTTGGTCGAGTGACTTAGGATTGCGACCTGATGAATGCAGATGTAGGCGTTCGGACGAAAAAAGTGAGAGGTCGACGCAGGTTAGTTGGCTTTACATACCTGTCATTCTGTAGCAGAAATGAGGCACGCACAACGGCCCAACACGCGTGGCTTGCATGATCCTTGTTTTCCTTTTTTCATCGTTCTTTTTCCATTATCAATCTCCGCGCCAATCCGGGTTAAATCCCGCGCTGTTACCCCCATGCTGCCAAGCTGCCAAGTGCTTGGTTTGAAAGTTAAATACGAGACCGTGTATAGGTCATGTAAGGATGATCGGATCAGATTACAACCCCGAACAGGTGGCAAGGTTTTCAACATTGGACAAGGATCTGATAAAAAAATTGTTTCTTAGCGTGTACCGACATCGGTCATGAGCTACTAAAATGGAACCAACTTATCTGATCTTTTCTCAACCCGTGAACCTTGCCCGAGCTCCGTTGGATGTTCTCGCCAAGGGCACTAAGCACTGGGCCCCCATTTTTACCAAGTATCACCCGGTCGGTGTGCGCTTACTGAGCTTGGTTAAGATTTGCATTTTTACTGTAACCTGACCTTCTATAATGTAACTAAATCGACCCATGCTCCTCCTTCCTAATGATATTCTTGTAGGGGTGTGTATATATTAATTACGCGTGTACTCGGGTACACAATAATGACTCTGCTCTATTAACATTTTTCTCCCCTTACAGTGACTTTGGCAGCATCGCAGAGCGCCCTAAACAAACTATCTGGCCTGGAATAAAGTTCCGGGATGGAATCGAATTCGGCCACCCTACCGCGGTCCATTACTACGACCCTGTCACATGTAGAAATGATGGTGTCAAGTCGATGGGCCACAGTGAGAACTGTGGCATCCCCCATGACCTCGGTTAACATCACTTGAAGTTTTGTGTCAGCCCTACCATCAATTGACGCTGTAGCCTCATCCAAAATGACAATCTTGGATCGCCGCACAAGGGCCCGAGCGATGGAAATGAGAGAGCGCTGGCCTTGAGAAATGTTGGAGCCGTTCTCTTTGACTTCTGAATCCAGCCCTAAGCTTGGGCTATCGCTGGCAGAATCAGAATCATATTTTCTGTTCGACTCGCTTGAGTGGCTCTTGCTTTCGCTATCTTGGATACTGGAATTTGCTTCTTTGGTATCTGATTTGTCGCCAGCAAGCCCAACTCGTCTCAAGCATTGATGCAGCCAGTCATCATCGTACTGCTGGAAAGGATCCAGGTTATATCGAATGGTTCCGGCTAAGAGGACGGCATCTTGGCTAATGACAGACAAGCTTGAACGGAGTAAATTTAGACCAATTGTGTGAATGTCTACACCATCAATGAGAATCTTGCCGTTTGAGGGCTCTGTGATTCGCAGCAGAGCGGATACCACTGAAATTTTGTCAGCCAGTGTGTAAGAGGAAAACCCACTCCAATAACCACTTACGGGTAGTTTTTCCAGCACCGGTACGCCCCACAACACCGACTTTCTCGCCAGGCCTGATGTCTAATGTGACGTCTCTGAGCGCCGGCTCCAGACCAGGACGGTGACTAAGCGTCAGCGACTGGAACTGTACATGGCCATCGCGCGGCCATTTTTCGGCCTTTAGGCCTTTGTCTACGCTGTCGACTTCGTGTGCAGGTTCTTGCTCAATATTGAATGCATAATGAAGCAGTCTCTCGACCGAATTCATATTGTTTTCAATCTCAGCACTCTGGCGAATCATGTTTCCAAAGACGGCCTGTGCCGTGACGACGTACGATAGTACCACGCCACCAGATGATGGGTCAATGGTGTCTCGAAGTCCTACGACGAGCAGGCCGGTGGCAAGGACGAGAGTAGCACCACAAAGGTCGAGGCGGAGATTGATCCAGCGTTGGCATGCCACCGACAGCCAGTAGGCCGTATTCTCGGTATCGATCTTGCACGCGTTATCCTCCAGGAAGCGCGACAGGGCCCCAAAGGCCTTGAGAGTAGGAAGCCCAGACAATGATTCGCCAAAGTGCTCATAGATGCGACTGCGGAGCAGATTGTTGAGGCGGCGCAGCTCTCGCGACGAGGGTCGGTAGTACATCCCAGTCCAAGTATAGATGAGCAGCAGGGCGGCAGCGATGGCTAGGAAAGGCGGCAGCACAATAGTTACCACGACGACAGTACCCACGACCTGCGCAGCCGTTGAGATGAAGAGACGCAGCGTTTCACCTACGACATTGTCTACAGCGTCAACATCCTTGCTGAAGCGGTGCGTGATGCGTCCCTGTGGAGTTGTGTCAAAGAATGCAACAGACGCATGCAACACTCCTGACATAGCGGCATGATGAAGCTTATTTGAGCACCAAAAACAGAACAGGGCAAATGTTGCACTCATAAAGAACAATCCTAGGGACTGTCCGACACCAAAGGCGGCGTAACCTCCCATGTATGCGTCCTCCGAAATGGTGGTGTATTTGGTGTCTTGCCACCAACTCAGCCACAGTGGTGACACGACACTTGTTCCTTGGTAAATTATGATGGAAGTGACAAAAAGAGGCACCGTAAGCCATGCGTTGCCCATCTGCACGTAGCGGATGTACGTATTGCCGCTGACTGAACCAACAAGCCTCTCTTCGCTTTGCATGATCTCTTTACCCTTTTGTTTTCGGGTCCCAGATTCTTTCTTCTCTCCACTCTCTTGGTCCTGCGCTTTTTCAACCTTAGAGTCTGGGCTTTGAGATTGATCAGGGTCTTCATTTGATTCTGTGTCCGTGTCTAAACTAGAATCCGGTGTCAAGGATGACCCCACAAATTGACAAAAGGGACCATCCCGACTTGACAAGAACTCATAGGACCCCTGTTCCACAATGCGATCCCGTTCCATGTAGACAATATGGTCTGATTGTTTTGCGAAAGCCATAGAATGTGTTACCAGGACAATTGTGGCTTCTCTGGCCTTGATTGCTTGGTTGACAACATTGTCAAAGACGCGGGCGCCAACATGAGCGTCCAGTGCCGAGAAACAGTCATCCAGGAATAACAGCTGGCTCTTGCCATAAATGGCCCTTGCTAGGCTTATACGCTGCTTCTGACCACCTGACAGAGATACACCCATCTCACCCACTACAGTCATATCGCCGTCGGGCAGTCTCTCCAAATCTTGGTGTAGACAGCACCGGGAAAGCACCTCGTTGTACCATGCGAAATCCAGAGGTCGGCCAAAAATGATGTTCTCGCGCACCGTCTCACTAAGAAGCCAGGCTGTCTGAGGGGCAAAGGCAAGCTCAGAAGACGATTCGCTACCGATGTTGACGTAACAAGATTGCGCCTGAACAAGCTGCATGTCTCCTAAAAGCGCTCTCAATACTGAAGATTTTCCTGCCGCCACGGGACCCACGATGCTGACAAGCTGGTTCTTCTTTACTTGGAAGGAATCGATGTGCAGCCTCTGAGTTTGACTTGCAGGAACATTATTTCCAGGTGTCATATCAACGTTGTCTGCCATAAGGGCCTCATCATCATGATAAGCAAAAGTGGCATCTTCTACTTGAACCACGAAATCAGACATCGGCTTCTCATTTGCGCTCTGGCTAGGCTCTGAACCAGGTCCAAGATTATTGGTGGAATCCGTGTCAGATGCGACCATAAACACAGACAAGCGCTCGAGTGCCGCGCGCGCATCGGCAATGGCCGACAGTGCAGTAGGAAGAGCCTGCAGGGGCGTCCTAAGCAGCATAAAGAAAGCTAGCGAAGAGAAAATAACACTGGAATCCATGCCATTTTCTCTTGTTGCTCCATAGCAGACGATGCTGACAACAGAAGCCAGCGTAGGCGCGGTATACGAAACCGCTGTGTTGAGAGCCCTAAGCAACATCCGCTTGCGAATGTAGACAACTTCGTCGGACCTGAGATTTCCAATCTTTTTTAGCAAGCTTTTTTCGTATGCGTTGGTCTTGACAAGACGAATAGTTGACACGGCTTCCACCACGGCCTTGACTCGGGCGTCTGTGAAGGGCATGCTGCCTCGGCGCAGGCGCAGCAGCTGGCCCATCATAAAAGTCTGTAAAGGATACAAGAGCACTAGTAGGCCAAAACCTGGTAGGGCGCTGTAGCCCATAGACCAAACTGTGAGGGCAAAGCAGAGAAGCATCTGTAGGATACTGGTCCATGCGGTATGGAAGAAGCCGCAGCAGAAATCGATGCGCGTCACGTCAGCGCTCATCAAACTCGTCAATTTGCCGGTACCAAGGCCATGCTTCAATTTAGCTTTCTCACTGAGCTGCATTGTCGCCCTGCGGTAGATGGCGTGCATAAGAGCACCCCGGAGCAGGATGCCCGTCGTGTACGAGCGGTAGAAGCCATGGACGTTGGACGTGACGGAGAAGACGAGCAAGAGAAAGAGACCAACAGCGTAGCCGAAGCCTTCGCGCAGGGCCTGCTGTGATGGATCGGACAAGGTTGCGATAAGATACCTGATCAGCAGCGGCGAGACCATCTGTGACAGATCACCACACAGCTTGAAAAGACCACCCAACCAGAACCATCTGAAGCAGACATCATTGAGAGACATGGCCAAAACGGTCGCGTCACTTGTGCGCCTGGCCCAAAACGGTCTCCATTTTATTAGCCCAGATGAGGCTTTTCGATTTTTGTTGTTCTCTAGCCTCGTGGCCCAGCTCTTTTCGAGTCGATCGGCATGGTCTTTGACCAATCTGTGGTTGGGCATGTCGTACAGATCATCGGCTTGGAGCGGCCTGGTGTAGCCAGTGCCTAGAACAGGGCTCAGCCAGTCGAATGTCAAGATGGACAGCCAGTTCGCCTTTAATTCTGGCAGTTGCGTCTTGGCTTCCGCACCGCTGCCAGCTCCATCCTCCGCATCGCCTGGGCTGGTAACTGAGCTCGAGTCCCGCGCTGTCAGCCGCTTCTCGATGGGTTTCGTGGATAGAAACGGCACCCTTCGATACCATTTCCTGGGAGGGAAGCTTTTCCCATCACTGATCGCCATGTCGGTCGGCGCCTTGGGTTGGGTTGACTTGTGGCTCACCAAAACGTGTCGGATTGAGCAGAAGTATGGCCAGGCGCCGCGAAACAAAAGTACAAAAATAAAGACCAGGGACAACGTCAGAGTGGGGACGAATGGATGGCAGAATTCCCGCTATGTTACTGAGCTCTACAAAGCACACCTGGCCAGCAGACCAGTAATTTTTCTGTAGAGGGCTAATAAGGTTCAAGAATTCTGATCCAGTGTGGCGTGCATTAGCTTGATGCTGCGCGGAGTTTTGCTAGAATAAGAAGCTGTCCGAATCCGTGTAGCTGGCCTCGAAAGATCCTTTTGATTAGATACAGTAAAATGCCGATTATCTTATCAGATTCTGCACTTTTTTTTCTCTCTTTTAATTAGAGTTATCTGATCATGCCCTAAGAGGCGAATGCTGTCTGTAACCTACTGTAAACTTGTCCCTAGCGCATTCATAGTTGAATTTTAATTGCTTACCCACATTTGGAATTGGACCACGACGATCTCCCCGACTTCGGACCTCTCCTGAAGGTAGCAGTATTTTAGACAGTATGAGAAAGATTATGAGTTTTTTTTTATGACTTTTATGCAAGGCTTGGCATTATATCGTAAGCACATGCCCATGTTTTGAAGGGGATCCTATGATGCACGACGTAAAGCTAAATACGAGACGCTACAGGTAGGCGTCCCAACCAGGGAGGATGAAGCCGCCAAGAATAGAGGTAGCATTCAAAAGCTCCAGTTAAAAGGTTTTGTTCTCCGCTTCCAATTACCTTCGGATGAGTACGGATTTCACGGTTCCCTTTCCTAATCGGGACTAACAGGCCGACTGCATCAACTGCCGAATTTCGGGGGTAAATGAACGGGGGTGTTGTTTCCACTTCTTGGGGGAAACATGACAGGCCACTGTGAAGGAGGACTGCCTGGCTGAATTCAAGCTTAATATTAACCCTACAACGTGCAACACAAAGCCCACGATGTACCAAAGTCAACAGTCGCAGGGGCAGATTGCATAATCGGCAAGCCACCGCCGCCCGGGAAACGATTGTATGAAGCTGCCAACACCTTTGGGGTGTGGACTGACGACTTTTTTCCGCCAAGAGCCTTGTTGCCACATAACTTGACCAAATGCATGACCGAAATCCTGCACCGACGTCATTGGGACAAGAACCCCAGACCCTCAAACGCCGGTTGTGCCTCCCCCCTGCTCAGGCGGGTCAAGCTAAAATAACTTAAGCGTAAATCGCCTGCCATTCAGCACAAGCAAGGCCCCACTCGGGCTGTAACAAGTTTACATAACCTACAGGCTACAATGATTCCCGAATTACTGGCTATATGGTGTAGTTCCATGGGATCCGGCAGCATACAGAAAGAAATAACAGTTTAGAAGGGTCTTGGTTCCGCCAATTTTCATAAAGTCATACCCTCAGGCTTTGTGGGAAGTTCATTCTCTTTTTGTTATCTAATAGTAACGTGTGAGTTGCACCTATAGGTTAGTACAGTACCTTGATTTCAACGAGCACCCGAAATTAGTCCTCCACTTCGGTCTGATGAACCCAGAATTAATGAGTTTATAGGCAATCTATAAAATCGAAAATGGTTGGTGTCATTGTTGACGCAAAGTCCCGCGACGAAAGCCCGTCGAAATTGTCGAGCAAGACATGTTTCAAACTACCGGACGGCAAGACAGAAGTTTGGGTTGACACTGCCAACAATGAAAACGGCACAGACTACCTTGTTGGGTCTGGTGATACAGTGCTGTCCCGGTGGATTGCCGATGGAATACAGACCAGAGTCTCCCCAGCCATGGTCAACGATGAAAATGCTCAGTTTAGTCAAGTCGTTAGGTTGCAGCTGTTGAGTTCGAATGGGGCTGCTTCTGGCTTTCCATTTGGATCTGGCGGCCAGCAATCTGACCTCACTTTAGCTTGGGCTTCGGTGTACGCGCTGTGGCTGCATCCTGATCATAGAGATGACGACTTGATTGCTGTCTCAGTCGATAGCGAACTGGTTGGCGAGTACATGCGATGCACTGGCTTGGGAGTGATATCACCATTCTCTCCGGGTGTCCCTCCCAAGGATGTCATTTACTGGCTCTACCGCGAGGCCTTCTGGCAAGGAGCAGGCGCTCCAGATTCACAGCACTGGCTCCAGTCTAGACCTGAAGCAACCAACTTCCCAGGCTTCAATGGTACGCTGGGCGTTTTTGCCAGCCAGGTGGGCTTCACTCGCAAGGGCAACGTCTGTACCGTCCACCCGGTTCGACCTCCCAAGCCCAAGCCTGGCACCGTCATCTATTCCCGCTTCATAGTTGAGCTTGGTCAACAGCTGCAAATACGGCACATTGACGCGGAGAACCCCGTGCACTTTGACACATACAAGCGGTGGCAGAACTCGGACCGAGTGAACGCCTCGTGGAAGGAGCGTGGGCCGGATGAGCATCACCGAGCTTACTTGGCAGCGCAACTTGCGGATGCGCACACCATGTCATGTGTGTTCGAGTGGGACGGCGAATTGGCAGGATACACGGAATTGGGGTGGGTCAAGGAGGACAACGCGGCGTGCTTCTTCAACTCCAATTGCAACATTAGTGTGGGTGAGCACGACCAAAACTCTCACATCCTGGTAGGAGAAGAGCGGTTCAGGGGTGGGAAGCGGTACCAGGCCGTGGCGACATCGATCAAGCATTGCTGCTTCTTGCGGGATCCACGTACTAGGCAGGTCATTGCCGAGCCTCGCTATGACCTGGCCCACGTCCAGATTCAGGACAGGTTTCTGCCGCAAGAGAAGAAGAAGCGCTTCCACCTTCCACACAAGACGGCCATGTTATTTGCCCTCCAAAGGGACCGCTTCTTCCAGGAGGCCCATTTGGTATAACTAGATAGTAGACACGAAATCAACACAATGTACTTGTTCCCTGACTATGAATAAAGCTATGATCGTCGCCATACTGGAGTACATCATTTAAACCGGCTCCATACTCATGTGGACCCGGCCCTAGGGCTGGTTCTTTTTTTGGGTCTTGCGTTTGTCCTTTTTTTGTTCTTTTATACCGCAAGTTGTAACACGTCGTCTGAACAGAGTTACGCCACCCGAGTGCCATTCCGGCACAGGCCGAGAGTCCCAGAATCCTTGCAAAACATCCCACATAACAATCTTGACTAATAGTCAAACTCAATTGGCCCTGACAAGGGTCTTCGTACCCCACGGCTCCCACCACACTTTTGAGTTATTAAGCTACACGGGGCTTGCTTATTGTCTGGGCGTGGGGGCATTGATCACTAGTTGATGAAAATCCGGTTTCTCGCTCACAACTTTCGGCTTGTGCGGGATCTGATTAGATTATCTAGGAATACATCTCCGATGTGATGTTTGATCAATGAGTTTAGTCCGTCAAGAATACGGAGAGCACTGCCCCCTTGTCTTGGCAGACCCGCCGTTTGAGGGTTTTCGGTACTCCAGGTACCCATGCCACGGGGCGTGTGAAATTTGGAGTGGTCATGTACGCCCCGGGCGTCCGGCACCGTGGGTTGGATTACTCCACTACTTGAGCGATAGCGGCAGTTGTAGTCTTTGGCCGTTCTCTAATCGACTCAAGACAAGAATATAAGTCACTTAGGCTGGTAATCATGCGGGTTAGTAGGACTCATACAATCACACCCATGTAGTTGCTGCAAGCCAGACAGGATCGACGCCAACATGAAGAACGCAGCATCAATGCCACAGCCAACCATTACGCAGCTTCGGCCGCTGCATTCCCACCAGCAGCCTTCCAATCGAGAGATAGAAACACCTTCATTGGTGGAAGATGATGCTCAACTGCTGCACTGGTCAAGCCTTCTTGAACCAACACCAGACGAGAACACATCAATTAAGGCGTTTGTGAAGCTCGTCTGTCGCATTACAGTCCTCAACCATGGCGAGGAGTATTGCATCCAAGACTCCGCTCGACGTGGTTTCATCCTGGCACGTCGAGGAAGCGAGAATAAAGATGAAGCCTTCAGCTTCATCGACTTCCCACACGACGAAGAAATTCCCACTGACTTTTCCATTGGGAAGGGAAAGGTGAGTTGACTGACAAGAATCCCGTATTCTACATTACTGACACTCAGTCTAGGCCTTGCAACTTCATATTGATGCAGAAACTAGACAGGTACGGTTGACGGCGCAGGCCAATGCCATACATCCAGTAGCTCTCGAGGCTTTGGGTCAAATGCTGGACGACCTCATCCTTGATCTGCAGCAAGGTCAAGGGAGCGTTGAATGGACCCAACCCTCGGTGCTTAACATTGCACCAAACTCCAGACCCCTGCCTCTGTTTTATCAGAGCGATGAGGGTGAGAGCAGCGCAGATTCACCCGCTCTACTTCACAAATGGTTTGAGCAACGTGCTGCAGAAAATCCAGACAGAGTTGCCTTGGACTTCCTTGCAGATCTGGAAAACAGCGAGAGAACCCAGTATACATATCAGCAAGTTGAAAATGCCGCCAACGCACTGGCGGACGACTTAGCTCGCACATGTCCAAAATCGGATATGCAGACTGTTGCTGTACTAATAGGGCCGTGCCCAGAGCTGTACATCAGCTACTTGGCTATTCTGAAAGCCGGCATGGCATTCTGTCCCATTCCCGTGGATGTTCCCGAGGACAGAAAAGAGTTACTCATAGCCGATCTGAAACCGGTCGCACTGCTAGTGGCTACATCAGAGCAATCCGAACCACCATTTTCATGGCTTAAGAATACTGCCGTGATTAACGTCACTCCATTCCTTGCAGCATGTGACATCAGGTTTCATGGAGTGCCGTCATGTTCATCACCTACCACCGAAGCTGATGCGGCCTACATTCTTTACACTTCTGGAACCACCGGCATGCCAAAAGGCGTGGTTGTCAGCCATCTTTCCGCAGCATGCACCATTTCCGCGTTGAGCGCGCACTACGGTTTTGTCTCGCCCAACTCAGAATCACAAATTAAACCTATTAGATGGTTTCAGGGTGCAGCCCCAACATTTGATATCTCATTATTTGAGATTTTCTGGACTCTTAGCACAGGCTCAACGCTCTGTTGTGCCCCGCGCAAATATACGCTGCAGGATATTGACAAGGTTGTGACAAGTCTCCAGGCCGACATAACCAATATCACTCCCAGCTTTGCCAGCCTGCTGGATCCAAAATCGATCCATGGTCTAATGGTCGGCGGAGAGACACTGAATGCACGCCTATTGCATGACTTTGCATGCTACAACCCGACAGAAAATAATAAGGAGCATGGGCATAAGCCTCGTGGCATTTATAACGGATATGGACCCACAGAGACTGCAATCTACTGTATCGCTCAGCCCCACGTCCCAGAGGGACAGCGAGGTTCTGTGCTGGGGACTCCTCTTGCGACATGCGGTTGCCTTATCGTTGACGAGACGATTCAGGCCCCGAGTCAGGCCGGGACCTTGCAGCCTGTGCCCATGGGTGCGATAGGAGAGCTGGTCATTACCGGTCCGCAGGTCAGCAGAGTAGGCTATCTTAACCGTCCTAAAGAGACAGCCTCCGCTTTTGTTAACCATGAGCGATGGGGACGGGCATATAGAACTGGCGACCGAGCTAGAATTGTGTGGAACTCAGATGGCGAGCCCGTCGTTGAATTCCTAGGTAGAATATCTGACGATCAGGTCAAGCTAAGCGGAAGACGCGTGGAGCTGGGCGAAATCGATGGCGTTCTAGCTAGCAAAGTTCAGAGCGTGCGCGAGACGGTTTCTTGTGTTTGGAAACAGCACACCTCTGAAACCGGCTCAGAGAAGGTTGTGAGCCTTGTCGTTCTTGATCCACGGGCCGATTTAGGATTTGATCGTGTCCATCAGAGCTGTTTGGAGGCTGCACAACGCTACCTGCCAGATTATATGAGGCCCTTCAAGATCCTGCAGGTCGATGCGCTGCCAAGATCTACATCTGGAAAGGTAGACCGTAAGGCAGCATCGGCATATGTACGAGAGGCACTGAAAGAAATCCAAGAGCGAATGCTAGAGCCTACTCAAGACGCCACCACAGAGAAAATTGAGTCATTATCAGATCCTGAAGATGCCGAATTGGAAGAAGAGCTACTATCCATCGTTTCAGATATTCTAGGTACTAGTTCTACCAATACCAATGTCACTTTGTCGGCCAACACACCGCTCGCTGAGCTTGGCATGGATAGTCTTCATGCCATGAGGCTATTGCGCGACGTTAGGAGGAAATGGTGCAGTTCTGAATCTACAACGCTTCGGTATCAACATGCGCGTCTACAACCATCTTTATCACTGCTTCTAAACTCTGGAGCCACCATTCGCTCCGCCTTCTTTCCCTTGTCGCAAAATGTTCAAGCCTTGGCTGATCCAAATGTCGAAGAAGCCCAGATACGGAACAAGCTTGCCGACTTTTCAGCAAGGTTCCTTCCAGAGGCATTGGATAAACTCGATCTAGTCAACACAGCTGACATTGAAATGGTCCTGCCCGCAACAAGCACACAAAGCCAGCTGGCCGTCAGCTTTGCTATGGATAGCCGCAATTACATTAGTCATTCTATCCTGAAACTGAAACCAGATGCATCGGCTGAGAGGTTGAAAGAAGCTATTGAAACCGTCATCCAAAAACAGGCCATCTATCGTTCGGCAATGCTCCCCTCTGATGACCCTATCTCACCCTTTGCTCAAGTCATCTTAACTCCTGAAGCATGGAATAGACGGACCAGAAACGAGAGAAGAGTGATACACAAACTCGCAGACACGAAAGACGTTGTTTCCGATACGAGGGTCTGGATTAACATAGCCGAGCAGAACATCAGTCTCGAGTCGCAAAAGCTGTACTATATCCAAGTGATTCAACCGGAGTCAAAGTTTGAGCCAGATTCCAGCAGCAATGCTCTTTTGGTTATCAGCGCTGCCCACTGCATTTGTGATGGTCCTTCACTGGAACTGCTCATGAATGATATCTCCAGAGAGTATGCTGGTTTGGAGTGCATTCCAAGACAGGGCATTTATGAGGTGGTGTTGGAGTGGGCCTCAAACGTGAACCCCAATACGGACCAGTTATGGCGAGAGTCCATGGAAGGCTGGGAAGCAGAAGGCTTCGGAGCTTTGAGTGGCAACAACGTCAATGTATCAGCGTCCAGTACGGATAGCGGGCACGAAATGGTCCAATACTACAGCGATCTGTCATGGAAGACTCTCGAGGAAAAGAGTAGGGTTCTTGGTGGTTCTCCATTATCCATTCTTCAGGCAGCTTGGTCGTTACTTCTGAATCTGTACTCTGAAGCAGACACGGGCGACATTACCTTCGGAAGCGTCATATCAGGCAATCACGTCTCTTCACAAGCGCCAACATTCTCCGTGATGCCATGTCGTGTGTCATTGCCTGAGCTTCAGAGTATAGGTGAACTCATAAGTGACCTTTCCCAAAAGTCAAGATTTGCACAGAGCCACAGACATACGTCGTTTGGTATATTCAAGACGCTTCCTTATAATACTGCTTTAGCTTTGCAAGCGTATGTTCCGCCTGATACCAAGTCTGAGCGTGGACTGAGAGAAATTATCCCCGCTCCCTGGGCCGAAATAAAGAATCCTGCGATACGTTACGACTTTGCCATTTTTGTGGAGGTCTTTCCAACAGACCCTCATTCCCCCAAGAGAAACGAACAGTTCGATAATATGACATTCAAACTCACCTACCGTGATGATTCTCTGTCAGAGTTCTCTGCAACATGCATTGCAAAGCAACTTGCTACTCTTACAGAAACTATTCTTGGCTCACTCCCGAACGACGTTGTTCAGGAATTACCTGCTCGTCTACCAAGAGGCTTGTTGTCTGCCGAAGGTACAATTCCGGTTCCAACTGAGAATCAGGAGGAATTGAATCAACAAAAAGAGGATCGAGTTGAGCTTCTGCACTCACAGTTTGAGAACCAAGCTGCTTCAACTCCTGATCGCCTGGCGTTGAGCTTCTATAGTTCTCTAGACTCACCTCCAATTGAGTTGAGCTACGCGGAGCTAGACGCTAGAGCTAATGGTCTCGCTAATATTCTCCGTCAGGAAGATGTAGAAGTTATCCCTATTTGCATGCAAAGAAGTGTTGAGCTTTATGTCTCCATTTTGGCCATTTTAAAAGCCGGCTCAGCTTGGAGTCCTATCGACGAGACGTCGCCCGTGCAAAGACGTACCTCACTAATTGCAAGGACACAGAGTAAGGTATTATTAACAAACACGGAGTCGCTACCTCTAGTTGAGGCCTGCCTGGCCCACGAGAGTTTGGAGGGAGTGCGTGTGATTCTCGTGGATCAGTACGCGAATGAAAAGACCCCAGTAAGAGCTAAGCCGCGTCATGGCATCGTATCTTCAGATGCTCTTTGTGGACAGGACCTGGCGTATCTCTTGTGGACTTCTGGCACCACTGGCGAGCCAAAGGGAGTTATGATTCAACACTCTGCGGCCGCACAAGCCATGCGCGATCTTCAAATCCAGATCGAGCACGATCCGAGGGCAGAGCAGGTTCGCACGCTGCAACTGTCAGCCTACAGCTTCGATGTCTTTGTTCAGGACCTTTTCTATACCTGGGGTCTGTCTGGCAGCGTGATTAGCGGCACGAGAGAGTTAGTCTTGGGTACATTTGTTGAATTTATCTGGAAGTCTCGCCCTACGCATGCTCACCTCACGCCTTCATTTGGCGCAAGTATCGCTGTTGACGAGATCAAAGGATCTACTCTACAATATGTGACTTTTATTGGCGAAAAGCTTACCGAAGATGTTGCTGAAGCCTGGGCAGCACCTGAAATCACGACCCGCGCTTACAATACATACGGACCGGCTGAGAACGCTGTTGTGTCGACACTGAGGCGATTCTATGGCAAGAGTAGAGATAAGGCAAAGGCTGCCAACGTCGGCTTCCCCATGACCCCCTGTACATCATACGTCGTTCGCGAGGTCAACATTTCACAAGACGGACAAAAGCGCTGGGAGCTTGTCCCTCGATATGGCGTTGGAGAGCTGGCATTGGGTGGCGCGCAAGTAGCCAAGGGCTATCTGAGTAACCCGGCCAAGACAGCTAAATCCTTCATTATGGGAGGTCCTGGTATCGATGAGCGTATTTATTTGACTGGAGATACAGTACGTCTCAATGACCATGGCTTCGAATTCCTCGGAAGGAATGATGACTTGGTAAAGATTACCGGCATCCGTATCGAGTTGAGCGAAATCAGCGCGGCCTGTGCAAGCATCAAGGATGAGGAATCGGCCGTTGAACATGTTGAGACACTCTATCTCCTACGCCCAGGAGCTGCTGCGGACAGCAACAACAAGGTCGTCGTCACATTTGTCTCTGTTAAGAAAGAGAATGTTGATACACGCAAAATTAGGACTCAGGTCTTCCAAAGGGCTAGAGAACTACTACCGGCTTACATGGTACCTGGGCATGTCGTCGTCCTGGAAACGACAATGCCGAGAACCGCATCCAACAAAGTCGATCGCAAGGCCCTTCAGCAGATTTACAAGGATTCAGATCTGACTATCCTATCCGGAAGAGATAAATCCGATAGTTCCATTGGCGAAGATCAGCAAAAGAAGTTGCAGTGGACTGAAAAACAACTTCCTATTCTTCAGGTCATTGCCGATCACTTTAAGGTTGCAGTGGGGCCACTCTCTCCTGATGATAGTCTGGCTGGCTTGGGCTTCAGTTCTCTAGAAGTGACCAAGCTTGCATGGTCGCTCAGGCGACAGCTAAAATGTGCCGTCGGGGTTCTTGATCTCATGCGCTGCCAATTTCTTGGTGAATTAGTGGACGTGGTTCTCAGCAAGCTGCCAGGTCAAGACACCCCATCCGAGCCATCTGAAGACAGCGTGTCGCAAAATACTTCCGTACAGGATTCATGGGTGGCTTCCATCAAAGCCAAGTTGACTAAAAAATTACGTGGCTCCATGCGACCGAGTGACATGTTATACGTGCTCCCTGCAACGCCGATGCAAGAATCCCTTATTGTGGAGACGATGCTTGAACCTCAAGCCTACTGGTCTCATCGAGTATTCGACTTGAGCCACCTAGGTCAGATTGATAGTGCTCGTCTGAGAGAAGCGTGGACCGGAGCTGCTAGAAAATTCGATATTCTTCGAACCATCTTTGTCCCTCTTCTCCAATTGGAAGTCGAAGACACTGAAGGGTATGACAATATCGTCGCATGGGCTCGCCAACAAGGAATTCAATCCACGATTCTTCAGTTGGTCCGAGGCGAGCCAACAATTCGCTGGAACTTATTATCCAGTGACGAAAATCGAACTCTGTCCCAGTGGGCTGAAAAGGTTCAAACGGAATTGGCGCCAACGACAACAATTCAGCCCCCATGGTCCGTCACACTTGACGAGCAAGATGCTAAGCTGATGTTGAGTATGCACCACGCACTATACGACGGTGTATCTTCACAAATCTTTCTCGATACCGTTGCGAGCCTCTACCATAAGCAAGCCGGAAACAACAACGGGAGCGTAGTGCAACTCGAGAGGGGTATGGAGCTTGGCCTACTGCCCACCTCTGCTCAGAGGGAAGAGGCGGCGACATTGTGGAATAAGCACCTGGCCGATCTAAGGAAGTCATCAGGTGCTCTCAACGCCCCATTTCCTGACCTCACGCAGTCCCGTCAAAAGCAACCACAGAGGATTCTACTTTCCAGAAAGGCGATTCCATCCTCATTGCTCACATCTACATCTACCTCGCCCGCTCTCCCAACAGTGCTTCAATCAGCATTTGGATGCGTTTTGGCGTCATACCTAGAGCTCAAGGCCGTGGTATTTGGTCAAACCGTTTCTCAGAGAGTCCTACATCCAGAATTAGCTCAGGTCGTTGGTCCTGCAGTGGCCACTCTCCCCGTTGTTGTCCGCACCGATGCCTCATCAGCCGAGGAGCTCTGGAGAGAAATGTCTCACGACTCATCAAAGCTGTTTCGAATGACGCATAATCTGCACCCCGTGGATATCAAGAAGATGCTCAATCAAGGTAGCGACAGTAACAACACCCCATTTCCAGGTCTTTTTGTCTATCATCCAGCCCCAGAGAGCGCTGTAGACACTCAAGATGGTAAATTTCATACCATGTTCCGGGAAATAGAGCAAGCACTTTCCCTTAATGTCGAACATCCACTTGCTTTCAACATATTCGAAGGCGATGGAGCCATGGAGCTTACTGGTGATGGGCGCCGTATATCGCAGGCGCAGTTAGAACTCATGTTGGATCAAATCATCGAACAGGCTCGAGTCATGGTAGAATCGCCTCAACTGCCTCTTACCCAGCTCCAAAAAAGAATGGGCCGTAGTCTTATTTCTGTGAGCGGCAATACTACTGATGACAAGGTCGGTCCAGTTAATCCAACTGAAGGGGTATCTCTGTATGCCTCTGAACATCCCGAGTGGATTGCGGCTGAAGAGGTCATTATCCAAGAGTCGGCTGATGGAGACGATGAGATTGTCACAAAGACAATTACATACGCTGAATTGAACAACCTCACCAATGCCATTGCCTCGAAGCTATCATCCCATGAGGCTCGTCTGCAGCCTGATGACATCGTGGCTTTGTATCTGAGCAGGGATATAAAGTCACTGGCAGCAACCCTAGCCATTTTCCGGGCCGGCTACGTCTACCTTCCTGTTGACGAGGAATTGCCTGCAGCTCGAAAGCAACTCCTCGTACGCGACGCCAAGGCAAAGGTGGTCATCACTACCGAAAAGCTGGCCGAGAATCTGAACCTTGACCTCGGCAGCGATCCTCCTACCTTATTGTTACCAGATGGCAATGATGACGTTAATACTATTTTGTCTTGGCCCATCTCCGATGTACAGTTTGAAGCTGGGCAAGGTGGCTATCTGCTGTACACATCTGGTTCAACCGGCCGTCCTAAAGGTGTCCGCGTATCTAACAGCAACCTGTGCCACTTTATCGCGTCATTTAGTGCTCGCTTAATTGAGTCGTCGCCCGCCACCGCCAGCTTAGGGGGCGTCGGCAAATATCTCAACCTGACATCCAGGGCCTTTGACCCCCATCTAACACAGCTTTTCGTGCCATGGTTCCTGGGTCACCGTGTTGTCATCGGGAAGAACCGCAATGCGATGCTTGGTAGCCTTCAGCAAGTTATCAATGAACTAAGCATCACGCATTTTGGCTCCGTGCCCTCTGTGCTGACCCAGCTTGGGCTAAGGCCCCAGGATGTGCCCTCCGTTAGAGTAGTGACAACTGGTGGAGAAAAGGCGTCCAGCGAACTTTTGGACACGTGGACGAGAAATTCTAGTTCGACCGACCAAAAGGATCACCAACAAGAAGTAGTCCTTTTCAATTTCTATGGACCAACTGAGGTTACCATCGGTTGCCTAGGCCACGCCGTAAACCGCGACTCCAACGCTCGCAATCTTGGCTTGCCACTCCAGGGTCTCGAGGCTCTACTCCTGTGCCCTGGTACTGGTGATGAACAGGTTATCGCCAGAAGAGGCCAGCCAGGTGAGCTCTATATTGCTGGCCCGCAAGTTGCTATGGGCTATTTGGATAGGCCTATCGAGAATGCAAAGAGCTTCCAGACTACCTCTTTACTAGGAGATGGCGACAAGAGAATGTACAGTACAGGTGATATGATGAGAATGATGCATGACGGCACCCTTGAATTCCTTGGCAGAGCAGACCAGCAAGCCAAAATCAGAGGCCAGCGGCTCGAGCTCGACGAGGTGGTCTCATTCATGAAAGAGGTAGCGACCGATGAGGGTGATCTAGACTTTGCCGCTGCTGTGGTAGCCATCGGCAATGACAACTCCAACCAGCAGCAGCAGCTATTTGGATTTGTAGCTCGCAAACCAAGAAATCTCTTAAAGGGGGAGAGGGAGAGCGAGGTTGAACTACTTCACAACCAAGGACAGGTATTGACATCATTGATCAAGAGAATTGAGCAGAGATGTGAAGCTGGACTGCCTGCTTTCATGGTCCCCACGATACTCTGGGTCACCAGAATCCCTTATCTGGTCGCGTCCGGCAAAGTCGACACGAAACTTCTAGCCAAGTTGGCAAACGACTTTATCACTTCTGAAGAACCTGTACAAAGTGGGCAGCCAAAGCCCTCCGCTTCAGCTCAAGCTTTGGGCCCCGAAGAATCTGTGGTTGTTGCAGCAATTGAGGAAGCTGTGGGAAGCAAAATTAATGCAACAGTAGTCAGCAGCATTCATCGTCTGGGCATCGATAGTCTCTCTGCTGTTCATCTGGTATCTCTCTTGAGGAGAAGAGGCTTTTCTAAGCTCAGTATGGCTGATGTCCTCTCATCCTCGTGCACAGTCGGTTCCATCACCGCATTAGCTGACAAAGAGCAATATATCAACGCTTCAGATAGCAACACATCAGTGCATCACCAGCAGCAGACGGCGGAGACCACACAAGAGGTTAGGACTCTCAGTGCTGCAGATCTTGGTCCGCTTCCAGTCGGCCTCCACAACTCGCAAATCGAGACTGTTCTACCATGCCTACCTCTTCAATCCGCCCTTGTTGCTCGATCTCTTGTGTGGTTGAGCGCTGATAATGCAGAAGATGAGAGCGGAAAGACAGCTGATGTCCCATACGTGGCCCAATTCCAGTACCGTCTTTCTCACGGCACGGATATTGCTAAATGGAAAAGGACAGCCGAGCTGGTTATCGCAACTGAGGCCATCCTGAGAACCTGTCTTGTTCAACGAGAGGAAGATGGCCAGGTCTTCCAGGTCGTCCTCAAGTCTACCCCATTTTCGCCGTTCGACGGCGAAGCAGACCCTGCGGAGATTGTGGCTCAAATGAATGTGCGCCCGCCAATCAGACTTCAGCTTCGAAAGAATGAGGATTCCGAAGAGATTGCCGTTTCTTTGAAGATCCATCATGCGTTATTCGACGGTGTTGCCATTGACACGCTCAGGCAAAAGTTGGAGCAGGCCTATAACGGACCAGGTTTGATCTCAACTTTGACCAACAAAAGCGTAGATATTTTGGCTGCCCTCTCAAATCATTGCCATCTCCCTGATGCGAAAATGGAGTTCACAAGACGCTCCTGGCAAGAAAGGCTGCGCGGTGTGCAGCCATGCCGCATTGGTACCGATTTGGATAAAAATGATGCCATGGTTCGTTCGACTTTGCAAATGGCCTGGAATACTTCACAACTCAAGTCCAAGTTGCAGGCTCAGTCTAAAGAGTGCGGCGTCTCGATATCACCCTCTTCTGCTTTCCAACTGGCGACGGCCCTCTGCATCGCTCACCTCACTCAACAGACAACGATTGTTTACGGCTTTGTCATGTCACTGAGACCCTTACTTGGCCACGTTTCTGAAAATGTCGACAAATTTGTCGGGCCATGTCTCAATACCTTGGTCCAGACACTCAATCTCCAGACAGGCAGTGAAACTTTATCAGAGCTTGCCCAGAAAGTCCATGAAGCGCACATTGAGGCTTGTCAGGGAGCGATGCCGTTCGTCAGTGTTGAAAAGGTTCAACGATGGTCTGGATCCCAAGACAAGTTATTCGATAGTTTACTTACCATCAATTTTGTTCCTACAAATGTCGATACAAGCGGAGAACCAGACCCTGGGCGCATGATTGCTCTGCACACCAAGAGTAAAAGCGATATGGCCCTGGCAATTGATGTCGATATGCACGCAGAGGGCAATATTGTCCTGACTCTTTCGTCTGCTGGAGCCCTATCTGAGTCACAGCTGAATGATGTTGGCCAGCTGTTTGAGAAAATTGTTTGTGGGTCTACCGACAACGCCAGGGTTGATCATTTTGTTCGAATTCCCTACGACACAAGTCGTGTTTCTTCCAACAACCACCAATCATCCAATGAACTTGAACCAGACCTGGATTCTACAAATGCAAGTTATCAAGCAGCCCTGACGTCTGTATGGAGAGCCATTTGCCAGCTTCTCCGTTTGAAGCCATCTGATACATTGGACAAGGCCAAGTCGGCTTCACTGTACCAGATGGGCCTCGATTCCATCACCGTTCTTCCATTCGTTAAACTCATCAACAAGTCGGAGCATGTCAAGCTCACCCCCAATGCAGTCCTCAAAGCTCGAACAATCCAAGGTGTTGCAAGACTTGTGCAAGAAATGAAGAACAGAGCCAATGCCACACTCCCTGGTACAGCGACACACGAAGTTACAGTCAAGCGCGACAACGCTGAAAACGGTTTAAGCAACGAAGAAATGTATGACATGACCCTAGGACGACTAGCAAAAGAGTTGATGTTTGTCGCCACACCACTCCAAGAGGGAATGCTCAGCGCATCATTGGCCATTGCAGGCAAAGCTTATACTTACGTCCACGCCATCCAATTGTCCCCATACGCCCTCAGCACGGACACTCCCACCCTCGACAAATTATTCGCTGCCATCAGAGATACAGTGCAGGCCTGTGAGGTTTTGAGAACCCGTTTCATATTCACGCAAGATGATGAGGCACCGTGGGTTGGCGTGGTCTCCCCTACTGAGCAGAGCGACCTCGTTCAGTGGGAGGTAGTACAGTCTGATATGCCTGGTAGGGTCCAACTCAGGATTCACCATGCATTATACGACGCAGCTTCAATTCAAGCCATGTGGCATATACTAGGCGAAAACTACCACAGGCGATTACAAGAGCTGAATAATGATGGAGAAGCAGTAGCAAGCCATCTTTTCAGGCCCTTTGCAAAAACTGTTGCACTCGCGCAGAAGCCTTCAGTGGCGTTCTGGGCTAACCTGGTTCAAGATTACTGGTATACGCCACTTAATTTCCCGGCCGAATCACTTCAGGCCGGATCGGCTTTCCACTTCACACTGGGCGAGCAAGACTTGTCGCTGCTGCAAACAAGATGCAGAGAAGCGGGTGTGGCAACCAAGACGGCGCTGCAGCTAGCCTGGGTCAAGGTTCTTTGCGAGTCTCTCTACGGGCAAGCTGATGTCGTCTATGGCGAGGTCATCTCAACTGGCGGTCTGGACGCGAATGTTGACGCTAGCGTTGTTGGTCCCACCATTAACACAGTGCCAATGCGGGTGTCATTGGCAGACAAAGGCACACCAGTGAATGTCGCAGGCGCTTTGACACGCGTGCAGAACATGAGCGACAGCGTAAGGGGAGTTAATTCAATGGCATCTCTAAGGAGGATTCAGGCATTGTGGAGATCCAACCATGACCAAGAAAATGTCCCTGCAAGCCTTTTCCAAAGCCTGTTCGTTTTTGATGGTATCGTTGGCTCTACAAACAATTCCAACAGCAACGCAGAACAAACTTTGTTCAACCCTGCTCAAAACCAGACTCAGAGCGTCGACGGTTCGAATGATGGACCAGCGTATGATGATTATCCTCTCATTGTCAGCTTCCACATCAAGAATGATAGACTTCACGGTAAGCTAAGAGCTAAGATGACCACGGAAGAAGTGAAGAGCTTGGGGAGCCGTCTTGAAATCGCGGTGAAATCCGTTCTCTCAAATGAACTTCAAAAGCCAGTCCTTGATATCAACCAAATGGAAGCGGCAGGAAAGAAACACTCTGCTTTAAATGGTGGATCCATAAAGGAGAGCCCCCGTCAGGTAGAAATGAACGGCCTGGCCCCGACAGCAGATGCGGTGTTGGAAGTGGTTAAAAAGGTGCTCGGCACGAGGTGTCGGGCTAAGGAAATTGGCTACCACACAAAATTGGTCAACGCAGGCCTTGATTCAATCTTAGCTATCCGCTTGTCAAAACTCTTGAAGAAGCGGGTCGGAATAAGCGCAAGCGTATTTGAGATCATTAAAGGTGCCAGTGTCCATGACATTGTGAAGAGAGCAGCTTCGGCAGAGAAATTTGTGGAAAAGAAACCGAGGCAGCTGTTGTCGACTCAGAACAGGGACCTGAAGGAACTGGTCGCCAAAAAACTCGGAATCTCAGTGGACCTTATCAAGTCTATTCTGCCGGTTCTAGCGGGTCAACAGTCGCACCTGGAGCAATGGTTATTGAACGGCAAAAGATTTCTTGAGGCTCCATGGGTTTATCGAGTAGTCGATACCACAATTGACGCACAAAAGGTGTCAAACTGCTGGGCTGAGCTTTGCCGAGTTCATGAAAGCCTCCGGACCACATTCGCATGGACTGGAAATGCCACAGGATTGGTACAAACCACCCTAAGCGAACAATGGATTGGACAAGAAAGTGTTGCAATTGTTCAAGACCCATCACAGCGCATCCAATCCTTGATTGAGGATCACGTCAGCAAGGAAAATGCCAAGCCATCTGACCTAAGAGAGCCCCCAGCTCGCCTATCTTTCTTGGAAGCGTCGGACGGGAAAGCGCTCGTACTGCGGGTCCACCATGCGCTGTACGACGCGTGGAGCATCAAAATGATTCAGAAGGATTTGAATGATCTGTTGACCTCCGGAGAAGTACTCCAAGCTCGCGCGCCTCTCCAGCAGATAGTTGAGCAAGTGAGAGAGGTCAGGCAGCCTGACGCTGAGGACTCGTACTGGAAGCAACACCTGTCACATGCGCAAGATACAGTGCTGCAAGCTGACGCCAAGAGTGGCGCGTCGCCAGCGTCCACAGACACTTCCCCACTAGGACGACACTTTAAGGCGAAATACCCGAACGTCATCCCAGCGAGCACTTTTGCGGGGCTGTCGCAATCCAAGAGCAATGCGCATATTTCGGCCTCTATTTTGCTCGCTTATGCAAAGACGTTGGGACATTTCACAGCATGTTCCCGACCCACCTTTGGCTTGAACCATGCCTCGCGCTCTGTTTCTTCCGCAGATGGGGCACGGACCATTGATTTGACTTGTGAGAGTGTACCAACTCTCACCATGACACCATTCTGCGTGCATCTAGAAAATGAGAAACCTGGGTCACCATCGAATGAGCACCTGCTGGATTTTGTGCAAGATCATCTCGCACAGCTCACCAAATTTGCACAGGTAGATGATGTGCAAAAGTATTCGCCCAGGTTCAACACATACCTCAACATTCTCTACCCTGGAGATAATGTACTGAGCGAGGGCGAGGAGGTCCAAACTACCGCCAGTGCACTCAGCAGACAAAGGCTCAATGAACCCCTTGCTTCGGATTATTTTACCATCACTAAACCTTCGTCAATAGTTTCCACTATTGAGAATCTGGAAACGTCCCACCTATGCCCTCATCGATTATTCTTGAATGTCCTCGTTCAAGGTCAGGATATTAGTGTGGCTGTGAGTGGTGATGAAGTGCTAGGTGGTGATGGTCGTCAATTTGCTGCTAAGATTGTGACCTACTTTGGGGCTGAACTGTCAAAGATCATTGCAAATTAATAGTTTTGCGCGGTGTGCATTTGTTAGATGTGGGTAATGTCGATTGATGATATTTCTTAATAATTGGGATCCTCATGTAAATAGTGACAATTCAAGGGACCAATAAACAAAGGATAATTATGACACAAGCAAAAAAAAAACACCTTTCGAATATATTCTAGATATTCCTTGAACCATTCGTAGTGACGCTGCAGAATATTTTGAATGCGCTCTAGAATGTGAGTATCCTATATTTTGCACTGCGCAATAAGCATTCTTCACAAAAAAATCCTCCCAAATGGCATATTTTGACCAACGATGGGAAAACCTTTCAGCCGCATTAGATGCACAGTACACTTTCTGTATGCATGGAGCTTGTTCGCAAATACCTCCGAGCTGTGTCCGGGGCTGACCCACGAGCTTAAATCCGCCGCAGATATTCACATGCTCACCCACTCCTCTAGAACTGTAAAATTGGTCTGTGAGAGAATAATAATTTCCAAGTCTCCAGAAGAAAGAAAAATCTCTCCCAGGCAACTGTCATAGAGAGTTCAAGGTGCTTACCACAATCTTAGTCAGATACGAAGTTCCAAGCCGGTGAAAATAGCGCTGACAGGATAGCTGTGGTTGCGACCCGCGGCTAAATGCGAGATTGTCGGGTTACATACAATGCTGATCACCCGCTCGTATAGCCCCGCATAAACATCTCATTCACTCTAAATAGTTTTATCGTTGCTTGTTTCTCGGACATGAATTTAGAAGTGCTTGAATCTGGCCAATAATTTCGAGAGAAATGGAGAGCTTCTCCCTCGACAAATGAAAAGTGCTCCACGTAGTACCACACCCATTTTCATTTTCTAAAATACACGAACAGATGTATTCACCAATGAGTCATCCCACGCGCCCATTGATGTGATCATCCCATCCATAACCTATGAGTTGTTTATATCCTATTGGCTTCAAGTTCACGGCGGATTTGTGGCCTGGAGACGGGATTCGGGCGGACATCAAGCGGACTTGAGGCGGACTTTGGACGGAGATCCCCCAAGCGAAACATATCGGATCTACCGGCGCGCCACGGTCATCTGTCTCAGGAAGTGGCCGAATGAGAAGCGAGTCGAGCAATAGATCTGAAAGATGGCGCTAACCCAATGCGGTGGCGGAGTGCAACTCTGACTACTAAGTGTGCCTAATGCTGACCTAGTGATAATGTGGCTGAGGATCGGCTCGAGGTGCCAATAGCAACTGTGAACGCCATGATGTCAATTAGCTGTAGCGCGTAGCTCGTGCTGCTATTTAATAGCTCATGACTCCGTCCTGTAAGCTTATGTTGCTCACATCCACCACAAGAACTCTGCCAAACCCTCGTATTTGAGCCCTTTCCGTTATGGTTAACGCCTTCGATTGACCCTCGCCACCACGTCTGAACTAGTTGATCCGCAAAGATGAAAGACGTTACCACCGACGGGGACGAAAAGACGGGACCCCGCCCCTCCCACCGCATTGGCGCCGAAAACTCTGGCTCAGATGATTCTACGGCTGCTGAGGATGGGGACAGCAAGTTTCCCCGCAAGCCCAACCAACGGTTCAGAACCGAGGGCGTCGAAGAAGTCGCTAGCATCAGAAGCAGGGAAGAGGAGGTGCATCAACTAGCTAAACATTTCACGCAGCAGAGCGCTGTGCATTCAACGGCTGGACAAAATCCCTTCAATGCGGAACCGGGATCGGCCTTGGACCCAAATGGTGAAAACTTCAATGCCCGCGCGTGGTGCAAGGCCATGCTGCAAATGCACACCGAAGATGACAAGGCACACCCACTGCGAACGCTGGGAGTAGCCTTTAGCAACTTGAATGTGCATGGGTTTGGTACTGATACCGATTTTCAGAAAAGTGTAGGTAATGTTTGGCTGGAAGCCGTTGGGCTGGCGCAAAGGGTCATGGGCCGGGGCCAGCGCAAAATTGAGATCTTGCGAGACCTTGAAGGAGTCGTAAATGCAGGAGAAATGCTGGTAGTTCTTGGGCCGCCAGGGTCTGGATGCTCAACCTTCTTGAAGACTATTAGTGGGGAGACGCACGGCTTCTTTGTTGACAAGGAATCGACGCTTAATTTCCAAGGTAGGCCCCCAGTCTTTGTGTAGATGAGGGGGGCTCAATGCTAATATTCCCTCAGGTGTGAGCGCCCGGCAAATGGCCAAGGAATTCAGGGGAGAGGCCATCTACACAGCTGAGATTGATGTCCACTTCCCCAAGTTGACGGTCGGAGACACACTCTTCTTTGCAGCCCGCGCTCGAACTCCACGCCATATCCCAGGAGGCGCAACTGTGAACCAATACGCAGAACACATGCGTGATGTCATCATGGCGAGCTTCGGTATTAGTCACACAAAGAACACGATTGTTGGAGACGCCTTTATCCGTGGCGTATCTGGTGGCGAGCGGAAGCGTGTTAGTATTGCCGAAGCATGCCTTAGTATGGCGCCCCTGCAATGCTGGGATAACTCGACTCGTGGCCTCGATAGTGCCAATGCCATCGAGTTCTGCAAGACGCTGCGCATGCAGACTGACATTAATGGCGCCACGGCTTGTGTTGCTATTTACCAAGCCCCTCAGTCTGCTTACGACTACTTTGACAAAGTCTTGGTACTCTATGAAGGACGCCATATCTACTTTGGCCCTACGACCACTGCCAAGAAATATTTCGTCGACATGGGTTTTGTGTGTCCTGATCGACAAACCGATGCTGATTTTCTCACCTCTATGACAAGTCACCTTGAACGAGTTGTGCGACCAGGATATGAGGACCGTGTGCCCCGGACGCCTGATGAATTCGCCGCACGGTGGAAAGCCTCAACTGAACGGGCACAGCTTTTGAAGGACATTGAAGTATACAACAGTCGGTTTGTGTTTGAGGGTGAGCACCTGGACAAATTCAAGCAATCTCGACGAGCTCAGCAAGCCAAGATGCAGCGCGTATCCTCCCCATACACTCTGTCCTATGCGCAGCAGGTTAACCTGTGCCTGTGGCGTGGATATCAGAGATTGAAAGGCGATCCCAGCATCACAATATCTTCGCTTTTTGGAAACACTGTCATGGCTTTCGTCATTGCTAGCATCTTTTACAACCTCCAGTCCAACACCAACAGCTTCTTCCAACGTGGTGCTCTGCTCTTCTTTGCTGTCCTCATGAATGCCTTTGGTTCCAATCTGGAAATGCTCACCCTTTATGCCCAACGTGGAATCGTGGAAAAACATTCTCGCTACGCCCTTTACCACCCATCTGCTGAAGCATTTGCATCCATGATAATGGATTTGCCCTATAAGATTCTCAATGCTATTACCTTTAATTTAGCGCTTTACTTCATGACAAACCTAAGGAGAGAACCTGGGGCCTTTTTCTTCTTCCTATTTCTCTCCTTCATTCTGACTTTGACCATGTCCATGTTGTTCCGGTCAATCGCGTCCCTGACAAGATCGTTGGTTGAAGCAATGCCTCCAGCTGCAATTTTGATGCAGATTCTTGTCATGTACACCGGCTATGTCCTCCCGACCCGGTACATGCTCGGATGGGCTCGATGGCTGTCTCGTATTAATCCCATCAGTTATGGGTTTGAGTCACTGCTGATCAACGAATTTCATCATCGCGAATTCGTTTGCGTCAATTATGTCCCTTCGGGCTCTGCATATTCAGATATTGGATCAGAAAACCGCATTTGTTCTACGGTTGGATCCGTACCTGGACAGCCCTATGTCAGTGGAGACACCTTTCTTGAATCCTCTTATGGCTACGTAGCTACGCACAAGTGGAGAAACGTTGGAATTCTTTTCGCCTTCATGTTTATCCTCATGGGAGTCTATCTTCTTGCCACCGAGTTTGTCACGGAAAAGAAGTCCAAAGGTGAGGTGCTTGTCTTTCGCCGTGGGCACAAGGCTCTGAAGACCAAGTCAGACGGGGATCTTGAAGGCGGCCCTGTTCGCAGTGTTGCTGTGGAAAAGACTAAATCAGAGGACATTGCCATAATTGAACGCCAAACTGCCATATTCCAATGGAAGGATGTTTGTTACGATATCAAAATCGGAAAAGAGACCCGTAGGATTCTCGATCACGTTGATGGGTGGGTTAAACCCTGTACATTGACGGCGCTCATGGGTGTCTCTGGGGCTGGAAAGACTACTTTGTTGGATGTACTAGCTACCCGTACCACCATGGGTGTCATATCTGGTGAGATGCTGGTGGACGGTCGACCTCGCGATGAATCCTTCCAACGCAAAACTGGTTATGCGCAGCAACAGGATTTGCATTTAAACACATCGACAGTCCGCGAGGCCCTCACTTTCTCTGCCCTTCTGCGTCAGCCAGCTCATGTTCCACGCCAAGAGAAGATAGACTATGTTACCGAGGTCATTAAGCTCCTAGAAATGACCGACTATGCCGACGCTGTTGTGGGTGTTCCTGGCGAAGGTCTTAATGTTGAACAACGCAAACGCCTCACAATCGGCGTAGAACTTGCCGCCAGGCCAGCCTTGCTTCTCTTTCTGGATGAACCGACCTCTGGACTTGACTCTCAGACATCATGGGCAATTCTCGATCTTCTGAATAAATTAAAAGACAACGGCCAAGCGATTTTATGTACCATTCATCAACCATCTGCTATGCTCTTTCAGCGGTTCGATCATCTCCTTCTGCTCGAGACTGGTGGTCGTACCGTGTATTACGGGGATGTTGGCGAAAATTCAGAAATCCTGATTGACTATTTTGTTCGCAATGGCGGTCCCCCATGCCCTCCTGACGCCAACCCCGCCGAATGGATGCTCCATGTCATTGGTGCCGCCCCTGGATCCCACACCGACATTGACTGGCACGCTACATGGCGAAAGTCTGCCGAGTATGCGCGTGTGCAAGATCATCTTGCCGAAATGAAACTGGAACGCTCTCAGCAGGTCAACCTCGCCCGCACTGCCTCCGGCCAGAGGCGTGAGGACAAGGCTAGCTACCGTGAATTTGCAGCTCCATTTACGACCCAGCTACGTGAAGTACAACTCCGTGTTTTCCAACAAATCTGGCGCACACCCATATACATATACTCCAAGGCCGTTCTCTGTGGCAGCACGGCACTCTTCATCGGCTTCTCTCTATTTAATGCAAAGAACACGATCCAGGGGCTTCAGAACCAGATGTTTTCTATTTTCATGCTGCTGACTCTGTTTGGTCAGCTTATGCAGCAAATTCTGCCGCATTTCGTTGCCCAGCGCGCTTTGTACGAAGTCCGCGAACGGCCATCCAAGGTCTATTCTTGGAAGGCCTTCATGATATCCAACATTGTTGTTGAGCTGCCATGGAACACGCTTATGGCAGTCTTAATCTACGTTTGTTGGTATTATCCTGTCGGACTGTACCGCAATGCCGAGCCTACTGACGCCGTCACTCTTCGCGGGGCCCAAATGTGGCTGTTCATCTGGGTCTTTCTCCTCTTCACGTCCACCTTTGCGCATCTCATGATATCGGCTTTTGAAACTGCCGAAAACGCCGCCAACACGGGAAACCTGCTCTTCATGCTTTGTCTGCTCTTTTGTGGTGTCATCTCAACCCCCGATCAGTTTCCCGGTTTCTGGATATTTATGTACCGCGTGTCTCCATTCACGTACCTAGTCAGCGGTATGCTGTCCATCGGCATCTCAAATGCAGAGGTCAAATGCGCATCTAACGAATTCTTGCAGTTCGACCCAGTCAATGGCACCTGCGAGGACTACATGAAGCCCTACATCTCCACTGTGGGCGGTTATGTAGAAAACAAGCTTGCGACATCGAATTGCAAATATTGTTCCATCAGCGACACCAACGTGTATCTTGATCTCGTCTCAGCTAGTTACTCGAACGTATGGCGCAGTTTTGGCATCATGTGGGTCTTTATCATCTTCAATATTTTTGCAGCGTGCGGATTGTATTGGTGGGTGCGTGTTCCGAAGGTCAAGAAGGAGAAGACGGAAGATCAACCTGTTGCTGCCGAGTAGGACTAGAGCCTAAAGTAATTTTGCCGGATTTGTTGATTATCTAGGTTTGTAATATAGCAAAAGCTCGCGCGAAAAATATCACCTCTCTACAGGATTTTGGGGATGCCAGGATGAACTCGCTTAAAAGTTGGCCAATTCCAAGTTTGGCGTCGTGTTTCTGCCTGCCCCACATATCAGAGCAATCTGGACATTTGGCAATTGCGTGCTTACTTTACTTTACCCCTCTGCTCTCACAGGATCAAGTTAAGATATGGCCGAAAGCTCAGTTGCTACACAGCCGCCGCTGCGAATCGGTACCCGAAGGTCCATTCTGGCTGTCGTTCAGGCAGAGGGCATCCGGGACAGACTGCAAAAGATTGCGCCCGATCGAACCTACGAGATTGAAACACTGCACACGATTGGTGACAAAGACAAGTCAATGGCACTTTACAGCTTTGGGGAAAAGAGCCTGTGGACCGCCGAGTTGGAGGAGAAGCTCACCTCGGGCGAGTTGGATGTTGTTGTGCACTGCCTCAAGGGTAAATTCGTTGCTTCTCTCCATCAGTCTTCACGGATGAATTCTGACTCTCAGCTAGATATGCCTACCAGCCTTCCCGACTCATGTGATATCGCAGCCATTCCCCTTCGCGATGACCCCCGTGATGCCTTGGTAATAAAATCTGACCTACCATACAATAGTCTAAAGACGCTACCTAAAGGTGCCGTAGTTGGCACCTCGTCAGTTCGGCGGTCGGCGCAGCTCCGTCGTCTTTACCCCCATCTACGTTTTGCCAATTTGCGTGGCAACGTTGAAACTCGCCTAGCCAAAATTGACAATCCCGAGGGTGAGTACACTTGTATGATCATGTCTGCAGCTGGCCTTGAGCGCCTTGGCCTCCAGCATCGCATCAATCAGTACATTGGATCAAAGGACGGTGGCATTTTGCACGCGGTCGGTCAAGGAGCGCTCGGCCTAGAGATTCGTAAGGGAGATGAAAAAATGCGACAATTTCTCGACCAACTTGGCGATGAACAATCCACACTTGCTTGTCTTGCCGAGCGTGCTCTAATGCGTACACTCGAAGGTGGCTGCAGTGTCCCGATAGGCGTCGAGACAGAATGGATTGATAGCTCACAATATCTCCTCAGGATGAGGGCAATTGTCGTGAGCCTTGATGGCTCCCAAAATGTTCAAGATTGTCTTGATGCAAAGGTGCACACCAATGAGGAAGCAACAGAATTCGGCCAAGAGCTGGCATTGCGACTTGTCAAGGCGGGTGCAGATTTGATTCTCAATGTGATCAACGCCACTCGACCGCCAAAGGAATGATCATACTAAGATGAGCTTAGATAGATATCACAAAAGCACCAATAATGTGAACTTGTGTGACCCTTGGTTCAATATATGAATAAAATTGTCGTCTATCAAATGGATTCCCATACATTTAATTATTGATCTTGTGATTTTCCGCGACGCAGTACTGTAAACATGTGCGATGAAAAATCATCGCCTTATGATGACTATTCGGAACCTTTTTTGGAAGTGATGAAATACCACTTGGTGACGTACGATACGAGCATGATGGGAGCGATGGTTGCGAAGCTCTGGCAAGCTGATAAGCTTAAATTTAGCCACAACTAATTTTACAAAGTTAATTTCTATCCTATTGTTATCTTTATATTGTTTTTTCAATCGATAATGTGAGAGCTTTGTTATGAGACTACCTTCTACAAGTCTTACAGGGGTAAACGATGTATCTGGCCGCAGCTTTCCTCTTCGGGCCTTCATGCTTCGCTATCACACTCTTCAGCGTTTTTAACCGATCTGACTTGCGTAAAATAGAGAAGTACATGAAAATTAAAATTTAGTTGATTCAAATTCAATATATCCTTGTCTTTAGAGCGCGCCTGCTCTGCTGGTAAGGAAATAGTGGACACTGACACAGTCAAAAACAACGAAGTGCGCATAACGCTGCTCTTACCAAAGTTTGACAATCACCAAGCTTGATCAATGCTCGTGAACTTTCTTCGACCCGGGTTAATAGGATGTTACGTAATAGTCAAGCTTTTGGATATATTTTGTAAAATACTGAAGAATGGGAGATGAACTCCATGAGCGTTGTACTGTTACTAACACCCTAGGCTACTATCTAGGACATAGGGCAAGTCAGTGTAGGCTTTGGCAATGTCCTTTTTCTATCAATTTTTATTAAGCTCTTAAAAACACAAAGAATGAATTTTCCCCTTTTGAATGTTGAGTGGGGGTTTCTGGCGGAGATTCTTCTGCGGAGTTTCGTGTCATGCACGGTCGGCGTTAAGGTGACTTAATTCCAGCAGCAGGAACATCGAGACAATGAATTGATGAGGGGTATATAAGTGGACATTTTAAATACCAAGTCTCTTCTTAGTTAAAATCTTGATTCCTCGCATTCTTTCATATTTCCGATGTCTTCTGCGAAAGTTATCCTCGTCACCGGCGCAAACACTGGCCTTGGCCTTGAGACTGTCAAGTGCCTCCTTAAATCTACAAAGTCGTACCATATCCTTTTAGGGTCTCGATCAGCCGAAAAGGGAGAGACTGCCATTCTCAAGTTGAAAGCAGAGTGTCCGGCAGTGTCAAATACTGTTGAGTACCTGCAACTTGATGTTGATAGCGATGACTCTATCAAAAATGCTTTCAATTTTGTCACACAAAAGCATGGGCGACTGGATCATTTAGTCAACAACGCAGGTAATGAGATTTTTGCTTCTATCCACTACAGCAGAAAGTTAATTTGCTTCATTTAGGCCAAGCCCTGGAGCTTCAGATTCTAAAAGAAGGACTGGACGAACGGCAAGCTTTGAATGCTATGTATAATACCAACGTTACCAGTGCACATATGGTGACACGAACATTTGCACCTTTGTTAGTTGCGTCGGGCGATCCTAGGCTTCTTTTTATCACTAGTGGTACGTCGCATCTTGAAAGATTTAGTCGGGAACATTGGCCAGGGCCTGTGCTTCCTGCGGGCTGGCCAAAGCCTCCATTTCCTACACCTGTCGGTTATCGGGCTAGCAAAACAGCTCTCAACATGGTCATGCTCTCTTGGCATTGGATCTTGAGAGAAGATGGTGTTAAAACATGGTGCATCTCCCCGGGAATGCTCGTTACAGGTTTAGGCGGAGCATCGGAAATGGCTAAGAAAATGGGGGCTGGAGACCCTCGTGATGGCGGAGAATTGGTTCTAAGAGTTCTGGAGGGTGAGAATGATGCAGATTGTGGAAAGATTGTGAGTCAGACTGGGATCCAGTCATGGTAGATTTCAAGTCCGAAACCAAATTAAGTCAGTCACATTCTAGATTCCAGTGCACATCTTCTGACACGAAATACCTTTCTAACACCGAGTTCTCCACGACCCTCGTACACTCTAATCTGAAACGAGTCTTTTCCTTTCACCCTAACTGGTTCAACTGAAAAAAAAAGCCTTTATTGATTTAGTACAATACTTAGTGTTTCTTGTAGCCCTCGAAGCGGCAAGCATAACCTTGATAACATCTCGGCTGCTGGATACACATGCCAAGGAAGTTGATTCCAAGCCAAAATATTGTTTTCCTGGGTGTAGATCATCGCCTCATGGATAGTTGCTATTTGCTCGCTATCCCAAATCCCTTCTCTTCTCTTCAGCGAACGTAGAAGTTTTATTCCTTCTTTTTGAATGCCAGTATCTCTGCAGGAGAACCCGATTAAATTAAGCGCAAGGATAAGACCTGCATCAAAAGAGAAGGAACCATTTGCATCAGAACCCTGAGTATAGATCAAGGCTTCAGCTTGTTTTAAGATCTTTCGGCACAACGCTGGAGGAAAGCTCTCGTCAATTGACTTTGCCTGAAGAAATATTGAACACAAAGTTTGCTGCATCGATAGGCCTTCAAGTTGACATAGTTGTTGCCTTGAGAGACATTTCTCATCAATCTGGCTCTTAAAAAGATCGAACTTGGCACTCAGATCATCAAAGAAATTCCACAAATCCAGAACGTATGGTTGAAAGTAGTTGAGGGAGGGAGATGAACAGGTTAATTCTTTCGAATATCCATGCGGGATTGCTTGCATTGACTGCTTTTGGCAAATTGTAAACCTGAGGCTAAATTGTATTTGGAAAATACGAATGTAATTTGCTATTGTGTCAAAGGATTTGGTTGATGTGAACTGATGTGCTGGTAATTCCGGTTGACTTGAATAAAGCAAATGCATCTCAGGGATTGCATCAAACCCGAAATAGGTACCGATATCGAAACCCAGACTCATCAACATAAGCTTGAGACATTTATGCAACTTTGGATCAGGTTCATTACCTTGCCCAGATTGCTCATAATGATGAAGAAGAGAAAACGCGGCCCGGAGATGTTGGGCTGATTTGGTGTAGCGCCCAAATAGATTCTCGATGCATATAAAAAGAATGCAGCATATGAGAATAACATCTTTATTTTTCTCTCCGTCTGTAATAGAAAAGGCCTGAATATGATTAATAGCTTCGTTATATTGTTGAATAGAAAATTGTTCCAAAGCAAATAAGTTCAACGAAACAATATTGGTTGGCAAACACTGTGTCTTGAAGCGCCGATGTGCACTGGCAATTGAACAGAGTGCGGCCCGTACTGGCTTAATCTCATGGCCCATTGGAAGAGCATAGAGATACCAAAACTCAGTTGGCGTTATGCTTGTAAAAAAGTCTCGAACAACACGTGTCCGCACGTGGTGGAAAACTTCAGTCTCGACTGGGAAATGGTACATCATAGGAATTGAGATTCGACCCATGTCCTCCCCGTTTGATAACTGATGCTTAGTTGGTGGCTTGGGTTTTAGCCTCTTTGTTGTGTTCTTGGGGGTTGTTTGCTGGCGTTTTGTCGGAACAGCTAGGTAACCCTCGCATGCATAACCGCCTATAATACATCTTTCACAGTGAGGTTTTCGCTCGTCACATTTAAGATGGCGACTTCTGATATCGGGTTAGTAAAATTTGTGATAGTATCTGAAGCGTCAACGCACTTGCTGGAAGTAATAGTTAGTCGATCACGCCAAGCCAAGAAACTGAAAGGCTGTTCATTCACATACCATGTGGCACAGCCAGTCCTGACTTTTGGGGCTCGACTTCGAGTAAACTTTCGTCGATTAGCAGCCGATACGGAACCCATCTTTTTGGTCTTCCAAGATGCATTTACTTGGTGAGGTTAGAGTAATAGAAATGATCCTCCTACTTATGCTTATTATTCACATTGCTTGCCACTAGACAAGGGCTGACCAATCCGATTGCTCCGGAGGCATCTCGGAGACACCACATGGTCTAATGTGTGCTCAGATGTTTTGTGCACGGCCGAACTAGCCGAGCTACCGAATTGCACTCACTCTCGACGTAGTTCGCGTCTCGTAAGTGGGTTCACTAATGGAACATAAGCAGGTGGACGTCGAATTCTCTCAAATCGTTGGCTCGTTACATCTGTGCCACGATAAAATTAAGGTGGCGGGCAAAATCACCTGAAAACCACTAAATATCACTCTCCTGGAGCTTAACCTAAATCTAGCAGTGTGTTTACTCAGCCACGCTTCCGACAAGAATTACACTGGCATTAACCGTCGTAGGTAATTTTAAACAGATGATCCGTGCTTAGTACATTGTACACTGATATATTTCCTTAGAGAATAGGAAATTCTGGCTTTTTTCACGGCGGAACAGTAGAATGACATTTTTTCTAGAAACAAAGATCAGTCATTACTCGGGTAGAAGATCAAATCATGAATGCAGCCACCGCATTCATCAGAGTTAATACAGGATTATAATTTGTCACGAATGTGGATTGGCTACCGACGAGACAAACTAGAGTTCGCAACCTGGCGCAGTTGCCGGTCAAATATACAATTATGGTCTTAATAAAGCCTTGAAATCTTTTCGTGATGGCAGAACTGGGGTCAACTGCGGAGTCGAGATATTATCCAGGTACTGCGATGTCGATAATTTGATTTTAAAAGAAATTGGCGGCAGAACTTGCCAAAATATCGTTGTGAACAATAACACAGGGAAACTCTTTCAAATCGGCTCTTAGACTACTGCAGCTGGGACTCGGGGCATAAAGGGCAGCGACATCGGATTCGTGAAGTATTATCTTGGAACTCTGGTCAACAATCATGTGAAACGTCGCCTTGCACATGTCATTTCCGGCCAGGTTACTTTAAGACTGAGGAGAGTCAAATCGGGAATGCATATGAGTATAATGATTGCGTTGGTTTAGTAGGGTTCAAGACTAGCCGGACTTCCGTTGATGTTAAGATTGAGCTGGGTTTTCACTAGTGAGAAGTAACAGTTAGCTTGTATCAATAGATAGCTAGAATTCCAGGTGCATTGAGAAGGTCTTTGTAACAAGGTGCTGTGCGGGGACCGCACAGGTACTGTTATAATCAGATGTACTGGACCCAATGAATGCGGTAACTGCATTCATTGCGTAATCTTTTGCCTCAGCGGTAACTGATCTTTGCACCCAGGAAAAAGGTCCTCTTCCTATGTGACACTCTTGATCTAGTTTTCCTTTCTTCATGCAGATGCACTACAGGGCTGAAGTACCCAGGCCTTAAGAAATAACTAGACAATTGAAGAGTTTTCACTTGGACACACGTAATGGTGCGAGGCTTGGAACCACTGAACCAAAATATCCAAAAGTAAATGCATACTTGTGACCTTACCACGCCTAAACTTTTGTACCATGAATAAAAGCCGATTAAAGGAACAGTTGCCGAATATAGTAGTGTACACTTTGTACAGACAAATTTCGATCATCGCAAGGTTGGGCCAGGCCTGCAACTTGTGCTTTAGCGATGGAAATGTCTTCCATCTGGTCATTGCTTCACCAATTCATCAGACAATACAATGCGATGTGCACTCTGAGGTATGGCGGAACTCACTAGCTCACATCTAAAGTCTCATGCGTATTAGAAATGTGTACCAAAATCCATCAGCAAACGGGCTTTTTGCCGCAAAGATCGTTTACATCGACACGTCTGCATTAACCACAACGTTAATGTTCTGGGTACGATAAAAGGGTATCAAATAAAGGTGAACTCAAAATATGAGTTTTGCGGCGACAGGTTTGAACTTAGGACAGACCGAAACGACCATCTGATTCACCAATTCCCGTTAGGAACTCTAAGGAAAGACTAAAAAGGGTGTCGAAGTCTGGATCTGGCTATCACCTTGTTTGTGGAGAACGCCATTCCCCCTACCTCATCGGGCGGCAGTCCAATGACATGAAGCTGCCCAGCGCCTCTAAGGCCACTCAGAAATTTTCCGACTCAATCTCTAGCCTACAGCTCAACCCGACGGCATTTGAGCTGTTAACGGCGATGCTAGTGCAATTTGTCGGCTTACAGAGGGCGTATGAGGTCACTATCATAGATGAATCATTACGAGCACAGGCACGACTCGTTTTGTTTGATTACGATGATCCTTGGAATCAAACACCTGCCGACAATTTCGATTGGTTGACAATGTTTAAGATCGGATATAGTCTTGCGGATGAACCAGCCATGTCTATGGCTTCCCTGGAGGAATGTCTACTGGAGTTTAGCGGACTAAATCATCAAGTTACACAAAGTGCGACATGTGCTCAGCCACCATTCACACCTAAGAGGATGTGACAAGCCGCGATATCGGATTTTAGCAGTTTTCCCCTTGATTTGTCTGGATTGGATTCAGTTAAGCCGACGAACCCCGACTTTCCTGGGCCATGTTCATGGCATGGTAAAAACCTGAATCCCCTGGAGAATTTAGCCGGGTGGCTGAAACATGTCCTGAGTCATCATGCAATCTTTCATTTTTCAAATCAAGCACTTCCTTCTCAATCGACGCCAATGGGCGCCGAATTGACATCATGCTCAATTTAGAACTCGAATTTCTTATGCAAGGGACGAATGAGAAATCCTTTGCATGCGAGTACGAAGATCTTAGCATCGCTATAACGAAAGTACTTCAAAATGAAGAACCAGTATGTCCCCAAATTTCGCCAAGCAACAAAAATGGCAATATTTCTTAATTAATACATGTAAATGACACTCCTGATACTCTCTCTCGGTACTTTGAAAAGCTTTATAATCCATCATCTGTTCCACCGCTAGTTGTCTAACACCTGTCTTCAGATCATTGGTTCATATCGAAGATCATTACTCGGGGAATTATGAATCTCCATTCCTATCATCACACCTCTGTACCGCACTGACATCTAACATTCCTTCCATACCCTAATGACTCTCTTTCCATTTATTCATGACGGCTCTGAGTGTTTCTGGTCTTGTCTCTGGTCTTAGGCGTTATTAGCACTCATGATTTGTAAATTTCCTACACCATATAAAGCACGTCAAATGTATAATTAGCACCAAAGTCCCCTGCCAGTACACTAAATGATTGCAATCTTCTCTCTTATAGACTATGGCACCTGCCATATCCCTTGTTTAACACATTATGGCGAGTTCGGCAGGTTCCAATATCATTTCTCGTGTCTTGAATCGCCTGAGGCGTCGTCGTAGCCAAAACTCGGCTAAAAAATATCAACCCAACGGCCAATTTGAGCACTACGTCTCTCCCATACAAATTTGGCTGGATGGACTTGTTTGGCGTATCAACAAGTCTAGCGACTTGCAAAATGATTGGCTTCCAGTTTTTACGATTGCTTCCGCCCACTTGCGCACATTATTCTCGGTCTCCAAAAAGCAGAATAAACCAGTGCTGTCATTTTTATTTTCAAAGGAAGCCGGAGGTATGCTCGTGCTTGGAGTGACTTTAGAGGTGAGATTTGCCTGATTTACCAAATTTACCACTAAGTGACTGACCTTGGCATCACAACCGACCCAGGCTTTTTCTGCTGCAGCAACCATCGGTACTCCTCTTGTTCTCAGAAGACTTCTCTTAGATCCACAAAATGCCGCATTAGGGTTGGTCCTATTTTTCATGACTATAGCGGCAACTTTTCTGGGACGAGCCAAAGATCAAGTGTGTAGAAGCCACTACATCTGGGTGGAGACAGTGTCTCGTGTAGCTATTTTGGAGAAGAGTATGCGACTGTCTGTGGAGTCTCAATCTGAGTACCCTCCAGAGAAAGTTGTAAACATGAGTTCAGTTGACGCAGAACTTCTAGCGAATTACATGTTGAAGCTTCACGATATCTGGAGTGCCCCGTTGCAAATCATCACTATCTGTATATTGACAGTAAATATCATGGGATCAACGGCTTTGTTTGGTCAGTGACCTCATTTTTCATATACTGCCAAGGTGTAGAAACTGATGGCGAGGAACATAGGATTCTTGGTTGTCTTGATCATATTTATTTCTCAAGGATGGGCCAATAAAGGGATCATCTGCGCTCAGAGAAGCTACATATCATGCAATGATGGCCGACTCGGGATGATGAGCGAGCTGCTTTATGGAATGAAGGGCATAAAGGCTCTGGGATATCAAGATTTATTTCGCGAAAAAGTAAAGGGATCTCGCGAAAAGCAAATCAAGGCGTTAACCAAGGTATGTTTTCTGACTTGAACGCATTTTTGACGGTTTCCACTTCCAACCACGATTCTCATAGCCTCCCAACTCCTAACTTTCTCCATTAGTACCATTCATTATCATTTTGCTACTTTACTGCCATGAACCAGGCTGTCGCAGGATTTAGCGCGGGATCGGCCTTTCTTGCATATTATCTCACTGGTCATGAGCTCACCTCCGCCACAATTTTCCCGGCCCTGGCTTATTTCAACATGCTTTACCAGCCAGTATCAAATACATCTCTTGCGATTAATCGACAATGTTCCACTTGGCCTAGCTTTCAGAGAATCAGACGATTTTTAACAGCTGAAGAGTCAGAGCTGCAAGTGAGCTCTAGCAAAGGAGCATTGGTTAGTATGAGCTTCATGGGAGCAGCTTTTACATATCCGCATGAAAGCAAGGAACAAGAGTTTGAATCTGACAAAATTCTACATGTCGGATGCCTCAATGTTGCTCAGAATGAGTTAATGGTTGTCATTGGCCCCACAGGCAGTGGAAAATCCAGTTTCTTGAAAGCGATTCTCGGCGAAATGACCACTGAAACAGGATCACATCACATATATGGCAGCTTGGCATATGTGTCACAAGATCCATGGGTCTTTTCTGGATCTTTGCGCGACAACATTATTTTTGCAAGCAAGTATGACCCTGTTCGTTACCAAAACGTTTTGCGCATGTGCGCTTTGGACCAAGATTTCATTTCTCCAGACTTTTCGAGTGCTAGTAAGGTTGAAACAAGCATTGCAGAATCGGGAAATAACCTCAGTGGAGGCCAGCGAGCAAGAATTGCTCTGGCTAGGGCCATTTATTCCGATTCCGAAATTCTCTTGCTTGACGATCCCTTTTCGGCTGTCGATCCTAAAACTCGCCTACATCTATTCCAGACAATTCGAAGACTAAAGAAAACTATTATTTTAGGTAACTATCTGATTCCATCGAAATCACGATTTAAAAAACTATGAGCAAAAAGATTGACTTCAAGTTACAGTCACCCTCCATACATCGTTTGTACCAATGTGTGACAACGTGATAGTCTTTGATGACAATCAGATCAGCTGGACTGGCACAAGTCAAGATTTCATGTCTAGTAAATCAATATCTGAAAAGTATGCCATCTTTTCTAGCGATTTCACCGAGCCACTCGGGCCCTTGAGTGATGAGGAAACCGATTCAGACGATCTTCTAGGAAGCCTCTCGTCAGCAACAACCATTGACCCCGCTTCTACAACTTCAAATCCAGCTGAAGATATTTTTGAGGAAGAGGAAAGATCCCAAGGAGCAATAAGCTCATGTGTGCTCAAATTCTACTGTAGGTGTGCCGGTGGAAATCTCATTGTGCTACTCGCAATCCTCCTCGCAGGGTTCTTGACAATGGCAAAGACCATGTCAGCATATTGGCTCGTATGGTGGATTGATGATAAACTTCACTTGGCGGGAATAGAGTACCTCGGAGGTTATATGGCACTCACAGTCTCACCTGGTCTTATTGAGTGTAAGTGAATGGTTTTTACATCTGTGACTTTGACTACTCCTTGTATTGATGCAGCTTACACATGAACTAGCACTGCTCGGGCTCTTTTTAGTGATACTAAGTGTTGGGGCAAGCAAGAATATTCACAGAATCACAGTGGACAATATTCTCGCAGCACCTCTTTCATTTTTCCACCGCCAGCCTGTCGGACGCATCTTGAATCGATTCTCCAGCGACGTCATGTCCATGGACATATTCATTATGAACTCTATGGATGGTGTTCTTGTCGCTGGTACCACCTTGATATCTTCTATTGTCCTAGTTGTTGCTGCCGCACCTGTCACATTAGCTGTTGCACTACCATATGTGTTGATCGCAGGTTGGCTACTATTAAAATTTGCCGTGTAAGCTGTCAAAGTCTTTACGTCTCTGGAGATCTCCTTACAGCTAACTCCGTATCTAGTGCAGCTCGAGAGATGCAACGGTCGGCATCCATTCTACACTCTCCGGTTCTTGCCATCATTAGCGAGGCTATGAGAGGCATGAGTTCAATCAAAGTCTATGGGGCGGCTCATCTGATCCGCTCCAAACACGACAAAGCACTTGACATGTACATGGCGGCGAAGTTTTGCCGTAATTCACTCGATACATGGATTACATTTCGGGCTGAAATTGCATCGGCATTTCTAGTTCTGATTTGCGCAATGCTCTTGGTGTCTGGTAAGATGTCGAACACCCAAGGCGGCCTTGCACTGAGCCATGCGACAACAATTTCAAACAGTGTTTACATTCTAGCCTGGTGCATGTGCGAATTTCAGATCAAAATGAACTCCATTGAAAGATTGAAAAAGTATTACGACGGTATACCTACTGAAGTCTCTAGTAATGGTCCCAAGCCTCGATCTGGCGATATTCAATTCCACCAGGTCTCGGTCGTGTACAACTCTCGCATCCGACCTGCCCTAGATGGAGTGGATTTGAAAATAAAGAAAGGGGAAAGAGTAGGAATCATTGGTAGAACTGGAAGTGGAAAATCTACGTTAATATCGGCATTAGCATGTCTTGTTCAAATAAATAGCGGGCGGATTACCATCGACGGGGTGGACATTTCACGGCTGGATGTCCAACGGCTTCGAAACACGGTTCGAACACTAACGCAAGAGCCTTTAGTCCTCAAGGGTACGATTCGTGAAAATTTAGACCCGCTTGAACAGCACACCGATGTTGAGTTGCTTGAAGCACTCGAGAAGTGTCAGCTCAAGCCAGTCCTTATCGATCACGGGAGAGAAGACCCGTTGTCTCGCGAAGTCCAGGCAGAAGGCGGCGATCTTTCATCAGGACAGCGCCAATTGCTTTGTGCGGCCCGGGTCCTCTTGCTAAAACCCAGTATTCTTTTGGTAGATGAAGGCGAGCTTATGATACCCTATGCAACTTATTTGGAAAGTTTCGCGCTGACATGACATAAAAGCTGCTGCCAATATTGACTTTGCTTCAGACACAGCATTGCAAAGTGCGTTGCAGGCTTTGCCCGAGGAAACGACGATTATAGCCGTCGCACACCGGGCGGCAACATTGGCGTGGATGGATCGCATCATCTCGATGGATAGTGGGAAAATATTTGAAGACGGAGCGCCTGCAGACTTGTTGAGCCATCCTGACAGTTATTACAGGGATGCTGTGGCTCGAGAAGGAAGAGCTCAGATGACTGAAGCGATGGACACAGCACATGCCTCAAGCAGCGCAAAAACGGTTCGCAAAGACGACAGGAATAGTGACTAACAAGCCATGTGCAGTATAACGGTTGCAACCGGGTTAGTAATAAAAAAATTCGGAAATTATTCACAGGTGAGCTCGGAGCATTATTAGTAAGAAAAGGCCGAAACCATATTCCGGCTGGTCACAAAATTTTATTCAGCATATCAGTCAGAACTATTTATTGGATATCATGACGATTAGGAGCGGTAGAAAAGTCAATTCAGTACAATGAACAATTTGAAGTCGTTGGAAACGGCGCTGTAGCAGTAACGTCCAGTCTTGAGCCGTGAAGTGGTAAATTTGCATACCGGATCATTGCTTTCTTGGCCTTGATCCTAATTCTAAGCTAAAACAATTCTCAAAAAGCCATGGACTAATACAAGAAAAAAATGTTTCTAAAAAAAAAAAAGAAATGAATAGAAAAGAGGAAGGAAAAGAAAAAGAAAAAGAAAAAGAAAAAAAACAGGAATCTTCTATGATGCAAAGGATCGAAAAAAGAGCACGTCAAGTGGTAACATGGAGGCGGCGCAAATTAGCAAAGCGCCCCGGATTAAAGTTAGTGCTGCACAGCCAGTCGCCGACTTCCGATGCGCAACCATCTCCACAAAGTCTCAAGAAGGGAGGGCGGCTAGAAAAAACACTCTGAGACTTGGGAACCGTGACTGATTTCATTGAAGAGATCGCCCCGTTCATTTTATTTACACCCCGCCCTTTATTCTCACAGCCGAATCATGCTCAACGATGCAGAGTTCGCTGACCAAGCCCCGAAGAGGGCTGCTTGCGATGAATGCAGTCTGACACCACCTTCGCCATGGTACTTGCACGCACTTACATGACGCAGGAAAGAAAAAGTTAAAGTGCACTGGAGAGCTGGGGGCTTGCTCTCGCTGCTTACGTCGCGGAATACGGTGCGCCTACTCAGTGCAAAAGCCGAGGGGAAGGCCGAGAAAGGTCCACGTCAAACTCATAGGTCACGACGAAGCGAGGCGATCAGACTTGAGCACGACAGATGAAGTCATCTCGGATTCCTGCACCCCAGAAGTCCAGCTCCACAGCCAGCCTCAGCAGCAGTTTTGGAATGCCCACGAATTTGCACCGCTTGGAACTGGGGATTCTGACGTCGGAGATTACTTGGGCGCGTGAGTTGAAAAGTCTCCGAGACGAACAAGATCAATTTTGACCAGTCATAGTCTTCACAACTGCACACAGATTGAAGATTTTTTGCAGACCGACCCATCTCCGGATCCCCCAACGGATACCATGGAGCTAAGCGCCCCAACTTGCACCTGTCTCCTCGACATGTACCAGATGCTGGATGTGGTGAGACGGGGCCACGAACCCAAGTACCCGTCCAGCTTTCCCATACTTCGAGATGCCACTCGAACAGCTAGTGCCGTTGTCGAATGCCAAGTGTGCCCTCTTCAATACGTCTCTGCATCACAGAACGCCTTGCTGCTTTGTACACTTGCACTTTCTGTGGCGCACTGCTACAGCAAAATATGGAGCGTTATTGAATCAGAGGAGGCCCGATCAACCCAAGCAGGTGAGCAGAAGCTGATGAAAGTTGGGGCATGCTGCACAGAGTTTGGTCATGACCCCAACACCTTTGCATTTGAGACTACCCCAGCGGAATGGAAAAGCGTCGCGATGAAGGTATTAAAAGCCGAGATATTCGGCCTCTCAAATCAAACACAACCATACTTTCTAGCCTTTGTGGAAAGACTAGGTCAGCGGCAGACTCTTTGGCATTCTTGTCCTCCCGGGCCCAATTTTCCTGATTCATATCGTATTACTAGTGGGCAGCCCCCTTGTTTAAAGTTGGTTGATGAGGCCAAGGACATTGTGAAACAATTAAACCTAACTTAATTAAGTGAATATATTTCAGTTTTCTCTTGATCATGTTTTTTTCCTCTTTCTTGTTCCTTTTGTCTCTTAGTTTAGCTCGTCTTTTTCGATCATCAGTTTTAGAAAACAAGTTGAACAGACTTTTTAGGGATTGCAGATCTTATTTTACAGTCTTCTTCCACGCGCACATCTACCTTACCAGATATACACATGAAGATATTCAACTATAACTATTCTCAGAAATTTCCGAGGAAGTGTCAAATTGATTATTTTATTATACAATAAATAAACTTGGAAATAAATTATTTTACTTACCTACTTTTTTTCTCCTCTTACAGAATATCTTAAATCTTGATTTGCATGCATGCACGCAAGCAGATGCGAATTTTACTCTTGCTCAAGAAAGCTGTCATTGGTTTTGTTCTTCATGTGCTTTGAGAGTTGGTGAGAGATTTATTAACAATCTCAAAAAGAGACTATTTTCCGTATCCATATTGAGATTGGCCGCAATCTCAAGGGGACGAATTTTCCGTTTTAACTGGTTCGCTTATCGCGGGAATAACGCACGACCCAGCCCACCAGCATCGGCGGTTACCGGCAAGCCTTCTAGACTAGGATGGGGCGGACTCATGTTCATTCCAAGGGGGGTTACTTCCAAGATTGTGGGAGGGATTTAAGTTGGGGACCGTAAACTTGGTGTGCACCGAAACTCAAGATTTGCTTATGATGGATTCGTTGGGGCAATCGGTGTTTGGGTGAAGGGAGACTTGGATGGTCAGGCAGCAGTTTCATGCTCCAACCATTTGGTTGGCTGGAATTATTGCTTATTTCCCCTCATGCAGCAGCGGCAGCGTTGTATGCAGCGCAGGGTGCGAGACCCACAACATTTCATCCGGATCCCTTCAACAAGCTTGGTCGAAGAGTTCCAAGCCAATAACAAGTTTCTTTTTATGGCTATTTTTGGCGTGGCTTCTGACTGACTCTCAATCACAGTCCTACATGATACAGGACATGTCACAAGTTCCAGCCCTGGCGCCTTCTAACCAATTCCAACCTTGCGTTAAACCCGATCCCGGCTAGGTCGCTTCAGCCCGTCCGTAGACAGAACTGCATACCAAATAAGGGCATGTGGGGGGAATTGTCACTCAGGCGCCTATCTGAGTGGCTGGCCAACAAGACAGGCGGGCCTCAAGGAGCTGGTCTGAGTCGGTGTTCCCCCGCTTGCACCCTTTGACACGCAGGCGGGTAGGCAGACTTGGCAGACTATGTTTGCCAAGACAATTTCCAAGAGCGTCGATTGGATCGCTCAAATCGCCATCTCTCAGACCCAGACCGGGCATTTGGGACAACAAGAACTGCGTAACATACATCTATTACAGGACTGTCGCACTGGAGGCAACATTGACGGCGATACGGGACAGTCTGCCTTGTCACAAAGTGGCGCGTCTCATTTATCGAGTGCGGCTGAACCATGCAGCAGCTAGCCCTGCACCAGGACTCAGCTCCCAGGCGCCCTCTCTGCTCGTCGGGCCTGGACCATCCCGGCCTAGATCTTAGCTTGGTCCATGGCTTTTATCCATAACCCATCCGCCGCATTCTGGTGATTCTGCTTTTCTGTGTCCTCAAACTTGACTGCGATCTGAAGCGATACAATGCCCTTCGACTTCAAGGCCTACGACGCCAAATGCCAAGGGCTGACGCCCGAAGAGCTTCAACGAGAGTGGCAGCACTATACACGCCTCATCTCAAGCGCTGCAACATCCACTGCCGTTTCTGGCGTTGCAGTTCCGTTTACCCTCGGCGTATCGACCATCGGCGTGGCCTTGTCAGCACCCGCCATCCACAACGCTCGCAAGAAGCGGGAAATCATTGAGAAGCATCTCAACAGACATAACACAACCCACGTGACTCGCAAGCGCGATGTACTAGGAAGCGTAGCTGTCAGCGGCACAATTGGCGTGGTCACGCTGGGCGTTGGATCAATGGGTGCCGACGCCGTCGCGACAGCTGGGGTTGAGCACGGAATAACAACTGTGGTGGAAAACGAACTGGCTGTCAAAGTCGTCACTCATGCGGCACTTGACGGAGCAGGATTGGCCGTTGAGCATGCGCATACAGGCCACCTCAAGAAGAAGGATGCTCACAAAGCTTTCCAAGCCGCTGGTGTTTTCCAGGCTGTCCAGGATGCCAAAGCAGCCGAGGCCGGCTACTCAATCGCGCCATACAACCCACAGGCGGGATACAATCCACAGAATCCGGCAGCTGGAAGCAGCTCAGTGCAATTTATTCCTCCGCCGCCGCCATACAATGTGGCCACGGCTAGTCAGGGACAACCGCTCAACCAAAATGGTTATCCAACCGACTTTAAAGCACCTCTGTCCCATACCCCCGCAGTCCCAGGACAGCCTTATATGCCACCAGGTGGCTATGCTCCACAGCCTATTCCACAACCCTATGGCCAGACACCAGGTCAACCCCAGCAATATCTTCAGCCTAACATGGCGGGTGTGTCCGCGACGACTGTGCCTCCCTATCAGCCACCCCCGCCTGTTCTTGGGACAGATGATACACAGTCAACGATGGCGTATCAGTCACAACAGCAGCCAGCCCAGTACTCGCAGCCAATGCAGCCTGCGACTATCCCAAGCTATAGTCCAGCCGCTGGTTCTACACCCGGTGCATATGACATGAAGGCCATGAACGAAGCCCTCCCGACACCAACACCATACACCTACCCGGCCACTCCGGCACAGTCAACTGGAACCCAGCCTCCGCCAAGCCAGCCTTACATCACAGCACACAGTCACACTCGCTCATTAGGAGCCGTGCCTCTAGTTCAAAATCCTACCCAAACACCTGTCGCAACTCAGCAGTTGCCACTTGTGCAGGGCTTTCCACCAGATTACCAACAGTACTCGGGCTTCCCCCCACACCAACCAACTCCTGCTCAGCCAGAAGCAAATCAAACATATCCTCCTCCACCTCCACCTCCAAACAACTCTAATCCAAACCCAGCCGCCGGTGGTCTACAGGCTCCCTTTTCTCCCCAGCAAAATATTGCAGCACCACAGCCAATGCACGCCTATGCTCCCATAGCTACGCCGCAACCACAGCTTGCACCAACTCCTGCACCACCCCCAGCGCCATCTCCTCATCCCTCTCACTCGCAAACACCGAGCACACCTCAAAATACTCAACAGTATCAGTACAACCCTGGAACATACAACTCTCTCCCCTCTCCCCCACAGGATCAGTATCAGCATCAGTATGGCGCCATCGCTTCGCATCAGAACATACCACAAGCACACACTCCAAAACCTTACTCACAGCCCCCTGCACCAAACTATCCCCCAACACCTATTTCTTTGCCCAACTCTCCGCCAGTCTCTCAGCAGCATACCGCTACAGGCTACTTCCCACCGCCTCCAAACACGATGCCGCCTACGACGACATGTCCTCCGCCACAACATCAGTGGAACGGACAGGCACAAAACAACATGGCCTATACACCTGCCGCAACACCTGGAACGCCATGGCAACCCCATGGAGGAGCACAAACCTATACTCAGTACTAGCGGTCGGTTCTGAGATGTTTCAAGATGGTGGTTTATTTGCTCGTGCTGGATTTAGTAGCGAAATAAGTAGAATATAATGATATTCACCACGACTTCAACTTGCACGATGCGATGAAACCAAATGTGACCGAATGAGTCGTGATAATTTACCAAGATATATCAGGACGTGAGTACAGCCAATAAAGTCCCCAATAGCCATGTTTAGAGACAAAAAAAAAGGACATGTACGGTCGAGGGGAATTGAAGACAAATGACGGTCCAAAATCGGTCGAAAGTGTCGGACGAATTCAATCGGACGAATATTCGGACGAAATCGCGCACCTCAACAAAAGAATACAATTAAAAGAGAATATAATAAGAGGATGTAACTAGAGACTACGAGGATAATCAGCGACAAACAACGACTCAGATTTGAATGAAAGAACTGAGAGTGTAACTCCTGGCAAAAATCCAAGCACACCTTCGATCGGGTTCTTCGGCCGAGTTTTCTGCTGCAGTGTGGAACCTTTTGTGACGGACTCGGCAAAAGTCCGTTTGGGGAAGTTTATTAAGCTCCTTTCCTACTTCTCCGAGGAAATATAAATCACCGAACGATCTATTCGTGAAACCTGAATTGATCATAAAGCTACCCTGCAGTCGCCTCGTATTTCTTGAATTTTTACCAAAACACCATGGGGACTGATGCTAAGGACTATGGGAGATGGATTATCTCAAATACATCCGGTCCAGATGGCCTCCACTACACTGAGACTCCGGTCTCATTTTCCTTGGGATCTAATGATGTTCTTGTGCGTTTGTATGCCGCGTCAATAAACGCCCGTGATTTAAACATTACAATGGTAACAAGCTCTTTTTTTTTTATCATGTAGCTTGAGCTAACCCAATCCAGGGAATCGGAAAGGTATATCAGATATCCTTATTACTTCGAGTTGTTCTAACGAGATGGTTAATAGCGCCTCGCCACAGCATCCCTAAAAGACCTCCTCGTTCCTGGATCGGATGGAGCTGGGGTTGTGATTGAAACTGGCCCCGAGGTAACAATGTTCGAAAGGGGCGACAAGGTTGTTACGCACATTGCTTTACATATCCCAGACGATGCCCTTCCATCCGTAACCGACCTAGAGGAAGGATTAGGTGACAAAACTGACGGCACGCTGAGACGATACGGCGTTTTCAAGCAGACAGCGTTAGTTCCTATGCCAGAAACGCTTTCGTTTGCTCAAGCTGCGACTCTTTGTTGCTCAGGCCTCACAGCGTGGAATGCTTTAATGGAAAGCCAACGTCGGCGCGTCGGGCCCGGGGACTTTGTGCTTGTCCAAGGAAGTGGGGGTGTCAGCATTGCTGCACTACAGGTAATATTATTCCAGGGCTTCTTTTTGATGATTTATAATGAAGAGACACAAAAATAAGTGATGAATCTAACCCGTGTGTGACCAGATTGCAATTGCTGCAGGCGCAACAGTGGTTGCAACTACAAGCAACGACCAGAAGGCTCTCCGTCTTGAAGCTCTGGGTGCTACCCGTACAATAAACTATACCACTTGCAAGTCATGGGGACAACTTGCTAAGTCTTTTACTCCCGACTTTCGTGGGTTTGATTTCGTCATAGATATCGGGGGCTATGCAACGCTGAGCCAGTCAATGGCCTCGGCGCGGATCAATGGTGTTGTCTGTGCTACGGGGGGTCTAGGCGGCTTTGATGTAGAAAAGCCAGACATTTTTGAAGTCCTGTTGAAGGGTATCAACCTTCGCGGCGTTCTTGTTGGTGGAAGGAGCATGTTCCGAGACCTGGTCCAATTTATTGACGAGCATCAAGTCAAGCCTGTACTGGACGATACAGTCTTTAACTTTAAGGATGCCAAGCAAGCATATCAGATGCTCAAAGAGCATCAGCACTTTTCCAAGATCTCGATCCAGATTGATTAAGATGGTCAGTGAAGGGTCCGTTTTAAATCGCAAAGTTTTCCTTGTTCTGGAATACCCGCGATCGGGAAAGCCGCCTCGGACACGGCTCGAATAAAATCTTGATGGCAACTCTTACTTGTGGAAAGGACAGGCGATATGTTAATTCATAAATCTCTAGCAACCGAAAACGAGCAAAGTCAATTGCTGACTTTAAATTTGCGACGTCTTACGACGTGATGTTCCTGATGAGTAGCCAAAGCGGGTGTGATTGGACGACCCGTAGAATACGAAATTGAGTAAAATAAAAATGGAAGAGATTCAAAATAGAAACTTGCCTCCCTTTCATTTTATTTATTCCATCATAATTATCGTTGATCATGATGGAAATCCACGTCATGGCAATTTCTCGCGGCAAAGTCACTGCGTCGGCATTTTTTTTCACCAATAGCAGACCCTCGGAAATGACTCGTATTGGCAAAACGCGGTGGCACCAGCCCCCTCATTCGTTCTAGCGCCATTTGGAGATGCCCGGCACTCCCCGAGACCGAGAGAGAAACCGAAGTTTCCCCACAAGTCAGATGGTGGCTTTCACGTCCCTGATGCTTAAGACTGGCCTATTTCCCGCTTCTCCCCGTGCGCTTTAGGGTGTATCCTCCCTCCATCCATGTGCCAATGTCGCTGTTTGCCCAAGCCTCACCGAATCCCCCAGAGTCAAGCCCCGCCAGTGCCGTGGAGCAATCTGGGGGAGAAGCTGCGCACTCCGGGCCTTCTCCTGGCGCCAAGTCTTTAGAAGCTACAAGACGTGGCGTGGGGGAGGATACAGAACCGTTGGAGTCGCGGTCCCCAGACTCACAGCCCGCGCGTAAACGACGCCGACCTGAAGCGTCCCGCACTGCGCTTGCGTATCCACGGAAAAGAGCCGTGGCCGCATGTCGACAATGCCGTGCTCGAAAGGTGAAATGCAACAATGCGCGTCCCACGTGCGGAAGCTGCGTGGCCTCCAAATCGCAGTGTCATTACGAAGATTCCCAAGATCATTCCGCGTCAGTCGTGCCATAATGCTCAATCCAGTCCCAGCATGCATATGTGCTAAAATAAAGACTTGTGTAGATTTGACCCGGCAAGCTTGCTCATCATAGAGCGCCTAGACCAGGTTCTTTCGCGGCTGAACCAACTGCCGCAGGCACTTCCGGACATTTCGACACTGACAGCTCCGAGCACATCCACTGGTTCGAATGCCCAGCCTTTAAACTCCGCGGACAGTCTCGTGCGCGGAGAATCGGACTATGAGCATTTACGGATACCATCTTCCAAGACTACGCCCGACGCCATCTTGCAATGGCCCGTCTTCAACCACCGCTATCCTCCCAACTACCTCATCGATGCTACTTTCATGGCCGAAGTGCCCGATAGAGACTCCGATACCGAAGAAAGCGCCGATGGCAAGTACGGAAGGTATAGATCGAAAGGTGCAAGGATCTGTGAGGAAGAAATTCCCGATTTGGTGCAGCGGTTCTTGGACTTGGTGCATATCAAAAACCCCATTCTCGACCCTGACATGATTTGGTCATCTGTCCGCCGTGTGGGGGAAGAGGGGTTGGAGTGGGACTCGTCGTCCTGCCTTGTGGTAAGCGTCAGCTCTTTTACAGCTTCCGCTGACCTAAGGATCCTAACAAGAAGAGCAGCTTCTCGCCTGTGCACTAGGATGTGTGGCTGAGCCCTTTCAGCCAATCGCGGATGGCAAATGCAGTTCCTTGGAGTCGCAGTATGAGGATCTCCAAAAGGGTGAAAGGTACTTCAACCTCGCCCAACGGAGACTTGGGCTTCTCCAAAGAGACATTTTGGCTCCCCAGTGTCAGTTTTTGGCCGGAGTCTACCTCATGTACACACTGCGGCCACTCAGCGCGTGGTCCGAGTTCCATTCGGCTTCGAGGTCGTACCATGTCTATCTCCAATGTCAAGCGCGACAACCACCTCGATACGCCGATCCGGAAAAGGCATCCCGACGCCGAAAACTGGAGCAAAGGCTGTACTGGAGCTGTTATAAATCCGAGTGTGAGCTACGCACGGAAATGGATCTCCCCAATAGCTCCTTAGCCGATTTCTTATATCCGGACATGCATCCATCGCCCCCGGATGTCCCTAGCCCGATAGGTGATGATGGGCAGACACCTCAAGATGGCAACTTTAGGCTCCCCGGTAGCCGCAGAACGACGGGGTCGTCGCTCCGTCAGCATGAGCAGAGCTGGTTTTATTATCTCACTGAAATAACGCTGCGCCGAATTGCAAACCGTGTACTCAATATGTTTTATGGTGACAATCACCAGTCGTGGACAGATGATGCCATGCCCCTCATGATCAAGGCTGTTTGCGAATTCGAACAGCAGCTACAAGAATGGTAAGGTCAAAAAGAAGGATCGCGACCAGGGTCGTTTGTCACGCTGACTGTGGATCGGTAGGTGCGAAGGGCTACCGGCTCCAATCCAGTATGAAGACGGCGTCATGCCCACAGAAGAATTACGATACATGGTCTACACGCGCCAGTTGGACATTAAAGGGTGGATGTACCGCCCATTCCTATACTATGCAGTCCACAATCCACCCAATGCCCGCTACCAGGCTTTAGCTATGCCGTATGTGGAGAAAGCCCTCATCATCAGCTTACAAGTAGTTCAGTATGAGCCCGTCAGGCATCGCCATCATGGAATTTGGTATGCAACTCGTGCAGGCACAAATGGTGCATTATCGCTGTTGGCCGCAGCCCGCTGTGGGAACATTAACCTCCCTCACGGATGGGTCAGCGCAATCCAGCGTGGGCTCGCGAGATTGCGGTACTGGGAGCATGAGGCACCAGGCGTAACACGGTCGATTGAAGCCATCGAGGATATTATGACGACGGTTAACCTCGCCCTGTAGAAATACGTAAAAGATGATGAATATACATACCTGTGGTTTTTCTAGCGACTCATCTGTTGGAGAAGACTACAGAGCCGGGCAAAAGTCCGTAATTCCGCGAGAGTAGCATTGGAGGCGTGTCAAAAATGTTACGTACGTAGGCCCCTTTACCCCGGATTTCTCCACCTCGAGTGAAAATGGGTGGTTTCTCCGATTTTTGACCTTGCTCTGGAGAGTATGACCAGTATTGAGGCGTGGCAGCTAACCCCAATATTGTCTACTGGCCTGTGGGACCAATAAGATGTCGCTGTCATGGGTTCAACTTGGAGAGAGAGGGGTAACAGGAAACACGGCCCGACCAGCCGCAAGTCCGCAACTCCCCGAGCCCTTGGACACAAGCCCAAAACTCCATTTCTCCACCTCCTAAGTTGACAAGTTTGTGGGGACCCCGCATGTTTCTTTCGAATCATGGGGTTAGCGGTCCCAAATTATGTCCGTGTGTCAATTGAGTTGATGTATAAAGGCTGATCGTCGCCGCGCATGAACCGTAGGCTTATCAGACCATTCATCTTTTATCCGCTTGATACAATTGCCCCATAACACCTAGAGAGATGACCAAAGGCCAAAACGACAGCCGTGCTGTTGGTGAAGGGCTTGCACAAGTTCTACCCAACGATGGTGTTCCCTGGTATAGGCGAAGCCATCTCCGACTCTTGAACTTCTATGCCATCTTTCTAGGCCTTCTAGCCGCCGCAAATGGTGAGTAAATCAACAAGATGTTTATGGCCGTTTCTAAAGAGATAAAACAAAACAGGGTACGACGGAACCCTCAGTAATGGTTTAATGACATTATCTCAATGGCAGGATTTCATGGGTCATCCTACTGGCGCGTGGCTCGGTTTCATCAACGCAATTCAATCCCTTTCCTCGACCTTGGCATATCCATTTGTCGCTTACTTTGCCAACCGATGGGGAAGGAAAAGGGGCCTATTTGTTGGTTACTTTTTTCTGTTCCTGGGAGCATTTCTACAGGCCTTCACCCCAAACTAGGCTGGATACATCATCGCTCGATTTTTCCTTGGACAACCCAGCGCATGGTGGGGAGGCTTGGCTCCACTTCTCATCACAGAGCTCGCGTATCCTACCCACCGCGGAATTTTGACGGCCTTGTATAATGGTGGCTGGTATGTTGGATCTTTGGTTGCCGCCTGGGCCACTTATGGAACTCGGAATTACGGGGATGACTGGGCCTGGCGTATCCCGTCTCTCCTCCAGATCGCTGTGCCCATCGTCGTCCTTCCAGCAGCCTTGATGGTCCCTGAATCTCCGCGTTTCTGCATGTCAAAGGGACGTCGAGACGAGGCTCGTCAGTTTCTTCAAAAGTATCACGCTGGTGGTGCAGAAGATTCCGCCTTGGTAGACTTCGAGATTCAGGAGATTGAGAATGCACTTTTACAGGAGAGTGAATTCGCCTCCAGTACATCATGGCTGGACATGTTCAACAGCCCAGGTAACCGTCATCGAGCAGCCATCTCTATTTCACTCGGTCTTTTTGCTCAATGGAACGGTGTGGGTTTGGTCTCTTACTATTTGTAAGTTATCTGTCACGGTATACAGAGGAGCAAGTAAGTTAACATGATCAAGGACGCTTGTACTCAACACTGCTGGAATTACGTCTGTGACAAATCAGACCCTCATCAACGGGTGCCTTCAAATCTGGAATCTTATAATGGCAGTTAGCGCTGCTCTGTGCGTTGATCGTGTAGGACGCCGTGTCCTATTCCTTGTCAGTTCTGTGGGCATGCTGGTTAGCTATATCCTTATATCGGGTTTGTCAGGCTCCTTCGCAACTACGGGGAGCAGCGCTACTGGACTTGCCGTTATTCCGTTTCTGTTTCTTTACTATGGCTTCTATGATATTGCATTGTAAGTGTGAACTAGGGTTTGATGAGCTGGTTTCGGTACTAACTATGTGGATAGCACTCCTCTTGTTGTGTCATACCCAGCTGAAATCTGGCCCTACAGTCTGCGAGCACGTGGTATTGCGCTCACACAGCTTTCAACATATGCCGGGATTTTTTTCAATACTTTTGTGAATCCCATTGCTATGGAGAGGATCGGTTGGAAATATTACATTGTGTTTGCGGTAATCCTCGTCTTTATCACTATCACAGTATATTTCATGTATCCAGAAACACGTGGCCACAGTCTTGAAGAGATGGCAATTGTCTTCGATAAAATACCTGTTGGGCTGGAGCCCGAAGACAAGCTTAAGATGGAGGAAAGGACGGCGCACAAGGAGGTGGTTTAGAGTTCAATTGCCGGACGAGTATAGAATTGGAGAGTTCCACCTCCGAGTCGGCTCAGAATAATATCACATTACAACATTTGAAGGATTGTGCCTCGAGAATTTCTTGATCTTTCTTATCACAGAGTACAAATGTCCTAAAACGACAAATTAAGAGCTACAGATTGTTCCTTGATCGGGAAAATGGTCAAGGCCAGGTCAGGTCAAACGGAGTTGCAGCTGTTGTTGTTACGGCTCTGGAGCTTTTGAAACAAATTACAGCCGCCTCTGTTACTTGGTTTAGCTGGGCGAGAGTTAATTACAGTTAAAAATAAATAAATAAATAAATATAAATAAAATTAGAAGAAAATTATTTATCCAGTTATTTATATTCTATTTTTATTTTTATTAACAGAAGGAAGTTGTAACCGGGCGACACTGGATAGATAGTCAGGCAGGGTAAACGTAGGTTCCCATTGAATACGAGGCGACAGCTTGATCTTTCATCCTTCTCGCTATTCCTTCTATTTTTAATAGGAATAAAAAGGATTACTGTGTCCTGTTGAGCCTACAGGGCCCAGGCCCTACTGTCTTAGACCTCAAGGGATGAGGTTGTTCCTTGGTGTGAGGGGGCCCGTGCTACAGAAGGTGTGCAGGGCGCTACTATTCCACCATTGTGGTAAATCGTGGGCTCAACCAAGAGGGAGCTCCAAAGCCATAACGGTGGCAGATACAACTAAGTTTGCCCATATGATTCGCCCGACCAAGATACAATCAACTACTATTCCACCATTAAAATTATGATATAAAGGATAATATTCCCCAAAGGGAACCTTAGACGAGAAAGAAATTATTCCATTTTTACTTGCAACTCTCTACACCATTCGACGACTGATTTGATTTGCCGCCATATTCCGGTAGCTTGAAGCCGCAGCAATCCTCGAACTTTTACCCCATATTAAAAGAGGAATGGGGAGCGCATAGATTACAAGCGCCAGCATGGCGCAGAGAATATGGAGATTTTGTACACCCATACCATCCACCCAAGGTGTCAGCGTAAAAAGGACGACAACAGAGATAATATTTCGCACAAACACTACCCCTACCAAGGCATTACCTATGATCTATGAGATATACAGTCAGCATTCGTCATCAATCCAATGCAGGACAAAGAAATAGTGGGCATTACTCACGTCTTGATAACAATCCATGAGGTATGATAGCGAGATGCTACCCACAACTGCGAGTGTAAATCCAAATAAGCCATATCCAACAGCGAGAAGAGACCAATGAACACCCTGATATATGTTAGATTCATATTGAAGAACACAGTTTTCGGTTTCGTAGCAGCGTACATGAGCGAGGCCGAGGCCGAACATCAGGATTGATCCGGGGCCGAGGATAATAATAGGGAGGGCAAGCCAGAGACGCATCTCTGGCTCATATATTCCTCCATTCCGCTTAGAAAGCCAGATAATGGATTTGTCATTCAGATATCCTCCAACTAAAAAGCCCAATATGCTACCAACAAACGGCGAAACGTTCATGAGGCCAATACCAACAGGGCCAAAATTGTATGGTGGGACAATCAGATAAGTCGCCTGGAGGGATGCTAAGATCGCAAACCAGGCCAGGCTAGATCCATAGGTGATTGCGGTATATGAAGCGGCTGGCATAGTAAATAGGATGGTAATGGACTGTGAGAAGTGAGGCCAAATTGGCTCGTCAGTAGGTGTCACCATAGCCATTCGTTCTAAATAGGTTTTTGGCTTGATGTTGGGATCGAGGATGGGACGAGTTTCGAGATCTTCCGTAGTTCGCATTCCGGTGGTAGTAGATTGTTCCTTGGACTTCTCAGCGTCTTTTGTAGATCCCGCGGCAGCTGGCTGGGAGATGACGGCCGTATCTTGGCGTTGGATGGCAGGTACAAACTTCGATTCTTCAAAAAAGAACAAAACGCAGAAGAAGGTGATTCCTAAGAAGATCGCACACCACCACCACATCCATCGCCAGTTTTGTACAATAGTGATGTACCCTGATGCAACCGGCCCAAGACATGCGCCTGTCGACTGAAAGAATATGAACCAAGCGTTCATTGTACCGTGCTGATGCACGAAAAAGATATCAGCAACAGTGATCTGTACAATAATCTCGCTAATTGCGCCGCCCAAGCCAGCCAGAAAGTTAGACCCTACGTAGTCTCCATAAGAATGTGTCTCTGCACTCCACACGCAAGATGCTAATTGCAAGGCAGTACTGAGGATATAAATAGGACGGCGGCCGAACTTGTGTGCAAGAGGAATGAAGAAGACGCACCCAATGGCCAGGCCAGCATAATTAGCAGCCGCCCCGACATTGAGATCATTATTAGAGAGGTTGAGCTCTATTTGCATAGGTTCCCATGCCGTGAAGCCAATGTCCACGTTAACAAAAGTCCATAGAACAAAAAAGCAGACAAGAGTGTAGTTGATGGCTTTGCGTGTTCTGGACCAGTTGAGGGGATCATTGGGGTCTGCAGAGGGCGTAGGGAAAAGAATCACCTTGGCTCGGTGAACTGGTCACGCTCAGTCTTCTGGATAACGTTAAATCGGGGCGGAAATCACTTACTGTCTTCCAGTGAGAGCGTTCCTGGAGCCCAGAAGGACTCGTCAACATCGCGCTGTTCCTCGCTCATCCTTGACCTGGCTCATGCAAAAAGGCTGCTCAGAGAAACTGCCGTCGCCCAACGATACCTTACTCCAACCAAGTAGCCTGCTGAGCTCAGCCAGTGTCAGTGCGCGTCTTGCACGTGTCAAAACCGGACGCGCAGTGAGCTACAAACTTTGTGCGGCTAACTGTTTCGCCCCCTTTTATGGAAGTAAAGTGCTGTTACTTGTAGGTAAAACAGAACCCGACTAGGCTCGTTTTAGCTCATGAGTAAAGTGGCGTTGTCCAGGCGAACTCAGATTGCGCCAAAACAGCCACTACTGCAATCTAGAACCTCGTTAAATGTACAAAATGGCGACGGACTTCACATTTGGTGAAAGGATGAGGATTCTTCAGCAATGTGATAAAATCATCAATCTATAAAATAATAATGGTGATGATGGTATCGCGTTTTGATTTGTTCTTTTTATCATATCTTTAGCATCAACTTCTTCTTGATAGGAACTATGTGTTCCCTAACATCTCTTTGCTTGCACTAAATCCGGCAAAACGGCTCTTTGATTGCTTTAGCGGGCCTCAGCCGCACAGCTAACCAGCGCCTTTCAGAACACCATGATACTGCATGACACGTCATAGGTACGGAAAATAATGGCATTTGCCGCATAATATTCTCAGTACGAAGGCTCTAATCCTGGCGCAGCACCTGTAGGTTACAGTAATCTGAAATTCCCTTGACCACTTTAAGGCTTAGATTTCGCTTTCTTTGCATTTCAATTATGCCTTATCCTCAAGCAGCAAAGTCTCAGGCGCTCGGGCCAGGTGGTTCATTCTTGCTTCGCCTCATTCGTCGGCACGTAATGCGTCGGCATTTCAGGCAGGTCCGTCCCAAGCCTCAAAAAGAATTATCATGATTTCTCCACGACAGTTTTACGCCTCAGGAGTTCTGTGGTGCTAGTGTTTCATAAAGCCCCGCATATACCTGAGCTGGTCTTGTAACGCAAATGTCAACATTTACGTATCCTTCCCATGATATCATCTAAATCCTCTTCCAGAAGCCCAAAATATATTGGTTAGTTTGTAAAGAATTTGGATGTACGCATAGGATCAAGCACCAAATTTATACAATCAATTCAGATGTTCTGTTCATCAGCGCTAGCTATATTTTAACAAACAGAAATCGAGCTAAAGCAATTTGACATGTTTTTTTCTGATAGACAAGATACAACATATTGCAGCACTTCATTTTACTGGCCGCCCAAGTTTTTCTTCCACCATGGTCCGGATGATCTTTACGACTTGAAACAATCTCCATCTTCTTGTTAATCTTATCAAATCCGCCACAATACGCGTAAGTCAACTACCGCCTTTTCCAGCATTTCACGCAGTGGTGGATTTGATACACTGTACACAAGAAAATGATTACGGATCCACAGATTATCCAAGTCTTATCTTTACTAGATGCCTTGTCCCATCCGTGCCACTTCAAGAGGGTCATGACGATAACAGCGATCCACGCTGCCTCTATGATCATCGTTATGAGGAAAGATATGATGGAGCACGTAGAGCAACCCCTCCGTCGACGGACCTGAGGAGGATGGGCACTTTCAACGTGCCCTTGATTATATCTATCTACATAATCACGTTAGTGTGCTCATTAGTGATATAAAAGATTGGGAGGTTACAGTTGTCATCTCCTTGTCCTGATTGATCAATTAGCTGATGATAGCTTTCTTCTTCTCTGTCATAACGAGGCATCCTGCAATATAGGCGCAGTTATCTGTTGATAAATTTGGCTGAGAAGCGTACAACGACTTCAGTGAAGGTATGAGAATTATGAGAATTATGAGAATTATCAGAATTTGAGTAGAATGATGGGAGGAAACGCTACACTGTTCTCCGCACTTGCTAGCTTATCTACTTTTGTTGTATGCCTGTCGGATAGACAAGAAAATTACCCAAGTCAGTCGAGTAAGCGAGGCGCCAGCATAATCCTTCGGCCATGGTGGGTAGCAATGAAGAGGCGCAGAGGTGAAGTATCTGGCGCGTAATTCAAACCCAATCTTGGCAATATTCTTATCTTGTTATTTTTACAATTGTGTGTCGGAAATAAGCCCACTCGATTGGCCGAGAGGGCAATCTGAACGCATAAATCCCAGTGAGTGGTAGCCGCCTAATTGTTTGCACCATACAATTATAAAAATTCTACCCCCTCTTCCCTTCATAAAGCTAGCTTTATTTTCTCCCCATCTTTTTTTCTAGCTATTGAATTTTATGGTGTCCAAGGCAATGGAGTTATAGGGCAGCACAATCTTCCAATACATATATTTACGAATCTGGGGGAGGAACAGATTTCCCTCACCAAGATAGGGCACACACTTCTCCTGCCTCATTCTAGCTCTGCCACTTTACCCGTTTGTCTCTAAATAAAGTAACCATTCCCATTGGCAATTGGCCTGGGTCGACAATATTCAGCCCACCAAAGCGATCCACCAGCTCCGGACCATACATCATCACCACCCAATGCCAGTACGGCTCCATAGAGTGCCAATTATTTTTTATCCCCCGAAGGTTGAGCTGCTCTCGAAGCTGACCCAACGCTGCCAATACCTTGCCCTCATCCGGTTCAACACTCTTCTCTACCGGTCGCTTCATGAGCTGATTAAACACGTCATGCAGCTGTGTCCCGTCGTCGTGATGATCAAACACGAACTCTTCCCTATAGCGCACATACTCGTCAAATGACATGAAGGTATCGCGATCATGCAGTGATTCCGGTACCCAGTCTGGATCATCGAGCGCATACCGTTGGTGGCGAATATTGCCGTCTAAGAACTCTGTCTTGGCTCGCTCGTATGCGGTGCGTTCAGCTTGTTCAAAGGTATCGAGTAGTTCGGAGGGTGATTCAAGGACTTGGTCGCGGATCTGGAGAAGGGAAATGAAAGGCGACTGTAGGTCAAGGCCGCCAAGCTCCATTGGGAAAAACAAGTAGCCGTCAGGAATGTCTCTAATACCAAAACGCTGGCTGAGGGCATTCTTTAGGTACTCGGCTACACTCGTTACCTTTTCTTGGTCATCCCCTGGCAACATGTTGAATACTTTCCGTTGGATACGTTCATGGGTAGAGAGCATATTATCGACATGCTGCCTTCCAAAGCAGTTGGCCGACTTGCCAAAGTTGGAAGGAAAGAAGGTTGCAGCATAGGTATTCCAGGCTTGTATAAAGGCAAGGACACTTTTGGATTTATCGCTTAGCTGCTTGTGCAGTTCTTCAATATGGGAATCCACCATGTGCTGATCAATCTCAAATCTTCCTGTCTGAGGCGACAAACGCATAAAGCCCCAGCGAATCTCGCCCTGAGGCAGGGATTCGTCAATAAACAATTTCTGGTCGTGATTATGCGAAACCCGAACAGTTCCAGTCTTGGCAGGGTTGATCTTTGTGCAAGTAATTCTGGCAAAATTCTCAATGGTCTCCCAGGCTTTCACAGCAATGTCATGGTGACGAGACCAAAACCAGATATCATCGTGAATCCTCCAAAGCATATTTCCCGAGGTTAATTTGTTTACCGCAAAGTCGAGGCAGAAAAGTGTCGTCTCCCCAAATACTTCACTGAGGACATGCGATGAAGGAGTGCCTCGACGTCGCGTGCGTATTGGGGTAGATTCATCGTCGTCGATAAACTTCAATGGAGCCTCGAGGAACTTTCTAAAGAACCCGAGCCATACGTCAGACACCCCAAAGTACTTTAGGATTGTGCAAATTGTTTGGTGTGGGAGAAGAGGATCCCAGTTCTCAAATACTGAGTGAAATGCCGTCATTTCGCCATAGAGACGAGTATTGATGGTGATTTGAGTCGACAACAGGTGCAACAGAGTTTGTTTAAGAGACATTGGGTTTCGTGGCTCAGTCTCTTCGTCATCATCCTCATCTTCGTCATCTAACTCTGACTCAACGGCCATGATTCTCCGGTGCCTTTTCGCTCCATAGGACACACGGGGCGCGCGCTCTCTTGTCACTGATCGTTTCAGGCTGGCTGGCGCAAACTCTTCGTATGCTGCCTCTTCCTCTCCATCTGCCGTCTCTTTATTCTGTTGCTCATGATCCAATAGTTGCGCCATGAAGTATTTAGAGTTGTAGGTTTTGGTCTGCACAGACTGTAAGCAGGGATATCGGTGAAGTGGTCCAAGGTAGTAGCCAAGTCTTCGCTGGTCATTTTTGGGAATATCCTTGCGTGCAGTTTTCCATGCCCCATCCCACTTGCGGAACGTCTTGAACGCTGTTTTGAAGAATACACTCCATTTAACACCGATATAATGAAGGAAGATTGCCTGTAAAAGATCCTGGTGCATGTGTATATTGTAAACGCCGCTGATCTTCCGTCGCATCTCAACCTGAATTGGTGCCTCGGGGCTCCAACTCCACGAGCTCAAGGCACCAATGCGCATGTTTAGAACATCGGCAATCTCGTTGAGAATGATGTTATTTCCTTCAAAGTCCTTCAGGACCTCTCGTTTCTCATTAGAGAGCAGGTCAGACGAGTGCAGGCCTTGCATAATCCACTTCAGGGATGCCACGGTAAACTGGTTCGGCTTCGAAATCTCTGTCTCAAACGAGCATACTGCATCTCGCAAGCGTTGCAGAGCACCCTGGATGGCTTTTTCTTCTTCATTCCCAAGTCCAAAAAGACCATCGAGGTACTTTCTCAGGGCCGCTTCATTTACATTGGCTGGCTCAAAAACCATTTTCTCCCATTCAATCCTTGATTCTAACTTCTTGGCATTACCAAGATCCTCAAACGCCTCTCCCATCTCAACGTCATCTCCGGTTACTTCTTCCTCAACTTTGTCGTCCGATAGCCATTCAGTAACAAGTTGCCCGTAAAGTGATGCGTACTGAAACTTTAGGGATTGCATATCCAAGTGGCGAAGGAGGGTACTTTCCCATGCACGAAGCATATTCTGGGAGACAGACGGGTCATATTTGGCTTGGTCGAGGAAGCGATCAATGTTTACAAGTTCGATTTCAAGCTGTTTATTCCTTGTTCGGTCGAAAACAACCTTGCCTGCTTTGTCCACTTTGATGTCAAAGCACTCCTTGACACCGTGGCTCAGGGTAACGAGCCGTTTGACGGCATCTCCTTCAGCATGAACTGACAGTATAAGAGAGGCCTTTGCGTTTTCAAATGCGGAACGCTTTTTGGAGAGCTCGTCAAGCTTTGTATTGGTGATCTCCTGGAGGGTCTCAGAGAAGACACTTCCTGAGGTGGCCATGTTGGGCATATTGATGGGCAATGAATCCCCACAGGCAGTTCAATCAAGAAGCGTGAAGTATCCAAAGTTCGGGATGGACGGTGAGAGGGGAAGAATAAGCAACCACATCACGAAAGATGGCTGCACACTATATACCCATTGGTTCAGCTGGCGTCCTCAGGCCACCGTTTCCAGCATGACATGACATGATTGGGCAACCCAATTCCAACAACAACTGGCTGTGCGCCCATAACCCGAATTTTATCGCCATTAGCATGTACCCTCGAGTTCCAAGTCGCCAATACCCGTTATATGCAATCCATGATCTAAATTCAATTCCTCCAATTGCTCGTTGTTCATCTCTTTGTCCATTGCCAAACTGATGATGCTAATTGTGGGTCTAACGAACAGGCAGCCGCCCAGCCACCTGATGTCATCTTAGCACCAATACGGACAAACCCTCCCCCCACTTGCTACATCACCAAGATGTTCTTTGTTCTGCCTACCAGTGTAAAAAACCTGTTCTTCGTCTAGTTATAGTATCCTCCAGAGTATGTACATGAATCTTTCATCCCACACACCTCTCGCCGCTACTCCGTACACTCCCAACTCTGCGCCAAGTCCTTGTCCCCCTTTCCATCCCAAACAGCCGCCCCAGGATACTTACAAATAGGCCGCTGCCTCAACACTCCACTGCTAACGGTATTATTTTTGAACATGGTTGTCACCAGCTTACTTGTCGCTTCGCCCTTCTCGACCCAATTCACTAGAGCCAACAGTGCATCGTGTTCCGCATCAGCCATGCCCTCCACTGGAAACACGTGCTGCCCATTGTCCTCTAGATTCGAAGACTGTCCACTTCCACCAAAATACCAAGGAGCATCGTAAACACTTCCTGAACAGTGCTGCATACCTGGTACAAAGAAAAGGCTGTAAAAGCTATCAAGGTTTACACCTTGCAGGGCCATCGTCTCCCACGTTTTGTCATACAACATGCGGCTGGCATCGGTTGGAATCAAACCATCGGCATACCCGTGATATTGAACAATCTTTCCGCCCCTTCCATGATATTCCGACAAGTTGAAATTGTCCGCGTTGACATTCCCTGGGTTCAGGCTCATGGCCTCGACAAAAGTTGAGTAGTTAAAGCTCTTCTGCCAGTCCCAGTTAGGGTCATCATAAATGTAGTTCTTGGCATACTCTGTTCCGTAAAGACTAGGCTCGTTACCTGTTCCAAAAGAACTAGGCATTTGCTTTTCAGAGCCCAGCCCAAAATTAGGATACACGTATGTCAATGCGTGAACGTCGGCATCTAGTTGTATTAAGGGCAAGTACAACTGTCTCAGTGTTGATAGTTGAGGTGCTGTAAGGCATGCAGAAAGATTTGTCGATTTCGGGGTGCAAAGAAGTTTTTCGGGTCGAAAGTTGCAGCGTTTTGGGTCCATAATGATGTTATCCACGACACCATCCACTCCATCACACTGACGAAGAACCTCATCACCAATGACGTCGAATTTTGATGTGTTCAGATATCCTGGGCTATCCTCTGGCAAATTTATAGCCCCAACTTTAAGTTGCCACAGTTGTTGAGTAGTCGATAGCCACGCCGGAGCGCCAGCCAGAATGCCATCAAAGTCCTCTGGATAGTCTTGTGCTGACTTAATACCTTGGCGCCCCCCCGTAGAACACCCAGAATAGTATGATCGGTTTGCGGCAGTTTCGTAATATCCCTCGACGAGTTTCTTGGACAAGACTGTTGAGCCGTGGAGGCTACGTCCGGCCCAATCCGTTTTGGATTCTGGATTGTTCAATGCCCACCCCATGTCTTGACCCGTCGAATTATGTCCCGTCGAGGTGGACATGACAGCGAACCCGTATTTTACACCGGTCCCCATCGCGTACCAATTGATTCCTCCAGAGAACCCTCCATTTCCAACAGCGAGAAAGCGGTTGTTCCACTCAGTCGGCAAAAATAACCCGAAAGTGTAAGAAGAACTCGCCGAGGATGTGACATTAACTATAGCAACACAAAGGGCTGGCAAATGAGTTGCGTTATCTGGATAAGCAATGTCCTCTATTTGCCCAAAAGTGCCGTTTTCTGCCAAAAGTTGAGCATACTGGACTTGAGCTTGATCATCACTGTCAAAATGCTCATTGAGTGATTTTGTAGTACAGCCAATGGTTTTTGAAGATGCAGCCTGGACAGTCCGGAGGCCAGTATACAGAGCTAAGCCCAGCAATTGGCGTAAAGACGGCATCATGCAGTTTAAAAGTCCCGCGTCGATATATTGTGTGCGTAAAAGAAAGCCTCCAAGGAGGGGTAGAGCCTCTGCCCACGTATACACCTGGTGCTATCGTGCAGGTACCCGTGTGCGGCTAGGAAGAGTGCGGGATTCGGGTACGCAGGTCCTCGGATGAATGTTTTGGCCATTCGGATCAACTGACTCGCGCATCCTTCTCGGGGCAGTCATTGTGTATAAATGAGAAGGGTAAATTATTAGGGAATGAGAGTGGGGTTACTACCGTCGTATTGAGGTATAAACGTTTAGCCTAACCCCTCCAGTCAAGCCTGCTCATTTATGGGAAATCCACTCAGTTATGAGCCCATCTTTCCTTGATAAAGGTTAGTTCACAATAACTATCCCCGCATTATCCAGGGACCCAAAGGCGGGGTTAACGAGACCGAGGTCGCAGTGTTCTTCCCCAAGGTCTCAACGGCGAATCGACCCATATATTTAACTTCTCGTGAGAAGCAAACCCGACATGACGGAAACGAATTAAATTACTTCGATGATGCCGCATTCCCAAAACTCACTCTGCTGATTTCTAAGATTATCTTACCGCTGTGGCTCAGATTCCATTGCTTTCGCGCTCTTACTTCCGTCTTTCTCCTGAGCTTATGTCATAACGACTAGTTTTCCAATATTCTACCAACATGCAGGCTCATTGGTTGGTGTTGTTTCTTGCACAGCTTGCGGGTATCCACGCAACAGCTATTCCCGATTCAAGGGCCCTTGTAGCTCGCCGTTTCGATCCCACCTCGGACCGTTATGGAAATTGGCCAACCTATGAACAATTGCCACTATATGACACCTTTCCTACAAAGGCGGCATGGGGAGTTTGGGGATACCAAGACGAGCATGGAGCTTTAAACCACATCACCAATGAAACGATTTTAAGTGCGACAGCCGAGATCAAACAGGGCATTGCTATTCCAATCAATCTAGAGCTTGATATGCCAAGTCCACCACCAAATGCCAACCGAAAACCACTCACTCACCTCTTCCAGCCTGGGGATGGCTACACGGACGACGTCATTGTCATGAATACCCAAATCAGCACGCAATATGATGGACTGCGGCATTTTCCATACTCCACCAACAACAGCGTAGACTCTTACAAGTGGTATAACAATCTTATAAACAACTATGACGATGTCATTGGACCAAATCCCACCACGGTGCTGGGCTTACAGGTGGCAGCCCAGAAGGGCATTGCGGTGAGAGCCGTCCTTCTGGACTGGGCTGCATGGAAGGATTCGAATGATCAACCCTTTGATGCATTTGATGCTGTTGATATTAGTTCGTCGGAATTAGATCAGGTTGCAAAATGGCAAGGTTTGACAGAGGATTGGGCACGGCCCGGAGATATGCTCATCATCAGGACTGGGTGGATGAGACAATATATGAAATTGAACTCGACCGAACGAACTCTTTTACCATTGTCAAATGGCTTTTCCGTGGGTGTGGAAGCAAGCGACGCAAGCGCCAAATGGCTGTGGGAGAAAAAGTTTAGTCTTGTCGGCGCAGACAATCCAGCTTTCGAAAGCGTGAGCCAACTGACCCTTCGCTATGCCATTTTGGCTAATGTATTTTAGCTACCGATGAACAAAACCATCGACAACACACCTCGATCTCTACATCAAATTTTTATCGGCGGCTGGGGACAGAGCATTGTCGAATTGCTAGACCTTGAAGCCTTAGCAAGTCAGCTTCGCGCACGCAACAGATCAACATGCTTTGTCACGATTCAGAGCCTGAATGTGGTGTCAGGGATAGCATCACCTCCCAATGCGCTTGCAATCCTATAAATATGCAATGGTCTGTTTTTCAAAGCCCAGACACGTAACCAGGGGTATTTTGCGCGAGAAGACGCGTCTCAAATCCTGTATTTTTGGGTTGGGGCGTGGCATGGTGAGTGGTTGCGCAGAGGCGGGTCACAGCTGATGGGGCTCTTACCCTATAGGCTCGTACCTACAACACTTTCGCAGGCTTCTATCTCATAACTATCAAACAAGATGCATTACAACGAACTATTGCAAAGGAATATATGATTGGGAAAATAGCAGGCCTCCTCTTTTTTCATGCGGGTTGGGGTTGGGTCGGGGTTGGCTTTTTTAGTTAGAAAACGATGTTTAATCAGTGAGAGAAATCAATTGTCCACACTTTAAACAGGTCTCATTATCACATTTTCCACATCTTCTATTAATCCCTATAAACACGACTCCCAAAGAAAAAAGTGGATATTGATTTAATATTTATTTCTTCATCTTTAGATAAAAACGAGCCTCAAAGTCCTATCACTGCGCGAACTTTTGTGATAGTTATTATTCATTTCCCTCCAAATTGGACGACCATGCGTCGGCGAAACTATTGTCCGAGGAATGCATAATTCAAATCATCCAGTTGGATTGTTGCAGAGCCTTGTGATCGGCATAATTCGGTCCGTTACCTAGATCCCTGTCCATGCCCCAACATCAATGTCATCCCAAATGGGAAAAATGCCTCGACAATCCACCAAACGGTCGCAACCAAACCTCAGAAACAAATCCGAGCGGCCATTGGCTTGGGAATTCGATCTGCTTATAATAAATGGACACTTGCACAGCCATGCTCACGAATGAAACACCATGTTTCATCCCTCAGATGGATGCTGAACCTGGCATTCATTGGCATTGCCTAACATATTAACCAGATTTGTTTTGGGAAATGCTGATCATAAAGGCTGGACTGGCGCATAATAAGGGAGTGTACTACTGGAACAAAGCCTGCCAAATTGTAAACCATCCATACATACATTGATTGATTGTGTTGAGGGAGCAAATGAGACCTGGGAGACAGCCATTACTATTAGTATTTATGCGCGTCGTATTTTGGTCCATTCGCAAGGGCTGCCTGAGTTTTACCAGTGCAGGGATAACCTTCCCCCGCATCCACCAAACATGGCATTTCTCAAGGGTGTCAGGTTCACCCCAGGCTCTCGCACGTCCACTTTTCGGTTGGCTCATTTCCCACGTCGCTGATATACCAGTGCATTGCGAATCCCTAAAAATATCATCGGTCTGATCCTACACCAATTAGGCCAGCAAAACTGGTTGCATCACAAAACATAGCAGTAATACGCGGCTATGCAAGCCACCCGATTGTCACACAAATTGCCTAGCCCAGCATCATCTGACAAAAGACTCCTCCACATCCGTTTAATTTCCATTTCTTGTCTCTCATAAATGTAAGCATGCGTGTCTGTCTCCCTTTACTGTTCAGGTTCTGGATCCTACGGGGTTCCACTGCTTGTCCTTTGAGTTGAGTTTTTGCCTAAATAATCAACCTTTTGTCCTCTCTGAGACGGCTTTTTGGTCTTGCGGCGCATTTGACATTTTTCTGTGATAAATTTTGTTCTATGAAATAATGTATTTGTTGAACCTTTTTACAACGGCGTTGCTCGCCATTTATGTCTCGCCGACCAATGCAGAGTCAACTTTTAGCCCCGCAAAACCTCCAGCGGCTCCCTTGGCCGTACGTTCACCGTATTTAAATGTGTGGTTGAACAGTGCGACCGACGGCTCGCCTTCGGGGTATCTACCAGGCCAATGGCCTAAATTTTGGAGGTAATACATACGGCTCTGGTTGAATACTGTATCGCGTGCTGACTTGATGTGCGGGATGAAGTGAGATTGTTCGAGGTTGGCAGGGACTTATCCGGGTTGACGGAGAAGCCTACAACTGGATGGGGAATCAAACCGATGCTCCCCTAGTAAACCAGACATCTTTAGAGTACACATCGACAAAAACTGTATTTACGATGAATGTCGCCGATAAGATCGAGATGACTATCTCATTTTTGTCTCCCGTTTATTACGATGACCTTCGCCGTCAATCCGTCACTTCTTCATACTTGGAGATTGCTGTTAAGTCTTTTGACGAAGGCCCCCATACGGTTGAGCTTTATTGTGATGTATCTGGAGGTATGTGGAATGGCCGATGAATAGTATAATTTTCGCATTCCTTACTTGAATTAGAATGGGCCTCTGGAGATAATAGTGCTATCATTGAATGGGAGAGCAAATCCAACGACAGTGTTCGCTATCACAAGTTTTATCGACAAGACCAGCAGACCTTTGCCGAGGCCAACAACGCTGCCTCCTGGGGCAACTGGTACTGGGCAACTGGCGATGAGGTAATTAGTCATTCCCCCCGAATATCTAGGTCATGATGCTCATGTCAAACCAGGAAGGCCTCACTTACCAAATCGGGGAGGACACCACTGTGCGTAACCAGTTCGTCAACAACGGAACTCTCACCGGAGATATCGACGACGAGTTTAGAGCAATTCAAGACCGATGGTTTGTGCAAATCTACTGTTGAGCACTGGATAACTAACAAGGGACAGGCCCGTCTTCGCTTTCGCAAGAAACCTCTCAAACGTTGGGAGTAGTTCGAAGAGCACGCTTTTTACTATAGGATATACTCAACAGGATGCTATTCAGTTTCAAGGCCAAGAAGACGTAATCCGGTCCGTTCCATCGCTCTGGGCTGAATATTTTGAAGAAGATCAACTTGTCGCCTTCTTCTACAAAGATTATGACCACGCCGTGGAACACTCGAAAAAGCTCGACAACCGCATTTCAGACGATTCCAAGGCTGCTGCAGGACAAGATTACTTAACCATCACTAGTCTCGCCGTCCGACAGGTCTGGGGTGCTCTCGCGTACACTGGTTCCCAGGATGAAGTCCTCGTTTTTCTCAAGGAAATCAGTTCCAATAGCGACATACAGACTGTGGATGTTATTTTCCCCTCTATCCCGATATTTCTGTATCTAAACCCTGACATTATTCAATACATTCTTGCTCCCCTTCTTGAGAATGATCGCTATCATTACCCTAACAAATCTGCTCAGGTGAGTTTGAGACCCTTAGGATTCTTTTGGAGAATCATGTGGCGCTGACATCTGACATCTTATAGCATGATCTTGGGACATATCCAATCGCAAGCGGCCATCCAGATGGAAATGACGAGTCTATGCCGCTGGAAGAGTGTGGCAACATGATAATAATGATGTTGGCATATGCGCAGTTGAAGGATGATAACAACTATTTATCACAGAATTGGGACTTGCTGACGCAATGGGCTGAGTTTTTGGTACAAGAAGCCAAGATTCCTGCAGAGCAGCTTTCCACTGACGATTTCGCCGGGCACCTTGCGTATGTTGTACCATATTTGCTCCTGATGGACCCGAATGCTTACAACGAGACAGGAACCAAACCAACTTGGCAATTAAGGGTATAATCGCATTAGAAGCAATGTCAAAAATTGCCAACTTGTCTGGACATGAGGACCAGTCGGCCAATTATTCCAACATCGCTGGGGAATATTTTGAATTCTGGTCTGAGCACGGCATCGATTCCGATGCGGACCCTAAACACACTATGCTTCAATATGACAATAAAAGCTCGCATGGTATGTTTGAAACTCGAATACGAGTCAGATTCAAATTAATAATTGATTTCAGGGCTGCTTTATAACATTTACGCTGATAAATTACTTGGTCTTGATTTCATCCCGCAATCAGTCTTCGATATGCAGAGCGATTTCTATCTCACGATCGAGAATGAATACGGAGTACCACTTGATACGCGAGGGACTTTGACAAAGCTTGATTGGCAGTTATTTGTTGCGGCGGTATCTAAGACAGAGACGAAGACCATGTTGATTAGCAAGATTGCCACATGGATCAATGAAACAACAACGTATAGGCCATTTACTGATCTTTACGATACCATAGACGGAGGATATCCATCGGGTATTCTCTTCACGGCGCGGCCTGTAGTGGGCGGTGTCTTCTCTTTATTGGCACTAAGTAGTTAATGTGATTTCAGAGATAGTTAGGAATGAATAAGGTTTAGCACAGGGCCAATGCTGGTTGTACAGTGTCGAACCAGCTGCATGCTTAGCTAATGCCAATTTTTATCACTGGTTTAGGTCGGGCAGCTAGCATCCACAAAGGATGAGCTTTCCTCGTGATGTGTAAAAAACGCGCATTTGGGAAATCTTCAACGAATGATCCCAGTGATTGCTCTCTCATTTTATTCACAAGGTAAACCGCTCAAAGAAATTAGGCTATAAAATTTGAAGATAATAGGAACATTCATTTCCCTCCAAGAGCCGAGACTAGGAGGCGTCGAGTGGTTTTTCTGGGACAAATGTCGCACGAATATTTTCAAAATAAGCTGCCTGAGGGAGCTAAACTTTGGGTAAGAGAATGGATTGAATCCACCTGGTTGATGCGCCGGCCGTTCTTTTATTCCCAAAAATACATGAGGCTGACGGGGCATATGTTAGCTCTTGAACCTTGGCCTGCTGGACGCGGAAGCAACTGAACTACTGGCAGGGACCAATACACAATTGCCAAACCAATCCGCACTAGACCATGAACGACGAGAATTGATTATGATTGCCGGTCTTCTCTTGCATCCAGACGTGGGATTAATATTGTTTGATGTGGGTAGCGCAGAAGATGTAATTAATTGCTGGCACCCGCGGGTTGTTGAGTGCGTGCCACGGAAATGGGACAAAGCAGTGCATGGGTTACCAGCAGCCATAGAAGCCACTGGATGTGGAACCATTGCAGATATCAAGGCAGTGGTTCTCAGCCATTTGCATTATGACCATGCTGGCGGCCTGGAGAACTTTTTGGATACAGGTTTGAACACGCAATTTGACACCTGTCAAAGATACATGCTTACAAATACATTTGGTCTAGATGTGGAGATATGGTGCCATGAAGAAGAGCTAAAGTACGCTTTTTGGGCCTCTGCAACGAATATTGACGCTGCGTACTATCCGCATTCATATTTATTGCCTCATCGATTTAACTGGAAGACATTTAACCGAGAAACGTTCAATATTTGGCGAGGTGTCACCTTGCACCATGTGCCCGGGCACACTTCTGGATCTATCATGATGGAGCTAACTATGATAAAGTCGGGGACGGTTTTCCTTACCGGTGATCTATTTCATGTTAGAGAGAACTGGGAAGATGGAAGACCGCAGACAGGTTCTTTGCTGCGTGACTACTCAGCTTGGGCGCGAAGTTCACAGTTTGTAAAACAGCTCGCTATGGTCAAACAAGCAAAGGTGGTGCTTGGTCATGAATTGGTATACTTTGACAGGTTTCCGACGAGCCCAGCGTATATAGAATAAGCTGATTTTGTACTACAAATCTCAGCTTTAGAGAACTCTGTGACAATAATTTTTGAATGGATGACGATCTATTGGATTTGACGGCGAGTAAATCAAGATTGATCGGCTAGTGTTTTCTAAGTCATTCTCCGTGTGGATTGGTATAATGGGTTTAACATTGTCGGCACTAACGCCTGCCGCTCTCATTATCAAAGTGTACATGCCTTGGCCATTATTCACACTTGAAACAATTTTTGAAGGAGCGAACTTGCGGTTTCTACTTTAATATAAGAGGGAGGAACACAGAATATTCGAAAACATTGAATTAGGACTTAAAAATAAGGACGAGGATTTTTTGTCGTGTCATAATCAATTTTAATTCGCCTTAAAAGGCTTTGGACCTGGGTTTGCATCCATAACATATAGGCGACGAAGTTTTTGGAATTCTTGAGGAATAATACGTAGATATAGTGGCTACGATATGATGCGCTCGGGTTGTTTGGCAAAACCAATATAATATCTTGGCGAGTATATCTTGAATCTGTGAACTCGCAGTCCCAAAGGTTGGCATGTGAAAATGAATCTCTTACGTGCAATTCCATGTTGGGGGGGGGTGACAAGAGTGCTGGCGGCTGGTTTTTATCAGACTGGAATGAGAGGAAGCATTAGGTTTCTAAATTAGCATGTTCAAGGTTTTTAAGTATTGGACTTGCTCTCTGCGTAACATGTTGACGGCCCAAGTAGTGACTCCATTGTCATAACAAGCAGAGTTAATAAAAAGAAAATTAGGGTGAGAGAAATTGCATGCATACCGGTCGGAATTAACAGATTGCACACCATGGTATGAGTTTTTCCTCTCGCGAACCTCGGGATTTTTCAGGTTTTTGTATTACGCATATTTGATGAAACTGCATTTCAATGTCCTGTTTCAATCGTTTGAGCTTGGACCACACTTTTCGTGATGCATAAGTGGCGTATATTGAGACCAATAGATGAGTGGCAAACACAAAACATGGTTGAGACTCAAGGTTGCGGCGGACATCCGCGGACTCCGCATGCCTACGGACTCGGCTTTTTACTACCCGGGCACCCATTTCTACCGAGTCGGATTGTTTTTGCGCCGATTTCCCCGTGAGCCCAAAGATAGAGAATGGTGTTTGGAGTAACTTTTTCCGTCAAAATTCCTGTCCTGAAATAGCCTAGGGCTACCAAGAGCTGCAACTTTTCGCTGATGATTAGGTTACTTTGTGGTCTGGCAGTATGATGGGATATACCTGATCTGATTTTTTGGCGATATACTGCGTGTAGTTTTGACGGTGGCTCGAGGTAGCTTTTCTTCTTGATCAAGCTATAACTGATTTGTTCGAACTTCCAAGGAGATGGGGATGATTGGAAGATTTATGGTAGTCGCAAAATTTGCAGAATTTGAGTGACCTAACCTAATTTTGTTGGTGTATCAACCAGGTGATGGAAAAGTAAATGATCGGCAAGAAGATTCGGCCCAAACCGTACTCGTTTTGCGACACCATCGCCTGGCATTAGTATTGGAATGTCTCGTTTCTTCGTCCGCAGCTAAACTTGCCCGAGACCTGTGGAATTACACATACTATCTACTTTTCATGGCGCATTTCCGGAGGACTGGAGAGCTACGTGCTTGATGTTCATCGTATTGGATATTCGGTTGGGGAGAAAGGTCTGCATTAACTTGCCAGTGGCGCAGCACGATTCATTTGGTGGCTCGTAGCCCGCGGGCGCCGATATGCAGTCAGATGCTCATGTCTCACCTGCACTCGAGTAGCTTGGGTAACGATTGACAAGGTGGCTACGTGTCGCACTTGATGTGGCTTTATGACCAACCTGCAAAATTGTCCTTGCCGTCCATTTCACCATATATATCACACCCCCACTCGTACTCGGCACGCATCGTTCCGCCGCCATCGTCACCTTCTTGTTGTACCACATCAATCACCTTTACCATCATGGCTGGCTCAAAATCCGGTTCTACTACGGCCAAGGTCGTGCCAATTCCCGAGCCCCCAGGTATCCCTTTCATTGGAAACATTGCAGAATTCAAGTCGGAGGATTCCATCCAGGATCTTAACCGGCTGTTTGACAAATATGGTAATTCCTTCGTCAATATATGCGAGAGATTGCAATCGAACAGCATCTGACGCAGTCTAGGCGACATCTACCGTTTACGATTGACGGAGGGCAAGGCGTTTATAATGGTCGGGTCACAAAAGCTTGTCAATGAGGTTTGTGATGAGTCAAGGTTTCAGAAATCTGTCAAAACAGAACTTGGCGAAGTCCGTCACCTGGCGAATGATGGGCTGTTTACGGCAAAAGCCGGCGAAGAAAACTGGGAAATTGCTCACCGTATTCTGATGCCTGCGTTTGGTCCTATTGCCATCAGGGAAATGTTTAATGAGATGCATGACATCGCGTCACAGTTGATGCTCAAATGGGCTCGACATGGGCCTTCTACTCCCATTTTAACAACAGATGACTTTACCCGACTGGCGCTCGATACAATTGCCCTCTGCAGCATGGACTTTCGCTTCAATTCATTCTATCGAGATGAGCTTCATCCATTTATAGACAGCATGGGCGAGGTTCTGATTGAGTCTGGTAAACGATTCATGCGACCGGGAGCCCTCAAGGTGTTTTACCGTTCTAACACAAAAAGATTCTTCAGTGATATTCAGAAAATGAGAGATATCTCGGACGAAATTATCCGGGCTCGTAGAGCTGACACGAGTAACCCCAAAAAGGACCTTCTCACTGCCATGATGAATGGTGTGGATTCAAAGACTGGAAAGAAAATGAGTGATACCAGCATCACAGACAACTTGATTACTTTTCTTATCGCAGGCCACGAGACCACCTCAGGAACATTAGCTTTCCTTTTCTACCAGCTTCTAAAGAACCCTGAGTGCTACAACAAAGCTCAACAAGAAGTTGATGAGATGATGGGGCGAGGCCCAATCACGGCTGACAAGATATTCAAGCTAAAGTACATTCCTGCGGTAAGGATACCATTATCGAAAGCCCTCCAAAGCGCATATACACCGAAGACACCTGATCCTAACTGTTTGTCAACTAGGTAATTCGGGAGACCCTAAGGCTGTGTTCCCCTATTCCAGGACTCTCTCTGGAGGCTTTGGAGGACACCCTATTAGATGGCAAGTACCCTGTCTCCAAGGGCGAAGTTATTGCACCATTCTTCAGCAGATCACATCTTGATCCTCTTGTTTTTGGATCAGACGCCCATGTTTTCAATCCGGACCGCATGCTTGAGGAAAACTTCAATCGGATCCAAAAGGAATTTCCAAATTGTTGGAAACCTTTCGGAAACGGAGTCCGGGCGTGTATTGGCAGGCCGTTTGCTTGGCAAGAAATGCTCCTTGTTGTAGCCCTCCTTTTGCAAAACTTCAACTTTACCGAAGCCGACCCAAGTTATAAACTTGGAATTGTAGAGACATTAACTATCAAGCCGAAAGACTTCTTCATTAAAGCTTCCCTGCGCCACGGGATGTCTGCACTAGAACTGGAGCAGAGGTTGAGAGGAGGCACTGGCGAATCAAGCGGATCGAAGTTGGACACAGGTTCCAAGGACTCAAAACAAAGTTCTGGACCTGCTGGTCAACAAATGAGCATATTTTACGGCTCTAATAGCGGTACCTGTGAGGCTCTTGCTCAGAGGCTGGCGGCCGATGCTGTCTCTCACAACTTTTACCCTAAGACTGTGGAATCACTAGATCTGGCCAAGGAGAAATTGCCCACGGACCAACCTGTCGTTGTGATTACATCGTCATACGAAGGCCAGCCACCCGATAACGCTGCTCACTTCACATCCTGGCTACAGAACCTAACCGGAACGCCTCTTGAAAACGTTACCTATGCGGTTTTTGGTGTTGGGAGCCGTGAGTGGGCGAGCACTTTCCACCAAGTTCCCAAGCTTATAGACTCCGCCCTTGAGGAGCGTGGAGCCGAGAGAATTTCTCAAACAGGCCTGGCCGATGTATCTGATGGAAGTATCTTTACCGACTTCGAATCATGGGAGGATAATACCCTCTGGCCCGCGTTAAAGAAGCGGTTTTCACCAAAGGCACCGGATGCCTCTGCTCTTAGCAGTTTGTCCGTGGAGATATCAAGTCCTCGCATATCTATTCTTCGCCAAGAAATTAACAAAGGCGTTGTCACAGAAGTAAAGGATCTTAGTGGACCAGGGGTTTCTCCCAAGAAGCACATTGAAATTGAACTGCCTCCTGGCACCTCTTACCGCGCTGGTGATTACCTGGCCATTCTTCCAACCAATCCGCCTCAAGCTGTGGCCCGAGTGTTGCGCCACTTCAAACTGGCGTCAGATGTGGTTTTAAAGATACAAGGCGAGAAGCTAGTCGCGCTTCCAATGAATGAACCAATTTCGGCGGGGACTATCTTCAGTTCTTATGTTGAGATTTCTCAGCCTGCAACAAAGAGGAACATTTCAACACTGGCCGACAACACAAAAGATGAAAAGGTGAAAAATGAGTTGAATAGGCTTTCTCAGGAAGCATTCCAAGAAGAAGTTGCCATGAAACGAGTGTCAGTGATGGATCTTCTTGAACGTTTTCCAGCAGTCGATCTTCCATTGGCATCACTTCTTAACATGCTTCCACCGATGAGAGTTCGACAATAGTGAGTTGGGTTCTTTTTCTTGGTCTCATTCGAAGTCTTGTACTAACTGAATTTCAGCTCTATTTCATCTTCTCCACTCAAAGATCCGACGCGCGTCACTCTCTCGTATTCAATTCTTAACCAGCCATCTCTCTCAGGTCAAGGGCAACACATTGGCGTTGCGACAAATTACTTGTCTAACCTAGCAGTACGTGATCAGATTTATGCTACAGTCCGGCCCTCTCATGTTGCATTCCATCTTCCTCTCACACCCGAAACACCTATCATATGTTTTGCTACTGGTGCTGGAATAGGGCCATTCCGGGGTTTCATCCAAGAACGTTCCGTGCAGATCGCTGCGGGTCGCACCCTAGGCCCTGCGCTATTATTCTTTGGCTGTAGAAGTCAAGCAGACGACCTCTACCGAGAAGAATTTGATGAATGGGAGAAACAAGGTGCGGTAGTTGTTAAGAGAGCATACTCTCGTCAGGATAGTCCAGACACTGCAGGCTGCAAGTACATTCAAGATCGCATTTTGAAGGACAAGGCGGAAGTTGGCCAATTATGGGACCAGGGCGCCAAGTTATATGTATGCGGAAGCCGTGCAGTGGGCAAGTCCGTTGAGAATGCGTGCATTGAACTTCTTAAAGAGTTGAATGGCATGGATGAAGAGGGAGCAAGGAATTTTGTGGAGCAAGCTCGAAATGACCGATTTGCAAGCGATGTGTTTGATTAGCGCATGAGAATAGGAACCTAGATTATAGTCTTGGAGTCAACGCCATCAAATATTTAATAGAAAGCTCATTGAGTGTACGTTTGTTTCTGTGGATCCAATTTCTAGATTTGCCGTTCTTTAATTTATTACTACAAGTCTAATATTTATTAAAAAGAATTCTGCGATGACTTTGCGCTTTTGCGATCCAGGTCCTTGACTCTAACTAGTTCAATTTCATCTTGATCAGCGTACTCCACAGTGTATGATTGGCTGTAGACAATCCCTTCTTGCCGAGCATAGGGGTCATCGTTGACTGATATGTCTCTTGATCGCAATTGGATACTCTTGTCGGTTCGTGTCCTTGGGATGTTTCTATTGTATTCGTTTGAGTAGGCTGCGCTGGTTCCAAAGAATCGAGGAAACAATCGGACAAGGAGAAGGCGGAGCGATGGTAAACAGGTACAGATGATTCCGACCTGGATTTCTATTGTTGACCATAATCCACTGTCATAAAATTCCCATGTAGGGTTTGTAGATCCAGCTCCAAATGTTACCAAGCTGTGAAGTCGAAGAATGCTAACAATGGAGACACTAGAGCGTGTAAGCAAATTAATTTCACCATATTTGGGCTTAAACTTACAAGAAGCCAACAGAAAACATCACAGCAACGCCAACCTTTTTTTTCCAGTCCAGGTTGAGAGACTTTAACTGGGAGAGAGGGATCGCTAGCATCCAACCATCAAGCGCAATGCTGATCGAAGCATTTGACCATCCGATGGCATTAACATTTAAACACGAGCCAGTGTGTTCTCCATCCCAACTTTCCCAAAAGAAGCTAATTGGCTTGCATTGAAACACAGCGACAAAGACGAAAATTATCCCAAAGGCGGTGTTAAAAATGATGGTGCCCCATATCAAGCGACGCACTGGTTTTCCTGGAAAGATTCGCAAAAAAAAGAAGAGCATTGCAAGTTTCAGGAGCATAATGTCGGCAAAGTAAACGGCTTCGGATAAGTAAAAATACTTGACAAATTCATAAATTCGGTCGGGTGGCACTGTCCATATGTCACGGCCGATTCCATTGGGAAGTAGTCCTTTTGCACCTAATATTGTAATGGGGATGCTACCAGAGATGCAGACGAGCGCAAACCAATCGTCAAGCTCCATGTCAAGTCTGGCGTAAAATTTGAAGGCGAATCTTTGCACCATAAAAAGACCAGCAAGGATTTGGAACGAGACAAGTACAGCTCTGTACTGCGGTTCTTTGTTTCTGACGGGTAATCCACAAAGTGCAACAGTAGCATTTTTCATGGCTTCTCAGGAGTTAGTTGCGGATAATAACACTTCTATCAAAAGAAAATAAACTCACAGAGAGCCTCCTTCACGCTACAGGACTTGGTGACGCAGTTGCCAACTTCACCCTGGAGCGATTTCGTGGTACATATACAAGTCATATTCGTGGGCAGGCATGTCGAATCAGAAATGGAAGATTCAAGGCATTGCAACTTGGAAAATCGTTAGTCGCGGCTCTGGAATTTCGAGGTGATGACTGTTCATACGCCGCATTTGGGTAAAATGGAGAGATCGGGAGTGGATTGAACTATGGGCACCGTCGCAAGACAGGCCAATGAGGCCCAGTGGCCCCAAAGAAAACGCATTGGGAGAACAGATTTCAAGGAAAGCCAAGAATCAGGTATTGGTTGGGTTAAGAGGCGACAGCCGAAATAATGGCTATTCCAACAATATATGTTTTCACTGGCGGCTTAGCCTTCGGGGAAGGCGGACGCTGAGGTGGCGTTTGGGTAAGAACTACTGAGATGTCAAGCGAAACGAAGAGGGGTGATGGGTCCAAGCGGCACGTATCCTCAGCGGGTAGCATCTCTAGTCAGAGGTCAAGGCGTGTCTGTGATTCGCGCCCCCTCGCTCAAGCTTGCCGCCTCTATGCTCAATCTAGTATTTCGGGCTGATTTCTGCTTCCACCTCGCGCTATTTTATCGGACAGGTTCCAAGAAAGGGAAGCTAATAATGTATTCGATTAGAGGCTGGAAGCTAGATCTGATCCGAAAGCTTGAGCGAGGTGCCCGTGCGCGACGCGGACTCGTCTTTGATCAAAAAACACAGAAATTTCCGACCTCAAGTTCCATGCGAAAATGTATTGAAGAAGGCAGGAGGCAAACTAAAAACGCCACACGTCGACCAGTTGCCTGATATCCGTAGCTCCCAATCACTCCAGGGGCTCGCTTAGATGGCTGATGCGTCAGCTGAAATTGTCTCGGGTGTTGCGTCTCCAAGTATTGCACTGAGATCGACACAGAATCGCATTATTGCTGCAGGAAAGTTCTTGTCTGGAACTGGTCCGATAAATTGCTTATAGAATCATGTTATGATATAGAGGTGCCAATTTGGTAGAGGGAAGGAGAACCTCTCCAGAGTCAGATCAGATCGAGTTTGACTAAATGGATAAACTTTAGCCAGTGGTGAAACTAAAGGGATTGCGGCTAGTACGTAGAACGCCACGCCCAAGTCTTCGAGTCTAGACTCCAAAATAACCACAGTCAGACCAATGGGCGACCAGCGATCTCATTGCATCTCCCTTGCAATCCCGAATCACCCATCAATTTAGTGTACGTCCAAACGCCAGAAGGAGAACCCCATTTGCCACTCGGCTGGAAATCAAATATTCACATTTCTAATCCACACAAAAGGGATACGCTAACAGTATCGAATCGGCTCTGGGGCGCCGCACTCTTTCCTTTATGAAAGGGGATCTTTTGGTGGAGGGGAAGTCTCGAATAAATCTGTGCTCAGTAGAATATTCTCCCCATTAGCTGAAGATTCCTTGCGAAACCATCAGGATGTGCGAGCGGCTAAGTGAGAGACACCTAAGTATACGAAATGCAGGATGTAATTGAAGTAGAAAAATTTGTGTGAATTCCTTTCATTTGTAATTTGAAAGTTGCTGTTCGGCGCTGATCGTAGTTCTCGCGCATGTACTATTATCTCATATCTTCTTTTTCTGGTTTCTTATTTCTAGAATGAGTTAAATACCTAATGTAGAATGGAAAATATAACCATATTAATTTTACATTGACTTACTAAAGAACTATTACTAATTTGGATTGATTCGTTAAAATACTGTGTACAAAAACCTGCACAGTATTTTGAAGTGGAAAGATACGCCTACCCGGGAGATATTTTAGCGCAGTCGTTCTCCGTGCACGTATGCATTTTGGCAGGTGCATATGTATTGAATTTAATATTGAAATAAGAAATTTTTTTTTTAATATTTATAAGCTTATTTATTATAAAAGAAATTATAAATTTAGTGCTTTCTTTAGATTATGTCAAGACTTTTCTAAGAAGGCGTAAAGCTATGGCTTGGAGGCTGCTGAGACAGTCTCTTTGCGTAGCGGTGCCCTCAAGAAGTTTTGAACACAATAGCTGACAATAGGTGAAAGAAGAATAGTAGAGATAGGAGATATCTATTCAAGTTGAAGTCTTGTAACGAATAGAGACCCACTGTGTCTTCGTCAATTGCATCACTCTAGTTGTGACTTGACCTCGTACAGAACGCCCTAGCTAAATAGCTCTTTGTATGCGCGCAGAAAGACTCTGTTTAAAATCTTTGGAACCTTGAAACGGTCGAGATTAATCAGTGGAAAGAAACGCTAGATAGTATGAGGACCAGCGTTTACGGGAGATAAGTCAACTATGTTCATAATCTTTTAACATCCCCATTAATTTGACCTTGTAGTGCACTTGCATTAATAAAAAAAAAAAACTCGGTATAGTGCAACCGAGATGCCTATTTCTTTTTATGTTCTGCTTTGTTGCTGTCACGTTGACTAACAGGGCTTAGGTGCTCAGCCGATATCGCATGATGGATCAACCTGTGTGAGAGGACCATTGCGCGGCCAAAACGATGCCTGTAGTTATTTAAGCCGTGCCTTAAGAAAACCACAGGATGCAAGGATTTGGGCCTCTTATTTCTCTCACGGTGAGAGGCTAAATGGATCCCAGCCAAGATCCAATTTTTCAAGGATTTTTTCTCACTGTGAGAAGAAAGGAGTGGGTCACATATTGAATGACAAGGATGTAGGGCGCTGAGTTCCGTGGGTGGTCAGTGTGCTAGGGTAGCTAAAATACGGAGATACGAGCGATCCCGAAGCCTCGATTTTCTCCCATTGGCAGACATTAGATTTATAGAAAGATTTTTTTAAAGAAAAGCCATTAGAGTGATACGTGGAGAACCGAAATACCTCAAGATGGGTAAAGAGTAATACATTATTTATGGCAATGTTTGTTTTTCTTACCAAAAATGAGTGTACATCTAAGGCTGGGCGACCTACTACTCAACGAGCTTTTGCCGCATCTCGAACATGGAAAAGTATCAACCAATTCACCCCGGCTATGACTGCCATACTCCATAGCGGAATTCCAACAATGTTGTGATCCAAACCCCAACTGAGTACAGCCCCGCCGAGAGTTGGCCCAAATATCCGGGCACCACTTGAAATGCTCGATGCAATTCCGTGGACAGTACCAAGGAGTGTTGGGCTAGGCGCCGACTCATTTACCAAGATCATTGTAGCTGGAGTGATGAATACCCGGGAAATAACGTGCAAGGATAATAATGCTGTGAGACAAGACCACACTAGCTCGTCCTTGTTCGGCAGTAAAACGAGGTAAGGAATCATACAGTAGGCTAGAATACTGAGAGGTAGAAACAGCCGGTATGATGTTAAAACTCCCAAATGCGCATTTACTCTAGGATAAATGAAGATTTGAAGAGGTATTCCGATAATTCCAATGATGGTGTTTACCAAACCAACCTTTTTGCTCGACAAGCCGAGACCACCTGTAAACCAGAATGGGAATGTGGCATGGGAATTGTCGGCTCGGGGAGTTGGAAGAAGGACGAAAAACACAGAGTTGAATGCCGAGCCATGAATTGCTCGAAAGAAGTGCTGCAAAAGTGTTAAGCAGACATTTTTGGTAAATATGGCTCTGAATGGAGGCTTGTCTTGGGGGACAACTTGTGCGTGCGTTTGTTCTAGTTCCTCGTCCAGACGAGAGCAATCTGGACCTGGGAGTGTTGGCTGATTGACAAGTGGTTTATAAAAGTCATGCGATGCGTTATTTCCCGATAATTTTGCCAGAAGGAATTTGCCAAAACGTCGACCATGATCTGGTCGATGTCGCGCAATCGGATGGGTTTCTTCGAGTCCAAGAAGAATCGCGAGCGCTGCAGTAAGAAGAACGCTGGCACAAAACAAATTCGGGAGAGCATATGGAAATTTTCTCATCCATTCAACTCCATCAGCGCCACCCAAGAAAGATCCCGGCCCAAAGACCGAGGGCAGTGAATTCAGAGGATCAGCAAGAAAACCACTCATCAAAGGCCCAATTATAACCCCAACGTTGAAGCACATTGGAAGCAACAGAAATGCACGGGACTGATATCTAAAATGATGTTAAAGGATGGACTGGAAAAATAGCAGAAACTAAAGAAGATACTGCACCTTTTGTCAACAACTACCTCAGAAACCATGGTCCTCAGAACACCGACATTGCCATTGAGGGCTCCGGCAAGAAAGCGAAAAAAGAATGCGGCATGTAAAGACCTCGAGAATCCCATTCCAATAGTGGACAAAGATGTGCCTAGAAGGCCAATGAGCAAGACACGCTTTCGCCCAAAATATGCGCTATCAGCTGCATGCCCCCACCACATGGATGTGAGACACTGAGCTGTGGCAAAAACGGCAGTAATCTGGCCAGCTTGCTTTGCGATCTCAGAAGCATCTAAAGAGGAGTCGAACCACGCTAGCTGATAAAACAGGTACGATGTAAGCGACCTTTCGCTCAGAGGCTCAGCTAGACGTGCAAAGACCATGATGGCCAGCTGCCCTTTTCTGGGCAACGAAGACCATGAGACAGGACCTGTCTTCTTTGTGTCATCATTGTCGTTAGTGATTTCGCGTCTTGACAGCTGATGCGGTGCGCGTTCGTCTCCAGCACTCGGGTGAGCGAGGAGAGGCGTGGTCTCAAACGAGAGACCAACTGAGGGATCTGGCATGCTGAAATTCGGATGATATCAATAGGTTGTGTTAGTTGTAATCGTGTACTGGTCCAAGGAGAAGAATTTGATGTTGGCCTGGTGGTCACTCTTTTAACCGATTGGTCCACCCTGAACTTTGGCCTGCGGCTAGCGGCTGAAGTTAGTGTCTGCACTTTGATCTGCATGCAGATTGATCAATCGCCCCATTACAATTTTGCCGGCGTTTCATGGACCCTGGTTATCAATCTAATCAGTTGGAGGGTTCATCAGCTCAAAAGGTTTAGTAATTCCCTCACCTCCTTTTTTGGTAAAGTAGGCCGCGATTGAGCCGCTAAGTGGGTGGTAGTGACCCCGAAACCAGACTGTGGAGAAGTCATTTTGGAGGGCTCGTGCTTCGATTTTGGGAAGCATGGACGCCGTGCGCAAATTTTTGACCTTGATTGATTCGGACATAGGTTCGGAATCCGGGCCCCCCAGAAAACGAACCAGCCTCGCCCACATAACTCAGACCATGAGCAGAATACCTTGTACTGAACAAGCTTGACTTCAGAATTTTAGTTGAGCTTACACGAGGGCATGTGATCCACTCGGCTCTTGGCGCATCTTATCAATCTGATATTTCACTGGGCATGAACCGTCTCCACAGGGGTGCTGACTCGGTAAAATATGAATCCATGACCATATGATAAATGGAGTGGTGAGAGTCACGCTTCTCTGATTATCCATAAAAAGCCGTCGCCTAGCCTTGTTCGCCCTTCCAATTGACAACTCTTTCACTCTGCGAAACTTTACATAGCAAGAATTGTCTATCAGCTTCCTTGAGCGAATTTGTCATGGATGAATCTGCTCCGCTTCCTGCTTCCCAGAAGGGAGTTGCAGAGTTCCATCAGGACAGTGACGCAAAGGCAGAAGCCACTCGGGTCAAAATAGACCCTTCTAATTTCTCTGCAGAATCGAATCACGATGAGCTTCCAACAGCCCTATTGTCCTGGAAGATTGCCTCCATTATCCTGGTCACTCTTATTGGATTCGGGTCTCAATGGAGCTCAGGCATTACTGCTGCAATGAAGAGTACAATTAAGAAGGAAATGGAGATAAACAACACGCAATTTTCCTTGTTGGAGGCTAGCGAAGACTTTATGGTTACAGCTTTGATGCTTTTGAGCGGAATCGTCACAGATAGAGTTGGAGGTGCCGGTAGGCATTCTGTTTTACCGTATTGATTTGCGCTAATGGTATGTTTAGGGGCTATGCTTTATGGAAACGCAATATATTCTGTTGGCTCAATTCTAGTTGCCGCAGCAGCGCAGACACGCTCGTACAAGTTCATGGTTGCCGGGAGAGTGATTCGGGCTCTCGGTGACATTGCCACCCAGGTTGCGCAATACAAAGTTTTCTCATCATGGTTTGCACCAGGAAACGGATTTGCATCTACACTAGGCTTCGAGCTTGGTATTGGCAAGATTGGAGCTTTTGCTGGTAAGTCTTCCGCCAACATCATTGCCAAGAAGACTGGCGATTTCGCCTGGGTGTTTTGGGTCGCTGTTTTCATGAACATCTTCACCAATATCATGACGGGCGTCTTCTACTGGTTTACCAAGGTTGCCAACCGCAAATTCTCGGGCGTCAATGATCCTGCAACTGGCGAAAAGCTCACCGAGAAAACCAAAAAGTTTGAACTCAGAAAGGTACTGGAGCTTCCATGGTCCTTCTGGTGTGTCATGGCATTTTCTCTCTTCGAAACCAGCACAGCAATTGTATATCTTCAAAATGCCACCGAGCTCGCTGAGCAAAGGTTTGGGACCGGATCAATTGCGGCGGGCTGGTACAGTTCAGTTCTTCAATATTCTGGTAGGCGACTATTTTGAAGTGTCTTTCAGTCGGTACTAACTAGTTTGCTTAGGGTTTTTCGTCGTCCCTTTACTTGGAATATTTCTTGATCTGTATGGAAACCGCATTTCTGTCTGTGAGTGGTTTTTTCTAAAAATACATCATTGCATTCGATTTAACATTGTTCAAGTGGTTTTCTGTGGTATCGGCATGTTTACATCCATGCTGTTACTCACATTCTCCCCTTCAGTCAAAGGCACTGCAGCGTCATTTGGAGTCTTTGCATTTGCTTATTGCTTTGGACCCACCACAATTGTTGATGGAACCCGCACAGCCATGTGGGATCACACGGTGTTTGGTTCAGCCTATTCAATCAAGATTACAATGAATAATGCGTAAGAGAGCATGATTTTCCTATTCGATCTAAACTGACATGTACTAGGATGAATATAATTGTTCGCGTAATTACTGGCAGGATCCAGGATGCTGACAACAACTCATACGATAATGTCACTGTTGTTTACACTATACTAGCTGGTTTCTCAGTATTCGTTTCCCTTCTACTCGCCTTAATCGCTTGGCGGTCAGTGGATCTTGGCCATCTGCAGTGGACGAGGAAAATGCGCATCGCTCGAGGCTATATTCTGAATGAGAGAAAGAAGCGATTCTATGAGGAAAATGGGGGCAGGAACAAGAAAATTTCAATGGCCTGCTTTGTGAGCCTGGTTTGTTTGATAATTGGTAGTTGGTGCGCATACTTTTGGGGAGTTGCGACCGGGAATAATGACTAAAGGGTCTGGGTTATTCGAAGTAAGAAAGTAAAAATCCTCGGTAATTTAGCGATCGATCAAGCTAAAAAGTTTACATATACCTACATAGCAGAGCATTATATGGTGGTTGAAATATAAACTCATCTAACAAGCCCCAGGGTCTACAAGTGAATGACATCCTATGCATCAGTTGAGGGCATTCGTTTTCTGTTCCTGGGGAATTCCTATCCAAGATTCGAGTCGAGAGTGTGTATTTGGACGCCTTAATGGTCCAATCGAAAGAGTGAATAGCAGTCTTTGCAAATAAAGATGCCAGGGATTCGTATGAGCTATTGCATGCCTTATCCACTGGGAATTGTCAACCTGGACCGAGATCGGAAGCTAGGCTGGAACAAGTGGATCGCCCAGCTCAGTTGGGTCGAAAGCACAACTTGTGCTGAGTAAGGATCTAAGCCCCTGATGTATGCATTGCTCACAGTACAGAAGCTTGCGTTTTCTGCCCCACACGGCTTGGAGGTACCCTTTTATCAATCTCTGGAGACCACATTTGTCACATCCATGAGGACAAGCCTGCGGAGACTGGGACTCGTTTTTATAGGAGATTTGGGCCTTCTAGAGTACCCTTTAGCATAATAAAAAACAAATATGGCATTGCAAATCATGAGGCTGCTCAGAAGTTGGGAAATTATTGACCAAGATTATCAGATTGATATGAGGTGGGCCCTGCATAAATTTGCGCCCATGGTGGAGACTGCGCTCGGCGGACTATGTCTGGCCTGCGCCCACTATTAATTCTTCGCCGTCCGTTTGAGGGGCCTGGGACAGGTGTCGCTTCGTTTATCCCATGCAGCGAAACCCTTTTCGATTTGAAATTGCAACATATAGCACCGCCATTCCTCAGCAGCCACTGAGAGTGGTTAAATCTTCTCTCCGAATACACGATTTTTCGACCTTGATGATATCACAGCGACATGATTGCGGCTCGGAAGCCCCCGAGCGTCAAGCAATTGATGAATGAGAAAGCGTTGAAATTATATGCCGCTTGTCTCTTGATTCTCATTTTGTCATTTGTTATCCATCATTGGATCCGTAACTTGGCTGTTAATCTGGCCCGCAAGCATATTCCGGGCACTCGCTTTGCTTGCACCACTCTAAGGTATGATTGCCAAATCGCGCACAGGTCGAACACATGAATGACTCCAAGCGGAAATGCTAACCATGATGAAGAAAAGCCAAGGGTCAGCTCTCCCACCTCGGGCCTCCGGGATTCCCAACAACCGGCCATGGCCTGCTGTTTTGTGTATACCTCGTAATCAACGGCTCTCTTTGTTTTACCATCACCGACACATCAAAACTCAATTTCTTGGCCTCCAGGTTTGGATGGTATGTCATGCATGCTGAAGTCAGAGAAGTATTTGTTGACCAGATTAGGATGGCAACAGCGAACACGGCACTTTGTGTATTTCTCAGCCTAAAGAATGGTCCTCTGGCCCCTTTGCTATCGACGTCACATAACTACCTTAATACGCTACATAGGATTGTAGGCTATACTATCGCATTTTTGACTATCCTTCATGCCTTGTTCTATACCATATACTTTGGGAAACAAGGACGATGGAATGAGCTCATAAAAGGCGGAGGGAACATACAGGGTCTATTTGCTGGCGCTTCGATGCTACTACTTTTCATGGGCATCCTGACTAATATAGAATACGAACTCTTCTATATTTGCCATATTGTTGGATTCGTGGCCACAATTGTCCTCTTGGACCTCCACAGACCCGACTGGTCAAAAAACATGCCCGTGGTGATGGTCATCATTGCTGCCGCATGGACATTGGATAGAATCATTCGAGCAACCCGGTTTGCTCTGAACGGGATCAACAATAGTGCCACTCTTTGTGCATTGCCAGATGGTGGAGTAAAAATCATTTTAAAGAAGAAGCTAACTGGAGCTGTTCCTGGATCGCACTGTGCGTTATGGATTCCGAGAATTCGTTTGTATCAAACTCACCCATTCACTATTTTGTCTAACGGCCCATCCGGAATGGAGATTATAATCAAGGCCTACAATGGGTTTACAAAGGATCTCTACGACTTTGCCAATTCGAGTTCAAATACAGCTGTGTGGGCGGCCGTTGATGGACCGTACGGCTCAATTCCTAATATGGGCGTGTACGACAAAGTTGTGTTCATCGCTGGTGGAAGTGGTGTGACATTCACACTGGGTCTGGCGAAGCATGTCATGAATCGTTTGAAACCGAACCCAGGCTTAGCCATTGAATTTATTTGGGCTACCAAAAGCATGGGTAAGTATTGACATAATGGTGCCCATGCAAACTGTTAGCTAAGAAGTTTTAGATCATATATCATGGTTCAAGAACGAACTTTGCGAGCTTACAGAGCATCCTCGCGTTCACTTGACGCTATACATCACTGACCAGAAGTCTACCACCACTTTGAATCTATTGCAAGATAGATCTAGTCGTATAAGATCTTATCAATCGAGTAGTGCAAACCAAGACGAGACCTCACCGTTGATCCGACAATCTTCTTCTTTTAGCTATGTTGGGGATATGATGAACAGCCTCAATGACATCAGATTCAACAAACTTGATGTACAAATTGCTATCGAAGACGCTATAGGGACAACCAAGAGCCATCAAAAGATTCTCATCGTCACCTGTGGGCCGAGGTCACTGATGAAACAGGTCAGAACAACCGTGGCTACGTGTATGGGTTCAGCGGGCGTTGATTTAGATATTCAATGTGAGGAGTTTGACTGAGAAAACGACTTTGCTTTCCAGGATATATTCAATTTCTAGTGAGTGCTCCGGTCTGAGGGTGCGATTGAATGCCTTGGAATTCTCTGATTCAACATTGAGCCACCTCGTTCTGGGTCGCAGACTAATCACGTGCTTCTAGTAAGCTGGGCGCCTCTTAAGTTCCGGCTGTTCCGGTGACTTTTTTGACGAGCAGAGGGCAATCACCCAGAAGCAGGGATTCGTAACATGGACGCGAATAAACTTTGGGGCTTGGATTAGCTGTTGCAGGTTGAGTGGGGCATAATCTCGTTTTCGGTTTCGTACTTCGGGTCATTACGAGTCTCTCTGACCAGGGGCGCGTAGAAACCAGTGCAGCATAAAACTCAAGGTATTCGAATCTTGAAGGATGGCTAAGAAGTATTTGTTCGGTTCATCTTATCGCGTGCTTGACTGTGCCTTAAGACTGTATCTGTTTTAATTGGCATCAGCTGACAATGCGACCTCCATCATGTATAAATACGCATGGTGTGGTATCAAACGATTAGGCTTGATGATTACTCTGCCGACAGTGGGAATGATATATATGAGCTTCTATGTATTGAATATTGAGATGACGAAGCAACATATAGCTACAATGACGAGTTCAACTGTCAATATTAAACGGGAATAGTGAATTAGAATCTCGCACATCATGGACCAGCATTTTTGTCGCATCCAGTAACGAAACACCAATCAAAATACGCGTGCCATCATTTTAAAATAAGAGTTTGCTATTTTGGGGTTGGCTCGAGGCTTGGACATGGCGATGCGCGCACAGATCTTGTTGCAACGTAGCTTAATTATGCTTCGCCACCCACTTACTCATCTCGTTGATCCTCCGTCATTCTATTTCTATTCTAATGGTGCGACTGAACGTCGAACTATCCCCCAAAATACTCCGAAAAAAGAAGCCGACTTTTGGCTAAAAATTTCCAGTCCAACTCCGGTCTCATATTACCTCAATATGAAGCGTTTGGGACACACGAAGTCACGCACTGGTTGCCAGCGATGCAAAAAAAGAAGAGTCAAGGTCAGCGAATCTCAATTAACTCCCATTTGAAGGGAGAGAAGGAAAGGGTTGCTCTGCTAACGTAGATGTGGTCATTTTATAGTGCGATGAAGCAATTCCTTGCAGCGCTTGCCTTAGGCATAATGTTTGGTGTAGTTTGCAACCCCTCAGCTCAATACCGAGCCCGCAGGAGAACTTGCATGCCTTCAGAATAAACAATGGATTTAATTCTAGCCACCACTCCAAAGTAAGTATAAATCTCTATAAATGTTATTGAAAGATTCTTACAGGGTAGCTTCAGAGTCCCCAAGAGCAGGTAGATACATCATCGTGCAGGGATTCCATCTCCGATACGGAGCGCTTTGTCACCCCAGACGTGAAAAACCCAGTACTGTCGGGTTCAACCCCTTACTTTTCCAATTTTTTCCACAATGTGCAGCGCGGAAGCATGGAAGATTGGGCTCATGATCTTGAGTTGCTACATCATTACACTGTCATATCACATCGTTCGTTCACCTTTTGGGGCGAGAGCCACGTGCACCATACTCTCCAGTATGATGTACCTAGAGAAGGTATGCGATATTCTTTTCTCCTCCATCAGATACTGGCATTTTCAGGATTCCATCTTGCCTACATGGAACCAGATAACTGCCACTCCCACTCTCTCAGAGCTTCCCGACACCAAGACAGGGCGATTACAGGAATACGGGCAGCGCTAAGGGGGGGGCTAACCTCGAAAAATTGCCATGCGTTGTATGCGAGTTCTATATTTCTCATCATTTCGGCCTTTGCCACATTCCCCAGCTGCGAGGTTCATAATGGTGCATTTTTGCCATTAGAGGGTCTTGTCGATATATTCAGCCTTGTGAATGGTATTTCTGTGATTCTTGAAACCTCCGATCGTGATCTACGACAGGGTCCATTAAAAGGTCTCTTCCCAGAGAAACTAGGACCTATCCCGATACTCGATCACTTACAATTACTAACTGACCACATCAATGCCTTGGATCCTTGGCTTCCCACCCATGAATCAGGCCAGGAGAAGGAGAATGGCGATGAAATAAAGGAAGCGGCGACATCGTTGATTCAGGTTTTAAATGCTGCTCACCAGAATTACTCCTCTTCCGCGTCTGTCGAATTACGGGCTGTTTTCCACTGGCAGATGAAAGTATCTGACAAATACCTGGACCTAATCCGACAACGAAACCAATCGGCTTTGGTCGTCTTTGCACATTACTGTGTATTACTTCAATATGCAGAATCTAATTGCTGGTTTCTGAAGGGTTGGGCAAAATCGGTCACCGGAGCCATTGCTGGAGATTTGGCAGGCACGCCGTACGCTGAATTGATACATTGGGTAGAGGATGTTATTCATTGATATGCAATCCAATATTTATACTACAACGAGTGTCATATCCGGATTTGCAACTTGGTTCAATGTACATTATGGATGTTCCTGAGTGGCTGTTATACTTGCGAGAATCGGGCTCGGCTAGGCTCCCTACAAAGCTGTAAGGACACAATAGAGACAGATAAAATCAGTATGTATAACCTTTGATTTGCCCAGACAAAAACTGATCAACTTAATTCTCCATATGATACAAACCTGATATCATGGAAACCTAAACGGTCTTGCTGCGCGCAAACATCCATTTTGCTCGATGCACATATAACTATTTTGAAAAGCGAGAGAGAAAACGTTCAAGTAAATAATATTATACACTTTAAGATTTTCTGTTAAGGTTTTTACATAAGCGTTATAGCTAAGTAGCTTTATGAATACAACTCACAAAGCGTAGCTGTGTGCGTAGCAAAAGCCACTAAAATTGACGTATTTGACATGGCTTGGTTTGTCAATTTTAGTGCAACTCAACGTACATCCTCAACTCGAGAGGCAGGCGTTGAAGAAAACCATAGATACTATAAAAGAACAACATGTTATGTTATGAAGATGACTCGTAGTGTATGTGCCAGTGATGCAACGTGCTTTCATGTCACATCAATGATATGAAGACAATTGGGAGTTTGACTATATATAATTGACCTATTTAAACTGCCCTTTTTGTACTATTACTTGTTTCAGTGGTTTCCTCAACATGTGAACTGAGATTTTCATTCTACGAGAAGTTTATGTCTTCCAGGCAACTAGATGAATTCGACGTTTTGCGGGATTCCGCTTTTCCTGACGATGAAATCGTTCTCCAGCCGTTACCAAGGAATCGACCTATGATACGTAGTAGAGGACGTAATCCGGGCAGCGAGGCAATCATTATCGAAACAGAGATCTCCACGGCTCCAAGTAGAACTAATATTTGTCGGCACTTGTTCAATGATGCGGACGATCATTGAAATTTTTCAAAAATACATACAAGTCGTATATGACAGTTGAGAATCGACATTTAGAACAAATCGAACGATGCTGGAAACGATTGTTATACTACCCATAAGAAAAATACAAGTCAGTGCAATTTTTTCATTTTTTGGTAATGCTTTTAATGTTGGTAGTATTCCGAATGGGAGAGCGAAAACTAAGAAATGTTAGACATTGATGTGGAGTGAATAATACAAATCGATACACTTGCTTAATATCTCTGCCCTGAGATTAATGGGCCAGTTTATGTATAGTGGTGTCCATTCATATAGTGTTGAACATGTGGGATTTTCCGCCCTTTGATCAAAGTCCAACCTTGGAATTGAAAGAAAAAAGTAATGCTGACATTACTTACCAATTTTTCGAAACATCGGTGCCGCACCAAAATGTATCTACAAAAAGCGTAGTAAAAAATCCACCGATGTTGTAGGCAATCACAGCTTTTAAACACAACCTCAATCTTTCCTCGGTAATAGGGAAAAGTTGGTAATAGAATATTAGTAAGCTAAACCGGGGAAAATATAGATTCGTGTCAAAAATGATAAATGATGCATACAACCACTAACCGCGTTAGTATGGAGATATATTGACATTAGAAAGCCATCAAAAACCTTTGTGTATCCCATATTAAAAGGGCCTGATTGAGTATCGAGATTATGTAGTATTGCATACTGATCTGCAACATTCTGTGCGAGAGAGAGTAGAATAGCTACTCCCAACATAGTTTCTGATATCCAAATGGTTGACTCCCGTTTCCACCGCAGTACCATGACTCGGGCAATAAATATAATCAAGGACAGTATACATAAAAACCACTTAAGAGTCTTTTTGCACGGTTAGTCTCGTGTTGCAACTGGCGTTGTTGAACTTACAAGATACTGGTTAGAACTCAAGCCCATTGCGACGTATCTCGGTCTCCGATTTCCGGGGCCGCTGCTGCGTAATCGAATTACTCTGATAGCAAGGTTTTATTTTGAGGGCATTACTATAAAATGTGAAATCATGAAACAGGACCTTATGATCTCTAGGGAGGTGGGAAGTATTTATAATCTCAGGAAGGCAAGGTTTTCAACTTCATTCCTAACTAACAGTGAATTAGAGCCTGGTTACAATAAAGTTGAAGTTTATGTGGTCTCAATGAATATACGTGCTACCGATAAATTGATAAAACACCCATGCAAGCAACCGGAATAGATATTATTACTGAAGAAAGTGGCCTTTTCTCCGAGCGATCAATCCTGCCTAATGGTTAGGGGACCTGCCCACGAAAAGTGGAAATTACACCTGTTTTATAGTAAGGTTTTTCTTGCTAAATAAAGTTGATACGCAATCAACGCAATTACTGCGAGGGAAACCTTGTAACTAAAATGGCATGGTGTTGGCTAGATGCGGAAGAAATATGCCACAAGCTAGACAAAGCTAGAGCTCGCACGTGAGCAGAAAATCTTGTTTCTTTCAATGTTCAAATGAGTTCGTGAATGAAATTGGCCTAATATTTAGGTTTTGTAACGAGAAGCGTGACAGCCTGTGTGATCTCTTACCAGATTTTTTCGTGGGTTTGGGCATCAAACAGTGGAATAGATAAGCTCGATATTGTAGAATAGATTAGATGAGCTGTGTCTAGACATTATATACAGATAACGGAAAGGTAGGTGCTTCCAGTAACGGTTCAATTAATTCACAAGGTAGCTAACCAAGCCCTATCAAATACTAAATTGTGTTCAATTGGCAGTAACTGCCAAGTGGATTGAATTGAGAAAGACTTTGGGCAGGTTAGATAAAATATCAGGGCTTTATCTATCCGGTCAATAGCAACACGGACCATCAATCACTTTTGGCGGCGATCGCAGTCAGTACCCATCGTGATCACTTGATTCAATTTGGTTAGCCCACCCCCTATCCTGCAAACAGAAATTATCACGTGACTAAAACCGGCCACTGGTTAAATTGAACCTGCACTAAAACATCGACTGGATGTATTGGCTTCGTGTCTCCTCATCAGATGAACTTGAGACCTGGCATTTTGTGTCCGCACTATTTAATTGAGTCCGCTATCATAAGAGCTGCCAAGTACAACCTTTGGCTGGTTCGCTCAAATCGCTTTTGTTGTTTTTTTGCCGCTCTTACTGACATGTGCGATGAGTGCGACCTGGACACCACTTTATGAACACCATGTGGATGAAAGTTCCGAAATTACCCTCCACCAGCTCTGCAAAACATGCACTCGGTTCAGTAACGAATCTCATCTTTTAAGGCGTCTGTTTCATCGAGATGAAGTCAGGCTTTGGACAACAGAACATTTCGCCCTTTGCAAGGCGTCGGAATTGAAGATGGGCTATCTCAATGGATGCCACCTGTGTGCTTTGCTATGGGCGCGAGCAGACGGTCATTCATTTTATCCACAAGCTACCATAATACTTTTCCTACAGGCTAGAAACTTTTCCATTGAGTACAAACTGGAGACAGAGGGCTCAGCTATTGAAAACTTTTGGCGGAAGCATATCCCACCTTTCATGTACGCGACTCTCCCGCAAATGATTGCTAGTGGCTCACCATTTCAAGAGGCAATAGTGGCGTAGTTCTGTTGCAGATTCGGGCATCATCAAACGACATTCAAAAGCTGAATCCCAGCTCGCGACCAGCTGGGAACGTACTATATATATACCCAGGGTCAAGTAAGTACTCGGGACAAGAGGTGATAGAATGTGCTGACTATGAATCACAGACCCAAGTCTGAACCCGGCAACACTGAGAGCGAAATCTGAGACAATTTCGTCTAAAAATGAGATGAAAATGTCCAATATCAATTTATGGTACTCTCAATGTTACAAAGGTCATGCCAAATGCGCAGCGTATTCACGCATGGTGGCCCCAAGAACACTTTCTCCTTCACGGCTTCTCAATATTCAAGGGAGCAAGGTTAGGCTGGAATGCAATTTAGAGCGCGAAACCAACATTGAGTACACTACTCTAAGTCATATATGGGGTTCTGACCCAACAGCTACTCTTTGTTTGACTAAAGCATGCCTGGAAGACATGAAGTCTGACATATCGCTGACTTCGTTGCCGGATAAATATCATGAGGCCATTAGAATTACTCGCGCCCTGGGATTTCAATATCTATGGATTGATTCCCTGTGCATTATCCAAGACTCGGAAGAGGATTGGGCAAGAGAGGCCTTGAAAATGGCCAGTGTTTACGGACGGACCGCGTGCAACATTTCGTTTGTTTACCCTCCATCCGATAGACTGGCCAGAAAACATCTCCGAGATCCTAGATTGGCTATACCATGTCAATTATCCCAATCATATGGGGAGAAGGAAGACAAAATTCACGCCACCAACACCGAGAGCACTTTGGTAATTCAACATGTCCCCGGTTTTATTTCTAGATTTTGGTCACCAAACACGTACAAAACACAGTGGCCTCTACTCTCAAGGGCTTGGGCGTTTCAAGAAAGATTACTCTGCCCCCGAAACCTCTACTATGGCCAAGACCGACTGATGTGGGAGTGTTGCGAAGGTCTAGAGGATGAATTTTGTGGAGTGTTGGAAAATAGTGCGCGATCGAAAAGTCGACTTTACGCTATATTCGCTGGCATTGAGAACGATGCAAACGGCCGAAATATGTTTGAATCCTTCCGAGGACAATGGCACCATATGATAGAGCAATATCGACTTGCAGATTTGAGTTTTGAAAGCGATCGCATCATTGCTTTTGCAGGCGTCGTTGGAGCAATTCAGTCTCACACAGGGCTCACATATCTGGCAGGCATCTGGAAAGAGTTTGCAGAGTTTGGTCTTTTGTGGGCCGCCCATCCCCCAGTTCCAATGGGGGACTTTTGTTTAGAACAAGCGGAAACCGAAAACGTTCCATCATGGTCGTGGTTCAAGGTGCCTCCTCATCCTCCATCATCATTGAAGGACAGGAACACAATCGACTTCCACATATACTCCGCCATGAATACGCGTTCTACCCATACAATCTATCAGATGCAAATTACATCGTTCGACTATCCAAAACATATTCATAATCTTGATGCATTGTCACACAACTTTTCAGGCCTGACTATCACACTCAGGATTAGAAGAATCCCATGTGCATTCGAATGGGATGGAGATATCCTACGTCTACTGCCTTTGGGCCGTTATCAATTATCCAAAAGCTATATAGAGCCAAAGAATGGCATGCACTATGTGCATGATGACGCGCATCTACTTCCTAGCTTTCCGGTTCCTGTTGGAACTTTTATGATTTTGACTATGCTCGAGGCATGGATTGTCAATAGAAATGAAGAGAGAACGTACGATATGACGAAATGGCCAAAGACTGAAACTGAGGACAAATCTAAAACCTCGTGGCAGTATGCTGGACTAGTTGTGGCCCCAGCGGGGAGGAATGTTGGGAGCAAAGAGTGCTGGAAACGTGTTGGTGTCTTTATGTTCTCAGATTTTGTGGAGGGTCAAGATATTATAGAGGTACCATTTGCGATGGAGGAAGAAGAAGAAGAAGTCATTCTTGTATAATATGATATTTTCAGTATTTATTGCGATGGTTAGCCTTCGCCCTCTTCCTTCGTTTTTGGTCATCTCTTTTCGTATGATATATATTCACTCTGTAGTAATATAAGTCATCTGTATAATCTCAGAGAAAACTGGGAAGAAAATCTTGATTGGCCAATGAAATGGCAGCATCTGTCGCGAGATACAACGGTTAACATCAATGGTAATTTCATTCTCCACCACATTTAGGTTGATTGCAAAGGTTTTAAGCTTCCTATAAGATGTGTTTGATATGAGTGTGTATCATCCAAAATTAATGTGATGACCTTAGTGAGTCTTCAGAGTCATGAGGGTTAAATTTAAGCAGTAAACTGAAGTGATTTATGATTCAATAAACTGGATGTTCAAGTTGAGCCGGTAGTATGTAAATGACAGCTTCATTCTAGAACCCATAATTGCCAATGTGTGTTTGAGATTGAGAACAAGTGAGTTTCAGTTCAATAGCTTCAAAAATAATCGGAGTCTTTGTTTGTAAAACGATCATTAAAGGGATCTGAGTATGACAAGTCCGGAAAGGTGAAAGGGTAAAATACGCTGTGTGGAGAGATCAGGTCTTCTTAGTCTTGGAGAAGTAAAAATAACAATAACAATAATGAGGCTATATAAAATTAACCGAGTATAGAGTATGTAGAACGGTGATTAACGCTTTATCGCAAAGTCTTTTATCGTTGGCTAATCGGCATTCGTGGAATATAGGCCCACAAATATTAAGATTTTGCCGAAGACCGCCTTATGATGATAAGATGGTGCAATGGTCTAGATTTCGGTAACTCGGCAGAGATGATAAGACTCTGATTCGTTGGATGTATTTTAGGACATGCCCAGGGTATTTCAATGCGGGGATGGTGGATCTGAGGACGGCAACCTGTGACGTGGGTAATACGCCTGGTTAGAGCTTAAACCTTTAGATGAAATGTGTTTTTAGAAACCGCGGATCGGTAGAAGTATTTAGGCTTGCAGGGCTGATCTTTTGGGGGGTTTCTGCCGTGACATTATCAATTTCCCGTCGATCAAATACGGGAGGCGGTGTTGTCGGTTTCGCGTTGGAGTGGGGTAGTGGCTTGAAATTAATGCAAAAATAGGTCCCACGATACCGAAAGCGAGAGCGAAAAATATCAAGACATAATTATGCGCCAGATCTTTGAGATGAAAAACCTTGATAAATACTCAATTTGAAGCATTAATTTGGTGCCTCACCCTTTCCTTTATCCCCATTCGTTTGACATTCTTCCCTCCTTTATTCAACTTCAGCTTTGAAATACCGATCGACAAGATGGTAAACCTTTTCAGCCCTCGAGTAAAATTCCCGGTACATCTAATTCAGGTGTTTATCGTTGTCGTTGTATTGATTCTCTCTGTTGTGCGGATGTTCACCCGGCCCGCCGCTGCACCCAGAAGCCGCGCTGGGACAATGTCTCTGGGAATGGTATGTCACTCGACGCGATTTAAAACAATTTTGCCCCTAACAGAAAGATAGAGTGCCAAGTCTCTAATTATTTTGCTCTACGAGATATTATCGTCACATGTTGGCATGTTTAAGAAGTGGGGCAGTCTAAAAGCCTATCTAATTCTTAATGGTTTGGAGGTTGTATTTTGGGGGGCTGTTGTCTTTCTGACAATTCAAGCCAACATTAACTGGTGCTCGGGAACATACTGCCTCCTTGGCTGGATTATCATTGTCCTTGGAATTCTCATGAGGTAGGTGTGCACCTAGTTCTTGGATATGAAAAGGGAAAAAGAAGACGCTAACAATGATTCAGCATTTTGGCAGGTTACATGACCATAGTGTCATACCTCGATTTTCGATATTTCCGAGAAAACGGAGTCACTCGAGGCTCCAGTTCAAAGTACGATTCGAGCAATGCGGTCGAGATCGAGTCGCTTGACGGCGATTCGGCATATAAGGGTCCGAAGCGTCCTGGTAATCACAGATCACCAGGTTCTGGGGAGATTTTGATGGTTTCGCACCCAAATTCGCACCGCCAATCCCGCTCCCTATCTAGAGGTCCCCGAGATCTGAACCCTCCGAGATACGAAAGTTACAGAAACGACCACCGCACCCAAGGAAGACGCCACAGCGATGCGGGGCTTCAAAACGAGGGGGAATATCCGAGCAATAATGGAGTACAGAACAGTAATGGAATGTCGTACAATGCCGCTCGATTTACCCCGGACCCGTACAGTGGATACGATACCAATTACAATGGTCAACAATATTATCAAGAATACCCAAGCTACGGAAGGCCGGGAGGACACTAATTTGGAACTGCCTGTGGCATTTTAGAAGGCGTTATGAGCTATCATTTGGTGTTATATTTCGGCCATCATCGGCTTGTTCAAGATCTGCATACTATTCTTTCTTTTGTTCTTTGAATCTGTACAATGGGCTCTTGGATATAGACATGGGGACGGTGCAAAGCAATCAATAAATCTGGCATCCTTTGGAAGGCATCATCACTTATCATATTTATTTTTCATCATATTAGTGCATGTATTCACGTGGTTTACTACTTGTTGTAATTGTTTGAAACATGATTCGAAGACTTGCTGGGAGAAAGAAGATGCACGATAAATGATATACATGGACCCTGTGTGAGGATATTGGGGTTTGCCAGATCGATTATGATTCATCGAGAATCACAAGTGCCATTGTTTGGTTGAACTGATCACTGCCTGGCTAGTGGTCTGAATTTACGCTTGTCAACCTTTCCAATCAAAGTTACAAGCCATTGGCCGAAAAACATGATGAAAATTCTGCTTAATTCATAAACATGCATCAATTTCAAGATAAAAAGTTGAAAATTGGACGTGTGGACGGATGTGTCCCGCAGACTACTCCAAAATGTGGCGCCATCAATTAGGCAGGGATGTTCTGATCAAAGTTCATTGCATTGGACAATTTGGGGTCAAAGCGTTAAACTCTTTTTAGAATAAGTCTCCATAGTGAATGTACGTAGGGAAAAAAAGTTCTAGCCGTTTTCGGAAGTTCTTGCCGAAGATTGTCTGCAGGCTGTTGTCTGTTGTTGCGAGAAGGATTACTAGACCTCGGTTAAACTCGATTTCGTTACTTGAGGATTACTAGCGTCATTCTCTTGCAACAATATCTTGCTTTGGCATTTCAGTTCTCATACTAATTGTAAAAGATGGAATAATTCTTCATTTAGGAATTGATTCTGTAGCCAACGACGATCTGTCACTGATTGATTTTTCTCACGCCGATTCTTCAACCTCCATCACTCGAAGCACAAACACAACTGCCTGCACTCTAGCTCCTGGTCTATAGTCCTCAAGCTGGGCACTCAAAATCTCAACTTTCCCAGAATCCCTCAAGGCAAATATTGCAGCTTCATATCCATTAACTTTCCAGAATGCCTCCCTAACAGTACCAATAACTAAACCACCCAATTTAACAACTCGAACGAATTCATCTAAAACTTTGGGACCAACATGGCCTTGTGTCAATGTTCCCACACAAACCACAACGTCATAAGAATTATTTGGCAAAACCAAGGACTGGGAGATGTCTGCGATCTCGAGTGAACGATAAATGCCAGCCCTTCGAGCAACATCCAGCATGCCGGGGCTAAGATCAATTCCATCCAGCTTTTTAGCGCCAACCTGGGCAAGATGAGCTCCTACAAGGCCAGTTCCACACCCAGCATCCAGAATTTCAATGTTTTTGTCGATTCCATGAGCTTTAGAAACCGTAAAACATATTCGGCGACAACTTTGGGGCCAGCGTAGGCTTGCGACTCATCTGACATGTCTTTCTCGTAGTTCTCTGCCCAGTCGTCGTAGACAGACTGCGCCTCGGCGACGCTAGAAAGCGTGAAGACGCGGTTTATTCCAGACATGATGGTGTGTATAATGTCTAAAGTGAATTAATTGTTGTGGTATGTTTTGTTGCGTCACTCAAACTTGAGATTCCAAGTGAGATTTTGTAGTCGTGTGGATTTTAGCATGTCTGTGAGGGGCACCAGTAGAGGCTAAGCCGTTTCAGGAAGGCCTTGCCGACAAAGTGATCGCGTTCAGCTTTGATTTACCACTCAGTCAGTTGTCACCCATGATGTGTAAGATGATGGATCTTGCGAGGCCAAATGGGTCAAGTGAGCCGAGGGTATCCGTTCCAACTCCAAAAAAACTCCGGTTTAAACAGTTTCTCTAAGCTCCAAGTCAGCTACTTACCTGTCACTTTGTTTGAAGTTGGTATGGATCTTGTGTCCAACTCGGACCATAGATATGAAACAATTACCTAGGATTCATGGAGGATTTATTTAATGCACCTTGCTTGTACAGCTATAGACGGAAATGTGGCGCAGACCGCTCTAGAAATGACCTACCATGGTCTATATCCATTCATGTCTTCCTAACGGAGCTTGAGTGTCACCAAGATATGTTTCAGACTAGTTGAAACGCGTGCACACCTGGCGGGCATCAATTACGGGCCGATTTCGTGATGCCCATGACCAAACCCTCACTCTATAGAGTGTTTTTGAAGAACTTACCTCGCACCCTATCAAGCTGATCCCACGCTATGGTTGATGTTGGCCGAATTTATTTATTTCCTTGACAGTTGAGTTGTAGTCATGCACGGCTTCCCTGGCCAACTTTGATCGTAACCGTCAGGCAACCAAGGACCGGAGAATCGAGCAATCATCCTCCCAGTGAGAAGTTTATGCTGTTCTTTATCACAATCTGACTTGCTAAAATTGTATTTTATCAAATTTACGCTATTCTTTCAACCCACTACGTTGCTGTGCAGCTTGCAGTAACCTCCCATCTCAATTTTAGGATATCACCAACTACCCTACACCTATTATCCGACGGCTGTGTTGTTCCTGTCCCTTAAGCCATGAAAGAGATGACAATCAGGTCTCCATAACTATACTCACCTCAGGATCAATTATCTTCAAATACGAACCAACACAGTTCGATCCTTACACACAATCACGGCCCATATTGCTTGATAAGAACTCTTTAGCATCGTAGAATGTACTATCCTCTGCATGAGTCACTCTTGTATCGTCCCTACCATTTTCGTGGACCTCCTTGTCATGGTGAGTAGCGACTACAATTAAGAATGGATTGAATGTCTGTTCAAGTTCATCCATTTTGTGGAATCGATTCTGGAATATATTCTGAGTCTTGCTGCGCGCACACATACATTTTGCTAGGTGCACACATCAAACTATTTAGCTGGGGCTTTTCTGGGAGATCATAAGACATCCAAAGAAAATACTAAAGGCCTAATTTATTTTATTATAAATAAGGTTAGAATATATATAAAATTATTTATTTTATTTTTATTTTTTTTTATTTTGATGTTAAATGCAGATATTTTATGTGTGTGCACCTAGCAAAATGTATATGTGCGTGCAGCAAGACTCTATATTTTCGGCACTGCGTTCATGTACATTGTTGTTGCTGAGCACAAACGGCAACAACTGACAAGATATTAAGTTCGACTCGAGTCGATTTGATACGATGAATTACTATTAGTATGCAAACAGATAAACGGTAGCCTTTTTTCTCGTAACCTACACGCCATGGTTAACGAGGAGTGTGTTGGCACCTTCGCGGATACCTCGGATACGATTTTTTTGAGCGTTTGAATTTTGCCCTCTTCCCCAACCCATTTATACTTCTTCTTGAACCTTTTGATAGCGGAGAGATTGCTAAGAATATCATTTAGCTCTGTCATATAGTCCGTTGCCTTTTGTAGGTGCGTGTCCAGAGCGGTGGATAGCATGGCGTCTTGTCGCGAGGCAGTCTCGATAGCCACCCAAGACGGCATTCTAGTCAACCAACCCCCCTTAATCAACCCCCATGACCTTGACTTGTAATTTCTATAGCCTAAACCGACCGGGCGCCGGGTTGGAAGGTCATGCGATGATGACTTCTTTTTTTCTGATTGGTTAGGATCCCCTATTTCTTGCTAGGCCGGGCGAGCGTTCACTATGGTCTGTACTAAAAGTGATTGTTCCCGTTTGGAAGGGAGGGATATTCGCGTCTCACGGGGATCATAAGGGACTGGCTAAAGGTTTTGATTAACTTGGCTGACCTGATCCTGGTTTTCTTTTAGAGACTCACCAACGTCGCCCACCTAACCAGCCAGTTTAAAGCCCTCGTAGATTTGCTTGTCGTACGACATGTCGGTTAGTCGGATACACCACCTAGAAGAGCCGTGCGAGTAGGGTGTTGGGGATGGTTTGGAGCGCGCTCAGCCCGCTGGGTCAGCCGCTCTAAGACTCGGGTCTGCTTAGGGTTAGCAGCAAAGACCCATCTAGACCTGGAACCTAGTTAAAACGTATTGTTGAGATTCATATTAGAGGTTTCTGATTTTTCACTCCTGTTGGCGGGTTTGCATTTTAGTAATACCGGTGTTCACTTCAATAAAGTTTGTCGCGTTGCCGGCGACGGCAAAGGTGAAGCAACGCTACGTCAATGCATAGTGCAATAGTGCCCTATATTCATTTAACAAAGTTAGTGAAAACCTTTTTCGTATTTTTGTGTTTAACTTTATGACCAGCTTTATTTACTCCGAGGAATTTTTGGATAAGGCTTGAAGCCGATTCCTTTACTCCGTTGACGTAATAGTAATTGGCGGCCGCCACAATTGGGCCACCAACAGAGTCTATCGGCTTACTAATCGGTTAACAATTCAGTCCGGTTAGTGACGAGGAACTTTGCCGAGAGTTGCAAGCATATGAGAACGACCCTGCAGCGCGAGAGAACTCAGAGTTTAAATATTTTTCATCCGGCTAGGTGTACCCAGGGAAAGGCTCTGTTAATCTAAATGAGCCCAAGTCACAATGAGGGTATATTTAGGGACCTGGATCCTGCTGCTAGGTCTTTTACGATACGATTATTAGTTCATACCAATTTTGGTCCTTGTTTCGGGACTAGCTGCGTCTTTCATTGTTACTAGATATCAGAATAATTCTAGGGGCACTAATAATGTATTGAATATGCAAATCTGATTTGGAACCTAATCCAGACTACTTCTGAGCATCATTGATACTCATGGAATTTTCAATAGCCGCACTTCAACCATGAGAAGAAGCTTGCCAAGTCAATATTTCCCAGGTTGAACTTTGGCTAATATTTATATTTTCAAGAAAATGAAATTCTGATTGAACCATCGTCCACTCAGGGGGGATTTTGGGACGGTGTTGTAGAATTTTCCCGCTGATTAATCGAGTTTATCGCAGCTCAGTTACGAAGCAGCCAATTAGAGCAGCACATTTAGTTTCGGGATCGCGGACTATTGAACAAGTTGCCGCTGTAGCATGAAAAGATCGGGGAACGGGCAAGTCATGAACCCGGAGAGGGACATTGCCCGTCAATGCGAATTGTTTCCCGTCAATATAGGTGTGGTAATGTGTTTTCCAGGCCAGTCATTGAGGGTATAAATATGGATGTTCCAAGCCGCTCTTTGAATTCTCAGCAATATCTTATCTTCCAAATCTTCTCGATCTTGATTATTTTTCACAATGCGAGTGTCTAGTAGCTTCTTTTTGGGCCTGTTCCCATTTCTCGTATTGGGGCAGGAATCACAGTTTTCTCAGTCATTCAAACCTGACGACCGCCCACTACTCTCAGGAAATTTGGTAATTTTCCATAAATTCAAGACTATGTCCATATGCTAATTGAACAAAAAGGCATCTTTCCCTTTTCTTTTTGACCTCTCTGCGTCCCTTACAAAGTCTCAGAATAGTGCGAAAGAGTCATGGTGGACTTCTTCGTATATTACGAGCCGCGATGGCGACAAATATTTTGTTCTTACGCACATGATGCAAGGACTAGATATCACCACACGCAGATCTATTTTGGACTTGCAGACGCTTGTACATGTTCAAGCCGAAAACCACTCCGATTCCGGCACCTTTTACAATTCAAACACCGGACTTGCAGACCTTCAAGGACCAGATTTCAGTATGGTTGCAATTTCAGACACTGATCCTCTTGCTGGGCTCCACGTAGAAACCACCGTTCCAGGGGGACAAATCAACCTCACCTTCAACTCCGAATCTCCCGCACTCTTAAATGCCGGCAGTGGAGCGTTTATTTTTATTGGCGGACAAAGCCTTGAGTGGGCGATTCCTCGAGCTCGAACCACGGGAACTTTGACAATCAACGGAACTGAAATCGAGATTGATCCCGAGGCATCTTTTACTTGGTTTGATCGACAATGGGGAGCTGCCGAGAAGGTAACGGTTACTACTAATACCTCTGCTGGCGCTGCCTCGTGGCATTGGTTTCAGTTACACATCTATGTTCCCGATTGTAGTGACCCAGTTCCGTTGTCTGGTTGGGTTATCGAATACGCAACTGGACTTGTCCAAAAGTTTGCCACCATTAGGTCGTCTGATGGCGTTCACTCGGTTATCCCAATCATCTCTTTGGAAGGATCCAGGAACTGGACTTCTCCTCACACGAACAATACATATTCTCAACAGTACAATCTACAATTGGAGGATGGAAGTTCTTTTGAAATTAATCTCATCACCGAAGACCAAGAAATTCACACTGACGATGGTTCCCAGGGGGCTTATCAGGGATTTAACACATTCACTGGTGTTTATAACGGGACTAATGTGACTGGTTATGGTATGATGGAAGTCCTTAGCTCGTACGTCTAGGTGTTTATCGATTGCACACAATTTTCTTTCTCGTCCTTTTAAACAACAGGATACTTCTTTTAAAATAAAAATTTCTTATCGAGCGGATTGATACGCCATCCTTGAAGGGGACATTTGCCCCTCAGATACCATTTCATAGTGCTACAAAATTGCATATAGTAAATCATATCCAGTACCCGAGATCCCCAGGCCTCAAAGTCGAGGAGCTGACACAGTCGGACATCTTCTTGCTAGTCCACAAAAATTTCTCCGCTAGCGCTAGTTTTGCAGAATTGAAGGAGGTTTCTCCTGAACAGTCAAACAAGCTGCTGGACGACATTGTCGAAAGAGCAGAGGGGGTGTTCTTGTGGGTTGCACTGGTTGTTAGGTCTCTTCCCTAAAGCCTGCAGGAAGGGGATACTTTGCCAATGCTACAAAAGACACTTGATGAATTACCAAATGATCTTCTGAAGTTGTTCAACCCTTTGTGAAAGCTCATTGATTCTCGCTATCTTGAAGGGGCTTTTGAAATTATGGAGCTTCGTAGGGCGAGGAGGGCATTTCTAGACCCTCTTACACTCTAGTACATGGATAAAGCTATACCAATCGAGACTGATATAAATACCTTGACGTGTTTTGCTCCCTGAGACGTCGCGGAAAGAAAATTCCAAAGACGTGTGGAAAGTAATTGTTGACCAGTCTCCGGTAGACTTAGATCCTAATGTCAACCTTCCATAGTCGAAAATGATTAAGATCAAAATTGATGACAGCCCCAAGCCCTCGATTGGATTCTGGCTCCAAATAAACGACTGCTTTCTCTACGGGCCATTCTGCGCTAACAACAAGAGGGCTGTTAAAATAGTGCAAACGGTCTTGAAGTGTCTAGAATGAAATATTGCACGCGGCGCTGCACACATTGCTCGGGTAAATTGCCGTGCTGCGAACTCGGCTAACTAATGATACCATAAGACTGCAACCGAGGCTGTCAGAATTTGTAAACATATAATTCAACCAACAAACGGGGAGAGACCCGAGCCGCTTTTTCAAGAAGAATTCGGGTCTTCCGGTTTGCGCCCATACACCAAAGTCCTGTTCCGAATTCGTTAGCTTGTGTAAGCGAGATGATGTGAATGCAGAATATGATCGATGGGACTCACACTTCGTAGTAAGGGTTGAGCTTCTTGTTCCTTATCGCCTGCCTCATCTGCGCAATGAAGACTTGGCACTCCTCGTATTTCCAGCCCATGACCTGGGTCAGCATGAATAACCCAAACCCCTCCAAACCCCCGTCTACAAACATTTGCACAAACTCGCCAATCTCCTTCAGCTTAGGGTCTAGGCCCCAGGCACTCATTGGAAGCCGAAATTTCCGCTCAGTAATGTCGACGAACCCCGCTTCGTGCATGAGATCCCGCATACGCGAGCCAATTGCAATTTTGAATGTCTTGCCCATCTTCTCACCGGCTTCTTGGAAGACGCGGTTCCAGCGGTGAATGATGTGCTGAGGATCGGTCACCACATCAGAGTGAGCGCGGATGTCGAGCTCGCAATCTTCGAACCAGCAGCCCGGCTTGAGATGGCGATAGGCTCTTTTGTAGAGAGCAGACCAGTCATCAATGCTGCCGTACAGGTCGCGGATATGAATGTAGTCGAAGTGGTTGGGCGGCCATGTCCACTCGAGCTGAGCATCGTCCATGCAGAATTCACAGTTGGGTGGCACCCACGCTGGCTGGATGGGCGAGATATCAGTACCTACAACCTTGGCTGAGGGGAACTGATCGGCGAAGTCTCTGGTGGGCACAGGCCGTCAACACGTGGAACGGTTAACAGACGAACTGCATAACAAACTTACATAGCCCATATACCAGTACCTGTTCCCACATCCAGCACTGTCTGGCGAAAGAAGCGTTGAGTTAGTCTCGCGAAAACGATGCTGTAGCAGGATAAGAATCATCAGCATGCGGCGACTCACTTGAGGGTTTTGGCCAATGGGCGCTTGAAAGAGTTTATTGTCGAAGTAGAGAAGCATGTAATGATGCCTATAAATGTCAATGAGTGAGGGTGTGTCATAACCTAAGCAGGTTTCCAACCACCTGACGAAGTGGATGTTGAATCATTGGCGGAACTTACGTTATGTCTAGGCCTTCATTTTGTTGCTCGTCATTGGGTGCCCTAGAAGTTTGAAATATCAGTCCACTCATTGTTGCCCTAATAATAAGCCAGGACTTGGCCGTTGGCACTTGCAATCACGGGTCTCGTCTCACCAGTATTCCGTAGTCTTAGAATTCCCGTACGTGCGACCATGGATATCACGAAAATCGCGGATGCTGTCGGTGAGAGAAACCGTTGACTCAATCTCTTGACTGGTAAGCCTAAGTCAGCATGTGAAGAACAACTAAAGGGTAGTTAAGACATAGTTCATAAGAGCATAATACCTCAATTCTGAGGCTGCATCATCCTCCTCGCCTCCATTTTCGAATTCGGGATCCTGTAGACATGCGACCCGGCAAGATTAGCGGTGATACAGCCACAAAATTAAATGCGCCGCGTGTTCAAAACTTAGGTCCCGGAGTCACGGAGGATAAAACGCACGATCGCAATAGGAGCTGATGTTGCGGCAGCGGCAGTTGACCCAGGACCGGAAGCCACAGAGGGCTGTTTAGACTTGGGGCTGCTCATCACGGCCACGTATTCCCGTGGACGTTTCACTTGAAAAAGTTCTTAAAGAGCATTAAAATGAAAAATCTGCTAAATCCTGGGGCCTACCCAAGTATCTGGCAACCTCCTGTTGGCTATGAAGTGAGGGGATGGACCAACCCCCCACTCTTGGCCCGTGTCTCCACATCTAAGCATGATTGTTGCCAACCAAACCGCTCACTCCAATGACCAGTCGTGGAGTATAATTCCCACACCCCTCGGTTATGTTGGTTCAGATTCTGGCCAGACACGAAATTGCTACTCTACCCCTGACTGTGGGACTGCAAGGGAAACCACAGCATATCATAAATGACGGATTTGACAAGGGGTCCTAGCAGCGTAGGTTCCGTTTTAGGCAGCTCGCTGCGTTTGTGCTAAACCGAGTATTCCGGTTGCTAGTTGCATATAAATACATGAGGGAGTTGGGGTATTAAATTAATAGTGCTTGATGTGAAAGTGGTTTGTTTTCTGCCATGTTTATGTTCTCTTTTTTGTGAGTGAACGCAGTAAGCCTGCGTTGTAATATGAACCTGACATGGTTGCTTAAATATAACCATTAAGACCGAACTGAGTTTGAATGAAAATGAAGAAATTATCAAGAAGAGATTGGTGAGGATGCCTGCAAAAAAAAGAATGCTGCCTGACTTCAGATGAGTCAGACGCATACAAAGTTGCCGTATGATTGGCCGTAATTTTACCCCACCTGCCTGCCTCTCTCATCTCATGCGATTGATATATTTCTCACACAGGGTTTTCAGGATCCATGCCATCCTGCATTGCCGAATATGGAGCCTATATCACTCACTTCCGACATCGCTGGCCTCGGCTTGCATGTGGTTGATACCGCAGCGGCTATACGAAAACGCATCGACGCGTTCAAGTCCGCCTCAAAGGATCTTGCATACCTATCAGACAAACTCGACAATGTCGAGACAATATGCCAGGCCGTTGAAACTGCTCTGGGTCAATATGATGGAGCATCTAGTCCTTCCGACATTACCTTACTTGGAAAGCTGCTTAAGATAATGGAAACCTGTCGAAACATCGTGTCTCGGATCAATGACATCATAAATAGTATTTATTCCAACGCAAGTGGAAAACAAAGTCTTTTGAATTCCATAGGAATTTAATTTAGTAAACAGAGAGGCAAGGTGAACAAATATAATATTGAACTTGATCAAGCCATTCAATCGCTGCATTACACATGGTGGCTAATATTATGTGAGTCAGTTGGTTTTGCACTTTTTCTGCAGCCTATCAACGACAAAATTGTTGGGGTGATGAACTGCAAGTCATCTAATAAGAGCCACGACGGCAACTTCATTACGGATGTGCAACCCACATAATGGAATTGAGAAATGTCGTTCTAAACAAAAAAAAACTCGACGGTCTCCTATCCCTTTTGACAAAGGGTACGGTTAATCCCCGTACACAAGTATGCGACGGGTTATCTGCCATACACCATGTGCACTCATTACTTGCGGTAAGTAGATGGGCCAGCTTTTTGTAACCAGTCCTTCAGCTCATTAGACGTATATAGTGGGCCATTGCCTGGAACTGCTTAGACATGGCCCAGTTTTTATCAAGCCAGCAACATGACATAGAAGCAATGTATAGCAACATTATCATACCTCTCTACCAAGGTTCAAGCTGATCGATTGAATCGAACAATATAGCAACCTTGACTATTTTCCTCGAGCGGTGTAAAGGCTAGTTACGATATTCTTGGTCGGCCGGTCGTCCAAGTGCGTCCTACTCACGACGACGCAAAGACCTTCATTGCGAAATCGTTTACGTATGTTGATGGAGGATCAAGGGTGCAAGAAGATGTTTTGAGCTGCATAGGCTTCGATACGAGTCTTTCGAATACTACAGAGCGCGCCCTTACTGAAAAGCGCTATGCTCGCATCAACGCAGAGGATCTCGTCGCTGGGTCGACTGATGAAAGCCGGCTGCGGTCTTGATACGGAAATGATGTCAACACATATGGAACCCTGTAAGTGTGTGCCTTAGGCACCCTTGGAAGGCATATATAAGCCTGTTACTAGGGTAGATAGAGAAGAAGATATTAATCTTCCTATTATATATTATTAAGATTTTTATTATTTTAATTATAATAAATTATTTAATTTTTATAATAATTATAATAATTTAATTATAAATCTATATTTTTATTAATTAATATTACTTTATACTTTATAATTATTACTTTAATTTATTTAAAATAAATACTCTCTTATATTATTACTTTTTTATTATTAAATAAGCTTATAATAATATAATAAAATCTACTATTTTAACTTTAGCCTTAATAAAGCTTATATCTTTCTAAAAAAAAAAAGATCTTTTTTTAATAAATCTAATTTTTAAAAAAATAGAAATAAAGAAATAAAATTTATAAAGAATAATACCCTCTAGCTTTAACTAAAGCCTTAAAAAGTTAAGATTATTAATTAAAGGGTATTTATTATAAAATCTAATAAATAATATAAAGATTAATTCTTAAATAAGGAGAAAGTAAGAAGAATTATAAAATAAGAAGTTTATTATAATAAATTAATATTTAAAAAATAATTAATAAAAATTTTTAATAAATTTATTTTTTAAAATATTATTTTTATTTAATAAATAAAAGATTATATAGATAGTATTATTAAATAAGGCTATTAGAATATTATTATTTTAGTTAATATATTTTAAGCTAAAATTTAATATTTAGATACTTTAGTAGTTTAAAGGTAAGAAGTTATTAAATATATTATATTCTTAAATTTCTCTAGATTTCTTATAATCTTTTTTAATAAGATATTATAGCTTAATAATATATTTATAAATATTATTATATTTAATTTATTTATTTTAAAAAATCTAATCTTTATAAATAAATAAGGACCTAAGTAATAGGGCAATCCCTCTAGCCTAAGGGAGGCTAGCTACTTTATCTAATTAATCTAATTAACTTGGGGGGAAGCTTAGTATACTTTAGCCTAGATACCTTTGGTAGTAGAAGATTATGAACCCTAATTTATTTAAGTAAGCACTATTATAAATTAGTATAGCTATAAGCTAAGTATAATAATAATAATTATTTAAGTAATTTATTTTTTTTTTAATTTATTAGATTTTTTAAATATAAGCTTTAGTTTATTATAATATATTTAATTTTATATATTACTTTTAATAAGTAATTAAGTAAATGGAAAATAAGTTAAGTATAATATTATTAAAATCTTTAATCTAGATTTTAAAGATTTTAGGAAGTAAGAATTTATTATTATATAAGGTAAATAACTTTATATTAATAACGTACATGATAAGCGAGCGCCCTAGACAAGCAAGCGCCCTACTTCTTACTATACCCTATTTTCAAACTAGAATAAAAATACTATAAAGTATCTAATTAATTAATTCTAATTACTATTCTTTTTCTTAAAGGTCTTAATAATTATTTAATATATTCTTGTATTATAATTAGTCTTACTATAAGTACTATAGTGCTACTCTTTTAATTATATTAACTTTCCTTAATTATTATTTTATAATATTTTTATTTATATTTATATATTTATATTTATTTAATTAATTACTTTTCTTATATTAGTTATTATTATTATCCCTTTATCTTATAATTAGGTTCTCTTTACTCTATAGTATTTACTAAGTATCTTATTTATCTATTTAAGATCCTATATCTTTAACTTTAATAATATTATCTTATATATAATCTTCTTTATTTTTTAAAAAATAATTATAATACTTTAATAATAGATTTTAAAAAGGCACTTTAAAACCTTTTAATTTATTTTATAAAATACTTAGACTATAAGCTAGTCTTAGTAATAGTTTTTAGAGTCTTTAATATCTAGATTATAGATAGATTAATTGCTTGATTGAATGATATTAGAGTCTATAGTTATATATTAAGCTTTAATATAATATTTTCTAGATCTAGAGGATTAAGTCTAGCTCCTCTAAAACCTATTTTAATATTCTTTTCTATTATAATAGCTTTATATATATTATAAAAGATTAAGAAGAAGTTAGCCTTTAAAATATAGGTAATAAAGTATTTAATTAAATACTTTATTTTCTTCCTATATATTATTTTTAGTAGTTTAAAGTATATAATATCAAGTAATTAAAGTAGATAAGATAAATTAGGTAGTATATAAAATATAATAATTTTATTATCTTTATAATATTCCTTAAACTAGACTAAATAATGACTTTTATAACTATTAAGGATTAGAAGATAATAATAACCAATTAATTGATTGCTTATATAATGATTAAAGTGCTTTAGTTACTTAAGACCTACTTTATTATCAGTCTAGCTATTTTAGGTAGTTATAATAGCCTAATTATTTAGGAGATTGTTTTCTTAATACCAATTGGTAAGATAATATTAGCTTATAGTAATAAGAAATAGTAGGATAGCCTAGCCTTTTATATTAATAGCTTAAATTATTATTATCCATTCCCAATTTCTAGGCTAGATCAATTTTAAATTTAAATACCTTTCTATATCTATTACAACCATTCCACTTATAATAATACCTATTATAAAGCTAGTCTTATCAAAGTTATATATATTATTTAATTAAATATTATACTTTTTAATTATATTTAATATAAGCTAAAACCAATTACCAATAATCTTTAGATCTTTATATTTAGCCCTTTTATAGTTATATTTATAAAAGAAACATATTTTAAACTCTAAGTAGCACTTAATAAAATTTAAAGCTTAATATTTATTAATAAATAATATATTTTAATTAATAAGTAATTAATTAGCTACTTCTTTAATACTATAAAGCTAAGAAGGAAATCCTTATAAATCTAGATCCAGAATAAAATTAATAATAATCTCTTCTTTTAAATTAAATAGCTTTTATAAATTAGAAATAGTATTATTTTAAAATTAAATTCCTTTTTACTAATAATATAACTACTAGTAACTCACTTTATAGATTACTTCTACTTTTTATAGATTTAATTTTAGGTTTTTTTAAAAGGCCTAAAGGGAAAGGAGAGTTTTAGCTTTAGTGTTTAATTGGGATATTATTAATTGTTGAGAAGTATTTGATTAAATGGTTTGTATTATATATGAGGGATTTTTAGGGCACTTGCTTGTCTGGGGCGCTTGCTTATCATATATGTTAGTAATATCATTAAACTATTAATAGTTCATATAAAGACAAAGTTTTCTATTCTTCTTTAGAAGAAATATCACTAGATAATTAGCTTTAAAGGTTAATACTTATATATATCCTTTTTATAGTATATCTTTAATATACTTCTTTAAAATATTAAGTTCTACTTAATTAAGATTATAAATTAATAAAAAATAGATATTTGTTCTATTCTTTAGTATAATTTTATAATTCTATTAACTAGATTCTAGTAATCTAGTCTTAATGTGAAGGGCTGGTTCTAGGTTTATTTAACCTAAAGGGTGCTCTATATTGGTCTATCTAAAGCTAAGGAGGAAAAAGAAAAAGATAATTAGAAGAATATATTCTTCTAATTATATATACCTTAATATACTCTTACTACTAATATAATTATAAAGTTTAATTTAGATAGATATAATATAATTATAATCCTTTATTAAACTTTAGTTTATAATATTACCCTCTCTTTCTTCTAAGTAATAACTTTATTACTTTAGTATTATATACTTACTTACTAGATTATCTAATTTTATAATTAGCTTATAGATAGCTTTATATATATTTAGGGCTTCTAGCTCTATTAAGAACTTTATTGGTTATTAAATAGGTTTTTTATAATTATATTATTAAATAAAAGTTTCTTAGATCTTGTTTTATTTTTATTACTTTTATTTAATATATAGGATTTCTTTAATTATTTATTTATTTTTATTATTTATTTAAATTAATAGAAATTAGAAATTATTTTATTATTATTTTAATAAAAGATCCTATTATACTTTTTTTAAAAGATTAATATAGAATTATAGATATATTACTTTAAGTATATTAACCTTTATTATATATATATCTATTACCTTTGTTATAATGTATTACTAATGTAGCCAATCTAGCTTCTTGTAAGGCCTAAAGGACTTATAATTGGTCAGATTAATCTAGACCTTGTCTTCAATCTTGAATCTCTTTGCTAGTATCTGCTTCTTATTTATTATTTATTTATAATATTATATCACACTTTGGTCATTGGGTCATAACAAGAGATTGAAAGAGCCTTAATTCCTATGAAATAAAAAGCAATCAACTATGTATTTTATAGCTAGGTCCAGCCCCAATTGGCTGTAGGGCTATGATAATGCATTAAGGCTGTGAGGCTATCGAGGCCAGCCACAATTAGTCTCCACATACCCCCCATTCTATAGTCTATTATTATGAACTATTGAATGTTGTAAATAGCTTTACTTTTATTGTTATAACTTTATATAAATGAATATAATAATTAAAATTATTCCTTAAAGTAATACCTTAGGAATAATTATAAGACTATACTTTTTAAAATATAAGAAACTTAATTTTAAGTAATATTTATAATTTAATATAATTAAAGTTTATAAATATTACAATTTCTTATACTTATAATCTTATTTCTTTCTTCTTTATCTATCTCTAGCTTTAATATAATAATCTAAGATTTCTTTCTTTTACTTATAAATATATATAATAGCTTTATTTATATTTATTAATATTATATTTTAGTTTATTATTACTTATTCTTAATATACTATTATTAAAGGATCTAATCTTAAGCTAATATAAACTTCTTTATTATTTACTTTTAAGCATATACCTATAAGTATTTCTATACTTATTTCTTATATTTTATATAATTAATCTATATTTTATAATATATCTAAACTACTAAGCCTAGAACTTCTAATTCTTATACTCTAGATTCTTCTTCTTATACTTAATCTTTAGCTCCTAGTACTTTAGAAGTACTATTTAACCTACCCTATAAGAATTGCCTGTACTTTACTATTATTAGAAAGGGCTAGTTTAAGAATTATTATATAATAAAAGGATATTTTAAGTATTATATTACTTATAAAGTAAGTAATTATTAATATTACTTTTAGTATACTTATATTAGCTAGTTCTATACTTTATTACTAACTTATAAGTAATTATTAAATATTTATACTTTTAATATATTATCTTATTATTACTTTAGATAATAAAGAATATTAAGTAAATAAGTATTATTTAATCTATCTAAAGCTTTATATTAACTAATTATATAAATAGTAACTTATATAAAATATACCTTTTATTTACTTATAAAGATATTAAATAAAAGTTTTAAGCTCTTTAAGTAAGGTATTAATAAAGTAATTACTTAGGGAGTAAGTAAAGAAAAGTCCTAGGATATTATTAATAATTTAAAAGAATAATATTTATATATTTATATTTTACTTAATAAGTTTATAGATATTATTATTATTTAGAGTATATTTAAAGAATAATATAGTATATAATTTAATAATTTTAAATATTATTTAAAAAAGAATTAAAATAAGCTTAATTTAATAAATTATTTTTTTTATATATTACTTTTACTTTATTTAATTAAGATTTATTATATTTAATAATACTTAAAATTACTTAAAATACTACTATAATAATACTTTAATAAGCCTATTAGTAGGCATTTACCTTATTTCTAGATAAGTTATTTTAAAGGAGCTCTTTTTATACTCTTAATATAACTATATATTTATAATATTAATATACTATAGCTAGATTATTATTTGGCTGCCTTTTTTAATAATAAGTTATATAGTTTGGAGATTATTATATTATAGATTTTAGTCTGCCTCTAGATTAAAGCGCATTTTACTAAAAAAGCACTTTAGGCTAATTATTTCCTTCGCAGTATATTCCAAAGCAAGCATTTCTACCTCTATTATTAATATTATTATAATAGCTTAGCAGGTGGCCTTCCATATAACTAGTCCACCAAATAGGCTTATTATATAGCCTTATAAAGACCTTTATATTTCAAGATTATCAGCAAAAGAGGCATCGCTAGCAATCACCATAATCTATAATTCACTGCTCTAACCATATTAAATTACAAGGCCTTATATTATGAAGAGATATTGAATAGCTTGGTTAGTAGTATTTTGATACTCCTGACTTAGGTTAATGAGAAAATAAGATAATAATAATATTATAAATATAAGATCTGGTCTAATTATTATTACTATATATAATAAGGAACCAATTTTTTTTAATATATCTTTATTTCCTATGTAGTTGTTTGGTCTTGCCTTTTAGCTAGCTTTATTACTGGAATTAGTATGTTAGGGTAAGTGTTTATAGTATTTAATTTAAATTTTATAATTATTTTTTTAATATATAAATTATAAAATAAATAAAGTTCTTCTAAACTAGCTTCCATTCCTAGCTTCTTAAGGGTTAAAGCAAACTCATTAAACCATAGCTAGAGTAAGTCCCTAAGACTATACAGAGCTCAGTTTAGCTCTATATACTTATTTAGTTGCTTGAATCTATCTGGTAATTTATATATAATTAATATATTATCTTTACTTCTTATTATATTAATAAAAGTATTAATAATATTAAGTTACTTGATTTCTAGATTAAATTAAGTAGCTAAAGTAATGATTATATAGAATAATTATATTATAAGTATTGTAGTATATATGCCTTTAATTGTAAAGATTTTTATAAATTATCTTAAATATATAATCTTACTTTATATTATTTAAGATATTTATTTTAGTTAAATTTATAAGTGAAGACCTATTTAAGTAGCAGTAGTTTAGTTTATGCCTTTATATGCTTTATTTCTCTCTATATTCCTTTTTAATTAGGGTTCTAATCTTTTAGTATATTACTTAAATAAATAGCTTATTTAATAAGTGTTTTATTATCTCTCTCTAGTTTTATAGAGGCTTAAGAAGATCATCTTAGTATAACTTGGGGCAGTTTAGTATCACACTAATCCAAGCAGCTTTCTTCTACTTTACTACTTCTATAAATATTATAAATATAATTTAAATGCTTTTAAGATCTATATAATTTATCTTATAATGATTAATTATAAAGAAATTTAATATTAGGTTCTTATTATAATCTTGCTATATTAAAGTCCTTTAATTCTACCTTATATTACTTTTTTAAGCTTAATAATAATATATTCATATACCTATAAGTATTTAAACAACTAATTAATCTTACCTTTAACCTTTGCCTTTTCTATATATAGGTCCTAACTTCTATTTCTAGCTTTATAATATACTAATATTAATAACAATTATAAACTTTAATAACTTAGATAATAGTATAGCTACTACTTTCTCTATTATCTCGCTTATTAATTAATTTATTACCTACTCTAATTATTCTAATTACTTATTTACTATCTTAAATATATATACTCTTAAGCTTATAGATTATTCTATTAGTAATTAATCTATTTTATTTATTATATTTAATTTATACTTTATTAAGCTTCTATTATACTCTCTAAATATATATTTTTTAGTTCTAAAGTTTATTTTAGTATTTAAAGTTCTATAAGCATTTAACTAGGTATATACTTGGTATCTTTTATTATATTTTAAATGATTATTTCTGTGCTTATAGATGCCTTTACCTTTAAGTTTAAATCTATAAATATTAGTTCTTGTAAAGATCCTTTATATATTGCCTTATTATTGATTTCCTCTTTAATTTAGAGAGCCCAATCTTTAAGTTAGATAACTGTATACTTGGCTAAGCTTAGCTTATCTAGTTTATAATTAATATACTTATTAAATTATATATTTTAAGTTATAATAACCTTTATAAGTTAAGGTATCTATATATAATATATATTGTAAGCTATATATTCTATCAAATACCCTATATAGCCTCTAGGGCTAACTTTTATATCTCTCTTTTATTAGCCTAATACTCTACCTTTAACTAAAGAATAAGTATAGTAACTATATATATATATATTATTCCAATTAGGCCTCAAATTAACTATAAGCTCTCTTATTAATAAAGAAGTATAATACCTAAATTATATATCTAACTTCTTAAATAGAAACATCTAATTTCTTATCTTTAAAGATAATATATTAAGTAAGTATATAATTATTCTAATACTCTCTAGCCATAGCTTTATTAGAAGCTTTATTCTATTAAGTATTATATTAAATTTATTTATTATTTCTTAATTTATATATTCAATAATACTATTTAACTCATAGGTCTTTAGTAGAGAAAGCTCTAAATCTATACCTTATTCATACGCTCATTTTTAGTATTTAATTAGACCTTTAATTGTAATAGTAGTAATCTCATTATCGTGCCTAATAATACATATTAAGAGACCAAATTGCCTCTTAATCTAGCTCTTAAATCAAAATAACTTATTAAATATAATAATTCCTTGCTTATTGGTAATAGGTTGTGTATAGAATATACCACTATATTCATCTTTTATAACTAGGAGCTAGTTGGAGCTATTATATTCTCTAGGGTAGTCTTACAATTCCCAGTAAATATGCCAAAATGGCCTTAGTAAATGATAGTCTAACTGCCTACATAATATAACCTATTTTATATATATTCAAGTACAAATCTTACAATCTATTCTTATAATTCCTTTGATTTACATATTACAATCCCTTCTTACTAGCTCCCTTAGCACTACAGCTCTAAGGTACCCTGCTTATTTATACTATAGCTCCTTAGTATCCTCTCTTAGCTTTGGAAGGTCCCTTAAAGGTCTGAACTGATAAATAGAGCTTTGCCTTTTATTTTCCAATATAATAATAATTAGTTAAATGCTTATATTATTAATTAAAACTATATTATTAAGTATTAGTTAATTTGATAGGTAGATAGAAATTGGCTTATATTAAAGAATTATTATATTATATATATATTTATACTTAATTAAAAAGATACTCTACTCTAGGCTTTTAAAATGCAGAGAGTAATTAAAGCTATAATACTAGACTTTAATCTCCTTTAAATAAGCTTTTAATATAATATTAATATAAAATCCTTTTACTATAATAATATTATTAAGCTCTAGGTTAACTATATAAGCACTAATTAAGTCTTTAAATAGATTCTTTAATATATATTTACCTTTTCCTATAATTAAAAACTAGCTCAAGCTTACCTCTATATAGCCTTCTTTTTCTAATATAAAGGATCCTTTTATAAGTTATTCCTTTAAATTAATTAAGTAAATAATACTATAGTTATTAACTAGTATACTTTAATAGAATAAGTGAAAAGCTATTTCTAATATTATAAACACTAATATAGCTTTTTATATTATATATAATAATATTAGATCAAGAATTATAATAATAATAATTAATAGAATCACATTTTATTTATTATTTTTTATAATTATTATAGCAGAAATCTAATCTTTTTATACTACCTCTTTATAAAGCTTATTCCATTTAGACTTCTAAAATCATATATATATATAAGTATAATCCTTATCTATTAGCTTCTTATTAAATTTAAAATTAAAGTCTTCTATAAGTATATATTAAAAGTATATATACTTAATTACTATAAACTTATAGAATTTTCTATTATATAGGCATTTAAGGCTTTTAAAAGAGACCGTTTACTATATCTCTAAGAGGTCTCCCAGTATAGCATAAATATTTATATACTTAGAATATAATTAGCTTAAGATAACTCTTAGGAAGATATTTCTATAGCTCTTAAGTGAGTTAATTGCTTGTTTTTTAACTTCTTTTTTATAAGTTGGTCTAATTGGTTCTATACCCAAGAAGGAGTAAACCAAGCACTAACTACTTAAAGGAAATTATAAATAATAAGTATTCCTTTAACCTTAAAGATACTATAAGTATTACCCCAAGCTTAGATTGAACTTTAAATTATATATTAAGCTTTAGGTTCTTAATTTATATAATTGGTATCCTTTAGGCAGTTTATATAGTGTAGCCTTACCTTATCAATTGTACTATTTTCTTTTAATATAAACTTTACCTTAAAAGCTTTAATAAGCTTATAAGTAATATAATCTTTATATTATTTAGTAATCTTATTGATAATTTCTTGGTAATAAGCTTCCTTAATAATCTTAATAATCTAAGTATATAGAGCTAACTCCTCTTAAGCTTGCTCTTTAAAGGTAATAAACTTAAAGTCAATCATTTTAAGCTCTATTTCTAACCTTACAATAATATCTATATCTTACAATATACCTATTTATCCTTTTTCCTTCTATTTATCTCTTATCTTTTTCTTTATTTTATTAAAGAATATTAGATTAGAAGTAATATTCAAATTATCTATTATATTTTCTTTATTAAGGTTAATATGTTCCTAGAGCTCTAGGCTTTATATATAATCTTTTAATATAAAGATCTATTTAATCTATTACTTTAATAAATGAAGTTTAATAGTAGTTGAAAGTCTTTAGGCACTTATAATATTAATATTAATAATTATTTTAAGTGTATAATAGTAATAATTATTATATCTAGTATTAGAAAATAGTGAAAAAAGTATTATTTGGTCTATTTAATTGAATATAAGATATAATAATGGAAGTTGCTGGCTTATGTAGCTACCTGGGCTTATAATTATCACACTTTGGTTATTAGGTTATAATAAGAGATTAAAAGAGCTTTAATTCCTATAAAATAAAAAGCAGTCAACTATATGTTTTATAGCTAGGTCCAGCCCCAATTGGCTGTGGGGCTGTGACAACGTATTGAGGCCGTGAGGCCATCGAGGCCAGCCACAACTAGTCTCCACATATTATTATATTATAGTTACTATAGCTTATATAAATTCTATAGTATCTTAAATCTTTTATAGTAAGTTCTTAGTCTAAGCTTTATTATTATTTAATAATAATTTTATAATAATCTCCTAGATTTTAAAAGGCTTTATATAATACCTATACTCTAAAAAGAAAGGATTTATTCTTATAATTAAATTTTTATAATTATTTAATATTAATTATATTATTAAAAGATAATAATTTTAATCCTTTTATAAATAGTAAATATATATTTATAGGTATACTTAAATTTTCTAGTTTATTTATTCTAGCCTTCTATTAGTTTATAAGTAGTATATTATATTAAGCTACTGTATAATACTAGCTAGCTTATAGAAGGCTTATTAGAACCTATTAATCTAATTACTTTCTTAATTATTAATAATAAATTAAAGTATCTTATATAATTTATAATAATAATTAAGGAATTATTCTATATAAGCTTCTACTTTTATTATAAATATAATCTTAAGTATAATAATTTATATAAATTAATTAATTATTATTTATAGATATTAAGACTTATTTTTATTTATTAGAGGAAGATCTATTATAAAATCTATAGCTAGATCATTCTATAATTATTCTAGAATTAGTAAAGGCTTTAATAGCTCTCTTTTTAACTATTACTAGATATAACTTCTTCTATAAACTTAACAATTAGTAATAAATTAGTGAATTAATTGTAATAATCCTAGCTAAAAGAATTACCTTAATACTAAGATTATTATATTATTATAGCTTAAGTGATCTTTAGTAATAGTATTATACTTTATTTATATAATATAAATATATAGTATTTTTATATTAATCTTATTACTAAATACCTATAATTAATCTTAAAAGATTAACTAATCTTTAGCATTTAAAGCATATTCTAAGATCTAAACTTTTAAATTTAATTTAAGTAGTAGACTTTACTTCTATTACTATACTATAGTATATATATTTATATAAGTCTTATTTATAATAATAGCTTAATCTTATAAATCCTATAGCTCTAGATAATCAAAGAAAACTACTATTTATAATATCTTTATTTAGATTACTTAAAGAATAACTTACTCTAGTGTAATTATTTTATTTTATAGAATAACTAATTAAGAGATTAATTGTAAATAATAATTTTATTTTTAGGATCTTTAATCTCCTTAAGTATATCTTACTCTCTATAGCTTAGTATATCTAGTGCTACTATCTTATTATTAGATTAATATTTAAGCTAAAAATTATATTTTAATAATTATTTTATTTAATAATTTTATTATTTTATAAAATATTAATATTTTATAAAGTATATTAAGTTTTTATAATTTATAATAATAGTAAATAGATTATAGCTATATAGTTCTACTCTTTAAATATCTAGATAATATATAATTATTAGTATCTTCTTATTATAGATTAAGTAATTATATTTTATTAGGCTTAGTTATTATAAGTAAAAGGTAATTGGCTAATAGTAGTCTTATTTATTTTCTTAAGCTAGAACTTCTTTTAATATATTATTTAAATAATTAGCTTTAAGAAATATTAATTTATTTAGATTTTATTATTATAATATAAGAGCTTTATAAAATCTATATTTAAATTCCTAAAAAGCTACTTTCTTACTAGATCTTTATTTAAAGATAATCTTTTTTAAATTAATATTATTAAAGGAATTAATATTTTTATAAAATCTAATATAAAGATCTAATAATAATTTATAAAGCTTAAAAAACTTTATATACCCTTTATTATTTAAGATACTTTTTATTTATAAATTACTTATTATTTTTTTAGATTATAGAATATTTCTTTCTTAGCCTATATAATAAATCCTAGATATTTTATTTTTTAAATTATAAACTTATACTTCTTTAAATCTAGATATAATCTAATAATAGCTAAGGTATAAAGTACCTTCTATACCTTTACTAGATAATCTTTCTTTAAACTATTAAAATAGATCAATATATTATTCAAATAAGTTATAACAAAATTATTTAGAAAATCTTATAATATCTTATTTATATATCTCTAGAATATAATAAGTATACCACTTAAGCTAAATAGGTATACTAGCTACTTATATAGCCTAAACTAGATCTAGAAGGCAATCTTGGCCTTATACCCTTTAGTTATTTAGATCTTATAGAAGGTAGTAACCATATCTAGCTTAGTAAATCACTTAATTTTAGATAGATTTTATAGTATTTTTATAATTAAGGGAAAAAGATACTAATCCTATTATGTAATAGTATTAAGTATATAGTAATTATAATAAAAGTATAATCCTTCTCTAGGCTTCCTAATAAATAATACTAAGGTATTAGTAGCTAAGCTACTAGCTTAAATAAATCCCTTATTTAATAGATCTTTAAGAGTTTTCTTAAGGATTAGTAATTTCTCTTTAGATATATTATATAAAGGTCTTTAAGGGAGTGATAATTTATCTTTGAATTTATCTTACTATAGATTAATTTTATAATTAATATTTAATTAATATAATAATAATTTAATTACTTTTATTATTAAAAATAATTTTTTAAATTTATTAAGTAATATAGTTAGAACTTGTTTCTTTAGGTTTTCCTTAATCTTTTATTAAAGGGCTTTTTAATATTTTTTAGGCTAATAGATTATATTAATAATATTACTAGATTATATATTTTATATAAGTAGTAATATTTAGCTATAAAGGTTATAATTATAATATAATAAGCTATCTATATCTAATAAACCCCTAGGGTTTCTTCTTTACTAGTAAGCCACAATTTAATTCCAGCTATTTTATAAGTAATATATTCCTTTACTATATTATAAATAATCTTATTTACTTTTAATTAAGACTTACTTAGGAATAAATCCTCTTTTAGGCCTTTTATAATATAGATATATAATCTTTACTTATAACCTTTTACTTTAAAGGTTAATGTTATAACCTTAGAGATATAAGTCCTTTCCTTAGACTTAGTAAAACTATTAAGCTATTATAGCTTATTCTTAATATATAAAAGAGCTAGCCAGTTGGCTAGATCTTTATTTATAAAGGCAAAAGTATTATAGCCTATATTAATAAAGATTTAAATAGATTAATTATTAACTCTTGCTTTAATTAAAGCTAATCTACTAATTATTATAGGCTTTTGCTTTACTTACCCTTAGAGATCTTTTCTAGATAGTTTTAATATTTGACTTTATATTAGAGCTCCTTCTTTTTTAAGTTTTTATTTTTATTAGTAGATAAGTTTAACTTTATAAAGTTAATATTATTAGCCTATTTGGCTTTTTTTATATAAGATTATTAGATTATTAATTAATAAATTAGATAAAAGATTTTTAAATAATTAAAATTTCTATAATTAAAGTAATATTATATATCTTAATCTTAATTATTAATAAATTACTTATAAACAATTGGTTTTTTAGTAATTATCTTACTTATTATTAATATATTACCTTTATAATCCTTAATTACTTTAAGAACTTAAGAAATATAATCTTACCTTTAGCTAGTAGTAGGTCCCTTTTTCTTTAGCTTCCTAAGTTTCTTTAGCTTTCAAGCTATATCTTATATTTAAGCTAGCTAGCCTATATAATTATATAATAAATCTACTATAATCAAGTTATATTATAATTATAAATTTAATATACCTTCTAAAAAGATAATCTTAGCTTAATTAGTCTACTAGGAGCCTTTTATATTTACTATAATCTACTTAAATTTAAGTAGAAAGCTTATAAGAAAAGTATTTTTATTTTATTAAAAAGTTTATAAAAATATTATTATATATACTTATAAATTAGTATCCTTATATATATAATCTAAATAATATATAAAATCTATAAGATTATAATAATCTCTAGGTCCTCTAGTAGTATAAAAGGTAGCCATTACCTTTTAAGATCTTACTATTAAATATAAATTAATTAAGTATTAAAGCTTTTAATTTAATATATAAAAATAAATATCTAGCTTTAATTTATTTTTTATTTATTATAATTATATTAGATACTTATAATAATTACTTAAAAACTTTAATAGATTTAAAAATAGCTTCTATTTTAAAAAGGATTATTAAAGGATATTAATATCTAGCCTAATTAAACCTAATAACTCTACCTTAATTAAGGCCCTTAAGCTCTCCTCAGGGCATTTTTATAATAATATTAATCTCTTTATTATATTACCTTATTAGGCTCTTAACTATATAATCTGCTTCTAGATTAGGGCTAAAGTTATATTTAATTTTTATTATATAAGCTATACTAGCCATTATTAGATTGCCTTATCTAGCACTAAGCTATTAGATCCTTGATCTATTATTATACTTATAAATATCTTAATTAATAGTTTATATTAAAATTAACTTAGCTTTAAATATATAAAGGACTAATCTTAGATTTATTCAATTTAAAAAGTGCTCTATATTAGTTTATCTAAAGCTAAAAAGGAAAAAGAAGAAAATAATTAGAAGAATATATTCTTTTAATTATATATACCTTAGTATGCCCTTACTATTAATATAATTATAAAGCTTAATCTAGGTGGATATGGTATAGCTATAATCCTCTGCTAGGCTTCAGCCTGTGACACTTAAGTTCTTCTATAAATAATTATTTATAAATATAATACTAATATAATATATTCTTTAATTAATTATTAATAATATCTTCTTTTATTTTCTTAAAATCCTAATTAAACTATTAGAACTATATACAAAGATTAGCAATAACTCTCTACCATATTCTCTTTTAATTAGCCTTATACTTATATTATATTCCTTTAAGTGACAAGCTATTATTATATATATCCTCTACATAATTAAAGCTAGAGGTTAAAGATCTCTTATCTTAATCATCTATATTACTAATTATATTATACTTTAAAAGTATTTGCATCTAGCTAGTATGCTAATTAATATATAGGTTATTATTATAACCCATGCCACAACAAGAGCGGTCAGACTCGGCAGAATAAGGATAGACCCACCTACCCTAGACCGTGATCACCACATATGCATGATCACTACCGCGATCAGGACATAATCACTATAACTACTACCATGATTATCAGAATAATCACTATAATATCCAGTGATCATACATTAAGCTTAGAAGTATATAGATGGATTAAAGCCAACTGTAAGGGATAGTCTTGATTAGCTTTTAATATAACTTAGTTACCTTAATTACAATTGACTATTACCTAATATAATACTTCTATTACTTTATTTACTATAATATGCCTAACTATCCTATTAATAATAAATCCTTCGTTCTGATTAGTTTATTAAGTTAGGAATTGACCAGATCGTTATAGTTATACTAATATAACTATGGATACCCTAAGATTAGGTTATTTATTCTAGTATTAATAATATTAAAGAAAATATTTTAATTCTTTTTATTAATAAAAACTTTAAAATAATCAAGCTTATAATTAATAACTTTATTATTATAACTAAATATAATACTTTCTAAGTTTAATATAATATAAGGATCTACTTTATTTTTCTATAATAATTAAAGTTAATTTATAACTCTTAAATAAATATAGTTTATTTTAGCTCTACTATCTACTATAATAATATACTAATTCCCTTTAATTCTAACTTTTATTTTAAGTCTTTATAGCTTCTTACTATTTATAATATATAAAGATTTTATAAAAAGCTTCTTTTATAGCTTTAAGAGATTATTTACCCTGTTATAACTCTTCTTTAGATACATAAGACCAACAAGTCACATATAGTTTCCAACCTTCTATAAGTAGAAGCTACCTAGTAGAATAGAGAAGACAAGCATATTCAATCTTATACTACAGGACCTACCTTTCCATATCGTGAGGCAAAACCGCTACATCCAATCTTCCGCTGGCTGATATCGACTTGTCGTATCAGGGACCTCATCATCTACACAAAGTACTTACCGTTAGCTAGATCCTACGTACCGACGGTCGACTACACCCAGAAGTGTAACAGTATTCCTTTATTTAAATAAAGAAGGGGATTATATTGTCACAGGCTGAAGCCTGGCAGAGGATTACGGCTATGCCGTATCCACCTAGATTAAGCTTCATGACTATGTTGGTAGCAAGGGCATATTAAGGTATATATAATTAGAAGAACACATTCTTCTAATTATTTTCTTCTTCTTCCTTCTTAGCTTTAGATAGATTAATATAGAGTACCTTTTAGGTTAAATAAACCTAGGATTAGTCTTTTATATATTTAAAGCTAAGCTAATTTTAATATAAATTATTAATTAAGATATTTATAGGTATAATAGTAAATTAAGGATTTAGTAGCTTAATGTTAGATAAGATAATCTAATAATAACTAATATAGCTTATATAATAGGGATTAAGTGTAGCTTTAGCCTTAATCTAGAAGTAGATTATATAATTAAAAGTTTAATAAAGTAATATAATAAAGAGATTAATATTATTATAGGAATACCTTAAGAAGAGCCTAAGGGCTTTAATTAAGGTAGAGTTATTGTTATGACCCATGACATGCCTAGGCGGTCTACGATGGCAGAACTAACACCTACTTACTCTATAGCCCCACACTAACCAATAAGGAAGCGCTCACTCACAATCACCTATAATATTGGTGATCACCCTGTGATTACCTACCCGATTATTAATACTTAGATAGAACTAATATAGTGAGCGTTTACTATAATAATAGTATATAAATAGATTAGAATCCGCCCTTATAGCCAATACTAACTAGTTTTTAATATAACTTGGTTACTTTAATTGTGATTGATTATTACTTAATATAATACTTCTATTACTCTATTTACTATAATGCACCTAACTATCCTACTAATAATAAACCCTTTATTTTAATTGGTTTATTAAGTTGGGAATTGATTAGACTGTTATATGTTGAAAGCTCTTATTCAATTGGTTACCTACATTAATAATTAAGTAATAATAATATCTAGAAAGAATCTTACTACTATTACTCCTCCTAGTAATGCTAAGTTGATTATAGAATTATAGTAGATTAAAAAGAAACTTATAGATGTATAAGTATAATTTAAAGTAGAAAAAGCCAGAACCACTACAGTTGAAGGAAATAAGGGTAAAGATATTGGTGAAATTCTAAGACCCCTAGTCCTAGAACCTTTTTAGGAAAGACTGTTAATGTAGTCCCCTTCCTTACCCAAATAAAGGGATACTTCTGCTTCTTCCTAACGCAACTTACAACCCCTAAAGCCTAGGTACTATATACCAAAACCCTCCTCCAAGGAGATATAGGAGTATGGTTTAAACCTATTATGAGAGACTATCTGGAAAATAAGGATAATATTGACTAAAATGAAGAGATCTAAGAGATTTTTAGAGACTAGGAATATTTTGAAACTACTATTAAAGATAATTTTAGCACAATTAATATAGAACAATAAGCTATAAATTAGTTATATAAACTTAAATAAACAAAATCCTATAGTTAGTATTTAGCCAAGTTCAAAAGAATTATAGCACAAATAGCCTAGGATAATAATATACTAATAGAACTTTATTATAAAGGTTTAAAGAGTGAAGTTAAGGATGAAATCTATAAGGAAGATCGACTAGAGAAACTCTTAAAGTATATCAAAAGTATTATTAAAATTAATAAAAGATAATTTAATTAATATAAAGAATACGCCTAAGATAATAAAAACCTATATATCCTGAATAAAAGAAAAACCTAGAATAAGCAACAAAGTACCATATATAGGACTCATTTAGAACTAATAAAACTCGGTACTACCTAGGGGTATAATAAAAGTAAGATTATCTGCTTTAATTGTGGAAAAAAAGGATATAAATCTTTTAAATACTGCTCCCTAAAAATAGGAAATTAGTTTAAATCTATATTAAAAGGATAGAAATAACTTAATACTATAAAAACTTAATAGACCCTAGTACTAGAAGGAAAAGAGGATATTATAGGAAAAGTTGTTCTTGCTGTTATTAAGAAATATGAACTAACCACTATAGTTAAGTAATGCATGGAAAACCATAAGTTACGCAAGGTAAAACTTATCCTGTAATAAGAAATTGATAAAGCTATCCAAAAAGCATGGTCAACTTAATAAGAAGGCTAGTCCTACCTTCCTTATAAATAGTTGGAATGAGCCAAGAAGATAGAAATCCTTATATCCATCCTAAATATATATACTAATAAAGTATTAGTATGGTGGGATACTTATATTTATAATAAAAATAGAAATAAGAAATAAACAACTAATATTAAAAGAATGGCTTAATAAGTTAAGGAACTTTTATAGGATGGAAATAAAGTCTTCTTACTTATATAAAATGAATGGTAATTAGGAAACTATAACCCCTGACTTATCTAATATAAGGAAAATGACCTTAGATTAAATACAATATATAAAAAATATAAGAATATCTTATAGATAAGCTACTATAATTATAACTGCCTCCAATATATAGAATAAAAGTAGTATATAGTATACTTTCCTATTAGGGTAGAAGATGTGGTTATCTATTATGCCTATAGGAGACACTTCAACTAATATAAAGTAATAGGAAGAAATCCTTATTATTAGTTTATTATATTGGAATTAAGTAAGCTTAAGTTCCTCGATTGTAGTAAGCTGCTTTGGAATGAATGTTAAGATCTTAAATATGATATCTATATGATAGATAAAGTAATGGCCTGGTACTGAATAAAATTAAAAAATGAGTGGAGCTTTTTATAGAAGAGTAGTAGGAGTGGCTAGGGCAATAATCCCTAAAGTTATTAAAAGAACTTTTTAAAAAAGTTTTATACTTTATAATTAAAGAGTAACCTTGATAATAATTAGAAATAAAAGTAAGAATTAAAGGGAAGTGGTGTAATACTATAGTAGATAGTGGAGTTAAGTAAAATTATATGAATCCTTGAGTAGTTAATGAACTTTAGCTATTATGGATAATGAAAGTTGATCTATATGAAATTATTAATATAGAAGGAACACCCTTTAGATATAATAATAGTATTATAGATAAAAAGATTGATTACCTGAAAGTCTTTATTAAAGGAAAGAACCAAAGAATAACCTTTAATATTGTTAATATTAGATAATATGATCTAGTTTTAGGGTACCTATGGTTATACCGATATAATCTTAATATCTACTGGTGTACTGGCCAGGTGTAAATACCTGAGGAGTATGATGTAGCTAGTAATATTTTTATAAAATATAATAAGAGATCTTGAACTCCTAGCCCTAACTAAGTAGGAGATATAAGTGAAAGAGAATCTTTATTACCTAGAGGAATAAAACACAAATATAAGAATGGTTAGAAAAAACAAAGATAATAAATAATTGTCTACCTTAGAATATAGTTCTAATAAATTAATAAAAGCTTTAAAGAAATAAAGGTTGAAGTAGAAATAGATAGATTGTATAATGTACTTCTATAGTACCGAATCTATGAAAAGCTCTTTATAGAAGAACTAGACACTGGATTACCTGAGTTTAGCTAGTGAGATCATGAAATCGTCCTTAAAGATAGATCTAACACCTGATTTTACTTTATTTATAATTTTAATTAAATTGAGCTTAATACCTTAAAGGAATATATTCAAGATATACTTAAAAAGGGATATATTTATATTTTAAACTCCGAAGCTGGTTACCCTGTTATGTTTATGCCTAAGAAAAACGGGAAGCTATGTCTTGTTGTAGATTATTGATAGCTCAATGATATTACTATTAAAGATTGCACTCTACTACCATTGATTAATGAAATAAAGGATTGCTTTTATGGAGCTAATATCTTTACTATATTGGATCTTAAAGGAGCATATAATCTTATTTGTATTAAAGAAGGATATAAATGGAAAACCGCTTTCTAAACTAAGTTTAGACTGTTTAAATATCTAGTTATGCCTTTTGGACTTATAAATGCACTAGCATTATTCCAATAAATAATAACCAATATATTATAAGAATACTTAGATATTTTTGTTGTTTGCTACCTAGATAATATCCTTATTTTCTCTAAAAATGAAGAAGAATATGAAGAATATGTCTATAAGGTCTTAAAAGCCCTCTAAGACGCCAAACTCCTGGTTGAATTAGAAAAAAGTAAGTTCCATACTTAAAAAGTAGAATTTCTAGGATATATTATTAGCTTTAATAAAATTTGCATGGATCTAAAGAAAGTTGTTGTAGTGAAAGATTGGAAGGAATCTATTAATGTAAAGGAAGTACAAGCCTTTCTAGGATTTGCTAATTATTACCGAAGATTTATTAAGGGATTTAATAAAATTACCTTAGGTATGATAGAACTAACTAAGAAAGGAATTACCTTTTAATAGGGAAATAAAGTATAATAATCATTTGAAGCTATAAAAAATGCTATTTTAGAAGAACCTATCCTTATAATATTCAACCCTAATAAACCTATAGAGCTAGAAACCGATACATTGGACTTCGCCCTAGGGGCCTAGATCGGACAACAAGATGAACAAGGAAACCTATATCCTATAACATTCTACTTATATAAGCTATATAGCCTTAAGCTAAACTATCCTATCTATGATAAAGAATTTCTTATTATTATTAATGCTTTTAAAGAATTCTGATAATACCTTTTAGGAAGTAATTATAAAATTATAGTATATACTAATTATAAAAACATTACTTACTTTATAATTACTTAAAAACTCAGTGGAAGGCAACTATAATATGTAGAATACCTATCCGAATTCAACTATTAAATTGTTTATGTTAAAGGAACTGAAAATGGCTGTGCTGATGCAATCAGCTGCTAACCTAACTACAATATAGAAAAACCAAAAATATAAGAAAAACTATTGATTTATAATACTAATAAAGGATTAGAATAAGCCTTAATTAGTGGAATGATAATAGAAATAAAGAAAATAATTGCTATTATAAGAATAGAAGGATTGCTATGTGTAATTAGAACCACTATTGTGGAAATACTTATACAATAAGTAGAATAAGGCAATCTATTATTAAGGAAAATTGAAGAATATAATCTAGTACTTCTAGAAGAAGAAAAAACAGATTACCTATAAGTGCCAGAAGAATATTAAATGGAGTTAATAAGGGATATTTATGAATATCCCTTGCATAGCTATAAAGGCATTAATAAAATCTTTAAATGAGTTAAATAGATATTTTCCTTTAGTAAGATGAAAAAGAAAGTTGAATAAGTATATAAGAAATATAGCCTATATTGACATTCTAAAAAACTAAGATATAAACTATATAGATTATTGTAACCATCTTCTATTATATAATAATTATAGGACTTAATTATAATGGATTTTATTATTAATCTTTTCTTATTAGTAGACCCTGCTATAAGAATATATTATAATAGTATTTTCATTATTATTAATCACTTTATAAAAGTAGTATATTATCTCCCTTATAATAAAGTAATAAAAGAAGAATAATTTGCCTACCTTTTCTTTTAAAATATAATTGCTATATATAAACTACTAATTAAAATTATTTTAAATAGAGGATAATTATTTGCATTTAAGTTTTAGTAAAGCTTGATGTCCTTAATAGGATTAAATTATAAGCTAAGTATAGCCTTCTACCTCTAAATGGATGGGCAAATTGAATGCTAAAACTAGGAAATTGAGCAATATCTACAATATTATATTAACTATAAGTAAACCGATTGGGTAGAAAAGTTATTTATTGTATAGTTAGTATATAATATATCTTATAATTATAGTATTAAAATAATATCAGTAAAAGCTAATTTTGGCTTTACACTAAACGCTTACTAAGCCCTCTTAGAAGGTATAATTTAAGTAAAAGTTATAATTAAATTAGATGATTTAAGAAAATTATATAAAGAAATGAAGATAGAATTTGAGTTTGTTTGTAATATTATAAAAAGATATTATAATCTTAAAAGGTTAAAGGGACTAATCTTTTTGGAGGGAGATATAATCTATCTAGCAATAAAAAATCTTATAATAAAAAGATAAAATAAAAAAATCAACTTTATATAGATTAGACTATACCTAATTAAAAGAAAAATATTAGAAAATAATTATAAGCTTGATCTTCTAGATAATATTAAAGTCCACCCTATCTTCTATATTTTATTACTGGAATCTAGTGATAGCATCCAAGTTAATATAGGACTAATATATAAACCACAGATAGAAAACCCTGAAGACCAATAGGAAGTCAAAAAGATCTTATAAAGAAGAGAAGAAGATAGAAAATTTAAAATTAAATAAAAAGGTTATAAAGAGATAATATAGAAATCTGTAAAACACCTCACATACTGCTTGAAGCTGCTGGAAGTATTTCTAAGAATATAATATTAAGTAAACCATCGAGGTTAATAGTATTCTAATTGATAATATCTACTATCTCTAAAGACTACACTTGAATAATAGCTTCCGACTTTACTTAATCTGCCTTTTTTAACTTATTTAAAGAAGAAAGCTTATAATGTACTATCTCTATACCCTTTATCTTAAGTTAATATTTCTAATAATAAAGATAGGATAAATGGTTTAAGGATTCCTGAACCTTAGCTTGAGTTACAAGTGCCTCCGCTTATATATAAAGGAACTCCTTCTTAGCAATCTCTTTTTCTATATCCAAATAATTAGACTCCCGATTTATCCGGTTTACTATAAAAGTTAACAACCAATCACATTTACTACTATAAAATAATGCACATGTAGCTAAAGATGCCTTTGAAGTATTATAGGTCCTATTATAACAAATGCATTTATTGTAATGGTTATTAAAATCTAGTAATATCTTATATTATAAATCTTTAGAGGAATAGAATGAATATGGTATAATTTTAAAACCTATTAAATTAATAAGCTAAGCTTGGGCCTTAGTATAAAGATGCTATTTGGAATCACTTGGACTATGAGGTATAATTAGAAAATATTTTGAAGGTTAAAAATAGGGAACTCACATATAAGGTCGAACTAACAGGCCTTGAGAACAAGATTAATAGAGAGAGGATATCATGTTATGATCTATAATATACCTAGGCGGTCTATGATAGCAGAATTAATATCTACTTACTTTATAGTTTTATATTAATTAATAAGGAAGCGCTTACTTGCAATTACTTATAATATTGGTGATTACTTTATGATTACTTACTTGATTATTAACACTTAGATAGAACCAATATAGTGAGCGCTTACTATAATAATAGTATATAGATGGGTTAGAATCCGCCCTTATGGCCAATACTAACTAGCTTTTAATATAACTTGGTTACCTTAATTGCGATTGATTATTATCTAATGTAATATTTCCGTTGCTTTATTTACTATAATACGCTTAACTATCCTGCTAATAATAAACCCTTTGTTCTGATTGGTTTATTAAATTAGGAATTGACCAGACTGTTATAGTTATTAGGTTTAATTAGATTAGATATTGATATTTTTTAATAATCTTTTTTAAAGTAGAAGTTATTTCTAAATCTATTAAAGTTTTTAAGTAATTATTATAAATATTTAATATAATTATAATAAATAAAAAATAAATTAAAGTTAGATATTTATTTTTATATATTAAATTAAAAGCTTTAGTACTTAATTAATTTATATTTAATAGTAAGATCTTAAAAGATAATAGCTACCTTTTATACTACTAGAGAATCTAGAGATTATTATAATTTTATAAATTTTATATATTACTTAGATTATATATATAAGGATATTAATTTATAAGTATATATAATAATATTCTTATAAACCTTTTAATAAGATAAGAATACCTCTTTTATAAGCTTTCTATTTAAATTTAAGTAGATTATAGTAAATATAAGAGGCTTCTAGTAGGCTAATTAAGCTAAGATTATCTTTTTAGAAGGTATATTAAACTTATAATTATAATATAATTTAATTATAGTAGACCTATTATATAATTATATAGGCTAGCTAGCTTAAATATAGAATATAACTTAGAAGCTAAAGAAATTTAAGAAGCTAGAAAAAAGAAACCTACTATTAGCTAAAGGTAAGATTATATTTTTAAGTTCTTAAAGTAATTAAAAATTATAAAAATAATATATTAATAATAGGTAAGATAATTACTAAGAAACCAACTTTTTATAAGTAATCTATTAATAATTAAGATTAAGATATATAATATTATTTTAGTTATAAAAGCCTTAATTACTTAAAAGCCTTTTATTTAATTTATTAATTAATAATCTAATAATCTTATATAAAAAAAGCTAAATAGGCTAGTAATATTAACTTTATAAAATTAGACTTATCTACTAATAAAAATAAAAACTTAAAAAATAAGAAGCTTTAATATAAAGTTAGGTATTAAAGCTATCTAGGAAAGATCTTTAAGGGTAAGTAAAATAAAAGCCTATAATAATTAATAGATTAGCTTTAATTAAAGTAAGAATTAATAATTAATCTATTTAAGCTTTTATTAATATAAGTTATAATACTTTTATCTTTATAAGTAAAGATTTAGTTAACTAGCTAGCCCTTTTATATATTAAGAATAAACTATAATAGCTTAGTAATTTTACTAAGTTTAAAAAAGGACTTATACTTTTAGAATTATAACATTAACCTTTAAAGTAGGAGATTATAAGTAGAGATTATATACCTATATTATAAAAGACCTAGAAGAAGATTTATTCCTAGATAAGCCTTAATTAAAGGTAAATAAGGTTATTTATAATATAATAAAAGAATATATTACTTATAAAATAGCTAGAATTAAATTATAGCTTACTAATAAAAAAGAAACCCTAAAGGTCTATTAGATATAGGCAGCTTATTATATTATAGCTATAACCTTTATAATTAAATATCACTACTTATATAAAATATATAATCTAGTAATATTATTAGTACAATCTATTAGCCTAAAAGATATTAAAGAAGCCTTTTAATAGAAGGTTAAGGAAGATTTAAAGAAATAAGTTCTAATTATATTATTTAATAAATTTAAAGAATTATTCTTAATAATAAAAATAATTAAATTATTATTATATTAACTAAATATTAATTATAAAATTAATTTATAATAAAATAAGTTTAAAAATAAACTATTACTCTTTTAAGGATCTTTATATAATATATCTAAGGAGGAATTACTAGTTCTTAGAAAGACTCTTAAAGATTTATTAAATAAAGGATTTATCTAAGCTAATAGTTTAGCTACTAATACCTTAGTATTATTTATTAAGAAGCCTAAAGGAGGATTATACTTTTATTATAATTACTATATACTTAATACTATTATATAATAAGACTAATATCCTCTTCCCTTAATTATAAAGATACTATAGAATCTATTTAAAGTTAAGTAGTTTATTAAGCTAGATATGGTTACTATCTTCTATAAGGTCTAAATAGCTAAAGGGCATAAGGCTAAGACTACCTTCTAGATCTAGTTTAGGCTGTATGAGTAGCTAGTATGTCTATTTAGTCTAAGTGGTATACTTATTATATTCTAGAGGTATATAAATAAGATATTATAAGACTTTCTAGATAACTTTGTTATAGTTTATTTAGATAATATATTAATCTATTCTAGTGATTTAAAGAAGGATTATTTAGTAAAGGTATAGAAGGTACTTTATATTTTAATTATTATTAGATTATATTTAGATTTAAAGAAGTATAAGTTTATAATTTAAAAGGTAAAATATCTAAAATTTATTATATAAATTAGGAAAGAAGTATTTTATAATCTAAAGAAATAATAAGTAATTTATAAATAAAAAGTACTTTAAATAATAAAAAATATATAGAGTTTTTTAAGCTTTATAAATTATTATTAGATCTTTATATTAGACTTTATAAAGATATTAGTTCTTTTAATAATATTAACTTAGAAAAGGATTATCTTTAAATAAGAACCTAATAAGAAAGTAGCTTTTTAAAAACTTAAATATAGGTTTTATAAAGCTTTTATATTATAATAGTAAAATCTAAATAAATTAATATTTTTTAAAATTAATTATTTAAATAATATATTAAAAAGAGTTCTAGCTTAAGAAGATAAGTAAGATTACTATTAATCAATTACCTTTTACTTATAATAATTAAGCCTAACAAAATATAACTACCTAATCCACAATAAGAAGATATTAATAATTATATATTACTTAAATACTTAAAGAGTAGAACTATATAATTATAATCTATTTACTATTATTATAAATTATAAAAATCTAATATACTTTATAAAATATTAATATTTTATAAAATAATAAAATTATTAAATAGAATAGCTATTAGAATATAATTTTTAGTTTAAGTATTAACCTAATAGTAAGATAGTAGTACTAGATATACTAAGCTATAAAGAGTAGAATATACCTAAGGGGATCAAAGACTTTAAAAAGTAAGACTATTATTTATAATTAATCCCTTAATTAGCTATTTTATAGAATAAAGTAATTATATTAAAGTAAATTATTCTTTAAGTAATCTAGATAAAGATACTATAAATAGTAATTTTCTTTAATTATCTAGAGTTATAAGATTTATAAGATTAAATTATTATTATAAATAAGATTTATATAAGTATATATATTATAATATAATAATAAAAATAAAGTTTATTATTTAAATTAAATTTAAAGGTTTAGATCTTAAAATATATTTTAAATATTAAAGATTAATTAATCTTTTAAGATTGATTGTAGGTATCTAGTAGTAAGATTAATATAAAGGTATTATATACTTATATTATATAAATAAAATATAATATTATTATTAAAGATTATTTAAACTATAATAATATAATAATCTTAATATTAAGGTAATTCTTTTAACTAAGATTATTATAATTAATTTATTAATTTATTATTAATTATTAAATTTATAAAAAAAATTATATTTAGTAATAATTAAAGAGAGGGCTATTAAAGCCTTTATTAGTTCTAGAATAATTATAGAATAATCTAATTATAGATTTTATAATAGATCTTCCTTTAATAAGTAAAAATAAATCTTAATATTTATAAATAATAGTTAATTAATTTATATAAGTTATTATATTTAAGATTATATTTATAATAAAAGTAAAAGCTTATATAGAATAATTCTTTAATTATTATTATAGATTATATAAAATGCCTTAATTTATTATTAATAATTAAGAAAGTAATTAAATTAATAGGTTCTAGTAAGCCTTCTATAAGCTAGCTAGTATTATATAGTAGCTTAGTATAGTATACTACTTGTAGATTAATAGGGGGCTAGAATAAATAAATTAGGAAATCTAAGTATATCTATAAGTATATATTTACTATTTGTAAAAGAATTAAGGTTATTATCTTCTAATAGTATAATTAGTATTAAATAATTGTAAGAACTTAGTTATAAAAATAAGTCTTTTTTTTTAAAGTATAGATATTATATAAAATCTTTTAAGATTTAGGAGATTATTATAAAGTTATTATTAAATAATAATAAAACCTAGGCTAGAAACCTATTATAGAAGATTTAAGATATTATAGAATTTGTATAAGCTATAGTAATTATAATATAATAGTACTATAAATAGATAACAAATAAGAAGCAGATATTAGCAAAGAGGTTTAAGATTGGAGATAAGGTCTAGATTAATCTAACCAATTATAAGTCCTCTAGGCCTTATAAGAAGCTAGATTGGCTATATTAGTAATATACTATAATAAAGATAATAAATATATATATAATAAAGGTTAATATATCTAAGGTAATATACCTATAATTCTATATTAATCTTTTAAGAAAAGTATAATAGGATCTCTTATTAAAATAATAATAAAATAATTTCTAGTTCTTATTAATTTAAGTAAATAATAAAAATAAGTAAATAGTTAAAGAAATCCTATATATTAGATAGAAGTAATAAAAATAAAATAAAATTTAAAAAACTTTTATTTAATAGTATAATTATAAAGAATTTACTTAATAATTAATAAAGTTCTTAATAGAGCTAGAAGCCCTAAATATATATAAAGCTATCTATAGGCTAATTATAGAATTAGATAATCTAGTAAGTAAGTATATAGTATTAAAATAATAAAATCACTACTTAAAAGAAAAGGAAGGTAATATTATAGGCTAAAGCCTAGTAGAGGATTATAATTATATTATATCTATCTAAATTAAGCTTTATAATTATATTAGTAATGAGGGTATATTAAGGTATATATAATTAGAAGAATATATTCTTCTAATTATTTTCTTCTTTTCCTTCTTAGCTTTAGATAGATTAATATAGAGCACCTTTTAGGTTAAATAAACCTAGGACCAGCCCTTCATATATATTAATAGTTTTTTCTAGAAAGGGTTTTAAAACTAAAGGTCTTAGAATTTTATTAATATCTTTACTTTTACTTTCTTTAACTATAGTAGTTCTAGCTTTTTTTATTTTAAGTTAAGCTTATATATTTATAAGTTTCTTTTTAATTTATTATAATTTTATAATTAATTTAATATTATTAAGAAAAGTAATAATAATAAGGTTTTTTTTTAAATATTATTATTATTTAATTATTAATATAAGTAATTAATTAAGTAAGAGCTTTTAATATATAATAATTTAATTAATTTTTAATTTAATAAATTAATTAAAATAAAAAGTTTATTATTAATAAAATAATTAAATATATTATAGTAAATAAAATAATAAAAGTATTATATTAAATAATAATTAATTATAATTAAAATAATTAAATTATATTAAAAGTTAATTAATATTAATTATAAAAATAGATTCTAATCTATTTATATACTATTACTTAATAAATACTTATTATATTAATTCTATCTAATATATTAATAATTAAAATAATAATCATAAAGTAATCACTAATATTATAAATAATCACTTATAAGCGCTTCCTTATTGGTTGGTGTAAGGCTATAGGGTAGGTGCGCGTCAGTTCTGCCATTGTTGACCGCCTGGGCGTGTCATGGGTCATAAGATTGGCGGCTAAACGCTGCTGCACAACTGGCACCATGAACAAGCCGGGCAACGAGCTCCACTGCCAGTAAAAAAAATATCCTTTCAGGATTGTTCAGGTGTTCAAGAACCTGGCACGGTCGTGGCTCCCCTGGCCCACGGCATTGTGCTTGTCCTACATGCTATGGGAGTAGATGGTGGTTGGTGTCCCCCTTTGGTGTTGCTCACCCCTGAGATAGCGCAAAAGAGCTTGGATGCTGGTTGGACAAGCAAGTCTGATGTATATGATATTGGGCACTGCATCGAATGCCTTGTTTATGCGAACGCGCCCATCACTAAACAGGTGGAGTGGCCGGTTCCGGCACCACTTGATGCTATTATTAGGGCATGCATGCGCGAGGTACCTGACGATCGTCCAAGCTTGAAGGAATTGCGAGCTATGGTTGAAGCTATAGTGGTGGACTCGGAGTGATAAATGCCACCGAGGCGGGAGGTATTGTTTTTCTGTTATAGTGCTGGATAGTTTTGAGATGAATTTGTCAAATATTTTACAGATGCATGTATGGGTAAAAATCCGGGCCTTGGTATAACTCGGCCAAGGAGTGTTGCATGCTTGTTTGGATGTTGTAGTCTAGGCCAGGATCCGGGGCAATCAGCAATGTAACGACTCTACGGCTGACGAACCGCCCTTCGACCCTCTGTATTATAAGACTTGGTAGAACACCTCGACAAAGTAGCCCAGAAGTATACCGCTAGACCCAAAGTAGTGATTGTAAAAGAACTGGTCCACATATTTATCTGTATGGATTGGTGGAATATTGTTTCCTACATTTTTGGATTCCTTGAGAAGAAAAATCATGAGGCAGGCCGCGACGCTTGCTACTGCAATGGGCTGTGGGCTTGTGGTGTGGGAAGATGCAGCTGATGTCTGAATGAGAGTCTTAAATTCCCAAGGACACCCTAGGAACAATGATTTAATTCGACAATTGACACAATCTAATTTCTGTAGGATAATTCGTCGGCTATGAGTCTAAATTAACTTCAACAAAAATGATGTACTTTTAAAGAAGACTAAAAAATAATGCAAGAGTAATAGCCAAGCATTATCCCTGAGAAGCACAATTGCAAAATGTATCCCAGCAGAGAAGTAATGATCCAGTTCAGCTTGTACACTGTCTCCTCCCCAAAATAGAATTACAGCCTCTTAGCTCCGGCTGCGATTAAAATCTCAGCAATTTCTAGATGGCCTTCTCGTTCGGCTATTTGGACTATAGAATCGCGTGAGTGGGCCGTATTGATATCAGCTCCAGCTAAAAGCAAACTCTCAACAATCTCTTTATCGCCATGTTTAACTGCTACCTTTAATGAAGTTTCCTGGTAAATTGTAGTAGAAGAAGTATTGGCGTCAGCTCCAGCTGCAAGTAGAATATCAACGGTATCCCTATGGCTGTTGTTAACTGCCAGTAGGAGTGCATTTCGTCCAAGCCGCATTATATTATTTCCAGGAGGGGCATTGACATCAGCTCCCAGTGCAATTAGAATCCGAACAATTTCATGATAACCTTTTTCGGATGCTTTATGAAGTGTATCTGCTAGACCATCCTCAGTAACAGCCCCAACATTAGCTCCGGCTGAGAATAGAATTTTGACAATGTCCCCATGGCCATTCTCGGCTGCTGCCTGAAGCGCAGTTCGTTCAAAGGGGAGATATCTATAACCAGCAACCGCGTTAATATTAGCTCTGGCTTCAATTAGCATTTCGACGATTTTTCGATGACCGTTTTGAGCTGCTAATTGCAGAGCAGGGAAATGAGAAGAGGGAGAGCTATTAGCATCAGCTCCGGCTACAATTAAAATCTCAATGATTTCTGTATGGCCATTTTCAGCAGCTGCTTCAAGCGCTGTCCGTCCAAAGCTAGGAGGAGCAGCATCGTTAATATCGGCTCCTGCTGTAATAAGGATCTTGACCACTTCTTGGTGGCCCTTTTCAGCTGCACCTTGGAGAGCGGTTCTTCCTTGAAACTCATCGGAGGCAGGGGCATTGACATCCGCTCCAGCTTCAATCAGAAACTTGACCATTTCTTGATTTCCTGCTTCAGCTGTCGATTGAAGCGCATTTCTTCCACCTCCACCAGCGGCGTTGATATTCGCTCCAGCTGAGAGAAGCATCTCAACAATTTCTGTATGGCCTTTTTCAGCCGCTGCTTGGACTGCAGTTCGTGCCATGACGCTGTGAATGGCAGCAGCATTCACGTCAGCTCCGGCTGTAATTAGAAATTTAACCATTTCTGAATTGCCTTCCGCCGCCGCTGTTTTAAGCATATCCGCTAGTTTAGTTGTGCCAATGGTCTTTATATTAACCCCGGCTGAAAGCATCCTCCTCATAACCTTTTGATGACCGCCTTTAACTGCTAGGTGAAATGCAGTTTCTCCCCAATCATTAACGGGATCAATATTGGCCCCAGCTGCAATTAACATATCAAAAATCTCCCGATTGTCGCTTGCAGCCGCCCAGTGAAGTGCGGTAGGCTTATAATGACCAGTATCAGCATTGACGTCAGCTCCGGCGGTAATGAGCATTTTCACAATTTCTTGATCACCACATGCGACTGCTCTCTGAAGTGCAGTTATCTTTTCTGAATACCTCCCAGAAACAGTATTGACATTGGCTCCGCCTGCAATAAGAGCCTTGACGGTCTCTTTATGGTCCCATCTCATTGCTTGAATAAGTATAGTTTCTCCGTCCCTCGTAGTAGCATTGATATCAGCCCCAGCCGCAATCAAAATCTTTACTATTTCATCATGGCCTCTGGAAGCTGCTGCTTCAAGGGCGGTTTCTCCATTTTCATCGGAAGCAGCAGCGTTAACATTAGCTCCGGATAAAAGCAGAATTTTGACGATCTCATGGTGGCCTTTCTGTGCTGCGGCTTGAATTGCAGTCCTGCTATTTCTTTCAGATATATAGGTAGCAGCAGGAGCATTAACATTTGCTCCAGCTGTAATTAGAAATTTAACAAACTCTGGATTGCCTTTGTCGGCTGCTAATTGGAGTGCAGTTCCTTGAAAAAAGGAGGAACCAGCAGCATTAATGTCGGCTCCAGCTGCCACTAGATATCGAGCAATTTCATCATGGCCATTGGAAATTGCTATTTGGAGTGGAGGCCCTTGACCTAAACCACCAGTGTTTAAATCAGCTCCAGCTGAGAGCAGAATCTTGACAATCTCTTCATGGCCATTTTCAGATGCTGCTTGTAGTGCAGTTCGTCCAGACCATGCGTAACTAGAAGCATTGACATCAGCCCCAGCTGCGATCAAACTCTCAACAATCTCACGGTGCCCTTTTTCAGCTGCTTCGTGGAGTGCGGTTTTCTCTAAAGAATAGGGACAGGCATTGACATCAGCCCCAGCTGCGATCAGAGTCTCAACAATCTCTCGGTGCCCCATTTTACTTGCTATTTGGATATGAGTTGTCGCAAACCGAGCTCCAGTCTCAACATTTACATCAGCCCCTGATGCAAGGAGTAGTTTTATAAAGGCCTCGTGTCCGTTTTGTGCAGCATACCACATTGGAGTTCGACCGCGATTATCTGTTTGGTTTGGTTTTTGTCCAAGTTCGACTAATGGACCAATAGCCTTGTTTATTCCAATGAATCCTGCCAAATGCAACCCGGTCCAATTTTTTGGGAACTCGGCAGCGATCACGTTACCTGGTTCATATCCACTGGCAACTGGCTTATATCGTTTTTCGGCCATAAGCACTTGTACCGATGCCTCGACTTTGGCCTTGCTATCAAGAAAGCTGATAACTTGTTTAGGGAGATCATCACCGACGACATGGTATCCCCAATAACGTGAAGCATAGTTATACAATGGATTTGATTGTAGCCGATTGATCAGGTGTTTTTCTCTTTGACAAGGTCCATATTTGAATGTGTCAAATGAAAGGTAAGTCGTGCATGTGGTTATAATTTTGGTTTGTGCAGCTGGAAACCATTGGCCTTGTGTGCGGTCGAAGTATTCTTGAGTCGTATAGTGGACTAATCGTATGATATTACTTTCTTCATCAATAGTGACCAATCCAGCGCAAACTGATATCATGTCTTCAATCTGCACCAAGTTTTCTTCATCAAGCTCATTATCAGTGTCTTCCACTGCAAGCGCATGTTGAAGCTCCTGTGTAGTAAGTGGCCTCTTAGCACAGGTAATCCATAGTAAAACTTGGAGTGCTAACTCTTCGGAGTCTGAATCGTGAGCTTGAATTCTCTTCATAGCCTCTTGGTAGGCATAATCATATGCTTTTGGTTCTTGCCCTGACTGAAGATTCTTTAATGTAGCCTTGATCTTCTTCAGTGTCTTTTTACTCCTAACAGCCTCAAAATGCAGCTGCGCAAGCAAGAACCTAAGAACTGTTATTTGCCTATACTCGCATAACAAATAGCATATCGGTCACTTACATCCCATGAACCGCTGACATTATCTCATTCTTTATCTCTTCAGAGTGGGTTTGTAATATTTTTAAACCTGACTCTGCGATTCTGTTCTCCAGATATCTTTTTATATCGTCATTATGAGCACGAATCTCGATTTCTATCCCGTTTTTGAATTTCTCCGTAACATCTGGGATAAACCTTGAGGTTATTAATATGTTTGTTTTGTTCTCTTTTTGGAGGTTGAGGAGTTCTGATATAAAGATTTCCCGATGGCCATCATATGCTTTGCATTCATCAAGCGCATCTATGACAATGAAGACTCTTGAATAGAGAATCATAACAGACCGAAGCACTATTAAGATTTCGTCAAGCGAAGGACGCGTTTTCTCTATCTGGTGGAGTTGATAAAGTTCTCCGATACTGCTAGGCAAGCAAATCTGGCTCTGAGCTAGCTGTTTTACTATACTTGCGAAGAGCTCAATAGCTTTTTGTCTATCTTGTTGCTTGAAGTTGCAGTATATATATGCAATTCCAACACCCGAATTATTGTGAAACTTTGATTTCAGGTGATTGATAATAATGGATGTTAAAATTGTCTTTCCTGCACCAGGTATACCTGGACAAAATAGTAATTGGTTATTTTTATTCAACCAATCTTGAAACTCGCTCGAGTTAAGAAACCAAACTCCGGTATTAGATTGGCGTCTATTAAAGTAGTCGCTTTGCTGCGGACCATAATCGGATTGTGTGAGCCAATTGAGTTTGTCGATGTCATCTTTCCTGCCCAGATTTGACTTGAAGTCTCCAATATCTTGTTGAATGGTTAGGATATCGTTATGGACTATCAGTTATTGTTAACAGACGCTGAAAATTAGACAGAAACGTGTCTAACCTTTATCGATCATTTGGCTGACTGGGCATGCTCCATTGACATCGCCTGGTTGTATGTATTGAAGAAGCTCCTTCGTAAATGCCGCGGCCAAAGTTGCAGCATATTCTTGCCAGTCTTTATTCTTTTGTGAATCTGCATAGTCACAAATACCCCGAATTACTAGACATGGGAAATTGTTCATGAGTCCTGCAGCCTCCATTTCAACGCACAATACATTCCCGCCGTAATAGTCATTAAGGCTATCACGGAATTTGGCGTCCTTGATTACTTTGTTACCTGATGCGATTAAACCATAGTGTACGTGTGTTTCTCTTGGTTGTTTCGGGTTGTTGTTTCTCTCAGGCCTTGTTGATATCGAGTCCAGGTTGCTGGGGTCGGAATGAGAAATATCTGATATCGATAAAGGATCTCTCAGTGACTCTGACCAGGTGTACTTTGATACTAGTCTTGGCCATTTATGCCTTAGTTCATCGAGATATTCGGAAATCTTAGATCCTTCTAAGTCATTCCTTGTTTTCAGTTTCGCTAAGGCTGTGCGGATCAAAGTAGGTGGGTTATTCAACGACCCGATCTGTTTAAAATCCCCACCTTCTTCAGCCTTACCCATATCCCACTGGACTACTCCAGGATACCGATCTACAGGAGTACTGACTACTATATCGCCAAGTCGAACTCTAGGAGGAACACCTCCGCCAATACCGACCATTAGGCCAAATTTAATAGTCGGGAAAGTGGAGCTCATCCAGGTCGAGACAGTAGCTGCTGAGTTGGTACCAATGCCACCTTCTGGCAAGCAGGCGATGACGATATTGTGTTGGCCAATCGATCCCAAAGTATATGTATTCGGGTCATTTGCCGGCTTCGAGAGATCATCGTGGATATCATCCAGGATGGCCGTCGCCGCCGTTTGCTCTTTAGAAAGAGCGCAGACCCACCCAACAGTATAGTCATTGTGATTTCTCGTCTTAGTCGGCATTGGAGAATCCATTGCAAGTAAATTGCTTAAGTTTAGGCGTTGATGGAATTGCAAGGGTCGACTTCGTGCGGGGGTGTAGGGTTTCCTCTGGAGGTTTGAGTGTTGGTCAGTCAAGAGGGGCTTGGATATCGGCAAAATTGGTCCACGTGTGGCAAAACCGAGATGCGACGGGTCAGGAAGACAGATCATGTTTATGAAAGTGCTGAGCAGAGAGGCAACCAGCCACCACGTGACTTTTGCTGCAGAGCCTGGTCAGCCTGATCAAGCTGACCCCAGGCTGCCCTGAGTTTCAAACACACCGCTTTTTTTTTTTCATTCAAATTAAGCATTCGGCCACATTTTTTCATGACCGACGGTCAATTATTTCTGTTTGTTTTTGGTCGCTTTTCTGCGAGTTCATCCGGGATCAAGATGGGGTTAACGAGACCTCCACAGCCTCTCTTCCGTGGTCCTGTGAGAGACACTTTTTACAAGTTCAGGCCGGAGACTAAATATAAAGACGTAAACAAAAAAAAAAAGGAGTCTAAGCGCAGTTTCAGACTTTTCATGGAATTGACATGCTTTGCTCAGCCGGAAATGGAGAATGCCATGCAGCTGTATGGGACATTGCAACTCTCGCGTCAGTCATAGCGGCTCACAGGGGCACGGATCTGGCTAAGGCCTAATGCGGCAACCCGGATCTGTAAAATCAGATTGACCTCGGCGGCCCCGATCTGCTAGTCAGGCCGCGTTGAACTAGCTATAAGGACCTCTAGTATTGTAAGGAAGGTACTAAGAGGCGTGCTATTTTTGAGAAATGCTATTGTAATGGTTTATATTCCTAGATAAAATCAAGCACGCTGGTTTAAGTAATAAAGAAAGATTATTATATTTAGTAATAGATTAATTAATTAAGTAAATTAATTAAAGGTAATTAAGTTATATTAAAAGTTAAATTAAGTTTTAATAATTATGATTTTTATAAGTTTTATATATTAAATGAATAAATTAATTTTAATAATTTAAAAATAATTTTAATTAATTAGAATAGGTTTTTAAATTATTCTTTAATTAAAAGAATAAATTATTATTAATTTTATTTAAGTTTTTATTAATATTATAATTTAATTTTTAAATAGATTAATGTACATAATAAGCGAGCGACGTAAACAAGTGATACGGAAATGGTGTCAACACATATGGAACCCTGTAAGTGTGTGCCTTAGGCACCCTTGGAAGGCATATATAAGCCCGTTACTAAAGTAGATAGAGAAGAAGATATTAACTTTCCTATTACATATTATTAAGACCCCTACTGTTCTAATCTTATTATATTATATAGTAGTAATTATTTCTTTTTAAGATTAGTATTATAATATTATTTTAGGTAATTGTACTGAATAATCTTGAACTATGTTCTAGTATAATATATTATTAGATTATTTATTAATTAATTAATAAGAAAAATATCTATGATAATTCTTGTAAATCTATCTTTGGAATCTTTTTCTAGAATCCTTCTTTATATAAAGAATACCTTATTTAGTTATTTATATAATTTAAAGAAAATATTAATTATTAAAGATTATAGAATAATCTTAAGCTACCTTATAAAATTATAAAAAGGATTTCTTTATTATAAAAGTAAGATTTAAAATTATTAATATTATTTTTATTATAATAAATTACTTAATTTTTATAATAATTATAATAATTTAATTATAAATCTATATTTTTATTAATTAATATTACTTTATACTTTATAACTATTACTTTAGTTTATTTAAAGCAAATACTTTCTTATACTATCACTCCCCTATTATTAAATAAACTTATAATAATATAATAAGACCTACTACCTTAGCCTTAGCCTTAGTAAAGCCTATATCTTCCTAAGAGGAAGAAGATCCCTCTCTAGTAAATCTAATTCTTAGAAAAGATAAGGATAAAGAGGTAGGATCTATAGAAAATAATACCTTCTAGCCCTAGCTAAAGCCTTAAAGAGCTAAGATTATTAATTAAAGGGTATTTATTATAAAATCTAATAAATAATATAAAAATTAATTCTTAAATAGGGAGAAGGTAAGAAGAGTTATAAAATAAGGAGTTTACTATAATAAATTAATATTTAAGAAATAGTTAATAAAGATTTTTAGTAAGTTCACTCTCTAGGATACCATCTTTACCTAATAGATAAAAGATTATATAGATAGTGCTATTAAATAGGGCTATTAGAATACCATTATTTTAACTAATATACCTTAAACTAAAACTTAATATCTAGATACCCTGGCAATTTGGAGGTAAGAAACTACTAAATATATTATATTTCTAAACTTCTCCGGATTTCTTATAACCTTTTTTAATAAAATATTATAATCTAATAATATACTTATAAATACTATTATATCTAATTCACTTATTCTAAAAAACCTAATCTTTATAAATAAGTAAGAACCTAAATAATAAAACAATCTCTCTAGCCTAAAGGAGGCTAGCTACTCTACCTAGTTAATCTAATTAACTTAAGGGGGAAGCTTAATACACTTTAGCCTAGATACCTCTGGTAGCAAAAGGTCATAAACCCTAGCTCACTTAGGCAAGTATTATTACAAATTAATGTAGCTATAAGCTAAATATAATAATAATAATTATCTAAGTAATTTATCACCCTCTTTTAATTTATTAAACTCTTCAGATATAAGCTTTAGTTTATTATAATATATTTAATCTTATATATTACTCTTAGTAAGCAGTTAGGTAAATAGAAGATAAGTTAAGTATAATACTATTAGAACCTTTAATCTAGATTTCAAGGATCTTAAAAAATAAGAACTTATTATTATATAAAGTAAATAACTTTATATTGATATTAGCCTCTTCTATATATACTTTAAAATCTTCAAATAGTTTAATAAAGATTCTCTCTAGAAGCACTATCCTATAATACTTTAAAATATAACCTATAGGTAGCTAATAGAGGAGCTTAACAATAAAAAGTAAGCTAAGATTATAAAGGGCTTTATCTTTTACTTCTATTAAGATCTTATAAGGTAATTTAAGCCCTAGGAGTCAGATTTGTTAGAAGAGTATATAACTAAGAAATACATACTTAACTCTACCTAATAAAATATATCTCTTTCTTTTTAGGTATAGTATAAGATTAAGCTTGCTAAATAAACTAGAATATAGATAGATAGAGAGATTCTTAAAATAATCTTCCTGCTTATTAATTACAAGATTGTATACTTACTATAAGTTCTAATATCTAAAATAACTATTACTAAATTTATTTAAAATTATAAAAATTAAAAGAAGAATATTAATATAATAATATTTAAAAATAAATAAATAAACTTCTAATAAAAATACTAGAATAATTAATAATTATACTATAAAAGGAAGTATAATAATACTAATAGATAAGAATATTATATTTATTAAAATAATAAATAATTAAATAATTATAATTACAATTATTACCACAAGAATAAGTAATATAAGGACTAGAACTAATCTTAGAAATAATAGTACCCTACCAAAGATAGCTTATATAGAGACAAGAAGGCAAAACCCGAAGGTAAATATCTTACTAAGGAGGAACCTACTAACCAAGAATAAGAACCTAGCCCTAAGGAGAGCAAATTAAGCTCCAATAAATCTACTACCTTTAAAGCTTCTTAGGATAGATACTATATACTATCACAAGAACAGGTCCTATAAAACGCCTAAGGAAAGAACAAGTGCACTTAGTACAAGTGCGCCTTTAACTCCCTAGTCCTCCTTAAAGAACACATATACATTAATACCTATATAAAATCTATAAAACTAGCTAAAGAAGCACTTATAACCCTCTTTAGGAAAGTATATTATAAAAGTTATAAGTAGAACTTCCCCTTTTATAATAAACTTTTTATATACCTTAATAAAGGATATTAAGGACCTAGAAAGAAGAAACCTAAGCAACCACTACCTATAAATAAGCTGCTTATTTTATATAAAAGGATAAGAGTAAGTAATATATATTATATTTATATATATATTAAGATTAAGGCTAGTAAGGATAATAAGAAAGAAAAGGAGATCTGTACTAATATAGGGTGCGGAAATCTTATGATTAATAAAGAGTTACTATAGTTATTTAATTATATTATAGAGTAAAAACCCTAGTATTTATTAATAGTATTAGTAATATAATCTAAGTTAGTAAATAAATAATCTTTAATATATTTATTAAAGGAATAAATACTAGTAGAATTATTAAGTGGATAGTGAAGTTTATAATTAATATATAGATATAAGATAGATTTAAACCAAGGGCCCTCCTTAGAAATGGTTTTTTAGATTTTTATAAGATTAATATTATTATATTATAAAGATAGCTTTACTATAATGCTTTAGATAACTTCTATATCCTATACCATATTAATTACCTAGGGAAGAATGTAATTTGATGAGTTGGAGTAATTAGAGATATAGTTATTTTTATAAGGTAAGTATATATTATATTAATAATTTAGAAGGAGGTTCTTAAAGATTAAGTATTTATATTTTACACTTTTATTAAATATATAATAAATGTAATAATTAATTATAATATTTTAGCTAAGATTATAATTATTAATAACTTTAAAAAGGCTATTAAGCTCTACTAGAAGCAAAAGCTTAATAATATTACTAAGTATAAGAAGGAGTAGATATTTATAGCCACTATATAGGTCCAAGTACTTATAATTATAATTATAATCTATATAATATTTAAAAATAAAGCTCTAAATATAATATCCAAAGAAAAAAGTATATCTTTATTATAGATAAGTATTATAGGATCTAAGTTTATATTTACCTTAGTTAATATAATAATTATTACTAATAATTATAAAGTAAATTAAAACTAATTAATAATAGTTAATATAATTGTAGGATTACTTAATAATATTATTTTTATTAATATATATATAGCTAAGCTACTTTAGAAGTAAAGGAGGAAATTACCCTTAAAAGCAATAGTATACCTTATATAAGAACCAAAAACCATTATTATTAAGACAAGTAGTAAGACTATTAAGAATTCTACCTTAATACCTAAGAAATAATTAAATATCCTATATTAGATATACATCTAGTAAATACCCAATCTTTCTAAAATTATTATAATAAAAGAAGTATATATCTATAATTAGAATAATTACTTTATTAAAAAGATTAAGGCTTTAATAAAAAAGTATACTTAATTATAAAATAATATAAATTTAATAGAAGTACTAGAAGATAAAAAACTATAAGTACCGCTCATTAATAACTAATATAAGTAAACCATCTCCTAATACCCCTACCCATCTAGCTTAAAAGATTAATAGTTTATCAATATAAAGTTTAATAAACTCTACCAATAGAGTAAACTAAAATAGGTTAAAAGACCAACCCCATTTATAGCATCTATCTTTATTATATAAAAAACAATTAATAAAGAATTAAAAGGAAGAATAGTAATAGACCTATATACCCTTAATAAGATCACTATCCTAAATAACTATCTACTACTAAGATAGGAAGATATTATCCAGGCACTTTAAGGGGCCTAGTATATTATAGCTATTAATATATTATCATTCTTTTTCTAATTTAAAGTAAGATTAAAGTATTATAACCGCTTTATAATAACCAGCTATTAAAAGTTAAAATAATTAATAGTTGCCTTAATAAGATTCTAGAACTCTTTAGTATATATATAGTAATATATAGACTATTTATTACATTTATATTACAAATTCTATAAAGCCTTTATTAATAATATTATAATCTTCTCTAAAATAGAAGAAAAGCATCTTAGATACTTATAAAAGCTATTTAAACTCTTTTAAAAAAGAATATTACTATCTCCTTTAAAAAGAGCTAGATTAAATATCTTAATGTGTAGGTGCTCGGCTTCTAAGTAGATACTTTTAGTTTAATTACTATAGAGGAGTGGATTATATTATTTGTAAAATTGGAGTTCTTAGCCTAACTATTGGCTTTAAAGTAGTATATTAGAGCTATAGGATATATTAGGTATCTTATCTTATACTATACTTAGCTTATAGAGCCTTTATAAAAATATAAGATTATATTATTAAAAGTAAGATATAAATAAAATAAAGTAATTAATAAAAATCCTAACAAACAAAAGGCTTATATCTATATAATATACTATAATCTTATAAAAAAAGAAAGATTTATATTTAAAGTAATCTAATATAAAGTAGCTAATGTAAGAATGCTTTTTTACCTTAAATAAAGTAAGAAACTATACCTTTAAGTAGATATAAGCATTTAGTAAGGCTTTAAAGTAATACTTTTCTATTTTAAGAATAATTATAAATAGAATAGGATATTATATATCCTAACAACAACAATAAAACCTATTTACTTTCTAAGTTATACTTTTAGCTTAGCAGAAAAAAACTACAGCCTATTAGAACTAAAGGTAGTATATTTAGTATAGGCAGTTAAGAGATTATATATATACATCCAATTATTAATATACCTAACAATCATCTTCACAGACCACTCTATAATAAAACAAATTACAAAGAAAACTACACTTACTATATCTAATATAAACTAAGCAAATTATAAACTAATAATTACTTCAATCTACTTATTAAAATATAAGCTTAATATATACTACCTCCTAAAAAAGAAGAACTTTATCCTAAATATATTAAGCTACTTGGTAGCCCTAGAGACCGACAGGAACCAAGCGCGACTATAACCTAACTATATAGCCCTAAATAATATACTAGTAGCAATAAAAGCTCTAATAATAAAGAAGTCTAAAAGAAAGTTCTAAGAGAGATATCTCAATAACATACACTATATAAAAATCATTAATATAATAGCAGGGAAAGAGATCTCAGACCCCTTAATACTTAATAATAAGAACATTATAAATATTTCAAAGCACAAAGTACACTTTAAACTATATAAAGAACTCCTATACCATTATAGCTAGTTTAGATACTATAAGCTTTACATTCCTTACTCTATAATTAATAAATTCCTAAAAATAGCCCACAATAACTAATACTACTTTAATAAGAAAAGGATATTAAAAGAGCTATCTAGCCTTTATATTAAAAACTTAATACAATAAGCTAGAAAGCACATCCACAAATACAAGACATACTACCTCAGGTAAATCAACCACCAACAAGCTATTAGAAATTACTTACTAAACAGACCCCTAATCCTATCTATATATATAATAATAATAGATTTTATTATTAAACTTCTATTAATATTAATAAAAGGATTGTTATAGGTATTAGAAGGATAGGACATTTATAATTAATTAATAACAATTACCTATATAATAAGTAAGAGATATTTATTAATTTTAGGATTTATTAAATATATAGGCAAGAAGTAGGTAACTATATTAGCTTAATAGCTTATACTCTTTAATTAAAGTATACCAAAAGTTATCATTTTAGACTATAATAATAAATTTAATTTAGAATTTTAAAGAGATTTATAAATAAATTTTAAAATAAAAATAATAATAATAATAATATATTACTTATAGGCTAATAAACTAGTAGAAAGATATAATTAAATAATTAAAATAATAATATACTTTTATTATATAGAGCATCTAATAGAAGATTAGTTATATATCTTGCCTATATTATAATAAAACTTAAATAAAATATTTAATATTATAATTAAAGCCTTTATATATAAATTCATTTATAGGATTACTCTTTAAAGCCTAATAAAATTAATATAACTAATAATAGAAAATATAAACCTACTATTTCTAAGAGAAGCTATTTAGAAGAAAGTATAATTAATTATAGATTTTATAGTAGCTAAGGTGAAGAGGTAGTATAATACTAAGTATTAATTAATTTAATTTAAGGTTAGTAATAAGATCTACTTATAATTATATTATAAATATTATTTACTAAGTAAGCTATTATATAAATAATTATAGTAGTAATTAAGCCTATTTATAATTAAAAGAATAATTAATAATCTAATATATAAGCTAGATTTACTAAATAATATAAAAATATATCTAATAATCTTATATTAATAACTTATACCAGCCTATACTAATAACTTCTAACTAGAAAAACCTAAACTAATTTTTAAAAATAATAAAGCTAACTAGTATAAGGTAAATAAGATCTTTAACTAGAAAAACTAGCATACTAATAGACATAATCCAATAATTATAAAAGAATATTAAATAAACTAGAAAGATTACAGGCACTACTAGGCCACATAGGTCCAGGCAGAGAATATTAATCCAAACCTAATTACAGAATTTTAACATCAACAAGCTCCTAAAGGCAATATCCTTCAACTAACCCAACAACTTTAAAATCATAATAGGAAACAGGCCAAAGTCCCTATCACCACTTCTAATCTAAAAGAATTACTAGGAGACAGAATTATCTTACCACCAAAGTAATAATCTAGAAGACCTTATAAATATCCTAAGCTAGACCAATAGGAGAATAATATAGGCCTAGATCCTCCCAAGTAGCGACCAAGGCGACCATGTAAGACTCCCCTGCCGGTCATCAATCCAAGATCTAGCCTGGATCCTTTTGCGAAGAGACCTAGAGGGCGACCCCCTGAGAATAAGATTACTGTCTAGGCAAATTAAAAGAAAAGATTATATAAAATATAAAGGTTTAAAATAAGAAGGTATATATAATATTTTAGTTACTGAGAATAGTAAATAATTTCTTAAATATACTAGGATATAATATAGAAATAGTATTAATATATATAGAACCTTATAAGTATGTATTTTAGGCACTTTTAGAAGGTATATATAAGCCTATTATTAAGGTAGATAAAGAAGAAGATATTAACCTTCCTACTATATATCATTAAGACCCCTACTATTCTAATCCTACTATATTAACAAGTAAGGAATATAAAAATCCCTTATATATATAACTTTTTATTTAATTAATTAATTCTTAACTATAAATCATATTATAATTTAATATTAAAGCTAAAATATTATTTACCTTTTAAGTATTTAAAAAGAATCTAAGATTAAGTAATTAAAAGATTATAAAGATTTATAAGATTAATAAGTAAAAGTTTTATTATTAATAAAATAGTATTTAATTTTAAAATAATATTATTTTTAATTTATATAAATTATTTAATTTAAAGAAATAGATTATTTTTAATTATATTATTAATTTAAATTTTTAAGAATTTTCTTTATAATTATATATTATTAAAGAAATAATTAATTAATTACTTATTAATTATAATATACTATTTATTAGAAAGTACTAGACTTTAAATTTTATTAAGTAATTGTGAAAGGCTGGTCCTGGGTTTATTCAACCTGAAGGGTGCTCTAAATTGGTCTATCTAAGACTAAAGAGAAAGGAAGGAAGAGAGCAGCCTAAAGGGCTGCTACACTAGCTATATAGTCAGATTCTAGTTCTGTAGGAAATAACAGTATTGCGGAAGAGTTGTATTCCGGGTTTCACCTGTTTCACTAGTAGCTTCGGGTACGGCACAGCCGTAACCCCTTACTAGGCATCAGCCTGTGACAACCAATACTAGCCAGAGAAAGTGCAACCAACATCATGCTCAATGTAACCAACTTTATGCTGAGTGTGACCAACGTTATGCTCAGTGTGATCAACAAAGAGAAATCGTTATCCAGAGGCTAGCATTGTAGCATTCCATAAACGCCATCAAGTATCACATCTATTAAAAACCAAATAGACAAGGGTGCGATTAAGGATAGGCGCTTAGAACTCCATTTGCATCATAGTGAATATATGATAGCATTTGCTGTAATGGGGCTTTGTTTTGGATAAAAAGGGATCATATCTTCAATAAGTATTTGCTATTATTGTAGTTCTACTCACAATTCGATTTTCAGAGTACATAATCACATATTATCTGCAATCTATTATACTTTTACGCATTTATCCTCGTATTTCTCAAAGATATTCTCATATATATATATATATCTTGACCATGTGTCAAAAGTCGGTCATTTACGCTCGTTGTACGCATCAATATCGTCCTGTCACCTGGAGCCCTCAACACCCCGAAGACAGCCCATACGCGGTTAGAGCAGATCGCCGTAATGCAAGATCAGGAAAGCTGCTGCGTTGTTCTCCTGTAATGACAACTATGGAAAAATATGACAACTCAGCAGCGCTGCGGTCAATTCAAATCTCAAACAGGATTTTCACATTTGAATTGAAGGGATTCGCATTTGAATTGAGGGCTTCCGATTTAAATTAATTGAATTGAATTAAGATAATTTGAATTATGTGCTATATTATATGTTAGTTATTTAATGTTTTAAATATTTAATAACTTCTAAGATCTTATCAGCTAGGCTATGCTATTGTGATCTTATTATTAGCTTAGCTTAATTAAATATATGTTCACATTTAGTTAATATTAATGATATTATAAGGATATCTATTGCCATTTGATTTATTAAAGGAAAAGCCTGCTTTTACTATTATTAAAAGGCAATTAGGTTATCTAGCTTTTTAAAGGCCTTACTAAGCCAAATGTTCAATTTATATATAGCTAGGTTATTGCTTTTGGTTAGGTTCTTATAGAAATCATTAGGAAAAAAGTTAAATAAGAAATTATTATATTAATTAGAGAAATCTATAGCCTAGGGTTATTAATATTACTTATTAATAGCCTAATTATTAAAAAAGAAGCTTTAAAATTGGTTAATAATGAGATTTACTTTAAATAGCTTTATATAGATAATCTAATAGGCCCCTAGGGAAGGATAAAGGATAGTAATAGCTTAATAAACTAAGGTATAGTTGAATAGGCTTCTGTAATATTTTAATTAGTTTATTAATAATTAGTAATAGAGATATAAATATTCCTTTATATTAGCCTATTACTATAGCTTTATTATAGATACTTAATTATAATTATATAAGCATTATAATAAGATATTTTAAAGGATCTATTAAGGCTTATTAACTATAATTAAGTCAGGGGCATAATAATCATGTTATTCTTTAAACTAAGTTATCAATCAGAAGAGACTTTAAATAACCCAGCTAATATTGCTGGGGCAGTGGGATTAGAACCTCATTATTTCCTCTTAAAAGGGAAGAAGAAGATCATGAACCTCTGTTAAGACCTCCTAATCTTCCTCGGTTAATCTCTTATTAGTTGGTAGCCTTCGATCTTCCTTTTCCATTAAATTAACCTTAATCTATAATTAAATTGATTCCTTGAGGCAAAGGGTCTATTCAATCATATAAAAAGTCAAATTCCAATATATCTTATTATTATTATATAGTTGAATATTATTATTAATCTCCAATAAGCTATTATCAGCATCATTAATTTAGTATTGAACCTAGATAGAAAAGACTTCCTAATATTGAGGGGATCGGCGGATGAATGTCACTATATCTGATAGCTTGGTTACCAGACCACTCCTTAGCCAGTTAGTTAAATTGGCTTATTTCTCAGGAGTCAGCTATATAATAGCTTTATTATTTAATAAGGTAAGTTAGGCTTATTCTATAGGCTTGAGAAAGGCTTTGGTAGTAAAATTGATAATATAATCCTAATAATATAGTTAAATTATTAAAGGCTTTATAAATAAGAGCTAACTTAGAAAAGTAGGAAGATAGTTGGAAAAGAGATAATTAAAGTATATATTATTAATAGAGGTATTATTTAATATAAAGAAACTAAGACTTTAAAGGTTATAGTTTTTAATAACTTCTAATATTAAAGAGGTAATATTTTTACTTAAATAAATATTAGAAATACATTTTAAGGTAAGAAGTTTAATTTATAGGCTATTAGTATAATTAATAAAGTAACTAATAACCCCTAAGAGGGTGTTATGACCCATGACACGCCTGGGCGGTCAAACAAGGTAGAAACGATGCTCACCTACCCTATAGCCCCATATCAACCAATAAGGAAGCGCTCACAAGCAATCACTTGTAGTGTTAGTGATCACCCTGTAATTACCACCTTAATCACTAATATATTAGATAGAATTAATATAGTAAGTGCTTACTAGGTAATAGTATATAGATAGGTTAGAATCCGCCCTTATAGCTAATATTAACTAGCTTTTAATATAACTTAATTACTTTAATTACAATTGACTATTACCTAATATAATACTTCTATTACTTTATTTTACTATAATACACCTAATTATCTTATTAATAATAAATCTTTTATTTTAATTAGTTTATTAAATTAGAAATTGATTAGATTATTATATATTAAAAGCTTTTGTTTAGTTAGTTATTTATATTAATAATTAAATAATAATAATATCTAGAAAGAATTCTATTACTATTACTTCTCTTAATAATACTAAATTAATTATAGAATTATAATAGATTAAAAAGAAACTTATAAATATATAAGTATAACTTAAAGTAAAAAAAGCTAGAACCACTATAATTAAAGGAAATAAAAGTAAAGATATTAATAAAATTCTAAAACCCCTGGTCCTAGAGCCTTTTTTAAGAAAGGCTATTAATATAGTCCCCTTTCTTATCCGAATAAAAGGATATTTCTACTTTTTCCTAATATAACTTATAACCCCTGAAGCCTAGGTATTATATACCAAAACCCTCCTCCAAGGGGATGTAAGAGTATAGTTTAAATCTATTATAAGAGATTATCTAGAAAATAAGGATAATATTGATTAAAATGAAGAGATCTAAGAGATCTTTAGAGATTAAGAATATTTTAAAATTATTATTAAAGATAATTTTAATATAATTAATATAAAATAATAAATTATAAATTAATTATATAAACTTAAATAAATAAAATCTTATAACTAATATTTAATTAAATTTAAAAGAATTATAATATAAATAACCTAAGATAATAATATACTAATAGAACTTTATTATAAAGGCTTGAAGAGTAAAGTTAAGGATAAAATCTATAAGGAAAATTGATTAAAAAAACTTTTAAAGTATATCAAAAGTATTATCAAGATTAATAAAAGATAATTTAACTAATATAAAAAATATGCTTAAAATAATAAAAATCTATATATCCTAAATAAAAGAAAAACCTAAAATAAATAATAAAGTATTATATATAAGATTTATTTAGGATTAATAGAACTTAGTACTATCTAAGGTTATAATAAAAGTAAGATCATTTACTTTAATTATAGAAAAAAAGAATATAAATCTTTTAAATATTGCTCCTTGAAAACAGAAAATCAGTTTAAACTTATACTAGAAAGATAGAAATAATTTAATACTATAAAAACTTAATAGACCTTAGTATTAGAAGGAAAAGAGAATATTATAGGAAAAGTTATTCTTATTATTATTAAGAAATATAAATCAATTATTATAATTAAATAATATATAAAAAACCATAAATTATATAAAATAAAACTTATCCTATAATAAAAAATCAATAAAGCTATCCAAAAAGTATAATTAACTTGATAAGAAGGCTAGTCCTGCTTTCCTTATAAATGATTAGAATGAGCTAAGAAGATAAGAATCCTTGCATCCATCCTAGATATATATACTAATAAAGTATTAATATAGTAAAATACTTATACTTATAATAAAAATAAAAATAGGAAATAAATAATTAATATTAAAAGAATAGTTTAATAAGTTAAGGAACTTTTATAAGATAAAAATAAAGTCTTCCTACTTATATAAAGTAAATGGTAACTAGGAAACTACAACCCCTAACCTATCTAATATTAAGAAGATAACCCTAAACTAAATATAATATATAAAGAATATAAGAATATCTTATAGGTAAGCTATTATAATTATAACTACCTTTAATATATAGAGCAAAAATAGTATATAATATACTTCCCTATTAAAGTAGAAGATATAATTATTTATTATATTTATAGAAGATACTTCAACTAATATAAAGTAATAGAAAAAAACCTTTACTATTAGTTTATTATATTAGAATTAAGTAAGCCTAAGTTCTTTAATTATAGTAAGCTATTTTAAAATAAATATTAAAATCTTAAATATAATATCTATATAATAGATAAAGTAATGGCCTAGTATTAAATAAAATTAAAAAATAAATAGAATCTTTTATAAAAGAGTAGTAGGAGTAGCTAGGGCAATAATCTCTAGAGTTATTAAAAGAACTTCCTAAAAAGCTTTATACTTTATAATTAAAGAGTAATCTTAATAATAATTAGAAATAGAAATAAGAATTAAAGGGAAGTAATATAATACTATAGTAAATAGTAGAGCTAAGTAGAATTATATAAATTCTTAAATAATTAACTAACTTTAATTACTATAGATAATAAAAGTTAATCTATATAAAATTATTAATATAAAAGGAACCTCTTTTAATTATAATAATAATATTATAAATAAAAAGATTAATTATTTAAAAGTCTTTATTAAAGGAAAAAACTAAGAAATAATCTTTAATATTATTAATATTAGATAATATAATCTAGTTTTAAGGTATCTATAGTTATATTAATATAACCCTAATATCTACTAGTATACTAGCTAGATGTAAATACCTAAGGAGTATAATATAGCTAGTAATATTTTTATAAAATATAATAAGAGATCTTAAACTCCTAGCCCTAACTAAGTAAGAGATATAAGTAAAGAAGAATCTTTACTACCTAAAGAAATAAAATATAAATATAAGAATAATTAGAAAAGATAAAAATAATAAATAATCACCTACCTAAGAATATAATTTTAATAAATTAATAAAAGCCTTAAAGAAATAAAGGCTAAAGTAGAAATAAATAAACTATATAATATACCCCTATAATACTAAATCTATAAAAAACTCTTTATAAAAGAACTAGATACTAGATTACTTAAGTTTAGCTAGTGAGATTATAAAATTGTTCTTAAAGATAGATCTTGTCACAGGCTGAAGCCTGGCAGAGGATTACGGCTATGCCGTATCCACCTAGATTAAGCTTCATGACTATATTGGTAGCGAGGGCATACTAAGGTATATATAATCAGAAGAACGCGTTCTTCTGATCGTCTTCTTCTTCTTCTTCCTTAGCTTTAGATAGACTAATACAGAGCACCCTTTAGGTTGAATAAACCCAGGACCAGCCCTTCACATATCTAAAGCTCAACCAACTTCGACGCGAACTATCGGTCAAGACGTTCGCGGGCACAATGGCGGATCAAGGATCTAGTAGCTCGGCGCCGGATGAGGCGACCTAACAGTGGCTAGCGCAGCTTATATAGCAGGGATTAAGTGCGGCTTTGGCCCCAATCCAGGAGCAGATTGCGCAATTGAGAGCCCAACAGGATAGTGTAGCAGAGAGATCGATACCGCCACAAGAACGCCCTAAGGAGAGCCCAAGGGCCTCAGTCAAGGCAGAGTTATTAGGTTCAATTAGGCTGGACACTGATGTCCCTCGACAGTCCCTCTTAAAGCGGAAGCTGCTTCCGAACCCACCAAAGTTTTCAGGTGACTGCCGCGAGTACCCAACGTGGTCACAGCAGATGAGAGACAAGTTAGAGCTGGATGCTTACCTTTATGCATCAAACCGAGAGCTCTGGTACTTGGTTAACTTATGTTTAGCAGCAGGACCCTAGAAGGTAGTGGCTACCTTCTATGCTGCTGGAGGACCTGGAGGTTGTTACGATCCTACAGACTTTATGTACTACTTGGATTGTATATATAAGGATGCCAATTCGTAGGCGCGCGCAGCAGTATCCTTACGAACCCTTCGACAAGGTGAGAATACCTCTCTCGCAAGCTTTCTGCCCAAGTTTGAGTAGATTATGGTAGATGCAGAAGGCTCCCAGTGGGCTGATCAAGCCAAGATCACCTTTTTAGAAGGTGCACTGAACTCACAGTTGTAGCATAGCTTGGTCACGGTAGACCTACTGCACGATTATGCGGGCTGGCTGGCTCGAGTATAGGATATAGCTTGGAAGCTAGAGAAACTCAGGAAGCCAGGGAAAAAGGAACCTACTGCCAGCTAAAAGCAAGATCATGTTTCTTAGGTCCCTAAAGTGACCAAGGACTATAAAGGTAATACACCAATAATAGGCAAGGTAACTGCTAAGAAACCGACCTCTCGCAAGCAGCCTGCTAGTAACCAAGACCAGGATACGCAATATTGCTTTAGCTACGGAAGCCTTAATCACTTAAAGGCCTCTTACCCGATTCACCAATTAACAGTCCGACGATCTTAAGCAAAGAAAGCCAAGCAGGCTAATAGTACTAACTCTGCAGAGTTAGACTTATCTGCTAGCAAGGGTGAAGACTCAGAAAACGAGGAGCTCTAATATAAAATTGGGTATTAAAGCCATCTAGGGAAGATCTCCAAGGGTGGGCAAAGCAAAAGCCTATGATGACTAGTAGATCAGCTCTAGTCGAAGCAAGAGTCAACGATCAACCTATTCAAGCCCTTATTAATACAGGCTGTAATGCTTTTACCCTTATAAGTAAAGATCTAGCCGACCGGCTAGCCCTTCCATATGTTAAGAAGAAGCTACAACAGCTCAGTAGCTTTACCAAGTCTAAGGAAAGGACTTATGCCTCCAGGATCATAGCATTAACCCTTAAGGTAAAAGATTATAAGCAGAGGCTATATGCCTATACTATAAAAGGCCTAGAAGAGGATTTATTCCTAGGCAAGCCTTAGTTAAAGGCAAATAAGGTTATTTATAATATGGCAAAGGAGTGCATTACCTATAGGGTAGCTAGAATCAAGCTGTGGCTTGCTAGTGAAGAAGAAACCCTAGGGGTCTGTCAGATACAGGCAGCTCGTTGTATTACAGCTACGACCTTTACAGCTGAATGTTGCCGCTTATGTAGGATACATAGTCTAGCAGCATTATTAATACAATCTATCAGCCTAAAAGATATTAAAGAAGCCCTTCAATAGAAGGTTAAGGAAAACCTAAAGGAATAGATTCCAGCTGCATTACTTAATGAATTTAGAGAATTATTCTTAGTAATAAAGACAGCCAAACTACCACCATACCGACCAGGCATTGATTATAAGGTCAACCTATAGTAAGATAAGTTCGGGGATAAACTACCACTCCCTTAAAGACCTTTATACAATATATCTAGAGAGGAATTACTAATCCTCAGAAAGACTCTTAAAGATCTATTAGATAAGGGATTTATTCAAGCTAGTAGCTTAGCTGCTGGTGCCCTAGTATTATTTATTAGAAAGCCCGGAGAAGGACTACACTTTTATTACAATTACCGTGCGCTTAATGCTATTATATAGCAGGACCGATATCCTCTTCCCTTAATCACAGAGATACTACAGAACCTATCTAAGGTTAAGTAATTTATTAAGCTAGATATGGTTACCACCTTCCATAAGGTCCGAATGGTTAAAGGGCATGAGGCTAAGACTGCCTTCCGGACCTGGTTTGGGCTGTACGAGTGGCTGGTATGCCTATTCGGCCTAAGTAGCGTACCTGCTACGTTCTAGAGGTATATGAATAAAGTATTATAAGACTTTCTAGATGACTTTGCTATAGCTTATTTGGATGATATATTGATCTATTCCAGCGGCTTAAAGAAGGATTATCTAGTAAAGGTATGGAAGGTACTCCGTGCCTTAGCTACTGCTAGACTATATCTAGATCTAAAGAAGTATGAGTTTGTAATCCAAGAGGTAAAATACCTAGGATTTATTATACAGGCTAGGAAAGGAGTATCCTATAACCTAGAGAAGTAGTAAGCAATTTGCAAATGGAAAGCACCTTAGATAGTAAAAGGTATGTAGAGTTTCCTAGACTTTGCAAATTACTATTAGATCTTTATACCGGACTTTGCAAAGATATCAGTCCCTCTAATAATATTAACTTAAAAAGGGGTTACCTTTGAATAAGGACCTAGCGAGAAAGCAGCTTTCTAGGAACTTAAGTATAGGTTTTGCGAAGCTCTTGTGTTATAATAGTGGGATCTAGATAGACCAACATTTCTTGAGGCTAATTACTTAGATAATATATTAGGAGGAGTTCTAGCTTAAGAAGATGAGTAAGGCCGCCGTCGGCTAATTGCCTTTCACTTATAATAGCTAAGCCCAGCAGAATATAACTACCCAATCCACAATAAGGAGATACTGGCGATTATATATTACCTAGATACTTAAAGAGCAGAACTATATAACTATAGCCTATTTACTATCATTATAGATTATAAGAACCTAATATACTTTATGAAATGTTAGTATCTTACAGAGCGATAGAGTTATTAGGCAGGATAGCTATTAGAATATGATTTCTAGCTTAAGTATTGACCCGGCAGCAAGGCAGTAGCGCCAGATGCGCTAAGCCGCAGAGAGCAGGATATACCTAAGGGGGTCAAAGACCCTAAAGAGCAGAGCCGTTATCTACAATTGATCCCTCAACTAACTATTCCACAGGATAGAGTGACTACACCGGAGCAAGTTATTCTTCGGGTAGCCTAGGTAAAGATATTATAGATGGTGGTTTTCTCTGATTATCCGGAGCTATAGGATTTATAGGATCAAGCTATTACTATAGATAAGACTTACATAAGTGTATATACTACGGTACAGCAGCAGGAGCAAAGTCTGCCACCTAAGTTAGGTCTGAAGGTTTAGATTTTAGAATGTGCTTTAGATGCTGAAGGTCGGTTGACCTTCTAAGACCGATTGTAGGTATCTAGTAGCAAGATTGATGTAGAGGTATTATGTACTTGCATTATACAGATAGAGTATAATATTACTATTGGAGGTTACCTAGGCTGTAATAATATAATAGCCTTAGTATTAAGGTAATTCTTTTAGCCAGGACTATTGCAGCTAGTCCGCCGGTTTATTGCTAATTGTTAAATCTATGGAAGAAGTTATATCTAGTAGCAATTAAAGAGAGGGCTATTAAAGCCTTTACTAATTCCAGAACGGCCACAGAGTAATCTAGCTATAGATTTTATAATAGATCTTCCTCCAACAAGTAAGGATAAGTCTTAATATCTATAGGTGATAGTTAATTAACTTACACAAGCTATCATACTTAAGATTATGCTTACAATGGAAGTAGAAGCCTATGCAGAATGGTTCCTTAGCTACCATTATAGATCATATAAGATACCCTAGTCTATTATTAATGACCGAGGGAGCAATTGGACCAGTAGGTTCTAATAAGCCTTCTACAAGCTAGCTGGCATTACACAGCAGCTTAGCATGGCATACCACCCGCAGACCAATAGGGGGCCAGAATGGATAAACCAGGAAATCCAAGCATACCTGCGAGCATATGTTTGCTATTTGTAGAAGGATTGGGGTCATTATCTCCTAGTAGTGCAGTTAGCGTTGAATAACTGTGAGAACTTGGCTATAGGGATGAGTCCTTTCTTTTTAGAGTATGGGTACTATATAGAGCCCTTTAAGGTCCAGGAGATTGCTGTGGAGTTACCACTGAGTAGCAATGAGGCCCGGGCTAGGAATCTACTACAGAAGATTCAAGATACTATAGAATTTGCATAAGCTACAGCGATTGCAATATAATAGCATTATAAATAGGTAATAAATAAGAAGTGGATGCTAGTGGAGAGGCTTAAGGTTGGAGATAAGGTCTAGGTTAATCTAACCAACTATAAGTCCCCTAGGCCTTGCAAGAAGCTAGATTAACTATATCAGCAATATACTATGATAAAGGTAATAAGTACATATATGGTAGAGGTTGATATGCCTAAGGCAATATACTCACGATTCCATGTTGATCTCTTAAGAAGAGCATAGCAGGATCTCTTGCTAGGACAACAACAGGATAACTTCCAGCCTTCACCAATTTAGGTAGATGGCAAAGATAAGTGGATAATCGAAGAAATCCTATGTACTAGGTGGAAGCAACAAGGATGAGGCAAGATCCGAGAAGCTCTTGTTCGATGGCATGGCTATGAAGAACCTACTTGGCAACTAATAGAGTTCTTAATGGAGCTAGAAGCCTTAGATACATATGAAGCTACCTATGGGCCGATCATGGAATCAGATGGCCCGATTAGCGAGTATACAGCACCGAAGCGGCGAAGTCGCCGCTTGGAAGAGAGGGGGGGTAATGTCACAGGCTGAAGCCTGGCAGAGGATTACAGCTATACCATATCCACCTAGATTAAGCTTTATGACTATATTGATAATGAGGGCACACCAAGGTATATATAATTAGAAGAACGTGTTCTTCTGATTGTCTTCTTCTTCTTCTTCCTTAGCTTTAGATAGATTAATATAGAGCACCTTTCAGGTTGAATAAACCCAGGACTAGCCCTTCATAGATCTAATATTTAATTTTACTTTATTTATAATCTTAATTAAATCAAGCTTAATATTTTAAAGGAATATATCTAAGATATATTTAAAAAAAATATATTTATATTTTAAACTTTAAAGCTGGTTACCCTATTATATTTATATTTAAGAAAAATAGGAAGCTATACCTTATTATAGACTACTAATAGCTTAATAATATTACTATTAAAGATTACACCCTACTATTATTAATTAATAAAATAAAGGATTACCTTTATAAAGCTAATATCTTTACTACACTAGATCTTAAAAAAGTATAACGATCTGGTCAATTCCCAACTTAATAAACCAATCAGAATGTAGGATTTATTATTAGCAGGATAGTTAGATGTGTTATAGTAAATAAAGTAATAGAAGTATTATATTAAGTAATAGTTAATTGTAATTAAGGTAATTAAGTTATATTGAAAGTTAATTAGTTCCATTCCTTATAGTAGGATTTGATCTATTTATATATTACTATCCTATTTTAGTATATATAGTATACTTAATATACTAGGTATAATACCTTTTACACTTGTTGTAATAGTTGTTCTTATTGCTTCTTGTTTGATTGGTTGTATATAATTATAGGGTAGTTGATTTCTTATAGGGTATGGCATTCTGCCATTCTAGATTGCCCTGGGTATGATATAGGTTGTAATATAATATTTTCTTTTTATTGGTCTTGTTCTTAAGGCCGGTATAATAGGTTGTAGTGGTTTTTTTATATATATTATCTAAATTTAAACTTATAATTATTTTATTATACTAATATTATGTTGGGTAGGGTAGTAAAAGTATTTTTTATTTATAAGAATTATAAAATTAAAGATCTTATTAATTATATTAATCTTTTTAGAATATTTATTATAGCTTATATATACTATATAAGTACTAGCCTTTCCTATATAATAAGTAAAGATTTGATTTATTATTCTAAGTATATCTAAAGTTATAAAAATTATGATTATATAAATATAAAGAGTGTAGCTTATATATATTTTTATTATTCCTTATCTAGCTAGCTTAATATATTAATAATAATAATTCTTTATATTATTAAAGAAAAGAAAAAATTATATTAATAATATTTAAAAATATAAAGTAAGTTAAACTTACTATATACTTTTTAAAGGCTTCTTAAAAGATTATCTTAGAAATCTAGTTTTAAATAATAGCAATATTTACTAAATTAGAGCGCCTAAAGAAGTTAGAGAATAATCTAGAAGAGCAAGGTGTTAGAGTAGTAGAGGCAGTAGAGGCTAAGATTGTAATAAAGGAAGGCCCTTTTTTGAAGGTAGTATTAATATTATATATTATTAATATTAATCTTTCTTTCTTATTTATTAAAAAAATACTTCTAATATCTTTAAATAATATATAAGGTGTTTGGTAGGTTCTTAGGTTATTTCTTTATAGCCTTTTTATTTAATTTTAAATTTTCTATTTTTCTTTTTTTTTTATAATATTTTTTTAATTTTCTATTAGTCTTTTAGGTTTTTTATTTGAGATTTATATTTAGGTCTTATATTTATCTAAATACTATTACTAGGTTCTAGTAATGAAATATAGAAGATAAAATAAACCTTAATATTATCTAAAAGATTAAGTTTATAATTATTTTTTAATATTTTTCTTTTAATTGGATATAATCTAATTTATATGAAGTTGATTTTTTTATTTTATTTTTTTATTATAAGATTTTTTATTATTAGGTAGACTATATCTCCTTTTAAGAAGGATAATCTCTTTAGCCTTTTTAGATTATAATATCTTTTTATTATATTATAGATAAACTTAAGTTTTATTTTTATTTCTTTATATAATTTTCTTAAATTATCTAACTTAATTATAGCTTTTATTTAAATTATATTTTCTAAAGAAGCTTAGTAAGTATCTAATATAAAACTAAAATTGGCTTTTATTAATATTATTTTAATATTATAATTATAGAATATATTATATATTAATTATATAATAAATAACTTTTTTACTTAATTAGTTTATTTATAGTTAATATAGTATTATAGATATTACTTAATTTCCTAGTTTTGACATTCGGTTTATCTATTTATTTAGGGGTGGAAAGCTATACTTAGCTTGTAATTTAACCCTATTAAGAATATTAGGCTTTACTAAAACTTAAATATAAATAGTTATCCTTTATTTAAAATGATTTTGGTTGGTAATCTATATATAGTAATTATATTTTAAAAGAAAAGGTAAGTAAATTATTTTTCTTTTATTATTTTATTATAAGGAAGATAATATACTACTTTTATAAAGTAATTAATAATAATAAAAATATTATTATAATATACTTCTATAGTAGGGTCTACTAATAAAAAAAGGTTAATAATAAAGTTTATTATGATTAAGTCCTATGGTTATTATATAATAGGGGATGGTTATAATAATCTATATGGTTTATATCTTAGTTTTTTAAAGTGTCAATATAGACTATATTTCTTATATACTTATTTAACTTTCTTTTTTATTTTACTAAAAGAAAATATCTATTTAACTTATTTAAGGATTTTATTAATATCTTTATAGTTATATAAGGGATATTTATAAATATCCTTTATTAATTTTATTTAATATTTCTTTAGTATTTATAGATAATTTATTTTCTTTTTTCTAAAAGTATTAGATTATATTTTTCAATTTTCCTTAATAGTAGATTGCCTTGTTCTACTTATTATATTAGTATTTCTATAATAATGGTTCTAGTTGTATATAGTAATCCTCCTACTCTTATAGTAGTAATTATTTTCTTTATTTCTATTATTATTCTATTAATTAAGGCCTATTCTAGTTCTCTATTAGTGTTATAGGTTAATAATTTTTTCTATATTTTTGGTTTTTCTGTATTATAGTTGGGTTAGTAGCTGATTGTATTAGTATAATTATTTTTAGTTTCTTTAATATGAATGATTTGGTAGTTAAATTTGGATAGGTATTCTATATATTGTAGTTATTTTTTATTAAGTTTTTAAGTGATTGTAAAGTAGGTAATGTTTTTATAGTTAATATATATTATAATTTTGTGATTACTTTTTAATAAGTATTATTAGAATTTTCTAAAAGTATTAATAATAGTAAGGAATTCTTTATTATAAATAAAGTAGTTTAGCTTAGGGTTATATAGCTTATATGAATAGAATATTATAAGGTATAGATTTCCTTATTTGTCTTATTATTTGATCTAGGTCTTTAAGGTGAAGTCTGATATATTAGTTTCTAGCTCTATAGGCTTATTAGGGTTGAATATTGTAAAGATAGATTCTTTTAAAATAGTATTTCTTATAACTTTAAATAATTATTATACTTTATTTCCTTATTAAAAGATAATTCCTTTTTTAGTTAGTTCTATTATACTTAAGGTGATTTTATTAAATCCCTTAATAAATCTTTAGTAATAGTTAGTAAATCCAAGGAAGGCTTATACTTCTTTTATATTAATAGGTTCCTTCTAATCTTTTACTATAATAACTTTCTTTAGGTCTATACAAATTTTATTAAAGCTAATAATATATTCTAGAAATTCTACTTCTTAAATATAGAACTTACTTTTTTCTAATTTAATTAGGAGTTTAGTATCTTAAAGGGCTTTTAAGACCTTATAAATATATTCTTTATATTCTTCTTTATTTTTAAAGAAAATAAGAATATTATCTAGGTAATAGATAATAAAGATGTTTAAGTATTCTTATAATATATTAGTTATTATTTATTAGAATAATACTAGTGCATTTATAAGTCTAAAAAATATAATTAAATATTTAAACAATCCAAACTTTATTTAAAAAGTAGTTTTTTATTTATATCCTTCTTTAATATAAATAAGATTATATACTCCTTTAAGATCTAGTGTAGTAAAGATATTAGCTTTATAAAGGCAATCTTTTATTTTATTAATTAATAGTAGTAAAGTATAATTTTTAATAATAATATTATTAAGCTATTGGTAGTTTATAATAAGGTGTAATTTTCTGTTTTTCTTAGGTATAAATATAATAAAGTAATTAACTTTAAAGTTTAAAATATAAATATATCTTTTTTTAAGTATATCTTAGATATATTTTTTAAAATATTAAGCTTAATTTAGTTAAGATTATAAATAAAGTAAAATCAGGTATTAGATCTATTTTTAAGGATAATTTTATAATCTTATTAACTAAACTTAAATAGTTTAATATCTAGTTCTTTTATAAAGAGTTTTTTATAGATTTAGTACTATAAGGGTATATTATATAATCTATCTATTTTTACTTTAGTTTTTATTTTTTAAAGCTTTTATTAATTTATTAAAATTATATTCTAAAGTAAGCAATTATTTATTATTTTTACCTTTTTTAATTATTCTTATATTTATATTTTATTCCTTTAAGTAATAAAGATTCTCCTTTACTTATATCTTCTACTTGGTTAAGGCTAGAAGTTCAAGATCTTTTATTATAGTTTATAGAAATATCATTAGTTATATTATACTCCTTAGATATTTGTATTTAGCTAATATGCTAGTAGATATTAAGGTTATATTAATATAACTATAGGTACCCTAAAACTAGGTTGTGCTATCTAATATTAATAATATTAAAGGTTATTCCTTGGTTTTTTCCTTTAATAAAGACTTTTAGGTAATTAATCTTTTTATTTATAATATTATTATTATAGCTGAAAGGGGTTCCTTTTATATTAATAATTTTATATAGATTAACTTTTATTATCTATAGTAACTAAAATTGATTAATTACTTAAGGATTGATGTAGTTTTATTTAGCTCTATTATCTATTATAGTATTATATTACTTCTCTCTAATTCTTACTTCTACTTCTAATTATTATTAAGGTTACTTTTTAATTATAAAGTATAAAGCTTTTTAGGGAGTTCTTTTAGTAACTCTAGGGATTATTACTTTAATTACTCCTGCTACTCTTTTATAGAAGGCTTTACTTATTTTTTAATTTTATTTAATACTAAATTATTACTTTATTTATTATATAGATATTATATTTAGGATCTTAATATTTATTTTAGGGTAGCTTGCTATAATTAGGAAATTTAAGCTTATTTAGTTCTAATATAATAAACTAATAGTAAAGATTTTTTTTATTACTTTATATCAGTTAAAGTATCTTTTATAAATGTAGTAGATAATTATATCTTCTACTCTAATAGGAAAGTATATTATATATTATTTTTATTTTATATATTAAAGGTAGTTATAATTATAATAATTTATTTATAAAATATTCTTATATTCTTTATATATTATATTTAATTTAAGGTTATTCTCCTTATATTAAATAGATTAGGGATTATAATTTCCTAGTTGCTATTTACTTTATATAAGTAAGAAGACTTTATTTTTATTTTATAAAGGTTCTTTAATTTATTAGGTTATTCTTTTAATATTAATTATCTATTTCTTATTTCCATTTTTATTATAAGTATAAGTATTCTACTATACTAGTGCTTTATTGGTATATATATTTAGAATGGATATAAGGATTTCTATCTTCTTAGCTTATTTTAATTATTTATAAGGAAGATAGAACTAGCCTTTTTATTAGGTTAATTATACTTTTTGGATAGCTTTATTAATTTCTTATTATAAAATAAGTTTTATTTTATATAATTTATGGTTTTTTATATATTATTTAATTATAGTGGTTAGTTTATATTTCTTAATAATAGCAAGAATAACTTTTCCTATAATATCTTCTTTTCCTTCTAATACTAAGGTCTATTAAGTTTTTATAATATTAAATTATTTCTATTCTTTTAGTATAGGTTTAAACTGATTTCTTATTTTCAAGGAGTAGTATTTAAAGGATTTATATTCTTTCTTTCTATAATTAAAGTAAGTAATCTTACTTTTATTATATTCTTAGATAATACTAAGTTCTATTAGTCCTAAATAAGTCCTATATGTAGTACTTTATTGCTTATTCTAGGTTTTTCCTTTATTTAGGATATATAGATTTTTATTATCTTAAATATATTTTTTATATTAATTAAATTATCTTTTATTAATCTTAATAATGCTTTTAATATACTCTAAGAGTTTCTTTAGCCAGTCTTCTTTATAGATTTCATCCTTAACTTCACTCTTCAAGCCTTTATAATAAAGTTCTATTAATATATTATTATTTTAGGCTATTTATACTATAATTCTTTTGAATTTAGTTAAATATTAGTTATAGGATTTTATTTATTTAAGTTTATATAACTAGTTTATAGCTTATTATTTTATATCAATTGTACTAAAATTATCTTTAATAGCGATTTCAAAATGTTCTTAATCTCTAAAGATCTCTTAGATCTTTTCATTTTAATTAACATTATTCTTATTTTCCAGATAGTCTCTTATAATAGATTTAAATCATACTTCTATATCCTCTTAAAGGAGGGTTTTAGTATATAGTATTTGGGCTTTAGGGGTTATAAGTTATATTAGGAAAAAGTAAAAATATCCCTTCATTTAGGTGAGGAAGGGGACTATATTGGCAGCCTTTCCTAGAAAGGGCTCTAAGATTGGGGGTCTTAGAATTTTACTAATATCTTTACTCTTATTTCCTTTAATTATAGTAGTTCTAGCTTTTTTTACTTTAAATTATATTTATATATCTATAAGTTTCTTCTTAATTTATTATAATTCTATAATTAACTTAGTGTTATTAGGAGGAGTAATAGTAGTAGGATTCTTTCTAGATATTATTATTACTTAATTATTAATATAGATAATTAATTAAATAAGAGCTTTTAATATATAATAGTCTAGTTAATTCCTAATTTAATAAACTAATTAAAATAAAAGGTTTATTATTAATAGGATAGTTAGGTATATTATAGTAAATAAAGTAATAGAAGTATTATATTAAGTAATAGTTAATTGTAATTAAGGTAATCAAATTATATTAAAAGCTAATCAGTTCTATTCCTTATAATAGGATCTAATCTATCTATATATTACTATCCTATTTTGGTATATATAGTGCGCTTAATGCACTAGATATAATACCTTTTGCACTTATTGTGATAGTTATCTTTATTACTCCTTATTTAATTGGTTGTATGTAATTATAAGGTAGTTGGTTTCTTATAGGGTGTGGCATTCTGCCATCCTAGACCACCCTGGGTATGACATGGGTTGTAACAAAAAGTATATAATCTTATTTATATTAAAGAAGGATATGAATGGAAAACCGCTTTCTAAACTAAATTTAAATTATTTAAATATCTAGTTATACCTTTTAAATTTATAAATACACTAGCATTATTTTAATAAATAATAACTAATATATTATAAGAATATTTAAATATCTTTATTATCTATTACCTAGATAATATCCTTATCTTCTTTAAAAACAAAGAAGAATATAAAGAATATATTTATAAGATCTTAAAAGCCCTTCAAGATACTAAACTCTTAGTTAAATTAGAAAAAAGTAAGTTCCATATTTAAGAAGTAGAATTTCTAGGATATATTATTAACCCTAATAAAATTCATATAGACCTAAAAAAAGTTACTATAATAAAAGATTGGAAGGAACCTACTAATATAAAGGAAATATAAGCCTTCCTTAGATTTACTAATTATTATTAAAGATTTATTAAGGGATTTAGTAAAATTGCCTTAAGTATAATAGAACTAACTAAAAAAGGAATTACCTTTTAATAAGGAAATAAAACATAATAATCATTTAAAGCTATAAAAAATACTATTTTAGAAGAATCTATCCTTACAATATTCAATCTTAATAAGCCTATAGAGCTAGAAATCAATATATCAGACTTCGCCTTAAGGGCCTAGATCGGATAATAAGATAAATAAGAAAATCTATATCCTATAGTATTTTATTTATATAAGCTATATAGCCCTAAGCTAAATTACCTAATTTATAATAAAGAATTCCTTATTATTATTAATACTTTTAAAGAATTCTAATAATATCTTTTAAAAAATAATTATAAAATTATAATATATATCAATTATAAAAATATTATTTACTTTACAATCACTTAAAAACTTAATAAAAGGTAATTACAATATATAGAATACCTATCCAAATTTAACTACTAAATTATCTATATTAAAGAAACCAAAAATAATTATACTAATACAATCAGCTATTAATCTAACTATAATATAAAAAAACCAAAAATACAAGAAAAACTATTAATCTATAACACTAATAGAGACCTAGAATAAGCCCCAATCAACAAAATAACAATAAAAATAAAGAAAATAATTACTACTATAAGAATAGAAGGACTACTACATGCAATTAGAACCACTACTATAGAAATACTAATACAACAAGTGGAATAAGGCAATCTATTACTAAGAAAAATCAAAGAATATAATCTAGCACTTCTAGAAGAAGAAAAAACAGACTATCTATAAGTACTAGAGAAATACTAAATAGAACTAATAAGGGATATCCATAAACACCCTTTATATAGCTATAAAGGCATTAATAAAACCCTTAAATAAGTCAAATAAACATTTTCCTTTACTAAAATAAAAAAAATCAAATAAGTATATAAAAAATATAGCCTATACTAACACTCTAAAAAACCAAAATATAAACTATATAGATTATTATAACCATCCCCTATCATATAATAACCATAGGACTTAATTACAATAAACTTTATTATTAATCTTCTCTTATTAATAGACCTTATTATAAGAGTATATTATAATAGTATTTTTATTATTATTAATTACTTTATAAAAATAATATATTATCTTTTTTATAATAAAATAATAAAAAAAAATAATTTACCTACCTTTTCTTTTAATATTAATATAATAGGATTAGAATAGTAGAAGTCTTAATAATATATAATAAGAAAATTAATATCTTCTTCTTTATCTACCTTAATAATAAGCTTATATATACCTTCCAAAAGTATTTAAAGTATATACTTATAAGATTCTATATATATTAATACTATTTTTATATTATATCCTAGTATATTTAAAAAATTATTTATTATTCTTAATAATTAAAATACTATATATACCTTCTTATTTTAAATCTTTATATTTTATATAATTTTTTCCTCCGATTTACCTAGATAATGATCTTGTTCTTAAGAGATTGCCCTCTAGGTCTCTTTATAAGAAGATCTAGGCTAGATCTTAGATTAATGACCGACAGGGGAGTCTTGTATAGTTGCCCTGATTGTTATTTGGAAGGATCTAGGCCTACATTGTTCTCCTATTAATCCAGCTTAAGATATTTACAAGGTCTTCTAGATTATTACTTTAATAATAAGATAGTTCTATCTTCTAGTAATTCTTCTAGACTAGGAGTAGTAATAGGGGCTTTAGCCTATTTCCTATTATAATCTTGAAATTATTAGGCTAATTAAAGGATATTACCTTTAAGAGCTTACTAATATTAAAATTCTATAATTAGGTCTGGATTGATATTCTTTACCTAGACCTATATAGTCTAGTAGTGCCTATAATCTTTTCAATTTACCTAATATCCTTTTATAATTATTAGATTATATCTATTAGTGTATTAGTTTTTTTAGTTAAGGATCTTATTTATTTTATATTAGTTAGCTTTATTATCTTTAAGAATTGGTCTAGGTTCTTTTAGCTAGAAGTTATTAATATAAGCTAATATAAGCTATTAATATAAGATTATTAGATATATTTTTATATTATTTAATAGATCTAGCTTATATATTAGATTATTAATTATTCTTTTAATTATAAATAGGCTTAATTATTATTATAATTATTTATATAATAGCTTATTTAGTAAATAATATTTATAATATAATTATAAGTAAATCTTATTATTAACCTTAAGTTAGATTAATTGATGCTTAGTATTATACTACCTCTTCACCTTGGCTACTATAAAATCTATAGCTAGTTATACTTCCTTTTAAATAGCTTCTCTTAAAAATAATAGATCTATATTTTTTATTACTGGTTGCACTAATTCTATTAGGCCTTGGAAAATAATCCTATAGATAAATTTATATATAAAGGCTCTAATTATAATATTAAATACTCTATTTAGATTCTACTATAGTATAAGTAAGATATATAATCAATCTTCTATTAAATGCTCTATATAATAAAAGCATATTACTATTTCAACTATTTAATTATATCTCTTTACTAGTTTATCAGCCTATAAGTAATATACTATTATTATTACTATCTTTATTCTAAAACTTATTTATAAACCTCTTTAAAATTCTAAGTTAAATTTACTATTATAATCTAAAATAATAACTTTTAATATACCCTAGTTAAAGAGTATAAGCTATTAGGCTAGTATAGTTGCCCACTCCTTACCTATATATTTAGCAAATCCCAGGATTAATAAGTATCTTTTACTTATTATATAAATAATTATTATTAATTAATCATAGATATCCTATCCTTCTAATACCTATAATAATTCTTTTATTAATATTAATAGAAGTTTAATAATAAAATCTATTATTATTATATATATAGATAGGACTGGGGGTCTGTTTGATAAGTAATTTCTAATAGTTTATTAGTAGTTGGTTTACCTAAGGTAATATATTTTATATTTATAGATATACTTTCTAACCTATTATATTAAGTTTTTAATATAAAGGCCAGATAGCTCTTTTAGTATTCTTTTCTTATTAAAATAATATTGGTTATTGTAAGCTATCTTTAGAAATTTATTAATTATAAAGTAAAAAATATAAAGCCTATAATATCTAAATTAGCTATAATAATATAAAAATCCTTTATATAATTTAAAATATACTCTATACTTTAAAATATTTATAATATTCTTATTATTAAATATTAAGAGATCTAAGATCTCTTTTCCTATTATTATATTAATAATTTTTATATAGTATATATTATTAAGGTATCTCTCTTAGAACTTTCTCTTAGACTTCTCTATTATTAAGGCTTCTATTACCACTAGCACATTATCTAAGGCTATATAGTTAGATTGTAGCCATACTTGGTTCCTATTAGTCTCTAGGGCTACTAAGTGGCTTAATATATTTAGAATAAAGTTCTTCTTTTCTAAAAGGTAGTATATATTAAGCTTATATTTTAATAAGTAGATTAAAGTAATTACTAGTTTATAGTTTGCTTGGTCTATACTAGATATAGTAAGTGTAGTTTTCTCTATAATTTGTTTTATTATAAAGTAATTTGTAAAGATGATTGTTAGGTATATTGATAATTGGATATATATATATAATCTCTTAACCACCTATACTAAACATACTATCTCTAGTTCTAATAGGCTATAGTTTCTTTTTGCTAAATTAAGAGTGTGATTTAGAAAGTAAATAGGTCTTATTACTATTGCCAGGATATATAATATCCTATGCCATTTATAATTATCCTTAAGATAGAAAAGTACTACTCTAAAGCCTTGCTAAATGCTTGCATCTACTTAAAGATATAGTTTCTTACTTTATTTAAGGTAAAAGAGTATTCTTATACTAATTACTTTATATTAGATTATTTTAAATATAAACCTTTCTTCCTTTATAAAATTATAGTATATTATATAAATATAAGCCTTTTATTTATTAAGATTTCTATTAATTACTTTACCTTATTTATATCCTACTCTTAATAGTATAATCTTATATTTTTATAAAGGCTCTATAAGCTAAATATAGTATAAGATAAGATACTTAATATATTCTATAGCTCTAATATACTACTCTAGAGCTAATAGTTAAGCTAAGAACTCTAATTTTACAAATAATATAATCTACTCCTTTATAATAGTTAGACCAAAAGCATCTACTTAAAAGCCAAGTACCTATACACTAGAATATCTAATCTAGCTTTTTTTAAAGAAGATAATAATATTCTTTTCTTAAAAAAGTTTAAATAATTTCTATAAATATCTAAGGTACTTTTTTTCTATTTTAAAGAAGATTATAATATTATTAATAAAGGTTTTATAGAATTTGTAATATAGGTATAATAGACAGTCTATATACTACTATATATACACTAAGGAGTTCTAGAATCTTATTAAAGTAATTATTAATTACTCTAATCTTTAATAGCTGGTTATTGTGAAGCAGTTGTAATACTCTAATCTTATTTCAAATTAAAAGAAGAATAATAATATATTAATGGCTATAATATACTAGGCCTCTTGAAGTATCTAGATAATATCTTCTTATCTTAGTAGTAGGTAGTTATCTAGGATAATAGCCTTATTAAGAGTGTATAGGTCTATTATTATCCTTCTTTTTAATTCTTTATTAATTATTTTTTATATAATGAAGATAGGTATTATAAATGGGGTTGGTCCTTTAACTTATTTTAATCTATTTTATTAGTAGAGTTTGTTAAACTTTATATTAATAAACTATTAATCTTTTAGATTAGATAGATAGGGGTATTAGGAGATGGTTTGCTTGTGTTAGTTATTGATGAGTGACACTTATAGCTTTTTACTTTCTAATACTTCTACTAAGCCTATATTATTTTATAATTAAATATATTTTTTTATTAAGATTTTAATCTTTTTAGTAAAATAATTATTCTAATTATAAATATATACTTTTTTATTATAATAATCTTAGGAAGATTAGGTATTTACTAGATATATATCTAATATAGGATATTTAATTGCTTTTTAGGTATTAAGGTAGAGTTCTTAGTAGTCTTATTATTTATCTTAATAATAATAATTTTTGGTTCTTATATAAGATATATTGTTGCTTTTAAGGGTAATTTCCTTCTTTACTTTTAAGGCAGCTTGGCTATATATATATTAGTAAAAATAATATTATTAAATAATCTTATGATTATATTAACTACTATTGGTCGGTTCTAGTTTACTTTATAATTATTAGTAATAACTACTATATTAACTAAGGTAAATATAAACTTAGATCTTATAATACTTATCTATAATAAAGATATATCCTTTTCTTTAGATACTATATTTGGAGCTTTATTTCTAAATATTATATAAATTATAATTATAATTGTGAGTGCTTGGATCTATATAGTGGCTATAAATGCCTACTCCTTCTTATACTTAATAATATTACTAAGCTTTTACTTTTAGTGGAGCTTAATAGCCTTTTTAAAGTTATTAATAATTATAATCTTGGCTAAGGTATTATAATTAATTATTATATTTATTATATATTTAGTGGAGATATGAAATGTAAATACTTAATCTTTAGGAATTTTTTTTAAGTTATTAATATAATATATACTTATTTTACAAGAATAACTATATTTTTAATTACTTTAACTTATTGAATTATATTCTTCTTTAGATAATTAATATAATATAGAATATAGAAATTATCTAGGGTATTATAGTAAAGCTATCTTTACAATATAATAATATTAATCTTATAGGGGTCTAAGAAACCATTCCTAAGAAAAGCCTTTAGTTTAAATCTATCTTATACTTATATATTAATTATAAACTTTATTATCTACTTAATAATTCTATTAATATTTATTCCTTTAATAAATATATTAAAAATTATTTATTTATTAACTTAGATTATATTATTAATATTATTAATAAATATTAAGGTTCTTTACTTTATAATATAATTAAATAGTTATAATAGCTTTTTATTAATTATAAGGTTTTTACACTCTATATTAATATAGATCTCCTTTTCTTCCTTATTATCCTTACTAGCTTTAATCTTAATATATATATAGATATAATATATATTACTTGCCCTTACCCTTTTATATAGAATAAGTAGCTTATTTACAGATAGTAATTATTTAGGTTTCTCCCTTTTAAATCTTTAATACCCTTTATTAAGGTATATAAAAAGTTTATTATAGAAGGGGAAATCTTACTTATAGCCTTTATAATATACTTTCCTAGAGGGGGTTATAAGTGCTTCTTTAGCTAGCTCTATAGGTTTTATATAGATATTAATGTATATATATTCTTTAAGGAGGATTAAAAAGTTAAAAGTACACTTATATTAAGTGTACTTATTCTTTCCTTAGATGCTTTATAGGATCTATCTCTATAATAATATATAATATCTATCCTAAGAAGCTTTAAAGATAATAGATTTATTAGAGCTTGATTCGCCCTCCTTAGGGCTAGGTTCCTGTTCTTGGTTAGTAGGTTCCTCCTTAGCAAGGTATTTATCTTTAGGTTTTGCTTTTTTATCTTTATATAAGCTATCTTTAATAAGGTGTTATTATTTCTGGGATTGGTTCTGGTTCTTGTATTACTTATCCTTATAGTAGTAGTTGTAGTTGTGATTGTTTAATTATTTATTATCTTAGTAAGTATAGCATTTTTATCTATTAATATTATTATATCTTCTTTTATAGTATAATTATTAATTATTCTAATACCTTTATTAGAAGTTTATTTATTTATTTTTAAATATTATTATATTAATATTCTTCTTTTAATCCTTATAATCCTAAATAAACTTAATAATAATTATCTTAGATATTAGAACCTATAATAAATACACAATCTTATAATTAATAAGTAAAAAGATTATTTTAAAAATCTCTCTATCTATTTATATTCTAGCTTATTTAGTAAGCTTAGCTTTATACTATATTTAAAGAGAAAGAGATATATCTTATCGAGCAGAGTCAAGTATATATTTCTTAATTATATATTCTTCTAATAAATCTGACTCTTAGGGCTTAAATTGCCTTATAAGATCTTAATAGAAGTAAAAGATAGAGCCCTTTATAATCTTAGCTTGCTTTTTATTATTAAGCTCCCCTATTAGCTACTTGTAGGCTATATCTTAAAGTATTGTGAGGTAATGCTTTTAAAGAGAATCTTTACTAAATTATTTGAAGATTTTAAGGTATATATAGAAGAGGCTAATGTTAGTATAGAGTTATTTGTCTTATATAATAATAAATCCTTACTTCCTAAGGTCCTTAAAATCTAAATTAAAGGTTTTAATAGTATTATACTTAACTTATCTTCTATCTACCTAACTACTCACTAAGAGTAATATACAAGATTAAATATATTATAATAAATTAAAGCTTATATTTAAAGAGTCTAATAAATTAGAAGAAGGTAATAAATTACTTAGATAATTATTATTATTATATTTAATTTATAATTATATTAATTTATAATAATACTTACCTAAGTAAGCTAAGATTTACAACCTTTTATTACTAGAGGTATTTAAGCTAAAGTATATTAAGCTTCCCCCAAGTTAACTAGATTAATTAGGTAAAATAGCTAGCCTCCTTTAGGCTAGAGAGGTTGCTCTATTACTTAGGTTCTTACTTATTTGTAAAGATTAGGTTTTCTAGAATAAGTAAATTAGGTGTAGTAGTGTTTATAGGTATATTATTAGGTTATAATATTTTATTAAGAGAAGTTATAAGAAATCTAGAGAAGTTTAGGAATATAATATATTTAATAACTTCTTATCTCTAAACCACTAGAGCATCTAGGTACTAAGTCTTAGCTTGAGGCATATTAGCTAAAATAGTAGCATTCTAATAGCTCTATTTAATAATACTATCTATATAATCTCTTATTTATTAAATAAAGATAGTATTTTAAAAAGTAAACTTACTAAGAGTTTTTATTAATTATTTCTTAAATATTAATTTATTATAATAGACTTTTTATCTTATAACTCTCCTTATCTTCTCTTTATCTAAGAATTAATCTTTATACTATTTATTAGATTCTATAATAAATATCCTTTAATTAATAATCTTAGCTCTTTAAGGCTCTAGCTAGAGCTAGAAGATATTATTCTTTATAGATCCTACCTCTTTGTCCCCATCTTTTCCAAGGATTAGGTTTATTAGAGAGGGATTTTCTTCCTCTTAGGAAGATATAGGCTCTACTAAGACTAAGGTTAAAGTAGTAGGTCTTATTATATTATTATAAGCTTATTTAATAATAGGGGAGTGGTAATATAAGAAAATATTTATTTTAAATAAGCTAAAGTAATAGTTATAAAGTGTAAAGTAGTATTGATTAATGGGAATATAGATCTATAGTTAAATTATTATAATTATTATAAAAGTTAAGTAATTTATTATAATAGAGATAATATTAGTAGTTTTAAGCCTTACTCTTATAATAAAGAAATCCTTTTTATAATTTTATAAGATAGTTTAAGGTTATTTTATAATCTTTAATAATTAATATTTTCTTTAAATTATATAAATAGCTAGATAAAGTATTCTCTATATAAAGAAAAATTTTAGAGAGAGATTCTAAAGATAGATTTATAAGAATTATTATAAATATTTTTCTTATTAATTAATTAATAAATAATCTAATAATATATTATATTAAAATATAATTTAAGATTATTTAGTATAATTACCTAGAATAATATTATAGTACTAATCTTAAGAAGAAGTAATTACTACTATATAATATAATAGGATTAGAATAATAGGGGTCTTAATAATATATAGTAGGAAGGTTAATGTCTTCTTCTCTATCTACCTTAGTAATGGGCTTATATATGCCTTCCAAGGGTGCCTAAGGCACACACTTACAGGGTTCCATATGTGTTGACACCATTTCCGTATTAAATATATAGTTGTTATATATAGCCTACTAACTGAAATTATATTAGATAGAGGACAACCATTTATATCTAAGTTTTGGTAAAGCCTAATATCCTTAATAAGATTAAACCACAAGCTAAGCATAACCTTCCACCCCTAAACAAACAGACAAACCAAACACCAAAACCAGGAAATTAAGTAATATCTATAATACTATATTAATTATAAGTAAACTAATTAAGTAGAAAAGTTACTTATTATACAATTAATATATAATATATTCTATAATTATAGTATTAAAATAATATTAATAAAAGCCAATTTTAACTTTATACTAGACACTTATTAAGCCCCCTTAAAAGATATAATTTAAATAAAAGTAATAATTAAGTTAAATAATCTAAGAAAATTATATAAAGAAATAAAAATAGAACTTAAGTTTATCTATAATATTATAAAAAGATATTATAATCTTAAAAGACTAAAGGGATCAACCTTTTTAAAGGGAGATATGGTCTATTTAATAATAAAAAATCTTATAACAAAAAAACAAAATAAAAAAATTAACTTTATATAAATTAAGCTATACTTAATTAAAAGAAAAATATTAGAAAATAACTATAAACTTGACCTCCTAGACAACATTAAGGTTCACCTTATCTTCTATATCTCACTACTAGAACCTAATAATAATATCCAGGTGAACATAAAACCCAAATATAAACTATAAATAAAAAACCTAAAAAACTAATAGAAAGTTAAGAAAATATTATAAAGAAAAAAGAAAAATAGAAAATTTAAAATTAAATAAAAAGATTATAAAGAAATAATTTAAGAATTAGTAAAATACCTTATATATTACTTAAAGATACTAGAAATATTCCTAAAAATATAGCACTAAGTAAACCATCAAGATCAATAGCATTCCAATTAATAATATCCATAACCCCTAAAGATTATACCTAAATAATAGCCTCCAACTTTACCTAATCCATATCCTCTAACTTATTTAAAGAAGAAAGACCCTAATATACCATTTCTATACCTCTTATTTTAAACTAATATTTCTAATAATAAAGGTAGAATAAATAATTTAAGAATTCTTAAACTTTAGCCTAAGCCATAAGCACCTTTATTTAAATATAAAGGAACTCCTCCTTAACCATCTTCTTCTTTATATTTAAACAATTAGACTTCTAATTTATCTAGATTATTATAAATATTAATACCTACTTATACTTATTATTTATAAAAATCATATATATATGGCCAAAGATATCTCTAAAGTATCATATATTCTACTATAATAGGTATATTTATTATAATAGTCACCAAAATTTAATAATATTTTATACTATAAACCCTTAGAAGAATAAAAAGAATATAATATAACTTTAAAATCTATTGAATTAATAAGCTAGGCTTAAGTATTAGTATAAAAATATAGCTTAAAAGTACCTAAACCTTAAGATATAATTAGAAAATATTTTAAAGGATAAGAATAGGGAACTTATATATAAGGTTAATCTAATAGGCCTTAAGAACAAGACCAATAAAAGAAGAACATTATATTATAACTTATAATACACCTAGGCAGTCAAACAAAGCAGAAATAATACTCACCTACTTTATAGCCCTATACTAACCAATAAGGAAGTACTCACAAGCAATCATTCATAATATTAATAATCACCCTATAATTACTATCTTAATCACTAATACATTAGATAGAACTAATATAATAAGTGCTTACTAGGTAATAGTATATAGATAGATTAAAATCTGCCCTTATAGCTGATATTAACCAGCTTTTAATATAACTTAATTACCTTAATTGCAATTGACTATTACCTAATGTAATACTTCTATTGCTTTATTTTACTATAACATATCTAACCATCCTGCTAATAATAAACCCTTCATTCTGATTGGTTTATTAAGTTGGGAATTGACCAGACCGTTACAGAGGGCCTATTGGTTAGAGGAAGTCTAAGTATTGAAGGTAAGGTGAATGAGTGATTAAGTATGTTGAAGCTAGTGTTTAATTATTTGTTGGTGAGCTTTAAAGTTATTTATTATCTAGGCCTTTATAGTTAATTAGTGTGTTAGTAAGGCATCGTTGATAATATAACTTAGTGTTTGTAAGAGATATTAGAAGGTATTATGTTCAATTGCTTTAAAGGATATATTTAACTTAATAATCTAATAAATAAGAGCAATTTTTAGCTTGGTAATAATACCAAAAGTATTAGATTCTTCTTTAATGGGCAACCTAGTATATAAATAAAGATTGGCAAGGGTAGAAGAAGCTAGCAATAGTATTATCTCTTAGTTTTGGCCTTTAGCAATAGAGTATTAACTTTATAAGTGGGCTATTGCTGCTGAAGTTGCTATCTGAGTGAATAAATAGCCCTATATTTATCCTCGCCGGTCGCAATAATAGCATAGCCAAAAGATACTACTAAGGGTGTTTCTATTAACTTTAATAAGGCTAAAGCTATTATAACGGTCTGGTTAATTCCCAACTTGATGAATCAATTAGAATGAAGGGTTTATTGTTGGTAGGATGGTTAGGTGTATTATAGTAAATAGAGTAATAGAAGTATTATATTAAGTAATAGTTAATTGTAATTAAGGTAATCAAGTTATATTAAAAGCTAATTAATTCTATTCCTTATAGTAGGATCTAATTTATTTATATATTACTATATCTAAGGCTTTATTATTATAATAATTAAATAAAGTTAGTTTAATAATATTTATTATAATCTTTAGTAATATTGAATAAAGGCTATTTAATTTTACTCTTATTAGCTAGTTATATAGGTCTAGGGTAGTTTTATTATAATTAGTTAAGGTTCTGCCCATAATTACTACCTTTAAATATTTAAATTATAATATAATACTTTTTCTCTTATTAATCTTATCCTAAGGCTAGATAAATAAGTTAGTTTCCCTACTTATAACTATTATATGTTTTTCCTCTTTTTATCTTCTTATAATCTAGGTATTAATAAAATATTAGATTATATTATTAAAGTTATATCTTATCTTAAGATAATTAAAGCTTATTAAAAGAATATTATTAAATTAATTAATAAATTTGGTTTCAAGATACCTTATTATTTAGCTTATTTTTATATTAGGCAGCTATCTTATATTATAACTAAGGAAAAAAGCTATTATAAGTTTTATATAAAGAATAAATATTCTAGCTATAATTTTAAAAGTATTTCTATTTAGATTTATAAGTATTTTCCTCTTTTTACTTTTATATACTTATTTCTTTTTAATTAAGTAGGTTTTTTATAAGAAGGATTAGATTAATAGAGAGAAGGAGAAGGCTAAGGTAGATTTAATAAATGCTTTAGCTTAATTATAGCGCTTATATACTTAAGAGCATTATTTATATAAGAAGGTAAAGAAGATAATTTCTTAAGATTATAAGGATTTAGATAAATTAGAAAAAAGGAGTATACTAAGGTATTAGTATTATTAAAGGTATAATTGCTTAAGGATTATAGGGTTATTAATTAGAGTAATTTATCTGATTTCCTTTATATTAATTTTGGAGAAATACTTCTAGTATCTTTAAGTAATGTATAAGATATTTAATAGATTTCTAGATTATTTCTTTATAGTCTTTCTATTTAATTTTAAATTTTTTATCTTTTTCTCTTCTTTATAGGATTTTTTTGATTTCCTATTAGTCTTCTAGGTTTTCTATTTATAATTTGTAGCTAGGTTTTGTATTAACTTGGATACTATTATTAGGTTCTAGTAGTAAAATATAGAAGATAGAGTGAACTTTAATATTATTTAAGAGATTAAGTTTATAATTATTTTTTAATATTTTTCTTTTAATAGAATATAATCTAATTTATATAAAATTAATTTTTTTATTTTATTTTTTTATTATAAGATTTTTTATTACTAGGTAGACTATATATAACGGTCTGGTCAATTCCCAACTTAATAAATCAATCAGAATGAAAGGTTTATTATTAGCAGGATGGTTAGGCGCATTATAATAAAATAAAATAATAGAAATATTATATTAAGTAATAGTTAATTGTAACTAAAATAATCAAATTATATTAAAAGTTAATTAATTCTATTCCTTATAGTAGGACCTAATCCATCTATATACTACTATATCTAAGATTTTATTATTATAATAGTTAAATAGAGTTAGTTCAATAATATTTATTATAATTCTTAGTAATATTAAATAAAGGCTATTTGACTTTACTCTTATTAGCTGGTTATATGGGTCTAAGGTAGTTTTATTATAATTAATTAGGATTCTACTTATAATTACTGCCTTTAGGTATTTAAATTATAATACAATACTTTTTCTCTTATTAGTCTTATTCTAAGGCTAGATAAATAGACTAGTTTCCCTACTTATAATTATTATATATTTTTTCCTCTTTTTATTTTTTTATAATTTAAGTATTAATAGGATATTAGATTATATTACTAAGATTATACCTTATCCTAAGATAATTAAAGCTTATTAAAAAAATATTATTAAATTAATTAATAAATTTGGTTTTAAAATATCTTATTATTTAGCTTATTTTTATACTAGGCAGCTATCCTATGTTATGGCCGAGAGAAAAAGCCACTATAAATTTTACATAAAGAATAAATATTCTAGCTATAATTTTAAGAATATTTCTACTTAGATTTATAAGTATATTCTTCCTTTTACTTTTATATACTTATTTCTTTTTAATTAAGTGGGTTTCTTATAAGAAAGATTAGATTGATGGGGAAAAGAGAAAGCTAAGGCAGATTTAATAAGTGCTCTGGCTTAATTATAATGTTTATATACTTAGGAGTATTATTTATATAAGAAGGTGAAGGAGATAATTTCTTAGGGTTATGAGGATTTAGATAAATTAAAAGAAAAGGAGCATACTAAAGTATTAGTATTATTAGAGATATAATTACTTAAGGATTATAAAGTTATTAATTGAAGTAATTTGCCCAATTTCCTTTATATTAATTTTAAAGAAATATTTCTAATATCTTTAAGTAATATATAAAGTATTTAATAGATTCCTAAATTATTTCTTTATAATCTTTTTATTTAATTTCAAATTTCCTATCTTTTTCTCTCCTTTATAGGATTTTTTAACTTCCTATTAGTCTTCTAGATTTTCTATTTATAATTTGTAGCTAGGTCTTATATTAACTTAGATACTATTATTAGATTTTAGTAGTAAAATATAGAAGATAGAGTGAACTTTAATATTATTTAGGAGGTTGAGTTTATAGTTATTTTTTAATATTTTTCTTTTAATAAGATATAATTCTATCTATATAAAGTTAATTTTTTTATTTTATTTTTTTATTATAAGATTTTTTATTACTAAGTAGACTATATCTCTTTTTAAAAAGGATAATCCCTTTAATCTTTTTAAATTATAATATCTTTTTATTATATTATAAACAAACTTAAGTTCTATTTTTATTTCTTTATATAATTTTCTTAGATTATCTAACTTAATTATTACTTTTACTTAGATCATGCCTTCTAAAAGGGCTCAATAAGCATCCAATATAAAGCCAAAATTAGCTTTTACTAATATCATTTTAATACTATAATTATAAGATATATTATATACTAATTATATAATAAGTAATTTTTTTACTCAATTGGTTTGCTTATAATTAATATAGTATTATAGATATTGCTTAATTTCCTAGTTTTAATATTCGGTTTATCTATCTATTTGGGGGTAGAAGGCTATACTTAGCTTATAATTTAACCTTATTAAAAATATTAAACTTTATTAAAACTTAAATATAAATAATTATCCTCTGTCCAATATAATTTCAATTAATAGGCTATATATAGTAACTATATATTAAAAGAAAAAATAAGCAAATTATTCTTCTTTTATTATTTTATTATAAAGGAGATAATATACTACTTTCATAAAGCAATCAATAATAATAAAAATACTATTATAATATACTCCTATAGCAAGGTCTGCTAATAAAGGAAGGTTAATAATAAAGTCTATTATAATTAAGTCCTATGGTTATTATATAACAGGGGATGGTTACAATAATCCATATAATTTATATCTTAGTTTTTTAAAGTATTAATATAGACTACATTTTTTATATACTTATTTAACTTTCTTTTTCATTTTAATAAAAGAAAATATCTATTTGACTCATTCAAGGGTTTTATTAATACCTTTATAGCTATACAAAAGGTATTTGTAAATATCCCTTATTAATTCCATTTAATATTCCTCTAGTACTTATAGATAGTCTATTTTTTCTTCTTTTAAAAGTACTAGATTATATTCTTCAATTTTTCTTAGTAATGGATTACCTTATTCTACTTATTATATTAGTATTTCTATAGTAATAGTTTTAATTACATATAGTAGTCCTCCTATTCTTATAATAGTAATTATTTTCTTTATTTCTATTATTATTCTACTAATTAGGGCTTATTTTAGGCCTTTATTAATATTATAGATTAATAATTTTTCTTATATTTTTGGTTTTTTTGTATTATAGTTAGATCAGTAGCTAATTATATTAACACAGCTGTTTTCGGTTCCTTTAATATAGACAATTTAGTAGTCAAATTTAGATAGGTATTCTACATATTATAGTTATCTTTTACTAAGTTTTTAAATGATTATAAAGTAAGTAATATTTTTATAATTAATATATACTATAATTTTATTATTACTTTTTAAAAGGTATTATTAGAATTCTTTAAAAGTATTAATAATAGTAAGGAATTCTTTATTATAGATTAGGTAATTTAGCTTAGGGCTATATAGCTTATATAAGTAAAATACTATAGAATATAGATTTCCTTATTCATCTCATTATCTAATCTAGGCCCCTAAGGCAAAGTCCAATACATCGGTTTCTAGCTCTATAGGCTTATTAAGGTCGAATATTATAAGGATAGATTCTTTTAAAATAGCATTTTTTATAGCTTTAAATAATTATTATACTTTATTTCCTTATTAAAAAATAATTCCTTTCTTAATTAATTCTATTATACTTAAGGCAATTTTACTAAATCCCTTAATAAATCTTTAGTAATAATTAATAAATTTAAAAAGGCTTATACTTCCTTTATATTAATAGATTCCTTCCAATCTTTTACTATAATAACTTTCTTTAGATTTATATAAATTTTATTAAGGCTAATAATATATCCTAGAAATTCTACTTCTTAAATATAGAACTTACTTTTTTCTAATTTAACTAAAAGTTTGGTATCTTAGAGAGCTTTTAAGACCTTATAAATATATTCTTTATATTCTTTTTTATTTTTAAAGAAAATAAGGATATTATCTAGATAGTAAATAATAAAGATATCTAAGTACTCTTATAATATATTAATTATCATTCACTAGAATAATACCAATACATTTATAAATCCAAAAAATATAACTAGATATTTAAACAATCTAAACTTAATTTAAAAAGCAATTTTCTATTTATATTCTTCTTTAATATAAATAAGATTATATACTCCTTTAAAATCCAATATAATAAAGATATTAACTTTATAAAGACAATCCTTTATTTTATTAATTAATAATAATAAAATATAATCTTTAATAATAATATTATTAAGCTATTAGTAATCTATAATAAGATATAGCTTCCTGTTTTTCTTAAGTATAAATATAATAGAATAACCAGCTTTAGAGTTTAAAATATAGATATATCCCTTTTTAAGTATATCTTGGATATATTCCTTTAGGGTATCTAGCTCAATTTAGTTAAGATTATAAATAAGGTAAAATTGGGTATTAGATCTGTCTTTAAGAATGATTTTATAATCCTACTAGCTAAACTTAGGTAATCTAATGTCTAGTTCTTCTATAAAGAGCTTTTTGTAAATTTGGTATTATAGGGGTATATTATATAGTCTATCTATTTCTACTTTAGCCTTTATTTCTTTAAGGCTTTTATTAATTTATTAAAATTATATTCTAAGGTAAATAATTATTTATTATCTTTGCCTTTTCTAACTATTCTTATACTTATATTTTATTCTTTTAAATAATAAAGAGTCTCCTTTGCTTATATCTTTTACTTAATTAGGGCTAGAAGTTCAAGATCTCTTATTATATTTTATAAAAATATTACTAATTATATTATACTCCTTAGGTATTTATATCTAGTTAATATACTAGTAGATATTAAAGTTATATTAATATAACTATAGATACCCTAAAACTAGATTATATTATCTAATATTAATAATATTAAAGATTATTTCTTAATTCTTTCCTTTAATAAAGACTTTTAAATAATTAATTTTTTTATTTATAATACTATTATTATAATTAAAAAGGGTTTCTTTTATATTAATAATTTTATATAGATCAACTTTTATTATCTATAATAGCTAAAGTTAGTTAACTATTTAAGAATTTATATAATTCTACTTAGCTCCACTATCTACCATAGCATTATACCACTTCCCTTTAATCCTTATTTCTATTTCTAATTATTATTAAGATTACTTTTTAATTATAAAATATAAAGCCTTTTTAAGGAGTTCTTTTAATAACTTTAAAAATCATTATTCTAGCTACTTCTATTACTCTTTTATAAAGGGCTTTACTTATTTTTTAATTTTATTTAATACTAGGCTATTACTTTATCTATTATATAGATATTATATTTAAGGTCTTAATATTTATTCTAGAGCAGCTTACTATAATTAAGGAACTTAGGCTTACCTAGTTCTAATATAATAAACTAATAGTAAAGATTTCTTCCTATTATTTTATATTAATTAAAGTATCTTCTATAGATATAATAAATAACTATATCTTTTACTTTAATAAGAAAGTATATTATATATTATTTTTACTTTATATATTAAAGGTAATTATAATTATAATAGTTTATTTATAAGATATTCTTATATTCTTTATATATTAAGTTTAATTTAAAATTATTTTTTTTATATTAGATAAATTAGGGATTATGGTTTTCTAATTATTATTTACTTTATATAAGTAAGAAGACTTTATTTTTATTTTATAAAGATTCCTTAACTTATTAGGCTATTCTTTTAATATTTATTATCTATTTCTTATTTCCATTTTTATTATAAATATAAATATCCTACCATATTAGTGCTTTATTAATATATATATCTAGAATAGATATAAGGATTTCTATCTTCTTAGCTTATTCTAGCCATTTATAAGGAAAATAGGACTGGCCTTTTTATTAGATTAATTATACTTTTTAAATAACTTTATTAATTTCTTATTATAAAGTAAGTTTTACCTTATACAACTTATAATCTTTTATATATTACTTAACTATAGTAATTAGTTTATATTTCTTAATAATAATAAGAATAACTTTTCTTATAATATTCCCTTTCCCTTCTAATATCAGGGTTTATTAGGTTTTTATAATATTAAGTTATTTCTATCTTTCTAGTATAGGTTTAAACTGGTTTTCTATTTTTAAGAAGTAATATTTAAAGGATTTATATTCTTTCTTTCTACAATTAAAGTAAATAATCTTACTTTTATTATAATCTTAAATAGTACTAAGTTCTATTAATTCTAAATAAATCCTATATATAGTACTTTATTATTTATTTTAGGTTTTTTTTTATTTAGGATATATAAGGTTTTATTATCTTAGATATATTTTTTATATTAGTTAAATTATCTTTTATTAATTTTAATAATACTTTTAATATACTTTAAGAGTTTTTCTAGCCAATCTTTCTTATAGATTTTATCCTTAACTTTACTTTTCAAGCCTTTATAATAAAGTTCTATTAATATATTATTATCTTAGGCTATTTATGCTATAATTTTTTTAAATTCAGCTAAATACTAATTACAAAATTTTATTTATTTAAACTTATATAACTAATTTACAGCTTATTATTCCATATCAATTATACTAAAATTATTTTTAATAATAATCTTAAAATTTTCCTAATCTTTAAAGATTTCTTAAATTTCTTTAGTTTAATTAATATCATTCTTATTTTCCAAATAGTCTCTTATAATAGGTTTAAATTATACTCCTATATCTCCTTAAAAAAAGGTTTTAATATATAATACTTAAACTTTAAAAATTATAAATTAGATTAGGAAGAAGTAAAAGTATTCCTTTATTTGGGTAAAAAAGGAGACTATATTAATAGCTTTTCTTAAGAAGGGTTCCAGGGCCAAGGGTCTTAGAATTTCATTAATATCTTTACCCTTACTTCCTTTAATTATAATAGTTCTAACTTCTTTTACTTTAAACTAAACTTATATATTTATAAGTTTCTTCTTAATCTACTATAATTTTATAATTAACTTAATATTATTAGAAGAAGTAATAGTAATAAGATTCTTTTTAAATATTATTATTACTTAATTATTAATATAAATAATTAATTAAATAAGAGCTTTCAATATATAACAATCTAATCAATTCCTAACTTAATAAACTAATTAAAATAAAAGATTTATTATTAATAGGATAATTAAGCATATTATAATAAATAAAATAATAAAAATATTATATTAAATAATAGTCAATTATAATTAAGGTAACCAAATTATATTAAAAGCTAATCAATTCCATTCCTTATAGTAGGATCTAATCTATTTATATACTACTATATCTAAGGCTTTATTATTATAATAATTAAATAAAGTCAGTTTAATAATGTTTATTATGATCTTCGGTGATATTAAATGGGGGCCGTTCAACTTTACTCTTATTAGCTGGTTATGTGGGTCCAGGGTAGTTTTGTTATAATTGATTAGGGTTCTGCCCGTGGTTACCGCCTTTGGGTGTTTGGGTCATAACAGCTGTACTTAATAATAAAGGATTGTAGCTTATAGCGCCGGTGCAGCCAGGAATAAAGGAAATATCTCTTATGTGCAAATCGTATTTAAGGAAGGGTTTGAATAGTTAGACTTCAAGTATCTTTAAGGTTGAAATCTTCAAGTTATATAGTTACAGATTATACCTTTAATTAAGTTCAAAAGAAAAACAAGATTAAGGTCAGGGTTGGGGTTGAGGTTGAGATTAGGGCTAGGGATAAGATTACTAATGGTATTAAAGGTATCAGATTATAAGAAAAAAAATCAAATATAAAAATATTATTATCTTTATATTTATTATACATTTTAATAATTATAAAGATTATTTTACTAACCTCTCATTCCTTAATTAACTATTATACTTTATAATAAGAAAGATATAGACATACTAGGCCTTTTCTCTATAATATAGACTTAGCAGTGATCAAAGAGGCTAGAAAATAACTAATATAACAATTCTAAATATTATAAATAAAAATATAATAATATAATAGATAAAAATAGCTGTATTTTGTGGTATTATGGAGGGTAGTTTTATATATAATATATAGGAAAAGATAAGGTTAATAAGAATTCCTTTATAATTGAAAAATCATGGTTATATAACCAATCATATAACTTGAGCTATACCGCTTTAGGCGATAACTAAGTAGAAAATTCCTCCGGGTAAACCACATCAAAGACACCAAAACTTAGCCAAAAAATCACACATCTACATTAAATACCCTATATCCAACTCAATCAATTCAATCAAATTGATCATTATATTTGAATTGAATTGAACAATCGTTTTCTCGATTTGAATTGAATTAATTTGAATTAAATTGAGGCGATTTGAATTGACCGCAGCGCTGCAACTCAGTATATTGGTCGGATGATTGTTATATTAATTTTACCTTGATCGCTCAAGGCTGGATCTGCTGTCAGTGCCACTCGGTTAACCCTGCTGGGCAACGCCAATGTGTGCTTGACTTTCATTATCCTTGCTTGCGAGGCTGTGGGGTTAATTAAAATCTATGCTACCATAATGCTCGGTGAGGAACGAAACCGAGTCTTATGCTGCTTGCCCCCTGACCCCCGGCTTCTGATTGGCGGCACAAGCTTTAACAGTCTATTAGCCCTACCTTCTATATTTCTTAGCTGTTAATTGGCTTCGGTAGAGGCTTTTACTGCCTCTGGTTAGCTTGATGCTTTCCTCAATATACGATTTTTATTCGTTATGTTTCTTCTTGTTTTATTTTCTTTTTTGCCCTTTTATTGGCTTTACTTTTTTTTAGATTCAAGACTTTGCTTACTAATAGCTGAATATTAACCGGATTGACTGAATTTATAATGTAAAACCCTTTCGTAATCATCCATCACAATTTATCACTAGCTATAGAGGCCACAGGGTTACATTTGGAAGCTCTTGTCTTGTCAATTGAAGGGTCTATCTAGGTCTCTTATAGCTGCTGTTGTAACTAGCTGTTCCGGTCGGCCGAGGGGAGTTTCTTTTAGGTTGAGACTATCCAAAGCTAGCTACGGTGACCACCGCATACGGATGTTGCTTGCAGCCGCGTTGGGATAGGTCTGTAGTAGCTAGATCCTTCATCTAGGCATTTATCCTGATTTGTATGACTATTTGGGGCCGGTTGCAGCAAGAGCTATCTAGCTGTTACTATAAGTACTAGACTATGCCATCGAGGGCATCAAGGCTTTGTAGTCAAGGTCCGGCCGGGCCCTAAGAGGCCCGGCTGCTAGGCTAGGCTGTTGAGACCATCTTGTGAGTGTGATATAATTCTTTGTATTGGAAATCTGCCTAATTAAAATACCTCTAACTCGTTCAGCCATACTAGTGCTTCCTCAATTGTCTTATTATTAAGCTCTTTAAGTCTTAGCTCCATATTCCTTATATTCTTAGGGATCCAATTACTAACAATATCTATTTCTCGCGCTAGAGACAGAAGCATTATACTATCAAAGGTATAGCAATATAACAGCTGTATATACAGGCTATAAGCACTACATTTAGAAAAAATAATCTACCCATTTACACTTATAGGCTTTATCCCTTATAATTCTAAAACCACTTATTGCAATATCTTCCCTTGAACTTTATAGTTTGTGCATATAAAGGCCAGTATGTAAGGTAGTGCCCTTCTTAATAGCTTATATTTTTACCATAATCTAAGTTCTAATAGCTTTATTATCTTTATCTTTAACCTTAATAATATTATTCTTATTAATATATTATTAATCTTAAGATCTATAGTTGTATTGGATGCTAGAATAATATCTATGGGTAGTCTAAAGTAAAGTACTATATCTTTAGAAATATAATAGCTAGAATATTTACTATTAATAATAATATCTACTATATTATATATAGTACTATTTACAAGCTTAAGCCTAATATACTTATTAATAGTTATTATAATAAGTATTCTAGGAATAAATATAAATATCCCCAGAACCTTCATCTTACTATCATCACTATAGCTATAAGCTATAAGAGCTTCCTCCTTACTTATATATATATTACTATCCTACTTATATTCTAATAAAAATATATATATAGTTTTCTTATTATTCTAATTAAATACTTTTAATGCTTCTATATTTAGATTCTAATAATTTTTATTTAATAGTATAATAACTATTATATTAATTTTCTATAGAATTCAAGCTCCTTTATAATAGCTGTTACAACCCATATCATACCCAGGGCGGTCTAGGATAGTAGAATGCCATACCCTATAAGAAACCAATTACCTTATAATTATATATAACCAATTAAATAAGAAGCAATAAAGGTAATTATTATAATAAGTATAAAAAGTATTATACTTAGCATACCAAGTATACTATATATATTAAAATAGAATAATAATATATAAATAGATTAAATCCTACTATAAGGAATAGAATTAATTAACTTTTAATATAATTTAATTACCTTAATTATAATTAACTATTACTTAATATAATATTTCTATTATTTTATTTATTATAATATACTTAATTATTCTATTAATAATAAATCTTTTATTTTAATTAATTTATTAAATTAGAAATTAATTAGACTATTATATATTAAAAGCTTTTATTTAATTAATTACCTATATTAATAATTAAATAATAATAATATCTAGAAAGAACCTTACTACTATTACTCCTCCTAGCAACACTAAGTTAACTATAGAACTATAATAAATCAAAAAAAAACTCACAAATACATAAGCACAACTTAAAGCAGAAAAAGCCAGAACCACCACAATTAAAGGAAACAAGGGTAAAGATATTAGTAAAATTCTAAGACCCCCAGTCCCAGAGCCCTTTCTAGAAAAGGCTGCCAATATAGTCCTCTTCCTCACCTAATAAAAGAATACTTCTACTTTTTCCTAATATAACTTATAACCCCTAAAGCCTAGGTACTATACACTAAAACCCTCCTCTAAAAGAACACAGAAGTATAGTTTAAACCTATTATAAGAGACTATCTAGAAAATAAGAACAACACCAACTAAAATAAAGAGACCCAAAAGATCTTTAGAGACTAGGAACATTTTGAAACTACTATTAAAGACAATTTTAGCATAATTAATATAAAATAATAAGCTATAAACCAATTATATAAACTTAAACAAACAAAATCCTATAGCCAATATTCAGCCAAGTTCAAAAGAATCACAGCACAAATAGCCTAGGATAATAATACATTAATAGAACTCTACTATAAAAGCTTAAAAAGCAAAGTCAAGAATAAAATCTATAAAGAAAACTAGCTAAAGAAACTCTTAAAATATATTAAAAGTACTATTGTAACGGTCTGGTCAATTCCTAACTTGATGAACCAATCAGAATGAAGGGTTTATTGTTGGCAGGATGGTTAGGTGTATTATGGTAAAATAGAGCAATGGAAGTATTATGTTAGGTAATAGTTAATTGTAATTAAGATAACTAAATTATATTAAAAGCTAATTAGTTCCATTCCTTATAATAAGATCTAATCTATCTATATACTACTATTCTATTTTAGTATATATGGTGTGCTTGATATACTAGGTATAATACTTTTTATACTTATTATAATAATTATTTTTATTACTTTTTATTTAATTGATTATATGTAATTATAGGGTAGCTAATTTCTTATAAAATATGGCATTCTATTATTCTAGATTGCCCTAGGTATAATATAGATTGTAATATAATATCTTCCCTTTATTAATCTTATTCTTAAGGCTAGTATAATAGGTTATAGTGGTTTTTTATATATATTATTTAAACTTAGACTTATAATTATTTTATTATATTAATATTATATTAAGTAGGGTAGTAAAAGTATCTTCTATTTATAAGAATTATAAAATCGAAGGTCTTATTAATTATATTAATCTTTTTAAAATATCTATTATAGCTTATATATATTATATAAATACTAGCCTTTTCTATATAATAGATAAAGGTTTAATTTATTATTCTAAATATATTTAAAGTTATAAAAGTTATAATTATATAAATATAAAAAGTATAATTTATATATATTTTTATTATTCCTTATTTAGCTAGCTTAATATACTAATAGTGGTAGTTCTTTATATTATTAAAGAAAAAAAAAGTTATATTAGTAATATTTAAAAATGTAAAGTAAATTAAACTTATTATATACTTCTTTAAAAACTTCTTAAAAGATTATTTTAAAGACCTAGTTTTAAATAATAATAGTATTTGTTAAATTAAAATACTTAAAGAAGTTAAAGGATAATCTAAAAGAGTAAGATATTAGAGTAATGGAGGCAGTGAAGGCTAAGATTGTAGTAGAGGAAGGCCCTTCTTCAGAGGTGGTATTAATATTATATATTATTAATATTAATCCCTTTTTCTTGTTTATTAAAGGAATACTTCTAGTATCTTTAAATAATATATAAGGTATTTAATAGATTCCTAGATTATTTTTTTATAGCCTTTTTATTTAATTTTAAATTTTCTATCTTCCTTTTTTTTTATAATATTTTCTTAACTTTCTATTAGTCTTCTAGATTTTTTATTTAGGGTTTATATTTAGATCTTATATTTACCTAGATATTATTGCTAGATTCTAGTAATAAAATATAGAAGATAAGGTAAATCTTAATATTATCTAAGAGGTCGAGCTTATAGTTATTTTCTGATATTTTTCTTTTAATTAAATATAATCCAATCTATATAAAGTTAATTTTTTTATTTTATCTTTTTATTATAAGATTTTTTATTATTAAGTAGACTATATCTCCCTTTAAGAAGGATAGTCTTTTTAATCTTTTTAGATTATAATATCTTTTTATTATATTATAAATAAACTTAAGTTCTATTTTTATTTTTTTATATAATTTTTTTAGATTATCTAACTTAATTATAGCTTTTACTTAAATTATACCTTTTAAAAGGGCTTAATAAGTGTCTAGTATAAAGCTAAAATTAGCTTTTACTAGTATTATCTTAATATTATAATTATAAGATATATTATATATTAATTGTATAATAAATAATTTTTTTACTTAATTGGTTTGCTTATAATTAATATAGTATTATAAATATTATTTAATTTCCTAGTTTTAGTATTTGATTTACCTATCTATTTAGGGGTGGAAGGCTATACTTAGCTTGTAATTTAATCTTATTAAGGACATTAGGCTTTACTAAAACTTAGATATAAATAGTTATTCTTTATTTAAAATAATTTTGGTTGGTAGTCTGTGTATAATAATTATATTTTAAAAGAAAAGGTAAGTAAATTGTTCTTCTTTTATTACTTTATTATAAAGGAGATAATATATTACTTTTATAAAGTAATTAATAATAATAAAAATATTATTATAATATACTTTTATAATAGAATTTACTAATAAAAGAAGATTAGTAATAAAGTCTATTATAATTAAGTCCTATAGTTATTATATAATAAAAGATAATTATAATAATCTATATAGTTTATATCTTGGTTTTTTAAAGTGTTAATATAGACTATATTCCTTATATACTTATTCAACTTTCTTTTTATCTTGCTAAAGAAAAACGTCTATTTAACTTATTTAAAGGTTTTATTAATACCTTTATGGCTATATAAGGGATATTTGTGAATGTCCTTTATTAACTCCATTTGATATTCCTCTAGTACTTGTAGGTAATTTGTTTTTTCTTCTTCTAGAAGTACTAGATTATATTTTTTAATTTTCCTTAGTAATGGATTACCTTATTCTACTTATTATATTGGTATTTTTATAATAGTGGTTCTAGTTATATATAGTAATCTTTTTATTCTTATAATGGTAATTATTTTCTTTGTTTTTATTATTATTTTATTGATTGGGGCTTATTCTAGTTCTCTATTAGTATTGTAGATTAATAGTTTTTTCTATATTTTTAGTTTTTTTATATTATAGTTAAATTAGTAGCTAATTGTATTGGTATGGTTATTTTTAGTTCTTTTAATATAAATAATTTAATAATTAAATTTAAATAAGTATTTTATATATTATAATTACTTTTTATTAAGTTTTTAAGTGATTGTAAAGTAGATAATATTTTTATAATTAGTATATATTATAATTTTATAATTACTTTTTAAAAGATATTATTAAAATTCTTTAAAAGTATTAATAATAGTAAGGAATTCTTTATTATAGATAAAGTAATTTAGCTTAGGGCTATATAGCTTATATAAGTAGAATACTATAGAATGTAGGTTTTCTTATTTATCTTATTATCTGATCTAGGCTCTTAAGGTAAAGTCTAATATATTGATTTCTAGCTTTATAGGCTTATTAGGGTTGAATATTGTAAGAATAGGTTCTTCTAAAATAATATTTCTTATAACTTTAAATAATTATTATACTTTATTTCCCTATCAAAAGATAATTCCTTTTTTAATTAGTTCTATTATGCCTAAGATGATTTTATTAAATCCCTTAATAAATCTTTAGTAATAGTTAGTAAATCCTAGGAAGGCTTATACTTCCTTTATATTAATAGATTTCTTTCAATCTTTTATTATAATAACTTTCTTTAGATTTATATGAATTTCATTAGGGCTAATAATATATCTTAGAAATTCTACTTTTTAAATATAGAATTTACTTTTTTCTAATTTAATTAAAAGTTTAGTATCTTGGAGGGCTTTTAAGATCTTATGGATATATTCTTTGTATTCTTCTTTATTTTTGGAGAAAATGAGGATATTGTCTAGGTAGTAAATAATAAAGATATTTAAATATTTTTGTAATATATTAGTTATTATTTATTAGAATAATATTAATATATTTATAAATCTAAAAAATATAATTAAGTATTTAAATAGTTTAAATTTTATTTAAAAAGCAATTTTTTATTTATATCCTTCTTTAATATAAATAAGATTATATACTCCTTTAAAATCTAATATAATAAAGATATTAGCTTTATAAAGGTAATCCTTTATTTTATTAATTAATAATAATAGAGTACAATCTTTAATAATAATATTATTAAGCTATTAGTAGTTTACAATAAGATATAGCTTCCTATTTTTTTTAAGTATAAATATAATAAAATAATCAGCTTCGGAGTTTAAAATATAGATATATCCCTTTTTAAGTATATCTTAAATATATTCCTTTAAAATATTAAGCTTAATTTAATTAAGATTATAAATAAAATAAAATTAGGTATTAGATCTATCTTTAAGGATAATTTTGTAATCTTACTAATTAAACTCAGGTAATCTAGTATCTAGTTCTTCTATAAAGAGCTTTTTATAGATTTAGTACTATAAGGGTATATTATATAGTCTATCTATTTCTACTTTAGCTTTTATTTCTTTAAAGCTTTTATTAATTTATTGGAATTATATTCTAAAGTAGGCAATTATTTATTATTTTTATCTTTTTTAACCGTTTTTATATTTATATTTTATTCCTTTAAATAGTAAAGATTCTCCTTCACTTATATCTTTTACTTAGTTAAGGCTAGGAGTTTAAGATCTTTTATTATATTTTATAAAAATATTATTAATTATATTATACTCTTTAGATATTTATATCTAGCTAGTATATTAGTAGATATTAGAGTTATATTAGTATAATTATAGGTATTCTAAAACTAGATTATATTATTTAATATTAATAATATTAAAGATTATTTTTTAATTCTTTTCTTTAATAAAGATTTTTAAATAATTAATCTTCTTATTTATAATACTATTATTATAACTAAAAGGGGTTCCTTTTATATTAATAATTTTATATAGGTTAACTTTTATTATCTATAGTAATTAAAGTTAGTTAATTATTTAAGGATTAATATAATTTTATTTAGCTTTACTATCTACTATAATATTATATTATTTTCTTTTAATTCTTATTTTTATTTTTAATTATTATTAAGATTGCTTTTTAATTATAAAGTATAAAGCTTTTTTAGGGAGTTCTTTTAGTAACTTTAGGGGTTATTACTCTAGTTATTTCTACTACTCTTCTATAGGGGGCTCTATTTATTTTTTAATTTTATTCAATACTAGGCTATTACTTTATTTATTATATAGATATTATATTTAAGATCTTAATATTCATTCTAGGGCAACTTACTACAATCAAGGAACTTAAGCTTATTTAGTTCTAATATAGTAAACTAATAGTAAGGATTTCTTTTTATTACTTTATATTAATTAAAGTATCTTTTATAGGTATAGTAGATAACTATATCTTCTACCTTAATGAGAAAGTATACTATATACTGCTTTTATTCTATATATTAAAGGTAATTATAATTATAGTAGCTTATCTATAAGATGTTCTTATATTCTTTATATACTATATTTAGTTTAGGATTATCCTCCTTATATTAGATAGGTTGGGGGTTGTATTTTCCTAGTTATTATTTGCTTTATATAAGTAGAAAGACTTTATTTCTATTTTATAAGGGTTCCTTGACTTATTAGGCCATTCTTTTAATACTAATTGTCCATTTCCTATTTCTATTTTTATTATAAGTATAAATATCTTATTATATTGGTGCTTTATTGGTATATATATTTAGGATAGATATAAGGATTTCTATCTTCTTAGCTTATTCTAACTATTTGTAGGGAAGGTAGGACTATCCTTCTTATTAGATTGACTATACTTTTTAAATAATTTTATTAATTTCTTATTATAAAGTAAGTTTTATTTTATATAACTTATAGTTTTTTATATATTACTTAATTATAGTAATTAGTTCATATTTCTTAATAATAGCAAGAATAACTTTTCCTATAGTATCCTCTTTTCCTTCTAGTACTAAGGTCTATTAAGTTTTTATAGTATTAAGTTATTTCTGTTCTTCTAGTATAGGTTTAAACTGATTTTCTATTTTTAAAGAGTAGTATTTAAAGGATTTATATTCTTTCTTTCTATAATTAAAGTAAGTAATCTTACTTTTATTATATCCTTAGATAGTACTAAGTTCTATTGGTCTTGAATAAGTCTTATATATAATATTTTATTATTTATTCTAGGTTTTTTTTATTTAGGATATATAGGTTTTTATTATTTTAGGCATATTCTTTATATTGATTAAATTATTTTTTATTGATTTTAATAGTACTTTTAATATACTTTAAGAGTTTTTCTAGCCAATCTTTCTTATAGATTTTATCCTTAACTTTACTTTTTAGGCCTCTATAATAGAGTTCTATTAATATATCATCATCCTAGGCTATTTATGCTATAATTCTTTTAAACTTAGCCAAATACTAGCTATAGGATTTTATTTATTTAAATTTATATAATTAATTTATAGTTTATTATTTTATATTAATTATATTAAAATTATCTTTAATAGTAATTTTAAAATATTCCTAATCTTTAAAGATCTCTTAAATCTTTTTATTTTAATCAATATTATTCTTATTTTCCAGATAATCTCTTATAATAAGTTCAAACTATACTCCTGCATCTCCTTAGAGAAGGATTTTAGTATATAATACTTAGGCTTTAGGAATTGCTAGTTAGGTTAAGAAGAAGCGGAAGTATCCCTTCATTTAGGTAAGGAAAAGGACTACATTAGCAGCTTTTCCTAGAAAGAGCTCTAAGACCAAGGGCCTTAGAATTTCACTAATATCTTTACCTTTATTTCCTTCTACTATAATAGTTCTAGCTTTTTTTATTTTAAATTATATTTATACATTTGTAAGTTTCTTCTTAATTTACTATAATTTTATAATTAACTTAGTATTACTAGAAGAAGTAATAATAGTAGAATTCTTTCTAAATATTATTATTACTTAATTATTAATACAGATAACTAACTGAACAAGAGCTTTTAATATATAACAATCTAGTTAATTCCTAACTTAATAAACTAATTAGAATAAAAGGTTTATTATTAGTAGGATGGTTAGGTATATTATAATAAAATAGAGTAATGGAAATATTATATTAGATAATAGTTAATTATAATTAAAGTAATCAAGTTATATTAAAAGCTAATTAATTCTATTTCTTATAATAGGATCTGATCTATTTATATACTATTATTCTATTTTGATATATATAGTACACTTAGTGTACTAAGTACAACACCTTTTGCACTTATTATAACAGTTGCCTTTATCACTCCTTATTTAATTGGTTATATATAATTATAAGGTAGCTGGTTTCTTACAAGATATGGCATTCTGCTATCCTAGACCGCCCTGGGTATGATATGGGTCGTAACAACTATCAAGATCAACAAAAGACAATTTAACTAACATAAAGAACACACCCAAAATAACAAAAACCTATATATCCCAAATAAAAAAAAACCTAAAATAAGCAATAAAGCACTACATATAATACTCATTCAGGACCAATAGAACTCAATATAACCCAAAGGTATAATAAAAGTAAGATTACCTACTTTAACTATAGAAAGAAAGAATATAAATCCTTTAAATACTACTTCTTAAAAATAGGAAATTAATTTAAACTTATACCAAAAGAACAGAAATAACTTAATATTATAAAAACTTAATAAACCCCAATACCAGAAGGAAAAAAGAATACTATAAGAAAAATTATTCTTACTATTATTAAAAAATATAAACTAACCACTATAATTAAATAATATATAAAAAACTATAAATTATATAAGGTAAAACTCACCTTACAATAAGAAATCAATAAAACTATCCAAAAAGCATAATCAATCTAATAAGAAAGTCAGTCCTACCTTCCCCACAAATAGTTAAAATAAGCCAAGGAGATAGAGATCTTTATATCCATTCTAGATATATATACTAATAAAGCACTAGTATAATAAAATACTTATACTTATAATAAAAATAGAAATAGGAAATAAACAATTAATATTAAAAAAATAACCTAATAAATTAAAGAATTCTTATAAAATAAAAATAAAATCTTCCTATTTACATAAAGCAAATAGCAACTAGGAAACCATAACCCCCAACCTATCCAACACAAGGAAAATAACCCTAAACTAAACATAGTACATAAAGAACATAAAAACATCTTATAAATAAGCTACTACAATCACAACTACCTCCAATATATAAAGCAAAAATAATATATAATATACTTCCTTATTAAAATAGAAGACATAGTTATCCACCGTGCCTATAGAAGATACTTCAACCAATATAAAGTAATAGAAAGAAACCCCTATTATTAGTTTACTATATTAAAACTAAGTAAACCTAAATTCCCTAATTACAGCAAACTACCCTAAAATAAATATTAAAACCCTAAATACAATATTTATATAATAAATAAAGCAATAATCTAGCATTAAACCAAACTAAAAAACAAGTAAAGCCCCCTATAAAAAAGTAGTAAAAGCAATTAGGGCAACAACCCCCAGAGTTACCAAAAGAACTCCCTAAAAAGCTCTATACTTTATAACTAAAAAGTAACCTTAATAACAATTAAAAATAAAAATAAAAATTAAAAAAAATAATATAATACTATAGTAAATAATAAAGCTAAGCAAAACTACATAAATCCTCAAATAATCAACAAACTTTAACTACTATAAATAATAAAAGTCAACCCATATAAAATCATCAATATAAAAAGAATACCTTTTAAATATAATAATAATATTATAAATAAGAAGATTAATTACCTAAAAATCTTTATTAAAAGAAAGAATTAAGAAATAATCTTTAATATTATTAATATTAAATAATACAATCTAGTTTTAAGATATCTATAGTTATACTAATATAACCCTAATATCTACTAATATACTAGCTAAATATAAATATTTAAAAAATATAATATAATCAATAATATTTCTATAAAATATAATAAAAGATCTTAAACTCCTAACCTTAACCAAGTAAAAGATATAAGTAAAAGAGAATCTTTATTATTTAAAGAAATAAAATATAAATATAAGAATAATTAAAAAAAATAAAAATAATAAATAATTATTTACCTTAGAAAATAATTCTAACAAATTAATAAAAGCCTTAAAAAATAAAAGCTAAAGTAAAAATAAATAAACTATATAATATACCCCTATAATACTAAATCTATAAAAAGCTCTTTATAGAAGAACTAAATATTAGACTACCTAAGTTTAGCCAATAAGATTACAAAATTATCCTTAAGAACAGATCCAACACCCAATTTTACCCTATTTATAATCTTAATTAAATCAAGCTTAATACCTTAAAGAAATATATCTAAGATATACTTAAAAAAGGATATATCTATATTTCAAACTCCAAAGCTAGTTACCCTATCATATTTATACCTAAGAAAAATAGGAAGTTATACCTTATTATAAATTACTAATAGCTTAATAATATTACCATTAAAAATCACACTCTACTACTATTAATTAATAAAATAAAAGATTGCCTTTATAAAGCTAATATCTTTACTACATTAGATTTTAAAGGAGTATATAATCTTATTTATATTAAAGAAGAATATAAATAAAAAACCACTTTCTAAATAAAGTTTAAATTATTTAAATACCTAATTATATCTTTTAAACTTATAAATATACCAGCATTATTCCAATAAATAATAACCAATATATTATAAGAATACTTAAATATCTTTATTATCTACTACCTAGATAATATCCTCATTTTCTCTAAAAATAAAGAAGAACATAAAGAATATATTTATAAAATCTTAAAAGCCCTTTAAAACACCAAACTCCTAATTAAATTAGAAAAAAGTAAGTTCTATACTTAAGAAGTAGAATTTCTAGAACACATTATCAGCCCTAATAAAATTCACATAGACCCAAAGAAAGTCACTATAGTAAAAAATTAGAAGGAATTTACTAATATAAAAAAGTATAAGCCTTCCTTAGATTTACTAATTATTACTAAAGATTTATTAAAGGATTTAATAAAATCACCTTAAGTATAATAAAACTAATTAAGAAAGGAATTATCTTTTAATAAAAAAATAAAATATAATAATTATTTAAAGTTATAAAAAATATTATTTTAGAAGAACCTATTCTTATAATATTCAACCTTAATAAGCCCATAGAACTAGAAACCAATATATTGGACTTCACCCTAGGGGCCTAAATCAAATAATAAGATAAAAAAAAACTTATATCTTATAATATTTTACTTATATAAACTACATAACCCTAAGCTAAACTACCCTATCTACAATAAAGAATTCCTTACTATTATTAATACTTTTAAAAAATTCTAATAATATCTTTTAAAAAGCAATTATAAAATCATAATATATATCAACTATAAAAACATTATCTACTTTACAATCACTCAAAAACTTAATAAAAAGCAACTACAATATATAGAATACCTATCCAAATTTAACTATCAAATCATTTATATTAAAGAAATTAAGAATAACCATATTAATATAATCAGCCGCCAATCTAACTATAATACAAAAAAACCAAAAATATAGAAAAAACTATTAATCTATAATACTAATAGAGAACTAGAATAAGCCCTAATTAATAAAATAATAATAAAAATAAAGAAAATAATTACCACTATAAGAATAAGAGGATTACTATATATAATCAGAATTATTACTACAGAAATACTAATATAACAAGTAGAACAAGGTAATCCACTATTAAGAAAAATCAAAAAATATAATCTAATACTTTTAGAAGAAAAAAAATAGATTACCTACAAGTATTAAAGGAATATTAAATAAAATTAATAAAAAATATTCATAAATATCCCTTATATAGTTATAAAAATATTAATAAAACCCTTAAACAAATTAAATAGATATTTTCCTTTAATAAAATAAAAAAAAAATTAAACAAATATATAAAAAATATAGCTTATACTAACACTCCAAAAACCAAGATATAAACCATATAGATTATTACAACCATCCTCTATCACACAACAACCATAAGACTTAATCATAATAAACTTCATTACCAACCTTCTTTTATTAGCAGACCCTACTATAAAAGTATATTACAATAATATTTTTATTATTATAGATTACTTTATAAAAGTAATATATTATCTCCTTTATAATAAAGTAATAAAAGAAGAATAATTTACCTACCTTTTCTTTCAAAATATAATCATTATATATAAACTACCAACCAAAATCATTTTAAATAAAGAATAACCATTTATATCTAAGTTTTAATAAAGCCTAATATTTTTAATAAGATTAAATTATAAGCTAAGTATAGCCTTTTACCCCCAAATAAACAAATAAATTAAATACTAAAATTAGGAAATTAAGTAATATCTACAATACTATATTAATTATAAACAAACTAATTAAGTAAAAAAATTATCTATTATATAATTAGCATATAATATATCTTACAATTATAATATTAAAATAATACTAATAAAAGCCAATTTTAGCTTTATATTAAATACTTACCAAGCCCCTTTAGAAAATATAATTCAAATAAAAGCTATAATTAAGTCAGATAATTTAAGAAAATTATATAAAGAAATAAAAATAGAACTTAAGTTTATCTATAATATAATAAAAAGATATTATAATCTAAAAAGGCTAAAAAGACTATCCTTCTTAAAAGAAAATATAATCTACCTAACAATAAAAAATCTTATAATAAAAAAACAAAATAAAAAAATCAACTTTATATAGATTAGATTATACCCAATAAAAAGAAAAATATCAGAAAATAACTACAAGCTTGACCTCCTAAACAATATTAAAGTCCACCCTATCTTCTATATCTTACTATTAGAACCAGGCAAGAGTATCTAGGTAAATATAGAACCTAAATATAAACTATAAATAAAAAATCTAAAAGATTAATAAGAAATTAAAAAAATATTATAAAGAAAAAAGAAAGATAGAAAATTCAAAATTAAATAAAAAGACTATAAAGAAACAACCTAAGAACCCACCAAACACCTTATATATTATTTAAAGATACTAAAAGTATTCCTTTAATAAGCAAGAAAAAAAATCAATATCAGTAATATATAATACTAATACTACCTCTAAAGGAGGGCCTTCCTTTACTACAATCTTAGCCTTTATTACCTTTATTACTCTAATATCCTACTCTTCTAGATTATTCTTTAATTTCTTTAGGCACTCTAATTTAGTAAATATTATTATTATTTAAAACTAGATCTTTAAAATAATTTTTTAAGAAGCCTTTAAAGAAGTATATAGTAAGTTTAATTTACTTTATATTTCTAAATATTATTAATATAACTTTTTCTTTTCTTTAATAATATAAAGAATTACTACTATTAATATATTAAAATAACTAGATAAAGAATAATAAAAATATATATAAGCTATACTCTCTATATCTATATAATTATAACTTTTATAACTCTAAATACACTTAAAATAATAAATTAACCTTTTACCTACTATATAAAAAAGGCTAATACTTATATAATATATATAAACTATAATAGATATTTTAAAAAGATTAATATAATTAATAAGACCTTTGATTTTATAATTCTTATAAATAGAAGATGCTTTTATTACCTTACTTAATATAATATTAGTATAATAAAATAATTATAAATCTAAATTTAAACAATATATATAAAAAAACCACTATAACCTATTATACTAACCTTAAGAATAAGACTAATAAAGAGAAGATATTATATTACAACCTATATCATACCTAAGGCAGTCTAGAATAATAAAATATTATACCCTATAAGAAATCAGCTACCCTATAATTACATATAACCAATTAAATAAGAAGCAATAAAGGTAACTATTATAATAAGTGTAAAAAGTATTACATCTAGCATACTAAGCGCACTACACATATTAAAATAAAATAATAATATATAAATAGATTAGATCCTACTATAAGGAACAGAACTAATCAGCTTTCAATATAACTTAATTATCTTAATTACAATTAACTATTACCTAATATAACACTTCCATTGCTCTATTTACCATAACACGCCTAACCATCCTGCTAACAATAAACCCTTCATTCTGATTAGTTCATCAAGTTAGGAATTGACCAGACCGTTACAATAGCAGTAAGAATTAAGAAAATCTAGATCCGATTAATCTTAGATTCTAAGCCTAATATGGCTTAATAGATATTGCAATTTATAGTCTTTAGCAGCATATATTTGCTCATTTAGTAGGATAATTATAGTAAACCTTTTTTAAAGCTTATAACCTTCTTTATTTATATAATTATTTCTTTTTTTATTTTTGCTTCTTCTTCTTTTTTTCCTTTATATAATACTAGCCTTATTTATATTAAAGTTTATATTAGTATGGAAGAGAAGAATGGATCTTGCTTATATAAGTCTAAACTAATAAAAGTCTTTATAAAAGAGGATAATAGGAATTCCTTTAAAATCTTTATTAAACTCTTATAGATTGTATAATTACTTATTAAATATAAAAAGTATATACACTTTAAGTATACTAACTTTATTAAATATTAATATATACTTTTATTACTAATTTACTTTTAATATACTATCTATATAATAATTATTAATTATAATATAATTATTTACTTTTTTATTATCTAGAGGAAGATTATATATAGAGTGAATAGTGATACTATTGATCTAAGCTACTATAATGCTTAAAGTAGCTATTATAATTAGGCAGTTTATAATATCCTTTTTTACAAATAGATCAACTAATACCTTGATTACTTATGACTTTCTAGTGCCACCCTTCTCACTAATAAATTAGTATAATTAAAAGATATTACTATTATCTTACTATATAAGGTTAAAGTACTAATAAATAGTTAGAAAAGTAATAATCTATCTTTTATTAAAGGTAAATATTATTACTACTTCTTACTTAATATTAAAAAAAGATATTAAAGGTTAAAATTGGACTTATATAAATAGATCTTAATAGTTTATTCCATTTGGTTCTCTAAAATATATATTTTTATTCTTCTAATTACTTATAATATTCTTAGCTATCTTATTATATTAATCTACTATAATAATAAATATTAAACTTTAATTATAACTTTATATCCTCTAAATCAAACTTTCAATATCTTTAAATATACTATTTTATTATAATATAATACCTACCAATTCCTTTTAGATTAATAGCAATAGTCTGGAATATGGCTTTCCTATAAGCTGTATTCGCCTATCTATTTATTCTTATACTTTTATATACTTTAAGCTATTATTAAAAGCTAAAGATATTTATTAAAACCTACTTATATCTTGTAGTATCCTTAATAATACTAGCAAGCCTACTATAATCTATCTACTATCTATTATATCTTTAATAATATCTATTAGCTAAGATATATAGCTAAGATTATCTAGTTGGTATTATAAGCTTCTATTATTATTTTTATAATTATTATTATCTGGATTATCTTGCTTGTATAAAAGAACTCTATCTCTAGTAAATGCACCCCATTATTTAGCATTATAAGCTACATCCTTCACTAATTATTATAATAATTGGATATTATTAATATAAAAGCAAATTCTCTTAGGTAGTTTCTACTTCTTGCTTTTCCAGATGTTATTAATATTATTAGACTTTTATAATAAGAATTATTCTTATAGTATAAATAAACCTAAATATTAAACTATATACTTAGAAGTCTTTAATAATAAATTTAATTAAGTTAATAATAATTTTCTTTTATTAAAAAGGAATCTTATCTTTAGAAGTTTTTATCTTTATTATTTTTAATATCCATACTCAAATATCTATTAATATATATAATCATATCCTTGCCTAATTATTTAAAAACTTGGATATAATCCTAACCAAAAGGACAGTCATCTATAAAAGGTATTTAACCCTATCTAGCCTTGCCTTTATTATAACTCTTATATCTAATCTATATAAACAATATATAGTTATAAAGATATAGATTGTATAAGACCTTACCTCTATATAGGTATCCCTCTGCAATTAGAACCCATTTACCTGATTTATATATAAAGACCTTATTATAAGATAAGTTTGTATATATATCTTCAATACCACTCTTATAATGAAGATATTATTAATACTAATATACTTGTTAATAGAGTAAGAATATATTTAAAAAATCCAATTAGGAATATTATAATACTTCATTGGATAATCTATTAAATAAAATACAACTTTTACCTAAGATAATGATCAATCTATATAAGCTTGATTAGTAATTTAAAGAATAAATTTATATATTTTATTTCCTATTAGATCCTTTAAACCTAGACTACTATTTTGCATTATAATACCGCCCCTTTAACTACTATAATTTAATTTTATTAATACTTCTACTACTATTACCTACTTCTATATTAGATCTTTTACTTTTATAATATAATTTATTAAATAAAAAATTAAAACTATTATCTTTTTTTATATTATAATAAATAATATATTATAATTATAATACAAGCTAATACTAATAGCCTGGTTCTATCTATTTATTATAGTATAATCTTATTATATCTGTAAGATACCTTTATTATTAAATATAGTTTTATTAACAAGTTTCCAAAGAGCCTTAAATCAATACCCCTTTTTTTATTCTTCCTTTTCTTCTGATTTTTAAAGGAATACTTAATATATATAGGTAAGTATTAGTGTTATTATATTACTTTTGTATAATAGTTAGCTTTATGCTTAAATATTAAAGAGAGCTTCTTTATATTCTTAATTAAAGGTAAAATATCTGTGGATATATTAGGCCTTTTTTCTTTTATTATATAGTAGAATATAAAGTTAAGTTGCTTTTTAGATTACTTAATATTAGTTATTCTTTCTATTATATTATAATTATAGTAATATAATAATATAGCAACCTTACCTTAGAAAATATATTATTAACAAACTAAATAATATTATTATAGTATAACTCATTTTAATCATATTATATATTTTTATAAATTAAACTTAATTCTATATTACCTTATAATTATAAGAGACTATAAAGATACAATGCCCCTCTCTCATTTATTTCTATAGCACTAAAGTAATAACTAATATATTTAAAAATAAAATCTTCTCCAATCTTAATATAATACTTGAAAAATAATAATATTTCTTAGTAAAAGAAGATAGTTAAACTAAAAGGATTAGATATTACTAATTGAACTTTCTTATATAATAAATTAAGAGTTTTTAAGAATTGCTTAATTATCTCAGGATTATAAGTCCGATATATAAATAATCTTAATTTGATAGGATTTATAATATTATTTAGGTTAAGAGTGTACTATATAGCTAGAAGATTTAATTTAATAATAAAAGATTTGATCTTCTACCTTATACTTATATATATCTCTTTTAATATTAGCTACTAGTAATTATAAAATAAAAGATATTTAAGTAACTTATTTATAACTTTATCTTTAATATAATTATTACTTTTAAATTTAATCTTAATTACTTAAAGCCTCTTAATAGTAAGTAAGTATATAATACCCTCTATCTTTATAAAGTTATTTTATATCATACTTATTATACTAATATACTAATTCCTTAACTTAACCTCTATATTAAAAACCAAAAATAAAAAAATAGGATAATTTATAAATTGCCCCCTATAGCATTAAAGAATTAATCTTATCTATAGACTTAAGGTAATATTTCAAGATTATATTAGCCCACTTATTATAATACTTAATCTAATATTTTTTATACTATAAGTATTACCTATTCCATTCACACCTAAAGTGCTCTTACTAATAATATAAGGAGTACTTACCCTATATAGGAATAAAGTAAGGAATATTTTAGCAAAAAATCCTACATTAAATATATCTAAAAATATATTCCCTCTTTATACTTTTATAAATAGTTTAAAATAGTAATCTTATCTTATAAATATAGAATCTACTATAATACCTTCACTACTTACTATTTATATTAATATATTTAGGTTATTTTGCAGAATGCTATCTTCTATAATTATAAAGAAAAATTATGACTTCTTAATCTTAATAATATTTAATATATTATTAAAATTAAATATATTAAAAGTAATGATTTTATAGATAAGATTATTAAGATTGTTTTTATTAAATTTATCTTCTTTACTTATATCTTTAATATTTATATTATTCTTAAATTAAGATTAATTAAATATTACTATAATCTTCTTAATCTTATTTTCAAGCTCTTTATTTAGCCTACATTCAGTACCTAGGATAATTTATATAATTTCAATTACTTCCTCTAGTATAGGCTAATTTCACTCCATATTGTTATAGATCTAAGTTAATATATCTTATAATGAAGAACCCTAATTATCCATTTTAGTTATATTAATGTTAATATATATATAATAAGGATTATATCTTTTTAATTATACTAAAGCCCTTTCAACATAGCCCTATTGAACTAATAATAGCCTTAATAAATCTTTAGTATTTAGCTTATTATTACCTTACTAAAATATATAAATATCTTCCATTACCTTTATTAGGGAATATAGAAGTATATCTATAATTAACTCTTAAATATTATTTAGAAATACTATTAAATACCTTTTAATATACTTAAGATAATATATATCTAGTTTACAATTATTAATCCTTTTAATATTAAATTTTATAATAAAACTATAATATAAATTAAAAATAATAAGTTTTTCCTTAATAAATATTAAGCTAGAAAGCTTAAGTAGGTATCTATACTTGTATCCTAAGCGGCTATATAATTAAGTAGTAGAAGATAACTTTCCCCTTTTAAGATAA